>CM066033.1:607613079-608835208 GCA_033557465.1 Ichthyophis bannanicus
GGGTTATGCTAGAACCTAATACTAAGATTAGGACTAGCTCCCTCCACTGCAGTCTCAGGACTCCTTCCTTATTGAAATCCCAAGGTCAAGCGTCATTCTCTCTGGTCTCTACTAAAGAAGTTCTTAATACATTCTTTCTTCTTTCAAGATCAGCTTAAAACCTGGAGAGTGCCTACACATTGGGGGGAAGACAGGCACTAGCTTATGTAACTTCTTTCTCCACTAGGGGAAAGCTTAGCTCAATGGTGCCCAAAATAAAGCTCATGACCACAAGTGGTGTCATAAAATCGGTGGATAAGATCAGGAATAGTTGTACCATGCCCCATGCCAAAACATCTTTTGCCTACCTCCTTCCAGATTTCTGTTCCTACCTGGAATTTGTAGTAGCATTTGCTACTAGACCTTGTGCTGCTTTTTCCTATGTGAGCTCCTTTACATTGCAAATTAATTTTGAGAGCCATTACCTGTGAGCACCTACTGACCTATGCTATTATTGTTGCCACTGAGCCTGTTCTGGTCATTAGTGCTGATGCTTTCCTGCTTCAGGCATGTTGGGTGGGGAAGATCCACAGAAGATCAGCATAGGTCAGCTTAGAGAAAGGATAGAGAACAGGGCGGAAAGGAGTAGCCCTCATGTGAGGGAGAGGGCAAGAAAGGAGAGTGGAGGTCTACTCTTTTGTTTTTGTTTTACAGTAGCTGTTGTCTGGGAACTAGCAAATTGTCAACTCTTAAGATAGGATAGAGGTTCAGGAAGCACTATCTTAGACCTCTCTCTCTTCTCTAATTTTTGAAGACCCCTACCTTTCTGAGAGAAGGCACAAATTAGCCATTCTTGCTCTCTTTGCCACAAGGGGACAGTATAGATTACATTTTCTTCCAAAACATTCTGTATCATACAACCTATGGTCAAAACAAAAACCCTACAACTTTCTCTCAGTATGAAACATTTTCTGTAGCTTAGAATGTAAATACTCCCTACTAGGGTAAATTAGTGTGGAAAAGTCCCTTACATATATGAGATGAATTGATCTCCCATGTAGTCTTTACATCATTATGAAAATACTATATGGGCATCCAGTTTTTTAGGATTCCATAACACATCTGGAGGGATATAGAAATCGGGAAGGGGAGGGGAAAGCAATTGGGAGAAAGGACATGAGTAAGAATAAGTGGAAGAGTCTGCAGAGGAAAGGGCTGCATGAGGATGAGGAGGGAGACAGAGAAAGGGTGGATGGTAGGATTGAGGAAGGATGTGCATTCACCAGGGAATGTCAACATATTCTATTGCTATCCACCACCCTTGAAAATATGTTATGAATGGTGTAGGGAGAAATACATGATAAGTATTTGTTTTTCCTGGGAAGTGCTGGAGGTAAAGAAGACCTTTGGAAATGTTTACATCTTTCCAATCTCATCTTTTTAAAAATTAGATATTAACAGCAGTGGAAGCCTGTTTCTTAACTTCACATGTGAAGCAGTAAACCAAAACTGCTGCCTTTAACTGTGTGCTCCTCCAACCAGTCTTCACTGTAATTGCACGACCAACCCCTTATGATCATTCAAGAATTTACTAAGCATGTACTCTTTGTGTCCTGGCTTCATGAAATGAGGTTGCAAAAGCCTTAAAGTAAAGAAAAAAACAGTCTTTTAGAGGAACAAACTTATTAAAAATGAAGCATAGAGGCCATGAAGTGCCATTAAATCTCCCCGGCTGTGCCCTTATTCTGCAGGATGAATTGATGTGTCTGTTCATATGATGGACTTGGGCATAGTAAATGTTCTTGGCTGTCCTTGCTACACGATCTGCTTGCCAAGAAGCACATATAAGAGAAATGTAATTCAGGATGGCGCTGGGTAGAATACACATTGTAGCCATAAAACCTGGAAATCTTTCGTGTCAGCCTGCCACAGAGTAACAGGCACATCCATTTCGAAAAACACTCAAAACTGTAAGGCACATGGAGATTTTATGGCTTTATGATATATTCGCTTTTTTAAGTGCAGTTATAGAACAAATGACATCTGACCTTTTGCATGCATAAAGAAATAAATGAGCACACCACATGTACTTTGCAGTTTCAAAATGAGTGCGCCTGTTGCTCTTTGGAAAGCTGACATGAAAGGTTTCCAGGTTTTATGGCTACAACGTGTATTCTCTCCAGCGCCATCCTGTATTGTGTTTCTCTTGTATGTGCTTCTTGGCAAGCAGGTTGTGTAATAAAGACAAAAGAACATTTCCAGTGCCCAAGTCCATCATACAAACAGATGCATTGATTCATCCTGCAGAATAAAGGCACAGCCAGGGAGATTTAATGGCACTTCATGGTGGCTATGCTTCATTTTTAATAAATATGTTCCTCTCTAAACAACTGTGTTTTTTTTAAATTTTCTTAAAGCTTTTGCAATCCCATTTCATACAGCTGGGACACAAAAGGTACATACATATTTACTCAATTCTGGACTGATTGTTAGGGATTGGTAGTACAGGTACTGGGGGTATACTGCAAGAACTCAGGGATTGGTTAGTAAAATTACAGTAAAGATTGGTTGGAGGTGCATACAGCCACCCATTTACGACCAGTACAAGAATTGCTAAAAAAAAAAAACCAGTTTCTCTTTTAATATGTTGTTACAAACAAGTAAACTCATGCATCAGAGCCAACTTTGATTTCATAGATGCAATAAATTGAGATACACAATGTTGCATTTTTGCAACTTCAGCTGAAACTACGGTACAAATTCAGAACTCTGCTGCACGGCAAACTTCCTTCAGCCCCGATACACTCATATAACTCCTCTTCTGAAATAACTTCACTGGTTCCCCTTCCATTTCTGTATCCATTTCAAACTTCTCCTTCTAACCTAAAAATGCACTCAGTCTACTGCCCCTCATTACCTTTCCTCTCTCCTCTCTCCCTACATCCCTCCTCGTGAACACCACTCCTCCTCTGGCTTTCTTCTCTCTATACCCTTTTCTTCTACTGCCAAATCCAGAATTCATTCTTTATACCTTGCTGCTCCTTATGCCTGGAACAAACTTCCTGTATCTTTACATCAAGTCTCATCTCTCTCCCTCTTCAAATCCATGCTAAAGGCTTACCACATTGAGGCCGCTTTTGGATCCTAATCTCTTGTTCCCCATGGGCCTCATTCCGATCATGATGTCCAGGCCCCTGTACGCCCGATCAGAATTAGATGCACAGGGGCAGATGCAATTCTGATTCCACAGGGCACGTCTAGCCCTGTGGGATCAGAATCACGACTAGACCTGTACTTGCAGGCCGAGACCCGATTCCGGTCAGCCTGCACGTACAGGCCTCTACCCGGCTAACTCAGTCAAGGCTTCTGAATGGAGCCGTGGCGCCATGGCATCCATTTGCCATGATGGAGCTGTTGCGCCATGGTGTCCATTTGCCATGGCACCGCGGCTCCATTCAGGATCCGAGATCCCCGGCAGCCAACCTGTGCTTTCATTCCCTGCATCCCGACCCCCAATCTGGCTTCCCAAAGCCAGGGTCAGGCCACGGGGAATCATCTGTACCCTCTACAACCCTTTCTGCCACCTGGGCCTGCCATCCCGCACCATCTAGGGAAACGGATTCCACCTCAGAGATGGAATAAGTTCTCCATTCAGTCTGCTGACCCCAGATGTACAGGGCCGACATCAGAATCGGCCCTGTACATCCGAGGCTTTGGACAGCCCACTGCCCGCCCTAACTCCACCTCCACATCACCGCTTTCCCGTCCCCTTCTAGCCTCCCCATACAAACACTTTGTTTGTACAGGGAGGTTAGCCGGGGATGCAAAGTGGGCTGAATAGTGGGGATGGACGCCCCAATGGGACATCGATCCCTGCTATTCGCAGCTTGGAATGACCCCTCTTGTGTCTCCCCTCCTTACTGAACCCCTTATTTCTCTTGAATTGTGCTGTCTGTCTTAACTAGATTGTAAGCTCTATTAGCAGGGACTGTCTTCTATATGTGTTTGTACAGAGCTGCATATGCCTTGTAGTACTATAGAAATGATTAATAGTAGTAGCAGTAGTAGTAGTATTAAAGTCAAAATCTCAGTCACAAAGTCAAGTGCAGTCACACAAAACTCACATATTTTTTGTTATAGTAAGCATGAAAAAGTTTAACTGGAATGCCAACTCCACATCTACTGCACACCTAATATGGTGCTTTTGCACTCTCGGCAGCGGAGCCTTCTTATATCAGGACTTTTTTCAGTATAATGATTTGAACTGTGATGATGACATAGATCAGACTGTTTCTTCAGTTGTGACCATTGTCCACACAAATGCTCTGTGGAAGTTGAAGCCTCTTTTTCATTTTCTGTATCCTTTGAGGCCAAGAGCAGAATAAACGGACATCGTCAGAACTCCAGCAGATCCATTTCATTCTCATGAACGAGACAATGCAGTCTCCAAGGGAGACATCAACATGGTTGATGGACAGGCCATCACCATTTCTTCCCTGTGACCTCTATCCTATATTTGGCAATAAAGTTGTACAAGAAGTCTACTCTACCCATGTCGGCCTTGTAATCAATGGTGAGGTTTAGTCGGTTCACACTTTGTTGAGTGTGAAAATCACTTCAGAGTAAGAAGTGGCTCGACTGTCTGAAAATTGCATCCAGAATTATGACTGAATTGTCATTCCATTTCACATCCAACATTTCATATTTTTAGGCAAAGCAAAAGTCATATGCTCCACAGTCTTTCTTCTGAAATATTTTGCTGCTTTCTAGTGCACTGGCAATCAGTCTTGGCTCATGCACAGTCTCAGTCACATAAAAGTTTTATTCACGCTGCTTGATCATTAGTTTATATGAAGTAAAAACTTGATCAAAGTAAACTGCATGCTGCCATGGACCTGCATTAGCAAAGTAGATTCAAGACAACACATGCTCCACAACTAAGCTCATAATCAGTGTTGTCATTGCCGGTTTCTCATTATCAGTTGGCTAAGAACTGTATTGTGAGATTTTTCGTGACCGCTGGATTTTTGGAGTTTGTGACTTTCCCACTGATGTCTTTACTGTTTTAGCCCTGGTTGAAGATTCAATTGGTTCATCAAATTCTGACTCATCTGAATGTTTCATTGGTTACTTGTGCATGATTGGCCTGCGCTATGAATTCTACTTGCTGCAGCTACTTTTAGCATCATATCTGTCATCATTTAAATACCTTGAATTTGGTTTATAGATCCTGCCTGACTTTCTGACTGACTGTGTTACCTCAGTTTTCTAGCCATGCTTACATTTACCAATAGTCTTCGGGTGTCCTATTGATGTTTCATCAACTACATATTGGATCACGACTGTTCCTGCGATATCATCTGGCAACACATCAAGTAGCATCATATCATTCTCATCAATGCATTCACTATCACTTTATTTATAAACTTTTGATGGAGGGAGAATACTGATGTCAGCCTTTGTTATTTCATCGTCCTTAAGGATCATTCCATCTGCTTCCTTCAATCTAAAATATTTCTTTGTAGGCATCTACAACATTACAAAGGTGCATTGCTGAAATAATACATGACAAGTAATGTTTTATACTACAATCAAAATTACAAATAAGTTATACTGATGACATTTATAAATCTAAACTGCATGTGGGATCAATCAGCCCTACGTGCTATGGATACAGCTGATGTTGTGTAAACACAACGTGCATGTTTCAACAGTAACTATTCTACATGTGAAAGCACATTTTAGGAATGACATCCAGGTGCTTTCTGGGACATCCAGATTAGAATGTGTCCTAAAAGGCCAGGCAGGATGTGGATGTGCCCAATATGCATGTCACTAGGGATGGTTACATAGACCTCCCAATAATAGTATTCCAGATAGGGAGATGCAATGGGCAAAACTGAAAGGGGATATTTTAAGGGCAGCCAACCTTTTTGTTAAAATGGTAAACAAAGGTAAAAGGAAAAGGAGGCTGCTATGGCTTTCGAAAGAAGTAGCTGAAAAAGTGAAGAAAAAGAGGGAAGCATTCATGAAATAAAAGAAATCACAGAGAGAGGAATACAGACATCTATATTTGGAAAAACTTAGAGAAACTAGCAAAGTAGTCAGGAAAGCAAAGATTCAAAAAGAGGAGGAAATAGCCAATGCAATAAAATGGGAGGATAAGACATTTTTCAGATATGCTAGTGAGAAGAGGAAGGGCAAAAGTGGTATTGTCAGACTCAAGGGTGAAGTGAAGGAGTATGTAGAAGCTGATGAGGATAAAGTGGAATTGCTTAATAAATATTTCTGTTCTGTGTTCACAGATGAAGAACCAGGAGCAGGACCTCAGAAAACACCCACAAACAGGAACAGAAGTGAGGGACATCTTGAACAATTTTCAGAAGACTGTGTTCGTGAGAAACTAGCTCAAAGCGATGGAACCGGATGGGATACACCCTAGAATACTAAGGAAACTTGGGGACAACTAGCAGCTCCACTGACTGACCTTTTCAATGCCTCATTGGAGTCAGGAGTGGTGCCAAAGTACTGGAGAGAGGCTCATGTGGTGCCTTTACACAAAAGCGGAAGTACGGATGTGGTTGAAAACTACAGACTGGTTAGTTTAACTTTGGTGGTGAGTAAATTATTGGAAACGCTGCTGAAAGAGAAAATAGTGAGGTTTCTGGAGTCCAGTGGATAACAGGATCCGAGGCAGCATGGATTCAGCAGGGGTAGGTCTTGTCAGACAAATCTGATTGATTTCTTTGACTGGGTGACCAGGGAGTTGGACCGAGGGAGAGCCCTAGATGTGGTGTATTTAGATTTCAGTAAAGCCTTTGACACTGTTCCTCACAGGCGACTTATAGACAAACTGAGCACCCTAGGGATGGACCCTAAAGTTACTGCTTGGGTTAGAAATTGGTTGGGTGGGAGGCGACAATGAGTACAGGTAAATGGAGCTCACTCTGAGGAGAAAGATGTTACCAGTGGTGTGCCCCAGGGATCTGTCCTTGATCCGATTTTTTTTAACATCTTTGTTAGTGATATAGTGGAAGGGCTGTCGGGTAAGTTTGCCTTTTTGCGGATGATACCAAAATCTGCAATAGAGTAGACAACCAGGAAGGTGTAGATAACATGAGGAGGGATCTAGCTAAGCTTGAAGAATGGTCTAGAATTTGGCAGCTGGGATTTAATGTTAAAAAATGTAAGGTCATGCATTTGGGCTGCAGCAATCCAAGAGAGCAATATAGTATAGGGGGGCGAAGTACTTTTGTCCACTAAAGAAGAGCGGGACCTAGGCATGGTTGTGTCTGATGATCTTAAAGTAGCTAAACAGGTAGAAAAGGCCATGGCAAAATCTAGGAGAATGCTTCGGTGCATATGGAGAGGAATAGCTAGCAGAAAAAAAGAGGTGATAGTGCCTCTGTATAAGTCTTTGGTGTGACCTCATTTGGAGTATAGTGTGCAATTCTGGAGACTGCACCTTCAAAAGGATGTGAACAGGATGGAGCCGGTGCAGAAGGTGGCTACTAAAATGGTTAGTGGTCTTCATTATAAAGCATATGAGGACAGACTTAGGGTTCTTAATATGTACACCTTAGAGGAAAGGCGGGATAGAGGTGATATGATTGAGATATTTAAATACCTCCATGGCATAAATGTTCAGGGGGAGGGCCTCTTTCAATTGAAAGCAAGTCCTGCTATGAGGGGACAAGGGATGAGGGTGAAGGGGGATAGATCCAGGAGTGATATGCGGAAATATTTCTTTACGGAAAGAGTGGTGGATCCATGTAATAGTCTCCCAGTGGAGGTGGTAGAGATGAGGACAGTAACTGAATTCAAATAAGCATGGGACAAACACAGAGGATCTCTAAAGGAAAAAAGGGGACTGTTGTAGTTGTTGATATGGAAGGACAGATTAGATAGGCCATGTGGTCTTTTTCTGTCGTCATATTTCTGTTTCTATGTTTCTATCCCAGGCAGCCATTCTGCTAGTGGAGAAATTCAGTAGCATAAAAGCCACAAAACAGGTTACTTCACAACCAATCACTTGTCTTTACATGTATTGACAGTACTAGAGATATTAGAGTACCATCTCCTATTGACCCCCCCCCCCCCCCCAAATGTTGTACTGGCAAAATGAGCATGTTTTGGAGGCCTATTTGTGCTCTGTAGCAGGTATAGACTTGGACAGGGGTTAGGACATGACGGCCATTTCTGATATCAGGTGCCCACATCTGTGATCTTCAGAATGCCCTGAACACTCCCCACCCCACCACACCCACATGTGAGACATTGCGGCACCTGGGACGTCTCCAGAGCCATTTTGTAAAATGGTTTCGGGGTCATCTCTCTGCTTTGTACATCTGTGTACCCCTTTTCAGACATCCAAAGCATGAATAGAGCTTCTAAAATTATTCCCCAAAGCTTTCTTGACAAAGACAAATTTAATATATAACTGAATACCCAACTTTGCACTTTCAAACTGTTACTTTGCTTAATTGCGATATTGAGGCACAGAGTAAACAAATTAATTAACAATTGCTGAAATTTTTCACTTGTGTAAATAAAAACAAATATAAGCATAGAATATATATTAGGCTGAGTATCTTTGTTGTCAAGTCTGTAACAAGCTATAGATATTGAAATAATAAACCAAAATTCCTAAACAGAGATATAAGCATGGGAAGTATGTGTTGCATAAATGCAACATCAAATGTAAATGGGCTTCACTACTGTACCTGAATGTAACTCACTTTGAGCTACTACTGAAAAGGCACAAGCTAAAATCATCCTCTTCCCTTCCCTTCCCTTAATATTAAAAGAGAAAATTAAAAGTTGTTGGGTCGATATTCAAAAGCAGCTATTTGGTCAGCATCAGTGCCAACTGCATAAGTGCTTTTTTTCAAAATTTTGGCCACCGAAATGAGTAACTTTGATGGATTAAGTCACTAAGACAGTAACTTCGTAAGAAACCACCTAGGCTATGTTTAGCTTTTTTATAAAGGCAACATAAATGTCTAAGGGGTTCATTTTGAAAGCCTTATTTGTGAGTTGACATCTGAAAATGGGCACACACTCATCCAAATCAGTAAGATGTTCCTGGAGCCATTTTGCAAACACTATGTAAAGGTATTCCTGGCACGGGACCATCCAAGTAGGCAGGGGAGTGTGGCAGAGGCATGTACAGAGTAGCACTATGAATTTAGATGTCCCGCTCAGTTTCAGAAACCTTAGGGACATCTGTGACCCTGTCCAACTTTAGACTCGGTCTGTGCATGAATAGGCATTGGTAAAGTGCTTGTTTGGGCCGTTAAACCTTTGGTAGTTGTACAGAAGATGCCACTCCACTATCTCCAGTATTCTCCACAATTGTTATAATATTTGTAGTGTGATAGGGTGTCTTTTGTTGTGTTTCAAATACCGCTGCATGTATCTTAGATATATCGAGCATTGTATGTTATACTGTGGACATCTATTTGAATGGCCCCACAGACATCCATATTGGGCACATCCACTTTTGTGAAATAGTGCCCGAACTGGACTTGCCTAGATTTTTTTCATAGGTTCTGGCTTGGATGTCTCAGACTACACTTAGGGATATGTTTACTAAACTGCAGTAACGTTCCCCGCATTAGGTTCCCTGGATTCCCATATAAGGGAATGGGCGGTGCATCATTATGGCAAACTGTGTCAGTTAACGCGTGTTACAAGGCGCCTTAGGCTAATGTGCGCTATAAGGCATGTTACAAGGCAAGTCATAAGGCACAATACAAGACACGTTATAAGGCATCTTAGTAGGCACGTGCCTTGTAACGTGCCTTGTACTGTGCCTAGTAAGGTGCCCTGTAACGTGCCTTATGACGTGCCTTGTAACATGCCTTGTACTGTGCCTAGTAAGGTGCCTTATAACGCTATATAGGGAGTGATGGCAACTGTGGTGAGGGTATTATGGGCTGGCAGCATGGATCTGCAAAGATATGACTGTCACAGGCATGCAAAACATCAGACATGGACAGGAAGGAACAACGAGGAATCGAACCCCATGACCACTGCCTAGAACAGAGCTACTCAAATCCAGTTCTGGAGGTCCACAACCCTGCAGGTTTTCAGGATATCCCTAATGAATCTGCATGAGATATATATGCATTAGAGATATCCTGCCAACCTGACTGGTTTGTGGCACTCCAGGGCTGGATTTGGAGACCCCTGCCTTACACCTCTGTCAGTTAAGATTGTGAGTGGGCAAGGTACAGATGTTGTAGACATCAAAAGGGTAGATAGAATGTGTCACATTCCTCCTCAGTTCTCACCACCACCATAAAGTTGTCTAATAGACAATATTTTGGTGGTGGTGAGAAGCTCATATAGCTCATGCAGATTCATTAGGGATATCCCGAAACCTGCAGGGTTGCGGACCTCCAGGACTGGATGTGAGTAGCTCTGGCCTAGAATGGCAGTGTACTAACCAGTATGGCTTGTTGCACAGCACTGGCTGGGTACAGACGGACTGCAGGTCACCGCACAAACCGTCTGCTCTGTGTGCCAGGATAGGGTAACCCCATCAGCACCCATGATGCATTGCACATGCAGAACAGCGGCCTACAGCTGACCACCAAATGGGGTCTGCACCTCACTGGTACTGCAGCGTGGTAAGACGGACTGACAGTGCATGATACTGTCACAGAGTAGCTACAGACCATGCCATTGTGCAGGTTCTGTATTCACCCTGAGGGATAGGATGGGCTCCCAGCACTAGGTCCACAGTACATGTGGTGCTAGAGATAGGTCCTGCTGCACATCCCCATCACTACCAGTGTGTGACAGGTGCTCCCACCAGTGCAACCGAAAGTACTTCTATTACCATCTGGGTTCTGTAGTCACATGTGGCCCTGTGGGACCGGACACCACTCAGATTAGTGTGTATGCAGTGTCAAGGTCTGGTTGCCATGGGTACCTGTTATCAGGGCAGCAGTGGGGTGGGGGCTAGACTCACATGAGGTTTAGGTAGCACTGCCTCTATGGGTCTAAGTGGTATGCACTATATACCCCAAGGGGCCCACAACCACCACTATTGTAGATGAGGGTGTGGTGGGACAGGTGCCTGCACCCTGCAGAATGGCTGTAATACCAGCAACCACAGCCCTCCAGGGCTGATAGGCCAGAGCCATACATGTGACCATGGCAGACCAGGAGTGATGCTTGGGGTGGACAGGGGAAGGCTCCACGCCATGGTCTGCCATCCGCCAGCACAATCAGACTGCACCTGCAGCATCCTACAGGGTGGTCCCACCATGCACAGACTAACTGCAGACAGCCCACTAGCCAGTCCATAGTGCATGCTCATGGAGAACCCTGTGCACCCAGAGGTAGAATGTACAGCACAAACACCAAGCAGGTAGCTCCTTGATTGGGCCCCAGGACCAGGAACACACAGGTATCACTAGAGACAAATAATGTGTGGCACTAAGTGGGAACATGGACATGCCATGGCCACTGCTCGGTCAGAGTGAGAGCAACCTACCAGCGTGACATGCTGTGGCCACCCTGCCCATGCAGGTGATGGTCGAGCACTACAGTGTCCCAGCCATTGCCCTCTATCCTGTGCAGATGCATCCTGGCCAATCCGCCTTGTCTGGGCCATACCCACAATACCTTGCTCCTCATTATGCACATTTGCAGGCTAACGCTGGAAACAGTGTGAGCAATGTGGGCTCAGTGAGGTGTTGGCAGACACAAAACAATGGATAGACATACGCACACTCCCACACCTATCTCAGCATTTTGCAGAGATAGAGGTGATTGACAACCCTGCCCACCACACTGGTCCTGAGCACAGTGCCGACATTGCTAAACTGTGCAGGGGGTAGTAGTAGTGCTCTGGTGATAACTGCAGCTCCGTGCTGGGGCCAACAGCCTGATACTCCATGAGGCTGTGGATAGTGGAGCCCGTGTGAGTGGGTGTTTGTACCCCTGTGCACCGCTGCGTTGGGGTTTGCACATGTTGTTGTTGTGGCTGCATTGTGGGATAAAACTATGGGGTGATGCTCTGCAGGTTCCACAGATGGGACTTGAACCTTTTGCTCTTGGACATACTGGCTGAGTGTATTGCACCACACTGTTGCCACAGCAGCATAGTGGTCCCTGGGGCTACTCTTACGTTCCCCAGCCAGACCTCTTCTGTTGCACTGCACACCACGTACTAGTACAGGGCATGGGCTAGGTCCACTGCAGGTGGATGCCACTACTCCCACCAGCACAAACACCCCCCTGCCATGCCGCCATGACCATATGCTGTCGGTGCCAGTGGTGTACAGTCCTAGGCCATCCAGGGGGCAGGTAGGCGGCTGCCTAAGGTGTGGGTTCTGGAGTAGGGGTGCCTACATAGCTGTCCACGCTTCCCCCAGTACTGCATGTCAATGTTATGTGTCCCTTGGGGTTCCTGCTGGGTAATGTCACATGGATGGGACACTGTGGGACACAGACTCATGGGCATTTTTGACCCTGGTCTGTTGCTGTCTTGCTGGTGTTCATTTTCTGCATTCCTATGTGCCACCTAGGCAACTGCCTAGTCCACCCCATGCCCCAGTAGCCCCCACTGCATGTCCCACCTGCAGCCCCCATGCCCCATTTGCGCCATCACCATAGTGGCCTTTCATATCTGGGCACTATGCTGTTGCTGCAAATGGAGCACTACTATCACCTTCTTGGGCTCCCTGCCTATGCTTTACATTGCTGACACTGAAATGGTTTCTCTCTCCTGCAAATGTGCATCTAATGGCAGGTTTTCATTTGCGGTAGGATTCAGCCCTTCAGCGCGTTAGTGTGCAGGGAGCCTCTCCACGCCCACTCCCTGCCCATTGACCCCAGCTCTCTCCTCCCTCTGCAGTGTCTACCGCGCCACAGAACGCTTCCGTGCGGGTTGTAACGTTACCGCGCGCTGTTACGTTACTGCTCGTTAACGTTACATAACGCGCATTAACGTTACCTACCACGTGTTAACGTTACCTACCACGTGGTCTGTAACGTTACCGCAGTTTAGTAAACATACCCCTTAGACATCCTTTGTAAAATGTGCCTTCGTGTGTCTTTATAAAGTAGACTTCAGAAAATAGGTGCAAACCTATATACCTGCAGTGAAGTAGGCACAAGTGGTCCATCTAACTTTGTTATTTCTCACAGTTCCAGCGTCCTTCACCCAACTTCAGCCTCCAGGAATGCCTGTGCTGATTCCACATACAATGCACTTATTTATTTATTTACATCTATTAATCTCCCGGGGGAATACAAAACCACATTAGAAAAAAAAAGTAGACAACACAGACAAGTAATAAAACATGCAGCAAACATAAAACACAGTGACCTAAAATTAACTAAAAACCAAGATAAGGCTGGCTAAAAAGGAAACCCTTCAATTTTTTCTAAAATCTAACAGAGCACCTAATAATCGCAGATTAACAGGTAGATAGTTCCACAGTATTGGTACTGAAAAAGAAAATATTCTGTCAATGGCTCTAACAACCTAGAATCCTGATGGAACCTAAATCTGCAACAAAGACTAATCTTGAGATGATAAATTACATTAAGAAGATTCAAGTTCTATAAAAAACATAAATATAGAACTCTAAATGTTAACATCAATGTTTTAAATTTAGCTCACCAATGAAGAGGAAACAACACAGATGTGATGTGATCCCACAAAGCAACATTTAATAATAGATGAGCTGTGGAATTTTGTATAAGTTGCAAAGGCTTTATAGCAGACACAGGCAAACCATAAAACAACGATTTACAATAATCCTTTGGGGTCAAATTCTAAATAAATGGCTTAAATATAAGGGCAAAAACAGGCAAAACTCCCAAAATTCTTATTTCGAAAACAACAGGAAAAGAACAATTGTCAATCACCACCTGAGAAGGAAAAGATTCTGAGGAAGATTGAGATAGAATCATAAATATGGTCTTCTTAATACTAAGTTCCAAACCAAGGGGTATGTTTATTAAAGGGTGTTAAGGGAGCCAGTGTGCCATTAACGCAAATTATCAGCACCCTTGTGCCATTTATGCAGCAAAAACGCAGCTTTAATTTGTGTTAAAGACTCCAGCAGCATAAAGTGCATTGTGGGCAGAGAGTGGGCATAACAGGGCAGAGAGAGGGCATTAACAAGGAGTGTCCCTTAACGTGTGTTGCACAAAAGTGTCCTAAAGCGCCTTAACGCTGGGTACCCTAACGCAAAGTAAAACCATGCCGAAAGGGTGTACTTTGAGGAGAGAGAGCCAATTTAAATGTCTGCAATGTGATGCACAGACAGGGGAGCCCAAGCTAGTGATAGTAGTGCTCCATTAGCAGCAACAGCATAGTGCCCAAGTATGAAAAGGCACTATGTTGATGGTGCAAACGGGGCAAAGGAGTTGGCACATGGGTCATGCAGAGGGGATTGCTGGTGTACAGGGTAGACCAGGCAGCAGCTCAGGCAGGGGCAGCCCAAAAGGGGTGTGGGGCCATGTGCTGAGACTCGGCGCAGGGCCTCAATTGCATAGGGGGCTCATTTGCATACATATTTGCATAATGTTACCATACACTAACGTTTAGTAAACATGCCTCTTAATGAGTATATGGATAAAGAAAGACTAAAAGATTTCTACATTACTATAATCCAGTGCCAACTGCCAGGCACATTAGGAACTACTACAAACATTGCCCATTTAGAATCCATAGCAAAGCCGCTGTACTGTAACAGCACTACCAGGACTCACAAAGCACCATACTCTACCTTTCAAAAGGCAACATTGCAAATATTAAACCAATACATTTCAGAGAATAACAATAAACAGGCGGGCAAGCAGCATGACGGCCTCGGGTAGCTACTCCTCCCCCCTCCTCCCCCCCCCGGACATATCATATGGACTCTGCTAGTTTTCACAGAACATCATTTGTTTATTTGACAATATTGGAAATAACAGTAAAAACTGTTGGCCACAGCATAATCTGCATATTCATGCAACGTTAAATACAATTTCTTCATTGCACACATAATAACTACCAGTACATTCCCTTTCCTCCTTGAGTTATCCCTTTGCCTAGATTACCTCCCCCCCCCCCAAGAGGCACAGCCCTTCCTATCCAATGACGCCTGGCAAGGATAGTTGGAAAATGCCATTCAAGCCTTTTCCCCACTGCCCGCAGTCCTGAGTACCATATAATAGGTAAGGGGTGCCTGCCGTTAAAACAGGCCTTAATACTCCTTTCCTATTTGCAGCAGTGTCCCAATCTGCCTCTGCCCATGGCCCATCAAAAGCTCGGCAGCAGGGCTCCGTTAATGTCAATACTATTCCATATTCGTCCCTCCCTCCCCCCGCCGTAGGGAGGAGGGAGGATAAGGAGGCCCTCTATACACTGTTCCTGCTTAAACTCTTTGTACCATTGGGGGAAGGTCAACTCTTATATGACCACTCCCCCCCCCCCCCATGTCTGGGCTGTGCCCTCTCTCCTATGGGGCCCTAGCTCTCCTGCCAACCCCTCACGGCAGCGACTCCTTGCTTGTCGTGTGGGGCCCCACCCAGCTCCGCAGCTGTGGCCAACACCTGTTTTTGCTATAATCATTCCACTATGTCTTGTATGTCACACAGGAACACAGTACACCCCGATTGCCTCCATGAAAAGGGCCATCCAACTGTTCACTTTCTGCCTCGTCCTTTCGACCGCTTGGTATGACCATTCGCCCCTCCACACCCATCACGGTATGATGTGAGACCATACTAGCCATGTTCCTGGGAAGGCCTCCACCAGTGTCAGCATGTCCTTTTGCATTTTTTTGTAAGCTCCACATTGCGTGTACGGGCCAGGTTATTGCCTCCCAGATGGACCACTATTGTCCATGGCTTTTCCCCTGCTCTCGTCTTTTGCAGGAGGAATGGCAACAGCTGGTCCCACACCATACCCCGCTGGCCCATCCACATGACCGACACTCTTTCTCTTGACAAACCCAGATTGAGCCTGATCTCAAAGGAATGGCCGCATATCCACGCTTCCTGAGGTCCCATGGGGGGACTTTCACCTATGTTTTATATTGGCAAAAGATTACATTGTTATCCGTGTATCATTGCAGGTTATACATACATCAGGCCCACATTGTTGGATCATACTATTCATCGCGGGTTATTATTATTATTATTTTTTTTAAATCTCAACTTCTATTTTACATTGTATCACTTCCCTATTTTAACCATAACAATCTCTAACTCCTTCACTTTCATTTACAGTCACCCAAAACACCACACACCAAAACCGAACCGGCCCCCTAACAGGTACAGCTGATACGCTGGCTTCAAACAGGGCACAAATAAAGCCTATACTTGTCTGAGCCCCATCTGCCAATGTTCATAATCTGTCCCCTTGTCATCCCTATGCTGGCCGCCGTGAAGTGGCCTCAATGCGGAAGGAGTGAGTGCCGTACAAGCGCGCCTCCAAGCCCGCTGCCTCCAGTCCTAGCTTAAGCACTCTGGCAAATTGGAAACATGATAGGGGGGCACTGTTCTCATGCACTAACCATTGTTTGCCTCCTGCTGGGCGGAGTTGTTCATATTCCATGAAATTTCTCACTGGACAGGACGGGTCACCTGGTAGCGGGGCTAACACCACACAGGCACCTTTTCCTTCGGTATCCATCTTGAACTTGCGCACGTATAACACTAATGCCCCGTTCTGCATGCTAACATCAATCTTCCTAATGCCCCCATCGGCTGACTCACGACTTGCAGAGGCTACCAACTCACCTATCCTGAACGCTCAGAAGAATGCCCAGGAAAAGGTACATCTGAACAGCCAGGTCTCGAATACATCAAAACATATCTGGCCTGCGGCCGTTATAAGTTTCTTTAATATTTGGTGTGTGTTCGGACATCACCGATCTTCCCTGTGGCCCTGCTGTGACGACCAGCCCTTCATTACCTTTGTGATAACAAAGTCCGTTCTCGGGCTCTTCTTCCCCATTGTTCTAGCAAAGAATGTGATTGCTGCTAGATGCGTCTGCACTGTTGATTTCCTAGCTCCGCTGCCTTTACAATGTAGGATCCACTGCAGAATCGAGTCCGTCGTGAGACTGTCTGCATCCTCAATCCCGCTATCTCTGCAGAAAACTTGAAATGTGTCCCACGCGGCCAGGTATTTTCGCCTCGTCCGCTCCGCTAGTGAATTCAGCAAGAGCTGCCAAACCTCGGTGGACAAAACTCCTATACCTGCTCTGGGATGGACTTCTTGACTGCATCGGTCTCGGGGGCGAGTGCCCGAAAAAGTGGGATCTTGCGACGAGAAGGAGCATCGGCAAGGTTATTATGCTGACCTGGAATATGTTCCGTCTTAATAGTCACATTATGTGTAAGGCATAACATCACTATCTTTCTCAACAATGCCATGACCCCCGGTGTTTTGGCACACATTCCATTCACTGCGTGTACCACTTCCAAGTTATCCATGTGGAAGGTGATTGCCTTGTTAACGAGCTGCGTAGCCCATATGTTCAAGGCCACCATAATGGGAAAGAGCTCCAGGAACGTGATGTCCTTTATAGCTCCCTTGGAATGCCACTTGCTGGCCATTTCTCGGAACACCACACCCCCTTGAAATAAATTCCGAAACCGGTCACCCCGGCGGCATCTGTGAATAGTTCCAGGTCCTTGTTTGAGACCGGATGCTCCTGCCAGAATGCAAGCCTGTTAAATGACTGCAGGAATTGCTCCCATATATGGAGATCTTCACATATGTCTCTGCTGACTCTGATATTATGGTGTTTCTTTTTGACCCCTTTTGTTGCCAGCACCATGCGACGGCAGAAGACTTACCCCATCAGCATGACCCTACAGGCAAAGCACAGCAAACCCAGCGATGACTGGAATTGTTCCAATGTGGCTTTTCATCACCCATGCATGCTCTGAATGGCGCTCTTCTGTTTCCTTAATTTTTCATCTGGCAATCTTGACAATTGTGCTATCACGTTAAGTTCAATGCCCAGGAATGTGATCGCCCTCACTGGGCCGCAAGTCTTCTCCTTCGCTAGAGGTATACCGAATCACTGAGCAACCTGCTCAAAGACGTTGAGGATTCTCTTGCAGTCTTCAAAGTCAGTTCCTATCAGGAGGAAATCATCCAGGTAGAGCACTACCGTCTTGGGGCCAGCGATATCCTCCACTACCCAGTGTATGAATGAACTAAACTGCTCAAAGTAAGCACATGAGATTGAGCAGCCCATGGGCAGACATTTGTCGTAGAAATATTCCCCATTGAAGGTAAACACTAATAGTGGAAATGACTCAGGGTGCATCGTAAGCAGCCGAAAGACCGATTCTATATCTGCTTTTGCCAGTCGAGCCCGCTGTCCCAACTTCCGTATGATTGTCACGGCCTGATTGATCGTCGCGTATCTCACCGAGTATAGCAACGGGTCAATGTGGTCGTTAAGTGAACTACCTTCTGGGTACGATAAGTTGTGAATCAAATGGAATTTGCCCGGCTCCTTTTTTGGCACTATTCCCAAAGGGGACAGCACCGGATTAGGAGCGGGGGGGCTCTTGAATGGCCTGGTGACTCTTCCCAGGCCTATTTCTTTTGCCAGTTTCTTGTGCACAACCGAGTTGTATTTCTTGACTGAGGGGGAGTTGCGGATTACGTGCTCACTCGTTGGGACTGACGATGGAATAGGGAACCCATAGGCGAAGCCAATCTCAATGCTGAGAGCTTTGTCTCGGAGTGGGTAAGCCCGTAGCCATGAGCGCATGTTTTCAAGCTTGATGGGGGTTGGGGCCATGGCCATCATTTTGCACGCCGCTGCATTGGCCTGAATGGTTTCATCTCTTTTCCCGCTCGACATGTGGAAGCCGGGTAACTGCCCCCGCAGCTCGAACATGAGTGTCAGAATTTGCATGGGTGCCATGTGCAGTTTCCCGTATTGAACTGTCGGCATGATCGGCGACCGGCCATTTGGTTAGTTTGCCACCATTGTGGTGCCTGAAAGGTCTGCGGTAGCCCTTCCTGACTCCACGGCCTGTTGGGGGCCATTTCATCAAGCCACAGATCTAAGATTCTGTGCTGCCATGTCATGGTAGGGTCCTCCGCCATGCACTTCCTGAACTTGACATTGTAGTTTAGCCAGGCCCATCCTCCGAATCACTTATGCGCCAGGGTAATGGTGCCCAGGTACGTAATTAGGTATGTACTCGATTCGGGCTCCCGCTTGATGACCACCCTATTAAATATGTGGAAAGCCGATACCCAATTATTAATGGATTTTAGAATCCTCGGCTTCCTGTCCTTTTTCCCATTTTTTTCTCTATCCTTACTCTCTTTCGTCTCACCTTCCTGGTCCCTAAGAAGCAGCGAGACTATATCAATATATTCCCTTCGCCAAATGCGCTTTTTCAACTTCCTAGGCACTGCGCTGTCTAATGAGCTCACGCCACAGCACGGATCTCCCCCCCCCACAGTAGATAAGGTTACTTGTGCCGCTGGCACTGGTCCAGTTACACCGGCCTCCTGGTTTTCTCTTCTCTGGGTGGATAGATTGCTGCGCGCTGCCCGTACTCTTGCCAGAGGATTTTTTCTTTTTTGATTTATTTTTTTTTAATTTTTTTAAGGCATTCTGTATTACATTTGCTAAAGCCAGAAGTAGATTCTTCAGATGATGAAGACTACAATTCAAGTGCCCCCACTACACCCCCTGATTTACCAATAGCCGTGCTTGTGCTTGCTGTTCATGGTTCTTCCAACTCTGTGGTGGGAGCTTTCAGCCATTGCCTGAATGCGCTCAGGCTGTGTTGATTCACCTGTTCGCGAATGACCCACAGCAGTTCGTTCAACTCCTGGCTGGACGTAGAAGGCGTGGGTGGCTGTAGTTGTTGTTGCGGTAGTGCCTGCTTGCCGCGCTGAGTGGATTTTTTGGTCACCTCATGTCCGCAGGTGGCGTCCCCCCTACTTGTCTTCTTTTTTGCTACCGCTGCCACCTTTGCCATAGTACCGCGTGTTGCCCTGCCTGCTGTGCTGTCTGTGTTCTCGCTTCTGCGGCAACTCTCTGTGTTCTGACAACCTCTGCGGGCCGATGTAGTGCTTTGGCTGACCTTGCGTGGCATATCTAGATTACAGAGCAATTATACAATTATGTGCTATTCCTTCCCTTCCAACTTGACTCTGATTTCTATTATTATTTATTTATAAATTATTATTATATCTTGTTTAATTTATTCATTATTATTATTATAATTTGCCACCCACCCACTACCTGGACCTTGAGGGTTTCCAGGAGGAGGTGGCCTTTGGTGCCCTTCAGGGGTGAGGTACTACGATGAGACCCTAGGGATTCTGGGTGATGTAGTCCTGAGCCTCCTGAAGGGGTTGAGATTGTTGTTGTGTGCTCAAGTAGTTAAAGGCAGGCAAAGAAATTTCTTTTTATGAAGTTTATTTCCCGCTTTGCAGTTCAGTGCAAACAGACGCTAAGAAGTTTTATAGCACAAAAACAAGAGTGAGAAAACCAAAATATACAGGGTTTGCAATGCTGGGCTAAGTGTCCATTAGCTTCTGGATTCACATTCAAATTGTCATGTGACTCTTTCATGAAGTGAAACAAAAAAGTCTGGTACAACAACAAAGCTTCTTATATCCAGAAAAATGCTTTAACTTATTCAACTTTCATAAGTTTTCTCAGCATGATAACAAGTAAGGTAACTTCTGTTATATTTCTTTCATATAACTTTTAAAGCACTTTAATTAATGTCCTTTTCAATGATACAAGTTGAGCAATCCATTGCTATCTCTTGCTCTGTGGAAGGCAGGGAAACATCTAAGGGCATCTTCTCTTCACAGCTGTTTGCATGCTGTGCTGAATTAGAAGGAGAAACTGCCTTTCTTTCTAGGAATTCCCTGAACTCTGTTAGGAGTAATTCAGCCTGCGTTTTCCCTTTGCTACGCTGAAGTCTTTCTCCTGCTTCAGGTAAACATTGGCTTAAGATGTCTATCTCATGGTAATTAGCAAGGCTGCTTTTGTCAGCACCACAGTTCGGTGTGCTAATAAAACCCTTCCCCCACTTATCTTTAAAAGTAAGTGCTGGGTTTTCCTTTAAAACTTCAACTGGCTCTGGAGAGTTTCTGAACCGGCTTTTAAAAGTAGAAACGTCAGATTTATCTTGGCTTACGTCTCTCCAATAAGGCTCAGCAGTTTTCTTTCTATTAGCTTCTAGGCTGTAGGCTTCAGCTGGCTTATTAGAATATCTTGTGCTGCTTGAATGTTTTTCAGGCTGCACCAAACTGCCACAGTTTTGTCTGACTTTGTTCTGGCTTTTAAAGTTATCCTTCCAGCTTTCTTGCTTCCCAATATTATAGCTGCTAGCTGCTTCAAGCCCACTTCGTACCTTGTGCTGAGAGTGTCTCCAGGAGAAATCTTTATCCCTCTGGTTTCTGCTCCAAGGTCCTGCTTGGTTCTCTGGAATCATGGGCTGTATCTTCAGGTCTCTCAGTGCTTTTGAGCCCTTCTTCCCATAGAAGTCTCTCACTGCCCCTGAGTCTCCCAAGTACTTGCTTCGTGACTCCCAACTGCTCC
The DNA here is from genome assembly GCA_033557465.1 of Ichthyophis bannanicus. NCBI lineage: Eukaryota > Metazoa > Chordata > Amphibia > Gymnophiona > Ichthyophiidae > Ichthyophis > Ichthyophis bannanicus. Next base: position 607,634,625 of record CM066033.1, read on the forward strand.
TCCGTGGAACACAGCTGCCTTGTTGCTCTCCTTGCCATTGCTGTTTCTCTCTCTCCTTCTCCAACTCTTCCTGTCTCTCTTCCCACTGTTTCTGTGTTTGATTGCTTAACAAGCTCCCCGTGTGTTGCACTGCCCGCCTCCTGCTTGGGCGTGCCCAATCAGGGACTTGACCTATCTCCTCCCCTAAGGTGAGGTGTGGTTCCTGATCAGCTACATGTTTTTTTCTTTCTGAAGAGAAAATCCTGCTTTCCCTTGCAGTACCAGTTTTCTCCACCAGATCTCCATCCATCTCCATTGCTTCTTGAGAAGCTTATACGTCACAGATCCCTCCCCTTAAGATATCACGGGCTGGCTTAGGCTTGACGGCACAGCACGTGATACTATCTATGGGTTCTGTGCTAGTGTGCTTCTGTTGAGGCTGTTGTCCAGGAGAGGCTATTGTGGCTACTTGGACTAATGCTACTCTATCATGCCATGGTTTTAAAATGTTGACATGGTAAACTTGCCTGCGACCCTTTCTATTTTCAACCAAGTATGAAACAGGTCCTACAGGTTGCACTATCCTATCAGGGCCTTTCCAATGGCTCTCAAATTTCGGTTCTGTCCCAGCTACCATTACAATAACTTTTTCTCCTACCATCAATTGACGGTGTTTTGTGTTTCTATCATAATAGGATTTTTGCTTAACCTGACTACGCTTCAAATTGTCCACTGCTACTTGTGACGTCCGGCGTAGCCGCTTCTTAAGATCCTTTAGGAACTCGGGCACCTCTACTTCCCTTGCATCTGGTTCTACCCATTGTTCTCTTAGAATGTCGAGAATGCCGCGGGGAGACCGGCCGTACAGTAGTTCATACGGTGCTGTTCCTAATGAGGCCTGTTTTCTTTCTCTGCACGCATAGAGAACAAAGGGAAGCATTGTATCCCAGTTGTCCATTTCACCCTCCAAACTCCGGCGTAGCATTCGCTTAAGGGTCTGGTTTTGTCTCTTGACTAAACCGTTCGTTTGGGGATGATATGCTGCCGTCTTAATGTGGTGAATGCCGAAGGCATCCCACACTTGCCCTAAATACTTCGACATGAAGTTGCTCCCCCTATCGGTGAGAACTTCCCTGGGGAAACCTACTTCACAAAATAACTTAATAAGTTCATTTGCTATCACCTTTGCAGATATGGTGCGTAGTGGCATGGCCCACGGGAACCTTGTAGTTTGGTCCACCACCACTAAGATATATCGGAATCCTCGGGGGGTTTTAATCAGAGGTCCGACAATGTCTGCACCTATCCTATGGATTGGCTCCTTAATCACAGGTGATGGTATCATAGGGACATCCCTGGGATGAGCCGCTGAAACCCTTTGGCATGTGGGGCAAGCCTCACAGAATTTGGCCGTCTCTTTAAAAATACCCGGCCAATAAAATCAGGTTAGGATTTGATCGAGGGTCCCTTGAATGCCCTTATGTCCCCCGATGGGATGGTCGTGTGCCAACCGTAACACTATATTTTTAAAGGTGGTTGGCACCACCAACTGTTTTCTGCTATCTCCCGTGAAGGGATCTCTACTCTCCATATAGAGTATTCCTGCAGTTAGGAGAAACCTAGGCAATGTATCCCTAGTACTCTGGGCCCACTTGAATGCCTGGGTGAGAGCGGGGTCTGCTTGCTGCTCATTTGGGAACGTGGGAAACTTATTCATTAGCTCCTCGGGTACCCATGGCAGCTCTTGCCCTGCCTGTACTTCAGACTTATTCTTAGAGCGAGTCTGTTTCTCCTTACGTTTTTCAGACTTGGCCTTTTTGACTTTACTTTCTGGAGTAGTTATCAATGCCTCATCAGAGGGGAGATCTCCTTTGAGATCCTCTGAGGTTTCTTCCTTACTTTCTAAGGCTGAGGACTGGGCTCTTGTGGAGACCATTGCGCCTTTCACTTGTAATTCTCGTTCCATCTCTCTATAGAACTGCAGCCAATCCCTGCCTAGAATTACAGTATGGGGAAGACCCGGGACAACTGCTAAGGGAATAGTTCTCTGTGCACCTAACCCTGTTATATGGAGCTTATAAACTGGATAGGTGGAAGTTCCTCCGTGAACACATCGTATTTTTACTGAGCTCACAGGCTGAATTACTTCTCCGCCTTGCCTGGCCTCAATTCTCTGCCAAAACTCTTCAGAGAGCATGCTTAACTCAGCCCCTGAATCTAGCAAAGCTTGGGTTGTAATTCCTTGTACTTCAACAGAAAGTAGAAATCCCTGTCTATCTTTCTTAGCAGCATCCGCTATTAAGGCAGTTTTAACAAAGCAATGCTTTTGAAGATGTCCCTCTTTCCCACATTTATAGCATCTTTGCTTACTTACAGGACTTTTCCACAATGGCATACACATTTTTATAGGGTCCTCCTGCACCCTCCGTCTCCTTTCTGATCCGCTGATAACTGTCTCCTGGGAAGTAGTGCCACCTCTCTGGGCAGTTAGCTCTGCCTCTATGTATCTTTCAGAGAGTGCAACAGCTTCCTGGGGAGTTTTGCAGTTTTGCAAGATCAGAAAGGTGCGGATTCCTTTGGGTAGAGCATTTATGTACTGTTCTAGCACCAAATCATCAAGAATTGACTCCACAGATCTCCCTTCAGGAGTTAACCATTTGTCAATTAAACTACGTAGTCTATGACACAAAGACTTAGGGGTCTCACTAGGCCTTAGTTTCACATTTCTTAAACGAGTGTGATAAACCAAAGGAGTGAGCCCTAATCTCTCCCTTATTGCTTTCTTTAATTCTTCATAGCTTCCGGCCAGTGCAGCTGGCATGGCACGGTAAGCAGCCAGCGCTTCCCCAGTAAGGGATGCTGCTAATCGTATTGCCCAATGTTCCTTAGGCCAGGCGCTAAGATGTGCTACTCTCTCGAAGCTTACCAAAAAATTGTCTACATCGTCTCTATCCGTAAGTTGACCAAACTTGAACAGAGTTCCTACCTGCAGACTAACAGAATGTAAAGAGTCTGTGAGAGCGGAACCTGCTGTAGACGCTGGTGTTGCAGTCGCCTGCTTCTTCTCTTTCAGCCATTCCTCCATCAATGTAAGCAGCAGCTTCTGTTGTTCTTGGAAGCTAGCGTTTGCTCTTTCCTGTGCCTCCAAGGAAAGGTCTCTTTGACGCTCCAGCTGCGTCGCCATCCACTGGAAGATATCCTTGGCTTCCATCGACATCTTGGAACCCTGGAATACAGAAAAATACAGACCCAAGTGCGATACCACAGTACACTTGTCTTTTCTGTGTTTATTCTCTATATTTTCCCCTTTTTTTTTTTTTCCACTAGTAACCCCTAGGACACACCCTTGCCCTGGTATCCTGGTTACACGGAGTGGATACCCTTTAACTGGCTCAGGTGGTTTTCATGCACATCAGCAATGGAAGATCCTGTAGCCTCCTGCAGTCCCCTTCCTCGGCTGGCTCGGCTGCTCCTCAGCTGGGGTCCTTGAGAAGTTGGCTTCTGCAGCTCCTGATGTGGCTACTTCCTGCGCCTGCACAGTATCCTCAATACTACGCCACTTTGCCACCCACCCACTACCTGGACCTTGAGGGTTTCCAGGAGGAGGTGGCCTTTGGTGCCCTTCAGGGGTGAGGTACTACGATGAGACCCTAGGGATTCTGGGTGATGTAGTCCTGAGCCTCCTGAAGGGGTTGAGATTGTAGTTGTGTGCTCAAGTAGTTAAAGGCAGGCAAAGAAATTTCTTTTTATGAGGTTTATTTCCCGCTTTGCAGTTCAGTGCAAACAAACGCTAAGAAGTTTTATAGCACAAAAACAAGAGTGAGAAAACCAAAATATACAGGGTTTGCAATGCTGGGCTAAGTGTCCATTAGCTTCTGGATTCACATTCAAATTGTCATGTGACTTTTTCATGACGTGAAACTAAAAAGTCTGGTACAACAACAAAGCTTCTTATATCCAGAAAAATGCTTTAACTTATTCAACTTTCATAAGTTTTCTCAGCATGATAACAAGTAAGGTAACTTCTGTTATATTTCTTTCATATAACTTTTAAAGCACTTTAATTAATGTCCTTTTCAATGATACAAGTTGAGCAAGTGGAAGGCAGGGAAACATCTAAGGGCATCTTCTCTTCACAGCTGTTTGCATGCTGTGCTGAATTAGAAGGAGAAACTGCCTTTCTTTCTAGGAATTCCCTGAACACTGTTAGGAGTAATTCAGCCTGCGTTTTCACTTTGCTACGCTGAAGTCTTTCTCCTGCTTCAGGTAAACATTGGCTTAAGATGTCTATCTCATGGTAATTAGCAAGGCTGCTTTTGTCAGCACCACAGTTCGGTGTGCTAATAAAACCCTTCCCCCACTTATCTTTAAAAGTAAGTGCTGGGTTTTCCTTTAAAACTTCAACTGGCTCTGGAGAGTTTCTGAACCGGCTTTTAAAAGTAGAATCGTCAGATTTATCTTGGCTCACGTCTCTCCAATAAGGCTCAGCAGTTTTCTTTCTATTAGCTTCTAGGCTGTAGGCTTCAGCTGGCTTATTAGAATATCTTGTGCTGCTTGAATGTTTTTCAGGCTGCACCAAACTGCCACAGTTTTGTCTGACTTTGTTCTGGCTTTTAAAGTTATCCTTCCAGCTTTCTTGCTTCCCAATATTATAGCTGCTAGCTGCTTCAAGCCCACTTCGTACCTTGTGCTGAGAGTGTCTCCAGGAGAAATCTTTATCCCTCTGGTTTCTGCTCCAAGGTCCTGCTTGGTTCTCTGGAATCATGGGCTGTATCTTCAGGTCTCTCAGTGCTTTTGAGCCCTTCTTCCCATAGAAGTCTCTCACTGCCCCTGAGTCTCCCAAGTACTTGCTTCGTGACTCCCAACTGCTCCTCCGTGGAACACAGCTGCCTTGTTGCTCTCCTTGCCGTTGCTGTTTCTCTCTCTCCTTCTCCAGCTCTTCCTGTCTCTCTTCCCACTGTTTCTGTGTTTGATTGCTTAACAAGCTCCCCGTGTGTTGCACTGCCCGCCTCCTGCTTGGGCGTGCCCAATCAGGGACTTGACCTATCTCCTCCCCTAAGGTGAGGTGTGGTTCCTGATCAGCTACATGTTTTTTTCTTTCTGAAGAGAAAATCCTGCTTTCCCTTGCAGTACCAGTTTTCTCCACCAGATCTCCGTCTATCTCCATTGCTTCTTGAGAAGCTTCTACATCACAAATTGTTATTATAATTTACATTTTTTTTAATTTTTTATAAGGAGCATGTGATAATCAAACCAGTACTCTGAATAGTCCAAAACCAGCTGACCCAACAGCAATACCACACCACTGAGCCCCAGCTGCCCCCCAAAAAGGTTTACTGGCTGTCCCAGATGCCCCGATATCTGTTTAACATCAGGATTTTCTTGCTAGTGCCATACCACTTTTGTCCATCAGATGGCATCCATAGACAAAGCTAGCCCTCTGTGTTTTCTCTTCTTTTTTTTTTTTTTTTTGATTCTGTATTCAGTGCACCATCTGCATGGCCACATGTGCTCTGGAGTCTCTCCGCCCTGCATTCTTTCCTTCCTCGCTTTTTTTTTTGAAGGCTGCAATCGGCCCCCCGCCTACCTGGCCACATGTTCTCTTTGCGACCTCTGACCGACGGCAAGGCTCCCTACGTGCTGGGCCCTGGGTACTCCTACCTTTCCCTCCGGTCTGGCAACTGTAAAAACAACTCCTGATTTTTTTTTCTTTTTTGATCAGGCCCCATCGGGCCTCCGAACCACCACCTCGGACCTCTGAAGCCACCAGGCAACATCTGGCTCATCCCCCATCCATCACCGACCACAGATCAGGCCTCCTGGTGATCGGCGATTGGGGATCCGGTCTCCTCGCTGATGCTGCTCTCTTCAGCCACTTCTGGCTGCTTGTCCCCCCTCACTCGAGGACACCATGAGCGCACTGCGCATAGCCGCAACCCGCAGCAGGCCACTCATGGCCGCCCTCCCACATGGCGCTTCCATTTCATATATTTATTTATTTTGTTACCTCGGTGCCTGCTCCACGAGTCTCTGGGATGACGAGCTTGTAGATCTTCTCCGGCTGACTGGTGAGTAAAAAATGCAGCTGGATTGCTTGATTGTCCCGTCGCCGAAATGCAGTGGCAGGCCGAGGGGTGCTTGTTGATTGTCTCATTGCCGATCAATGATGGGGGAAAGAGGGCGGGCCGCAGCCCGTTCCCCCTTCTATAGTTCACTGCGGCCCGCCTCCCCTCCAGCCTCCCCCGCCCCCCGCCAATGTTAACCCCTTGGCCTGTCGCTGCCTCGGCTTTGCCCGGCCGCGTTAATTCGCTTCTGGGTCTTGACCTACAGGGGAAAGAGAATAAGTGGCAATGTCAAATAGGAATTACATAAACAGAATACCTCAGCACAGTTACACATGAAGAACATAGACCATCACCAAACAAGGAATCACAATTTAGAAACAGGAAGACAATAATTAAACTGGGAACCCCAAAAGCCAAACTTGGAATATACAACAACACTGTAGAAATAAAATTATAAATTAATTTCCTCTTGTACTAAACAAAGCGCAGACGTTAATGATGCACATTTCCCAGAGCTGACATATTCCAGTTAATAAATTCAAAATAAAGAGATATTTTTCTACCTTTTGTGCATTTTTTTTCAGTTGCAATTGCTCCAGCCACTTTCTTCTGGTTTCTTCGTGTCTTCTGCTAACTCTCCATTGTCTGCTGTCCATTTGTCCTTTCTTCTCTCTTCTAGTTCTTTTTCTGTTCTCTCTCTACATCTGCTTTAACATACTAATCTTTCTCCTTTTGCTCTTTCCTCATTCCTTTTTCATCCACTCAAATGTTACCCCTCCATCCTCAATCCCTACTTACTCTCCCAATACCCGGCCAATTGTAGATTTTCTTCCTTCCCACACAAAATATTTTTCCCCTCTCCATTTCACTCTCCCAGCCCCATCCCATTCTAATCCTCCCCCAACATCAGCTCCCTTCTAGTTTCAGCCCCACCCAGCATCCTCTCCCTTCTAGTCTCCGCATCAGCCCATTTCCAGTCCTAGCTCCCCTATCAGCCCATCCTAGCACCACCATCAGCCCATTTCCAGTCCTAGCTCCCCCATCCATTTCCAGTCCTATCCGAGTCCCTCCATCAGCTCATTTCCAATCCCTACCCCCCATCAGCCCATTTCTAGTCCTTTCCTAGCCCCACCATCAGCCCATGTTAAATCCTAGCTCCCCTCCACTCAGCCCATTTCCAATCCAAGCCCCCCATGAGCCTACTTCTAGTTCTAGCCCCTCCATGAGTCCATTTCAATCCAAGCCCCCACCACAGCCCATTTCCAATCTTAGCACCCCCCAACAGCCCATTTCCAGGCCTATCCTAGCCCCTCCATCTACAAATTTCCAGCCCTAGCTCCCTCCCCTCACAGCCCTTTTCCTTTCTAAGCCCCCCTCCCCATCAGATATTTGCAGTTCAAGCCCCCCTTCCACTCAGCCCATTTCCAGTCCTAGCAACCCCCCCAGCCCATTTCCAGTCCTAGCCCCCCCATAGCCTATTACCAGTCCTAACCCCCCAATCAGCCTACTTCCAGTCATAATCCCCCCATCACCCCATTTCCAGGCTTAGCCCCCCCATAGCCCATTACCAGTCCTATCCCCCCATCAGCCCACCTCCAATCCTAACCCCCCATCATCCCATTTTCAGTCTTAGTCCCCCGATAGCCCATTACCAGTCCTAACCCCCCATCAGCCCACTTCCAATCCTAACCCCCCATCACCCCATTTTTAGTCTTAGCCCCCCCATAGCCCACCTCGTCCTAACCCCCCCATCACCCCATTTTCAGTCTTAGTCCCCCCATAGCCCATTACCAGTCCTAATCCCCCATCAGCCCACCTCAAGTCCTAACCCCCATCACCCCATTTTCAGTCTTAGCACCCCCATAGCCCATTAGCAGTCCTAACCCCCACATCAGCCCACTTTCAGGCCTAACTCCCCCATCACCCCATTTTCAGTCTTAGCCCCACCATAGCCCATTACCAGTCCTAACCCCCCATCAGCCCATCTCCAGTCCTAACCCCCCCATCACCCCATTTTCAGTCTTAGCCCGCCCCATAGCCTACCTCCAGTTCTAACTCCCCCATCACCCCATTTTCAATCTTAGCCCCCACCCAGCCCAGTACCAGTCCTAACCCCCCCCCCACCCCATCAGCCCAGGGAAATTTAAAAACAAAAAAAAACCTGGCTGCTGCTGCTGCCACCGTGGCAGTGGCAGAATCAAGTGTCCCAAAGCCGTGCCCCCCCCCCCCCCCCTACCCAGCCGAGCCCTCCCTGAAACAGCTCCCTCAGCACGGTCTTTTCAGAGCCGCGAATGGAGAGTTTCCCGTTAACGTGGCGCTGTTATGCCCGCCGGGGCCGAGGGGAAACAGGAAATGCTTGTTTCCCATCAGCGCCGGTGGGCTTAACAGAGCCGCGAGAAAGAGAAGCTCTCCCTTCTTGCCTCTGAAAAGCTGGCACTGAGGGAGCTGTTTCAGGGAGGGCTCTGTCAGGCAGGCAGGGGGGGCTGTGGCTGCGGGACACTTGATTCTGCCGCTGCCTTTGCGGCGGTCTTTTAATGCAGAATGTTGTTTGCACGGGGCCCCCTGAAACGCGGAGCCCTGTGAAAACAACATTCTTGCTCAATGGATGGGCCGTCCCTCTGCTCAGGTGACACACAAGAACATAAAATTACAAAATATGCCAGACTGTGTCAGACCAAGGTCCATTATGCTCAATATCCTGTGTACAACAGTGGCCAATCTAGGCCATGATTACCTAGCAGTTTCCCCAAAAGACACATAGGATCCACAATGCTTGTATTAGGGCAAGCAGTGGATATCCCGGGTCCTTTCTAACAATGTTTTATGGACATTTCCCCAGGAATCTATCCAAACCCTTTTAAACTGAGCTACACTAACAGCTGTTACTACATCCTCAGGTAATGAATTCCAGAGTTTGATGACATGTTGACTGAAAAAATAGTTTCTCCAAGTAGTCTTAAATGGGTTACACTGTAACCTCGTTGAATGTCCTCTAGTCTTTCTCATTTTGATATCATAAACAATCAATTTACATTTACCTGTTCCACTAAAGTCAATAATTTATAGACCTCTATCATATCTCCCCTCAGCTGTCTCTTCCCCAGGTTGAAGAGCCCCAACCTTCTTAGCCTCACCACATAGGGGTATTCTGCCTTCCGCATTACCATCTGTGATGTCCGTCATGATCCCACAGTGACAGTGGTGGCACACGGACATGCTACTGCTGCAGAAAGGAGATGTGCTACAAGGGGTGGTCCAAGGGTCCTGGCACTCCAGGCAGAGATCCCGGCTACCCCCCCTGCTGCTGCTGCACCCAGCTGTAGGGGAAGAGGCCGATAGTGCCAGCAGCTGTAGCCCTCCAGGTAGTTCCAACATACAGGCGCCCAGGGGACTACCACAGCAGCTTCATGTTATGCCCTCTAGTTTTACAGCTTCCCTGTTCTTGGAAGAGGTTTGTTTGTTGACTCTCTTCTGAAGGGTACTGAGGTGTCCATCTGCCGACCAGACTTGATGTCCAGAGAGGTATGCTGTCTGCCTGGTGCTAAAATCCAAGATGTTACAGAGAGTTTGCCGAGACTCATCAAGCCCACTGACTATTATCCAATGTTGCTAATCCATGTTGGAACAAATGATACTGCCAGGTATCCCTCTGAGCATATCAAAAGTGACTTCATGGCTCTGGAACAGAGGGTGAAGCAGTTAGGTGCACAGGTGGTGTTCTCTTCAATCCTCCCTGTTGAGGGTAAATGCCAAGGCAGAGAGGCTCACATCCTGGAGATGAATGCATGGTTGCGTGGATGGTGTCATCGAGATCGTTTCGGTTTCCTAGACCATGGGATGCTGTTCCAAGGGTTGCAGAGCAGAGATGGCATCCATCTGTCCAAGAAAGGTCAACGTGTCTTCAGTAGTAGACTGGCTAATCTACTGAAGAGGACTTTAAACTAGATTCGATGGGGGTGGATGAAAAAATCCCCCAGGTAAGTGAAAGCCCCCAGGTAAGTGAAAGCCCTCAGGTAAGTGATGCATTAAATACCTTTATGGAAATGGGTAACAGGGGTAACATATGGAAAGCAGTGTGTATAAATGCCCATAGCATGAGGAATAAGATCCCTGATGTTGAAGCTTTGGTGGAAGTGGCCGACTTTGATTTAGTGGCAGTTACAGAAACATGGTTCACAGAAAACCATGACTGGGATGTAACTATACCTTGCTATACTTTATTCAGAAAGGACAGGGTAGGAAGAAGGGGAGGAGGAGTGGCACTAAATGTAAAAAATACTATTAAAGCTTTGGAATTACAGAGCTTAAAAGGGAGAGAGGAGGCATTGTGGGTTAAACTAGAAAGAGGGAAAGAGAAATCTATTTGCATTGGTGTGATATACAGACCTCCCTCACAAGAGGGAGAGGTGGACAGAGAGTTAATTGAAGACATTGCTAGGAAAGGGGAAGTGCTACTGATAGGGGATTTCAATATGCCAGATGTTGATTGGCACATTCCTGCTGCAGTATCATCTAGAAGTAAAGAGATCCTGGATTCTCTACAGGGAGAACTATTCAAGCAATTGGTAACAGACCCCACACGTTAAGGGGCCATACTGGACTTGGTGCTTACCAATGGTAAAAGTGTTTCTGATGTTATAGTAGGAGATCATTTTGCATCCAGTGATCACCAGATGGTGTGGTCCAGTATTAGGACTAGGGCTGTTAGAATCCATTCAAAGGTGAGGGTCTTAGACTTTAGGAAGACTAACTTTGCCAAGATGGGCCAATACCTCAGGGAGTCGTTAGCGGGATGGGAACAGCTGGGGGATGTAGAAAAACAGTGGGCAAAACTGAAAGGAGATATTTTAAGGGCAACCAACCGTTTTGTTAAAATGGTAAATAAAGGTAAAAGGAAAAGGAGATCGCTATGGCTTTCGAAAGAGGTAGCTGAAAAAGTGAAGAAAAAGAGGGAGGCCTTCATGAAATACAAGAGATCACAGAGAGAGGAAGACAGGCATCTATATTTGGAAAAACTTAGAGACGCTAGCAAAGTAGTCAGGAAAGCAAAGATTCAAAAAAAGGAGGAAATAGCCAATGCAATAAAATGGGGGGGAGGGGGGATAAGACACTGTTTCATATTTATTTATTTAGCTGCATTTATATCCCGCTTTTCACCCGGTCAAAGCGGTTGGGGGATACATTTAACACGAGGGGATATGAGACACATACACTAATACTTACAGGGAACATGGGCAATGGAGGGTTAAGTGGCTTCCCCAAGACAACAAGGAGCACCTGTGGGACTAGAAACCCCAGTCCTTCCGGCCCAAGGTTGTTGTCCTCTAGTGGGATATGAACCACCGACCTTCCGGCCTGTAGTGCCTTGCCCCAACCACTAGGCCACTCCTCCCTAATATGTTATATATGTTAGTGCGAAGTGGAAGGGCAAGAGTGGTATTGTCAGACTCAAGGGTGAAGTGGAGGAATATGTAGAAGCTGATGAGGATAAAGCGGAATTGCTTAACAAATATTTCTGTTCTGTGTTCACAGATGAAGAACTAGGAGCAGAACCTCAGAAAACACCCAGAAACAGGAACAGAAGCGAGGGAACTTGGGGACAACTAGCAGCTCCACTGACTGACCTTTTCAATGCCTCGTTGGAGAGAAGCTCATGTGGTGCCTTTACACAAAAGCGGAAGTAAGGATGTGGTTGAAAACTACAGGCCGGTTAGTTTAACTTCAGTGGCGAGTAAATTATTGGAAACACTGCTGAAAGAGAAAATAGTGAGGATTCTGGAGTCCAGCGGATTGCAGGATCCGAGGCAGCATGGATTCACCAGAGTCAGGTCTTGTCAGACAAATCTGATTGATTTCTTTGACTGGGTGACCAGGGAGTTGGACCGAGGGAGAGCCCTCAATGTGGTGTATTTAGATTTCAGTAAGCCTTTGACACTGTTCCACACAGGGGACTTATAAACAAACTGAGCACCCTAGGGATGGATCCTAAAGTTATTGCTTGGGTTAGAAATTGGTTGGGTGGGAGGCGACAAAGAGTACAAGTAAATGGGGCCTTGGTCCAATTCTTTTTAAGATCTTTGTTAGTTATATAGCGGAAGGGCTCTCGGGTAAGTTTTGCCTTTTTGCGGATGATATCAAAATCTGCAATAGAGTAGACACCCAGGAAGGTGTAGATAACATGAGAAAGGATCTAGCTAAGCTTGAAGAATAGTCTAGAATCTGGAACCTGGGATTTAATGTTAAAAAATGCAAGGTCGTGTATTTGGACTGCAGCAATCCAAGGGAGTAATATAGTATAGATGGTGAAGTACTTTTGTCCACTAAAGAAGAGCCGGACCTGGGCATGGTTGTGTCTGATGATCTTAAAGTAGCTAAACAGGTAGAAAAGGCGACGGCAAAAGCTAGAAGGATGCTTGGGTGCATACGGAGAGGAATGGCTAGCAGAAAAAAGGAGGTGATAGTGCCTCTGTATAAGTCTTTGGTGCGACCTCATTTGGAGTATAGTGTGCAATTCTGGAGACCGCACCTTCAAAAGGATGTGAACAGGATGGAGTCGGTGCAGAGGGTAGCTACTAAAATGGTTAGTGGTCTTCATTATAAAGCATATGAGGACAGACTTGAGGATCTGAATATGTACACCTTAGAGGAAAGGCGGGATAGAGGTGATATGATTGAGATGTTTAAATACCTCCGTGGCATGAATGTTCAGGGGGAGAGCCTCTTTCAATTGAAAGCAAGTTCTGCTACGAGGGGACATGGGATGAGGGTGAAGGGGGATGGATTCAGGAGCGATTTGTGAAAATATTTCTTTACGGAAAGAGTGGTGGATCCATGGAATAGTCTGCCAGTGGAGGTGGTAGAGATGAGGACAGTAACTGAATTTAAAAAAGCATGGGACAAACACAGAGGGTCTCTAAAGGAAAAAAGGGGACTGTTGTAGTTGTTGATATGAAAGGACAGACTAGATAGGCCATGTGGTCTTTTTCTGTCATCATATTTCTATGTTTCTATGTTTCTACTGGACCAAGGCGATTTGAATGATCTCGTCAGAGATTTGAATCTTTCAAAGTGACAAGCAGAACTGTTAGGGTCACGATTGAAAGGCTGGAATCTTCTTCAGAAAGAAACCAACATGTGCACTTTTAGAAATAGGCATACCAAGTTTGTGGATTACTTTGCCTTTGAAGATGGAATTGCTTTTTGTTGTGAAGTTAAATCCCTAATGGAAGCACTTTGTCCGGATTATGGAACAGAGGATTGGCGACTATTTATTGATTCTTCTAAATATAGCCTAAAAGCTGTGCTTATCCGCAACGGAAATATTTTACCATCAGTTCCAGTAGCTCATGCCACCAATATGAAAGAAACTTACAGCAGTATGCATCTCCTGCTAACAAATATCAAGTATGAAGAACACAAGTGGAATATTTGTGGCGATTTAAAAGTAATTGCCCTATTGCTTGGACAACAGCTTGGTTGAACAAAGTATTGTTGCTTTCTGTGTGAGTGGGACAGCAGGGACAGGAAAAATCATTACATCCGGAAACAGTGGCCAAAGAGAACATCACTAGTCCCAGCCAGAAAAATCTTGCACATGACCCACTTGTGGAGCCGAATAAAGTATATCTACCACCACTCCATATAAAGTTGGCTCTTATGAAGAACTTTGTAAAAACCATGGATAGAAGTGGGCTTGGATTTGCATATCTAAGAAGGACATTTCCACGAATCAGTGAGGTGAAGATCAAAGAAGGGATCTTTGTAGGACTTGATATTAGAAAACTGATGAAAGATGAAAACTTTGATGGTCAGTTGAATGAAACGGAAAGAGCAGCATGGGAGTCCTTTAAGACTGTTTGCTGCGACTTCTTGGGAAATAACAAGGCAGACAACTATGCAGAATCAGTGGATACTCTTCTGAAATCTTACCAGAAACTGGGATATAACATGTCTTTGAAAATGCACTTCTTGCATTCACACCTGGATTTTTTTCCTGCAAATCTAGGAGCAGTCAGCGATGAACATAGGGAAAGGTTTCATCAGGACATTTCGATAATGGAAAATAGGTACCAGGGCAAGTGGAGCTCCATTATGCTTGCAGACTATTGTTGGACCCTTAAGAGGGATGTTCTTGAGGCGCAATACAGCAGAGAATCATATACAACTACCTTTTAGGAGACATTGCATTACAATATACATCTATATACATCTAATGTAAATATGAGCCACATAGTCTAAATTTTAACTACATGTCACTCAGAAACGTTACGTGATGGAGAATTTGTAAGTACATATCCGAGTTCGTAACCAAAAACAGTACTAGAATCAGCCATTTTCATTTCTGTGACAGAAAAGTTTTTGAATTTTGTTTACTAGTGTAATGACCCATGCAGCTAGGGAACACACACCCATCATCTGCACAGATAGGCTACACTACCCAGGCCTGAATAGTGTTGCAGGCTGATAGCATACCGAGTGGGCCTTAACAATGTGCATTCATTGCAGAGCTCAGCGTCTGCACAATGAACACACATTTTGAATGCTTGAGCAGATAATAATAAGGCAATGGCAGGCAGGAATGGCAACCAACACTACTTTTGCAGATTGCTGTGAGATGTGTGTGTTTGGGTGTTTGTGTGTGAGTGTCTCTCCAGAGTACTGTGGCCTTCTGCAATGCACAGTGGCCCTCATTGCATAAGCTGTCCCCAGCATTTATCTAGACATTTCCATGATGAGGAGCAGAGGATTGTAGGTATGGCCTGAAAGTCATTGCTTAGCTCAGGATGTATATGTTTTGGAGGTGGGGTCAATGGCTAGGACATCGCCGTTCTCATCTGTCACATGCATGGCCTGGGGTTCTACAACCTGTCATGCTGAGAGGGCACGCTCACTGTGGCCATGTCACATAGTGCTATATATAGATAGGCTGCAGTGATGTGGGTGCTCCTTCTTTCAGTGGGAGCACAATCAGTGGGCCGAGTGCTGAGTGTGCATGCTGTTTGGCCTAAGCCAGGGTCACCATGGTTACTCTGTGCACATGCAGTATATTTATGCCAGCAGACTGGCCATTGTTGGTTTATGCATGGCTGAGACTGCCCTGTGGTGGGCCTCAGATGCAGGCTTGCTGTAGTGGAATGTTAGCTCTAGATGGTTAGGACAGCAGCAGTTCCTGGTGTGCCCACTATGGTCTGTGCAGGCCCACTCAAACTCCCCTGCATTCTGCTTCAATGGAAACAGCTACCATAACCCTGCATACTGACATGAGATGTTTTAGGTGAACTCTAGGATAAGGTGCAGATGTAACAGGCAGTTCCAGCATACTGCAGTTGTGTAGAAATATAGGTGTCTAGTATCACCCACTACAAACATAACATGCCAACCACTAGCAGTGACCTTGGTCTGCAGCAGAGACCATCTCTAACAGGGCACGCTCTGGGGACCAGGTGCTGTGCACCCTTTTGCACCTTCAGGAATACCACTGGAACCAGTCAGTAGCACAGTTTGCAGCTGTTATGCTTGTAGCAAGCATTGTCAGTGCATATCAGTAAGCTTATGTGCTGCATCACTACATCCCTCAATTGTTGATTAGCTGCAGAATGCTGTTCTGCATGTGCAGTGCATCATGGGTAATAGGGGTGGCTAACCTATCCTGCCACACACAGCAGACATTGCAGGCAAGGATCTGCAGTCTCTCTGATTACAGTTGTGCAGTATTGTATAGAGGTGTAGCCTAATGGTTAATGCACTATCTCCATATACAAGGGATATGGGTTTGATTTACACCTGATCCCTTTATGACTGTACTGCTCAGTTTGTTTTCATACCAGTGACTGGCTGTCACACATTTTGTTCTTTATTAGCTGTCCAGGCTACACTTTGGATATGCAGACATGCTATTTGCGATTCTGTCTTTATGTGCAGATGCCTTTATTGCCTATGCAGAGGCCCATTGCAGGGAACCAGACATGTTCACCCTGCAGATGTCTGCCACCTGACTGGAGGTATAGCCTAATGGGGAGAACACTGGCTTTGGAGAAGTGATTATGTGGGTTCAATGCCCATTGCTACTCTTTGTGCCACTGGTTTTATGGTTTAACTGCAGCTTTCCAAGTATGGCACAGCCTTCAGAGGATATCCACAATCCCTTCTGACCTTGGCCTGGTCACGTAACACTCCATGGCCTCAGCAGATTACAGGTTCACACAGCCCCTATTGTTTATCGCACATTACCAAAGTTTGGGTATAGGATACTCTGCTTTGACTGCACAGATACAGCAGTATGTGAACATTCGTACATTGTAAATGCCATACTAGGACACAACAAGATAGATCAGGTCCAGTATCCAATTTCCCACACTGGCCAATACAGGTTACAGTTACCTGCAGTTTCCCAAACAGACATACATGTTCCACAATGCCTGAATTGGGGCAAGCAGTGGATTTTCCGGGTCCTCGTTAATGATGGTTTATGGTCCTTGCCTCCAGGAATGGCTCCACACCTTCTTTACTCCCAGCTACACTTACAGCTACATCCTCTGGTACCGGCTTCCAGAGTCTGGTTACGCGGTGAGCGTGGAATTGACACTTATCAGTCTTACACAGGTTACATTGCAGCTTCATTGCATGTCCCCTAGTCTTTCTGCTTTTGGATGGTGTGAACAATCGACTAGATGGACCATACTGGTCTTTATCTACCATCATTTACTATATTACTATGTTACATGTTCCACTCCATTCATTAATTTCTAATAGAGGTCAGTCACATACATACACACATCACATACTTGTAATACCTGATTGAAATTACATCATGATTGTGACTGTACTGCTTTGGCTCTGTCACATCGAAAGCATTACATGCATACACATCCTACTCTTCAGATGGCCGCCTGCAGGGCTCATCTTACGTTCCTTTGTGCCCCATTTGGCTAGTTTGAGCAACACCTGATCAGTTGTTGCATACACATTTTTCTGGAGGGTTGTATGGTGGTTGGATGGCCGCCATAGGTGTGTGACCAACATGTGTAGTATCAGGCCTTCCATGTGGCACTTGCACATGTGTCTCCCACGCACTACATCTGCATTCATGATGGCAACTCAGAGCCATCAGGGTCATCAGCCTATCACAGCCTCTCATCTACCAAAATCCCTCCGACAGCCCATCCATCAGCTTCTGCTGGCTATGTGCAGTCATCTATTCTCCTGCAAGCTGCTATACCATGGCCCACACAGTACATTTTCATGCATAACTCTCCTGTGCCTGATCTGCACATCACCACTCCTGCTCAATCCTCCGATTGCAGCACACATCGTGTTGCTTCGGGATCCACAGGGGTACATGTCATCCACATCATCTGCCATTCACTGCCATTGCAGCATTTTCCATTACTGCACACCAGTGCTTCGCTACAGCTGCCTCCCACATGCTCATCCCACTTATTTACTGCCACGTAGGGTGCCCATGTATGTTTCAGGCCCATCAGCTTCCACCTGTCCTTCCATCCCTCCCCTTTACATTGCTTTCCATGATGGTGCTCCCTTTTCCAACGTTAAGGTGCACGCCTAGCACCTTATCACCCAATGTCCTGTTAGCATACGTTAAGGGGCCCATTGCACCCTTAATGTCAGAATGCCTCCTACGCATCCAGAGCATTTTTCGCATGGAAAACCTTTTATCACTGCCATTTATTCTCGATAATGCATGCTATCTTACCACCAAGCCAGTGTTCTAAGCATTAGGCTACTCCTTTGGGAGCAGCTTGATCCAAAAAGTGCTCAGGCAACCATTTCCAAACATAGATCCACCATGCCCCATGGCTGAGGCAGCAAAGGCATTTTTGAGGAAGGTCTCTACCCTCCTATCATAGGAATCCTTTAGCTCTGCCCCTTCCCCTTCTATTAGAATGGTTGTGCATCTAGACACTGCTGTGGTCAGGGCATCCACCTTTGGAACCCCAAAAGGCTTCTCCACCTCACCTTGGGGCAGAGTGTACCATCAGGTAAGAACCTTAGTGCCCCTCAATCCATGTTCCAGTGTCTTCCACTGAAAAGACTACCTGGAGTAATGGGTCCAGTAAAGGAAGAAGCCAGATGGATGTCTCATCCTCCCCCCCAGGATAAGGTCCAGTTGAGAGACTTTCACTGGAGGGGGATCACAATATGGAGAGCTGTCATACTTTCCTGAATGAGGGATGGCAGATCTCTCTCAAAATGTCCCAAATGAGGGGTGGCAGATCATCCCTGTGGAAGAGGCAAACAACTGAAGGATCGTCACCCTCTGTCAAGGACAGCTCACTCTTACAAAGATTCACCCCTAGATAAGGAATCCTCCTTATCACCCCAGCCACCACTGGGGGCCTGGCCAGACACCCAGAGAGGTGTACTGGTGAAGAGGAGAATAAGGTGGTTAAGTACCCCCACTTATCAGAAGGGGAGGCTCCTGAGGGCCCCAGGCCTTCCAGAGGAAATGCCAGGGACCTGGACCCCACTGGAGGGTATTGCCAAGCAGTCATAAAGGACTGAAAACAGCCTGTAAGCTGTTTCAGGAGCTGCTGCTCAAGATGGGCAGAAAAGGTCCCCTGGGGGCCCATAGACCTCACCAGGGATTGCCATGTCGAACCTATGGTCTCCTGCCTATTCTCCCCACCTGCTGTGGCCATATGGCTATCCAATATGGCCACCATTCCTGTCTGTGGGAAAAACGTGTAATATGCTGTGGGAGCCACAAAATTGGTATCAAGCCAGGACCCCTGTGGGGCGTCCTGAATCTGCCAAAAACAGTGCCCCAAGGTTTCATTATTGCACTCAGGGGAAAAAGCATCCAGCTACAGAGCTCACACAAAGTGAATCACCAGCAGTACAGCGCCAGGCACATGGAATGACTGCAGAGCTCACATGCGGTCAAAATAAAAAAATGGAAAGAAAAACTGCTGACGGAAAAAGAAACCACAGTAAAAATCGCAAGACACAGCTAAAAAAACCCCAGCAAATATCTGAGCAAATGGAGTTTTTGCACAAGAGATAATTTGCTTTTGCAGATGGTTCTTTTAAGCTAGATGAGATAGTGCATTCAAATCAAAGATAATAAGTGGTTACAGTAATTTAAATCATGAACCAAAGCCTCTAAGCACTGTGAAAAAGAAATCAAAACTAGTAGAATTACAGAATGTTTTTATGGCATACTGTCTCAAGACTATAGCTACTGCTGTTAAGGTTTCTATCTCGCCCTTCTTATCCTGTGAATGTTCTGGTTAGAAAAATGAGCTTGTTAAGTTTAACTGTGTGCTTTTCTGATTGGATGGTGAAGAGTCTTCCAGGGGCAAAGGACAAAAGAGAAGAAAAAGAGACCAGACAATTTCTTCTAATAAATGTTTCTGCTGGAAAAAAAATGGCTATGTTGCTGAGTTTCTGCTTTTGCTAGGGCTATGTGCTTTTAAAGGATGACATTTTCCCTTTCTACAAATTTAAATAGTTTGGTAATTATTTCATTATTGCAGTCTTTTCATATGTAAGTTTCTTCTTCAGACTATGAAATCCTTATTTTACCAGACTGGCTCATTGTATGATCCATACTGGCAAAAGGGGAGGATGCTAAATTATCTCATTCACCAAAGCATAAATGAGCATGTTTTTCTTCATGTGATACAGTTACACCATATTTGGCATCTTATTTCTGAGAAATATTATTTTGGGAAAAGGTTTGAATGCTTTTAATTTATTATAGTTCATGTCTTAGATGACGGGGAGTTACAATCAGGTACTATAGGTATTTGTCTGCCCCTGGAGGGCTTACAATCTAAAGGGCCAATGCAGAAAATCTTAACGCAGCATTTTTCTGGTGCTTTTCCTGCACTAGGCTTGCTCTCCCATTCAGAAAGCAAGCTAATGCCGAAAAAACACTATAAAAATGACTGCACTAAATTGCAGTGCAGTGGGCATGCAAATCAAATGTAAATCACTGTATATTTAATTGCTCCCAATGTAAAAAAAGTGCTGGAACTTAGCGCAGTATTTTACATTATTTTTAACACTGGATCATTATGCTAGCTTCCAGCAGCTGTAAAGATCCAGCTGGGAACAAAACGATCATCTGAGGTGAAGTCTAATTCTTCTCCTCACATGATCTAGGCATTGGGGAAAGCTCCCAATGCCACTGGTACAATGTCGGGGGGGGGGGGGGCTGGTGACTCCCCCGGATACCAACCTCCAAAAGAACGAAAATCGCTGCTGGCCCCGTGACCCCGATCCCCCCATCCTTTGAAACCCAAAGGACTTGGTGGTTCAGTGGACCCTAACTCTCCACCCCTGAAGTTGTAGGGTTTAAGTACTTGTAGAGGTAGAGGTTAAGTATGATACATTTGGGATTTAGTATGATAGATTTGCTTTTAATTTTTAAGGGCTAAGGATTAATAATGTTCCTGATTCATAATCACTTACTGGCTGCCCTGAATCTCACAAAATAGTTAAAGCACAGTCATTCTGCTATAACATGTGAGCCAAGAATACAGGCCTTAGCAAGAAGAGATCCAGCACCGGAAAGAACCATATAAGGAGATATCATGAGCCTTGTGAGGTGCCAGTTTGGGCTGGAGAGTCTAGACTAGGACCTGCAAGGGGATATCAGATATAGGCCTGTAAGGTCTATGTGTCAAGAAATGCATACACAGGAAACCACAAAGCTACCAACATATATGCTGGGCCCGGCTCTGAAGAAAGCAGATTAGCTGGATCATGGTGAGTATGGGAAGAGGGGGGCCAGGGGGATTTTGCAACAGGAACTAAGGGGAGTAAAGGGTAATAATAGGAAATAAGGTAGGGGAGGGGGAGAGAACACAAAGGAATAGCTCTGGGGACTGGACTGTATGTAAAAATGCGGAAGAGAAAAAGGTATAAATTGTAATATGCTTTCTATATTCTATGGGGGAGAGTTGCATTCTTGAGGTGCCTAGTGCCCGATAGAACTCTCTTCCCCACTTCGCTGCCTGTATTTGGTCATCAGTTATCTAATAAACAGAGACTCTGATTGCACCTGTACTGACTTTTCGGATCTGATCATTTCAGGTAATAATAATAATTAGGTGGTGGTCTATTTTTGTACGAAACAGGGCCGTACAAAATTGGTGCCAAACGCCCGGGATTGGCCTACGCGTGGGTCTTTATGGCCAAGATATAAATTTAAAGATTTGGATTCCCCTCAAGAAAAAGAGGGAGGTACGTAAAGATTTGGATTCCCCTCAAAAGGTTGAGGGAGGTGTGTTCCCGGTGCTGAGTGAAGACCGGAGAAGAAGTGAGTGATTGATTCCCTAGGATGACGGCGGCCTGTAATGATGGCGTCGTGAGTATATTTTTAACCAAGCTTGGTATGTGTTGTTTAATTTTTGTTGTTGTTATATGCATAAAGTGTAAGAATAATTTGCTGTTATAAACTGGGACTGAATGATAAGTGATTGAGACAGTACGTGTCGTCTGACACGAAGCGTGTGTGTTCTTGCTCACGGTTCCATACCTCCGTGAGGAGATTGGCTGGGCTTGAACGAAGCGAATTCTTGTTTGAAAGGTGTCCTGGACATTTCGTGCACTTCCTTCCTCTGTAAATAAAGAGGGTGGGTATTGAGACCCTTAAATAAAAGGTTGCATGTAGGAATCATGTCTCTGTTTAGGAGAGAGAAAGATGACAATCAGGGAATAATGATAAATCAGGTTTCCCCAATGACTCCGGTCGAACGGATGATGAGAGATAATCCCTTATTAGGAAAGGAAATAGAGAAAGTTTTTGTCTATTTTCACCCCCACACAGTGAAAACAACAGGTTTACTGATTTATAGGCTGAGGGACAGTGAAGGAGAATAAAAGATTGTTCTAAAAGAAAACAATGGAAGAAATCTCCTTATCTGGGATCAGACCAGAGAGGGTGACAATTAGATCAATTGAAAGAATCAGTCTAGTTACATAACAATGTAAACAAGATACACATCAATTGTAATTATGGAGTTCTGAACTTTGAGGTTTATTCTTTGAACATTGCCAGTACCTGGCCAGTGCTTGGTTGTGTTTAATGAATAATTGCTCCTATATGTCGTCTGATGAAAGATAGCTAATTGCCTGCAGCAGGATAAGATGGTTGCCTGTTTTTAGCTAGAAAGAGGGAGGGGGACTGCTGGGGGATTTTCTTCTGGTGATGGACGCATTACCTAGGGGAAACTCTCGATTGAGCAGTCTTT
Source organism: Ichthyophis bannanicus (assembly GCA_033557465.1). NCBI lineage: Eukaryota > Metazoa > Chordata > Amphibia > Gymnophiona > Ichthyophiidae > Ichthyophis > Ichthyophis bannanicus. The sequence continues at coordinate 607,656,889 of CM066033.1, forward strand.
CTTGTTTGTTTAAATAAAGGATTTATTCAGTGTGACAGGAGTTGAAGTTCAGAACTCGGTGAAGTATTTTTTCCTCTGTAATTAGCTTGCTAGCTTTCTAGGTACGGAAATGACACTGAAAAAAAAAAAAACCTGTTTTTAGAAAAACTTAGGGACCTGATTCTGTTCTATGTGTGATAGTTATAATTGTTGTGAATGAATGGGAAGATCTTCCATGCTTTGATATATGATTATTGTTTTGTGGTATATTCTGGAAACAAAATTAGTAATAGAGGAACAATAACAGCTATGATATCTGCAGAGTGTGATTCAAAAGTTACTTTGCTTTTGAAGCAAAAATTACCAGTGCAGCCGTTTCCCTTCTGGAAGTTCTGTATAACACTCACGCAATCAACGCTTTCTTAATTAGATTTTATGATCTCTGAAATTGAACTGCTTAGAATTCTTTGCTACTGGTGCAACAGAAGAAAACTGTTTCCTTTTTCCATTTGACCTTCAAAGTAGAGATTAAGATCCCTGCAGGATTATGTGGTATTCTGAGCAGATTGCAACTTGAGAACGATTTAAATCCTGAATGAATAAAATGTTAACCATGTTTGGATTTTGTTCTGATTGTATTAAGCAAAATTAAAAGTTAAACAGGGATTTTATATATTGTGGCAAGGTCGAGGTTAGCTGTAACTCTCAGTGATTGAAATAACTTAAAAAAAGGGAAGTGTTTGCATTCTAGATGTCCACCAGTCTTTTCATGAAAAGAGTATCAGTTTCGCTTCCCCGAACTGTAAGAATTACTGTGTAAGTCTTTTGAATTTCAGTTCCAGGAGTTCTGTCTTTAGTTGCTGTTTAGAATGAGCACATATATCCATTCAAAACTACACCAATTAAGTTAGTGGGACTGAGACACTGTTTAACAATCTAAATTTATATTTTCTGCCTCCCATTTGTTTGACTTTTAACAATTGTTTTAGAAGCAGGATTAGCTGTTGTGTGCGAGCAGCAATCCCAGAAAGCAATCCAAGAAGAGGAAAGGGGGAGGGGAAACAGCATTCTCTCTTTTGTTTGTACCTGTAGAATTTCAGGCAACTGAATTGGTGGAGCGAGTGACAGACATTCTGATAAGAAGTTATTTCAGATCTAATGCAGCACACCTGTGGACAACAGCGACCCCTACTGCAACTACATAATGCTGACTTTTGTGTGACCTTTTGAACGGGTTCAAGCTTGATTGAAATTTATATAGAATGGTATAATGGTATAAACAGTATGGTGTGTTCTCTCCTTCTGCTCTCTCTGAAGAATGGCAAGTGTTTGCTGCATTGTGTTTTAAATGCTGTCATGTATCAAAGTTTCACTGCTGTTGTACTTAATCCTTTTTATGCCTGGAAGCTAGTGTATCAGGCTGTATTTCTGCTCTTTTCTAAGCCATGCTTTAAGCTTACCTCTTTAGGGCTACTTTTGAATATGTGATCCAGCTCACCATTGTCACCGTTACTTCCCCCTTTGTTGCCCACTTGAATGATACTGACACTTGGACTCTTGAAGGTTTCTTCAACTGTCACCTCTGCTTGATCTACTTCCTTCCTGTATGAACTGTTGCTGACCAAGATAATTGCTGCCAAACCTGCTCCTTGGGACACCATCTGTTTCCTTCATCCTGATGGACAATTAGTTTTACTTCTGCGAGTTCACAGTACAACCCACATCTCCAAAGAGGTTCTCAATCACCCCCTGCCTTGAACTGAAATCGGGACAGTCTGTTGAACTTTTTGCTCCATTGCTATTACACGTAGGTTAGATGCTGGACTTCCTTGATATCTTTCTAGACCCCTGCCATAACTGCTGGACTTGGTATGGCTATCTGCCGTCTACAATGCTTACTGTATGTTCAAATGAAAGCTGTTATTGATTCTATAACTAAGTTGTCAGAGTCCCTAGAGCAGAATACACAAATGACTCTGCAAAATAGACAAGCCCTAGATTTGCTCCTTGCTTCTGAATGAGGCCTTTTGTTCTTTTATTAATGCCACTATCTGTTGTATAGTCATAGCGAATCATTCAGTGTTTGTGCTTAATGCTATGGATAAAATACGTCACTTGTCAGAACTACATATTGATGATTTTAAGGGTGGTTTCCAGATTGGAGATTGGTTTTCATCTCTCTCCTCCTGGTTTCACTCCCTTGGCTCTGGCTTGAAAGGTTTATTGATTTCTGTTGGCATTATTTTAATCATTGCTTTACTCTTCTGTTGTTTTGTTTCTGTTTTTATATCCTGCTGTAAGACAACTCTCCAAAGTATCTACCTCTTTTTTGCCTGTTCAGACTAGCCCTACTCTTGTCAATGTTTCTTATGCAGCCGTCCCCATGTCAGACTATTCAGACTTGGATTTCTCCCATTCCCCAGCCGAATAAAAAAAATAAATAAAAAATGGGGGAGTTGTAGGGTTTAAGTACTTGTAGAGGTAGAGGTTAAGTATGATACATTTGGGATTTAGTATGATAGATTTGCTTTTAATTTTTAAGTGCTAAGGATTAATAATGTTCCTGATTCATAATCACTTACTGGCTGCCCTGAATCTCACAAAATAGTTAAAGCACAGTCATTCTGCTATAACATGTGAGCCAAGAATACAGGCCTTAGCAAGAAGAGATCCAGCACCGGAAAGAACCATATAAGGAGATATCATGAGCCTTGTGAGGTGCCAGTTTGGGCTGGAGAGTCTAGACTAGGACCTGCAAGGGGATATCAGATATAGGCCTGTAAGGTCTATGTGTCAAGAAATGCATACACAGGAAACCACAAAGCTACCAACATATATGCTGGGCCCGGCTCTGAAGAAAGCAGATTAGCTGGATCATGGTGAGTATGGGAAGAGGGGGGCCAGGGGGATTTTGCAACAGGAACTAAGGGGAGTAAAGGGTAATAATAGGAAATAAGGTAGGGGAGGGGGAGAGAACACAAAGGAATAGCTCTGGGGACTGGACTGTATGTAAAAATGCGGAAGAGAAAAAGGTATAAATTGTAATATGCTTTCTATATTCTATGGGGGAGAGTTGCATTCTTGAGGTGCCTAGTGCCTGATAGAACTCTCTTCCCCACTTCGCTGCCTGTATTTGGTCATCAGTTATCTAATAAACAGAGACTCTGATTGCACCTGTACTGACTTTTCGGATCTGATCATTTCAGGTAATAATAATAATTAGGTGGTGGTCTATTTTTGTACGAAACAGGGCCGTACAACCCTCCCCAGTAGATTAAATGTTGTGGTGAGAGTGATGCCCACACACTCCCGCCTCTGTGCTGCCATCTTGCAAAATGTTGGCCTCTGGCCCCGTGCAATGCATCCTGAGGTGGCATTAGTTGCTCCTGTGATGACTGCAAAACATGTGGTTATTGTGTGCTGCCGACGCTCGCAGTGACTGCTCATTTCAGATATCCCACTCTCTGCCCACACCCTGCACACGTGCGCTGCTAACACCTGTTCTGCAGATAGCACAGGGAATTTTCTATGCTAACTGCATTTGATCCATGCTAGGTGTTACTGCGGTGCACTTTTCCCCCATTACTGCTGCATTAACATGTCCCTTAGTCTAGCAATCATTTCATTACTGTGATTCTTCTTGTGTGGTAGGTTTCTTTTACTATGCATAGCACATAAAAGAATGCCTTTATTAAACAAACTTTCTTTCAGACCCCGACTCCTTGATTTCCACACTGTCCTGAGAACATTGCTTCTGGTATTCAGTGCTGGCGCTAGCACTGCTAAAATGTCTAGCCGCCGACACTGAACTTTAAATCTGGATATTGAATGCCAGGGCCATATGTGGGTTGCCCAGATTGCCACGAAGCTAACTGGGCAGCGGTGATATTCAGGGTTTCCTGTTCCTACCGTTCACCGTGTATTGCTACTAATCGGTTAGCCTCAGGGCAGGCAGCAGTGGCACTATTTTTTAGTTTCATGATTAAAAGGTAGTAGCGGCATTCTGTATGTAGAAATCCTTTTTGCTGATTGCCTTACTTAAAAGAAAAATAACTGAACAAAGAGGACAGCAGAAGCCTCAGATCGGGACCAGTATGATCAGAGAATAAAATGATCAGAAAACAAAGGTAGAAAAAATAATTTTATTTTCAATTTAGTGATTGGATTGTGCGTTATCTTTACACTTTACACAGTTTGGGGAACTGCATCTCTTTTATTTCTCTGGTGTTGCTCTGCATGTGGAGTCTGGCTTCTTGGGGTTTTAGTTTAATTTTTGTCTACATATTTTTATTTTTATTTTAGGTTGTGGTCATTTATTCTGTATTTGGTCAGGGTCTGTGTTCTGAGTGTGTGACTGAGGCCAGGCATTCTGTTAACACTGAGTTTGTATATGGGGATTTGTACTGTAGTAATTTGACTTGTTCAGCTTTTCAAATAGGTATATGGATATTCTAGGGCCCGTTGCAGTATTTATAGTACTGCTTTTTTCGGGGTAGGCTCCTTCTTGTATGAGTAATAGAAGTTTATGCTGGGATAGTATGGTAGATTTGGGGTAGTTTCTCCAAATGGGTTAGTTTTACACATACTATGGCAGTCGTGAACCTCACTTCTAAGAACATTTGGAGAAACTACCCCAAATCTACCATACCATATCCAGCTACACTAACAGCTTTCACTACATCCTCCAGTAACGAATTCCAGAGTTTCATTACGTGGGCCGTAGGCTAACTGCAGGGAGGCAGTTACATCCCCTTGCACTTACCACATTTCAACGTGGCCTTGTGAGATCTTTGGTGACTTTTGTAGGGTTTTATATTAGTTCACAATATGCCTAGTACTAGAGAATGTTTATGTTGTTGCTAGTGAGATTACCAGAATCAGAATTGTTTTAATATATTGAATTCTGTGGGTGAATGCCCTACTTTTGCTCTGCACCCATTGTTGAGGGAAAGGTTTCTGTGGATGCCAAATATATATTCAAAAAGAAAAAGCAAGAAGCATAACACAGTTTATAACAAAATAAAATGAGTTATAATTTTATAATTTGGTATTATAAACTACCCTGTGGTTCTCATGTTTTCTTTTAGTTCCTTGGTGTGCAAGCATCTTGCATTTCCTTTGTTTTTTACGAACTATATATTTACATTAACACCTTGCTGGTCCAGTGTGCAGTTTCAGAGTTATGTTGGGGTTGCCAAGCCCTTCTTGGTTTTTATGTTGGAGTGGGAGGTGTTATGTTGGGGGTCACAAAGTCCCTTTTATTTTTCAGAGGGAGGAAGTGCTGTGTTGGGGCGCCAAGTCGCTCTTGTTTTTGTAGAAGTGAGAAGTGCTATACGGGTGCTGTTGAGCCCCTCTTGTTTGGCATATTTAGCAGCATGTTTCCTAAGCTCTGCACTAGTAACATATAAACATAAGAAATGCCATACTGGGACAGAACAAGGTCCATCAAGCCCAGCATCCTGTTTCCAACAGTGGCCAATCCAGGTCACAAGTACCTGGCAGGTCCCAAAAAGGCACTCAGGTTCCACAAAACTTGTCATGGGATAAACAGTGGATTTCCTGGGCCCTCTTCCATAATGGTTTATGGACCTTTCTTCCAGGAATTTGTTCAAACCTTTTTTAAACCCAGCTACCCTAACAGCTACACTCAGATGACAAGACTTCGACTTTCATACTTTGGACACATCATGCGAAGAGAGAGATCATTAGAGAAAGACATCATGCTTGGCAAGATAGAAGGTCAACACAAAAGAGGAAGGCCAGCAATGAGATGGATCGATACAATAACAGGAGCTATGGGTACCAGTCTGTCAACAATGAGCCGCCTGACTGAAGACCGAACACAATTTAGGATAGCTATCCAGAGGGTCGCCATGAATCGACTCCGATTCGACGGCACTTAACAACAACAACACACTAACAGCTTTCACTACATCTTCTGGTAACATATTCCAGAATTTGATTACACGGGGCTGTAAGCTAACTGCAAGGAGGCTGTTACATCCCCTTGCACTTACCACATTTCAATATAGCAAAAGAGCTGCCAGTGTAACTAAGGCCACCCACTGAGTTGCCTGCATGTGAGAGTTCTTTTTCCCGCCTCACTCTGGAGTACGAGGTGTGATCAAAAAGTATCAAGACTTGTTGTGTAGCTACTACTGTAAATATGCAGTGACCTAGTTATGTGCTCTGCATGTGCAGAGTGTAGTCTGCAGCACACCTGCACTTTTTTAAATCATGTGATGTTTGGTATCGGGTAAAAGCACTTTGTCAGATTTATGATGAGTGAAAAAACTGAACAGTGAATTTGCATTAAATTCTGCAGAAATTTGGACATTCATGCAGAGACTTATGACAAGTTACAGCAAGTGTATGGTGATGAATGCAAAAGTCATGCTCGAGTTTATGACTGGTACAAATGTTTCTAAGAGGACCGCCAAACTATTGACAGTGATGAGCGTTCTGGAAGGCCATCCACGAGCTGGAATGAAAACAAAATTGAAGCAGTGCATGCCACAATGCACTCAAATCATCGATTAACTATTAGGGAGCTTGCTGAGGACATGAACATCAGTTTCGGGTTGGTACAGTCCATTCTTAATGTTGATATGGAGATAAGATGTGTGTCTTCACAATTCATGCCAAAACTGACCAAAAAAAAGATTGACTGTCTGCAGCCAGGGAGTTGTTGGAATACATTGAAAATGACTCAGATTTCATCAAAAAGATTATTACAGGTGGTGAATCAAGGGTTTATGGTTATGACCCAGAAACGAAGGGGTATGTTTACTAAATGGTGGTAAAGTCACTGATGTTAAGGGCAGCGGTAAGGTGCCTGAAGCCATATAAGGCAGTGAGCGGGTAGGGGGCATCCTAGCATTAGGGCGTCATGGGCCATTTAACGTGAGCTAACAGGAACAAGCGCGTTAAGATGACAAGATGACCAAAGGCGAGACAAGGCATTCTACGGGGAGACAAGGCATCCTACAGGAAGACACGGCATTTTAAGGGGAGACAAGGTGTTCTATGGGGAGACAAGGCATCCTACAGAGAGACAAGGCATCCTAAGGGAGAGACAACAAGGTGTTCTTTGGGAAGAAAAGGCATCCTACAGGGAGATAAGGCATCCTAAGGGGAGACAAGGAATCCTACGGGGAGACAAGGCATCCGAAGGAGAGACAAGGCATTCTAAGGGGAGACAAGGCGCCTTGATATGAGACAAGGTGCCCTAATGTGGAAAGCATGCACCTTAGGGCACAAATACAGCTGTAACCCAAATGCTGGATAGAGCACCAAGGAATGCCATTGTAAAGGCGGTGGTAGGAAAGACAGGTGGGAGGTGATGGACCTGCCATATTGGTGGGCACTCTATGGGGCAGCCAGTAAAGCAGACGAGCATGTGGGAGGAAGCTGTACCAATGGACAGGGTGGTACCAATGTAAAGTGCTGCAATATCAGTGTGTGGCATCTGCAATGTCAGTGTGTGGCATAGGATGATGAAGATATGTCCCCCAGTGGAGGCAGAAGTGGCAGGATGTGTGAAGTGACAGACGGACAGAGCAGTAGATGATGGACAGACCAGGCACAGGAGAGGCGAGTGTGAAGAGCCAAAATGCGGAGAAGAATACCAGTGTAGGCCATGGTGTGGCAGCTTGCACAAGAAGACATGAATACACACAGCTGACAGAGGCAGATGGATGGGCTGAAGGAAGAATGGCGGCTGAGGAGAGGGTGGTATGGGCTGCCAGCACCGATGTGCAGAGCCATGACTGTTACAAGCATGAAAATGATCTGAAATAGCACAGACACAAAAAGAACAGGCAGGAATCAAACACCTGTCCCCTGTGTATGGAGGCAGTGTACTAACCATTAGGTTACACCTCCATACCTCACTGCACAGCAATGGCTGGATACAAAGAGAGAGTAGGTCACTGCCTAAAATGTCTGCTGTATGTGCCGGCATAGGGTAGCCCCCACCAGTACCCATGATGGAGTGCACATGCAGAACAGCAGTCTACAGCTGATCACCAACTGGAGAATGCACCTATCCATCACCTCAGCTCAGTAAGTTGCACTGACAGTGTGTGATGCAAGCACAGAGCAGCTACAAACTGTGCCACTGAGCAGTTTCTGCTGTCACCCAACACCAGGTCCCCCATACCTGCAGCGTTAGAGATGTCCTCTGCCATAGATCCTCTCACTGCCAGTGTGTAGAAGGTTCTTTCTACAGTGTCATATGCTAGTTGCTTTGTATCCTGCAGAATTGCAGCATGCACCAGTCACATCTGACCCTGTGCTCTGCCCCTGTTGGACAGGGACCCACCTAGAACAGTGCATGTCAATATCCAGTGTCGCAATGCTTTGGGAGGGGGGAGGAAAGCATCTATACCTGCATGGGGGTGTTACAAGGGTCCTTCTAGCCCTACAGGGAATAAGCCTGGAACACCTCACATCCCAACCACCTGTGTCTTACATTCACCCACAGCAAATACAGTCAGACTGCACCTGCTGCCCACCACTGGGTTTTCCAGCCATGCACATATGAGCTGCAGGCAGTCTACTGGACAATACACATTGCATGTGCCACAAACAACCATGTGCACCCAGCAGTTGGTTCAGTGATCAAGCCCCAAAAACAAAAGAAAAGCACATACCTCGCTAGTGCTAGATGCCATATAGTACTATATGAATACATACCCATGCCATGGTCAGGGTGAGAGTGCCCTACCAGCAGGACATGCCATGGCCACCCAAGTCATGTACGTGGCAGATGGACACTATCACATCTCAGCTATTACCCGTAACCCCGATGCAGTCACATCCTGGACAATCCTTGTTTCAGCCCATACCCACAAGTCTTTGCTCCTCATCATGCACATTTGCAGACTAACACTGGAAACAGCTTAGGCACTGCGAGGCTCAATGAGGTGTGGAAAGCCACAAAACGATGGACAGACATACACAGTCATATCAACGCACTGTGCAAAAAGGGAGATGGTTAGCATTCCTGCCTGCCACTCTGGTCTCTATCTCAACTCAAACATTGTTAAGATGTGCTCATTGTGCAGGAGCTAGCAGTGGGTTCTGATGTTAACGCACGCTCAGTGTGCCGGTACTGTCAACCTCACTATCCATCCAGCTGAGGATAGTAGAGCCTGTATGTGTGGGTGATTTATTTTATTTATTTTTATTTATTTATTTATTTTATTTAACAATCATTTATATACCGCATCTTCCGGAGATCAGTTGCGGTTCACAATAAACAACAATCAACAAAGCAGAGTTTGTTTTACATGTAACATCATATAACCACAAGCAATAATAAGTAAACAGCAAATGTTAAAACTGAACAGCGCAGAAAAGTGCAAAACAATATACATTATATACAGATACACATTATGTAGGACTTAAGCATTGTGCAAAGTACAGTTTCAGCTCAGACAAAAATTGGTTAGCCTTTATCTAAATCTATTGAGGGATGATCTGTATTGTTGTAATGCATTGTAAATAGATAGGTTTTCAATTTTTTACGGAATTCGATGATCTCGGTTAACATTCTTAGATCATCTGGGAGGGAATTCCAGATTGTTGGAGCTGCATGTGAAAAAGCTCTGTTGTTTGTTAATTTATTTGCTTTTATGAAGTCTTTGGGAGTTTTTAGTTTATTTAGTTGTCCTTTTCTTTGAGTAGATTTTGAGTGTTCTTTACTGATTAAGTTACTTAGAGTGACTGGGGCCATATCATTTAGAGCTTTAAATGAAGTTATTAATGTTTTGTATACTATCCTGCTTTGTATTGGCAGCCAGTGAAGGGATGCTAGTATTGGTGTTATATGTTGTTGTGAATGTACTTTCGTTATTATCCTAGCAGCTGCATTTTGTGCAAGTTGAATTCTTTTAATGTTTTGTTTTGTTGTACCTAATAATATTAGATTAGCGAAGTCAAAGTGGGGGGTTATAGTAGCTTGAATTATACTGATAAAATTTTGTATGTATACAAGGGGTCTTAGTTGTTTAAGGATTTTCAGCTTGAAATAAATTTTCTTTGTGGTATTTCTAATATGGGTATCCATTGTAAGATGTTTATCTAGAATAACTCCTAAATATCTTACTTCGTTTTTTATTTTAATTTCTTGGTTTTGAAGTGTTATATGTGTTGGGGGAGTATAAGATTGGTTTTTAGTAACAATTAGCACTTCAGTTTTTGAGTGGTTTATTTGGAGATTATGGGCATTTAGCCAGGATGTGATTTCATTGAAGCAATCTGACAGGAGTTGCATCGGTAAGTTAGGGATCGTGAACGGGATGTACATCATGATATCATCTGCATATAGATGATAGAGTACACCAAATTTTTTAAAGATATTGCAAACTGGTTTTATGTATATATTAAATAGAAGTGCTGAGAGCGCTGATCCTTGAGGTAAACCCATTTCAAGTTTGTATGAAGCAGAAGTTTGATTGCCTATTCTTACATTTTGGGTTCTATTATTTAGATAAGAGGTGAACCATTTATGAACTGTGGCGTTTATTCCTATTTGTCTCAGGTTGTTAAGCATTATAGTATGGTGAACTATGATTTTACCCTTGTTGGCCAAATCATTGGGGGTTGAACGTGTTGGTGTTGTTCTATTGTTTATTGTTTGTTTATACAACATTTGATATACCGCCCCCCATTACATCGGGGCGGTTTACAATATAAATAAAATCAGTAAATCAGAAACAGAAAAGGAAAGTTACAATTACTTGAGAAAGAAAAGAAGAAAGAAAAAAAGAAACAGCGAATTAACGCGGCCGGGCACAGCCACGGCGTCAGCAGGCCAAGGGGTTAACCTTGGCGGAGGGCGGGGGGGGGGGGGGGTTGGAGGGGGCGGGCAGCAGCGAACTATAGAAGGGGGAGCGGGCTGCGGCCCGCCCTCTTTCCCCCAACAGCAGATCGTCAGCGAGACGAACAGAATATCCGTTCACACGTCCTCCCAAGAATCGGGGATTGGGCGGGCAGCGTCTTACTCACCGTTCACCAAGAAGATTCGCTGCGCGTCTGCCCGAGATTCAGGGATCGGGCAGTGAGGTAAAAATATGAATAAATATAAATTTAATTAAAAAGCAAACGGAGGCACCATGTGGAAGGGTGGCTGTGAGCGACCTAGCAATTGGGGCACCATGTGGGAGGGCGGCCATGAGCGGCCGGCTACAGACTGGATATGCAAAGTGCACTATGGGCGCCCTTGGGAGAGCTGGGACAAGCAGCCAGAAGCGGCTGAATACTGGCAGCATCAGAGAGGGGGGCCGGAGCCCCAATCACCGACCACGGGGAGACAGGATCGGCGGCCTGTGGGGGATGGGGGGACGAGCTGGATGTTGGCTTCGGAGGTCCGAGGTGGTGCGGAGGCCCGATGGGGGCATGATTTTAAAAAAAAAGTGGCCAGGTTGGAGGGGAAAGTAGGCGCCGCAGGCACAGTTCGTAGGGAGACTCACCGGTGGTTATGGTGTCAAAGAGCACATATTACCAGGTAAACGGGGGGCCGATTACAGCATTCAAAAAAACCAAAACAACTAGGATTGATGAAAGAGAAGATCGGGGTATGCGCCAAGGAAAACCGTTGGGAATGCGGGAGATGTGTGCAGGGGCTGAGAGACCCAAGAGCACATGTGGCCATGTGGATGGTGCCCTGAATAATTAAAAAAAAAAAAAAAAAGAACAACACAGAGCTAGCTTGGTTATGATGCCATCTGGTGGGCAGAGGTGGTACGGCACTAGAAAAGAATGCTTATTCTAACAGTGTAATAGGACATCTGGGGCAGCCAGTAATTTTGGTGTGGCAGCCGGAAGTGTAATGATAGGGGTATTGCAGTCAGCTGGTGGTGGACTCTTCAGGGTACCTGTGTGACTTTTACATGCGCCTCATATTAAAAAAAAAAAATATATATATAGATATAGATATATATACAATATAATAATAATTATATTAACAGTAAAAAACTAACCAAACAAAGATATAATCATAATTATAAATAAATTATATTTGGAAGTCAGACAGGGCGGAGGAGAAGGAGTAGCACAAAAAATAGCATTTGGGATTAATCGTGATGGGGGCTGAATGCTAACATATCTCATTCTTTTTCCCAACGCTTCTTTGTAGTATAATTGCTCTGTACTATAGATATGCCACGAAAGGTCAGCCAAAGCGCTACATGGGCCCACAGAGGCCAACAGAACACAGAGAGCGGCCACAGAAGAGAGAACAGAGAGAGCGCAGTGGGCAGGACAACACGTGGGACGACGGCAAAGGTGGCAGCAGTAGCAAAAAAGAAGTCAAATAGCGGGGATGCCTCTCGAGGATGGGAAAGTAAGACCCAAAACCTTCTAAACTGAGTCTAAAAACTATGAAAATCCTTAAGAGAACCCAGCACACATGAACCAAAAAATAACTTTTTTTGTTGGAATAGCCAGCACAGTAAACAGGACTTCACCTGCTACCACAGTGGCCCGTCCTTTTTAATCAAATTTGTAAATCAAATTAAAAACAGCTCTTATTCAAAAAACGGCTGGTACTTAGCTTTGTAGAAAAAGAGCAGGCTTGTAAGAACGTTTTGCAACGATGAATCAATATCACTTCAGTAGGTCAATATTGCTACGACGTGCCACGTTTCGGGGGTGCACACATCAACCCCCTGCTTCAGGTCAGACCTCTGAGTTAAATGAAGAACGTCAGCCCTAAATACATAGCTGAAAAAATGGTTTTTATATACCCAGGCTCGCCGTTGAAAAGCACTGATTAAGACACACCTTCCTCATGTGATGAGCCAAAAAGGAACCAATCCACTCAGATACCAAGGGGTTTACGGGTTTTGAAACCTCCTAAGCAATTCACGGGGGATGATAGTTTCTTATCTAAATGGAATGTCATATTGAACAAGTGCAGCTTTGATTTAGTTGCACTACTCTTGGAACGGTCCCTTCAGGAACGAGAGACCCTTACCTCGCAGACGGTGGTTTTAAAGGAAAAGATCCTGGAGACGTTACCCCCTCCGAGTTTTGAGACACAGTGGGCTGAAATAGACAAGCAACTAACCTCCTTTCGTGATCATGTTCGGGGGCTCAAGATCAACAAATTTAAAAGAGACAAACTAGATTATGACAACAATTGTGTCTATAACTGGCCATCACGCAAACACTTTCGTAAGAAGGTCTCTTTTGCGCTCAGTTCCGATGAATGTTCTGATACAGACTCTAGTGAGTCAGGTCCATTAACTGGCAGCAAAAAATCACAACCATCGGCTGAGTTCTCCAGAGGTACTTCTTACCGTGCACGACGCCCTAGGGGAACCTACCAGATGGATTTTTGGGAGGGCCCGGATACTCGATCTCGAACACGGAATCGTCAGTTGTAAACATCTCCGGTTTGCCCCTTACCTCTCAACAGATTCAGGTGTTAGAAATGGGCCTATCCTTTGTTCCTTCGCCACGATATGACGGGTTCGGGATGCGACTAGCATTATATAAATTTTTTCGCAAGTTATGGGTCACACAATATATGGCTGAACAAGGGCCTTTGGCTGATGTTTCTTTGGTAAAAAATCCTTCTCATTGGCAACCACCTGGCCATATGGATGCGGCAATTTCTACATTTCAACAGCTTACTCTGCAGGGTTTATTACACTTGGAGCAATCCAAAATGAGGGGTTAGAACAACTTTACAAAAGACCACCGTATAGCACTGCAAGAATTATCTCAGTCGGCTTTAGTAATTAGACAGGCAGACAAAGGGGGTGCCACAGTGGTACTTTCGAGGGAACAATATGATCATGAGATCCATGTCCATTTAGACAACCGGGCTCATTATGCTCTCATAGATGATCCAACGGTTCAACTTAAAGATCATATTTTTCAGCTGGTCTCTCAGGCATTTCTCTGCAATTGGCTGACCCGGAAGGAGGCGGATTTTTTGATCAAATGCCATCCTCGGACCCCGATTTTCTATCTTGTGCCTAAAATTCACAAATCGTTGATTAACCCCCCGGGGCGTCCGATCGTATCATGCAGAGATTCTATATTAGAACCCTTGTCCCAGTTCTGTGATCTCTTTTTGAAACCACTTGCAACAACAGTAACATCATATATCAAAGACACAGGGGATTTTTTGGGTCAATTGGCAGCTTATTCAGACATTTCTTTGTGTACATTTTTAGTTACGCTGGACGTTCAGGCCCTATATACTAATATTGATCAAAATGAAGTAATGTCGGGTTTTTTACATTCATCGATTCCATTACCAGATCGCATCCCCAAACAATTCTTTTTGGATTTATTAGATTTGGTATTAAATAAAAAAATTTTCTTATACCAGGGGCAATTCTATTTACAGACTTTTGGAATTGCCATGGGAGCGACGGTGGCCCCCTCCATAGCAACGATCTATATGGCCTGGTTTGAGGATTTGTATGTATATCCCCATCCATTGTTTCCTTATGTCATGTGTTGGAAACGATTTTTGGATGACATTTTTTTCATATGGACTGGCAATAGAGGGGATTTGGATACTTTTCTGGTCTCCCTAAATTCCTTCAAGCCCAATATACAATTTACCTCTCAGGTGGAGACCCAGAAGATTCAATTTTTAGATATCACGATTGAATGTACTCAGACAGGTCTTTCTACCTCTTTATATAGGAAGCCTGTCCAACGTAATACGCTGCTTCGTTTTGACAGTTACCATCCTCCAGCCTTGAAACGGGGCTTACCATACGGCCAATTTCTGAGACTTCGTAGAAATTGCACTGAATTGTCACAATTTAAATTTCATGCACATGAATTAACCACTCGTCTATTGTCAAGGGGATATCCAGCTAAGGTCGTTCATTTAGCCTATAAGAGGGCATGCAACACCCATCGGGAATGGCTTTTGACACCTAAGGCTTCCATATCCCCTGAAGAAGAAAAAACAACAACGGGGGTTCTTCCCTTTATGCAGGGCACCTCTGAGGTGGTTCGTTTAATGCATCAATTCTGGCCTATTTTGGCCATCCATCCCTGTTTTCGAACACCGCTTCGAATTGCCTACTCCCGTGGATCTAATCTACGGGACCATCTGGTTAAGACAAGATCTCTTTCAGACCAACCTCCAAAGAATCATGATCAGGCCGGTCATTTTTCGTGTCAAGCTTGTTCTTTTTGTTCGGGTACTTTAATGGGTTCCATTTGGATTGATCCCCGAACCAACCGATCCTACTACACTCGGTGGCACACCGACTGCAATACCAACCATGTGGTTTACTTGATCATTTGTCCCTGCCGGCTTCCCTATGTTGGGAGGACATCTCGGCCTTTTAAACAAAGATTGAGTGAGCATGCCTCTCGGATACGAACTCAATCATTGACAGCTCCTTTGGTCAGTCACTGTCTCGAGCACTCACATGAGTTTGGTGATCTCCGGTGGCGAATCATTGACCATGTACCTCTGGATCCCTGTGGTGGTGTTCGGGTCCAACGTTTGCAAAACTTGGAGCAAAGATGGATATTTCGATTGAACTCAGTTTCTCCACATGATTTGAATCAACAGATCAATTGGTATACCATTCATTGAATTGAGATATGTGATTGGATGGCGATTCCCTCTGCACATTGGTTCTTTTTACTGCCTATCAACCTTTCTGACTGGAAGGGGAAATCTGATTGGTGGTTTCCCCTTTCTGAGTGGATTGGTTCCTTTTTGGCTCATCACATGAGGAAGGTGTGTCTTAATCAGTGCTTTTCAACGGCGAGCCTGGGTATATAAAAAACATTTTTTCAGCTATGTATTTAGGGCTGACGTTCTTCATTTAACTCAGAGGTCTGACCTGAAGCAGGGGGTTGATGTGTGCACCCCCGAAACGTGGCACGTCGTAGCAATATTGACCTACTGAAGTGATATTGATTCATCGTTGCAAAACGTTCTTACAAGCCTGCTCTTTTTCTACAAAGCTAAGTACCAGCCATTTTTTGAATAAGAGCTGTTTTTAATTTGATTTACAAATTTGATTAAAAAGGACGGGCCACTGTGGTAGCAGGTGAAGTCCTGTTTACTGTGCTGGCTATTCCAACAAAAAAAGTTATTTTTTGGTTCATGTGTGCTGGGTTCTCTTAAGGATTTTCTCGAGGATGGGAGGCAACCAAAAAATCCACTTATCGCGGAAAACAGGCGCTACCGCAACAGCAGCTACAACCACCCACGCCTTCCACATCCATCCAGGAGCTGGATAAACTGCTGCAGGTTATTCGCGAACAGGTGAATCAACACGGCCTGAGCGCATTCAGGCAATGGCTTGAAGCTCCCACCACAAGGTCAGAAGAACCACAAACAGCAAGCACGAGCATGGCTATTGGTAAGTCAGGGGGTGTAGCGGGGGCACTTGAATTGTCGTGTTCATCATCTGAAGAATCTACTTCTGACACAGATGGGGAGCTGGCTTTAGCAAATGTAATACATAATGCCTTAAAAAATTAAAAAAAAAAAAATCTAAACGAAAAACCCTCTGGCAAGAGTATGGGCAGCGCGCAGCGAGCTATCCACCCAGAGAAGATAAAACCAGGAGGCTGGCGTAGCCGGGCCAGTGCCAGCGGCACAAGTAACCTTATCTACTGTGGGGGGAGATCCGTGCTGTGACGTGAGCTCATTAGCCAGCGCAGTGCCTAGGAAGTTGAAGAAACACATTTGGTGAAGGGAATATATTAATATATTCTCGCTGCTTCTTAGGGACCAGGAAGGTGAGACAAAAGAGAGTAAGGACAGGGAAAAACATGGGGAGAAGGACAGGAAGCCGAGGATTCTAAAATCCATTAACAATTGGGTATCAGCTTTCCACATATTCATGAGTGTGGTCATCGATCGGGAGCCCGAATCGAGTCCATACCTAATTAGGTACTTGGACACCATTACCCGGGCGCATAAGCGATTCAGAGGATGGGCCTGGCTAAACTACGATTTCAAGTTCAGGAAGAGCAAGGCGGAGGATCCAACTGTGACATGGCAGCACAGGATCTTAGATCTGTGGCTTGATGAAATGGCCCCCAACATGCCGTGGCATCAAGAAGGGCTACCGCAGCCCTTTCAGGCACCACAATGGCGGCAAACAAACCAAATGGCTGGTCGCTGATCATGCCACCAGTACAATATGGGGAGCTGCACATGGCACCCCTGCAAATTCCGACACTCATGTGCGAGCTGCGGGGGCAGTCACCTGGCTTCCACATGTCAAGCGGGAAAAGAGACAAAACTATTCAGGCCAATGCAGCAGCGGCCACATGAAGGACATGGCCCCAACGCCCATCAAACTTGAGAACATGCACTCATGGCTGCGGGCTTACCCGCTGAGAGACAAAGCTCTCAGCATTGAGAGTGGCTTCACCTATGGGCTCCCTATTCTATCATCAGTCCCAACGAGGGAGCACGTAATCCGCAACTCCCCCTCAGTCAAGAAATACAACTCGGTAGTGCAGAAGAAGCTGCCAAAAGAAATAGGCCTGGGAAGAGTCACCAGGCCATTCAAGAGCCCCCCCGTTCCAAATCTGGTGCTGTCCCCCTTGGAAATAGTGCCAAAAAAGGAGCCAGGAAAATTCCGTCTGATTCACAACTTTTCGTACCCCAAAGGTAGTTTAGTTAACGACCACATTGACCCATTGCTATACTCGGTGAGATACGCGATGATTGATCAGGCCGTGACAATTATACGGAAGTTGGGACAGCGGGCTCGACTGGCAAAGGCAGATATAGAAACGGCCTTTTGGCTGCTCCCGGTGCACCCTGAGTCATTTCCATTATTGGCCCTTAGGCGTTGGTCCGTGGCGTCCGTTGCTATGGGTGGCATTGATGACATATTGTGGACTAGATTGATGTGCTGCTATTTTGTGGTAACTTGCTGTTCCTTGTTCCTCTTCTTCTCCTATTTGTTTGACTGTCTCTGTCCTCTTCTCTGTCCTATCATATAAATGGCGTTCTTTTCTGTTTTTCCTCAAATGATATAGTATTGTAAACCGCTCTAATGCCTCTGGCCTGAGCGGTATATCAAATTTGAAATAAACATAAACATAAACATAAACATTATTAGGGTTCACCTTCAATGGGGAATATTTCTATGACAAATGTCTGCCCATGGGCTGCTCAATCTCATGTGCTTATTTTGAGCAATTTAGTTCATTAATACACTGGGTGGTGGAGGACATTGCAGGCCACCAGATGGTAGTGCACTACTTGGACGATATCCTCTTCATAGGAACTGACTTTCAAGACTGCAAGAGGATCCTCAACGTCTTTGAGCAGGTTGCTCAGTGATTCAGTATACCTCTAGCGAAGGAGAAGACTTGCGGGCCGGTGACGGTGATCACATTCCTGGGCATTGAACTTGACGTGATAGCACAAATGTCAAGATTACCAGACGAAAAATTGAGGAAACTCAAGAGCGCCATTCAGAGCATGCATGGGCGACGAAAAGCCACACTGGAACAATTCAAATCGTTGCTGGGTTTGCTGTGCTTTGCATGTAGAGTCATGCCAATGGGGTGAGTCTTCTGCCATCACATGGCGCTGGCAACAAAAGGGGTCAAAAAGAAACACCTTAAAATCAGAGTCAGCAGAGACATACGTGAAGCTCGAACAAGGACCTGGAATTATTCACAGATGCTGCGGGGGCGACCGGTTTCGGAATTTATTTCAAGGGAGCGTGGTGTTGCGAGAAATGGCCATGCGAGTGGCACTCCGAGGGAGTTACAAAGGACATCACATTCCTGGAGCTCTTTCCCATTATGGTGGCCTTGTACATTTAGGCCCTGCAGCTCATTAACAAGGCAATCACCTTCCACACAGATAACTTGGCAGTGGTACACGCCATGAATGAAATGCGTGCCAAAACACCGGGAGTGGTGGCATTGTTGAGAAAGATAATGATGTTATGCCTTACACATAATGTGACTATTAAGACGTAGCATATTCCAGGTCAGCATAATAACCTTGCCGATGCTCTTTCTTGTTGCAAAATCCCGCTGTTTTGGGCACTCGCCCCCGAGGCCAACGCAGTCAAGACATCCATCCCGAGCAGGTATGGGAGTTTGGTCCACCGAGGTTTGGGAACTCTTGCTGAGTTTACTCACCGAGCGGATGAGCCAAAAATACCTGGTCGCGTGGGACAGATTTCAACTTTTCTGCAGAGATAGCGGGATTGAGGATGCAGACAGTCTCATGACGGACTCGATTCTACAGTGGATCCTACACTGTAAATGCAGCGGAGTTAGGAAATCGACAGTGCAGACGCAACTAGCGCCAATCACATTCTTCGCTAGAGCAATGGGGAAGAAAAGCCCGAGAATGGACTTCGTTATCACAATGGTAATGAAGGGCTGGTCAGTGGAGTAGGGCCGCAGGGAAGATCGGTGACGCCTGATCACACACCAAATATTAAAGAAACTTATAATGGCCGTCGGCCAGGTATGTTTCGACGTATTCGAGACCCGGCTGTTCAAATGTGCCTTTTCCTGGGCGTTCTTCGGAGCGTTCAGGATAGGTGAGTTGGTAGCCTCTGCAAGCCACGAGTCAGCCGATGGGGGCATTAAGAATATTGATGTTAGCATGCAGGATGGTGCATTAGTGTTATACGTGCTCAAGTCCAAGACAGATACCGAAGGGAAAGGTGCCCGATTGGTGTTAGCCCCGCTACCAGGTGACCCATCCTGTCCTGTGAGAAATTTCATGGTATATGAACAACTCCGCCCAGCAGGAGGCGAACAATGGCTAATGCATGCGAATGGTGCCCCCTATCCTGGTTCCAATTTGCCAGAGTGCTTAAGCTAGGCCTGGAAGCAACGGACTTGGAGACGCACTTTTACGGCACTCACTCCTTCCGCATTGGGGCCACTTCAACGGCAGCCAGCATAGGGATGACAAGGGAACAGATTCTGAACATTGGCAGATGGCACTCAGACAGGTATAGGATTTATGTGCGCCCGGTTTGACGCCAGCGTATTAGCTGTACCTGTTATGGGGCTTGTTCGGTTTTGCTGTGGGGTGTGTTTGGGTGACTGTAAACGAAAGTAAAGAAGTAGAGATGGTGATGGTAAAAAAAAAAAAAGAAATAGGGAAGTGATACAATGTAAAATAAAAGTTAAGATTAAAAAAAAAAGCCAACAAACAATAACAGTAAGGATAATAACCCGCGAGTGATAGTAGGATCCCCTGATGTGTGTTTACCTGCAATGTTACATGAATAACGATGTAATCTTTTGTCAATATAACATAACATACCCCGCAAGCCATCCATGACTACGATTGCTTTTGACACAGTTTTATCCAAGTTGTAGTACCTGTTCTTTGTAAACACAGATCAGCTTGCTGCACTGTGCTAGTCATTCTGTTGTTGAATAGTGCGGTAGAAAAGAGACTGTAAATAAATAAAGAGACTGTAAATAATAGGTGTTACTCCCCTCATGGGACCTCAGGAAGCGTGGATATGCGGCCATTCCTTTGTGCACTGGGCGCAAAGGAGGACAAGGTCAGACCACAAGGGCTCAATCTGGGTTTGGTGGGTATGATGTGGGACCAGCTGTTGCCATGCCTCCTACAAAAGAAGAGAGCAGGGGGAAAGCCATGGACAATAGTGGTCCATCTGGGAGGCAACGACCTGGCCCATACACGCAGTGTGCAGCTCACAAAGAAAATGCAGAAGGACATGCTGTCGCTGTCGGAGGCCTTCCCAGGAACATGGCTAGTATGGTCTCACATCATACCGCGACGGGTGTGGAGGGGCGAATGGTCCCACCAGGCGGTCGAAAGGACGAGGCGGAAAGTGAACTGGTGGATGACACGTTTCATGGAGTCAATTGGGGGTACAGCATCATACATGACCTCATAGATGGAACACTGCCCTTTTCTGTATCGCGCCGATGGGATACATCTATCCGAAATTGGGATGGATGTGTTCCTGTGTGACAAACAGGACACGGTGGAACGACTATGGCAACAAAAAACAGGTGTTGGCCACAGCTGTGGAGTGGGGTGGGGCCCCACACGACAAGCGAGGAGTCGCTGTCGTGAGGAGTTGGCAGGAGAGCTAGGGCCCCATAGGAGAGAGTGCACAGCCCAGACATGGGAGGGGAGTGGGCGTATAAGAGTTGACCTTCCCCAGTGGTACAAAGAGTTTAAGCAGGAACAGTGTATAGAGGGCCTCCTTATGTTTTCACGGCGGGGGAAAGGGGGGACGAATATGGAATAGTATTGACATTAACAGAGCCCTGCTGCCGACCTTTTGATGGGCCATGGGCAGAGGCAGATCGGGACACTGCTGCGAATAGGAAGGGCGTATTAAGGCTTGTTTTAATGGCAGGCACCCTTTACCTATTATATGGTATTCAGGACTACGGGCAGTGGGGAAAAGGCTTGGACGGCATTTTCCAACCATCCCTGCCGGGCCTCATTGGATATGAAGGGCTATGCCTCTTAGGGGAGAGGGGTAATTTAGGCAAAAAGGATAGCACAGGAAGGTAATGGAATTTACTGGCTGTTACTTTGTGTGCAATGAAGAAATTGTACTTTAACATTTTATGTAATATGCAGATTATGCTGTGGCCAACAACTGTTTTTGTTTACTGTTATTTCCAATTGTCAAATAAACAACTGATGTTCTGTCAAAACTAGCAGATTTCCATGTGATATGTCTGGGGGGGGGGAGGGGGGAGGGAGTAGGAGTAGCTACATGAGGCCGTCATGCTGCTTGCCTGGCTGAGACCTGGCAGCGAATTAACACGTCTGGACACTGCCGTGACAGCGGCAAGCCAAGGGGTTAACCTTGGCGGAGGGCAGGGGGGGGGGGGTTGGAGGGGGCGGGCCACAGCAAACTATAGAAGGAGGAGTGGACTGCAACCCTCTTTCCCCCAACGGCGGATCAGCAGCGAGACAAACACCCTCCTGACCCACCCAAGGAGCAGGAAAGGATAGCATTGTCACAGCATAGCAGGAGAGCTAGGGCCCCATAGGAGAGAGCGCACAGCCCAGACATGGGAGGGGAGTGGGTGTATAAGAGTTGACCTTCCCCAATGGTATAAAGAGTTTAAGCAGGAACAGTGTATACAGGGCCTCCTTACGCTTTCACGGCAGGGGGAGGGGGGGACGAATATGGAATAGTATTGACACTAGCGGTGATATAGACCAACAGCACAAACAGCAAAGATCATATTTAAGTGCAGGCTCAGTGGACCAGGTGCTGGGCACCCCTCCTCACCCTCAGGGTGACAGCTGAAACTCTTCTGCAGCACGGCTTATTGTTGTTATGTGCATGTAGCACACGCAGCCAGTGCATCTTACTGAGCTGATATGCTGGATCAGTGCATTCTCCATTGGTTCTTCAGCTGCAGACCGCTGTTTTGCATGTGCAGTGCCTCATGGGTAGTGGAGGGCCCAACCTATGCCGGCAGGCAGCAAACAATTTGATAAGAGATCTGTAGGCTCTATACTCAATTTGAAAAGAGATCTGTAGGCTTTAAACTCTCCTTCCTCGCCATCTCGCGTTATTACCCCTGCTACTCTCCATCAGTTCCCTGCGTCTGACACTCTGTTCCCTCCAGATTTTCATCTTCTTTCACCTGACTCCCAGGCTAACTCCTGGTTCACGACCCTCTCTACTGCCCTTGACACCATTGCTCCTCTACGGCCCCCCCCGTCACTCCCGCCGATCTAACCGTCACCCTTGGTTTCACCTGGGGCTTTTTCTCCACCGTAGGTATCTTCGTCGAGCTGAGCGTCTATGGCGCAAACATCCAAATCCCTCTACTCTATCTTGTTTCCGTTCTGCTCATCGTCACTATCAGTCCCTTCTTTATTCTGCCAAACAGAGCTATTTTTCTAATCTCATCACTACTTCTTCAAACTCCTCTCGCCAATTACATTCCATCCTCCGCTCTCTTTCTGCCCCTCATTCCTCCCCCATCCCTCCTTCCTCTCTTTCTGTTCCTGATCCATCCTCCCTGGCTACCTATTTTGTCTCCAAAGTTCAGTCCCTTCGTTTCTCTTTTCCGTCCTGCCCTCCCCCTCTTTCCCCTCCCCCTTTGGTGGCACCCCCTTCTCCTGTTCCTCTCCCTTCCTCTTCCCCTACCCTCCCTCCTCTCTCACATCATTGGTTCACCTTTGAGCCTATCACCTCTACTGCTCTTACAAAAGTTTTCTCATCCACCCGTAAAACCTTCTGCCCTGCTGACCCCATTCCTTCCTCTTGGCTGCTGGAATCTTCCCTCGCTCTGTCCCCCTTTATTCTTTCACTCTTCAATTCTAGTCTCTCTTCTGGTATTTTTCCTACTCCCTGGAAGCACGCCTCTGTCCGTCCTATTCTTAAGAAAGGTTCTCTCGACCCCTCCTCTCCCTCCAGCTGGCGTCCCATCTCTAACCTTCCTTTCCTTTCTAAACTCTTGGAAAAATTGGTCTTCTCTCAGCTTTCTTCCCACCTCGAGGCCTCTCTCACTCTCCATCCTCGTCAATCAGGTTTCCACCTGGGTCATAGCACAGAATCTGTTCTTCTCTCTCTTCTTAACGATCTGCACATTGCTCATGACCGTGGTTTACTCTCTCTTGCTGTCTCTCTAGACCTCTCTGCTGCTTTCGATTTGGTTGATCACCGTACTCTCTTATCCCGTCTTCAGGATGCTGGCCTCTCCGGTCTGGTTCTTCGCTGGTTTCACTCTTTTTTGTCTAGTCGCACTTTTTCAGTTCACACTGGTTCAGGGTCTTCACCATCTACTCCTCTCCCCTGTGGTGTTCCCCAGGGTTCTGTTCTTGCTCCTCTTCTCTTTAATGTGTTTCTGGCCCCCCTTGCTCTTCTTATTCAACAGCACGGTGTCTCCGCTTATTACTATGCTGATGACATTTTTCTCCTCTTTCACACTGACTCTGCTGCCCCTGATATCACTGCCTTCAACACTTGTCTTTCTTCTGTAGCCTCCTGGCTTTCGACTAACTTTCTTCACATCAATCTCTCGAAAACTTTGGCTATCTGGTTCACCTTCGGTAATCCCCCTCCTACCCTCACTCCCTTGTTCTCTTCCTCACCCATCCCCACCGTTTCCTCTTTGCGGTACTTGGGTGTAACTCTTGATTCCTCCCTTTCCTTTAAAGAACA
This sequence comes from Ichthyophis bannanicus, assembly GCA_033557465.1. NCBI lineage: Eukaryota > Metazoa > Chordata > Amphibia > Gymnophiona > Ichthyophiidae > Ichthyophis > Ichthyophis bannanicus. The sequence goes on from CM066033.1 coordinate 607,680,999, forward strand.
TATCTCCTCCGTTGTTCAACGCTCTTTCTTTACTCTAAGACAACTTCGTGCTGTACGTCCTTTTCTCACCCCCTCTTCTATGGCCACTCTCATTATTTCTCTTGTCATGTCTCGTCTTGACTATTGTAATGTTTGTCTTGCCGGCCTTCCCCAATCCCAAATCTGTCGTCTTCAACGGGTTCAAAATACCGCCGTTCGTGTTCTCTCTCATGCTTCACGTTTCGATCACATCACTCCCTTGCTAATACATTTTCACTGGCTTCCTGTTATCTTTCATGTTCAGTTTAAAGTCCTTATTTATGTACATAGGGTGATCCACTCTGGTATCCCCTTGTATCTTGCAAACCAAGTTCACCTCCATACCCCTCACCAACCCCTACGTTCCATCCATGCCAACCGTATGTTTCTTCCCCCTCCCTCCCAAGCTCACTTAGAATCCACTCGATCTTCAGCTTTCTTCTTTCTTGATCCTAGGCTCTGGAACTCACTTCCCCACTCCCTATGTCTAGAAACCTCCTACCTATCCTTTAAAGCTAAACTGAAAACCCATCTTTTCTGTTCTGCATTTAATCTCCCCTTTCCTGCTCCGCCCTCTTCCCCTCCCTAGTATTACCACACCAGCTCCTCATCCCCTTCTCTCCTGCACCCTCCTGCGTTGTCAATGTGTTCCCTTTCTCCCCTCATGTTAGCCACCTTTGTCCCCCGACTGCTCTCTGACTCTATTTCCTTTTCTTTAAGATTTTATGGTGTTCCTTTTCTGATTCTCTTTTCGCAGCTCTCTCTCTTTTAATGATTTTATGTATTGTGAACCACCCAGATGCTAATCGTATTGGGCGGTATATAAAGTTTTAATAAACATAAACATAGAACTGTGTGGAGGTATAATCTACTGGTTGGTGTAATGTCTTCACCATCAAAGGTCCAGGGTTTGATTTCCACTTGCTCATTTTTTGCCTGGGTGTGCTTGCACAGTCTTGGCTCTGCTATGACCTGCAGACAATCATTCTTCTGCATTTCTATGCATTATGGCCATATGCTGGGTAGCCCAACATGGCATTCCCCATCATGGACATCTGTGAACCTGGCTTTAGTGGCGCATTGCAGCGGGTCCGTGATATATATGCAGCAGATGTCTGGGTCAACTGGTATGGATGCATTTTCTGTTTTGCCATCATTGTGACCGCCCAGCTTTACATAAAGAGGATATATCTCATACATTCAGGCACCTAACACTCATTGCATAGCCATTCCCTGCACTATACTCCCATCATTACTTGCCCCACATGGGGCAAATGGATTCAACTTGTCCCTTTCTATCATGCCACTCTGTCAGATGTATTGTCTTGCAGTTGCACAGGCTGAGGCACCAGTCCCACCACACAAATGGTATTTCATGTAGCCCATGGCTCTGCTACTGTTGGTTCACACACACCAAATGCTTTTGGCCTGTATGATCCCATATACCCAAACACCACGCACATTACACTCTCTGCTTGGAAAATCCATGGTACAGCCCTGCACTCACCATTTGACCATCAGGGAAATTCATGGTGGGGCAGCTTACTGGCAGTAAACTGCCCCACCATGGCCATCAGGGGTCATTTGCAACAGTTAGCCATATCATTCACATCTCTCCTGTGACTGCTCCACATGAACACTCATGGACAATCCTCACTTTGCTGCCCACATCAGGAACATGCTGCTTCCACCCAGATACTGTCCTGGCCTATGGCATGCCACACACTGACAGTACATTTGGATACCTGTCCACACCTCACAGACACTATAATGTAGCTTATGGCATGGTGCATGCTTTCAGGAGCATCTAGGACTGCATGCCTGTCACAGCGCCCCCCGCTGCTGCATCCCTTCCGCTGACTCTACTGCTGCCACCACCTACGCATGACACAGCCAACACCCACACTGACCATCATCTTTAGTCAGTCACCTATCTCACCTAGTCAACAGCATAGGCCACATTGCCAGGCATCAGGTGAGTCAACTCCATCAGCTACCAATTGTGCTTGCATCCATGCCTTCTCCAATGACTTCCCCTCCCCCTTTTCAGAGTTTCAGTGGCTTTCCTGCATTAAAGTATATGCCAGACACCTTTCCGCAGCATGTCCCATTACCACACAGTAAGTGTACACTATCACCCCTTGATGTCCTGTTACCGCATGGTAAGTGTCCATTACCACCCCTTAACGCAGCATGTGGTGTTACCACACGGTAAGTATCCACTAGCACCCCTTAATGCTGGAACAACTCTGACACGCCCAGCACACTTACCACATGGCAACTCCTTATCGCTGCCGTTAACGCATGGAAAAGACTGCTCCTTTACTGCGGTTTAGTAAACATAGCCCTTAGTGAATGTGATTGATATTAGATGCATTGTGATTTGAGTCCTTTCCTTATTTCTTATTTGTTCCTCCAGAAATTCTCTCCCTGCTCTCTTGTGCAGAATGTGAATCTACTATTTGCTGTGAAACCCAATGCATTGAGCTGGCAAAAGAAGATGAAGATTACTTCTCAGGGCTGGAGATACATGGCTAATTCAATCAGGAAAAGCCTCATCCATTTCCTTACAGGAGCGCTAGAGGGAGAGAATGCAGTAGGCCTTGAGTGCACAGGCCTGGTTGCTCAATGGCTCGCCACTGTGCTCATGGAGACTGCAACTTTAAAGGGCTGCTTTGCTGCTGTCTTAGCTATGTCAGTGCTGCTTTGCCTTCCCCTGAAATCTTCTGCCACATGTTGTTTCCTCGTGAGCTTCCCAGACCTTATGACCTGACTGGTATTGGATGGAGTGTGATCCTGCTGGTATTGGATGGAGAATGGAGGCATCCTTTGAAACAGGTAAGTTTGGTTAAGAACCGTGTAGAGTAAACTGTTAGACCCTGAAGAAGAATAAGTTAAAATTGTTCGAAATGCGACGGTCATGGTCGGTGAATATACAGTTGCTACTAAAAGTGAAAAGAGAATTTGTAGGAGTGTTAAAGCCTGAAAGACATTGTTCTTTAAGAAAACGATACTGAATTTTATGGACTATATTTAGAGTGAATTATTATAAAGTTGATACATAAAAAAGTTGACCAAAGAAAAAGAAAATCCAAAAGTTGAGAAATTAAAAGTTGACCAAAAAAAAAGAGAAAAAGGGACTATTAAGCTAGAAGCAGCTTGTGACAGTGGCTTTGATGAACATAGTCCAACATAAAAGGTCTGGAATCTGCAGTGAGCAAACGTTAGTTGGGTACAGGTTTTAATCATATGTGGCGTGGTGTTACCCTGCACGGGTTCCAGTTTGTGTCATTTATAATAATCAGGTCCTGGCAATGTCCCAGTTTTTATATTATTTCCTACTATTTCCTTTTTTAATTGGTCTTGTTTTATTTGATTTTTTTATGTGTCAAATATGTGTGCATATATAGTCCAAAGCCATTTCACTGGACACTTTTTTTTAGGAGATTTTTGGACATTAAGGGGATGAACGGCAAGGGTGACAATAATGTTGACATTTACAAAAAGATCCACAATCAGCAAGCCTTTTGTAAAATATTCTGGACATTTTGAGTATCCTGACCAGGAAATCCCTTTTTTGACCTAGATATTCTATGCAAAATGGATTTAATATTTCCTTAATACTATGAGAGGAATTTTTCTACAAATTAAGGGTCTCGTTTACTATTGAGTGTTATGGCAAATATGCATTATTTGCAAATAATACAGCTTAACACAGGATTTTTTACCATAATACATAATTTAACAAAGGGATCTGACCACCAAGTGGCTCTCAGTGCCCCTCCACTCCTCCCCCAGACCGTTACGTCACTAACTGATTAGTGATGGAGCATTTCAATCACTTAAGAAGGAATATTCAGTGACACTGAATGGGTTAGTGCAGCTGAATATCCTGGTCAGTGGGCTTTATGCAATTTGCAGGTCTGCAAACTGCATAGATCTCTTTGAATTGCCCCCCTCAGTGTTTTGACAACTTAAGTTGCAATTTTTCCAAAGCTTAAGTCAGGATAAGGCACACTAGTGAAGATGACTGCTAATAAGCCCATTAAGGCAAATGCAGCCTTCTAGTTAAGCTTGAGAGTAAAATTCTTAACTTCTGAGACTCCACTCAGGAGAAAAGGCAGTGGGGAGCAGTGCACAGGCCACAGATCCTATATTAGTGAGTTGCCAAAAATGAATGACACCATGCCAGTTTATTAAAAAATTATCTTTGAAATTAAATGGGCTGTTGCCTGCCTATCTGTGCAGCAAGTCTACACCAATGCCAAGCACATGGACACAAGGCTACTTTTTAGTGGAAGTCTTTCACCACTGGGGAATCCTGCTCAATTCTGAGCTTAGTGGCACTTTTATTTTTCTAATCTCATTATGACTGTTTGGAGTTGTGCATTTTTGATGCTATCGTATTGTATATGTTTTTTCTTTTTCTGCTATGTGCTCTAATCTCTTTTACATTTTTCTCACCCCGGGTGTGTTTGTTGAAATATTTTCATGTTTAGTAATGTATAAGTTCCAAGTTACAATGTGGCTTAGAAATAAATGTTGCTCTGATTGCCCGGGATGTGTGCCACCAGGAGTGCTCACATACCACCATAGTACCCAAAAGCTATCTGTGTTTTGTCTTTTGGGCAGGACTGCAGTTCCTCTTTTTAGGTGTTTTTTTATGGGGTTCTTCCTTATTGTAGTTGGCTAGTGTTAATTAATGTTTTCCTTAGAAATTTTTTAATCGAGAAGGTACTTCACGGGAATGTAATCCGGGAAGTTTAAGAGTCTTGCTATTTTTTTCACCATTGCTGAGTCAATCACGAAAATTAAATTTTTATCACTGAATGTCAAAAGCCTCAGTAACCCAATCAAATGCAAGATGATGCTGATGTATGTAAGGAAGGATAACCCAGACATTGTGAGGGTCTTTTACTAAAGAGCACTACTGGGTAGCTAAAGGCACGCTGTGATGCATTTTGTCAGGTAGCACAGGACCATGATGGTTAGCGCAGGATGATTCCCATGCTAACTATGCAACCTGCATTAGAGGTGTAAGGGGCAGAGAGTGGTCATGGTGAGCTCAGCGCAGTTAGTGATGTGTTTACATCACGTGCTAACTGCATTAGCGTGGGTTCGCTTAACTCCACTTCAGTAGTGCACCTGTGCTAATGCAGCATGTCCTATGGGACAGGACTCCATGTTAAGTGCCAAGGAAATGCTTTCTTCACCTTCAACAATGCAGAAGTGTTACACGCAACGCACCATGGTTTTGGTGCTAATCATGCAAAAGGTGCAACACTTCAGCGCCTATTCGTAAAAGGACTCCTGTGTTTCTACATGAAACATATCTGGAATATAAAGAAGCACAAAAATTGGTTGTGGTTGGGTCGGTAAGTAGCCCTTTTTTTCCACTTTTCATGAAATAACATTGTGGCCATTTTAATAAGGTCATAAGATCTTCAACTAGTATCACAAACAGATATCTCTAGCAGATGGAGACTCCTTTTTATGTACTCACCTGAATTCTTTTAGGATATAAGGAATATTTCAGTGGGATATGAGGATATGCCTGCCATAATAGCAGGAAACCTCAATCTGGTGCTTAATCTAATAGTTGACAGAAATGATACTGCCCATAGAACGACACCCAAAGACCAATTAGTACTCAATTTCATCATATATAACGATGGTTTCGTAGATCTTTGGAGACTTGAGAACCCAAATGATAGGGGACATATTTCTTTTCATTGGTGCATTCAACATTTTCATGGACAGATTTATTATTATTATTTTTTTTTTTACCAAAAACAGCTTTATCCACAGGTGTCAGAGATCAGAATTTATCCAATAATCTCTGACCATGCAGCTGTCTCCAAGTCACTGAACTGGAATGGGAAAGAAAAATTGCAGCATCCATGGAAACTGATTAACTGTTTTGTAGGGGTTGAGGGTTCTGTATAATGGTTCATTCTATAATTCAAAACAAGTTTTTCCAGTTGTCTAAGGCAATTAAATAATTAAATAGGATGCCATGAAGGCAACTCTAAGGGGACGGGGGGGGGGGGGGGGGAGGAGGGTATTATTGGGTATGCAATAGGAAAGATGAAAGAAGGAAAGCCCAATTTACAAACCCTTGAGGCAAAACTAAAAGAATTGTATGAGCAGATTAGCCTAAGTAAAAATCACAATGTCCTGGCAGAAATTGGAAAATTAATATATGGATATAATGCCCTATTAAGCGAGCTAGTGAGGACTGAAGTCTTCTGGCAGCAAGCAATGTATTATGTTAACAACAGGAGAACAAGTCATTTCCTAATACAAGTTCTAACAGTAGTAAAATATCCAAGATTGTTGACTTTCATAAAAGGGCCTGTTGCTCCAATTAGAAGATCATAGATTGTTTCAGAGATTTCTACAGTCAGTTCTATAGCACAGAGGTTCCTTTTGATTAGGAAAAATATGAAGAATTCTGTAAAATATATACCACACACAACCTTGTTATGAGAGAAGAAGCAATCACTAGATAGAGAGATCAACTTGCAGGATGTATTTCAAACAACACAATCTTTGAATAAATTAAAGTCTCCTGGCCCTAATGGTCTCACTATAGGGTTTTAAAGAGCTCTTAGTACCACGTTTGTTAAAACTGTACAAAGACTTTACATGAGCAGGCCAGATGGAAAGATCTTTTTTGGAAGCTATGATCATTGTGTTGGAAAAGTCTAATAGAGACTTTTTATATCCACAAAACTAAAGACCCATATCTCTATTAAATTCTAATTGTATCATTTAAGCAAAGATCCTAGTATCTAGATTACCTGTAACAATTCATAAAACTGTTCATAAAGACCAGGCTGGTTTTGTTAAGAGAAGGTATTCATCTGATATGATATGATAATATATTTTGTAATGCCCAGTATTTACCCAGAAGGCTGATTACCCTGTTGTGTCCTTTTTATTGGGCACCGAAAAGGCCTTTGACAGGATAGAATGGGAATATTTCTAAATGGCCCTGAGCTCAGTAGTTCTGGGAAAGCAGTTCATTCAATGGGTGCATCTCTTACATAATTCCCCTCAAGCTTTTCTCTAGATTGATAACACCTTTTCAGGCATATTCACACTTGCCAGAGGCACTAGACAGAGTGCCTGCTCTCTTATCTTCTTTTCAATATACTTACTGAACCTCCGGTGTGCATCATATGAGCTCAGAATAAGGTTCAGGGAGTCAAATTTAAGGAACATGAATTCAAACTTTTGCTGTATGCTGATAATATCTAGTTGTTTCTAACTGAGTTGAAGACTTCTCTCCCTACTCTTGTGAGTATTATGTGAGCATTTGCTGGCACTAGGGAACAGAGTGAATTGGGCGAAGTCTAGCACTCTCCCACTAAAGTACATTGTTTCAGTGAGGATTTTACCTGTCTCCAGATTCAAAGGAATGCTGAGGGTGCTAAATATTTGGGGGTTTACTGTTGTGATAATCACATCTTATTTGATGGGTTTCGGCCACCCCCTCTGCACCAAGCCACCCCCACTGAGCCGTGCCACTGCCCCCCCCCCCCCCCCCCCCCCGGCCACCAAATCCATCTTGGGGAGGAGACAGGTGGTGGCAGTGGCAGTATCTTAAAGTGGCAGCACTTTGTTGTCCGCAGCAGGCCAGTGGCTTCAGCACACATGGCCTGCCGCTTCTGACCCCCCTCCGACAGTAAGTTGCATTGGCAGGGGATCAGAAGCAGCAGGTCATGTGTGCTGAAGCACATAGCCTGCTGCAGGCAACAAAATGATGGTACAAAGCCACCCACCAGGGTCGGCCACCTAGCTCACCTAGTGGACGGGCTGGCCCTAGTTGCCAGTATTTAGAAGAATTCAGTTTATGATGCTGGCACATCAAGCTTCCTACACAAGTTACCCTCTTATATATATACTGCTTGCTTATTCCATATTCCAGTGCACCCTTAGAACATGCAATGCAAATTCTCTAGAGATTTGTTCCTGTTGTCAGTTTAGGCAAGAATGGATTTGAGAGATTCAGCCTTGGAATGCATTGCCCCTTGTCTGCTGAACTCACGCCCTGTAGAAATTCGATTACAGAGTTCTTATAAAATATTCAAAGAGGCCTTTAAAACATGGCTGTATGAATGTTCATACTTAGATTATTTATGACCTAATGGCTGTGTAAACTCTCCTGGATCACTATTTCAGAACCCTTCCCCTATGTGTGCTATTATAACTGTTTTAAAGGCAAAAATTGTTTTCCTATTCAACCCCACTCCTAGAGTGCACTTCGTCATTGTATTAATTTATTATTTGTTCAATGTTTGCACTCAGTGTTCCTTGTCAAATTTGTGTTTTTATGTTTCTGACTATCCCGAACCACTATAGGGCTCATTTCATCCCGGATGTCCAGCCCCTCTCTAAGACCGGGCGTACAGAGGGGCTTGCGATTCTGATCCCACAGGGCACCTCTAGCCCCGCAGGATCAGAATTGCAATCAGGCCTGTATGTGCAGGCCTGGACTGCAATTCAGCCTGACCTACATGTACAGGCACTGCCTGACTAACTCAGTCAGGGCTTTTAAATGGAGTTGCGGTGCCATGGTGTCCGGTTGACATGACACCACAGCTCCATTTAAAAGCTGCAATGCCAGCCGCTGGACTTCAAAGGAGATTTCCCACAGCCCAACCCCTGATCTGGCCTCCTAAGGCCAGGGTCAGGTTGCAGGGAATCTCCTCGGGCCCCCCTGCCCCATCCGCACCCCAAGCCCAAAAAAAACCCATCCAGGGAAATTATTCCACCTCGGAGGTGGAATAACATCCCCACACAAGTTGCCAGCCCTGGACATACAGGGCCAACATTAGAATTAGCCCTTGATGTCCAGAGTCGGCGATCGCCCACCTCTGGCCCAGACTCCACCCCCAAGCTGCCCCTTCCCTGCCCCATCTAACTTCTACGCACAACTAGCGGGGAAGTTACATGCTGGCGGGGAAGGCATGAATAGCGGGGGATGGATGTCCCACTGGGATGTCCATTCCCCGCTATTTGTGCAACAGAATAACCCCTATACTACTAATCTGTTGAATGATGGAATAGCAAATGAATATAAATAAATACAATTTGAAGAGACTGTAAAATATAATGTCATTCAGATTACCAAGAAACTCACTGTTAAGACCAGAAATGAAGTTATAAAATGAATATTGTATAGACCGTGATCTGATTGTGCTTAACATGGGATGAAAACGCAGCCTCACCTTTGCATTCTTCCTGAATCTAAATATACACAGTCTATAATGACCTAAACATAGTAAACAAAAATATAAAATTCTATTTTGGTAACGTTCAAGCAGCCAGGGCTAGTGAATGCTTGGCAACGCTGTCTGTCAACAGTTTCTACACAAACCTTTTGTGAAAGATTTCAGTCATGACAATCCATTTTCAACATCCCTAGCCAAAGGAAATCTGGGAAACAGTCATAGATTTCGCCAGGAATCTGAGAGTTGCCACTTTAAAAAATTATATTAAGGTTCTTATGGAAATTTCAGTGGAAAATACATAGAAAGCATGTACCCTGCAGTAGAGAGCCTTTTGACTACTTGCATGCATGCGCTCAGGGCTCCCTCTGACAAGAATATTGGAGGAGTTGTGACATGGCAGGCTTTTAGCACATGCGTTTACGGATGCTGAAAGGTCAGTCACTATGCTGACACTTCTGGTCTGCTTCTGTGTTTGCCAGTTGGGGCTGTGCTGTTGCCTCCCAAATTGTGCTGCCTTAGGTGGACTCCTCGTCAACTATGTATTTATATTAAATTTATAAGATTATTTTACTTGTTTTAGATCTGAATCACACTTTTGACTATATTTTTATAGAACAGACGCTATAAATGTAATGCATGAATAAATTAAGGGTCTGATATTCAGTGGGGTTTAGTTTCGCTGGATAAACTCCGCTGGTTGTGATATTCAGCAGCACTGTCTATATAGTGCAACTGAATATCACCTCAGCACTATGCAAATTGTGCCAGAGTGGTCCGGGGCAAAGTCAAGGTGGAACCCCAACTGATCTGGATAGTGGCAATTGTCAAAGTCGCTATCCAGATAGCTATGCGCATAACTTAGGACAGCAAAGAAGCTCTCCAAAGTGTATGCGGATTGGCTGTCCAGATGGTGGCTAGGAACTGCTGCTATGCAGGTAGCTGCTGCTGCTGACTGCAAAATCCAGGCATTCTGCAGCAGCCACTGTACAGATAATACTGTTGAATATCCAGATTTTTTGTACCCATGACCTCTGATGTTTAAAAAAATGCTGACTGCCATGGGCTCAGTATCCGCCTATGTATGCACAAGAATCTGCACACTTTCTATTCATTCATGGCAAGTAGAGGGTATAAGAAATATGAGAGAGTTCTTTTAAACAGGTCACATCTGCAGGAAACATTCAGTCATCCATGTATGACAGTGCTGCTTTTATGAGGTGCGATCAAAAAGTATCGAGACTTTTACAATAACACAAGAACTATAACACTGACAGTTATTGCAGTCTCCTTCAAAGTAGTCCCATTCTGATAAAACACACTTCCTCCAGCATTCCTCCCACTGCTTGAAACAATTTTGAAACGCCTTTGTTGTTATGCTGTGAAGCTGCTGTGTAGAATTTTGCTTAATGGTCTCCAAGTCGTTGACTCTCTTTCCTTTCAATGGTAATTTCAGTTTTAGAAACAAGAAAAAGTCACAGAGTGCGAGGTCCAGTGAGTATGGAGGCTGACGGACTTGATTGATTTCGTGTTTGGCCAAGAACTGCTGGACAGGATGTGATTCTTGAACTGGGATGTTATCGTGATGAAGCAACCATTCACCATTCCTGTGCAACTCTGGCTTCTTATGATGAACTGCATGTCTCAAACGAGTCACAACTTGGATGTGTACTCCTCATTGATGGTTTGGCTTTTTGACCATACTCATGATGAAGAATACACTTGTTCATCATGAGTATGGATCGGGGTTTGAGCCGTGGAGTGGAAAAGGAGACTCCTCCCCCACTCCAGAGCTTAGGCCCAATGAGAGGCCCGCAGGAACTTTAAAATTAAAGCGCCATCGGATGCAGGAGCAGCCAACACTGCTGACGAGCTCTCCGATCGGGTTTTGAGCCGGGGAGTGGGAAAGGAGACTCCTCTCCCACTCTGGTGCTCAGGCCCAATCAGAGGCCTGCAGGAACTTTAAAATTAAAGCGCCATCGGGCACGCACCTGAGGGCCTCACCAGGGGGCCCTTTGGCATGGCCCTTAGGCGAGGAACACAGGCAGGAATGCAAAAACCTGCTCAAAACAAGCCCATCCAAACCAACAGCAGCCTCCAGCTGCAACATCCATGATGACCAAACCACCATCCTCACCGATCATAAGACTGCACCCCATTAACCAGCCACTGCCCTACACACCTCAAGGCAAATGCTTCAACCAACAACACACACCACCCTCAAGAAAGACTCCAAACCGTAAGTACCAAAGATCTACACCAGGAAGCAACAAACTCCTAGTAACCCACAAACAAAATATGCCAGCTATCCGAACAGTCTATGCCATCCTTCTCATTTCGAACCTACTCTGCCGACCTTCAAAGCTACCTATACTACGAACCTCCCCACTGCAGCCCTACATTCTCTGCTACTATACATGCCCTGCCACACACAAATATGGCAGAACACATGCACATGGCTACCTACAGGAGAACCCCCAGGCTGATAAAATTGCAACCACCCACCCACAAATCTGACTATCAAACCCCACCCATCCTTGGCACACACATCAACATTGGGCTAATCAATGCCATGTCCATCAGAAACAAGACAAATACCATCTTGGACCATATGCAAGCCCACCCCAGTGACATACTCTGCATCACCGAATTCTGGCTAAAAAATTCTGACCAGGTTATTCTGAATCAAATTACACCATGGACCCACACTGCTTTCAACTGCCTATGCAACCACAAGAGAGGTGGTGGGGTACTAATTCTAGAAAGAATCGACCTCCAACTCAAAGCTTCCCGATCCATGAGCTTTGAACACTGCAACCTAATTACTATAGAGAACAAACACCTAACAATCTGCCTCACCTACAGAGCCTCTAACGCTGCCATCGAAGAAACATCCAACATAATTGAAGCAGTATGCTTGGCCAACTCCCCCGCAAACCACTCGTACTACTTGGAGACCTAAACCTGACACCACTTCTAACAAAGAAGAAGCAGTCTTCCACAAAGCAATGGATTTCCTCCAATTCTGCCAAATTTTCAAGGGTCCCTCTCACAGGTCAGGCTCCACCACTGACCTAATCTTCGTCCCAAAGAACCTACTTTTCCAGGGCAATGTAACAGTCCCACAAGCCACGCCAATACCGTGGTCAGACCACCATGCCATACACTTCAAGATTCATCTCCCCCCAATTGGAAAACCACAATCCATATCTCACCCCAGAAGAAGATTTAAAGGATTCAACAAAGACCAATTCCTCAATGAAACTCTCCCCAACCTCCCCAAAGACTTCTCAGACCTGGATAAAGCTATCAAATCCTGGAATACCACCATCAGTGATTCCATACTGATCCCAGTAAAAGTGGAGGTTCACTACCTAGGTGTCACTCTTGACTGATTCTTAAATCTACAAGCTCATATTAGCAAAACCTCAAAGAACACATTCCACAAATTAGCCATTATCCCCTCCTAAGTCAAGAACACTTCCGCACTGTCTGCCAAGCACTTATCACCCCCATCTTGGACTACCGTAACTCCCTCCTCCAAGGACTTCCAGCTCAAACCACCTGAGCACTTCAACAAGCCCAGAACACCGCTGCCCGCTTCATCACAGGATCAGCCAAGCATGAGCACATAACTCCTCTCCTACGCCAGCTACACTGGTTATCGATCACCTTAAGAGCCAAATACAAAACAGCACTAACCACTTTTAAGATTAGAAATAATATGTCACCTGGTTCTCTACAGATGCTGCTATGCTCAGAACCAAACAATAGACCCAAGAGACAAAACACTAGAGAAAATATTCCAACCCCCAGCTCATATACGAAAGCCAATAAGACTACAATGAAGAGGACTTTTTCACTAGCAGTACTCACCATCTGGAACTCACTGCCGGAAAAAATAAGGACAACCAAAGAGATCAAAGACTTCAGGAAACATCTACAAACTTTCCTGTTTTTGAACACTTCAGAGAGGATACTCAGTACACCCCCTCATGACACATGCCTATTGAAAACTATATCTACATACTTCAGTTTTAAATAAGTTATGCTCCTGAGCATTACCTGCATGTTACCCCAACCTATGTTTGTTACATGAGTTCTCTGTAATTGTTCTGTTCATGTGTTATACTGTAAACCGCTCTGATTCTAATGATAAAGCAGTATACAAAACTTGTTAAATAAATAAAAAATCCAATAAAACTGCGAGCATGATGACATTGCTCCTCATCTGACGGGCTTTCTTGGATCTGGGAGAGTCTGGAGTCTTCCATTATGAGGATTGAGCCTTAGTTTCTGGGTCATAACATAAACCCATGATTCATCACCAGTAATAATCTTTTTGATGAAATCGGAGTCATTTTCAATGCATTCCAACAACTCCCTGGCTGCAGACAGTCGATCTTCTTTTTGGTCAGGGGACAGGAATTTCGGCATGAATTTTGCAGACATACGTCTTATCCCCAAATCGACAGTAAGAATGACTGTACCAACCCAAAAATGATGTCCATGTCCTCAGTAAGCTTTCTGATTCGAGAGTATTGTAGCTTGCACTACTTTAACTTTGTCTTCATTCCTGCTCATGGATGGCCTTCCAGAACATGTGTCACTGTCAACACCTTCGTGGCCCTCTTGGAAACGTTTATACCAATCATAAACTCGAGCACAACTCATGCATTCATCGCCATACGCTTGCTGTAACTTGTCATAAGTCTCCGCTCGAATCTCCAAGTTTCTGTCAGAATTTGATGCAAATTCACTGTTCAATTTTTTCACTCGTTGTAAATCTGACAAACTGCTTTTACACGATACCAAACATCACGTGATTTTAAAAAGTACAGGTTTGCTGCAGCCACGCTATGCCCTGCACATGCAGAGCACATAACTAGGTCACTGCATGCTTAAAAGCATCATGGTGTGACTTGTTGTTATATTTATTTATTTATTTACATTCTCTTATATACCGCGCTATTCTGCATCAGTGCGGTTTACATTGAACAAACTGAAATTACATTGAACAGGGCATTATAACTTGGAGATAACTATTTTTACAGGGAACATGGGCTATGGAGGGTTAAGTGGCTTGCCCAAGACCACAAGGAGCACCTGTGGGACTAGAAACCCCAGTCCTTCTGGCCCAAGGTTGCTGTCCTCTAGTGGGATTTGAACCCCTGACCTTCCGGCCTGAAGTACCTTGCCCCAACCACTAGGCCACTCCTCCACTCCATAGCTATACAACAAGTCTCAAGTTGTTATATAGCTATACAACAAGTCTCAATACTTTTTGAACACACCTCATATTTTATTTTCCACTGAAATTTCCATAGAACCTTAATAGAATTTTTTAAAGTGGCAACTCTCAGATTCCTGGCGAAATCTATGACTGTTTCCCAGATTTCCTTTGGCTAGGGACGTTGAAAATGGATTGTCATGACTGAAATCTCTCACAAAAGGTTTGTGTAGAAACTGTTGACAGACTGCGTTGCCAAGCATTCACTAGCCCTGGCTGCTTGAACGTTACCAAAATAGAATTTTATATTTTTGCTTACTATGTTTAGGTCATTATAGACAGTGTATATTTATATTCAAGAAGAATGCAAAGGTGAGGCTGCGTTTTCATCTCATGTTAAGCACAATCAGATCACGGTCTATACAATATTCATTTTATAACTTCATTATCACTTGGATGTAAAAGAAAGCCTTCATTCTAAATTAACCAGCATGACACATATGCTGTAAGACTAAGCTTAAAAGCTTTGACATTTGGGTGTTATTGAATCCCTCAGTCATAAACAAAGCCCCCTGTGTTTTCAATTATAAAACAAACCTGTCTACTGCATGATTATAAAGAGAAAGAAAAATGAATGCGCATGCGAGCTTGAAATTAAGGAAAATGACTAAATCAGAAGCCCTTTTACAACATATCAGAAATTAAAATAGCTTAACATAATTTATTTAATGAAACTGTTTCTCTAGAAACACTCTGAAGTTGTTCATGAAAGAAAGACTTTTTGGGCTGGATATTCAAAGGGATTTATATATTTAGGACTGGCAACTAAACATAGATGTCCCCATCTGTAAATTTTCAGTGGCACTATATGGATAGTGCCACTGAACATTTCCTCTGATTTCTCTGGCACTATCCATGTGAAGCAGCATTTTGGAAAGCCCGTTTAGGTGCCATGTAGGACATCCAAGCTAAAATGTCTGAAATTCCATGAGGGGGGAGCAGTAGAGAAGGTGTAAATCGACCTATCTCCACCCCAAAAGATAAACATTTACATCAACAAACAAGGAAGATAGGGACATGCAGCATAAACCCCCAGATACATGCTGCGAAATGGCCACTTTTATAAATGTGCACCTGCAAAATGTATATGCTGGCGAAACCAGCAACGTAGACATGTGATTGACAGTATTTCAGAATATGCATGTGCATCTGTCACCACATACATGTCCCAGCCTGACATTTTGTGCAGCAGCTCACAAAAAGGCCTTTGTATTTATCTATATACTTTTTTGAGGAGTGCAAATTATTCAAGGTGTCAGCGGGCAGTCCCCTCTTCTCCCTACGTTTGCACTTTAGCGGGCACTTTAGAGGGCACTAACGGCACAAGCAGCATAAAGTGCCCTGTGGGTAGAGAGAAGGTGTGCACAGGGCGGAGAGTGGTGTCAATGGGCAGGGAGTGGGCAGAACAAGGCTTGTTCCCTTAACGCAGGCACCTTAACAGCAGGAACCCTAACGCAAATCAAAACCTGCCGGAAAGGGTGTTTTTTGAGGAGAAAGAGCCGATTTTATGTCTGCAATGTGATGCACACAGAGGGGAGCCCAAAAGAGTGATCCTAGTGCTCCATTAGCAGCAACAGCATAGTGCCCAAGTATGAAAGGCACTATGTTGATGGTGCAAATGGCGGCAAAGGAGGTGGCATATGGGCCATGCAGTGGGGGCTGCTGGTGCACAGGGGTGATCAGGCAGCTGCCTAGATGGCACATAGGAACATAAGACTACAAAATATGCCAAACTGTGTCAGACCAAAGTCCATCATGCCCAGTATCCTGTGTTCAACAGTGCACAATCTAGGTCACAAGTACCTAGCAGTTTCTCCAAAAGACACACAGGATTCCCAATAGCTGTAATGGGGCAAGCAGTGCATAGCCTGGGTATTATTTAACAATAGTTTATGGACTGTTACCCAGGAACTCGTCCAAAATGTTTTTAAACCCTGCTACAATGACAGCTTCTACCACATCCTCCGGTAATGAATTGCAGGGTCTGATTACGCGTTGTCTGAAAAAATATTTTCCCCTAGAAGACCCAAATGGGTTACACTGTAGCCGCATTGCAGGTCCCCATGTCTGTCCACAGTCTGATGGCATAAAAAAGTGACCTACTTTTACCTGTTCCACTCCAGTCAATAATCTATAGACCTCTATCATATCTCCCCTCAGCCATCTCTTCCCCAGGTTGATGAGCCCCAACCTTTTTAGCTTCTCCACAAATGGGTATTCTGCCATCCACAGAACCATCTGTGATATTTATCATCATCCCACAGTGACAGTGGCAGCACACAGTCCTGCTACTCCTGCGGAAAGGCAATGTGACACATGGGGTGGTCCAAGAGTCCTGGCACCCCAGGCAGAGATCTAGGCTGCATTCCCCCCTCCCTCTGCCCCCGCTACCGCAGAACCCAGCTATGGAGGAAGAGGCCAATAGTGCCAGATTCTGTAGCCTCTAGGTGGCCTCTAGGTAGCTGGAAAATGCAGGTGCCTGGGGAAATACTACAGCAGTGGCTGCCATCCTCCCCCGAGGCATATTGGTGGCAGGCGGTGATGGGGCCCCTGCATGGGCAGCTGGTGGGGGGACTGCATGGCCGTACATGTGTGCCCCTGCTCCCCCCTATCTGGACCTTATGCCCAAGGTGTCCGCCAAACCCACATGTTTAACATGCTGGGACTATGACCACCACCACTGACAGTGCATGGACATGTCTGCATGGTGGGGTGTTGGTGGTGGCGTGGGAAGTGGGAAATGGCACCAGCCTTCAGCAGACAGAAGCTTTGTCCTGGTTATGAGCACCATGTGCATTACAGCATGTGCCAAAGGTCAGCTGAAGAGAAGCATGTCAGCAATAGGAGCTGCTGTCCCCTTAAGCCAGCACCGTGGTGCAATACACACAGTTGGTGTGTATATGTGCAGAGGGTTACAGGTTCAGGTCCATCAAGGGGGGGAAGGGGGAGGAAACACCTACCAACAGAACTGACAGGCTCCACTATACACAGCTGCCTAGAGGCTAATAGAACATAGTAATATAGCATGTGCAAACAGAGCACACATTATCAATCCTTGAGCTGACATTGAGACAACAGTGTTAACCCTGGGAGTACCAACGGGGTCAAAAGTGACCCCATTACAAGTTTCACAACACATATCTCAGAAACTAGTTGTTCAAGAATGCAATCTTTTTATGACTTTTCACATGTCAATATTCTCTTTATATTGCACCATGAGAGGAATAATTTTCATCCGCTAGGTGACGCTAGTGATGAATTGCAGCACAGAGTACCAGTGGGGTCATTTTTGAGGAGTGCAAATTATTCAAGGTGTCAGCGGGCAGTCCCCTCTTGGATAACGTCTGGTTTGGATAATGATACAATTTGCAGTTTTGTGAATTTTTTGATCTGACAAAGGTATTTATCATTAATTATGTCTCATTTATTTTTTGTACTCATATTTTATGAAAATTACACATTTTCTGTAATTGATATCATATGTTCTCTCATTATTTCCGATGAAATCTAAAGGCTTTCAGCTCATTCATCATGATTATTGTACACCTATAGTAAAACTGCTTTGCATTTTATTCAACTTTATCTTTGTTTATTTATTTTAGGTTATTTGTTTATGATGTCAAAACGAAAGTATTCAGCTGCCCAAGTAAGAGAAATATTGCAATGAGATGCTGACAGTGACGGCTCTGAGTCGTCTGATGATGCAGCATATTCAGCAAGTGAAGAAGCATATCAGCCAAGTTCGGGTGATAAATCTGATGATGACAGTCATGATTCAGATGGCGACAGCAGTTGGTCGCCAAGTGAATGTGAGACTGATGTTGAGCCGGTAACATCGCCTGCAGCAAAGAGTCAAGTTACAGGTCGAGGCAAAGGTCGAGGCTATGCTGGATGGGGAAGAAGGCAGTAGTCCTCAGTGTCAGTATCATCTGTGAGGAATCTTAGTTGTGGTTGTAGAGGAGCTAAGAGGTCATCAACTATAAGCACAAATGTTGCCATTGAAGCCTATGTTATCTAAGGATGCCACATCATGGAACAGGAAACCTATAAAGCAAGCTTCTGGAAGATATGCCAGAGCTAATGTCATGCCTGTACAACAAGGTCCTACAAGGTATGCTGTACGAAATGTTGATGGCCCTCTCGCAGTATTCCACTTGTTCATGAGGAAGAACTTATTGAATGAAACCATGATGTGGACGAGCAAACAAGGAAGACACATTTATGACGACACCTGGAAAGATTTGACAGATGGAGAATTTCAACATTTTCTTGGACTTCTGATCCTCTCAGGCATGTACAAGTCACAAAATGAATCCATAGTTCAGTTGTAGAACCTTGAAGATGGTCGTTCTGTTTTTGGCAAAAATATGGCCCGTAACCGTTTTCAGCAAATTTCTTGTGCTCTCAGATTTGATGATGCAACCAACAGATGTGAACAACGAGGTGTGGATAAGCTTGCTCCATTCAGACATGTTTTTGATAACTGGGAAGCAACTCTGATGCCTTTGTTCCTGGTGAAAATGTTACCATGGATGAGCAACTGCTTACATTTCGTGGCCGTGTTCCGTTCAGACAATATATTCCCAGCAAACCTGGGAAATATGGCATAAAGCTATGGATCTTGTGTGACAGTGCAACATCATATGTTCTGCGTCTTCAAGTATATACAGGAAGGGAACTCGGACAAAACAGGGAACAGAATCAGGGTGAAAGGGTTGTGCTGCAACTCACTGAAGGATTGAGGCGATCTGGCAGAAATGTTACTTTTGACAATTTCTTCTGCAGTTTATCACTGTCACGGAAATTGCTAGAAAAACAAATGACACTTTTGGGGACAATTTGAAAGAACAGAAAAGAATTACCTCCAGAATTTGTAACAGCAAAGGGCCGAGAGGTATTCACTTCACTGTTTGCCTTTCACGATGACGCCACTCTGGTTTCCTATTGCCCGAAGAAAGGAAATGTGGTTGTTCTTCTGAGCAGTTTGCATGATCAAGAATAAGTTGATAACACACGTCCAGACAAAAAACCACGCATGATCTTGGACTATAATTCTAGTAAAGGTGGAGTAGATACGGCAGATCAAATGTTGCGCACATATACCACAAAACGAATGACAAGACGCTGGCCAGTGACAATCTTCTACAACATGTTGGACATCAGTGCTTTGAATGCCTTCATTGTTTGGATGTCACTAAATCCAGAATGGCAGTCCAAGTCAAAGCACAGACGTCGTCTATTCCTTTTGGAATTAGGAAAGCAGCTGCTGCAGAGTAATTGCAGCGAGACTTTTTCCAGCATTGAAGAAGCCACTGATGCTGTTTGCAATGTCGGGATCCCAAAGAAAAGGGCAAGGTGTCACTGCTGTTCCAGAGAAAAAGACAAGAAAAGCAACATAGTTTGCACCTCCTGCAAGTGCAATGTTTGCAAAGAACATTCAGAAATTGTCTGTGTCTCATACAAATAACTGTAGTACTTTACTGTGTTCATCAAGTGCATGCAAAAACTGCTTTCATGGCAACTCTTCTTCATGTAATTTTATGATAAAGCATTAAATTTCAAAACATTTAACCTTCATATAATAAATAATTAATTCGGAATAATATTTTGTCTGTTTAGTTTAAATTTTTCATGGTTAACAATTAAAATTCGTCGTGGAGTCATTTATGACCCCAACGGTATTCAGTGTGTGCAATAAATCTCGGTAATTCCAGGGTTAAGCAGGAATGTCAACCATCTCCACTTTTTTTCAGTATACCAATGGATAGTGGAGCCTGTCTGTGTGGCTGATGGGTGTTTGTAACCTACTCATATACAGTACACACCAACTGTATGCATTGAGCCACAGTACTGATACATGGCCACAACAGTCCCTGGGGCTGACATGCTTCTATCAGACAGACCTTGGCACATGTTGCAATGTGCACAGCGCACAGGACCAGGACATGGTTTTGGTCTGCTACAGGCCTGTGCTGCTGCCCCTTGTGCCAGCACCCCCATACCATGCTGACATGCCCATGTGCTGTCAGTATTGGTGGTGCGCAGTCCCAGCCCATCCAACATGTGGGTTGGCAGGTGCCTAGTGTGAAAGGTCTGGATGGGGGGGGGGGGCCAGAGGCATACATGGATGGCCACATAGCCTCCCCAACCATCTGTCTCAGCAGGGATCCCATCGCCGCCTGCCAATGTTACATCTGGGTACCTGCATGTTGCAATTACCTGGAGAGCTACAACTGCTGGCACTATCGGCCTCTTCCCCCACAGCTGCCCCCACAGCAGCAGCAGCAGCAGCAGCAGGGGGGGGGGGGGGAGCAGCCAGGATCTCTGCCTGGGGTGCCAGGACCCTTAGACCATCTCATGTGGCACATCTCCTTTCCACAGCAGTAGCATGTCTGTGTGCTGCCTCTGTCACTGTGGGATCATGACGGACATCACAAATGGTAATGCGGATGGTAGGATACCCGTATGAGGAGAGGTAAAGAGGTTGGGCCTCTTAAACCTGGGGAAGAGATGGCTGAGGGGAGATATGATAGAGGTCTATAAATGAATGCTTGGAGTGGAATAGGTAAACATAGATCGATTGTTTACACCATCAAAATGTAGAAAGACTAGGGGACATTCAATGAGGCTACAGTGTAACCCATTTAGGACTACTAAGGGAAAATATTTTTTTCAGTCAATGCTTAATCAAACTATGGGATTCATTACCGGCGGATGTAATAAAAGCTGTTAGTGTAGCTTGGTTTTTTAAAAGGTTTGGATGGGTTCCTGGTAAATGTCCATAAACCATTATTAAAGAACCCCCACTGCATGACCTATGTGCCATCTTCTTTGCCCCATTTGCACCATCAACATAGTGCCCTTTCATACTTGGGCACATAAGAACATAAGAACATAAGATATGCCATACTGGGTCAGACCAAGGTCCATCAAGCCCAGTATTCTGTTTCCAACAGTGGCCAATCTAGGTCATATGTACCTAGCAGTTTCCCCAAGAGACACAAGTTCCACAATGCTTGTACTGGGTCAAGCATTGATATCTTCGGTCACTTCTTAATAATGGTTTATGGACCTTTCCTCCAGGAACTTGTCCAAACCTTTTTTAAACCCAGCTACACTAACAGCCTTTACTACATCCTCCGGTAACAAATTCCAGAGTTTGATTACACGTTGAGTGAAAAAATATTTTCTTTTATTAGTCTTAAATAGTTTACCCTGTAGCTTCCTTGCATGTCCCCTAGTCTTTCTATATTCTGATAAGGTAAACAATCGATCTACGTTTACCCGTTCCACTCCGTTCATTAATTTATAGACTTCTATCATATCTCCCCTCAGCCGTCTCTTTTCCAGGTTAAAGAGCCCTAACCTTTTTAGTCTTTCTTCATAGGAGTATCCTTCCATCCCCTTTACCATTTTGGTGGCTCTTCTCTGAACCTTTTGTAAAATCGCTATATCCTTTTTAAGATATGGCGACCAGAATTGCACACAATATTCAAGGTGCGGTCTCACCATGGAACGATATAGAGGCATTATAATATCTTTTGTTTTATTTTCCATTCCTTTCCGTATCATACCTAGCATTCTATTTGCTCTCTTGGCCGCCGCTGCACACTGGGCCGAGGGTTTTAACATGGTATCCACAATGACGCCTAAATCTTTTTCCTGGGTGGTGGTTCCTAATGTGGAACCTTGCATCGTGTAACCATAGTTTGGGTTGTTCTTCCCTAGGTGCATAACTTTGCACTTGTCCACATTAAATTTCATCTGCCATTTTGATGCCCAGTCTTCCAATTTATCAAGATCCTCTTGCAATTTTTCACAATCCTCTTGGGTTTTAACAACTTTAAATAGTTTTGTGTCATCTGCAAATTTGATAACCTCACTCGTTATTCCACTTTCCAGGTCATTTATGAATATGTCAAAAAGCAGCGGACCCAGCACAGATCCCTGGGGTACACCACTATTCACCTTTCTCCATTGGGGAAAATTGGCCATTTAGCCCTACCCTCTGCTTTCTATCTTTTAACCAGTTCCTGATCCACAATAGTACACTGCCTCCTATCCCATGACTCTTTAGTTTTGCCAAATGTCTCTGATGAGGGACCTTGTCAAAGGCTTTCTGAAAGTCCAGATACACAATATCAACCGATTCACCTTTGTCCACCTGTTTATTCACTCCTTCAAAAAAACATAACAGATTAGTAAGACAAGATCTTCCTTGTCTAAAGCCATGTTGGCTGTCTCCCATTAGGTTGTGACTATCTACATGCTGAGTAATTTTATTCTTTATGATGGTTTCTACAATTTTTCCTGGTACTGACGTCAGGCTCACCAGTCTGTAGTTTCCCGGATCACCCCTGGAACCCTTTTTAAAAATTGGTGTTACATTGGCGATCCTCCAATCTTCAGGTATTAGAGATGATTTTAATGATAGTTCACAGATTACTGATAGCAGGTCTGCAATCTCATATTTCAGTTCTTTCAACACCCTTGGATGTATACCATCCAGCTCAGGTGATTTGCTACTCTTCAGTTTATCTAATAGTTGTAAGACATCTTCCCGATGTATCGATATTTCCTTCAATTCTTCCGCACCTTTAAATACCACTTCAGTCATGGGTAACATCCCTACATCTTCCTCAGTAAAGACCGAAGCAAAGAATTCATTCAGTCTCTCTGCTATTGCCTTGTCGCCTCTTAGTGCTCCTTTAACCCCTTTATCATCTAATGGACCAACTGACTCTCTCACAGGTTTTTTGCTACGAATGTACTTGAAAAGGTCTTTATTTCGCGTTTTTGCTTCCGCAGCAAGCTTCTTCTCAAATTCTCTCTTTGCCTGCCTTATCAATGCCTTGCATTTGACTTGCCAGTGCTTGTGCTGTTTCCAGGTTTCGTCGTTTGGCTCTTTTTTCCATTTCCTGAAAGATGCTTTTTTGGCAACAACAGCCTCTCTGACCTCACCTTTAAACCATGCTGGCAGTTTTTTGGATTTCCTTCCACTTTTCTTAAAGCGTGGAATACAGCTGGTCTGGGCTTCCAAGATAGTATTTTTCAACAACACCCAAGCTTGATTTAACCTTTGCAACTGCTCCTTTTAGTTTTTTCTTAACTGTTTTCCTCATTTTATCATAGTCTCCCTTTCGAAAGTTAAAAGGTAGTACTGTGGATTTCCTTACTATCCCTCCTCCACTAATTAAATCAAAGGCGATCATGCTATGATCACTATTGCCAAGTGGCCCCAATACCCTTATCTCTTGCACTAGATCTGGTGTTCCACTAAGGACTAGGTCTAATATGGCTTCCCCTCTGGTCGGTACATGAACCAGCTGCTCCAAGAAGCAGTCATTTATTTCATCTAGGAACTTTATCTCCCTAGCATGTCCTGACGTGACACTGACCCAGTCGATACCGGGGTAATTGAAATCACCCATTATTATTACTGCGCTGTAACTTTTGTTAGCTTCCTTGATTTCTTTGAGCATTTCATCATCCATTTGGTCATTCTGGCCAGGTGCTCGATAGTACACCACCACTGCCATTGCCTTCCCCCTTTTATATGGAATTTCAATCCATATAGATTCTACAGCAGATTTTGTTTCCTGCAAAACTTTAATCCTTTCTGAGTCAATGCCCTCTCTAACATAGAGCGCAACCCCTCCACCAATTTGATCAGCTCTCTCATTACGATATAGTTTGTACCCAGGTATCACAGTGTCCCACTGGTTGTCTTCCTTCCACCATATCTCTGATATTCCAATCATATCTAACCTTTCATTTAGTGCTATATATTCTAACTCTCCCATCTTATTCTTTAGACTTCTAGCATTTGCATACAAGCATTTTAGAGAATGTATTTTATTCATGTTAATTTGGCTATTGTTAGACATGGGTAAATTGGGATCTTTAAGCTCTGTCTGCTCCATACTTGAGGGCATTTGGGCTACTTTACTCTTTTGTGGAACCTCTCTGCTTTTTGTAGTATCCTTCAAGGATACATTCTTCCGAACCATCTGCTCTTGGGCGACTCGGCTTTCCCCTAATATGCTGTTGCTGCTAATGGAGCACTACTATCACTTTCTTGGGCTCCCCCTGTCTGTGCATCACATTGTAGACGTTAAAATTGGCTCTTCCTCCTCAAAATACACTCTTTCTGTCAGGTTTTACTTTGCATTAGGCTTCACAGCATTAAAGGGCTTTAGCACACATTAGCGCAACAGGTGTTAAGGGAACACCCATTGTTAATGCCCTCTCTCCACCCTGTTATCTTTATCTTTTATCTTTATCTTTATTTAACATTTGATAAACCGCTATTGTAGAAACATTAAGTGGTGTACAATAAAAAGACAGGTTATGCACCGCAAACAAGAAAAGGAACGCCAAAAATAAACAGGACAGGAGGAAACAAGATAGAATAGAGACACCGCACACTATTATCAAATCATAATAAAGACACAGCCCAACTGGGCAACACAAACTGTAGACAAAGAGAAGGCAAATAGAGGCTTATGACAGGACAAAAGACACAGACAGACCTAATCAGGGAGGGGCCTCAGGGGAAAGGACAAATGCTTTCTGAAACAGATGAGTCTTAAGTAGTAATTTAAACTGAGGATATGATGGTTCTAACCTGAGGGGAGCTGGTAACATATTCCATAATAAAGGTCCAAGGAAGAAAAAAGCTGAATGACCTGTCTACTCCAAATGGGCTCAGGAAGGTGAGGGTAGGGATAACCGGTTGGCATGGATTGAACGAAGTTGACGATGGGGAGAATGTAAAGAAATACAATCTGCTAAATAAAGGGGATTGCAAGTGTAGAGAGCCCGATGAATCAAAATCAAAAATTTATAATGAAAGCGATAGCGAAGGGGCAACCAGTGTAACCGGAGGAGAATAGGGGTGATATGATCGAATCGACTGGAAAATGTGACTAGACGTGCTGCTGTATTTTGGATACGTTGCAATCTTTGAAGTTGATAATTTGGGAGATTGGCCAGAAAAACATTACAATAGTCTACTGATGACCAGAGCGAGCACGAGGATGACTAAGGAACTAGATGGCAGCACAGAGCGGATGGCCCTGATTTGCCTCAGAGCAGCAAAGGAGCGGCGGGAGATCGAAGAGATATGCTCGTGAAAGGAGAGAGAGGGATTTAGAAGAATACCCAAGTAACGGAAAGAAGATGTAAGGGGAATACTAGTCGTTCCGATAGAGGGAGCAAGTGTGGGGCACAGACCACTCAAAGATACCCACATTGCTGAGGACTTTGATGGGTTAAGAAGGAGAAAATTCTCTGAAAGCCAGGAAGCAATATGAGCAAGGCAGAGATTAAACTGGGAGATATCTGGAGATGACGGTGAGGTATGGAAAAGAAGAATGATGTCATCCGCATATATGTACGATGAAACAGGATATTGCTGAATGATTAGAGGTAGTAGGGAGAAGGAAATATTAAATAGTAAGGGGGAGAGAACAGAACCCTGCGGCACACCACAGGTGAGAGGAAGGATAATGGAGGACTGGCCATTAACGTGTACAGAAAAAGAACGAGATGAAAGGAAAGAACGAAACCAATGCCAGACAGTACCTCGGAGGCCAATGTCTGATAACCGGGACAAAAGGGTACGGTGGTCAATCAAGTCGAAGGCTGCAGACAAATCAAGGGACACAAGGAGAGTAACATCACCACGGTCGTGAGTGACATGTAATTCATTCAGCAGTGCAAGAAGGACGGTTTCGGTGCTATGACCCTGACGGAAACCAGCTTGTCATGGGTAAAGTGAGTTGGTGGATTCGACATGTGAGCTCAATTGATCGAAAGCACAGCACTCCAGGAGTTTAGCAAGGAAGGGAAGGTTGGACACCGGGCGCCAATGGGAAAGAATGGATGGATCCAGGGAAGGTTGTTTCAATAGGGGGTGAAGGACCGCAGATTTCCAAGACACCGGAAAATGGCCTGAGGAGAAGCTGGAGTTGATAATGGTAGTAATGAACAGTACCAATTGCAAGGAAGGCTCAGAGAGCCAACGGGAAGGAATGGGGTCCAAAATACAAGTGGTTCTCCTAGACTTGGATAATGACATTAATACCTCTGCGGAGAGAACAGGGCGAAAGGATGACCACGTGTGGGTGAAGACGAGGTCACCTGAAGTGGAAGCTGATGGTAGATAGTCAGGAAGAAGAGCAGGAGGGGAAGTAGCAGACACGGCTGAAGAAGGAGGAGAAAGGGGGGAGGAGGGGAGGGAGCAGAGAAAGAGGAACGCAAGGTTAATACCTTATCCGAGAAGAAGGTGGCAAGAGACTGGGGATCCGGGGCGTTAATAACCCGCGAGCTCTTAGAACTGGTAGATGACAGCTTCCGCAGGATAGTAAAAAGTTGCCTGTTAACACCCTCTCTCTGCCCCGTTAACACCCACTCTCCTCCTACAGCGCCCTTTATGCTGCTGGAGCCTTTAATGCCCTTTAAAGTGGCTTTTTCAGTGTGTTAAGGATGCAAGGGTGCCAATAACGGGCGTTAACAGCACACTGGCTCTCTTAACATGCTTTAGTAAACATACCCCTAAGAGTGCTATATCGAGTTTTTAATAAACCATAAATCCTCTATATTGATTAAAGAAATTAGCCTATAGTTTTTTGGAACTCAAGGAACACACTCCAGCTTAGGAATGCTTAAATGTTCCTTGACTCAATTCATTTTGAAAAAAATATTGATACTACTACCACTACTACTACTATACAGGACTTATAAAGTGCCACGCACGCAGCGCTGCACAGCTAACCTACAAGAGGTAGACAACATACAAGAGACAGTCCCTGCCCATCAGAGTCATGCTCATCAGAGCTTATAATCTAGTTAGAACAGTACATTAGTTAGAACAGTACAGAGCATTAGTCAGTTCTGCGCAAGGTACGGTGTGGTACAGTTTGATCTGTAATTTGGTCATAAGCGTTGACGGAGGTTAGGGTAAGATGAGGAAGGAGTCAGGATCTGAATGCAACGGTGAAGAGGTGGGTCTTCAACCTGGATTTGAAGAGGGCCAGGGAGGATGCCTGGCGCACAGACGCAGGCAGGCTGTTCCAGGCGTAGGGTGCAGCAAGGTGAAAAGAGCGCAGTCGGGAGTTTGCGGTGGGGGTGAAAGGCATTGATAGAAGTAGTTTGTTAGTGGAGCGCAAATTTTGAGAGGGGACGTAGGGAGAGATAAGAGGTATTGAGGGGCCATAGAGTGAATGCATTTATAGGTCAGCAGGAGAAGCTTGAATTGGATGCGGAGCTGGACAGGGAGCCAGTGAAGCGACTTGAGAAGGGAAGTAATGTGGGCATGGCGAGGCTGGCAGAAGATCAGTCGAGAAGCGTGATTTTGTATAGATTGGAGGGGAAGGAGGTGGCTCACGGGAAGACCAGCGAGGAGTAGGTTGCAGTAATCAAGGCGAGAGGAGATTAAGGAGTGGATAAGCATTTTGGTAGTGTGTTCAGAGAGGAGGGGGCGGATTTTGCTGATGTTGTAGAGAAAGAAATGGCAGGTCTTAGCTACAAGCTGCATATGTTCAATACAAACTATGTTGTTGTCACTTTTCAGAGCTTTTTTGCTGGATAGCCAAAAATTATAAAATAAGCTCCACTTATTTACCATAGACCAACTTATACAGTTTAATAATATTACTATGCTTTTGTATTATTTTATTAATAGCGATCAGATCTCAGAATCGAATATGGCTTACACACTGCATCTACTTATATGATACAGTGAACTGCCTTCAATACATCAATGATCTGTTGTATCGCTAATTTTTCTAAAGGTATTTTTACTTTTTATTGGTATTTTTTACTTTTTATTGGTTTTCTTTTGGTAAAGACTGCACTGCGATGTATTTTGCAAGGAGATGATGTAGAACAGCTTCGGAAATTATTTCATTCCAGACTATCGGCTTTCACTTTACTCTCAAGCAAGATTTATATCAGGAATTGCCTTCAGCAGTGCCATTAATTCTTTACTCTCAAGCAGAATTTCTTTTGTTTTATAAATTCCCAACGCATTAACAAGGCGCCACAGCGTTTCACGAGTAGCGTTTCTTCAGGGGAATGCCTAATAAAAATAAAAGCATTTACCTTAGTTTGTTGAGTACTTCTAAAATGAGATAAAAGTTGGTCTTATTATCCAGGGAGATACTCACGGCTTCATTCAATATAGGTTCACCTCTCAAAAAAATGCCGCGCATGCGGGATGAAAGTTGCTCTGGAATTTAAACCATCTGAAGCTTAAGATGACGTGTAAGAGCGAGGAACTTAGAGGCATGGGGGTCGGAGGGGTTGTCGATGTGAATGTTGAAATCGCCAAGAATAAGAGTGGGGGAGGAGGGATGCATAAAGGCAGAAAGCCAGGAGTCAAAGTCAGAGAGGAAGGTTGATTTGGGTTTGTCCGGTGGGCGATAAATAACAGCTAACAGAGGGGGAGTGGTGAGAGGAGGCAAATGGAGTGGACTTCGAAGGAGAAGGGGGTGAGATTGAGGTGGCAGGAGGGGTTGGAATTGGCAGGAGGGAGAGATTAGGAGGCCAATGCCACCACCGCGACCAGTAGATCGAGGTGTATGGGAGAACTGGTAGCCCCCATAGCAGAGAGAGGCAATGGATGCAATGTCGTCTGGGGGGAGCCAGGTCTCGGTCAAGGCAAGAAGGTGTAGGGCATTGGAGATAAAAAGGTCATGAATGAAAGTGTTTTTTTTAATGACTGAGCATGTGTTCCATAGGGCGCATGAAAATGGGAGAGTGGAGGGGGGGAGGAGAGGGATATGGATAAGGTTGGATAAGTTACATGTAGATTTCTTATTAGAGTGGTGTGGGGGTCTATTTCTAGGGTAATGCCAAGATTTAGGTTTAGAGGGAGCAGGGTGAGGGTGGGTGTGACTGGGTGATTGTATTCTCCAAAAGGGACATGAGGGAGGGGAAATGAGGGGAAAATCGATGGTATCGGGTAGGTTATGTGAGGGATTATTTTTGGGGTAGGGTTGGAGTTGATGTCTATGGATGAGTGATTGAGGGATGAATGAGGGAGGGCGGAAGGAGGGAGGAGCGGGATGTGGATGAGATTAGATGAGGTACATGAGGAACTTTCTTTAGTGTGAGAAAGAGATGGGGGGGGGGCAGGATTGGGGTTGATATTTCCTGATGAGAGAAGGAGCAGGAGTATTAGAGAGCGAGGTAGAGTGGAGATAGTATGGCGGAAGCGAGGGTGGGGTTGCCTTAAAGAGAGGGGGGTTAGTTGAATGCGGGGGATGGTGTGAGGAAGCTCAAGAGCAGGTGCTATGCTAGGGGGCAGAGTGGAGGGAGAAGTGAGGAAGGTAGGGGAAGAGTAGGGGACAAGGAGGAAGGGTGTTGGTAGGAGGGGAGGCAGTTGGGGAGGATAATGAAGAGGAGGACAATGAGATGTGGGGCTATGGTAGTGGGCAGCAAGGTCTGAGCAAGCAATGGGTAGCAAGTTCAAAGCAAAACAACGGGTAGCAAGTGATAGGCAAACAAGCAGGCAGTAGTTAGCAGTTCAGTGCAAGCAATGGGTAGCAGGCAGAGGATAAGCAGTAGATAACAGTTCTATACAACAATGGGGGCAACAGTATGTAAAAATGGGTAGCAGTTCTATGTGACAATGGGTGGCAGTATTATGCAAATAATGGATAAGCAATGGATAACAGTTCTATGCAACAGTGGGTAGCAACACTATGCAAACAATGGGTAGCAGTACTATGCAACAATGGGGGCAACAGTATGCAAACAGTGGGTAGCAGTACTATGCAAAAATGGGGGCAACAGTATGCAAACAGTGGGTAGCAGTTGTATGCGACAATGGGTGGCAGTATTATGCAAACAATGGATAAACAATGGATAAATGTTCTATGCAACAGTGGGTAGC
Source organism: Ichthyophis bannanicus (assembly GCA_033557465.1). Taxonomy (NCBI): domain Eukaryota; kingdom Metazoa; phylum Chordata; class Amphibia; order Gymnophiona; family Ichthyophiidae; genus Ichthyophis; species Ichthyophis bannanicus. The sequence goes on from CM066033.1 coordinate 607,711,444, forward strand.
AGCACTATGGAAACAATAAACAATGGGTAGCAGTACCATGCAACAGTGGGTGGCAACAGTGTGCAAAAACAATGGGTAGCAGATCAAGCGACAATGGGTGGCAGCAGTGTGCAAACAGTATGCAAACAATGGGTAGCAGTACAATGCAAGCAATGGATGAGCAATAGATAATAGTTTTATGCAGTGATGGGTAGCAGTTCTATGCCCGGGAATGGGTAGCAGTACGATACAGGCAATGTGAGCAGTGCTAAGCAAGCAGAGGGTAGTGGTGCTATGTGGGCAGTGGGTAGTAGTTCAATGCCAGTAGTGGGTAGCAGTACAGTGCAGGCAGTGGGCAGCAAGTTCCAGGCGGGCAGTGGGAGGAAGAACACCACCAGCAGTGGGAAGCATGACGAAGGAGAGATACCTGAAGGTACCAGTGTGGATCCCACGGGACGGCCCGATGTGGAGGAGCGACCGAGCCCGCTCGACCCCAGCAGCCCCGGAGCACCGGAGCTCGCGCCCCGGGCCCGCGCCTAAGGGCCACGCCAAAGGCCCTCTGGCGAAGCCCTCAGGCACGGGCGTGCCTAAGAACACTGAAGAATTTCAAAAGCTGGTCTTCGGCCTGATTGGCCTCATGGTGGGGAGCAGGGAGGAGCTTACCTGCCTGCTCCCTTCCCCGATGCCGATCGGGTTGCTGCTGAGGGCATGCCTAGGAGCACTGAAGAATTTCAAAAGCTGGTCTTTGGCCTGATTGGCCTCGTGGTAGGGAGGAACTCACCTGCCTGCTCCCTTCCCCGATGCTGATCAGGTTGCTGCTGCAGGCACGCCTAGGAGCACTGAAGAATTTCAAAAGCTGGTCTTCGGCCTGATTGGCTTCATGGTAGGGAGCAGGGAGGAGCTCACCTGCCTGCTCCTTTCCCCGATGACGATCAGGTTGCTGCTGCGGGCACGCCTAGGAGCGCTGAAGAATTAAAGTTATTGTAATCTGGGAAGCAACAGCATCTTAAATGTCCATTGCTTTCTGCCATTTATCCTACAGCTGGGACCGGTCAGATCACTTTGCTGACTGTGTTGCCCTCCCATGACTGCCGCCCTGTGCCAGCGCACAGTTTGCACAGTGGGTCGTGCCAGCCCTGCTTGAGAAATTAAATTGGAAAAACTCTAGAATTGTTTTTCAGTCAAACTTTAAATTCCTCATCTTCTAATAGGGAGGAGGTACACCTCCATAAGAACTTGCATCCTCTGTGAACTCAGCAATTAATTGCATAGTAATCGCTATATGATCTGAGATAATGATCCCCTGGACTTTTTGCAGATTTTAATTTGGCCAATAAGAACTTAGACAATAAAAATAAGTCAGATCTGGAATCATAGATAGGCAGCTTTATTGACATTTCATACAGGCTTCCTGCTATGAAATTACTCTCCATGTGTATTAGAGCAGTCAGAAATAGGCTCTAATTTGATAGTGCTTGATCTCATGCGTTTAAATATATGAGTATTATAACCATAAGAAATAATCTATGCATGCTCAATTTATCCTTGAAAACTTATATAGACATTCAGATGAGGGGCATTATTCTTGGCATTTTCGTGCAGCATTCAATCTGCTTCTTGTAAACTGAAAGGTGCATTCATTATAAGTAGGTGATTTTCCTGCCTTCAAAAACTCCCCTCTCTGGGGTAAGGGTCTCACATAGCTTTCAGCACACATTTTAACCTGCTTTCCAAAGGAAAAAAAAAGCTTATGAGATTGCTACATCTGCGTGCCTCCCTAATAACTTTTGGTTTTCAATTTCCACCAAGATTGAAAACTAAGTAACAAAGGTGCCATGGGAGGTGGAGCCTGGAGCAAAGCAGAATGGATGTGTAGAGTGAGAGCTCCAGAGGGACCTTTCACAGAATCCGGTGTCTGCGCTACTTACAGTGTGCTGAACAGTGTTCTTTGATCAGAGGAAGACTGCTGAGGTGGCGGGATCCAAGCCGACCCGATTAGAGTTTGCTGCGGGGCAGAGCACAAGCGCCAAAAGAACAAAGACAGAGCCCCTGTCCCCACAGAAAATGGCGGCTGGGCGAGAGCATCCAGAAGCGATGCAGGAGTTGTTGTACGAGATACGGGCAGTTAAAGAAATTGTGACTGCAAATAGCGAATCGCTTTCTAATATGCAAGAAGACATCGGGCGACTTAAAAACAACATAGAAAACCTTGCGATCCGGCAAGAAAAACTAAGTAACAAAACTAAGTTTGTTATGATCATTTTGTTGTATGTAAACCGCGCTGACAATAGTGCGGTATATAAGAAATTGTAATAAATAAATAAAATAATAAATAATAAGAAAAGACGGAACAAAGAATGGTAGTTCAGGAAGAGAGATTGAAGGCACTGGACAAACAGGCCAAACAAATTGAACGGTTGCAGAAGGAGCTTGAGGACAACAACTGGGCCCGGAGGAATAACATCAGAATTGTTGGAGTACTAGAAGGGGCAGAAGGGAAGGACATTTATGCCTTCTTGCATAAACTTATACCAACTACCTTAAAACTCTCCTTTGACATGCCGTTTGAAATAGAGAGAGCACATGGGGTTCCCTCACAAGCTCTGCTCGACAACAAAAGACCACGCCCGATTATCCTTAAGGTCCTACGACATCAACAGGTTGTCAAGGTCATGGAGGCAGCTCAGGCTCGATCCCCAGTGGACTTTGAGGGTCACAAATTAATGTTGTTTCCTGATTTTGCTAAAAGCACTGTGGAAAAGAGGAGAAGATTTCTGGAAATGAGGCCGAGGCTGCAACGGCTGCAAGCAAGGTTTGGATTGCTCTACCCGGCAAGAATGAGGATTACGCTACATAACAACACGAGAACCTTTGATGATCCTGATGCCCTTCACACCTTTATTGAAGAGAAAGAGCTGGAGCTGATGAACTGAGAACATTAGCGTGATAAATTTATTATTGGATGCTTGAAAGCTGGGGATGATGAGGGAAAGGAGAAGGAATGGTTTGTTAAAAGAGGTAGGAAGTTTCCCTCACAAACTAACTGCAAATATGGCTGGTTTGTCCGGCTTATATATGATGTTAAGCTTATGTTAGATGGTGCAGTCAATTAGGGAAAGTGGATAGGATCCCTCTGTATTAGTTCTGCCTGCTCTAGGTTTACCCATTAGATTTGTAGCGGTCTCTCCCCCCTCCGAGGTCCAAGGGAATTGGTAATGTAAGTTTTGATGATGGTTCAAGGTTAGGTAATATCAGAAGGAATGTTGTGTGGGTAAGAAACAATGGGGCTTGTCCGATAAAGAGATTAGCCTGGCAATGGTCATGGAAGCAACATGATGGGAAGGTCAGAGGGCAATATGTAGTACTTGCAGTATAGCACCTATGAGAATCCACTCCTTAAATGTAAACGGTATTAATAATCCCATAAAAAGAAAGAAAATAATGCTGTATGGGAAACAGGAAAATAGCAACATACTAATGTTACAGGAGACCCACCTAAATGAAAGAGAGTCACTGAAACTTAACATAAAGCCCTTTATCTTACTGGCTTTCTCTCTGGCGAGGAGTAAACACAACGGGGTAGCCATACGGCCCGGAAATCCCTTAACCTTACTGTGATCCAGACGAGAGCAGACCAAGATGGTAGATGGACTAAAGCCCGGGTTAAGATAGGGTCTCTGGACTTAGTCTTAATAAATGTCTGTGCCCCCAACGAAGATTGTCCAGAATTCTTTAAGAATTTAGCAGAAGAACTTTATACAGACTCCTCAATACCAACAGTTCTAGGTGGGGACTTTAATCTAGTACTAGACGCTCTAGTGGATAGAAAACACCCTAGGACGCTTGGCCCAGTAAAGCTCAGAGGATTCTTATGTCTATGATAAGTGAGGCCGGGCTGATAGATGCCTGGAGATTGCTTAACCTGGGAGATCAGGAATTCACGTTCTACTCCTCCCCTCATAAGTCTTCATCAAGAATTGACTTTGTCCTGATATCTAAATCCCTGGTCCCAAATTTGGTAGCAGCAGATATACTTACGTCCCATATTTCAGATCATTCGGCCGTGTCCATGGTGATGCAGGACGTAAAACCGTCTCCACTGAAATGTTTTTTTGACAGATCGCTGCTAGAGAATACTGAATTCCGACTAAGGTTGCAAATAGCTATTAAGGATTACTTTCACTTCAACCCCCCACATATGACTAAAGAATGGGCCAGATGGGACGGCTTTAAAGCCTCAATGATAGCTGTAATTACCAGCTTTAGTATATGGCAAGCAAAGCAGAATAAAGAGAAACTCAAAGAACTCGACACACAGATAAAAGCAGGTGAACATATTTTGGTTAGGCGTTCAGACCCCAGTATCCTGCTGCACTTGCAAAGACTAAGGGGCTTGTTTACAAAGCCGCGGTAGCGGTTTCCGATCGTTATCGGAGCCGCGGCCCCATTGATTTCAATGGGGCCACGGCTTCGATAACGATCCGAAACCGCTACCGTGGCTTTGTAAACAAGCCTCTAAGGTTTAAATATAATCAGATCCTTACATCGGAGGCTGAGAAAATTGTCAAAGCCCAAGAAGGAACCTATTATAGGGAAGGTGAGAAGGATGGCAGATGCTGGTCAATAAGTTGAGGGCCCGTAAAGGGATGGGCCGCATAGCTGCCCTTAGAGACCACAGAAGCTCCGAAGTGTCGGTAAGAGACTCTGAAATTGTGGAGATTTTCAGATCCTTTTACGAGCAGCTATACACCTCTGAAACAGAATGCTCGCAAGAGGCTTTTGCAAAATTAGTAGATAAGGTTCAGAGGCTAACGTTAGATTCGGAAATGGTATCATTACTCGATAACCCTATCTCACTGGCAGAAGTCATTAGGGAGATTGAATCTCTAGCGGCAGGGAAAGGCACAGGTCCGGACGGTTTTCCTTCAGAATTCTTTAAAGCCTTCGCTAAAGAATTAGGACCTTTTTTGCAACAGTACTATCAAGCATTAATAGAAGATAATCCCCAAGTAGGATCTTTTGTTTCGGCAAATATCACTGTGTTAGAGAAAGCTGGACGGGATCTACAAGAAGCAAGTAATTACCGACCCATTTCATTGTTAAATGTGGATTACAAAATTTATGCAACCATTTTGGCGCATTGCTTGGCAATGGTGTCTCCCCTATTGATCCACCCAGACCAATGTGGGTTTGTGGAAGGTCGATTGACAGCTGACAACGCTAGACTCCTTTGCCATGTGTTGACTGGGGCAGAAACTATAGAAGGCCCGTTAGTTGGACTATCCCTAGATGCTGAAAAAGTGTTTGATCGTCTGGAATGGTCATTCCTGTTTCCAGTCCTCAGGTGGTTTGGCTTTGGAGAAGGCTTTATTAATTTAATAAAAGTAATGTATGTTAGGCCATTTGCAAGTATATGTGTAAACAATACCCGGTCCCAGGACCTTCAACTGGGCAGAGGGACCCGTCAGGGCTGCCCATTATCGCCCATGCTATTTAACTTGGCTCTTGAACCCCTAGCCCTACTGATCAGACAAAATCCACAAATTCAAGGTATCAGCATACTGGGGAAAGAGATACAATTGTCAGCATATGCTGATGATCTGTTGTTATTTACAAATCCAGAATCTGTACCTCATATATTAGAAGAGATAGATCGATATGCGACTCTCTCGGGTTATAAGATAAAATGGTCAAAATCAGTAGCTTTTCCACTAAACTCTCAGGTTTTCAAAGCAGATCTGTCAGACTTCCCATTTGTATGGGAGACGAAAATGGTTAAATATCTAGGGGTATACTACTGTTACCCCCTAGAAGAAACGATCTGATTCAATGCTAAAAATCTATTGTCTATCATAGAGACAATGACCACCAAACGGTCTCCCTTGACAATGTTGTGGTGGGGTCATTTGGAGACAATTAAAATGACAATCGCCCCCAAAATTAACTACATTTTGGAAATGCTACCAGTATATTTACCGGATCAGATATATAGACAGATGGAGAGACTTCTAACAGTCTTCCTATGGAACAATAAGGTCCCCTCCCCCCCCCCCCCGAATAGCACTCACAAAGCTAAAGGCCACTAAAGAGGATGGGGGTGTGGGGTTCCCAGATTTCCAACTATACCATAGTGCGTTTTTGATGAAGCAAGGAGCTAAATGGGTAGAACAAGTAAATGGGCTAAGCCCGATTTGGCTGGCCCTAGAGGAGAAAGCAGCGGCACCCTTTCCAATGTATTTAATCCCCGGTATGATCTTTAGACAGACCCATATGAGATCAAAAATGATGGTAGACACACAAAGGGCGTTTCAGGACCTAATATGTTCTTGGTCGCTGGGGAAAAAATACTCCCTGCTTCTCCCTTTGTGGTATAATCCCATCCTCAAGATTCAGAAAAAAACATTTGCATGGAAGCAATAGTACAGTAGAAATATTTGGACCATAGGACAACTAATTGAAAAAGGCAAATGGAAGAATTTTAATAAATTACAGCAGGAATTCAATCTTCCAGGCTCGCTATATTACCAATAGGTTCAACTAAGACACTGTGTGGAAAGGACCCTGAGGGATATAAAATTATTGAAAACAGTTAGACACTAAAATTAAGCAAGTACAAGGGGTCACTGGCAAGGTCTCTTTTCTATATAAGGTACTGAGTCAAAAGCGTCGCCTGCAACTAATTGGAATATGGCACGCATGGGAGCATGACACGGGTATTACCCTTCCACAGCAGAGTTGGGGAAAACTTTGGGCTACTCAAACAAGAATATCCAAATCGGCCTCTATTACTCAGTCTTTATATTTCTTTGCCTATAGGGCCCACCTTACGCCAGTAAGAGTCGCTAAATGGGACAGTACTGCAAGTAATAAGTGTTGGGTTTGCCAACTTGCAGTAGGTACCCTCAGACATGTAGTTTATGATTGCGTTCATCTTCAAACCTTTTGGGCACAGGTCTGGGAGTGAATCCAGATGGTCTTGAGATTCAGAGCTCCCCTTACCTGGGAGATACTAGTCTTCTGCTCAGTGGTAAATATACCACTGCAGAGCATATGCTGCCGGATACGTAACTGGAAGGACGTTTCTGACCTCCATTGGCAAGCGTGGTAGAACCAAGTTTGTCTGTATAGTAAATTTGAGTTAATGCCCCGTAAAGGTTCAAGGCCATCTTTACACCACCGGAGGAAATGGCAATCCCTAGTAGAATTTGGAAATGCGTCTCATTGTTACAGTGCAGGAATAACCTTTTGAAATACTGCTAAGCAAAGAATGACAGACTGTGGTGCACAGCTGGCTTGGAAAACCTGGAATGAATGGTATTTATGAAATTTGATCCTGTTGGACCAAGGGGGAAGGGGGGTGGGAGGGGTTATTTGGGTTTTTTAGTTTGCGTACGTTTTGTGAAAGTTTGGTTATGTGTAATGTTTGTTGAAAACTTAAATAAAAATATTAAAATAAATAAATAAATAAATAAATTTCCACCAAGATTTTCGGCCACATGAGCACTGTAATGGGGTGCTTTTTAAAAATTGGATCCAGGCAATCCATTGGATACATACATGTTCACATCCCAGATAGCAGGATCCTAGAATTCAGAGAGAAACTTCTTTTTCTTAGGTAACACTTCCTAAACCAGGCTCCTCCTTATCAGAGCAATCAATTTACTTTGGTCCTACCGATGTAGTAGTACAAGAGATGATTCCATAAAGAGGGTGCCCAAGGCATGCGCCAACTATGCACATAAGTCATGTCATTCTAGTAACTTATGCATACAGATAGGCACATACCGACTCATATCAGCCGGTTGCTATTCTGTAAGTACGTGTAAATGTGCCGTCTCACATACCTATGGGATAGGCGTGAACAGGCACAGCACTGGAGCATGGCAGTGCACACATAGGTTATAGTATTCTTCCAAAATCTAGGAGTGGGCATTTACACCTGCCATGGGTAATGCTGACACCTAGAATGTGCATGTTGGGGGCCACTTAAGCCCTATTCTATCATGCATGCTTCACACTATAATATCAATACAAAACAAAAAATGGCAGGTTCCAACCTATAAGAGACCTCCTAAAGAGGAAATGTTTTTTTGTTGGACAAACAGCCTCCAGGCAAGAAAATCTTAACTGGAGACCTTAACTGATGATCAGATCCAGCTGCTTTCTATGGGTTTGTCTTTTGTACCAACAGTATCGTATGATCCTTTTTTCTATGCGATTAGCTTTATATAGGTTTTTAAGGAAACTTCAAGTTTGTTTGCATTTTACATCTCATAAAAGCTCTAGTGATGATTCCATCATTGCTAAACCTTCAAGTTGGCTGCCACCGGGCCCTGTGGATTCTGTTATTGCTACCTTTCGACGTTCAGTTTTGATGGATCTGGCTAAATTGGAGCAGACCCCTTGTAAAGCTTTTTATAATTTGACGTCAGAACACAAGCAAGCTCTTGATCAAATGGCATCTGATAATGATTTGGTCATTCGGGCAGCAGATAAAGATGGAGCTATAGTTTTACAGTCCCAACAGGATTACCATCTTGATATTATGAAACAACTTTCTGATACCCACTATTATCAGTTGCTGCATGATGACCCTACTCTCCCTTTATTATCTGAGATTGCTGGGGTGTGCCGACAGGCAGCTGATTTAGGGTGGATTACACAAAGAGAATGTTGATTACTAATACAAGATAACCCTAGAATTCCCCTGATTTATATTGTTCCGAAGATCCATAAATCTTTGGATCACCCTTTGCGACGTCCTATTGTGTCATGTTGTGGTTCTGTACTAGAGCCGTTATCTAAATTTTGTGATTTATTTTTGCAACCTTTGGCTAGTACAGTTCCTTCTTTCATTTAGGACACATCTCATTTTTTGGCTATTTTACAGTTCATTACTCTTCCATCCATGCCTATATTATTGGCAACCTTTGATGTGGTTGCCTTATATTCTAACATTTCGCAGTTAGAAGCATTACGGGTTATTTCGGGGCTGTCTTTACAGTTACCAGCTCATTTACCAAAACATTTTGTTTTGCTTTTGTTACATTTGGTATTGGAAAGAAATTATTTTTCCTACAGAGATTCTTTTTATTTACAAGTTTTTGGAATTGCTATGGGGGCAACAGTTGCTTCTTCGGTTGCAACTTTATTCATGGCTGATTTTGAGCAGTACCATGTGCACTTCTTATCTTGGTTTTCTGAGGTTCTACTGTGGAAGAGGTTTTTAGATGACATCTTTATTTTGTGGAAAGGTAGTGCTTCGCATTTACATTCTTTTGTGGAGTCACTAAATCAGGTGGATGATAACATCAAGTTTACCTTGAAATATGATGCTTAAGTAATTGAATTTCTTGATGTGGTTGTCAGATATTCTGGGGATTTGTTGTCTACTTCATTGTACTGTAAACCAGTTCAACATAATACTTTACTTCAATACAATAGTTTTCATCCCCCTTCATTAAAACGCGGACTTCCTTTTGGCCAGTTTCTCCGTCTTCGACGGATTTGTTCTTCAACTGAAGAGTTTAAACATCATGCACATGAATTATGCTGTCGTTTGTATGCTTGGGGATATCCAAAGACTGTGGTGGGTAAGGCTTATAAGCGTGTCTTATACAATCATAGGGAATGGTTGCTGACATCATCGAGCTGTTGTAAAGATGGAACACTCCAGGAGGATACGATAGTAGGGGTTTTGTCTTTCACTAACAGGACTGTGGCAGTTCAATCCATTCTGTGTAAGCATTGGCGAGTTCTAGGCTTACATGAATGTTTTCAGAAACAGTTGTGTTTAGCTTTTACTTGGGGGAAAAACTTACATGATTGGCTAGTACATTCTACCCCGTGAATCCATAGAGCAGTTTGGGCATTTCCCTTGTGGACGGTGCTCTTATTGCTCTGGTTCATTGGTTGGGGATTCTTGGGAGGATCCGACCACTAAGAGGGTTTGGAAGCTTAAACACTATACCACCTGTGATGCTACTTTTGTGGTATATTTGTTACTGTGCCCTTGTGGTCTTAAATATGTGGGACGTACTTCTCGCCCTTTTAAGAAATGGCTAGCTGAACAAGCTTCACAAATTCATACACAAGTGCTTTCAGCTCCAGTGCTACAACATGCTTTACAACATGCTCATTCCTTTGCTCAATTCTCATGGAGAGCCATTGACTGGGTTCCCCCACTTATTCGTGGGGGAAACAGATTGTCTCGATTACAGAAGGTTGAGCAACAATAGATTTTCAGATTGGACACTGTCACACCTAATGGTTTGAACTTAGAATTGGACTGGCACAGTTTGCTATGTGTCGTTTTACCACCGCTGTTTGGATCTGCTGTGCCGAGATTTCAGCTAAGTACAGTTTGCTTATAAATGGACATAACATTTGCTAAGCAGTTATAAATGTTTTACTGCAATTGATTAAAAGGGACGTAAGTCTCCAGTTAAGATTTTCTTGCCTGGAGGCTGTTTGTCCGACAAAAAAACATTTCCTCTTTAGGAGGTCTCTTATAGGTTGGAACCTGCCATTTTTTGTTTTGTATTGATTTCGTTGGGGCCGGTGGTGTTCCATGGTCCCTAGGGGCTTTTTTTGCTATGATTTTACGCTATAGTATCAGTGTGCCAGGTGCCAGGTGCACCATTATAGACTTACCCTCATAAGGCACTGTAATCAATGAAAACTGAACTCCCAAATTTAGCCTACTAAGTTAGGCTCCTAGAATGGAACCCTATTTTAAGAACTTATAAGTTATGGAACCAGTATTCAAAGGGGCTTATCTGGTTAACAGGACCCCCTAATGGATAAGTTCCAATGAGCCCAGTGTTCAGTGGAACTATCCAGATAGCGCCACTGAATATTTCCTATGACTGACACAACATTATCCAGAAAGTTCTGGCATTGTCCATGGGTGGAACTGAAGAGGAGGTAACACTTACAAAGACAGCAGCAATTTTCAGCACTGCTCTCCAGATTAGTGTCCACATAAATTAGGCAGGAAAGCTGTCCTAAGTGTATGTGAATTGACTATTCAGCTAGTGGCAGAAATATTGCTGCTATCCAGATAGCTGCAGTACTGATCGCAAAATCCAGATATTACTACTACTACTACTACTGAACATTTGTATAGCGCTATAAGATGTACCCAGCGCTGCACAGACACATGTAATAGACAGTCGCTGCTCATCAGAGCTTACAAACTAGTTAAGACAGACAACAAAGTAGCTGTAGACATGGAATACATCTAGGGGGAATGGTAAGGAAACACAAAGGAGATCAGGTGAGTCAAGATCCGTAAGCAGCAACGAAGAGGTGAGTTTTCAGCCTGGATTTGAAAGGGTTCAGAGAAGGCGCCTAACATACAGAGGTAGTTTGTTCCAGGCATAAGGAGCAGCAAGGTGAAGGGAGCGAAGTCTGGAATTAGAAATAGAAGAGAAGGGCACAGATAGAAACAATTTGCCAGAAGAGTGGAGTTCCTGAGGAGAAGTGTAGGGAGAGATAAGAGAGGAAAGGTAGTGAGGAGCTGCAGAGTGAATGCACTTATAGGTATCAGGAGAAGTTTGAACTGGATGAGGAAATGGATAGGGAGCCAATGAAGTGACTTGAGAAGAGGGGTAATATGAGCATGACAAAGCTGGCGAAAGATTAGCCGTGCAGCAGTGTTGAACAGATTGCAGGGGAGAGAGATGATTCAGAGGGAGACCAGCAAGGAGTAAGTTACAATAGTCTAGACGGGAGCAGGCTCATTCTGAGCCACGAATAACGGGGATGGATGTCCCAAAGGGACGTCCAGCCCCACTATTCATGCCCCCTCCCGCCGGCATCTAGCTTCCAAGCTGGTTGTACGGGGAAGCTAGACAGGGGTGGGAAAGGGGAGGATCGGGGGTGGCGTTAGGGCAGGTAGTGGGCGGTCGCCGGCCCCGGATGTACAGGGCCGATTGTAATGTTGGCCCTGTATGTCCAGGGCCAGCGTCTTGAATGGGGAAGTTATTCCACCTTTGAGGTGGAATAACTTCCCTGGATGTGAGGGATTGGCGGGCCTGGGTTCGGGAAAGGGTGGCAAGGGGCAGAGAGCGTTCCCTACAGCCCCACTCTGGCCCTGGGAGGCCAAATCGGGGGTTGGGCTGCTGGGAATAAGCTATTTGTTCTGGCGGCCGGGATCGCAGCTTTTAAATGGAGCTGCGGTGCCATGGCAACCGGATGCCATGGCTCCACAGTTCCGTTTAAAAGCCATGACTGAGTTGGGCAGTACCTGTACATGCAGGCCGGGTTGAATCGCAGTCCCGGCCTGCACGTACAAGCCTGATTGTGATTCTGATCCCGCGGGGCTAGATGTGCCCCGCAGAATCAGAATTGCAATGCCCTCTGTACGTTCGGTTCAGACCAGACATAAGAAGGTTCGGGACAGAATCAGGCTGGAGGTGGTTAAGGAGTGGATAAGTGTCTTAGTAGTGTGTTCGGAAAAGAATGGGTGAATTTTGTTGATGTTGTAGAGGAAGAAAAGAAAGGTTTTAGCTATCAGTGGGATGTGTGTGGAGAAGGAGAGAGAGGAGTCAAAGACAACTCTGTTGCAAGTTGAGGAGACAGGGAGGAATAGAGATTGTCCACAGAGACTGAGAAAGGAGGAAGGGGAGAGGAGTGTTTAGGTGGAAAAATAAGAAGCTTAGTTTTGGTCATATTCAATTTCAAGCGGCGGTGAGACATCCAAGCAACAATGTCAGAAAGGCAGGCAGAGATCTGGACCTGGATTGCCAGAGAGATTTCAGGTGTAGAGAGGTAGATCTGGGTGTCAATAGCATAAAGATGATACTGAAAGCCATGGGAAGAGATGAGCGCACCAAAGGACTGGGTATATGTAGAGAAAGGTAGTGGACTCAAGATAGATCCTTAGGATACACCTACTGAGAGCGGAATAGCAGTAGAGGAGGATCCACCTCCTCTGAGTGACAGTCGCTATTGAGATACTATCTCCGAAAATCTGGATTATTTTACTCTCAGTGTCTGGTACTTTAAAAAACGCTGACTCTTGAGGCTCAGGATTACCTCCATACTTATAAATTTAGGCCTGCCATTCATTTGCCTAGATTTACGAGCCTAATTTATGAGTCTTGTTCTGAAAATCAGTACTAAGATCCCCACACTAAATCAATCTCTGTAACCACATAGGCTGGTGCAAGGATATTAGGTGCTCTAGGAGGACTTTCAATCTCCCCCCCTTCCCTCCGAAATTTTGATAATTAAATTCAACCATTGTGAATAGTCGAATACGAGGTGTAACTAAAAAGAAACGAGACTGTGGCAGCCACGCCCATGACTCAATGCCAATTGGCTAACCGCTTATGTCACTGTGTTGTGCAACATCTCGCCACTATTCTGCTATATTTTTCATCTCTCTCACTCTGTTTTTCTTTTTCAGGTTTTTTTGTAGCACACTGCTCCACAACTGGAGGTGGCAGAAATATGGAGCAAAGAATCAACTTGAAATTTCTTATTAAGATGGAGAAGGGCCCAACTGAGTGTCTCCAACTTCTCCAAAAGGTTTATGGAGAAGATGTAATATCAAGGCTGCGAGTCTTCGAGTGGCACAAATGCTTCAAGACTGGCCGCGAGGAGGTGGAGGATGACCCCAAGTCAGGACGACCTTCCACGACAAAGATGGCTGACAACATTGACAGAGTGAACCAGCTGGTGTGGAGTGATCGCAGATTGATGGTGCGGATGATAACTGAGGAGCTCAAGCTGAACAGGGAGTCAGTGCGGACCATATTTGTGCAGGAGCTGAGGATGCGGAAGGTGTGCGTCAAGATGGTGCCAAAGCTTTTATCGGACAACCAGAAGGAGTCAATGTTTGTCGAGACTTGCTAGAGAAGATCGGAGAAGATCCAGAGTTCATTGGCTGAGTCATCACAGGAGATGAGACTTGGGTCTTCCAGTATGACCCTGAAAGCAAGAGACAGAGCCTGCAGTGGAAGACTTGACTGTCACCCAGACCCAAGAAGGTGCACATGTCCAAATCAAGGATCAAGGTCATGCTGATCGCATTCTTCGACCAGAAGAGAGTGGTCCATCATGAGTTTGTGCCTGAGGGTCAGACAGTCAACCAGTACTTCTACCAGCAGGTCCTCAATCGCCTCCATGACCGGGTTAGGCACAGCAGGCGGGCTCTGTGGAAAGATAAGTTGTGGCTGCTCCACCACGACAACGCGCCTGCACACACTGTGCTCAGTGTGAGGTAGTTCTTGGCCAACAAACAGATCACAGCTCTTGACCACCCTCCTTATTCCCAAGATCTTGTGACTTCTAGCTCTTCCTCAGGCTGAAGACTGTGCTCAAAGGAACTCATTTTGCCTCTGTAGAAGAGATCAAGGCACTGTGACGAGGGAGCTGAGGGACCTCAAGTAGGAGGACTTTACCGAGTGCTTCTGTACGTGGCAGAAGTGATTGCAGAAGTGCATTAACTCTGGGGGGATTACTTTGAAGGGGACAATGCGTAATTTCTCTGTAGATTTTGTAATAAAACATTTATGAGACAGTCTCGTTTCTTTTTTGTCACACCTCGTACAAGCACTCCACAACAAGCATGCAAAAATGTATAATTAGATGACATTTTAAAATATTAAACTTTGTAAGTATTGTGGAAGGTAAAAGAATGTGCGGATGGCTTTTTGCATGCATGTGGCTACCAGAATCTACTCCTTTTCTTTGACTTCTGCTGCTCTTTGCTGTCCCTCAGAAGCTGCTGACCTAGGCAGCCACTTAGCCTTGCCTAATGGCTGGGCCAGCCCTGGTTGCCACCCACTTTTTAGAATCACTATATTCAGTGAAATGTTAAGTATAAATATAGGCACTCAGTTCTAGTACATTTTTAGAGGCCAATTTATTATAAGTTTATCTTATGCATGATCTGTTTTTAAACATGTAGGGCCCAATATGCAGCGGCAGCGGCTAGCATTGCTAAAGTGGCTAGTGGATGCCTCTCTACATTAGACCCAGATATTCAGTACTGGGACTATATCTAGGCCCTAGCATTGAAGATCTGAGTTGCCTGGATTGCCATGAAATGATCGGGCAAGAGCAATATCGCCATTGCACAGTTATCGTACACCCTGGAAAGTCCCGATGGTAACTGGTTAATTTCAGGGCATGCAGTGGTGATACCCGTGGATATTTATTTATTTTTATTTATTGTTATTTTTATACCGCTCCTTCCCAAGATCAGGGGTGGTGTACAAAGGAACAACATTTCTACGTAAAACACAATTTAACATAGTGAGGTTGTAACAGTTGTAACTATGTACAAGATAGGATTGGTACTTAGAGGATAATCAACTTACAAAACAGCAGTCAGTATTGTTTACAGTTGGAGTAGTGAGGGTGTCATTGTGAGGGTTGTGTTTGTGTTGTTTCGTGGGGCGAGCCAGTGGCATTAACCATGTTAGTGCCGCTGAATATCCTGGCCAAGTGGATTAACATAGTAGGTCTTTCAATAACGGGCTTGTAATACACTTGGGACCCTGAGACAGATTGATTTTTACTGGAGCAAAATATGCTATTCCAACAACAAAAGCAATCGGCATTGATACATTTCACAAGTAACAGCATAGCAATAGTGTGTACAATATATCTAAGGAGGTAATTTTATGTTTATGTTTATTTAAAAATTTGTTATACCGCTCAATACCAAGGGCACCTGAGCGGTTTACAATAATAAAATAAGGCAAGTTAAAACAAGCAAGTTAAAACAAGCACTTGGCTGCAGGAAAAAAGGAAAAGAACACCATCAGATTATAGGAAAGAAGGTAGGAGAGAGGCAGGAAAGCTGAGAGCAAAGATAACATAACATAAAAAGTAACAATAAACAAACGCTATCAAGGGGGGAGGAGGGGGGGATATATGGTATGTGGGTGATGACAATGGAAAAGGGGAGGAGAGAAAGACTAAGGAGGAGGGTCAAACGCAAGGGAGAAAAGGTGGGTTTTCAGCTGGGCTTTGAATGATTGGTAGAAGTCTTCTGCACGGAGAGAGGGGGGGAGTGAGTTCCAGAGGCTTGGGGCCAGAAAATAGAAGGCAGAGGAGCGGTTTTTTTCCAGACGGGCATGTGCGGGGGAAGGAAGAACCATGCGGTTTATGTGTATGGAGCGGAGAAGACGGTGGGAGGTGTGGAAGTGTATTTGATTTGCCAGATAAAGAGGAGTGCCAGAATGGATTATAAGGTTTAGGCGCCATTTGCAAGCGGATTTAGATGTGTACATGACCATACACATGCAAGTAGTAATTCTGGAAAAGCCTCTGCTTACACGTGTGGTTTTGAACTGGGCAGAGTTTGGACAGATCATCTGTGGGTTTCTTGTTTTGCAATGGAGATAGAGTATACCTCTGAACATTTCCCTATCAACATTTACACCTGCTTTCAGGCATGCATAAGTATTAGCTAATTAGCTGTTTGGAGCTGTTTTGGAGCTTGGCTTCTTGATTGGATGCCCTTGGACATGCAGGTTGCAAAATCTATCTCTTACATCTCTCAGTGCCAGCATTTACATGTGCAGAGCCCCCAAGTGACGCTGCTCTTTTTCTGAATATCTCTCTTTGAAAAATAAATGTTTCCGCTGTAAAGGATGACAAATACATACATGCATTTTTCTAGTGGCCGTATAACTATTTTACCCAAAGCTCTACAAACTGTGAATGTCCCAGCATTGACCTCTTTTTTCCCCCCCTATCTAGATGACCTATGCAAAACTGAGCTTCATGGATTTACTTTCACATGTAAAGGCCCATTTTAGATAGCCTAGGTGAAGAAAGGGATTTCTAGGCTGGGATGTTGAGCATGCAGCCTTTTGTAAAATACATGTATCTCGACCATCTTGAAGTCACATATTTAAAAAAGATGATATAGAAAATATAGATGCATGCTGCATAAAATGCAGCAGCATCCACATCTACATCTTGATGATCATATCCCAAAGAGGCAGTCAAAATGTGTAGGCCACAGCAGAGCATATAGATTGTGGTCTGCTACTGTGTTGACATTTAATCGCCATTTGGCTGGGATGGCATGCACAGATGTAATTGGCACAAAAAAATACAAAAACACCACTCAGGGACCAAAAAATCCGATTGATGAAAAATTAATATAATTGGACCCACACAGAATGCTACCACAAGGATATTACACACTCAAAAAATCGTTTCTGCTTGCAGAAAACTATAACAAAGTGTGAATGCTGCAGAGGCTCAACAAACAGACTTATTGGCAGCATAATGCAGCCTGCTGCTTAGAATACCGTCTTCATTGCCTCTGCTCCTCAGCGTTTAAAACCACACATAGAAAGTTATTCCCATAACTTAGCTGGCTGAGTGATGCATGATGATTATAATATATTATAATACACTTAGGGGTATGTTTACTAAATGGCACTAACGTCGCAGCTGCGACATTATCGCGCGATATGTGATGTTATCGCGCGATAATGGCACATTACCGTGCGAGAACATCACGTATCGCGTGATAACGTCTGCTGCGGCGGTAAGGTGCACCGAGGGTGGATCAAGGCCCCCCAGAGGGTGGAGGAAGGCTCCCCAGGGATGGAGAGAAGGGGTCAATGGGCGG
Organism: Ichthyophis bannanicus; assembly: GCA_033557465.1. Lineage (NCBI taxonomy): Eukaryota > Metazoa > Chordata > Amphibia > Gymnophiona > Ichthyophiidae > Ichthyophis > Ichthyophis bannanicus. The sequence continues at coordinate 607,729,031 of CM066033.1, forward strand.
AGAGTGGGCATGGAGTGGCTCCTTGCACACTAGTGCCGTGAAATGAAGCTCAGAAAATTAGCGCCAGTGAAAACCTGACACTAGGCACATTTGCAGGTCAGAGAAACCATTTCAGTCAGCAATGTACAGCAAAGGCAGGGAAACCCAAAAACATGATAGTAGTGATACATGTGCAGGAGCCAAAAGAGCAAAGAAACAGATAAAATGACCAGAACCACATTTGAAATCCCAATAACCAAGCTGGCCGATAGTGATATTAACTAGAAACATAAAGCAATGCTACTGACAAAGCATAAAAAAGAAGATATCATGTTTGGAAGGGTCTATTCTCAGTCCCCCTACAAAGCGAATGATCCCACATTGAAATACCGCTGATCAGGGTGTTTGTCGTTTATATTGGGCAGGTTTGTTATGGCGTGCAAATGTGCAGCAACAGCAGAGTGGGCACGTAGAACAGGGCAACTGTACTGATGCTGGAAATGGGATACAGAGGGCTGCAGGCAGCACATGCTATGGTCCCGCTGGGGCACATTGCAGACTAGGCAGATGCCTAGGTGCCACATAGGAATGCCGAAACTGTAAAGCAGCAAGACAGCAACTGACGAGGATCCAACATGGGCACGAGTGTGTTCCCCATATTGTCCCAGGGGATATTACCCAGCAGGTACCCCCAAGGGCACAGAACATTGGCAGACGGTGCCAGGGGGAAGCACGCATGTCCATGTAGGCACCCCCACCCGAGAACCCCACCATAGGCAGCTGCCTACCGGCACACTGGCTGGTCTGGGACTGAGCACCACCAGCACCACCGGCATAAGGGCATGTCAGCATGGTGGCGGAGGGGTGCTGGTGGTGGAGGGGCAGTGGCAGCTATCCACAGCAGACCACGGCCAAGCCCTGTTTAGGTGTGTGCCGTGCACTGCAAAAGACAAGATCTGTCTGATGTACAGTCATGGTATCCCCAGGGAATGATTTGCCTCTGTGGCAATAGTGTGGTGCAGTACACACAGCCAATGTGTTCAGGGGCAGAGGGTCACAGGTTCAAGTCCCAGCTGTGGCCCCCTGCAAACCATGTCCCCATATTTTATGCAGTAGTAAACCGTGGTAATAAAGACAGAATCTTTCTTGCAGAGAAATGAAACATGCCATAAATGCCTATATGTCACCCTGCAGAGCACAGACACCATAAGTATGTACAATCCCTAGAGCAGAGTGTCCCACCTGCAGTCCTGAAGGGCCAAACACCATTCAGGTTGTCAGGATGTCCCTAATAAATATGCATGAGATGTATATACATGCACCACCCCCTTTGTATGCACATGTATCCATGCATATTAAGTAGAGACAGCATGAAGACCTGAACTGTGTTTGTCCCACCCGGACCGGAGTTGGGAACCTCTGCTCTAGAGCAGCGGCACAAACACCCACACCCACAGGCTCCACTATCCAATGCCTCATGGAGAGTCAGGCTGTTGGGCCCTGTGCAGACTAGCATCTCCCAATACTAGCAACTGCATACCTCAGCAATGCCGTTCTAAACTTGGGAACACGTTCCACATATATCAAAAGGTCGCTATGATCAATGTCAGATAACACATCCTATGTTAAACACAATTTGTTGACAGAGATTCATCATAGCAACCTTTCTGATATCTGTGGAGTGTGGTTCAGTGTATGCTCCAGACAGTGTTTACCACCCCGGGGAGTGACCCCAACAGTATTGAGTACCATAGCAATGCCTGCACTGTGCCCAGGACTGGTGTGGTGGCCAGGGCTGCAAACCACCTCTATCCTTGCACAATGCTGAAATGGGTGTGGTAGCGTGCGTATGTCTATCCAGTGTTATGTGGCTGCCTACACCTTACTGAGCCCACAATGCTTGCACTGTTTCCAGTGTTAGCCTGCCAATGTGCATAATGAGGAGCAAGGTACCGTGGGTATGGCCTGGGCAGGATGCATCTGCACAGGGTATAGGGCAATGGCTGGGACATTGTAGTGCCCGACCACCACCTGCAAGGACAGGGTGGCCACAGCATGTCATGCTGGGAGGTCACTCTCACCCTGACTGAGCAGTGACCAAGACATGGCTAGGTTACCCCATAGTGCTATACAGTATGTTTTTCAGGTGATATTTATGGGTTTCCTGTTCTGGGGTCCAATCACTGACATACCTGCTTGGTTTGTGTGCTCACATCCCATTTTGGGTGCACACAGTTTCTCCAGGAGCATGAACTATGTACTAGCTAGCAAACCATCTGCAGTTAGCGTGTGTATGGCTGGAGCACCTTGCAGGGTGAAGACTGACAGTGCCCACTGCTGGTCAATGTCAGATGGTGGTGGGGGGCATCTGAGTGTATACAGGCCTAGTGCCCTGTGTGATACAAACAGATCTGCATCCAGTGCTTTGGAGGGTGCCCTCTCCCCTGCAGTTCCGGGGTAGCTGGTCCCACACCCTTCATCATGTTGCTGCACTGCCGCCATTGCAAAGATGTAGAGTATGGGGCTGTTGGAGGCAGATCCTGTCCCCCCTGTCTGGTGACTCTATGGATTGGACAGATTATGAATCTTTTTCAACTTCTTTTTTTTTATCCAGAGGCCTGAGGAGGACCCGTCAAGACTGCAGCAGATATCCACACCATATCAAGGTCAACAGCCACAACAGAGAGGACAGTGGTGATATCTTCTCAGTCCTCGGTGTTTAATTTATACAATCAACCACTATCCAGAGTCGAAACCTCTGTGTTGAACTATGGCTTGTCTTTTGTCCCTAGTCAGGCAATGGATTTATTTGAAGTTCAAGTATTTTTGCAAAAATTCTTTAGACAGTTATGTCTCTTGCTATTTTTCTAGCATGAGCATGAGCAGGGAACCATTATGGAGGATCATCAGTTGTCTCCTCATTCAAGATGGGTCCCTCCCGGTCCCATAGACTCAAATATCCAGGCATTTATACATTTTGTCCTATTGGACATTCAAACATTGCCATCACACCCTTTGCATCATACTCTTATGGTAGTGTAATGGCAGGCCTTGTTGGCATTGATGAATAATCCCTCCATCATTATCAAACCAGCAGATAAGGGTGGAGGGGTCGTCATTGTGAACAAGGAAGAATATGATGCAAAAGTCTATTTACAATTGGGTGATGAACGGTTCAATTGCCCTTTAATTCCGGACCCTGTCAATGACATCCAGGCTGAGATATTTGTCATTCTTGAGGCTGTTTTGGATCAAAATTTGATTTCGGAATGTATGTTCAAATTTTTGTGGATGCTTTTCCCAAAGGCACCAGTCTTTCATGTAGTGCCAAAAATCCACAAGAATCTGCTTAAGCTGCCAGAGACATCTATTATTTTGGGGAGGTATTCAGTGTTGGAACCCCTTTCCCGATACTTAGATACATTTTTGAATCCACTAGTTAAGGACTCTGCTTCTTATATCTGAGACTTCAGTGCATTGATTACATGTCTGTTGGATATTATTGAGGTTGACATCTTGAATTCTTGTCACAATGGATATTGTGGTGTTATACCGAGCAATTTCTATGCTACCTGCTATCTGGCACAAACAGATTTATCAAGTGTTCAGATATTCTTTTTAACACAACTATTACATCTAATTTTGGAGTGCAATTATTTTGAGTACAATGGCCAATATTTTCATCAGATTCATGGGGTGGCCATGGGGGACACTTTGGCCCCCTCAGTGGCATGCTTGTTTGCAAGGGCATTTGAGGAAGATCAGGTATATCACTCGGAATTTTGGCCAGAAATAGTGTTATGGACTCGATTTATCGATGACATATTCTTCATCTGGCAAGGCACGAAGGAATATCTTTTACAGTTTTTTCTTGGCTCATTGAGGTGGATGTAAATCTTAACTTCACCCTGGATTATTTTTGTGATAGTGTACATTTTTTAGATATTGCAATCATTAATTCATCAGATACCATTCACACCATGATATATCGCAAACCGACCAATTGTAATAGTTTATTAAATTATAGTAGTTTTCATCCACGCCATTTATGTGAGAACATCCCTACTGGACAGTTTTTGAGATTGCAGTGGCTATGTTCATCAGACAATGAGTTTTGACAACAGACTAGAACGATGTATGAATGGTTTGTCCAGAAGCGTTACCCGGGGAGGGTGATACATCATGCCTATATTTGGGCTGATATGCTAATAGAGATCTGTTGTTAACTAGTACTCAAGAGCACTGTTCCCTCTAAGCTGTGCCGTGTGCGCACGCACACACCTCACTGAGTGAGTGCACATACTTTACAACAGAGCGCACAAAAATTACGGTTATGATTCTGATAGAAAACAACACAGACGTCTTAAAATTTAAAAGTTGTTGCGTATTTATGGTTTTCACAAGTTCTACAATATTTTCTAGTGCAGTCAATGTGGTGTACATACTGTATTCTGACGTGCAGTCAAATTTTAAAGTATATAACTCCGCGTGTTGTTATGTGGCACACAAAAATTTAAGCCTTCCATCAAAAGCTGCACAGCTGATATTTTATGCGCACACAGCCTACAGAAAATTAGAGGGAACATTGCTCAGGAGGCTCCTTATCGGGGACAAGTATCTGTCTTGCCTTATTTTTCATCAACATTCTGGCTTCAGGATATAATACGCAAATATTGGGAGGTCTTACGTATATACCCATTTTTTGTCATGGGTTACGGTTTGCATATTGTCGAGGCTGTAACCTGCATGGCATGTTGGTTCACACTCGCTCTTTACCACCTAAGAGTGGGGGGGTTGGGTATCATATATTGCAGCAAATGTGTGATTTGTGATTACACTTTTAAGATTATTTAATTTGAAAATTTATTTTTATTTCTTTCTTTTTTATACTGCACTCTTTAGAATCAGTGTGGTTTACATGTATACTAATAGTTTTTTTTTTATTCCCTTGTCCCCAAAGGGCTCACAATCTAAGTGTACCTGAGGCAATGGAGGGTTAAGTGGCTTGCCCAAGGACACAAGGAGCAGCCATGGGACTAGAGACCCCAGTCCTTCTGGCCTAAAGTTGCTTGTCCCCATGTGGGAATTGAACCCCCAGCCTTCCAGCCTGAAGTAACCTGTCCCAACCACTGAGCCACTCCTCCCTCTTGAAATCTGTCATTGAAACACCCATACAGCAAAATATGACCTTGATACTATACCACTGGAATTTAAAGACTGCCTGCAAAATCGATTTGCTGCTTTAGATACAAATGACAGAGCTCCAGAAGAGTTATGGAATGACATCAAGAAGGTTGTGTTGGAAGAAAGCGAGAAGTCTCTACAAAAGTTGAAAAAGAAAAAACGGCCAAAATGGATGACGGAAGAAACTCTGAAAATTGCCCAGAAACGCAGAGAAGCTAAAGCCAGAGGAGAAAGAAAGACAGTCACAGAACTCAACAGAGATTTCCAACGTGCAGCAAGACAGGACAAGGAAAAGTACTACAACGATGCATGCAAGGAAATAGAAGCAGAACTATTAGAGGAAGAACACAATCGGCTTTCCTAAAGCTACGAGAGTTAAAGAAAAAGTTCCAGCCTCGAATTGGAATGTTACAAGATGCTCAAGGTTCTATGTTGAATGATGCTAAGAAGATCAAGAAAAGGTGGAAGGAATATACAGAGTTTTTATATGATAAAAATCAAGTGGACCAACAGCCGTTTCAACCTGTACCTTATGATCGGGAACCATTGGTGATGGAAGAAGTTGAAGCAGCATTGAAAGCCTTATCAAAGAACAAAGCACCAGGCATTGATAGCATTCCCATAGAAGTATTACAGCAATCTGATGCAGCTGTTACCGTACTTACAAGGCTCTGCCAAGAAATATGGAAGACAACATCATGGCCAACTGACTGGAAAAGATCTGTGTTTATACCAATACTAAGAAAGGTGATCCAACTGACTGTGGAAATTATCGCACAATCGCTCTGATCCCACATGCCAGCAAGATTCTACTGAAGATTATTCAAAAGAGGCTACAACCATACCTGGAACAAGAACTACCTGAAGTGCAAGCAGGGTTCAGGAAAGGGCGAGGAACGAGAGACATCATTGCGGATGTGAGATGGATCCTTGAAAAGACTAAATACTAAAAGGATATCTATTTGTGCTTTATCAACTATAGCAAGGCTTTTGACTGTGTAAACCATGAGAAACTCTGGGTCACATTAAGAAGCATGGGTATACTAGAACACCTGATCGCACTCTTGCACAATCTGTATATTGATCAAGAAGCAACAGTTCAAAGGGAACAAGGAGAAACAGAATGGTTTAAAATAAGCAAAGGTGTAAGACAAGGCTGCATACCTTTCCCCTAACTGTTTAATTTATATGCAGAGCAAATCATCAGAGAAGCAGGATTGTATGAAGACAACAGAGGTGTGAAGATTGGTGGAAGACTCATCAACAACCTTCGCTATGCTGATGATACCACATTACTGGCTGAAAGTGAAGATGATCTGAAACATTTGCTTCTCACAATCAAAGAACATAGTCTCAAAATGGGCCTGCACCTTAATGTAAAGAAGACAAAGATCATGACAACTGGCATAATCAACAGGTTCATCACTGAAGGAGAAGAAATTGAAATCGTGAACAACTTTAACCTACTTGGATCAACTATCAATAAAAAAGCAACAAGCAGTCAAGAAATCAGACGAAGCATTGCTCTTGGTAGAATGGCTATGAAAGACCTAGATAAGATTCTCAAGAGCAGAGATGTCTCTCTCCATACAAAGATTCGACTTGTTCAAGCCATGGTATTTTCAATAACATCATATGGATGTGAAAGCAGGACAGGAAGAAAATTGATGCCTTTGAATTATGGTGCTGGCAGCGAATACTGTGTATACCATGGACTGCACGAAGAACAAACCAGTCGGTACTAGAGGAGATCAAACCTAAGCTTTCTTTATAAGCTCAGATGACAAGACTTCGGCGTTCATACTTTGGACACATCATGCGAAGAGAGAGATCATTAGAGCAAGACATCATGCTTGGCAAGATAGAAGGTCAACGCAAAAGAGGAAGGCCAGCAATGAGATGGATCGATACAATAACAGCAGCTACAGGTACCAGTCTGTCAACAATGAGCCGCCTGACTGAAGACCGAACACAATTTAGGATAGCTATCCAGAGGGTCGCCATGAGTTGACTTTGACTCGACGGCACTTCACAACAACAACAACATGTTACGTCAATGCACCTCCTGCATTAGCGTGGGAGTGCTATGAGGGGAGGCTGATAAATCTCTGACCTTGTATGAAACAGAAAGCTATGAGCACACTTCAGTTCTGAAGGTCCGAATGACTTCTCTGCAGTTTTGTTTTATTTGGTATCAATACAGGAGCAGGATTCAAACCAAAGTTTTACATGTGTTATCGTCCTCAGTCTAAACACTACACTTCTGTCTCTCCTGTAAGCTACCTGTGTTTGCGAGACACAAACCTACAGCTATAGTGAGGCTGCCAATGATCTTTGATGTAGGCTTGGGACCAATCTTGACAGTGTCAAGAAGTCAACATGTTTCCCTTGTCTTTTAGGATATTCTGTTTACAGAGGGACCTGGACACCCTAAAGATCCATTACTGAGTGTTCTGGAGAACCTAGGTCCACCTGCTGCAGCAGGCTTACAATGAGCTGGGCTACTGAACAAAGTAAATAGCTGACATAGAGGCTCCAATCATATCACCTGGATGACCAACACATATGTGATATTATCCAACTAACAAGGCTCTGGCAAAGACATGGCATGAAATGCATCCTCACAGAATGCATTTAGGACATTGACCTCCCCATTTTGCCACATCAACTACATGATTGTTACACAACAGAAAAAAGCTGGGTCTGTACATAAACCAAGAAACCGCTGAAAAAAGTCACACATATGACCACAATGAATTAATAAGGTGTAGCATAAATAATCGATGCAACAATAAATAAAGTTGTATTTAAAAAGATTTATTTGCACATAAACGAATATAAAATAAAACTATTAAATTGCAAAATCAATATAAAACCCCCAAAATGACTGCCATAGGAACAAACAGTAAAGATATGTGCCATCTGGAGAACTTAAAATGACTTCTTTTATACTCTCTTGTTTTCTTACTATTCTGCATCAGGCACTTTAAAAAGCAATTGTTTAGATCCTCGTAAAATGTGCGAAACAAAGAAAACCCTCCAAACTTTAAATATCACACAAAGCTTATTGTAAAAATTCCCAATAGGCATCTAATGGCTATAAAATGTATCTGTACATCACACACTTAAGGACTCACACAAATGAATTGGTAAGTAGCATGGCATCCAATACACAAAAGAACAAACATCAGTGCTAACTTTACATGGCCATTTCCCATGCTTAACAACTTGATTGACAAGGGAGTTTAAAAAATGTATTTTCTTTACTGCCACAATTGACTTATCTCAATTGCAACTTATATAGGTTTGAAAATTAATTATAAATGATAAAAATGTCATAACAAAGGACAGAAATGAAATTGATTCATTTAGATCAGGGGTCGCAAACTCAAATTGCTTTGAAGGCCAAATGAGGACTTGTAAAGTAACCCGGGGGCCGCATAAGACACGGGGCCTCATTTGCATAAATATTTGCATAATGTTGCATAATGAGTGTATGGATAAAGAAAGACTAAAAAATTTCTATATTACTATAATCCAGTGCCAACCGCCAGGCACATTAGGAACTACTACAAACACTGCCCATTTAGAACCCATAGCAAACCCCCCGTATCATAACAGCACTACCAGGACTCACAAAGCACCAGACCCTACCTATCAAAAGGCAACACTGCAAATATTAAATCAATACATTTCAGAGAACAATACATGACCTACTGGGAAAAGAGAACAAGTAGCAATGTCAAATAGGAATTACATAAACAGAATACCTCAGCTCAGTTACACATGCAGAACATACACCATCACCAAACAAGGAATCACAATTTAGAAACAGGAAGACAATAATTAAATTGGGAACCCCAAAAGCCAAACTTGGAATGTACAACAACACTGTAGAAATAAAACTATAAATTAATTTCTTGTACTAAACAAAGCACAGACATTAATGATGCACATTTCCCAGAGCTGACATATTCCAGTTAATAAATTCAAAATAAAGAGATATTTTCCTACCTTTTGTGCATTTTTTTTTCAGTTGCAATTGTTCCAGCCACTTTCTTATGGTTTCTTCGTGTCTTCTGCTAACTCTCCATCGTCTGCTGTCCATTTGTCCTTTCTTTCTTCTCTCTTCTAGTTTTTTTTTCATTCTCTCTCTACATCTGCTTTAACATACTCTTTCTCCTTTTGCTCTTTCCTCATTCCTATTTTATCCACTCAAATATTACCCCTCCATCCTCAATCTCCACTTACTCTCCCAAAACCTGGCCAATTGTAGATTTGTCTTCCCTCCCGCACAAAATATTTTTCCCCTGTCCATTTCACTTTCCCAGCTCCATCCCATTCTAATCCTCCCCCAACATCAGCTCCCTTCTAGTTCCAGCCCCACCCAGCATCCGCTCCTTTCTAGTCCCTGCATCAGTCCATTTCCAGTCCTAGACCCCCATCAGCCCATTTCCAACCCTAGCTCCCCCCCACTCAGCCCATTTCCAGTGCTAGCTCCCTCCCCTCACAGCCCATTTCCATTCCAAGCCCCCCTCCCCATCAGCCATTTGCAGTTCAAGCCCCCCTTCCACTCAGCCCATTTCCAGTCCTAGCAACCCCCTCCAGCTCATTACCAGTCCTAACCCCCCCATCAACCCACAGCACATTACCAGTCCTAAACCCCCCCAGTGGCATTACCAGTCCTAAACCCCCCCATCAGCCCACAGCACATTACCAGGCCTCCCCCCCCCCCATCAGCCCATAGCACATTACCAGTCCTAACCCCCCCCCAGTGGCATTACCAGTCCTAAACCCCCCAATCAGCCCACAGCACATTACCAGTCCTATACCCCCCCATCAGCCCACAGCACATTACCAGTCCTAACCCCCCCAGTGGCATTACCAGTCCTAACCCCCCCCCATCAACCCACAGCACATTACCAGTCCTAACCCCTCCCCAGTGGCATTACCAGTCCTAAACCCCCCCCATCAACCCACTGCACAGTACCAGTCCTAAACCCCCCCAGTGGCATTACCAGTCCTAAACCCCCCCCATCAGCCCACAACACATTATCAGTCCTAACCCCCCCCAGCCCACAGCACATTACCAGTCCTAAACCCCCCCAGTGGCATTACCAGTCCTAAATCCCCCCCATCAGCCCACAGCACATTACCAGTCCTAACCCCCCCCCATCAGCCGCGGCAAAATTGAATGTCCCGCGGGGCCCCCCTGCCCGGCAGAGCCAGCCCTCCCTCCCTGCCTGCTTGCTGCCCTCCCTCCCTGCTTGCTGCCCTCCCTCCCTGCCTGCCTGCCTCAGTCCTTCTCCGCTTCGGCTTAGAACCGCAAAGGGAGAGTTCCTCCCTCGCGACTCTGTTAAGCCCGCTGAGGCTTATGGGAAATTTTCCATCTGCCCCGGTGAGCTTAACAGAGTCGCGAGGGAGAAGCTCTCCCTTCGCGGCTCTGAAAGCCGAAGAGGAGAGGGACTGAGGGAGGCAGGGCTGGCTAACATCGGGGAATTCCGGGGGCAGGGCAGACTGCCTCCTTACCTGCCCACGGAGAGCTGTGCACACTGCAAAATGGATCCTCGAGGGCGCGTGGTGCCTCGTGGCGTTCGGCTGGCTGCTCAGACTGCTTCTGGGCCCCCCTCCTTCCTGTCTCTAATTGGTTGAGGGCAGGCTCGTGACTCGGGTCATGTGGAGAGAGAAGACGACTTTACAGATTGTAATTTTTAACCCCACGCGGCCGCGCCGGCAATCATCAGGTGAGAAAAGCAAGTAAAACCAACGAAAAAAGTCGTGGCGTCACGGGCCGCACAAAATCGGGCCGCGTGTTTGAGACCCCTGATTTAGATGGTGACTAGATTGCTTATAAATACATGGATATAATATAGAAAAATAAGTGCAGTTGATTGACAGATTGTAAATAGCAATACATCTCAATGAATCAATTATGAATAGGGGGTTATTTTAGAAACCCCATTCATGATTTAAACGTTTATATGCTACTGTAAACATGTGTAAATCACATCCACGTGTAAATGGCCATTTTGGAAAGAGAGTCCAAGGAGAGCAGTCTCTCACGCAGAAGCAAACAGATCACAAGGGAGCGGAGAGTGAGTTGGCAATAGGTCCAAATTTTATTGTAGTGCGCCTTCCTCAGGGGGTCTGCCCGATCGTGTGTGTGCAGAATCTGAAACCTGGCTACAAGTGTGAATCCGTGATTTACAAGAGCAACTAACACTTTGCACTACAGTAAAATTTGGACCTACTGCCAACTCACTCTCTGCTCCTTTGTGCGCATTTTAGAAAGGGTCCAATTTACACATGCATGATGGTTGCATGTCGGGGGTGAAGCTTGGGTGGGACACAAATCTGTATGTATATTTTAAAAAGGCTGTTTATGTGGTGGGAGAGATGTGAAAGTGAAAATGTCTGCAAATCTGTATCAGCTTCAGAAGAGAGAATATGCACGCCTGAGGCCAATGCAAAATTGACATATCTCTGCTCCTCAAAATGAACAGGCTTGTTAAAATTGAGCCATGGACAGAAGAACACCCGGGGATTCCTGCCCATGGTCAGTGGGAAAAGCCATTTCATAAATGTCCATGAGGGAAAGATCGACAGAAGAAACCTGGCCACTTCCACGTGCAACTGCCTGTATTCACAACGCATATGTTTTGCAAATCTAGGTGTACAAGCTATTCTTAATCACTTACAGAGGACTCTGTTTTTCCTCATTGAGTCTATAATTAACGAATGGAGTGGAACGAGTTAATGTACACTGGTTGTTTACGCCATCAAAAAGTAGAAAGACTAGAGGACACGCAATGAAGCTACAATGTAACCCATTTAAGACTAATAAGAGAAAATATTTTTTCACTCAACATGTAATTAAACTCTGGAATTCGTTACTGGAGGATGCGGTTAATGTAGCTGGGTTTAAAAAAAAGTTTGGACAAGTTCTTGGAGGAAAGGTCCATAAACTATTATTAAAGAGGACTTGGGAAATCCACTGCTTACCCCAGGACGAGCACTATGGAAGCTGTGGACTTTGGGTACCTGCCAGGTACTTGTGACCTGGATTGGCTACTGTAGGAAACAGGATACTAGGCTTGATGGACCTTGGTCTGACCCAATGTGGTTTTTCTTATGTTTATGTTCTTATTGCATTCACAATTAATGTGGGTACACTTAACGTAACCCTTTGAGATGGTACTAAGTGCACATGGTCTAGCTGCAGCATTGACAATTAGCATGTGTTAATTAGCCCCGCACTAACTGCAATGTGCAGTCAATTTCCTCTCTCCTCCCCAACCTGGCCAGTCCCCAACCCATTGTGCACTAAGCAGTTAATATGGGAATTTTACCGCTCTGGCTGTTTTTTAGCATGAGGTAGCAGTTAGTGAAGTCCCATGCTAACTGATAGTATGTGCTAACCCTGAGGTGCACATTAATGCACTTTAGAAAACATGGTCTTATAGATTGTCCCCATGAAATAATATTAATAATTAATAGAATTAAAGGGAGACTTAAACATTTATAAATATTCAAAAAACCTTTTGTATAAATGGCAAATTATAATTGAGACTATAAATAAGTTGGATGTTAAAGGAAAACACTAAGGTCAAATTCCTGATTTAGTCTGTGTGGGAAGAGAATATTTAATCATAAACCTATCTGTTCCATTTTATAAGTATACTGCCCATATCTCCTCCTCAAGAGGTTTTTGTTACATAGATCACATAAAATTAAAAATTCACAAAATGATGTTCTTTCTCAGTACTGTGTTTGATGGTCTGCTAGCTTTTAATGCCTCCATTAATAAACTCTTGTGTTCCAGCACATGAACTCTAAACTTTCTTTTGATTTTGCCTATGGCCCTCATTCTAGAATGTGGGTTGCAGGGCTGCACGTCCCGCTGGAACGTGCAGCCCCGCAATCCGCTCAGACTCTATTCTGCCACAGCTCTCCCCATACGTCCTGTGCTTCAGGTCGGGGAGAGCTGGCGGGGAACGGGAGGGGGTGGGGGTGCGATGGGCCACCCGGCGGCACGTACAGAGCCGATTCAGGTCACGGTCCTGTACGTGCTGCCAGGTCTGCTGGGGCATTTTGCTTATACCACCTCAGAGTATTATAAGCAGCATTTTTTGCCAGATCAGGGCATGGGAGCCAAAATTGGGTCCTAACGGCCCTGTCTTTAGGGGGATGTCCGGATGGCCCGGATATCCCCCTCCTGTAATGGGGCTCCACAAATAACAAAGAGCACGGATATATCACCACATATATTACATTCTCTCTGTTGCAGTTGGAAAATTGTCTTTTGCGTTGCAGGATGTGCAAATGTTTTGGTTCTCAACATCACTTCACAGATGCTTTCATTACCACACATGCAGTGACGGACAGGAGCAGAATGTGTCTAGAAGGGCAGAATGAACAAGAGTGTCTTAAATTCCACCCTTTCCTGTAGGCTGCCATGAGCTTTTTGGATGAGAAACAATTGAATCCTTAATATACCAGTTCTTTTGTATAGGTTTACCAATGTCACTAGCTAGATTCATAAAGAGAAGTCATATTTTCTTATCCTCTTGTTTTTTACTCTTCATCAACAAAACTTTTCTATCTGAATCTTTGGCCCTTTCATATCCTTTATATATATATTTACTTGGGTATGCATTCTCTTTAGATCTTTGACTCATAACTTTAGACTGTGAACGTTTTGCTTATCTGATTATAGTGTGTGTAGTCTAAGAAATTGGCTGACTGCTAAATTGTCCTTAAGAGATTGATTGTGACAACTTTGATAGTAGCTTATTGCTATCTGTTGGTTTACAGTATATACTAGTTGAAAAATTTTCTCCTTCTTTCTTAATTTTAATATCCTATAAGTTGAAAAGTGTACACTAGGAATGTGACACAAAGGCATGATTCTCCCATTTCCAGAATATGGCATGTATGTGTGTGTTTGTGTATGTGTGTGTTTGGGGGGGGGTTATATATGTGTCCCATAGGGAGTGTCAGAGGCTGCGTGTCTGCATGTGTGTGCATCGAGGGTGTGTGTGTATGGTCGTGTGTTTATGTGTGCTCAATGGGGAGTATTTTGGGTTGCATGCATGCGTGTGCCATAGGAAGTGTTGGTGGCATTGTGCTTGCATGCATGTGTGTGTGTGTGTCATGTGGAGTATGGAGGCTTCATGCATCCATGCGTGTGTGTGTAATGGGGATTGTTGGGGCTGCATGCGTGTGTGTCACAGGGACTGTCAGGATTGAATGTGTACATATATATGTGTGATGGGTAGTGCCAGGGCTGCATGCATGTCTGCATGTGTCTAATGGGTGTATTGGGGGTTGCATGCATGTGTGTGTGTTTCTCTTTCTCATGACCCCCCTCCCAAGCTTCCTCCAGTCACTCTCCCTCATAGGCCCCCAATCTTTCCCATTCTCATCCTTTCTGACATATCCCACCCAACCATGTTCCCCCAGTCTTCCTCTCTCTCTCTTTCTCTCATGATCCCCCCTTCCAGGCTTCACTCAATGTCTCTCTCTCTTTCATACCCCCCCTTCATCCAGCTTTGGAAGGGGGTCAGAACAGCAATCCTACTTCAATACGAATGAGGTCCACTTAATGGACTGACTTACCAAACTCCTTCTTCACTCATCAACACTGAGCACAACCGGTCAGGAAGACCTCATTCAAACCCAAGATGAGTTAAGAACACACCAGCATGTCTCCAGGAGAACCATTGCCTGCTTCCTTGTCAAAGGTGAGCCCTCCAAACATAGCATTCCCTGGCACTGTGAGAGCACACAAAGTAGCAAGCATGTCATGTACACAAAGATGGCTCATTCTCCTGTGCCTCGCCAACCTAGTCATAGGTGGTCTAACTACCCACTCGGCACTCCCTTGCCCAGTCCCTATCATCCACTGTCAAAAGCTCAAAATACCCACTCCTAGGCTCTCACAAGCCACTCATTATAATAGACAACTTGTATGTCTCCCCCACATTCCCACAGGACCCCCTACGGAGCTACCAATCCAACACAGCACTATCTCAGACTACTCCATCAAATGTAGTCTGATCAATGCACATTCTTCCCACAATAAAATACAGACTCTATCTGACCACATCACTGATGATGGAATAGACCTCGTGTGCATCACTGAGACATGATTCATGAACTCTGACAATGTCCTGCTCAATCAACTCAGCACCAGCACCATTAACATCCATAGCAGCAACAGAGGGGGCGGTATCTGCATCCTCTCAAACAAATGCCTGAGCTTCACCACCATGAGCACAACTTCCTCACAAGTCCTGGATACCCGTATTATAGAAAATAAGCAATTCACCATCTGCCTCAGATACAGTGCACCGCTTCACAATGCTGAAGAACTGGATGCCCTACTTAAGACAGTCTGCTCCCACTCCTCACACCAAAGACACCTTATTCTCCTCGGTGACCTCAACCTCCCTTCAGCTAATACCAGCCAATGCAAAGCATTCCTCCAAGCAATGAGCGCCTACAATACACGCAGCTCATCATTCCCCAATGCACTCAAAAAGCAGAATCCTTGATCCGCTCTTCCTCCCTGACTCACCGCACCAAACCACACCCATCCCACATATACTCAATCCCCTGGTCAGATCATCATATCATAAAATTCATGTTACCTCACCTTCAACTCAGCTACCCTCCTTGTACTGAAACCCCCATAACAAGGAGATTCCTCACTTTCAACAAACCCTCCTTCATCCAAAGGACACTCCCAGCCCTAGAAGGCATCTCTCAAAGCACAGACCTTGACTCAGTGGTAGCCAAATGGAACTTCATCATCTCTGCTGCCTCCAAGGTTCCCCCACGAGCCCCCCCAAAGCATGTTGGCTCTACGCACCCTGGTATTCCACGCTCTCAGGGAACAGAAGCATATACTTTGAAAAATTGAACACAAATAGAGAAAGTCCAATGACACTCAACTACAAGACCTGCTACATGGACATGCTTAAAGCCTACTGCAACAGTACCCTCATTATCAAACGCGAATCCCATAACAATACCCTCCTTTGTACTCTCAACAAACTAAGGAAGCTCTTCACTCTGGTCAGAACCCTCACAAGAGATTCTAACCAGCCTCAACAGAACCACATCTTTGACCTCCAAGAGATGGCTGACTTCCTCAAAGCCAAATACAGCCTCTTCAGCTTCACTGCACTCCTTATACCAACACCATGTGATGCAAGCACAACCATGCAACTCTGGAACACATTCAGAGATGTCCCCCCTGAAGAACCCCTTGACATCATCTCGCACATCAACACTACCACCTCTCTACTAGACCCATGTCCAGTTTCCTGCAAGCCTACCTCGCACCCTCCGTGAAACAAGCTTCCATCAGACCCCTCCTGAAGAAACCCGAACTAGACCCAAGATCAACCACCTCATAAAGGCCTATAACCAGTGTTCCCTTACTTGCTGCAGGTTTACAAAAGTACCAGTATTACTTATAGTTTCTAGATTGTGTTATTGGTATTTTTACATTTTTAGAGTATAAGGTTTGCAAATTATTGTGTTTTATCCTTTGTTGTATCTCATCTCGATGAGACATTGGAAAGGCAAGGCATAAATTTAAGTACATAAAATGACATATTTAAAAATGAAGAATAAAATTTAAAATTATTGCTCTAAGTAAAATTTCAGCTACTGTTTTTATGTTGTGATAATCAGAAAAATTGTCTTACATCAGCATGGCTAAAACTTTGAATATTGCTCCACAATGCACTAATTTTTAGCTATATCGAGAGAAAGTGTTTCCAGGGGTGTGTTTGAGTTGGGGAAGAAAAGTGCACACAAAGATAGTATTTGCAAATCAGTGCATGTAGCTTTCCAGCAAAGGTCTATCTACAAAAAAAGCAGGTACAAGTGACTGCATGGATTATTTACACATAGAAAGTTTCAAGACACAGGTATATGTGAACTTTTGCTTTGAAAGTTAGCACAAAGCCCTGAGATAAAAAGGTACATGCAATCTTTTTCCCATTGTCGACAATTTGGGAAATAACTCCATGGAGGTATGTGCCATCTATGCTTGCAAATCACGGTGGGCGCGATTTTCGAAGGCCTTTACACGGGTAACTTCTCTAGTTACCCATGTAAAGGCCTTATTCGGGATTTTCGAAGGACACCTTCATGGGTAGTGCCCTTCGAAAATACTGGCTATGTCCCTAACGTGCCCAAATGCTATCCACATCGCATTGGGGGGTGTTAGGGGCGTTCCGGGGTGGAGCGGGGCTGGAGGAAAGGGCTACATGGGTAGCAGCGATTTTCAATGTCACCCACATAGCCCTCTGCGCCTTAAAGATAGGCGAGCTTTTTCCTCTCCTGTCTTTAAGGCACAGAAGCTATGCAGGTAGCATCGAAAATCACTGCTACCCGTGTAGCCTCTTCAGCTGCTGGGGTGTCCAGGCTAACCCGGATTTTCAGTTCTGCCGGTGCGTAAGAGAAAATCCGGGTTAAAGGGGTTGGCGGGCAGGCTATGCGCCGCCGCGGTGCATAGCCTGCCTAATTCAAAATCGGGCCTGGTATTTTTAGTGATCTACATGTTTTAAAGGGCCATTATGTGCATACTTCAGCCAGTTGCTATTTTATAAATATACAGTATGGGCCCGATTCCATCCCGCATGTAGATCCTGGACGCAGAGAGGGGATCGTGATTCTAATCCCGCGGGGCAAGTCTAGCTCCGCGGGATCAGAATCGCAAACAGTCCAGCACGTGCAGGCCATGACTGCGATTCAGCTACCTGCAAAAAGTAGTTATTCCCCACAGCCCAACCCCTGATCTGGCCTCCTAAGGCCAGGGTTGGGCTGCGGGGAATATCCCTTGGCCCCCACTGCCCCATCTGTGCCTCGCCATGGTAAAGAAAACACGTCCAGGGAAGTTATTTCACCTCGGAAGTGGAATAACTTCCCCGAATATGTCGCTGGACCTGGACATACAGGGCCAACATTAGAATCAGCCCTATATGTCCAGGGCCGGCGACTCCCCACTGCCCACCCCAGACTCCATCCACAGGCCGCCCATTCACCGCCCCTGTCTAACTTCCCCGCAAAACTGGCGGGGAAGTTATTCAGGGGCAGGAGAAGCAATGAATAGCGGGAATGGATGCCCATCCCCGCTATTCGTAGCTCAGAATAATCCCCCTATATGTAGGGCTGATGGTGAGAAATTTCAGTGTGGATGAGTGCTGAGCCAACCCACCCACTAGGCGGCCGCCTAGGGTGACAGATCTCTGTTGGCAGCAGGCCATGTGCTTTAGCACATATGGCCTGCTGCCTCCCACCCCCGCATGCTAAGCTGCACCGCCCTTCTCTCTCATGCTGAACTACGCCGTGCTGCCACTGATTGCGGCAGCAGGTGCGATGGCTAGGCTCGGTGACAGGCCATGTGCTTCAGCATACATGACCTGCTGCTTCTGAACCCGTGAGGTTATGTCGGAGGGGGGATCAGAAACAGCAGGCCATGTGTGCCGAAGCACTTGGCCTGCCACCAAGCTGAGCCATGCCCCCCCTTAACCTCACTGCTGAAATCAACGGTAGTGTGGCTCAGCATGAGGACGCAGCTTGGAGCATGGTGGGAGGGCGGCATGGCTTGGGGGGCAGCATAGCCTGGGCTTCTGCCTAGGATGGCAGAAACCCTTGGGCCAGCCCTGGGTGCATGTATGGGCGAAGTTTGGGTGGAACATAGGTAGAGCGCACAAGTACGTGCATTCTTGACAAATCTAGGCACAAGCATTTACACCAGCTATAGGGCTTGCATAAATGATCACGACTGAATTTAATGTGCGTTTTTGACCACTTATGTCCCTGTTTTATAAAGTACTTATGTTCCTGTATGTGCATACTTGACTTTATAAAATAGGCATGAAATATGCACAGAAAAACAAGCATTAGCTATGTAGGGCTCTATAAAATTCCCTCCCCATGTATACTAGCATTAGCCATTCAAAGTGTTTTGTTGATGCTTCACTGTTTTATCAAGTTTTTTGTCTTCAGCTTCTTTTCTCTTTCCTACCTAAAATAGTTCTTCATGGAAAGAAAACAATGGTTTCTTAACTCAAAACCCCAGTTCCCTCCAGCTTCAACCAGAGTGATAGATCAGGGGAACTGCCTATCCAAGGAGTTATAGGGCAATTTACTACACCAAGAAGCACTGTAAGTCTTAAACAACATAAGAATGATATAAAAGACTGGGTGAAAATGCATCCTTCTAAATCCCTTGATAAGTACAGAATAGTTACAGCACAATGTGATGGCATAGACATTTTTTCAAGCCATTGATGTATGGGAGGAAGATTTCCAGTAGTTTATTTTCTTGCTGTCATAAAGCATAGGAGTGATTAACATTACAAAAAAGTCCTTACAAACATGAATCACAGTTTTATGTATTTATTTATTTATTTTCTGCATATTTATGTAACGTCTTTGCTATACAATCTGAAGTGATTTACAGTGCACGATTCCCTCCCACGCCACTCTCGCCACCACACCAACTCCCCATACGATAGATATTTATAGCATACAATTAGAACCAAAGAATACAAGCAACTCCAAGTATCTTTCCCATCAACTCTCCCTTACAGAACAACCCATAGGTCACAAAATTGTTATACACTATTCAAATGCTTGACCAAAAATCATAGCTTTAGCCAAATGAATTGTTCCTATATGCTGAATTCTAGCCACTTCTCATTAGAGGGAGGTTCTACAATACTTGGAAGGGGTAATTTTAGAAAAAGGATAATAGTTCAGGAAAATGCCTATTTTAGCCCATTTTATAAAGGCACATAGGTGCCTGTGAATTTATAAAATACTTGCACAAATCCTGCAGAAATCATGCCTTGAATGAAGGCATGCACATTATGCTTGTTGGAAAGCAGGTGTAAATGTTAACACATAGTTTATGCACGTACACTGATATTTTCCATAGTAACATATGGTCCATCTAATCTGCCCAGTAAGTTGGCTAGAGTAAGTGTACCCGCCGCTCCCTGCAGGTCACCTCCCTCTATGCCTTTGTTTAGGGTGTACCCACCGCTCTGTACAGGTCAGCCCTCTTTCTTTGTTGAAGTATAAAATAGTTAAATTAATTTTGATTTTATCATCTTGTCATTAAGGGATCCACTGTGTCTGTCCCATGTCATTTTGAATTCTGTCACTGTATTTGCCCTCACTGGGAGGGCATTCCATGCATCCATCACCCTTTCCGTTAAAAAGTATTCCCTGACATGTCTTTTAAGTTTACTTCTTTGCAGTTTCATTTTATGATCTCTAGTATTACAGCTTCCCCTTCTTTGAAAAAGGTTTGTTTGTTCATTAATATCCTTAAAGTATTTAAACATCTGTATCATATCTCCCCTGTCAATTCTCTACATATTTAGGTCTTCAAGTCTCTTGTCATTTGCCTTCTGGCACAAAAATGCAATGTGTGCCTTTGAGTCAATGCTGACTCCTAGCAACCCAGAAGCTCCTGGGTTTTCTTGGCAGTGTGACCAGAAGTAGATTGCCAGGCCTTTTTTCAGAGGCAATGGAGGGTTAAGTGACTTGCCCAAGGCCACAAGGAGTGCTAGTGGGAATTAAACCCTGGTTGCTTGGTTAGCAAGCCAGTGTTCTAACCACTAGGCTACTCCTCCACACCTGTCTTCTGGCACAGGCTCCAAATAATTTTGATTGCCTTCCTCTGAACCATTCCAAGTCTTTTTATATCCTTTGTGAGATATGGTCTCCAAAACTGAACACAATATTCCAAGTGAAGTCTCACTGACTTGTACAGGGGCATTAGTACCTCCTCCTTTCTGCTGGTTATTCCTGTCTGTATGCAGCCCAGCATCCTTCTGGTTTTGGCCACTGCCTTGTCGCATTGTTTTGCCACCTTGAAATCCTCAGAAACAATCATTCTGAGATTATGTCTTATAGGTTATGATTAACACTTCAACAACAATTTTTATTGTCACTGGATGTTTCCAAACTATCAGACTGGTAACAAAGATTTTTTTTCTGTACTTTTATTGATTTAATGCATAATATTTGTCTATATGTTATTTCTTGTGGAATATTTTACAAGATGACTTTGATATTAGTTTGTACTTATATTTATATGTGTTTTTATAAATATTTCCTACAGACCCCTGATGCAGGCCTGAGTGCCGAAAGTTGGCCAAGTCGAGTAACCAAATAAAACTGCTTGTGTGAAAACTATTTTGGTGTGGCTGTTGCTTTCTTTCCTCTGCTCTGTTTGGACAGTTTATTGACAAGCCTCTATGAGGAACAGTATCAAAGGCTTTGCAGAAATCTTGGTAGATCACATCCATCGCATGCCCTTGATCTAGTTCTCTGGTCATCCAGTCAAAGAACTCAATCAGATTTGTTTGGCAAGATCATCCTTTGGTAAAATCATGTTGCCTTGGATCATACAACCTTCTGGTTTCGAGGAAGTTCACTATTTGCTTTTTCAGTAGCGCCTCCATTACTTTTCCTAACATAGAGGTAAGGCTTACTGGCCTATAGTTTGTCACCTCTTTCCTATTACCACTTTTGTGAAGAGGTACCACATCAACCATTCTCCAATCCCGCAGAACCTTTCCTGTCTCCAAGGATCTATTAAAAACATCCTTTAAAGGCCCTACCAGAGCCTCTCTGAGCTCTTTTAGCATCCTGAGATGTATCCCATCTGGTTCCATGTCCTTGTCCACTTTCTGTTGTATATTTGTCAATCATACATGGTCCTTCTCCAGGATTTTCTTTAGTGAATACAGACTAGAAGTATTTTTTTAGCATTTTCGCTTTTTCAGTGTCACTTTCCACAAATCTGTCCTTGGCACTTTTGAGTTGCAATTCCACCTCTGATCTGCCTCTTCTCCCGAATATACCTGAAAAAGGTTATGTCTCCATGCTTCATATCTTTAGCCATCATTTCTTTGCCTTTGCTTTTGCTATCCTTATTTCTCTCTTTGTTTCTTTTAGCTTTATCTTGTATTCTTTTCTATGTTTCTCTGTTTGTGAACTTCTGAATTTTGTGAAAGCTGTGTTTGTTGCCTTTATTTGTGCAGCTACTTCTTTTGGAGGACCATATAGGTTTCCTTTTCCTCTTGTTTTTATTTACTTTCCTTACATCTATATCTATTGCCTTTTTATTGCCTTTTTTAGTTTAGCTCACTGCAATTCAACTTCCCTTATCTCCTCCCACCCTGCCAACTCCTCCTTCAGGCACTTGGCCATTTTACTGAAGTCAGTGTTTTTGAAGTCCAGGATTTTGAATTTGTTGAGATTGGACTCTGCCTTGGCTTTTACCTCAAATCACATCATGTGATAATCGCTGCTGCTCATGTGGGCACCCACCCGGACATTTGACACGCTATCTCCATTGGTGAATATAGATTTTCAATTAGGCAGGCTATGCGTCATGGCTGTGCATAGCCAGCCCACCAATCCCCTTAACCCAAATTTTCACTTCCATGGCGGCAGAAATAAAAATCCAGATTTGCCTGGATGCACCGGCAGCTGCTGAGGCTAAACAGGTAGCAGTGATTTTTAATGCTACCCGCTTAGCTCTCTGTGCCTTACAGATAGGAGAGGTTTTTCCTTGCCTATCTTTAAGGCCCAGAGGGCTAAGCGGGTAGCATTGAAAATCGTTGCTACCTGTTTAGCCCTTTCCTCCACCCCCACTCCGCCCTGGAATGCCCCTAACATGCCCTAATGCTAACCGCTTAGCATCTGGGCGCATTAGGGACTTATCCGGGATTTTTGAAAGACATTGCCCTTGTAGGTGCCCCTTGAAAATCCTGGATAAGACATTTACATGGGGAACTAGGCCTTCGAAAATTGGGCCCTATGTTCTTTGATTTCAGTATTGGTATGAACACAGATCTTTGCCAGTCAGTTGACTACAATGTTGTCTTCCTAGCAGAACCTTGATCTGCAATGACATCAGTGTCCAGTGCTTTGTTCTTTGACAATGCTTTCAGTGCCAGATCATCTGCACTTTCAGCCAATATTTTGGTATCATCAGCTTAGCAAAGGTTGTTGATGAGTCTTCCACCAATCTTTATACCACGGTTGTCTCCATACAGTCCTGCTTCTCTGATGATTTGTTCTGCATATAAATTAAACAGGTAGTGGAAAACTATGCAACCTTGTCGTCTACCTTTGCTGATTTTAAACCATTCTGTTTCTCCTTGTTCCATTCGAACTGTTGCTTCTTGATTAATGTAAAGGTTGTGCATGAGAACTATCGGGTGTTCCGGTATACCCATGCTTCTTAATGTTTTTCATGATATATATATAATAATATGTTGCCACCTGATATTAGAGCAATCACCAACATACTCCAATTCAGAAAGGCCCTCAAACATTACCTATTCCTTATATACTTCCCAGTGAGTGCAGAATCATGACCCATCTCTGTTAGTTATAGAAACTCTGAATCACCCATTGACCCTGAATTCCCCACTTAGTAAGTTCAAGGCTCAGCTGACCATTACGTCTCAACGGTGCCCTAACTTATAGATGTAAATAGTTTACATTACAATCAAAGTTTATTTACCTGAGTTTTAAAATTACCCTGTTATCCAAGTTATTAACCCTGTTTAATGTAACTCAGACATTTTTTGTGTACTGAAATGTTTTGTTCGATGTAAACCGCGCTGATGTCAAATAGTGCGGTATATAAGAAATGTAAATAAATAAATATATAATCAAAGGCCTTGCTGTAGTCAATAAACACATATAGATATCCTTTTAGCATTCTTTGGTCATTTCAAAGATCCATCTCATATCTGCAATGATGTCTCTTTTTCCTCGCACTCCAGGCACTTCTCATTCTAGGTACAGTTATAGTCTCTACTGAATGAACTTGTGTAGAATTTTGCTGATGTGTTTATTTATTTATTTATTTAACAATTCTTATATACCGCACTATTTGTTATCAGTGCGGTTTACATTTAACAAAGATTTTTCAGATCAGAGAAGACTGATTGAATTTACATTATAACAAGGAATAAAACTTGGAGAACATGGGAAACTATTTACATATTGACATGTATCAGGATGGTTGAGAAATACATGAAACTATGTACATAAAGATATGGCATAATAGTTGATACTTGATCTGAAAGGACGTAGGTAGCTTCAGGACTGACAAGTGAGTGCTTGGGGCTTGAGCGTTATGTTGTGTAGGAGTCTTTAGTAGGGGAAGGGGGATGGTTTCTTAGAGTCGGGGTGGCGGCTTGGGCAAAGTGGAGCAGAAAGAGGTGATGTTTTATCGCTTTCCGGAATTGTAGAAGGTCGCGGATCGCTCTGATTTCTGGGGGGAGGTCGTTCCAACATTTTGGTGCATAGTAGGCAAAGGTTCTTCTCCTGGTTGTTTGGGAGCATTTTATGGAGTCTTTGGGAATAGTCAAAGTGTTGTCTGTTGTTGTCTGGTGTGTGGTATCAGAACAATTATGTGATAATTTCCACAGTCATTTGGATCACCTTTCTTCAGTATTGGTATGAACACAGATCTTTTCCAGTCAGTTGTCTACAATGTTGTCTTACAAACTTCCTGGCAGAACCTTGTAAGTATTATAACATCTGTAATGACATCAATGTCCAGTACTTTGTTCTTTGATAATGCTTTCAATGCTGCTTTGACTTCTTCTTTCATCACCAAGGTTCCTGATCCTAAGATACAGGTTGAAATGGCAGTTGACCCACTTAATCTTTATGGTATAATGACTCTATGTATTCTTTTTACCTTTTCTTGATCTTTTAGCATCATTCAACATGAATCCTTGAGCATCTTTTAGCATTCCAATCTGAGGCTGGAATTTTCTCTTTAACTCTCATAATTTTAGGAACGCTGATTTTGTTTTTCCTTGGATAGTTTCTATTTCCTTCCATGCATCATTGTAGTGCTTCTATTTGTCTCATTTTGCTGCATGTTGGAAATTTCTGTTGAATTCTGTGATTGCCCCTCTTGCTCCTATGGCTTTTTGCTTCTCCACGTTTCTGGGCAATTTTCAGAGTTTCTTCGGTCGTCTATTTTGGCTGTTTTTGCTTTTTCACTTTTTGTAGAGACTTCTCACTTTCTTCAAACACAATGTTACCATAACTCTTCTGGTTCTCTGTCATTTGTATCTAAAGCAGCAAATGGATTTTGCAGGCGGTCTTTAAATTCCAGTGGTATATTCCCAAGGTCATACTTTGCTGCATTCATGAGTGGCTTGCTCTTTTTTTAGCTTTAACTTGAGTTTGCATACTATAGTTGGTGATCTGTACCAGTCGACTCCAGGTTTTGTCTTTGTTGTTGTTTTTGAGCTTTTCCATTGTTGACATCCACAGATGTAGTCAATTTGATTTTTGTACAATCCATTGTGTAAAGTCCATTGTACAGTTGCTGCTTGTGTTGCTGGAAGAAGGTGTTTGAGATGAATAACTTGTTGGTCTTGCAGAATTCTATGTCTTTCTCCAGTTTCATTTCTGTTGCCAAGTCTATATTTTCCAACTACTTGCCTTCTTTTTTTATGTCAACTTTTGTCTTCCAGTTACCCTTGATTATCAGGATGTCCTGTCAATTTCAGCTTGTACTTGTTCATAGAGCTGATCAACTTCTTCCTCTTCTGCAGCTCTTGTTGGGGCATGCACCTGAATAATAGTTATGTTGATGGGCAATCCCTCATAGACAAATTGAAATTGAGCATTCACTGATTGCATTGTATTTCATTACCATTCTTGCAAGTTTTTTCTTAATTATAAATGCAACACCATTTCTTCTTTGTCTTTCATGTGATCATCAGATGCAATGTGCCCGATGTCAGTCCATTTCAGTTTGCTGTCAGATCGAGTTGTACACATTCCATTTTATTCTTGACCACCTCCAACTTCCCTTGATTCATGCTTCATCATTTCCATGTCCCAATATTGTTTCCTAATGGTTAGTTAATGGTAGTTTATGATTATTATTGAATGCTATCTGATTTGTGTTTTACAAGATCTTGTATGCTTAATAAAAGTATAGTTTTTGATACCTTTGACAGAGTCTTATACCTTTACTGTTGGGTGGGCCCACTGTTCCCTGTGTCTTGGTTTCATTATCCACGTGGTGGGTGTGCTTCTTGGTATTATACACAGAACCAACAGCAAACCATGAAGCTGCATAAGCAACTCCATCCTCTTAATACTACCTAGTCCTTAACTCAGCTTCAATCAATCAGTTTTTGGGGTAACTGATTGCTCATACCTAGCAATCAGGCAGCCATCTGAAAGGCATTCCTCTCGCTCAATATGCAGGTGGTGTGCAATGTCACAGTTATTTTCTACATTTCTGACTCCTGCCATCATGATTTTATTTTGTCACAGTGCAGGATACATTATCACTTTCAAAATGGTGAAACTGTTCAGAAATGTTTTTTAGGTAAGTCATGTGCTCTGGAAACCACTCTCTGCCTAAACATTGCCCTGTTCTCTGAATATGTATCTAAACCTTTTGACAGATTTGGAGAAGGAAGACCACTGAAACCTCAGCAATGACTAGCAACATAGTGACATGTATCTAACCATCACTGAATAAGATCCAGATCACATCAAATCATATACCAATATTGATTAAATATAGGGAAAAATAGACTTCACAATATGTCCTTTTTTAGCTATTAACCATACAATACACCTCACAGAGCTTTAAAAAAATGATTTACCATCTGATTGGGGAACGCCAACTTTTATCCCCTAATTTTTAAAAGATTTTTCAATAATATGTCACACATAATGCACTCTTAAGCAAAAACCTATCTCCATGCTTTACACTGACCAAGCATCACCCTCGACAAGGCCTGCATTTCGCAATTATGCTGCATCAGGAGTGTGTTCGACTTTGCTGCATAGAGGGTGAAACCTACAACAGCATAAAATGAGATTAAATGTAATTCTATTTACAATATGACATTCACACCATATTATTAATAAGAGTTAATCTAATAATAACACCCTATAATTCTCTATTGTGTTCAGACTGTCACTTAAAACTGATATAAATAATTTTGCTAATCTAATTTAATAAAGTTTGTTGTTAATAAAGTTTTATTTTTGTAAAAATCAACTTTTCATAATTCTGACAATCATTAAATAATTATTTATGTTCCATTCACTATACGTTACTGAAAATCTGCTATTTCTCTTCAATTATAATTATAATTAATATACTAAAATATACATAAAGTGGCATTTTAGAAAGAACATTCCGACAATGGGGCGAATGTGCAAAAGAAGGACATATCGCAAATGGATCAGATTTCAGAACCAGACCAGTGAACATACAGGCACCATCTGAAATCACCATGTGAATGTCCGTAGATCTGGAGATATGCACACAGGGCATTAGGGGGCCCATGACATGTGTGGCCTCTGGAAAATACAGTGATGGAGTCATGCAAGGATCTGGTCACTGAATCAGGGATAGGGACATGCATATGTGATGCAAAGTACACATATACAGTATGTACTGCTATGCAGAGCTGCAACACAAGGACATGGCCAGAGGACAGTGAGATGGCCATGTGACAGCTGCAGTTCTCACACAGGGAGACCAGGAAACGTTGCCTCCTGATTACTGAGCATGAGGAAATCTAGTATCCTGCCCGTGGGCACAGGGCTCTCTATTGCCAGGCATGCAGGATCTGGCAAAGGATCTTTCAGACCCTTGCCCAGTAAGTAACAAAAAACCTAAGTACATTGGGGTGCCATTGGCACTAGCTCTAGGATGTGTGTAGAGGGATAGGGACAGGGAGAGGACAGGGGACACAAATAGGCAGGGACCTATGAACACAAAGGTTACAACGAAAGTTATAGGTGCAGTAGGCGTACTTTACACGAAATGGGAACACATAGCACAGTAGCTCAGAGGGTAAAGGGAAAGGTGGCAACAGCCTCTCTGAACATAGCAGAGGCAAGATATGGCTCTATGGGAGTGAGGGAAGCATCAAGGTGGCAGCTAATGTCAGAAATTGGGAAAGAGGTGGTCCAGGTAGTGATCAGGTCAGAACCACAGGTGTAGGCACTTGGAGTTTGCACTGTGCATCAGGAAGGAGCTTCTAGATGAACCCAACACAGAAAGAAATCACAAACACCCACAGAAAGACCTGTAAAAGGCACCACACAGATGTGTGCAGCCAGTAGTGCACAGAAGGCTCCTTAGGAGTAGGATGGGAGTGGAGGGAGATAAGAACATAAGATATGCCATACTGGGCAAGGCCAAGGTCCATCAAGCCCAGTATCCTGTTTCCAGCGGTGGCCAGTCCAGGTCACAAGTGCCTAGCAGTTTCCCAAAAAGACACAGGTTCCACAATGCTTGTATTGGGGCAAGCAGTGTATTTCCTGGGTCCTCCTTACTAATGGTTTATGGACCTTTCCTCCAGGAACCTGTCCAAACATTTTTTAAACCTAGCTGCACTAATAGCTTTTACTACATCCTCCGGTAATGAATTCCAGAGTTCGATTACTCATTGAGTAAAACAATATTTTCTCTTATTAGTCTTAAATGTCCCCAAGCTTCATTGCATGTCCCCTAGTCTTTCTACTTTTTGATGGCATAAACAACTGATCTACTGTAAGTTTACCCATTCCACTCCATTCTTTATTTTTTAGACTTCTATCATATTCCCCCTCAGCTGTCTCTTTTCCAAGTTGAAGAGCCCTAACCTTTTAAGTCTCTCCTCATAGGAATATCCTTCCAGCCCCTTTACCATTTTGGTGGCTGTACTCTGTACCTTTTCTAATTCTGCTATATCCTTTTTAAGATACGGCTACCAGAATTGCACAAAATATTCAAGGTGTGGTTATTCTCCATTCCTTCCTTATGATTCCTAGCATTCTATTTGCTTTCTTGGCCACCACATAATGTGGTTATACCCCTGCCCATGAAGGCAGCATGAAATGCATAGGTTATCAATAGCATGTCAGGCAATGTACCCCTAGAGCTGATGTAAGCAGCGAGTGACACATACAATATAAGAGAGGTATCAGCATGTCTTATATTTCCCTTTCTCATCGAAGATATTGGATAAGGTGGGAGACAGAGGCCCTGAAGCTATAGGCGCCAGCAGTTACAGTTCCTGGAGCAGCTCTGGAGGAAGCATCAAGGTATTTGGTATCTATGTATCCATAGGTGCAGGAACTCTGTGTAATAGTAGTCCCTGGTAAGGGCTATACATGGCAAAGGGCAGGTGTCATGGACAGCACATCAATGGGAAGGGTGTCCAAGAGTTGCACAGGCACAGCGAGGGCAGTACATACAGGATCAGAGTGAGTGGAGATCCAGAGAGCCCGATTCAGGTAGGGGCATGTCCGGGCTATTCAGATGGCTCCAAGCAAGATGGGCCCATTTGGACATGATTCTGGACCGCAGGAACAAAACACTCCCGCCGTAACCAGAATCGGCCCGAGGCAGGCCCAGTGTGGCCCTGCTGCCTGCGGGGACGTCCTCCACACAGGCACCCTGACTCCTGAAGCTTTGGGCCCCCTTTTCCCCACCACCTGACCCAAGGCTGGCCTGCCATGGCCTGGATCAGGCAGCGGGGACCCCCCCACACTCGGCCCCAGGGGGATCTCCAGGCCCGATCACCGGTTTTGTGCTGCTTATTCCAGCTTTGAGGTGGAATGAGCAGCACATCCCCATGGGCCTTGCAGGACATACAGGGCCATGACCTGAATTGGCTCTGTACATCCTGCCTGGCTGGCCTGCCCCCGCTCTGCCCCCTCCCGTCCCCTCTGGCTCTCCCCATCCTGATGTTCAGGAAATATGGGAAGAGCTGGAGGGGGAATCTGGCCCAGACAGCTTGCGGGGTTGTATGTCCTGCTGTGATGTGCAGCCCTCTACCCCGTGTCCCAGAATCGGGCCCAGAGCCAGGTTACCTCTGCACTGATCAGCACAAACGTGTACTCAAAGTCCCATAGGTGCTCCTTGTGGTCTTGGGCAAGCCTCTTAACTCTCCATTGCCTCAGGTACAAAAACATAGATTGTGAGCCCTTCAGGGACAAGGGAAATATATATAATGTCTATATATATATATATATATATATATATATATATATATATATATATATATATATCTGCAGTACCTGAATGTACACTGTTTTGACTTGTAGAAAAACGGTATATAAGCCTAGTTAAATAAATAAATAAATGATGGTTGCAGCATGGAAGGGCCATAGAATACAGGGGGAGGTGAAATTTTCCTATGATAAAGATCTTGCATCTCAGGGAAAAGCCTGCAGCAGCACAGGGATCCTTTGCTTGAGACCATGGCAGGGACACAGATGTGAAAGGCAGAGGGATGTGCGAGCAGCACTCAGGTGACACCTTGGAAGTGCAAGCAGGACAGGATGTGCATGTGCGATGGATGGCAGTCAGAGAGAAAAGGGTGACACAAGTGTAGGATGTGGAAAAGGGAAATAAGATAGGAAACCCATGGAGCAGGTCAAAGAAGTCACAGCTTCCAGATAATGCGATAGAGGAACAAGGCAGATCACATGGTCCTCAGAATTTTGGGAGCAGCACAGCACATCTCCCTATTAGCCTTCCCAAGCTACATGTGGGTGCAACCAGCAGCCAGATGGGGCAGGCTGAATAGACCAACTGATATAGATCGGGAAGCAGAGTAAGTCTATCAGGTGTGTGGTATCTGCCAAATCCTAAAATTGATATGAAATCTCTTACCCACAGCAGCAGCAGCAGCAGTAGCAGCAGTGGAGGGGGCAAGAGTTGCACATTTTGTACCTGCAGTGGAGGAGGAGGATGGAGACACACTGAGGAGGTAGATGACAGAGAAGGCAGAGGAGGGAGATTATGAATAAGTGGAGGAAGGAGATGATGATGAGTCAGAGGACGGAGATGATGAATAAGTGGAGGAAGGAGATGATGAGGAAGCAGAGGAGGGAGATGATGAGTAAGTGGAGGAAGGAGATGATGAGGAGGCAGAGGAGGGAGATGATGAGTAAGTGGAGGAAGGAGATGATGAGGAAGCAGAGGAGGGAGATGATGAATAAGTGGAGGAAGGAGATGATGAGGAAGCAGAGGAGGGAGATGATGAGTAAGTGGAGGAAGGAGATGATGAGGAAGCAGAGGAGGGAGATGATGAATAAGTGGAGGAAGGAGATGATGAGGAAGCAGAGGAGGGAGATGATGAGTAAGTGGAGGAAGGAGATGATGAGGAGGCAGAGGAGGGAGATGATGAGTAAGTGGAGGAAGGAGATGATGAGGAGGCAGAGGAGGGAAATGATGAGTAAGTGGAGGAAGGAGATGATGAAGAGGCAGAGGAGGGAGATGATGAGTAAGTGGAGGAAGGA
Organism: Ichthyophis bannanicus; assembly: GCA_033557465.1. Taxonomy (NCBI): domain Eukaryota; kingdom Metazoa; phylum Chordata; class Amphibia; order Gymnophiona; family Ichthyophiidae; genus Ichthyophis; species Ichthyophis bannanicus. Next base: position 607,760,546 of record CM066033.1, read on the forward strand.
GATGATGAGGAGGCAGAGGAGGGAGATGATGAGTAAGTGGAGGAAGGAGATGATGAAGAGGCAGAGGAGGGAGATGAAAGAGGCAGAGGAGGGAGAAGATGAGTAAGTGGAGGAAGGAGATGATGAAGAGGCAGAGGAGGGAGATGAAAGAGGCAGAGGAGGGAGATGATGAGTAAGTGGAGGAAGGAGATGATGAGGAGGCAGAGGAGGGAGATGATGAGTAAGTGGAGGAAGGAGATGATGAGGAGGCAGAGGAGGGGGATTGTGAGCAAAACAGAGCTGTAGAGGAGACAGAAGAGGGAGTTGACAAGGTGGAGGAGGGAGATGATGAGGAGGCAGAGGAAGAAGACAACGTGGAAGCAGGGGCGGGCTACAGAGTGGCAGAGACACCACTGATAGAACATTGGCAATCCTCAGAGTTTTACCTTCAAAGCAAGTTTGAGGAGAATTTAACAGTTGGTGCGTATATTGATATAATGGCATGATATTTAATATGTGATTGTGCACGCCTTTATATATTTTTGATAGTGTGAAGTTTTGTATGATAAATTTATTTTTATTAGATTCTATTCGTATAGGGTGTGAGCCTATATCGAATGATTCTTTGATGTGCCTGTGAGGGGTGTGCTTCGTGTTTAACAATGAAGGACACCAGCATAGTGGAATGTTCAGTGTTTATGCTCTTCTTTAGCTGGATAATCAGTGCACGGCAATCATTGGAGGATTTTCTTCCGAGTAACACCATGATCAATAGTTGAAACATGGAATATGGGATGTTAGGTTTATGTGTATAAATTTAACATATGAAATGGTGATAGTTTTGTTAAATTCTAAAGAATTATAGACAATTATTTTGAATAAGCTGGAATATCGAATGATATATTGAAAAATGTTGTTATTGATGATTGAAAAGTGTTATTATTGATAATAAGAAAATTTAATAGTATTTGTGGGGACTTCTATACATGTTTAATTGTGATGTTAAATTGGCGGGGTTATGTAATTAAATATTAAATTGTTTGTTATGATATATGATTTTTAAATAATAAAATATATTTATAACACACTGATAATTCGATTCTTTATATGATATGTGGTTTCATGTACTCAATTATTTATTTACATTTATATACAGCAGATTCTATAAGATCTCCACGGTTCTCAGTACAATACTGGCACTGACAAATCCAATAAATTTGGTGCCTCCCCCATTGCTTATGTATGACACTGTGCATGTGTGTATGGCACTGTGTGTTGGTGTGCTGAAGATGAGGTGTGTGAGTGGTCTGTGATGTGAGTCAGAGTACTAGTGAGTGTTAGTCACCATCTGTCTGTCTGCCTGTCAGTGTTTCAGTGATTCCCAGAGCACTGTGTATTGGTGGTGGTGAGACAAGGGTGTTGATAGTTAGATATTAAGAGTATTGGTGGTGGGATATAGAAACATAGACACATGATGGCTGAAAAAGACCAAATGGTCCATCCAGTCTGCCCTTCCATACAATTACTATATTCCCTTTTTTCCCTTTAGAGATCCTCTGTGTTTGTCCCATACTTTCTTGAATTCAGATACTATCCCGGTCTCTACTATCTACACTGGGAAACTATTCTATGCATCTACTACTCTTTCCACAAATACATTTTCCCGCATATTACTCTTTCACCCTCATCCTACGTCCACTCATTACAGAGCTTACTTTCGATTGAAAGAGACTCTCCTCCTGTGCATTTATGTCACAAAGATAGTTAAATGTCTCTATCATATCTCCTCTCTCCCATCTTTCCTCCAAAGTATATGTATTGAGATCTTTAAGTCTGTCCCCATATGCCATATGACAAAACCCACTGACCTTTTTGGTACCTACCCTCTGTACCAACTCCATCCTCTTTATATCCTTTTGAAGGTGTGGTCTCCAGAATTGCCTACAATACTCCAAATGAGGTCTCACCAAAGACTTATACAGAGGAAGCAGGGATGCTGTATCTGTCTGATTTGTGCTGATCCGGCAGGAGGAGGCCCACAGGGAGCAAAGGAGGGAGAGGGCTCCTCTATTAGGCCTCCTCCTGCCGGATCAGCCTTACAGATGAACAGTGTCTGTTCCAGTTCAGCTTTGATAATGTGGCTATACACCAGTTATGTCTGGAGCTGGAGCTCCTCCTCCACTCAGCCACTCAGAGAGGTGAGCCCATACCTATGCACATGAAGGTAACTACAGCCCTAGCATTCTTGCCACCCGCAGCTTCCAAGCAGTGGTGGACTCAGCCATTCAGCGGTGTTCCAATGCATCTCACAATTCTTGGCAGCTTTTCTCACCAGAACTGTGGACTACATAGTTTTTTCCCGTCACTATGCAGCAGAAGCAGCAGACCATGCTGCAGATTCCCTGCAGTGCTGGGTGTCATTGACTGCATATATGTGGCCCTCAGGCCCCCAAGAAGGAGGGAATCCAACTACAGAAATAAGGCCTTCCAATCTGAATATGCAAGTGATCTGCAATGTCCAGGGCAAAATAACTAATGTCTTTCTATTCTTCCCAAGGTCATACCATGATTGCTATATTCTCTCACAGTCAGGCATCTATGAGCACTTCACCAGTGGAGAAATCACCAGAGGCTGGCTCCTAGGTAAGCAGGCAGAGAACCTAGGCCACAGGTATCCAGTGTGTATAGGGGATATAAAGAGAGACTTGCAGCAATTCCAGAAAAATGTATCCACAGCACGTGCCACTAAAAAGAAGTACCATAACTGTGAGAAAGGAAGTTACATGTAGCTTGTTAGACAGAGTGATAGACACTTCATTTGGGAAGCCAGGTGTAAATTTCATCTCTATTACACACATCCAAATGCCTGAGGAACCCAGTAAAATGAATATCTTTGCAGCAGGTGAAAGGACAGGATCACATGTCAGCAGTGCAGGGAAGAGGACAGCCAGGAAAAGCCCCCAGGCCCATAGAGGTCCACATATTTTGGGGTCTGAGGTACATGCTAGCAAGCAGAACAGCATGACAAGTATATAAAAAGCATTTCTGGTTGCTTATCCTGTACCATACCACTACTTCCTCTCGCCAGCTGCTGCTGCTCCCACTGCAGGATAAATCAGTTGCTGCATCGCAGTGCACACCCATATGGCAAACTACAGCCACTGCCTGCTATAGAGATGGAAGGATGCAGTGATGGAAGAGGTATGGGAAGATTGTCTGAAATGCCACCCGTGGAGAGGAAGGAGGGTATGTATATAGGGCCACGACTGCCATCATCCACAGACTTCCATGGACCTTAAGCTATGCATGGCAAGGGCTAATAAACATACTGTAGCTGTACATAGGTCAGGAGACAGGAGAATATGTCTAGAACTGTGTGCACTCCTCCCCAGTTCCAGCTCTACCCATATCTCTTGCAGGTGACAGAGGATAGACACCAAGGAGCTGGCTCATGAATCCAATTGTGGCACTCAGGACTGAGGCAGAGGAGTGATACAACTGATCCCAAAGAATCAACAGAGCAATCATTGAAAGAATATTTGGCCAGCTGAAGATCCATTTTCTGTGCCTAGAGAGATCTGGAGGAGAGCTACTTTATAGCCCAACCAGAGTGTGCAAGATTTTTATGGCCTACTGCATGATGCACAACCTCCCACAGGCATCCCTCCCTCCCTCCCTTGCCTCATGATGTCCTACCTCTCCAATAGAATGATGGCAATATATGGGGAGGCAAAGGCCAGATGTCCATATAGATGGCACAAGAACTGCCATGGTGTGTGGATGATCACAAACCCTGTTATCTGCCATAGTTCCTCAGGAGCTAGGCTGCATATTTTCCCCTTCTCCATGTACCCTTCCCCTTCTCCATGCACCCTGCTCTTCACTACATTGGAGGGACTACACAGGAGTGGTAGAGGGCACAGCACCACTGTTGCTAGAACTTGAAGTATTATCTTCCTTCTTCTCTCCTTCCCCTTGGTTGCTGCTGTGGAGGTCTGAGAAGTTTGGGCTGGGGCCTGAGCCACAGGGTCAAGCTTCCAGTATGTTGCCCAGTGGAGGATTGCCCTTGGTGGCTACTTGTGGTCTTCCACCTCTGTTGTTGGGTGGAGGTTCAACTGTTGGATGGTGAGCTGATGCTGGAGAGGAGGCTGCACATGGGTGTAGGGAGAACAATGCTAGCTGAAAGTCTACCTCAGGTCATGATGCAGTCTTCTCATTTCTTCCAGGAGGGCCTGTGTAAAATCTCTCTGTTTCTTCTGCACCTCCAGGGACTGCTTCATGACGTCCAGCTGCTCACACCATATCTGCAGATACTCAGAATTATGTTGAAGCAGCCTCTTCCCACAGCACAAAAGATGTTGGCTCCTCTGGATGGTGGTGCAGCTACCCTTCTTCTCATGCATCAAATGTGCGTTGTCAGGAGGTGGGTCCCTATTGCCGAAAGGAAATGGTGGCAGTTCCATATCATCCTTGTCCATGTATTCCCCCCCTCCATCTCCTCCAGGTCATGCACATTGTTGCTTCTGGATTCCCATCCCTCCTTGGCATCTCTGGATGGCACATAGGGTGGACCAGCATGTAGACTATAGCTGTACATATGTCACGAGCAAAGCAGACATATCTCCAGTACCAAATATAGCTTTATACCTTTTTGCTGGTGGATCTGTGTCTGACACTTTGTCCTATCCAAATCATAGTGCTACTATTGAAATAGATGCCATTGTGCTAATCTGTGGGGATATCCGATGTTAAAAAATAATTTACCCAAACTTTGTTCATAACCCTCACAAACATGTGCTTGTGAAAGTGCACACTATTGAGCAATAGCAATATGAGATGAAAGAAAACCTTGAAAAGAAACGATACAAACATTTTAGGATTGCATACCCCTACAGTTTAATACATGTGAAAATTATGCAATAGATCGTGCCAATTAAGAATGCCTTTTGTATGGTAACATACAGGTTAAAATCATGGCTCTTTTTGTTGACATTTTTAATGGGAATAATTGACCTTTCAAAGTTGGTCCATTTGATGTTTTAATTTCAATTTATGCATTATTTCATAGAAAAAGCTTTTGAGCAAGTGACTTTATTTTGCATTATTGGTATTCTAGATAGAATGTGCCAGGTAAGTTGCAGCATAAAGTTGTATTCAAATGCTTTGATGTCATTGTAGTTTCGGATTTCAGCAGGACGGCATTTACTTAAACAGTAACACCATGCTTTAAATAACTGATCCCAGCAGCAGCACATATTTGTGCGGGCTTTGAACAAAGTTTGGGTAAGTTATATTTTAACATAAATAAACTTATTAAATAAATAAACATCCAATATCCTCACAGTTTAGCATGATGGCATTTGTTTAAATAGTAGTGGTATGATTTGGAAAACTGGTCTTGGTAGTAGTACTATACGATTGGGGGAGCTCTGAGTAAAGTCCGGGTAAGTTATCATTTTGTTTAACACTAGCCAACACTACATGGCTAACGTAAAAAGTTGCCCTTAATAAAGGCATACTATTTATATCTTAGGGGTATGTTTACTAAATGGCGTAAGGGAGCAAGTGTGCTGTTTATGTGTGGTAATGGCACACATGTCCCCTTAACGCCGCAAAAATGAGGAGTTTCCATGCTTAAAAGGCTCCTGCAGTGTAAAGGGAACAGGAGGCAGAGAGCGAGCGTTAAGGAGCGGAGAGTGGGCGGAGAAGGGGCGGTAACACCATATGCTACTTTAACGCCTCTTGCATTAACACCCCTAAGAACCTCTTAATGTCTGTAACCTTACTGCAATGTAAAACCTTGCGGAAAGGGTGTCTGCAGAGGGGAGAGAGCCTATTTAGACGTGAGCAGTGTGATGAAATGACAAGGGAGCCCAAGTCAGTGCTAGTAGTGCTCCATTAACAGCAGCAGCAGCATGGTGCACAAGTAGAAAAGGGCACCATGCTGTTGCTGCCAATGGAGCAAAAGGGGTGACACATTGGTCAAGCAATGGTGGACATTGCAGACCAGGGAGCTGCCCAGGTGTAACAAAGCGGCATAAGAACAGATGTTCTGCAGATATGCCATACTGGGTTAGACCATGGTCTGTCAAGCCCCATATCCTCTGTCCTATAGTGGACAATCATGCTCACAAGTACCTAGCTGGATCCTTAAAATGTACTCATGTTCAATGATGCATGTAGTGGGGCAAGCTGTGGATCCGCAGTGCCCCCTGCATAATGGTGCAATGACCGTTCCCCTGGAATCTAACCAAACCTTCTGTAAGTACAGTTACAAGAGGAGCCTTTACGACATCTTTGTGATCGGAGTTCTAGAGATTGCCTACGCATTGTCTGACAAACTATATACGCCTATCAGTCCGGAATGCGTTACACTGTAGCGGCATTGCCTGTCCCCTTGTCCACCCACATTTTGATGGCATAAACAACCGATCAATGTTTACCCATTCCATTCCATTCAGCAATACATAGACCCCCAGCATATCTCCCCTTAGTTGTCTGTCCTCCATGTTGAAGGAGCCTAACTATGCACATAGGGGCATTCCCCCATCCGCACCATCTGTGATGTCCGTCATGATCAGACAGTGACTTTGGCAAAACACAAATATATGGCAGCTGTGGAAAGGAGATCTGCCACATGGGGCAGTCCAAGGGACATGACACCCTAGGCAGAGATCCCGGTGGGCCTCCCCCACTGTGCCACTGAACCCAGCTGTGGAGGAAGAGGCCGATAGCTACTGGCAGCTGTAACCTTCCAGGTAAATGGAAAATGCAGGTAACTGGGGAAATACCACAGCAGTGGCTGCCATCCTTCCCCCGAGATGTATCAGTGGCAGGTGGTGATGGGGCCTCTGCATAGTCAACTGGTGGGGGGCTGCATGGCTGTCCATGTGTGCCTCTGATCCCCCCCCCATCTGAGCCTTGCACCCAAGGTGCCCACCTAACCCGCATGTTTAACATGCTGTGACTGCGCATGACCACCACTGACAGTGCATGGGCATATCTACATGGTGTGGTGGTGGTGGTTGCATGGGCAGTGGCATCAGCTTTCAGCAGACAGAAGCCTTGCCCTAGTCCTGTGCGTCATGCACATTGCAGCATGTGTCAAAGGCCATCCAAAGGGAAGCATGTCAGCAACAGGAGCAATTGTCACTATATGGCAGCACTGTAGTGCAACACATGCAGTTGTTGTATATATGTGCAGAGGGTCACAGGTTCCGGTCCCTGCTGGGGTTTCTGTATTATATGTTCCTGTGGACAAGGATTAGCAGACAATGCAAATATAGCTCCAGCATGTGCACCCACCAGCAGCACTGACAGGCTCCACTATCCACAGCTGGTTGGAGGCTAATAGCACACTGACTGGATGGTAACAACATGTGGTGAGGCCAAAGCATGCTAAAAGCACCAACACACAGAGCAAAAGCTATCAATCCTTGAGATGACATTGAGACAGGAATGGCAACCATCCCCACTTTTGCACAATGTGCCAGTGAGAGCATATGCGTATGTGTGTGTGTATATATGGTTCCCTTTTGTCCTGCGGCTTTCTGCACTTCACTTTGGCTCACATTGTCTGAGTTGTCCCCAGCCTTTGTTTGAAAATGTGAATAACGCAAGGCGGAGGATTATGGGTACGCCTGAAACAAAGCAGATTGGCCTGCATGTGTATGCCGCAATGGTAGGATCAATGGCTGAGAAGTCATTGTGTCAATCTGCCATGTACATTGCCTTGGTGGCCACAGCATGTCATGCTGAGATGGCACTCTTACTATGACCAAAAAGTGACCATGGCATGGCTATGTATCCACATAGAACTATTATAATGTCTGGCGCCAATGATGTGGATGCAATCTGTCTGGGGATGTCAATCACAGAGCAAAATGCTGGGTATCCCAAGGCAGGCTGCTCCTGGTTGCTCTAAGTACATGCTGTGTTGGCTGACCAACTGTAGTTAGTATGTGCATGGCTGACACAGCCCAGTGAAGGGCAGTGGGGGCAATCTTATTGTATGTGCTGTGGTAGATTGTTGGTCCTCAATGGTTGGAGCAGCAGTGGTTCATGGCCTCTCACTAGGGTCATGGCTTGACAGTAGCAGGAGCCCCACCTCTCTCAATAACATCCCCACTGCAGTGGATGTCCAAGGCATCAGTGTATTGCCACTAGGAACTGACCTACACGGTTATCGGTGGGTTAGTGTCCAACATGTGCAAAACAGAGGACTGAGTCATTGCTGTCATCTACAGCATGCAAGAAACAAGAAAAAAAAAGGTATAACACACTGCAGACAATGCCTGCCACATGCTAGCACTGATGTGGACCTACAGCACAACAAGCTGAGACTATCTCTAAAAGTGCAGGTTCAGTGGAACAGGTACTGGGCACCCATCCTCACCCTCAGGGTGACAGCTGGAATCACTCTGCAGTACAGCTTGCAGTTGTTATATGCATGTAGCACTTGCAGTCAGTGTGTCTTACTGAGCAGATGTGCTGGATCAGTGCATTCTCCATTGGTTCTTCAGGTGCAGACCACTGTTTTGCATGTGCAGTGCCACATGGGTAGTGGAGGGCCCAGCCTTTACCAGCACACACACCAAAACGTTTGATCAGAGACCTGCAGGCTGTATGCATCAACATAGTGCTGTGTGGAGGTGTAGCCTATTGGTTGGTACAATACCTCCATAATCAAAGGTCCAGCATTTGATTCCCACATGTTCATTTTGTGCCTGGGTGCTACTCAGGTCACTTGGCCAACTCACACAGTCCTGGCTCTGCTGTGACCTGCAGACAATCATCCTTCTATGTTTCTATGCATTATGGCCACATGTTGGGTAGCCCAACATGGCATTCCCCATCATGGACTTCTGAGAGCATGGCTTTAGTGGCTCTGCAACGGCCCATTGCAGTGGGTCAGTGATGTATACGCAGCGGATGTCTGGGACAACTGATATGGATGCATTTTCTATTGCGCCATCATTGTGACCTTCAAGCTTTACGTAAAGAGGATATATCTCGTAAATTCAGGCACAAAACACTTGTTGCATAACCACCCCCTCCACTGTTCTACCATCATTACTTGCTCCACATGGAGCAAATGGGTTCAACTTGTCCCTTTCTATCATGTCACTCTGTTGAGTGTATTGTCTTGCAGTTGCATGGTCTGGGGCACCAGTCCCACTTACACAAATGGTGTTTCATGTATCCCATGGCACTGCTACTTTTGGATCACACACACCAAATTCTTTTGGCCAGTAAGATCCCATGCATCCACCCAACACACACATTGCAAACTCTCTGCTTGGAAAATCCATGGCACAGCCCTGCACCCGACATTTGGCCATCAGGGGGATTCATGTATTTGCAAGTAAGCTCCCCCAACATGGCCTTCAAGGGTCATTTACAGCAGTTAGCCATATCATGCACACTTCTCCTGTGACTGCTCAACATGGGCACTCATGGACAATCCTCACTTTGCTGCCCATTTCAGAAGCATGCTGCCTCCACCCATATACTGTCCTGGCCTATGGCATGCCACACACTGACAGTACATCTGGATACACATCCATACCTCACAGACACTATAATATAGCTTACGGCATGGTGTATGTATCTAGGACTGCCTGCCGGTCACAGCTCCCCCCGCTGCTGCAACTATTCTGCTGCTGCCACCACCCACCCATTACTCTGCCAACACCCACACTGACCAGCATCACTAGGCAGCTGCCTATATCGCCTGGTCAACAGCACAGGCCTTCTCTATGGTCAAACATACTCATCACACATACTGCCACATAGCCAGGCATCAGGTGAATCAACTCCATCAGCTATCAACTGTGCTTGCATCCATACCTTCTCTAATGACTTCCCTGCAGGCTGTATGCATCAACATAGTGCTGTGTGGAGGTGTAGCCTATTGGTTGGTACAATACCTCCATAATCAAAGGTCCAGGGCCCCATCTTTGCCCCATCTTTCAGCATTTCAGAGGTTTTCCTGCATTAAGGTGTATGCAAGACACCTTAACGCAGCATGTCCTGTTACCGCATGTGACGTGTCCATTACCACCCCTTATTGCCGGAACAGCTCTAACTTGCCCTGTACACTTACTGCATGGTAACCGCTTATCGCTGTGGTTACCGCTCAGAAAGATATGCTCCCTTACTGCCATTTAGTAAACATACCCCGGAATGTATTAATTATAATTGCAATTGGAGAGAAAGGGAAAATTTTAAGTAAAATAGTGATGGGAACATAAAGAAGTATTTAATGATCTTCACAGTAATGCAAATTTGATTTTGACAAAAATAAAAATCTATTAGCACCAAAGCTTTATTAAATTAGATTAGGAGAATTATCCCATTTTTAGCAAGTCTGAAATACAGTAAAGACTTACAGTGTGCCATTATTAGATTAACTCTTATTAATAATTTGGTGTGAATGTCATACTGTAAATAGAATTACATTTAATCACATTTTATGCTGTTGTAGGTTTCACTGTAAATAGAATTACATTTAATCACATTTTATGCTGTTGTAGGTTTCACCCTCTATGCAGTAAAGTCGAACACACTCCTGATGCAGCAGTATTGTGAAATGCAGGCCTTGTCGAGGGTGATGCTTGGTCAGTGCAAAGCTTATGAATGCATTATGTGAGAAAACATTTGGGGATAAAAGTTGTTTTTTAGCAATCAGATGGTGAATGTTTTTTTTTCTTGACCAGTGAAGAACAGTCCAAATAACCCTTTGAAAGCTCCGTGATGAGCACTCTGTGGTTAAAAGCTGAAAAGGATGGATTTTAAACTCTTTTCCCCCTATATTTAGGGGTATGTTTATAAACCCTCTTAACGTGCGCGCTGCGCAATTAGCACGCGCTAATGTACCTTAGCGCATGCTAATGATGATTTACGGGGCAAAAATGCGCTTTAGTGCACGCTCATGCACGCAGCGGCGGAAACGAGCGCTGAAGGTGGGGAAAGGCTCCCGGAGGGTGGAGGAAGGCTCCCCAGGGGCGGAGAGAAGGGGTCAATGGGTGGAGAGTGGGAGGGGAGAGGCTCCCCGCACACTAACGAGGTGAAATTCGAGGCCAAAACTAACGCAAGTGAAAACCTCGCGTTAGAGCTGATTTAAAGGGAAAATAAACCATTTCTGTCAGCAATGTACAGCAAAACCAGGGAAACCTACAAAAAAGTGATAAGTGTGATACATGTGCACGGAACAAAAGTGCAAATAAACATTGAAAATGACCCCAACAAAATAAAAAAAATCATAATCAAGCTGGGCAATAGTGATAGTAATGGGAAACATCAAAAAACACTCCCAAGAAAGCCCCAAAAAATAAATATGAATTTTGGAAGAGTCTACGCTCCGTCCCCATACAAGGTGAATGATCCCACAGTGAAATAGCACTGATCAGGGTTTCCCTCTCCATTGGACAGGTTACCTATGGCATGCACATGTTCCACAACAGCAGGGCGGGCATGTCGGAATGGGCAACTGGACAGATGCTGGGAAAGGGGATACAGAGGGCTGCAGGCGGCACATGCTGTGGTGCAGCTGGGGCACAGTGCGGACTAGGCAGATGCCTAGGTGGCACTTAGGAATGCTGAAACTGAACAGCAGCCAGACAGCAACTGATGAGGGCCCAACATGGGCAGAAGAGTGTTTATCACAGTGTCACAGGGGATAGTACCCAGCAGGTACCCCCAAGGGCACAGAACATTGGCAGGCGGTGTTGGGGGGAAGCGTGGACGCCTATGCAGACACCCCTACCCCAGAACACGCACCATAGGCAGCCGCCTACCTGCACACTGGATGGCTTGAGACTGCACACCACCAGCACCAACAGCAGAAGGGCATGTCAGCATGGTGGCACAGGGGTACTGGAGGTGGAGGGGGGCAGTGGCAGCTGCCCAGAGCCGATCATGGCCTAGCCCTGTGTAGGTGGGTGCCATGCACTGCAACAGACAGGCTCTGTCTGACAAACAACCATGTTATCTCCAGGGACTGCACCATTTCTGTGACCACAGTGTGGTGCGGTGAACACAGCCAGTGTGTTCAAGAGCAGAAGGTCACAGGTTCAAGTCCCAACTATGGTTCCTGCCAACCCAGTCCCCATATTTTACCCACAACTGAAACGTGCTACTACAGACAGAACCTTTATTGCAGATGACGTAAACATGCCCAAAACACCTACGTTTTACCCAACAGAGCACAGACACCAGAAACAGGCGCATTACCCAGAGCAGAGTATCCCAATTGCAGTCCTGGAGGGCCAAACACCATTCAGGTTTTATGCTGCCTCTAATAAAGATGCCTGTGCTGCATTTCTATGCGCCGCCCCCATGGTATGCAGATGTATTCCATGCATATTCATGAGAGACAGCATGAAAACCCGAACAGTGTTGCGCACACCAGGATCGGGGTTGGGAACCTCTGTCGTAAAGCAGCAGCCAACAGGGCCAGACAAACCCGCACCCACAGGCTCCATTATCCAATGCCTCCTGGAGAGGCAGGACATTGGGCCCTGCGTGCATCTCCCTATACTAGCACCTGCATACCTTAGCAATGCCACCCTAAACCAGGGAATACAGTACACAGCTATCAAAAGGTTGCTATGATAACTGGCAGATAGCAATTCCGAGGTTAAGTACAATTATCTGAGTGAGCTGCATCATGGCAACCTTTCTGATGTCTGTGGAGTGTGCTACAGGTCTGGTGTCTGACAGTGTTTACCACCCTGGGTAGTGACCCCAACAGTATTGCGTGCCATAGCCATGCCTGCACTGTGTCCAGGACTGGAGCGGTGGCCAGGTCTGCCAAACACCCCTATAGTTCTACAATGCTGGTATAGGTGTGGGAGTGTGTATCTGCTATCCAGTGTGCGGTGTTGCAAACACACCCCACAGCCCACACTGCCAGCACTGTTGCCAGTATTGGCCTCCAAGGGCACAGAGCAGTGGCAGGAGGTGCTGGGGGGGAAGCGTGGACGTCTATGCAGGCACCCCTACCTCAGAACCCGCACCATAGGCAGCCACCTACCCGCACACTGGATGGCCATGACTGTGCACCACCCGCACCACCAGCAGAATGGCATGTCAGCATGGTGGCAGAGGGGTACTGGTGGTGGAGGGGGCAGTGTCTCCTGCCCACAGCACACCATGGCCTAGCCCTCTTCACGTGGGTGCCGTGCACTGCAATAGACAGACCCTGTCTGACGAACAGCCATGGACTCCCCAGGGAATGCACTGTTTCTGTGCCAAGACAGTGGTACAGTGCACACAGCCAGTGCCTTCAGGAGCAGAAGGTCACAGGTTCAAGTTCCAGCTGGGGCTCCTACCATCCCAGTCCCCACATTTTACCCACCACAAAAATGTGATAATACAGACAGAACCTTTAGTGCAGATAATGTAAACATGCCCAAAACATTGACATTTTACCCTACAGAGCACAGACACCAGAAACATGCGCATTACCTAGAGCAGAGTCCCCCAAATGCAGTCCTGGAGTGCCACAAATCATTCACGTATATGCTGTATCTAATAAAGATGTGTGTGCTTCATTTCCATGCGCCGCCTCCATGGTATGCAGATGTAACTCATGCATATTCATTAGGGACAGCAGGAAAACATGAACAGTGTTTGGCCCACCAGGACTGGAGTTGTGGACCTCTGCCCTAGAGCAGCGGCCAACAGGAGCAGAAAGAACCCCACCCACAGGCTCCATTATTGAAAGGCCATGGAGAGGCAGGATATTGGGCCTTGCGTACATCTCACAATACTAGTACGTGCATACCTTACCAATGCCACCATAAACCTGGGAATATGGTACACATATATCAAAAGGTTGCTATGATTACTGGCAGATAGCAATCCTTAAGTTAAGCACAATATGCTCAGTGATCTGTATCATACCAATATCTCTGATGTCTGTGGAGTGTGTTTCAGGTCTGGTGTCTGACAGTGTTCACCACCCTGGGGAGTGACCCCAACAGTATTGCATACCATAGCCATGCCTGTGCTGTGTCCAGGACTGTTGAGTTGGCCTGGACTGCAAAAACTCTCTATAGTAGCACAATGCTGGCATAGGTGTGGGAGTGTGTGTCTGTCCATCCAGTGTGTGATGGTTGCAACACCTTACTCAGCCCACACTGTTTGCACTGTGTCCAGTGTTAGCTTGCCAATGTGCATAATGAGGAGCAAGGTACTGTGGGTATAGCTCCGCCAAGGTGGCCTGGGCAGGATGTATGAGCACAGGGCATAGGGCAATGGCTGGGACATTGTAGTGGCTGGCCATCACCTGCACGGACAGGGTTGCCACAGCATGTCCTGCTGGGAGGTCACTCTCACCCTGACATAGCAGTCACCATGGCATGGCTAGGTCCACCCTAGTGCTAATAACATCTCTTTCAAGTAATATCTATGGGCTGCCTTTTTTGGGCCCCAATCACTAACCTATCTGCTTGGTGGGTGTGCTGACATCCCGGTTTTGGGTGCACACATTTTTTCCAGTAATATGCACTATGGACTAGCTAGCAGACTCTTTGCAGTTAGTATGTGTGAGGCTGGAACACCTTGCAGGGTGCCGTGGCTGCAGATTCACTGTGCTTGCTGCTGGAGAATGTCAGATAGTGGTGGTGGGCAGCTGAACATTTCCAGGGCCCCTGTCTGTCTGCTATCACCGTATGGATGCGTACAGAAATGCATGGACTGCCCTGTATGTTGTCTGTCCCCCAGCTGAACTGAGGTTGATGGTCCCCTCTACCAGCACCATTGCAATAATGTAGAATGTGGATCTGTTGGTGGGAGATCCTGAGCTCCAGAGGGCAGTTTGGGTGGTAATACATAATCCGCCTATGGGTCCAAAGAGCCGCCCTGTCCCGCCCCCCCCCCCCAATCACATAAATCATGTGGCCATGGCACCCACACAGGATATGCACTATTCTGGGTGCATCAAAGTGCTCAAGGGTTAAACTTGACTGAGAAATCAAAGATGGACACAGGTGTATTTGGCAGTGTAGCTGCAAGACCAACCCATCACACACTGGCACTGATGGGGACTCACACCATAGCCTATCTCAGCCAAGCCACGTGCTGTGGACATGGTGCTGGGTGGCCCACCTCACCCTCAGGGTGAGCACAGGACCCGCACAATGTGACGGTCAGTATCTATCTGTGCCAGTAACACACATGCTCAGTACTCCCTACCAGGCTGAGGTGGTGTGGGGTGCATACCCCATCCTGTGTTTATCTTTAGACTGCTGATTTGCATGTGCAGTGCATCATGGGTATGTGGGGTTTAACCCTATCCTGCCAACCACAGCAGACAGGTCGTGTGGTGGGCTGCAGTCCAACTGTAGCCAGCCAGGAGTTTGTTTAGCAGCTATGGAGAGGTAGCCCACGGGTGACTGCACTGCCTGTGGAGCCAGAGGTCATGGGTTTGATACCACAGTGGGGTTATGTGATAGGGCTGTCTCAGGAGGTTTTTTTTATAATTTAAATTGGTGCTGCCACCAACAACACCCTCAGTGCTGTAGCCTGAAGGTGCCTCCAAAGCGCCCTATAAGGTACCTCAAAGGGAACATTATAAGGTGCCGTGTTGGACAGTGCACCTTATTATGTGTCCTCAGGAGTGCCGCATAGGGTGCATGATGTGGCACCTTAGGTTATGCCAATGGGAGGGTGTGTTTGCTGGCAGCAGAATTTAAAAAAACCCAAATGCCTCACAAAGCACTGCAGATATTAAAGGGTCATGTCTCAGGCAGTCATATGCAAAAGCCGCAATGTGGCATTGAATCCATGACCCCTGCACCATCAGTCAGTGTCTTAACCATTGTGCTACACTGCTGTTTCTCCTTGCATGTCAGCGCACCTACTGAACATTTCCATGCGTTACAATGCACAGTGCTGCCATCAAAAACAGTGCTATGACCTTGCCGTGCCTGATTGGGCACCCTATAGGCCACCCTTTAAGCAACATTGTAGGGTGCCGTGGCGGACAGTGCACTTTAAAATGTGCCCTCTGGGGTACCTTATGGGGTGCCTTATGCAGCACCTTATGTTACAGCGCTTTGAGAGTGCGTTTGCTAGCAGCAGTAATTAAAATAAAATTAAAATGCCTCATAATGCAATATTACACATAAATGGTAGTGCCTCAGCCAGCCTTAATCATTGGGCACAGTGGGGGATTGCACCCATGACCCCTGCACCATCTGTCAGTGTCTTCACCATTGTACTGCAGCCCTGTTCCTCTGTTTGCACATCAGCACGCCTGCTTATGCTTCCCGCGCGCGTTACTCGTGCGCTAATGTGCGCGGTGCACAAGAGCGCGCGCGCTAATCCCGTTTTGTTACTTTAAACTGAAACGCCCACTCCTTATATGGCATCCTGCAGACTAACGCGGCGTGCACATTAAGAGGGTTTAGTAAACATACCCCTTAATCAATATTGGTATATGATTTGATGTGATTTGGATCTTATTCAGAGGTGGTTATATATATGGCATGATTAGATATCACTGTATTCTATCTTGGTTTTGTGGGTTGTAGCAACATATTGCCCCATCTTTGCCTCCCTATGTTCATCTTATTTTTCTTATCCCCCCAGAAGTTATTGTCATGCTCGCAAAAACTACCTCATGATCTTCGTATCATGTTGTTGTTGTTGTTGTTAACCGCCTTGAGAATCTGAAAGGCGGTATATAAGTAATGCTAAATAAAATAAATGTCATTGAGTTTGTGTCGACTCATGGCGACTCTCTGGATAGTTGTCCTAAACTGTGTTTGGTTTTCAGTCAGGTAGCTCATTGTTGATAGATGGCACCCATTGCTGGCCTTCCTCTTTTGCATTGACCTTATACCTTGCCAAGCATGATGTCTTTCTCTAACGATCTCTCTCTTCGCATGATGTGTCCAGTCTGAAAATCAAAGTCATGTCATCTGAGCTTCTAAAGAAAGCTTAGGTTTGATCTTCTCTAGTACTGACTGGTTTGTTCTTCAGGAAGTCCATTTTATATACAGTATTCATTGTCAGCACCATAATTCAAAGGCATCAGTTTTCTTCAGGCCTGATATTCTTCTACTAAACCGTGCAAATGCCTTTCATGGGGATATTTTACACACCCCGTCTATGTCCCTTACCCACCCCAATGCTATCCGGTTAGCATCGGGGCATGTTGGTGGAGTTCCAGGTGGAGTGAAGGTAGGGTTGCGAGATAACCGGGCAACAACAATATTGCATGATGCCCAGTTAGTGCTCTACACTAAAAAGATAGACGAGAAAGCCCCTCGCCTATCTTTATGGTGTAGGCACTAACCAGGCAGCATGCAATATCGCTGCTGCCCGGTTAGCTTTGGCAGCTAACGAGTTGTGTGTCGATACCCAGATATTCAAAAGTTTGATGAAGATGGATGAAGAAAGGTGGGTATTAGAAGTATTTTTGATGTGGAGCTCTGTATTAAAATGGGATAGAGTGCACAGTATTGCTCAATAGTGCACACGCTTTCAAAAGAGTGCAAACTATTGAGCAATAATGATACAAGACAAAGGTTGGAATTTTAATCTATTGGTATAATTGCATACTGTATGATTTTACTAGAGATATCACCTGTCCCCTACCTTCTCTCCCTGACCCAGGAGCTTAGACATCTGTTTACGATCCTTATATGTCCTGTAAGAATGCCCATAATCTGTATATAGTTTCTCCCGGTTCTTCCAAGTTTACTACCCCTGTTCAATGTAAACTCAATGTGACCTGCTGCATTGTAGTATGTTTTGTTCAACTGTAAACCGCACTGATTATAATAGCGCGGTATATAAGAGATATAAATAAATAAATAAATATAAATCGCTTTAAAGGTATTGCTAGAGATGATTAATAAGTCTATATAAATAAATAAATATTTGTCTGTAGTATACACACTTAAAATTGTCAAGGTTTGATGAGTGCTAATGGCTTCTGACTTCTACCACAGGTTCCTTGATCCGGCCCACTTTAGCACCCCAAAACAGGGGGACTAGTTTAGAGGTAACACTTGCCTCTGAGGGGGAAATAACATCAGTGAGAGCCAGAATTTGTATCCTTTGTGGCATGTGAAAAATATCTGGTATTGCTATAACTGAGGGTGGAACCTGGCAGGGAACCTCTTGCTTAACTAGACACCATGGGACAAATTTTATATAGTGTGAGCAGGATGGTATATGCATGAAAACACATATGTCCCTATTTGAAAGGACCTACATTTGTGAATGGGCACTTACACGTAAGCTTTAGTTATACACTATTCTGTAAGTGCCGGTGGGCTTAACAGAGCCGCAAGGGAGAAACTCTCCCTTTGCGGCTCTGAAAACCGGCGCGGAGAAGAACTGATGCAGGGAGGGAGGGCTCTGCCGGGCAGGGGAGGGGCCACGGGACACTCAATTCTGCTGCTGCCACGGCAGCAGTGCAGAAGCCAGCTTTTTTTTTATTTTAAATTTTCCCTGGGCTGATGGG
The DNA here is from genome assembly GCA_033557465.1 of Ichthyophis bannanicus. NCBI lineage: Eukaryota > Metazoa > Chordata > Amphibia > Gymnophiona > Ichthyophiidae > Ichthyophis > Ichthyophis bannanicus. Next base: position 607,779,009 of record CM066033.1, read on the forward strand.
GGGGAGGAGGGTTAGGACTGATAATGGGCTGTGGGCTGATGGGGGGGGGGTTAGGACTGGTAATGGGCTGAGGGGGCTAAGACTGGAAATGGGGTGATGGGGGGTTAGGACTGGAGGTGGGCTGATGGGGATAGGACTGGTAATGGGCTGTGGGCTGATGGGGGGGTCAAGACTGGTAATGGGCTATGGGGGGCTAAGACTGAAAATGGGATGATGGGGGGCTTAGGACTGGAAGTGGGCTGATGGGAGGCTTAGGACTGGTAATGGGTTGGGGGGTTGCTAGGACTGGAAATGAGCTGAGTGGAGGGGAGCTAGGATTTGACATGGGCTGATGGTGGGGCTAGGAAAGGACTAGAAATGGGCTGATGGGGGCTGGTATTGGAAATGAGCTGATGGAGGGACTTGGATAGGACTGGAAATGGATGGGGGAGCTAGGACTGGAAATGGACTGATGAGGGGATTAGAAGGGAGCGGATGCTGGGTGGGGCTGGAACTATGCACAAAAGGTAGAAAGATATCTCTTTATTTTGAATTTATTAATTGGAATATGTCAGCTCTGGGAAATGTGCATCATTAACGTCTGCGCTTTGTTTAGTACAAGAGGAAATTAATTTACAGTTTTATTTCTACAGTGTTGTACATTCCAAGTTTGGCTTTTGGGGTTCCCAGTTTAATTGTCTTCCTGTTTCTAAATTGTGATTCCTTGTTTGGTGATGGTCTATGTTCTGCATGTGTAACTGAGCTGAGGTATTCTATTTATGTAGTTTCTATTCGACATTGACACTTGTTCTGTTTCCCCAGTTGGTCATGTATTATTATTCTCTGAAATGTATTGGTTTAATATTTGCAGTGTTGCCTTTTGATAGGTAGGGTCTGGTGCTTTGTGAGTCCTGGTAGTGCTGTTACGATATGGTGGGTTTGCTATGGGTTTTAAAAAAGGGATTTTTTTGGTTGGACTATCACGTTAGAGAGTCTTAACGGATAGGACAGCTATATAGTGCTGTAAATTCCGTCTTTTGGATCCATAGAGGGTCAGTTTAAAATTAATTAAAATGGAGGACTCACTTCAAGAGGAGGAAAGTTCCTTCTCATGGTGAGTGATCCAACAAAAAATTAGTATACAAATCAGTATATACGAGTACATTTTGACTAAACGCTGATGTTCTATGGTTCCTGTATGGAAAATAGGGAGTGTAGTTAAGTGAAATCAAATATTTATAGGATTTAATGGGTTCTAAATGGACAGTGTTTGTAGTAGTTCCTATTGTGCCTGGATTATAGTAACATAGAAATCTTTTAGTCTTTCTTTATCCAGACACTCATTAAGAGCATGTTTACTAAAAGTTAGTGTATGGTAACATTATGCAAATGTTTATGCAAATGAGGCATCTCATGCAAATGAGGCCCACACCCCCCTTGGGCCGCCCCTGCCTGCTAGACTAAATTATTACTGCCTAGTGATGTGCATTCACTTATGAACAAATGGTAAATGTGATAAATGAGGGAATTTTTATTTTGAATACCTTATACAAACTAAAAGGAGATGGGTCCCAAAACTGAAAACCATTCATTTTCAGCTCCATTATACAGTAGTGTGCAAAAGTATGGAATCACTTGTGAGTTTTGCATTTTTTGTACTTTCTAATGTTTTTTTTTTTTAATTTGCGTTAGCCCAGCATAGTCATCTTTCCACCACGTTAAAAGGGATACATTTGGCTATTAGAGTTGACTTTTTTGCATTCCTTGCTTCCAATTTAAATACTTTACAGACACTGGGAGATAGCTACTGCGATTTTTGTGAATCCTGCATCAAAACTGGATCGAGATTATCCAATATGCACACGTTATTTCTGACCAATCAGGAGGCTGGTTTCACTAACCAATCACAATGCAGATATCTAGCCAACAGTGCAGCTATAAAATGCATGGAATTTTTGAATTTCATATGCTTTCTGGATTGACCATGAAGATGACTCGGACCCTGACGTTGGAGGAGTGTGTTCGTGTGTCCTTTATGAGCGAGGAAGGATTTTCAAGCCGTCAGATAGCCAGGAAAGTTGGCTGCAGTCAGAGCGCTGTTGTTAAGATTCTACAGAAGAAAGAAATGGGTTCAGTGGTGGACAAGCCTCGTTCAGGTCATCCACATGCATCAACATCACGCCAGGACCGCGCACGACGATGCATTTCACTGACTAATCGCAAGTTGACCTCTCCTCAGCTACTTCGAGAGCGGTCAGACAAGAATGGGGTCAATGTCAGCTCATCAACAGTTCATCGCCGGTGCCCGCAGTTTGGTCTCCGGGGCTGCAAAGCAAGGAATAAGCCACTGATGACTGACATACAAAGGCGCAACCCGATCGTGTGGGCGAGAAAGCACTCAACCTGGTCGACTGAAATGTGGGAAAAGGTGCTATTCAGCGATGAAAGCACCTTTTGCCTGTTTGGTAACCAGGCCCACACCTATGTGAGATTTCCTGGAAAGGAATTCAAGCCTGAGTGTCTCAACCTCACTGTGAAGCATCCTTTGAAGGTCATGGACTGGGGCTGCATGGCTGCCAGTGGCGTTGGACGTCTTCACATCGTCGATGGAATGGTCAACGGGGCGAAGTACATCAACATACTGCAAAAGTGCATGGTGCCATCAGCACACCAGCTGTTTCCTGGCCAGTTCCTGTTCCAAGATGACAATGCACCCTGCCATCGCTCCAGACAGGTGATCAGCTGGAAGCCGCGGAACAGCAACAAGTCAATGGACTGGCCTGCCCAGTCTCCAGATCTGAATCCAGTCGAGTACCTGTGGCACAAGGTGGCCTTGGAAATATCCAAGAGGCATCTGACATCAAAGAGTTAGCTGATTGAGTCACTCATTGCAGCTTGGAACTACATTGTCACCAATGATCACCTTGTCAGACTGGTTCATTCAATGCCGACAAGGTGCAGTCAGGTGATCAAGAACAAAGGGTGGCCCATCAAATACTGAGCCATCACGGACACATAAAAACGGCCTTTTTCAAGGCCACATACATTAATTTGAAGGAAACCTGGCATGCGTCCATAATATTTTAAAGCATACTTACAATAATATATCGTTGGCCACCGATGTACATTACGCGATTTTCACAGAAAATCTATCAACAGAACAACTATGGGGAACAAACTCAGAAAATAAGGGCCAAACCAATACTAAAAGTTGGCCCTAATAGCCAAATCTATCAGTTATCATGAGATACACAGAAAAAGCCACTGGGAGGAAAAATAAATTAAGATATAAGGTCACGAAGTTGATAAAACGTCAAATTTATAAGTGATTCCAGACTTTTGCACACCACTGTAGTTTGTAGGGCCCACAAAACAGCATTTGTTTTAGCTTTTTTAGTATGAGGCTCACCAGGAACCAATCCCATGATCCTTGGGCATGGAGGCTAGTGACTGCAGCTGAGGCTTCAGGAGCTGTACAGTCAAAATAGAAGTCAGTATATAGTTATCTTCTTGCCACCAGAGTGACCTGTCCCTAGAGGACCCCATTTGACCACCATTTGATCTCTAATTAAGGGCACACCTTAATGGGATCCTCCAACTGAATGCCTCACTATTTTCCACCCTGAGGATAACAACTGTGCAGCTCCTGTGGCTTCAGGTATAAGTCTGCAGACTCTGCCCCTGAGAGTCACAGGTTAAATCTCTGTTGAGTATGACAGACAGACAGACAGACAGACAGACTGAAGCCACCTTGGGAAGGGACAAGGAAGGGGATGGAAGGATATCCCTATGAGGAGAGACTTAAAAGGTTGGAGCTCTTCAACTTGAAAAAGAGAAGGCTGAGGGGGAATATGATAGAAGTCTATAAATTAATGAATGGAGTGGAATGAGTAAACGTAGATCAGTTGTTTATGCCATCAAAAAGTAGAAAGACTAGGGGACATGCAATGAAGCTACAATGTAATCCATTTAAGACTAATAAGAGAAAATATTGTTTTACTCAACAAGTAATCGAGCTCTGGAATTCATTACCGGAGGATGGAGTAAAAGCTGTTAGTGTAGCTGGGTTTAAAAAATGTTTGGACAAGTTCCTGGAGGAAAGGTCCATCAACCATTATTAAAGAGGACCCAGAAGGAGAGTGCAAGATGGCCGACACACGCTTGATGCTGCTGCGGGTATGCTGCTTAATTTCCTCTTTTTCATGATGCCGCGTAAAAGGAAGGCTAAAAGCTGGATGTTACCTGTTGCAACAACGACAATGGCAACTACTAGACCTCTAGATGCTTTCTTGAGGCCTGCTGGTGTGGTCGAAGCTCTGGTGTTAACTGGTTCGTTGGGGGCACTGAGCGTGGAAGGAGGCTTGTTGCGCCCCTTTGAGCTGCATACCTTCCTTAGCCCGGAGGCACGGACCCCTCCGATTCAGCCAGCTTTGCTCTCAGCAGGAGTAGCAGAGGCGGAGCTCTGTTGTGTCGGGGAAGCTGTCTCCGCTGAGTCATCCTCTCCTGCTATGATGGGTGGCTCCGCGGCAGCTGGGTTGGAGGCTGCGGAGTTTGCCGGTGCAGTGAGCAGTTCAGCCGAGTGTGGAGGAAGCTTGTCAGCTGATGCAGGTGCAGTCCTTAGTATTCCTGCTCCTAAACCTACTGGGATTACAAGCGTATTGCCTGCACAATTTGTGCTTCAGTGCCCGGTAGCAGTTACCTTGGACTCCCTCTGGGAAGGTCTCCAAGCCTTGGAACGGTCCTTTATTCTGCAGTTTGGAGTTCTGCAGAGTGCTTTAACTCCAGTTCTTCTGTAGCAGCAGATAAGCATGCAATAAATAAAACCAGGAGTCTTTTCAAGGATCCAAGCCAGTTTAATGTGCACAGGCTCAAGCAATAATCAATTTCAAAATGGCTGAGCAATGGTTTCTAGCAAAACAGCAACTTTTATAGACTTCTTCTCCATTCTAGACATAGGCAAACTTTTCATTGGTCCCAGTAACCCCTCTCACCCATCTATTGGTCCCGGTACCATTACGTAGCTATCCAATGGGGACCCTTGACTGGGCGCAGCACCTGGTTGCCCCCCTTCCAGTCCCAATTACAATGGTCAGTTCACTAACTTTGATACTTCTCTCCTCCAAGGTCACTATCCAGCTGGAATATGTGGGAAAGCAGGGCACTGTAACCTTTCTTACAGCAAGTTAATTAATTCCATAGAAGCTTCTCACATCCTTATCAATACCAATTAGAGCTGTTTTCTGGCTTTTCTAAGTTTCGTTTCTGCTTAGCTATGTTCAGTTAAGCTGAGTTAAGTTTCAATTCTATGGTGTCATCATTCAGGGGGGTTTTCATTCCTCTGGGCCTAACTACAGGCTTCAGTTACAGGTCACGCTGCTTAGGCCTGTCTGTTTAGTTCAATTAGCATGGATCATAGGCCTTCGCCTACCACATTCCCCCCTTTGATTATTCTCACCCGCAAGTGAGAAAGGGTGAGAATCAAATCACATAATACTAGGTAAAGATATCACTCTGTGGTATAGGGTAGTAGTTTCACATAGCTAGTATCTTTGTAGCTGCCTTATGATCTACAGTGTTAATAACTGAAGTTATCATTCGCAAGCAAAGTGGCAAGAAACAAGGGAGCAACAAGCAGATAGTCAGAGTCCATAGTTTGGCAAGAGTGGGAAAAAGAACTAAAAGAATTAGAAGGTTCAGGAGCATCTATGCCGGACCACCAAGATGTCTTCTTTGTTGTGCTGTTGTAAAACTTCTGATTTAGACAGTCCAGCTGTCCGATCTTCATAGCAAATTGTGGTCCGGTGCGAACAAAACACAAACTGTCAACAATGGGGTGGGCCAATACCCACTCACTAGTAAATGTAAATCATTATGTAAATCAGTCTGATTGTAGGGGATGGAGTAATTCAGTTCTTGCGTCTCCCAGGGTCACTGATCTCCCATCTTAGTTCCTCCACAAAAGAAACAGTCAGAAGTGTGGAGACTAGATGCTATTGCTCCAGCAAGTTCAAGAAACAAGTTCTGGGAGGCATGAGGAGTTGCAACGGTGGCTTGCATAGCCTTGTAGAAAGTCAAGATCTAGAACAACTTTTGGATCGGAGAGTATACCAATGCAAGTATAGGAAGAATGATAAAACAAGGTCCGAGTGACCTTCGGTCCAGTTCATGTTGTACTTATACAGGCTGCCCAGGGAGGTAAGGCAAAAGTCATCTCAAAGCACCCCAAGGCTGCTGCCAGAATAAAGCAATAATAAGGATTCACAATGAGCACAGTCTCTGGAAAATTGGTGGAACTGTCGACTTCCACAACAGATAACAGATGTAGGGTTGATTGTAGATCCTCAAGCTTCTGCCGTACGTAGACCTACCAGCTTTGTGGCAGAAGTAGGGCTGTAGATTCCAAAGTATCACTGTCCTCTGGGATGTCTCAATTTCTTACAATATCATAGCATAGTCTCTTAGGCTATTATTGCTTCCTTAGAGCAGTTCACTCTTTAGGAGATCAAAACAGTCTTTTCAGAGTATTTAGACACAGTCTCTTAGAAGATTCAATTTCTTAACACAACACAGTCTCTTTCTGATGATTGCAGTTTTTTTTTTTTCCCAGATGCGAAGCTTACTTTCAGATAAACAGACAGTCTTGAAATAGTGCAGTTTCTGAGGGACCAGTAAGTCTTAGGTCCGTGGCTGTTGTCGTAGGGTGAGGTGCAATGGAGTCTCAGGATGCTGTACAGTAGTCCAGTGATCAGGTTCAAGAGCAGCTGCTGGCTTCACTTGATTATGATGGATCCAAGGTTCAAATTCTGCGACTTTTACTGCAGTTGAAGTTGACAGGATGACGACATAGGGTCCCTTCCAATGCGGGGCTAACAGTGTCTTTCTCCACTCTGTGATCCACACCAAGACTCCAGGCTTGAGAGGATGCAGGGGTTCAGACAAATTGATGAGTAATCGATTTTGTACCCAGGTATGAAGACTCTGCAAAACAGAACTTAAAACCAATAGTTCATGTCTAATAATTTCAGATCCTATCTGTCTCATATCTCCTTTTATTTCCTATACAATAGGCAGGGGTTGCCCATACAGAATCTCAAAAAGGGGAAACTCCTAAAGACTTAGCAGGGGCTAAGTATATCCTAAGAAGGGCTATGGGAAGAACCTGGGGCCACTTCAGGTAAACCTCTTGGCAAAGTTTGGACAACTGAGATTTCAGGGTTCTATTCATACATTCTACTTTTCCTAAATTCTGAGATCTATAGGCAGTATGTATCTGTTAATATCAATATCTTGGGGCTATACTTAATGGACTTGCTTCCTAAGGTTATCCACCCTCATTCTTTGTACAGGGCCCCATGTGCATGCAAGGTTGTAAGGGCATACTTGGAATCTGGGTATACATTTAGACAGGGCTCTTTTCCTATTGTTAGTGCTCTAGTGAGGGCTATCAGTTCAGCTTTCTGTGGTGAAGTTTCTGGGGCCAGGGCTGAGGACTCAACTACCAAATCAGGGGTCACCACTGCATATCTAGCACAACAATGTCTATTGATGATGAAACTGCCTTCAGCCACAAAGAAAGTCTGTTCAGGGTTCTCCAGAGGGACATCAGTCAAATCCAGGCGGCTTGAGAATACAGTGTCCATAATTTCTAAACAGTCATGATCAGGGGGTCAAGACCAACTGGTAGCAACATAACAGGATTCAAAGCTTGACTGACCTTCAATTGGAGCTGGGGGGTTTTACGCAACATACTCTGTGGCACCCAAGAAGGCTCTCACTTGCCTCCTGGTGGTTGGAGTAGGAATACTGCATACAGCTTCTTTGCATTCTGGTCCCAGGCGTCAAATTCTGCTGGACAACTGGAATCCTAGGTGTTTAACTTGTTGGACATAATTGCACCTTGGCTCTTGAGACTTTGTATCCAGCCTCATTAAGAGGGTGCAAAAGTTCACTGATGGCTTGTAGACATTCACTTTCTGAGTTGGTGGTTATGAGCAAGTTGTCCACATATTGAAGTAGAATTTTTTTTTTTCTTTTCTCCTGGAGTTTCTGGATAACTTGTCAAATCCTTGCTGAGTGAGGCGAGTTCTTGAATCCTTGAGGTAATCTTGTCCAGATGAGTTGGCCCCGCCTCCTTGTAGTGGGGTCTTGGGCTAAGCGTTTGCAGAAAAAGGCATCTTTTTAAGTCCAGAATGATGAAATATATAGCTTCAGCAGAGATCAGTTCCAAGAGAATATAAGGATTTTGGTACCACTGGTTGTATAGTTTCAGCTGCATCATTCATTCTTCTTAGATCCTGCACTGGGCGGTAGCCACCTGTCCCAGGCTTCTTGACTGGCTTGAGGGTGACAATGACAGGGGCTATGTTCTTCGCTAGGCCAGGTGGATTATCTTCTGCCCATACTCCAGGTGGGGCTATAAGGTTGGTAGGTATACAGGAACTTGTTGACTTGACTGGAGGTGTGCTATAGAACCGCCACTCCTCTTCTCGGGGAACAGTCAGCACCATCAATCCAGCAGGTTTTGGGTTTACAGTCATTTGCATTTCTCCCTCTTCAGCAAAGGATATCTGTGCCTGAAGCTTTGCAAGCAGATCTCGGCCCCAAAAGTGGAATAAAGCACTCAGGCATATACAGGAACTGGTGCATTATTTTCTGTCCCCCTAGTTCACACATGCGGTTCTGCAGGAAAGGCTTTGCGGACTTAGCCCCAGTAGCTCTGATAATGGTGATGCATCTGGCCTAGTCTTTATCCATGCTGTAGCCCTCTTTAGCTGCCACTTACTCTATAGCTACTTCCTTCTCCTACTAGAACATTGTGCTTGGTTTATTGTTTTATGACTCTGCAATCAAGTACTCCCTCCTCCCCTCCTGGGGAGGAGTCAAGATACGGGCATTCACTTCTCTAATGTCCTTCTCCTCTGTAATGGGCGCACTCACACCCAGTTTTCACTTCCTCTGCTCCTTTGATTAGGAAAACCTCCTCCACATCATTCAACTAAAATATCAGCAAAAAGATCTGTTCTCTTTTTCCATCTTACAATTTTTACTTTCTCTGTCCCTCTTCAACAATCCACATACTTTCTGATCAACTTTCATTTAACTATCATGCCCGCAAATTCATCCAGTTTTCTGTAATTTCTGTTCATTAGTTCAATCAAGTCCTAAAACTTCTCAGTGTATAATGCAGTTTTTTCAGTTCTAAACAAGACTTTAACTTCTGGTCCAGAGGGGGTGCACATCCCCCTGCTGCGGAGGTGGCTGGCAAACTAGGGAATCTGCAGGGAGGAGTCCCCCCCCCCCTCTCCTGTGCTCTGTTTCTCCTAGCAACACTCTATCCAGGAGGTTGTTTTTTTTTTTTTTTTTTTTAAATGATCTACTTCTCTGCTGTGGGCACATTAGTTCACGCCCACCGGGGGGGGGGGAGGGGTGGCATCATCGGTGGACTGGGCCCCATCCCCCCCTTAAGCACTCTGAACGGAGCTACTTACAGAGAGAGAAACTGATGGGACAGGATATCTAGAGATTCTGGGGCAAAATATGGTGAACAGCAGAAACCACTCCCTTTCACATAGCATTCCTAATTGGGACAGAGACATTTGATTACCATAGTCTTCAGTAAATCCCTTACTGAAATTCTTGATCATACTTGAAAAGACACTCATTAAAAAAACCTTATTACCGTAAACATAAGCTTAAATTGAGCACAGACATACAATTTAGATACAGTTCTTAAAATATCTTATAGAGAGAACTATAGCTATCTGTTACGTATGACTAAAATTAAATTTCTTAGCGAACTAACTGCCAGCCATAGTCTGCATCTGCAAAAGAAAATATTATTTTATTTTTATTAAATCTTACAGTTTAGAAAGCAGATATTCAAGAGACATGAAACGAATACTTTTCCATGGCTGTGGTGGATATCTAAAATGCATATACACCCTCTTTTTGTTTTTGTTTTTTTTGTTTTTTTAACAATAAATATGTCTTCTATCAGGTGCTTGCCACAGTAAATCAGGAAATAACGTCTTGGAATTTAAAAAAACAAAGTACCCTCTTTCTCTGGACACGGACATACAAAATTCAAATACAGAAAAACAAATGAATCCATCCTAAATTGTAAAGGTCTTCATTAGTCACTAGTACAGAGTTTAACAATCCAATGTAATTACCTTAAATCTTACAGTATGGGGAAGCATGCATTCAAAATGCAAACACTCCAATCCTTTATTTTAAACAAGCAAGAAACTTTTCAATCGAGAGCTGCGGTTTCATTTTTTTTTTCCCTCCTGTCCTCTTGCTGTGTGGCTCGCTGGAAACAGCTTAACTGTTCACACACACACACACACACAGACAGAGACATGCCGGCATTCGAATAAGAACTTAACCCTTTCCAGGCTAAGCCCCAAAACTATCGTGACCCACAATCCTGACTAAACATTCTTATTAAATGATATATAAATGATATATAATACATAACCATAGCAGAAGGAACATTACTATTAAAAACATATTGAATAAAACAGGTACAATTTTCCTGAAATAAGCACAAACTAACAGCATTGAGATTTAAGCCTGCACAGGGTTAGAAAGACACTGTACATTCTTTCCTTCAGACACGCCCCCTGTCAGTTTCACACTGTGCTATAGGAAAGCGAACTGGGTGAGACCAGCTTCTTGATTTCTAAAGTGACTCTAGGTGTTTTGCGTCTTCGTTCTGCTTGATTAATACAATTTCTTAATCAGTGAACTGTCACAAATTACTCAACAGAATAATCTCACATTTATAACAGAAGGGGAACTCGCAGTTTCAACAGAGAACAAAAAGAACAGATACACAGTAGGGCAGACAATACACATCAAACGCTTCACAATCATGCTAGCAACGTATCCCAAAAAGCCCAATCCTGTCTGTTCTGACTAGGCTAAATCATGATTCTCTATAACAGCTGTACCTCGCGACTACTCATGCAAGGATTTTCAAACAAATTTTCCCCACGCATACTCATGTAGGGACCTCGCGCATACTCATGCGAGGTTGACTTAAGTCTTACCAAACAAGAAGGACGATGGCTTCACCTCGCGCATACTCATGCAAGGTTAATAGGACCGCCCTTGAGAGGGGATCAGTGCTCTCTTTTCCAAGTTCCAAGTTCTCGAGATTACAAGTTACAAGTTTCAAATTCTTACTAAAAGTTTCACAAGTTTCAAACTGCAGTTCTAACTCATCTGTCCAGACAGGTTTTCAAAACTATACTTACCGGATCCGGTCCCCGATACTTCACTAGCTTCTGAGTTGGATCCTGGACTCCCCCGGGTCGGAGGTGTTGGCCAGCTGGACCCAGTGCCCGCCGAGGCCAGGCAGAACCCCCTCCGATACAAGAGGATCGGTGGGCCCAGGGAAATTCCCCTGCGTCAGATTGGCATGGTTCCAACTGGACCAAACCTCAAGGCGAATTACGTGGATTTATTCACTTGAACACCATCCACCACTCGCACTTCCCGGCCAACGCACCAAGAAATGTAGCAGCAGATAAGCATGCAATAAATAAAACCAGGAGTCTTTTCAAGGATCCAAGCCAGTTTAATGTGCACAGGCTCAAGCAATAATCAATTTCAAAATGGCTGAGCAATGGTTTCTAGCAAAACAGCAACTTTTATAGACTTCTTCTCCATTCTAGACATAGGCAAACTTTTCATTGGTCCCAGTAACCCCTCTCACCCATCTATTGGTCCCGGTACCATTACGTAGCTATCCAATGGGGACCCTTGACTGGGCTCAGCACCTGGTTGCCCCCCTTCCAGTCCCAATTACAATGGTCAGTTCACTAACTTTGATACTTCTCTCCTCCAAGGTCGCTATCCAGCTGGAATATGTGGGAAAGCAGGGCACTGTAACCTTTCTTACAGCAAGTTAATTAATTCCATAGAAGCTTCTCACATCCTTATCAATACCAATTAGAGCTGTTTTCTGTCTTTTCTAAGTTTCGTTTCTGCTTAGCTATGTTCAGTTAAGCTGAGTTAAGTTTCAATTCTATGGTGTCATCATTCAGGGGGGTTTTCATTCCTCTGGGCCTAACTACAGGCTTCAGTTACAGGTCACGCTGCTTAGGCCTGTCTGTTTAGTTCAATTAGCATGGATCATAGGCCTTCGCCTACCACACTTCAAGCCGTTGATCTTTAAAAGAAGGAAGTTGCTTTAATCTCCACTAAAGTGGCCCAGTTAGAGGAAAAAATGGAGGGCGTAACATCCATTTCAGGTACTGTTTCTAATGATTTAGTTGCTATCCATGGGAAGATTGAGATGTTGGAAAATTCTGTCCGTAAAAGAAACCCGTGCTTGTTGAATTTTCCCCGGGTGCCTTCTGTGTCGCCTAAGGAGTTGTTTAACTCTTATGCTACTTCAGTGTTAAAGCTTCCCGTTGAGTCTGTCCCTCCTTTGGCTAGGATTTACTATCTGCCTGCTGCCAAGCGCAAGCCCCATGGAGCCTCTTCACCTGTACATTCACCGCCGATGCATTCTTTGGATCTAACTGGTTTTCTGGAAACTACTGACCCCGGGTTTATCCCGCGGGCTATGCTACTTCTTACTGTGGCTCTGGAACCAGATCGTGACTTGCTTTTGAGACTTTAATTCAAGGCAAGGAATGAGACCTTCATGGGAGGGACAATAAGGATGTTCCCGGACGTATCTAAGCCTACCCAGAAATGTAGACAGCAATTTCTTTTGCTAAGACCTCAGGTTCTATTGCTGGGTGGTTTGTTTTTTCTACGCTGCCCTTGTAGATGCTTAATTAAATATCAGGGAGTTAGTTATACCTTTTTTGAACCTGCACACTTAACTCAATTTTTTGCTAGTAAGAATATTCCTCTGCATAGCAGTTGATCTGTTCTTATTCCTCCCACCCCTTGGTTTAGGGAGGAGCGGTGGTGGGTTTGTGCATTAGTTAATCCACACCAGAGTTGTGTTTATTGCCTCTGACCCTTGTCTTTTGAATTGTGTTTTGCTCTCTCTATCAATTGTGGGCTAGTGAATCTTTACTTGTATATATATTCAGTGCAAGGTGAGGGTGTTTTTCTCTCTCTCATTGCTTGTTGTTTCTTATTTTCTTGTATTGTATTCTTTACTGTAACAAGAATTTCTTGTGTAAAATTTAAAATTGCATAAATAAATAATTTAAAACAAGAGGACCCAGAAAATCCACTGCTTACCCCGGGACGAGCATTGTGGAACCTGTGTGCCTTTTTGGGAACCTGCCAGGTACTTGTGACCTGGATTCATCACTGTTGGAAACAGGATATTGGGCTTGATGGACCTTGGTCTGACCCAGTATGGCATTTCTTATGTTCTTATGTTCTTAAGTAGGAGTCATTTGATTTACCATGACTGATGATGTCATCATGAGTCTAAGACCAGCACCATTTTCTTGCAATTTCTCTCTTAGATTTCAGAGGGTAGAAGCTTGTGTTAGGAAGATATAGCTTCATGCATAAAAGGAATGAAAATGATTAAGCTCAGAGACAGAATGTTTACGTTTATGTTAATTAAAACTTGATATACTGCCCTTCACATTTGCAGCAGGGCGGCTTACAATGAAAACAAAGTACACACACGGGGCTCAGGTATAGAGTGGCAAGGCACTTACTGAGTTTGTGTGTGAAAAAAAAATGAATCCCTGTGGTACAGAGCAGACATCTTCCATAGCAAGAAGCTTGATAAAAAGTAAACTGAAAAGACTACAACAGACACAGGGCTAAGAAACAGAAGTAGCAGGGCCCATAATACTTGTAAAAGCCTGGCACACTTTGTAGGTACGTTTGGCCTACAAAGTGACTGTTTTTGTTGCAGCATCCTATCCACTGTGTATGGTATGTTGTGCACAAGGGATGAGCATTTGTTAATGCAAATTTGGTTCATTAGTGTGCCTTAAAAAATTTAGGGCCCGATATTCAGCGCTGAAATTTAATCCTGGTCATTCAATGCCAGGGACATATTCAATATTGAGCCACTGCCCGGTTAGCTTTGGCGGCTAAAGTAAGGCCCACATTTGTTGCACCTTACTTTAGCTTCATGTTGCTAACTAGACCGCAGCTCAATATTGCTGTGGTTTAGTTAACGATGGGTGCTGCCTTGGAACACCCCCAACACTCCTCAATGCAAACCGGTTGCCATGGCACATGTAGCAGTGACACCCATGGATATTCAGCAGCACTAACTGTATTAGTGTCACTGAATATTTTATTTATTTAACAACTTTTTGTGCCGCTTTATCTGAAAGTCAAAGTGGTTTACAAACAACTTAAATTGAAAGGAATTTACAATGTAATTGGGTGAAAAAAATTGGAATACATAGAGGAAACATTTAACAATATAACCTTTTAAGTATGATTAACATTAAGAGGATATTGAACATTTGGCAAATTGTGCATGGGTAGGTGCTGAGATGCGGCTAGGGATGAGAAGAATCAGTAGGCAGGATATCTTAACTTTGTGAAGAAAGACTCCTTGAAGTGTCTTTTCTTTGTTGCTAAGTGCCACATCCAAGGTATTCTATGAAGAGGTGGTTTTAAGCCTACGACGGAACTCCATAATTGTGTCAATGGCTCTTATCTCCTCTCGGAGCGAATTCCAAATACAGGGTGTGAATAGGGAAAAGTCTTGATTTGAGGTCACTTGATTGATCTTTGTCTTAAGAACTGGAACAATCATAAGTTTTGGGTAAGTTTCCTTCTTGACCTGGTGTTAGAAGATTTTAGGAGCAATTTTTGTAGATGCTCCTCTGACAGGTTATGGAGTATCTTAAAGATGTTAATTATTGTTTTGAATTTGACTTGCTTCTGTATTGCAAGCCAGTGCAATTGTTTCAAAATGGGTGTGATCCTTCACCTTGGAAGATCCAAGATGGCTGCTTAGAGGCTTGGCTGCTGTGTCTCCGGTCGGCATGTCTTATTATGCCTAAGAGGAAAGGGAAGACCCGCAAGAAGCCTCCTTAGCCTGTGGGAACTTTCTCTCCCTCCCTTTCCATTGGTCCCATTCAGGAAGTCTATGAGAAACTGCTGTTTTGCTGGGCTTGACGTCTCCATGGCTGGAGAGCTCATTGTCATCTTCTGGCTGTGATCTCTCATTGCTGCTGCAAATCCCTCCTGCTCTCCTAGCTGGTATTGTTTGCCCAGGAGTCTCCATAACAGTTGACCTCATGTTGGGATGTGCTATTATTCTGGCGGGAGGTAGCACTGCTGAGTTGACTCCCACGTTGGATCTGATGATGAGGATCAAGACGTTAGCTGCAGGAGTGGTTGCCTATCCTGGGGGTATGGAGTTGGAGGTGGTAGAAATGAAGGCAACATTGGCTGGCTTGGCGGTGGATGTCCCTTCTCCCTTGATGAACGTTGAGGTTGGATCTGATAATTATTCCTTTTCATTTACCTTGGAGCGTCCTGCTGTTTTTTTCCTTGGAAGTGATTTGGTCTGCTATATCGTCTCTGGGCAATGTTATGGTGCAACAAACCAATAAATTGGCCTCTCAGATACTGTTGAACTCTGCTTCTGTACGTCCTAATACTGCTGAACTTGCTGAAGCACGAAAATTATTATTATTTGATTACATCTTATCTGGCAGCCTTGAAGGTTAAAATAGAGCAATTGGAGAATCAAGTGCGATCCTCCAATTTGCATTGGACTAACTTTCCACATTCTCCTTTGACTTCTGTGAGAGGCATGGTTAGGCAATATATGACTGAGACGCTTGAAATAGCTGTTGAAACTTTGCCAGGAAAAAGTTTCCTATTGGGGAACAGCAGCTTTCAACATCTGTCTCAGGACTGTAGCATGCTGACATATTGAATATTTCTGAAATTTTACAATCTTCTGATGATGGTTCTGTTGTACCTGCTACTATGTTAATATATTTTATGTTACCCTCTCATCGGGAGTGTTTTTTTAAAGTTGTGTTTTCCCAAGTGCTCCATTCCATTTAAAGGGTTACAGGTTAGAATTTATCCTGATCTATCCCGCAATACTCAAAGGAGGCGGCGGGATTTCCTACTGTTTAAGCCGGCAGTGACCCAGCTGGGGAGGGGCAATTTTTCTTGAAATTTCCATGCAAATGTCTTGTTAAGTTACAGAAAATTTTGTTTCTTTGATCCCCCTTCCCTGCTGGGAGCCTTTGTCAGTTCCTGCTTGCTGGACTCTCAGGTGGCTTCATACCGTATGCATTAGGGTTGTGGATTAAGCAGTCGATTTCTGTTTCTTCACATGTTTGGTATTTTGTTAATTCTTTTCTTGGATCTTCCTGTTGTTGGGCTAGTGGGTTGTGGGCATATAGTTTTGTTTGCTTCTGTATGGTGGAATGTTTTCCAGTTATTTTTCTTAAGTATTTTGCTTTGCCCTACCTTTTGCTAATTACAAGTGTTATGCTTGGATTATATATTGTAAATGTAAAAGAAATAAAATAAAATGGGTGTGATGTGGTCTCTTCTTGACTCACCTGATATGATCCAAGTGGTTGTGTGTTGCACCATTTGCAATGGATGTAAGGTAGCTTTTGGGAGACCTTGATAAATAATGTTACAATAGTCAAATTGTGGAGTTATGAACACCTGATATTGTGATCGAGTAGTAGGTGAAGATTATGTAATATCTTCATTTTATGGTATGCAGACTTTATGACCTTTTTGATGTGGGATTGAAGGTTTAATCTTTGGTCAAGAGTTATTCCTAGATATTTGAATTTATCCTTAACTTCAAGGATCTTATCTGATAATGTGAGAGTAGTTGGGTCTCTTGTAATGTGAAGAACCTCAGGTTTTTTTTAAATTGATGGTTAGATTGTGTTCAGCTCAATAGCATTTACACAGTTTGCAGGTCTGCAAACCAAGAAAATGCCTTAGAATATCCCCTCTTTAGTGTGAACTAAACCATTTTAATGTGCATTAACCTACAAATTTTTGTGTATGAAGTTGATTAGTGTACATGAAAACATTTTAAGGTACATTAATAGTTTTTATTAAATATGTTTATTAAAACAAACATGTCTTGTCGCCACAACACCTCCAGGACATAATTGCTCAATTTGTTCATAGTTACCCTGTTTAAAACCCAAGTTACTGTACCTGTTCTATGTAAGTACAATGCATAATTCATCATGCATTGTACAAATTAATGTTACCTGTAAACCGCACTGATTCTAAAAAGCGCGGTATAGAAAAGACTTTAAATAAAATAAATATGAGAAATGAACTCTTGATGACTTGAAGTTCTGCTGCCTCTCTGGCAGATACCTTGCCAGCAATTTTTAAACAGGTTTACTTTTAGTTATTTATTCAGTTACAGTATTTATAACCCGCTGTATCATACAACTCGCAGTGGCCAATAATCTAGCATAGTAACATAGTAAATGACGGCAGATAAAGACTAGTATGGTCCATCTAGTCTGCCCAGTAAGATGGCAAGAGTAGGTGCACCTGCCACTCCATGCAGGTCATCCCTCCCCATGTCTTTGTTTAGGGGTGAACCCACTGCTCCGTGTAGGACACCCCTGTTTGTTGAGAAATTAGATAGTTACGTTTATTTTTATTTTATCCTGTTGCTGTAAAGGGATCCACTGCGTCTGTCCCATGCCACTTTGAATTCTGTCACTGTATTTGCCCCCACCACTTCCATCGGGATGGCATTCCAAGCATCTACCACCCTTTCAGTGAAAAAGTATTTCCTGACATTGCCTTTCAGTTTATCCCCTTGCAGCTTCATGTTATGTCCTCTAGTTTTACAGCTTCCCCGTCTTCAGAAGAGGTTTGTTTGTTCATTAATTCTCTTTAAGTATTTAAAGGTCTGAATCATATCTCCCCTGTCCCTCCTCTCCTCCAGAGTGTACATATTTAGGTCTTCAAGTCTCTTCTCATAAGGCTTCTGAAGCAGGCTCCAAATCATTTTGGTCACCTTCCTCTGAACCGTTTCCTGTCTTTTTACATCCTTTGTGAGATATGGTCTCCAAAACTGAACACAGTATTCCAAGTGAGGCCTCACCAGTGACTTATACAGTGGCATTAGTACCTCTTCCTTTCTGCCGGTAATTCCTCTTTGTATGCAATCCAACATCTTCCTGGCTTTTGCCACTGCCTTGTCGCACTGTTTTGCCACCTTGAGATCCTCAGAAATAATCACACCAAGGACCTTCTCCTGGTCCGTGCACACCAACCTCTTGCCCCCTATCGCATACATTTCCCCTGGATTTCTGCTTCCCAAGTGCATGACACTGCATTTCTTCACATTAAATCTTAACTGCCAAGCATTAAACCATTTTTCCAGCTTTTGTAGATCTTTCCTCATGTTATCCACTCCCTCAGGGGGGTCCACTCTGTTGCAAATTTTCCACAACAACAATAAAAGATAACAGAATACGTTGCCCTTGAGTATTTTGTTACCACCCCTTCAGATATTATAGAATAAAAACATTGCCTATCAGCTGCTGCCCACTATTTCATATGTTACATTGGACCTCCAAAAACCTCACTGAAGAAAAATGCCTTAAGCTTCTTCCTGTATATTACTGCAAACTCAATCATGCGCAACTCTTTTGGTAACTTATTCCATTCAATAGGTCCCACAATGGAGAAGACCAGAGATGAAATTTCTCAGGCTCATCATCATCCATATACTAAGATGGCCACAAAGATTTCCAAATTCTATAAAAGGCTAAACTTAAATCTCTTTGCCACAAAGGCAAACCTATTCTCATTATCCCAGATCTTAATCAGACTGCTATCATTAGGAGAAAGCAGTTCTTGGCTTTAACACTAGAAGCTCCAAAAGGCATTTTACCTAGAAACCCCAAAGTGCGTCAATTGACGCATTATCATGACGACTGCGTTTAGGATTAAATGCAGATGTGAATTAATGTGAAGTTACTTATTTGTTAAATACATGCAGTATGTGACATCATTACATGATGTCATCATGTGTTTATTGTTTGTAATGTCGGAGTAAAACTGAAAACAGTGATTGAGATGCGCGGACCTAGCGGGAACATGAATTTATACCTAGAAGCCCCAAAGTACGCCAATTGACGCATCCAAGACAATTGAGTGCGTCAACTGACGTACTTTGAGGCTTCTAGATATAAATTCATTTTCCCGCTAGGTGGGACATCTGTCATTAATTTTCAATGCACATATTTGAACATCTTGACCTTGCTAACAAAGTCATGGAACATGACTGACTTGGTTCTAGCATTGGCGCTGGTATACAACTTCGAAAATGCATTTGCGTCAATTGATGCACTTTGGGGCTTCTAGTGTTAAGAGACCAGCTAAAAAATGTCAATGCTAATTTGGGCTTTATTATCCTTCCTTTATTATCCTACATGTAATTCTGTTGCTGTCGGCACTACAAGATTTTATAGCTGAGACGCCTAAATTCAGGATGGCAGAATGTCAAACTTTTCAGGGTCACTGCATGAGCAATTTTCATTGATATTATGAGTAACCTAAAGTCATTGTCAGACCCTTATCTCTAAGAATGGCACCAGGAGAGACGGACTGAAGTCCCACAGTTGATGAAGATGGAACTGCAACATCAGGGTCTATTCTTCCTGGAGATTCCAGGACTGCTCATCGATTCTTCAAGGATCATTGTCCTTTTATCTTATGGCTATAATTTACTTGGTCGAGAAGGGGCCGGAGGAGACTAATAGTTTTCCCCTCAGCATGTTCCTCTCTCTGTTTCTATGTATGGATTGATTAGTATATGATATCAGCTGGAGTTCTGGTTTTGCCATACTGTTTGCTTGAAAATGAAGTGATTGCTTTTTCCAGGCAGTTGGAACTATTGACTTGGTTGAGTAGGTGCTCTCCATAGGATATAATTAGGTACGATAGCCAATTATGTGTGATGCTTGTGACAATGATTGTACAGATACTGGTGGGAGTTGCCTGCCCTACTATTTCAATGCACAATTGACCTCATTTTTCTTTAGTGGTTTCTCTCCCGCATGCTTTGTAAGCACAGGCTTTACTTTCTATATGCTCTTCTGCCTTTGATGACTCCCAACCTATTGAAAGAAAAAAAGTGTTTTGTTGGGCCTTTTAAACCACTTGCTAACTCAGTTTCAGCTAGCATCACTGATGGTCCTTTTTAATATCATATCCGATTAAAAATAATTCAAAAAAATTTTTTTTATTATTCCCAGCACCATTTCTAAAGATTGTTAAACACTGTGGGGGTCATTCACCTATACCCGAAGCCAAGGACAGAGCTCCCCACATGTACACAGGAGATGTGTGGGGAGCTCTGTACAAGGGCAGGAGTGGGCAGGCCGAGGGAGGAGTGAGGGTGGGTCAGAGGTGTGACATAAGGTGTGACTCAAAGGTGGAATAAGTCCCCCCGAGTGCGGCTGTCCAGGCCTGATTCCCCCTCCGGCTCTCCCTGTACGTCCTGAGCAGCAGGACGGGGAGAGCCAGCGGAGGGCAGGAAGGGGTGGGATCTGGGATGAGCGGTGGGAGGGCCAGCCCTGAAAGACATACATTGCCGATTCAGGTCATGACCATGTACGTTCTGCTGGGTGAAAGGGGATGTGCTGCTTATTCCACCTCAAAGGTGGAATAAGCGGCACCAACCCAGTGATCGGGCCCGGGGATCCCCACCAGGGCCGGGGCTGGGTGAGGGGGGGGGGTCCTTGTCGCCCGATCCAGGCCCCGGCAGATCAGTTGTAGATTGGGTGGCAGGGAAGAGGGGGGTCAAAGCCACGAGAGACCCCACAGGTGTCAGGGGCACGCCGGGCTGTACAAGAGCCCA
This sequence comes from Ichthyophis bannanicus, assembly GCA_033557465.1. Classification (NCBI taxonomy): domain Eukaryota; kingdom Metazoa; phylum Chordata; class Amphibia; order Gymnophiona; family Ichthyophiidae; genus Ichthyophis; species Ichthyophis bannanicus. Next base: position 607,799,779 of record CM066033.1, read on the forward strand.
ATTCTAAGTACCATGGGAACGTTTTGTTACCATGGTCCAGAATCGGGTCCTAACTGGCCCGTCTTGCTCGGGACTGTCTGGACGGCCTGGATATGCCCCTACATGAATCAGACTCTACCTGTCAAGAACTATAGACCATTATCTATTATTAATACTGACTGCAAGCTTTATGCAGAAATCCTTGCTGATAGGTTGAATACAATCCTTGCCACTATCATCCATAAAGACCTAAATGGTTTTATGGCAGGAAGATCAACTGCTGACAACACTGATAGCTAGTGCATATGAGCTTTAATGGTCTTCATTGTTCATATCTGTTGGGGCAGGTCAGAGGCCATTCAAATGATGATTATTCCCCAACTGAACTGTGTTCTGGATTTCTTTAGAACAATAAGAAGCCCAGAATTGCATTGCATTACATAAATTAAAGATCACCAGAATTTTGAGTAGTATGGACTTTTACCTGTATGCCCAGACTTTTATGCTTCATCTGGTGAGTGCCTGGTTTCAGCATTTGGCAACTGAAGCAAAGTTTGTTCTCTTGTTGGAAGAGGATATTCTATTTTCACAGGTATTAAGAACATAAGAACATAAGATATGCCATACTGGGTCAGACCAAGGTCCATCAAGCCCGGTATCCTGTTTCCAACAGTGGCCAATCTAGGTCATACGTGCCTAGCAGTATCCCCAAGAGACACAGGTTCCACAATGCTTGTATTTGGTCAAGCATTGATATCCTGGGTCCCTTTTTAATAATGGTTTATGGACCTTTCCTCCAGGAACTTGTCCAAACCTTTTTTAAACCCAGCCACACTAACAGCCCTTGCTACATCCTCCAGTAACAAATTCCAAAGTTTGATTACACGTTGAGTGAAAAAATATTTTCTCTTATTTGTCTTATATAGTTTACCCTGTACCTTCATTACATGTCCCCTAGTCTTTCTATATTCTGATAGCGTAAACAATCGATCTACGTTTACCCGTTCCACTCCATTCATTAATTTATAGACCTCTATCATCTTTCCCCTCAGCTGTCTCTTTTACAGGTTGAAGAGCCCTAACCTTTGTAGGCTCTCTTCATAGGAGTAGCCTTCTATCCCCTTTACCATTTTGGTGGCTCTTCTCTGTACCTTTTCTAATAACGCTATATCCTTTTTAAGATACGGCGACCAGAATTGCACACAATATTCAAGGTGCGGTCATACCATGGAACGATACAGAGGCATTATAATATCCTTTATTTTATTTTCCATTCCTTTCCTTATGATACCTAGCATTCTATTTGCTTTCTTGGCTGCCGCTGAACACTGGGCCAAGGGTTTTAACATGTTATCCACGATGACGCCTAAATCTTTTTCCTGGGTGGTGGTTCCCAATGTGGAACCCTGCATTGTGTAACCATAGTGTGGGTTGTTCTTTCCTAGGTGCATAACTTTGCACTTGTCCACATTAAATTTCATCTGCCATTTTGATGCCCAGTCTTCCAATTTATCCAGATCCTCCTGCAATTTTCCACAATCCTCTTGGGTTTTAACAACTTTAAACAGTTTTGTGTCGTCTGCAAATTTGATAACCTCACTCGTTATCCCCTTTTCCAGGTCATTTATGAATATGTCAAAAAGTAGCAGACCCAGTACAGATCCCTGGGGTACTCCACTATTCAACTTTTTCCATTGGGAAAATTGGCCATTTAGCCCTACCCTCTGCTTTCTATCTTTCAAACAGTTCCCGATCCACAATAGTACACTGCCTCCTATCCCATGACTTATTAGTTTTACCAAAAGTCTCTGATGAGGGACCTTGTCAAAGGCTTTCTGAAAGTCCAGATATACTATATCAACTGACTCACCTTTGTCTACCTGTTTATTCACACCTTCAAAAAAACATATCAGATTAGTAAGACAAGATCTTCCTTGCCTAAAGCCATGTTGGCTGTCTCCCATTAGGCCATGACTATCTACATGCTGTGTAATTTTGTTCTTTATGATGGTTTCTACCATTTTCCCCAGAACTGACGTCAGGCTCACCGGTCTGTAGTTCCCCGGATCACCCCTGGAACCTTTTTAAAAATTGGCATTACATTGGCGATCCTCCAATCTTCAGGTATTACAGATGATTTTAATGAAAGTTCACAGATTACTAATAGCAGATCTGAAATCTCATATTTCAGTTCTTTCAACACTCTTGGATGGATGCCATCTGGTCTAGGTGATTTGCTACTATTCAGTTTATCAAATAGTTGTAATACATCTTCCCGGTGTAGCGATATTTCTCTCAATTCCTCTGCAGTACCACCTTTAAATACCACTTCAGTCTTGGGTAACATCCCTATATGTTCCTCAGTAAAGACCGAAGCAAAGAATTCATTGAGTCTCTCCGCTATAGCTTTGTCTCCTTTTACGGCCCCTTTTACCCCACTATCATCTAACGGTCCAATTGATTCTCTCACAGGCCTTTTGCTACGAATGTACTTGAAAAAGTCTTTATTTCGTGTTTTTGCTTCCATAGCAATTTCCTTCTCAAATTCTCGCTTTGCCTGCCTTATCAATGCTTTGCATTTAACTTGCCAGTGCTTGTGCGGTTTCTAGTTTTCGTCATTTGGCTCTTTTTTCCATTTCTTGAAAGATGCTTTTTTGGCAGCAACAGCCTCTCTGACCTCACCTTTAAACCATGCTGGCAGTTTTTTGGACTTTCTTCCACTTTTCTTAATGCGTGGAATACAGTTGGCCTGGGCTTCCAGGATAGTATTTTTAAACAACACCGAAGCTTGATGTAAGTCTTTAACCTTTGCAACTGCTCCTTTTAGTTTTTTCTTAACTATATTCCTCATTTTATCATAGAGTCCCTTTCGAAAGTTAAAAAGTAGTACTATGGATTTCTTTACTATCCCTCCTCCACTAATTAAATCAAACACGATCATGCTATGATCACTATTGCCAAGTGGCCCCAACACCCTTATTTCTTGCACCAGATCTGGTGTTCACTAAGGACTAGGTCCAGTATGGCTTCCCCTCTGGTTGGTTCATGAACCAGCTGCTCCAAGAAGCAGTCATTTATTTCATCTAGAAACTTTATCTTCCTAGCATGTCCTGCCGTGACACTGACCTAGTCGATACCGGGGTAATTGAAATCACCCATTATTATTACTGTGCTGTGACTTTTGATAACTTCCTTGATTTCTTTGAGCATTTCATCATCCATTTGTTCATTCAGGCCAGGCAGTCGATAGTACACCCCCACTGCCATCACCTTCCCCTTCATACACGGAATTTCAATCCATAGAGATTCTACAGCAAATTTTGTTTCCTACAAAACTTTAATCCTTTCTGACTCAATGCCCTCTCTAACATAGAGCGCAACCCCTCCACCAATTTGATCAGTTCTATCATTACGATATAGTTTGTATCCAGGTATCACAGTGTCCCACTGGTCATCCTCCTTCCACCATGTCTCTGAGATTGCAATCATATCTAACCTCTCATTTAGTGCTATATATTCTAACTCTCCCATCTTATTGTTTAGACTTCTAGCATTTGCATACAAGCATTTTAGAGACTGTATTTTATTATTATTAATCTGGCTATTGGTAGGCATAGGTAATTTGGAATCTTTACGCTCTGTCTGCACCATACTCAAGGGCATTTGGGCTACTTTACTCTTTTTTGGAACCTTTCTGCTTTTGGTAGTATCCTTCAAGGATACCTTCTTCCGAACCATGCGCCCTTGGGTGACTGTCGGCTTTCCCCTATTTTCTAGTTTAAAAGCTTCTCTATCTCCTTTTTAAAGGTTAATGCCAGCAGTCTGGTTCCATCCTGGTTAAGGTGAAGCCCATCCCTTCGTAAGAGCCCCTCCTTTCCCCAGAATGTTCCCCAGTTCCTAACAAATCCAAAACCCTCATCCTTGCACCATCGTCTCATCCACGCATTGAGACTCCGGAGCTCTGCCTGCCTTTTGTATCCTGCACGTGGAACGGGAAACACTTCGGAGAACGCTACCCTAGAAGTTATGGATTTCAACTTCCTACCTAAAAACTTAAATTTAGCCTCCAGAACCTCCCTACCACATTTTCCTATGTCATTGGTACCGACATGTACCAAGACTGCAGACTCCTCCCCAGCACTATCTAAGACCTTATCTAGGTGGTGCGTGATGTCCACTACCTTCGCACCAGGCAGGCATGTTACCAGGCGATCCTCACGTCCACCAGCTACCCAGCTATCTACATGCCTAATGATTGAATCACCAAGTATAACAGCTATCCTAACCCTTCCCTCATGGGCACATGGCCCTGGAGAAACTTCCTCAGTGCGAGAGGGTTTTACATCACCTGGAGGACAGGCCTAGTTACAGGATCACTTTCTGCCACACCAGGGTGATGTTCTCCTGTCACGTGACCTCTCTCCTCCATAGCAACAGGGATGCTGCCAGATTGGAGTTGGGACTTCAGGACTATATCCCTGTAGGTCTCGTCCATGTACTTCTCTGTCTTTCTTATGTCTTCCAGGTCTGCTATTCTAGTCTCTAGAGAACGGACGTGTTCCCTGAGAGCAAAGAGCTCCTTGCACTTAGTGCATACATAAGACCTCTCACCAACTGGGAGAAAATCATACATGTGACACTCAATGCAAAAGACTGGAAAGCCCCCATCTTGCTGCTGGACTGTTGTCTGCATCTTAGTTTAAAGCTCGTGTTTAGGTCCTTAAATTCTGTACTTACTAAGGGTTGGTGTAGATGCTTATACTAATAAAAGTGTATCTAATACCTCTAATATACCTTGTTCACCTGAAGCTTAATCAATCTCAGGTCCTCAATGTATGACTGATTTGGATAAAGAGCTGCACCTGAGAGCATAAGAACATAAGATATGCCATACTGGGTCAGACCAAGGTCCATCAAGCCCAATATCCTGTTTCCAACAGTGGCCAATCTAGGTCTTACGTACCTAGCAGTATCCCCAAAAGACACAGGTTCCACAATGCTTGTATTGGGTCAAGCATTGATATCCTGGGTCCCTTTTCAGCCCCTTTCCTCTAAGATGTGTAAGTACCTATAAAGCTACAATTACCCCAGGGGTTGGGGAGGGAGAGAAATAAGACCTATTAAAAGAGGGCTGTTACAAGGTACCCTGTCCTGTACCCTCAGCAGGGGGGAGGGTGTTAGTCCCTCAGGTAGGCTAGAGCAGGAAAAAAAGTTTAAAATGCAGCATGTTCTGGGAACAGAGCAGGGAGAGATATTTAATTTAAAATAACAGTTAATCTGGCTACCACACAAATGCCAGTTAGTTGAGAGAGGCAGGGTAAGTTCTTTTGCAATGCAATGTGTGCCTTTGAGTCAGTCCCGACTCCTGGCGACCCAGAAGCTCCTGGGTTTTCTTGGCAGTCTCACCGGAAGTAGATTGCCAGGCCTTTCTTCCGAGGCAATGGAGGGTTAAGTGACTTGCCCAAGGCCACAAGGAGTGCTAGTGGGAATTGAACCCTGGTTGCTTGGTTACCAAGCCAGTGTTCTAACCACTAGGCTACTCCTCCAGTTCTTTTACCAGTGATTCAAAATGATTTAAGTGATTCTTGGCTGTCTAGTTGAAATACATTGAATACTGGAAAGTGATATTAATTCACAGCAAATGTATCTGCTGTTCATGAATGTCAAGTGGAATGGGTATATGGGCAGCTTAACGAAGCACATATGACAAAATAAAAAAAGGACAATATATTCAACCTTTAGAAAAAGAATAATATAAAAATCTATTTATCTCACCTACCCTTCCATAGATATACAAATGTAAACACAAACCGTTCCCATCTCAGAAACAACCTTAAACAGCAACGGTCAGATGAAAAAGGACAGGGGAATGAGTTACTAAACTGTAACCTTTATTTTTGAGAGTTTCATACACTGCAGTTGTGATTTCCAAGTAAATGCCATCCTGATTCCATTAAGGTTAAATTTCAAAGAGACAGAAAAGGGCAAGCCAAGAGCTGAAAGTAATTACAAAGAACAGTACACATCTGACTTTTGATACCTGCGCAGAGTCGACAACAAAACTTGCTAATCTTTTCCCTGAGCCCCACCAGCAAGCAGCTCCAGTGTCTGCCTGTTCCTGATCACCAGGATAATTCCGTTCTGAAAAAGAAATAAAGTTCAATGTATAGTGTTAAAGTCCCCATAATAGCAAAACAGTTTTTGGGTGATTTTCCATTTTCTTTTTTGCTCATAGCAATAATTTCTTACATGGTGTTAGATAGCTGGGTGGCTGGTGGACGTGAGGATCGCCTGGTAACATGCCTGCCTGGTGCAAAGGTAGCAGACCTCACGCGCCACCTAGATAAGGTCTTAGATAGTGCTGGGGAGGAGTCTGCTGTCTTGGTACATGTCGGTACCAATGACATAGGAAAATGTGGTAGGGAGGTTCTGGAGGCTAAATTTAGGCTTTTAGGTAGGAAGTTGAAATCCAGAACTTCCAGGGTAGCGTTCTCCGAAATGCTTCCTGTTCCACGCGCAGGACCCAAATGGCAGGCAGAGTTCCGGAGTCTCAATGCGTGGATGAGACAATGGTGCAGAGATGAGGGTTTTGGATTTGTTAGGAACTGGGGAACATTCTGGGGAAAGGAGGGGCTCTTCCGAAGGGATGGGCTTCACCTTAACCGGGATGGAACCAGGCTGCTGGCATTAACCTTTAAAAAGGAGATAGAGCAGCTTTTAATCTAGATATTAGGGGAAAGCCGACAGTTGCCCAATAGCGGATGGTTCGGAAGAATGTATCTTTGAAGGATACTACCAAAAGCAGAGAGGTTCCACAAAAGAGTAAAGTAGCCCAAATGCCCTCAAGTATGGAGAAGACTGAGCTTAAAGATCCCAAATTACCCATGTCTAACAATAGCCAAATTAATATGAGTAAAATACATTCTCTAAAACGCTTGTATGCAAATGCTAGAAGTCTAAAAAATAAGATGGGAGAGTTAGAATATATAGCACTAAATGAAAGGTTAGATATGATTGGAATATCAGAGACATGGTGGAAGGAGGACAACCAGTGGGACACTGTGATACCTGGGTACAAACTATATCGTAATGATAGAGCTGATCAAATTGGTGGAGGGGTTGCTCTCTATGTTAGAGAGGGCATTGAGTCAGAAAGGATTAAAGTTTTGCAGGAAACAAAATCTGCTGTAGAATCTATATGGATTGAAATTCCATGTAAAAGGGGGAAGGCAATGGCAGTGGGGGTGTACTATCGAGCGCCTTGCCAGAATGACCAAATGGATGATGAAATGCTCAAAGAAATCAAGGAAGTGAACAAAAGTTACAGTGCAGTAATAATAATGGGTGATTTCAACTACCCCGGTATCGACTGGGTCAGTGTCACGTCAGGACATGCTAGGGAGATAAAGTTCCTAGATGAAATAAATGACTGCTTCTTGGAGCAGCTGGTTCATGAACCGACCAGAGGGGAAACCATATTAGACCTAGTCCTTAGTGGAACACCAGATCTAGTGCAAGAGATAAGGTTGTTGGGGCCACTTGGCAATAGTGATCATAGCATGATCGCCTTTGATTTAATTAGTGGAGGAGGGATAGTAAGGAAATCCACAGTGCTACCTTTTAACTTTCGAAAGGGAGACTATGATAAAATGAGGAAAACAGTTAAGAAAAAACTAAAAGGAGCAGTTGCAAAGATTAAAGACGTACATCAGGCTTGGCTGTTGTTGAAAAATACTAACTTGGAAGCCCAGACCACTTGTATTTCACGCTTTAAGAAAAGTGGAAGGAAGTCCAAAAAACTGCCAGCATGGTTTAAAGGTGAGGTCAGAGAGGCTGTTGTTGCCAAAAAAGCATCTTTCAGGAAATGGAAAAAACAGCCAAACGACGAAACCTGGAAACAGCACAAACACTGGCAAGTCAAATGCAAGGCATTGATAAGGCAGGCAAAGGGAGACTTTGAGAAGAAGCTTGCTGCGGAAGTAAAAACGCGAAGTAAAGACCTTTTCAAGTACATTCGTAGCAAAAAACCTGTGAGAGAGTCAGTTGGTCCATTAGATGATAAAGGGGTTAAAGGAGCACTAAGAGGCGACAAGGTGATCGCGGAGAGATTGAATGAATTCTTTGCTTCAGTCTTTACTGAGGAAGATGTAGGGATGTTACCCATGACTGAAGTGGTATTTAAAGGTGCGGAAGAATTGAAGGAAATATCGATACATAGGGAAGATGTATTACAACTATTAGATAAACTGAAGAGTAGCAAATCACCTGAGCCGGATGGTATACATCCAAGGGTGTTGAAAGAACTGAAATATGAGACTGCAGACCTGCTATTAGTAATCTGTGAACTATCATTAAAATCATCTCTAATACCTGAAGATTGGAGGATCGCCAATGTAACACCAATTTTTAAAAAGGGTTCCAGGGCTGATCCGGGAAACTACAGACCGGTGAGCCTGACATCAGTACCGGGAAAAATGGTAGAAAGCATCATAAAGAATAAAATTACTCAGCATGTAGATAGTCATGACCTAATGGGAGACAGCCAACATGGCTTTAGACAAGGAAGATCTTGTCTTACTAATCTGTTATGTTTTTTTGAAGGAGTGAATAATCAGGTGGACAAAGGTGAGTCGGTTGATATTGTGTATCTGGACTTTCAGAAAGCCTTTGACAAGGTCCCTCATCAGAGACTTTTGGCAAAAACTAAAGAGTCATGGGATAGGAGGCAGTGTACTATTGTAGATCAGGAACTGGTTAAAAGATAGAAAGCAGAGGGTAGGGCTAAATGGCCAATTTTCCAAATGGAGAAAAGTGAATAGTGGTGTACCCCAGGGATCTGTGCTGGGTCCGCTGCTTTTTGACATATTCATAAATGACCTGGAAAGTGGAATAACGAGTGAGGTTGTCAAATTTGCAGATGACACAAAACTATTTAAAGTTGTTAAAACCCAAGAGGATTGTTGAAAATTGCAAGAGGATCTTGATAAATTGGAAGACTGGGCATCAAAATGGCAAATGAAATTTAATGTGGACAAGTGCAAGGTTATGCACCTAGGGAAGAACAACCCAAACTATGGTTACATGATGCATGGTTCCACATTAGGAACCACCACCCAGGAAAAAGAGTTAGGCGTCATTGTGGATATCATGTTAAAACCCTCGGCCCAGTGTGCTGCGGCAGCCAAGAGAGCAAATAGAATGCTAGATATGATAAGGAAAGGAATGGAAAATAAAACAAAAGATATTATAATGCCTCTATATCGTTCCATGGTGAGACCGCACCTTGAATATTGTGTGCAATTCTGGTCGCCGTATCTTAAAAAGGATATAGCGATTTTACAAAAGGTTCAGAGAAGAGCCACCAAAATGGTAAAGGGGATGGAAGGATACTCCTATGAAGAAAGGCTAAAAAGGTTAGGGCTCTTTAACCTGGAAAAGAGATGGCTGAGGGGAGATATGATAGAAGTCTATAAATTAATGAACGGAGTGGAACGGGTAAACGTAGATCGATTGTTTACCTTATCAGAATATAGAAAGACTAGGGGACATGCAATGAAGCTACAGGGTAAACTATTTAAGACTAATAAAAGAAAATATTTTTCACTCAACGTGTAATCAAACTCTGGAATTTGTTACCAGAGGATGTAGTAAAGGCTGTTAGTGTAGCTGGGTTTAAAAAAGGTTTGGACAAGTTCCTGGAGGAAAGGTCCATAAACCATTATTAAGAAGGGTCCCAGGATATCAATGCTTGAACCAATACAAGCATTGTGGAACCTGTGTCCCTTGGGGAAACTGCTAGGTACGTATGACCTAGACTGGCCACTGTTGGAAACAGAATACTGGGCTTGATGGACCTTGGTCTGACCCAGTATGGCATATCTTATGTTTTTATGTTCTTATTTCCTGTCTGTTATCCTCAGTCTGTTTTGAAAACTTGAGAGTATATGACCTGAGATTTACAAGTCATATTAAAACAGGAAACAGTAAGAAATATGTTTTATTATTGGTCTTGGTAAACAGCACAAGATAAAAGTGGAGGAAGAGCTCTCTTCTGAAAAAGACCTAACTAATTAGGGTTCTTCAGTTTGGAAAAGAGAAGGCTGAGTGAAGATATGATAGCAGTCTATAAAATCATGAGTGGGGTGGAATGGGTAAAGAGGGAATGGTGTTTTTTTCACTCAACGCAAAACCGGGATGGAACCAGGCTGCTGGCATTAACCTTTAAAAAAAGAGATAGAACAGCTTTTAAATTAGATAATAGGGGAGAGCAGACAGTCACCCGAGAGCGCAAAGTTCGAAACAATGTATACTTGAAGGATACTACCAAAAGATTGAAGTTAGGGCATATCAGCAGAGAGGTTCCAATAAAGACAAAAGTAGCCCAAATGCCCTTGAGAATGGAGCAGACAGATCTTAAAATTCCAAATTAAGCCTGCCTACCAATAGCCAGATTAATATGAATAAAATACAGTCTCTAAAATTCTTGCATGCAAATGCTAGAAGTCTAAAAAATAAGATGGGAGAATTAGAATGTATAGCACTAAATGAGAGGTTAGATATAATTGGTATCTCAGAGACATGGAAACCAGTGGGACACTGTGATACCTGGGTACAAGCTATATCGTATTGATAGAGCTCATTAAATTGGTGGAGGGGCTGCACTCTATATTAGAGTGGGCATTGAGTCACAAAGGATTAAAGTTTTTCAAGAAACAAAATTGGCTATAGAATCTCTATGGATTGAAATTCCATGTAAAAAGGGAAAGGCGATGGCAGTGGGGGTATACTATCGACCGCCTGGCCAGAATGAACAAATGGATGATGAAATGCTCAAAGAAATCAGGGAAGCTAACAAAAGTTACAGCATAGTAATAAGGTGATTTCAATTACCCTGATATTGACTGGGTCAGTGTCACGGAAGGACATGCTAGGGAAATAAAGTTCCTAGATGAAATAAATAACTGTTTCTTGGAGCAGCTGGTTCATGAACCGACCAGAGGGGAAGCCATTTTGGACCTAGACCTTATTGGAACACCAGATTTGGTGTAAGAGATAAGGGTGTTGGGGCCACTTGGCAATAGTGATCATAGCATGATTGCGTTTGATTTAATTAATGGAGAAGGGATGGTAAAGAAATCCACAGTACTACCTTTTAACTTTCGAAAGGGAGATTACCATAAAATGAGGAAAATAGTTAAGAAAAAATTAAAAGGAGCAGTTGAAAAGGTTAAAGACTTACATCAAGCTTGGGTGTTGTTTATAAATACTATCTTGGAAGCCCAGACCAGCTGTATTCCATGCTTTAAGAAAAGTGGAAGGAAGTCCAAAAAACTGCCAGCAAAGTATAAAGGTGAGGTCAGAGAGCTGTTATTGCCAAAAAAGCATCTTTCAGGAAATGGAAAAAAGAGCCAAATGACGAAAACTGGAAACAGCAGAAGCACTGGCAAGTTAAATGCAAGGAACTGATAAGGCAGGCAAAGAGAGAATTGAGAAGAAGCTTGCTGAGGAAACAAAAATGCGTAATGAAGACTTTTTCAAGTACGTTCATAGCAAAAAACCTGTGAGAGAATCAGTTGGACCATTAGATGATAGAGGGGAAAAAGGGGCACTAAGTGGGGACAAGTCCAGAGCGGAGAGACTGAATGAATTCTTTGCTTCAGTCTTTGCTGAGGAGGATGTTATCCATGACTGAAGTGGTATTTAAAAGTGATACTATGGAAGAATTGAAAGAAATATCGATACACCATAAAGATGTATTACAACTATTGGTATGCATCCAAGGGTGTTGAAAGAACTGAAATATGAGATTGCAGACCTGCTATTAGTAATCTGTGAACTATCATTAAAATCATCTGTAATATCTGAAGATTGGAAGATGGCCAATGTAATGCCAATTTTTAAAAAGGGTTCCAGGGGTGATCTGGGAAACTACAAACCATTGAGCCTGACCTCACTACCGGGAAAAATGGTAGAAACCTTCATAAAGAACAAATTTACTGAACATGTAGATAGTCATGGCTTAATGGGAGACAGCCAACATAGCTTTAGACAGAGAAGATCTTGTCTTACTAAGCTGTTATGTTTTTTTGAAGGTGTGAATAAACAGGTAGACAAAGGTGAGTCGGTTGATATAGTGTATCTGGACTTTCAGAAAGCTTTTGACAAGGTCCCTCATCAGAGACTTTAGCAAAACTAAGGGGTATGTTTACTAAACAGCGCTAACATCGCAGCGGTGGTATTATTGCATGATAAGTGATGTTATCGCGAGATTTATCGTGTGATAACGTCACTTATCACGCAATAACACAGCTGCGGCGTTAAGGCACCCTAACGCTGTGAAATCTGGCTCTGAAGAGCAGAGTAAGGCTTCCCAGAGGGCGGAGAGAAAGGGTCAATGGGTGGAGAGTGGGAGGGGAGAGGCTCCAGGCACACTAACGCTGTGGAATCCGGGTCCGAACACTAACGCCAGTGAAACCCTTGCGGTAAGGCACATTTGCAGGAAAGAGAAACCATTTCCGTCAGCAATGTACAGCAAAGACAGGGAAACCAAAAAATGTGATTAACCTTTAAAAAGGAGATTGAGCAGCTTTTAAACTATATAATAGGGGAAAGCCGACAGTCGCCCAAGAGCGCATGGTTCAGAAGAATGTATCCTTGAAGGATACTACCAATAGCAGAGAGGTTCCAAAAAAGAGTAAAGTAGCCCAAATGCCCTCGAGTATGGAGCAGACAGATCTTAAAGATTCCAAATTACCCATGTCTACCAATAGCCAAATTAATATGAATAAAATACAGTCTCTAAAATGCTTGTATGCAAATGCTAGAAGTCTAAAAAATAAGACGGGAGAATTAGAATATATAGCACTAAATGAGAGGTTAGATATGATTGGAATATCAGAGACATGGTGGAAGGAGGACAACCAATGGGACACTGTGATACCTGGGTTCAAACTATATCGCAATGATAGAGTTGATCAAATTGGTGGAGGGGTTGCGCTCTATGTTAGAGAGGGCATTGAGTCAGAAAGGATTAAAGTTTTGCAGGAAACAAAATTTGCTGTAGAATCTCTTTGTTTTGAAATTCCATGTAAAAAGGGGAAGGCGATGGCAGTGGGGGTGTACTATCGACCGCCTGGCCAGAATGAACAAATGGATGATGAAATGCTCAAAGAAATCAAGAAAGCTAACAAAAGTTACAGCGTGGTAATAATAATGGGTGATTTCAATTACCCCGGTATCGACTGGGTCAGTGTCACGGCAGGACATGCTAGGGAGATAAAGTTCCTAGATGAAATAAATGACTGCTTCTTGGAGCAGCTGGTTCATGAACCGACCAGAGGGGAAGCCATATTAGACCTAGTCCTTAGTGGAATCCCAGATCTAGTGCAAGAGATAAGGGTGTTGGGACCACTTGGCAACAGTGATAATAGCATGATCGCCTTTGATTTAATTATTGGAGGAGGGATAGTAAGGAAATCCACAGTACTACCTTTTAACTTTCAAAAGGGAGACTATGATAAAATGAGGAAAATAGTTAAGAAAAAACTAAAAGGAGCAGTTGCAAAGGTTAAAGACTTACATCAAGCTTGGGTGTTGTTGAAAAATACTATCTTGGAAGCCCAGACCAGCTGTATCCCACGCTTTAAGAAAAGTAGAAGGAAGTCCAAAAAACTGCCAGCATGGTTTAAAGGTGAGGTCAGAGAGGCTGTTGTTGCCAAAAAAGCATCTTTCAGGAAATGGAAAAAAGAGCCAAACGAAGAAACCTGGAAACAGCACAAGCACTGGCAGGTCAAATGCAAGGCATTGATAAAGAAGGCAAAGGGAGAATTTGAGAAGAAGCTTGCTGCGGAAGCAAAAACGCGAAATAAAGATTTTTTCAAGTACATTCGTAGCAAAAAACCTGTGAGAGAGTCAGTTGGTCCATTAGATGATAAAGGAGTTAAAGGGGCACTAAGAGGTGACAAGGCGATAGCGGAGAGACTGAATGAATTCTTTGCTTCGGTCTTTACTGAGGAAGATGTAGGGATGTTACCCATGACTGAAGTGGTATTTAAAGGTGCGGAAGAATTGAAGGAAATATCGATACATCGGGAAGATATATTACAACTATTAGATTAACTGAAGAGTAGCAAATCACCAGGCCGGATGGTATACATCCAAGGGTGTTGAAAGAACTGAAATATGAGATTGCAGACCTGCTATTAGTAATCTGTGAACTATCATTAAAATCATTTCTAATACCTGAAGATTGGAGGATCGCCAATGTAACACCAATTTTTAAAAAGGGTTCCAGGGGTGATCCTGGAAACTACAGACCGGTGAGCCTCACGTCAGTACCGGGAAAAATGGTAGAAACCATCATAAAGAATAAAATTACTCAGCATGTATATAGTCATGGCCTAATGGGAGACAGCCAACATGGCTTTAGACAAGGAAGATCTTGTGTTACTAATCTATGTTTTTTTGAAAGTGTGAATAAACAGGTGGACAAAGGTGATTCGGTTGATATAGTGTATCTAGACTTTCAGAAAGCCTTTGACAAGGTCCCTCATCAGAGACTTTTGGCAAAACTAAAGAGTCATGGGATAGGAGGCAGTGTACTACTGTGGATCAGGAACTGGTTAAAAGATAGAAAGCAGAGGGTTGGGCTAAATGGCCAATTTTCCCAATGGAGAAAGGTGAATAGTGGTGTACCCCAGGGATCTGTGCTGGGTCCGCTGCTTTTTGACATATTCATAAATGACCTGGAAAGAGGAATAACGAGTGAGGTTATAAAATTTGCAGATGACACAAAACTATTTAAAGTTGTTAAAACCCAAGAGGATTGTGGAAAATTGCAAGAGGATCTTGATAAATTGGAAGACTGGGCATCAAAATGGCAGATGAAATTTAATGTGGACAAGTGCAAAGTTATGCACCTAGGGAAGAACAACCCAAACTATGGTTACACAATGCAAGGTTCCACATTAGGAACCACCACCCAGGAAAAAGATTTAGGCGTCATTGTGGATAACATGTTAAAACCCTCAGCCCAGTGTGCAGCGGCAGCCAAGAGAGCAAATAGAATGCTAGGTATGATAAGGAAAGGAATGGAAAATAAAACAAAAGATATTATAATGCCTCTATACTGTTCTATGGTGAGACCGTACCTTGAATATTGTGTGCAGTTCTGGTCGCCGTATCTTAAAAAGGATATAGCGTTATTAGAAAAGGTTCAGAGAAGAGCCACCAAAATGGTAAAGGGGATGGAAGGATACTCCTATGACGAAAGGCTAAAAAGGTTAGGGCTCTTTAACCTGGAAAAAGAAGGCTGAGGGGAGATATGATAGAAGTCTATAAATTAATGAACGGAGTGGAACGGGTAAACGTAGATCGATTGTTTACGTTATCAGAATATTGAAAGACTAGGGGACATACAATGAAGCTACAGGGTAAACTATTTAAGACTAATAAAAGAAAATATTTTTTCACTCAACGTGTAGTCAAACTCTGGAATTTGTTACCGGAGGATGTAGTAAAGGCTGTTAGTGTAGCTGGGTTTAAAAAAGGTTTGGAGAAGTTCCTGGAGGAAAGGTCCATAAACCATTATTAAGAAGGGACCCAGGTTATCAATGCTTGACCCAGTACAAGCATTGCAAAACCTGTGTCTTTTGGGGAAACTGCTAGGTACGTATGACCTAGATTGGCCACTGTTGGAAACAGGATACTGGGCTTGATGGACCTTGGTCTGACCCAGTATGGCATATCTTATGTTCTTATGATAGTAGTGATGCATGTGCATGGAACAAAAAGGCAAATAAACATAGAAAATGACCTGAACCACATTTAAAATCCCAATAACCAAGCTGGCCAATAGTGATATTAATGAGAAACATAAAGAAACACTACTGAGAAAGCATAAAAAAGAAGATATCATGTTTGGAAAGGTCTATGCTCTGTCCTCCTACAAGGTGAATGATCCCACATTGAAATAGCTGTGATCTGGGTTTTCCCCTTATATTGGGCAGGTTTGTTATGGCGTGCACAAGTGCCGCAACAGCAGGGTGGGCATGTAGGAAAGGGCAACTGTACAGATGCTGGAAATGGGATACAGAGGGCTGCAGGCGGCACATGCTGTGGTGCAGCTGGGGCACAGTGCCTACTAGGCAGATGCCTAGGTGGCACATAGGAATGCTGAAACTCTAGAGCAGCCAGACAGCAACGGATGAGGGTCCAACATGGGCATGAGTGTGTGTCCTACAGTGTCACAGGGGGGATTACCCAGCAGGTACCCCCAAGGGTACATAACATTGGCAGGTGGTGCGGGGTGGGGAAGCACGCATGTCCATGTAGGCACCCCTACCCGAGAACCCACACCATAGGCAGCTGCCTACCGGCATACTGGATGGCTTGGGACTGAGCACCACCAGCACCACCGGCATAATGGCATGGCAGCATGATGGCGGAGGGGTGCTGGTGGCGGAGCGGGAAGTGGAATCTGCCCACAGCAGACCACGGCCTAGCCCCGTTTAGGTGGGTGCCGTGCACTGAAACAGACAGGTTCTGTCTTACGAACAGTCATGGTATCTCCAGGAAAAGAGCTGTCTGTGTGGTGCAGCACACACAGCCAGTGTGTTCAGGAGCAGAAGGTCACACGTTCAAGTCCCAGCTGTGGCTCCTGCAAACCCTTTCCCCATATTTTACCCAGTACTAAACGGTGGTAATGAAGATGGAACCTTTATTGCAGATAAAATAAACATGCCTGAAATGCTTATATTTTACCTTACAGAGCACAGACACCATAACCTTGTGCAATACCTAGAGCAGAGTTTCCCAACTGCAGTCCTGGAGGGCCAAACACCATTCAGGTTTCATGCTGTCCTTAATAAATATGCCTGTGCTGCATTAGTATGCACCGCCCCCAATGTATGCAAATGTATCTCATGCATATTCATTAGGGGCAGCATGAAAACCTGAACAGTGTTTGGCCCACCAGTACCGGAGTTGGGAACCTCTGTCCTAGAGCAGCGGCCAACAGGGGCATAAACACCCACACCCACAGGCTCCACTATCCAAAGCCTCATGGAGAGTCAGGCTGTTGGACCCTGCGCGCAGCAGCATCTCCCAATACTTGCACTTGCATACCTTAGCAATGCCACCCTAAACCTGGGAATAGGTTACACATATATCAAAAGGTTGCTATGATTAAAGGCAGATAGCAATTCCTAAGTTAATCACAATTTGCTGATAGAGCTGCATCATAGCAACCTTTCTGATATCTGTGGAGTATGTTTCAGTTTTAGTTTCTGACAGTGTTTACCACCCCGGGGAGTGACCCCAACAGTATTGTGTACCATAGCCATGCCTGAACTGTGCCCAGGACTGGTGTGGTGGCCGGGGCTGCTAAAAGCCTCTATATTTACACAATGCTGGCATAGGTGTGGGAGTGTGTGTCTGTCTATCCAGTGTGTTGTGGCTGCCTATACCTTACTGAGCCCACACTGCTTGCACTGTTTCCAGTGTTAGCCTGCCAATGTGCATAATGAGGAGCATGGTACTGTGGGTATGGCCCGGACAGGGTGGCTTGGGCAGGATGCATCTGCACAAGGCATAGGGCAATGGCTGGGACATTGTAGTGCCCGGCCACCACCTGCATGGACAGGGTGGCCACAGCATGTCCTGCTGGGAGGTCACTCTAATCCTGACTGAGTAATGACCACGGCATGGCTAGGTTCCCCCATAGTGCTATTTAGCATTTCTCTCAAGTAATATTTATGGGTTCTCTTTTCTGGGGCCCAATCACTGACTTATCTGCTTGGTGGGTGTGCTGACATCCCAGTTTTGGGTGCACACATCTCCTCCATGCACTATGAACTAGCTAGCAGACTGTCTGCAGTTAGTATGTGTATGGTTGGAACATCTTGCGGGATGCAGTGGTTGGAAACTCACTGTGCTTGCTGCTGGAGAATGTCAGATAGTGGTGGTGGTGGTGGGGGCAGCTGAGCATTTCCAGGCCTACTGTCTGTCTGCCATTGCCTTACGGCTGCGTACAGATCTGCATTGACTGCTCTGTAGCGTGTCTGTTCCCCAGCAGGACTGGGGTTGATGGTCCCCTCTACCGCCACCATTGCAGGGATGTAGAATGTGGATTTGTTGGTGGGAGATCCTGTTCCTCACCCTGAGCCCCAGAGAGCGGTGCTATATAATCCGCCTATGGGTCCAAACACCCCCCTTCACTTACATCATGTGACCATGGCACCCACGCAGGATATGCACTATTCTGGGTGCATAATAGTCCACAAGGGTTAGACGTGACGGGGAAATACAGATGGACACAGGTGTATTCTAGGTGCCTCTGCAAGAACTACCTATCACACACTGGCACCGAGGGAGACCTGCAGCATAGACTATCTCAGCTAAGCCAGGTGCTGCGGACCTGGTGCTGGGCTCCCCACCTCACCCTCAGGGTGAGCACAGTACCCTCACAATGTGACAGTCTGTAGCTACTCTGTGCCAGTAACACACACGGTCAGTTCCCCCTACCATGCCGAGGTGCTGTGGGGGTGCATACCCCATCTTGTGATCATCTGTAGACTGCTGATCTGCATGTGCAGTGCATCATGGGTATGGTAACAACAGCAGACAGTTTGTGTGGTGACCTGCAGTCCTTCTGTAGCCAGCCAAGGGTTTACTGGTAGTTATAGTTAGGTAGCCCACTGGTTACTTCACTGATTGTGGAGATAGAGGTCACGGGTTTGATCCCACAGTGGTGTTATTTGATAGGGGCTGCCTGAGGCATTTCCTTTTTTAATTTAAATTAGTGCTGCCAGCAAAAACACCCTCACAGTGCTGTAATCTTAAGGTGCCTCATAAGGCGCCCTATAAAGCGCCCTATAAGGTGCCCTATAGGGAACATCATAAGGTGCCTTGGTGGACAGTGCACTTTATAATGTGCCCTCTGGAGTGCCTTATAGGGCGCCTTAAGCGGCACCTTAGGTTACGGCACTGTGAGGGTGTGTTTGCTGGCAGCACTAATTTAAATTAAAAAAGAAAATGCCTCAGACAGCACTGATTTAAAGTAAAGAGTAATGTCTTGAACAGCCTTACACATTAAGCCCACTGGGGGATTGAACTCATGACCCCTGTTTCATCAGTCAATATATTAACCATTGTGCTACACCTCTGTTGCTGTGTTTGCAGGTCAGCGAGCCTAATTAAGGCTAACACGCGTTAACGTGTGTGGCTCCCTCTATCGCACGATAATGAGCAGCTGTAGGCTGCTGATCTGCATGTGCAGTGCATCATGGTTACGGGTGGGATTACCCTATCCTGGTAATCACAGCAGACAGTTTGTGTGGTGATGCAGTCTTTCTGTAGCCAGCCAGCGGTGTGCTAGATGTTATAGAGATGTAGCCCACTGGTTATTTCAATGACTGTGGTAGCAGAAGTTATGGGTTTGATCCCACAGTAGTGTTATTTAATAAGTCTGTTTGAGGCATTTCCTTTTAATTTAAATCAGTGCTGCCAGCAAAAACACCCTCACAGTGCAGTAGCCTAAGGTGCCTCATAAGGCACCCTTTAAAGCACCCTATAGGGCACATTATAAGGTGCCTTGGAGGACAGGGCACTTTATAATGTGCCCTATGGAGTGCCTTATAGGGCGCCTTATGCGGCACCTTAGGTTACGGCACTGTGAGGGTGTTTTTGCTGGCAGCACTGATTTAAATTTAAAAAAGGAAATGCCTCAGACAGCCTTCTTACATAACACCACTGTGGAAATGAACCCATGACCTCTGCCTCCACAGTCATTGCAGTAATCAATGGGCTACATCTTTATTGCTTCTAACACTGTGCTGGCATGAACTTAGGGTTAACACGTGTTAACGTGCCACTGAGCCCACTATTGCACGATATAGATTCTTGCTACCTTGCCACCAGAACGCCCACTCCTTATATGACTTTCTTCACATTATCGCTGCAACTAGCGCCAGTAACATTAAGACGGTTTAGTAAACATACCCCAATATATGGACTCCTTTTTTAATCTGTTGATACGCCAGGCTTTTTCAATATATAAAGGATTCTGGTGATTTGTTAACATGTTTGGACACTTGACATCATGAGGGAGATATGTGTTTGTTAGTCACTATGGATATTTCAGCATTGTATACAAATATTCTGCAAAAGCAGGGTCTTGATGTTGCCATGCAATATCTATTAAGTTTACAGCTATCTTCACAGCATAGGTTCTTTTTTCGTCAATTGTTGACTTTAATTTTATATAGGAATTATTTTGAATTGGTTGAGTAACCAGGATGTACATTTGCAATTTACACCAGAGATATCCCCTGTAGAGGTCCATTTTTTGGATATCAAAATTGTTCTAGAGGGTAGTAGTTTTCATACATCTAGTTTTACAAAACCCACGGATAGAAATAGTTTGTTAGATTATGGCAGTTTTAACCTACGTCATTTACGTGATAATATACCAGTTGGGCAGTTTTTACTCTTACATAAGTTATGCTCTACTCATGAGGAATATGTCATTCAGGCACAGCACATGAAGAAGCGGTTTCAGCAACGGAGGTATCCTGCCAATGTAATACATAGAGCCTATAAACGGGCCTATCATGTTCATCGTGAATGGTTTTCTTTTCAGCATCAAGAAAAAGTGGCTCCCACTTTGACTTGTGTTTTGCCTTTTTCTACACAGGTATGTCATGTGTGGGATTTGATCTTATCTCATTGGAACATATTGAAGGTCCATTCCATTTTCACAACTCCGCCCATTTTTTCATTTCGTAGGGGTCGAAATTTGAGAAATAGATTAGTACATTCCCGTTCAAGGCTTGTGGGTACATCCAATGCAGAAGATCATGGACATAGAAAGTGTAATCGATGTGTAGTATGTGCCATCACATTGGAAATGCAGTCTTTTCAACATCCTACTTTAGGATTTACTTTTGAATTATGTGGAACAACAAATCGTTTAACTAGTGGAGTGGTATATGTGGTATTGTGTCCTTGTTCTTTATTGTATATTAGTCAGACTTCCCGTCCTTTTAAAACACATATTTTTGAACATCTCTCGGCGATTCACCGAGGAATAGAGACAGCGCCTTTAGTTTCACATTGGAAATTAAAAGATCACTCAGTGGAGGAATTATGTTGTTTTATATTAATGCAAGTTAGGGGTGGTGAGGGTGGTAATCATCAGCGGCTTTTATGCCATAGGGAACAGCAATTCATTTTTCGCTGGAACACTGTGGAACCTAAAGGGTTAAATTCTCAGGTGGAATGGCACTGGTTTTATTGATATATAGAGGATTTGTACCTGGTTATAAATGCGCAAGCGCTGGCGTTTTTTCGGTTGCTGATACCTGTCTGATCAAATTTCCAAGGTTTGAGAGTTGTGATCGTGGTAAGGCTTCTTTTTTAATAGATATCATTATTGTGTGTGTTTATAAGATATATTGGATTGGAGTAAAGTTTCTATTTGTTCTTGTTATATAGGAAGTTTCCCTGAGGAAGCCGTTAATTCGGTGAAACTGTGACTTATGGTGCTTTTATGCATTCTGGCAATAAGCCATATGGAACTTATTGGATAACGATGCAATTGCCTTAAACGTCTCAGATTTCTCTTCCTGGTGTTTTTTTAATTGTGCCCATGGAATTTTACTCTTAAGGGACGACTAAGGGTGATATTTTGAAGATTGGTATGTATGTTTAAGAAGAGTTTTACATTTTTTGGTGAGTAGTTATATATATTTTTCTTGTTTTGGATTGTTATGTTTATTTTTATTTTTTTTTTTTGAAAATTTTATTTATTAACCAATAGCAAACAAAACATACAATAGATTGTAATAAAGAGCCACCGAGGAGTGGAGTCTTATCTCCTCCGGGGCCAAGACAATAAACAGTTTTGTCGCCATCCTAGGTTCAGACAAAAAGGTGAAAAGCATACATGGTTAAACAGTTTTCCCCATTTTTCCCCTATTCAGAACAACCCCCCCAACCCCCCCATCCCCCCTCCCCGTCCTCGCACCCCGAACTCCACTGCACCCCAGCAGCATCCCGCACAACAGGTACCAAATCGTCTCCCCAACCTAGTAGGCCAAGCCTTAGGGTCCCACATTCACGATATCACTCCGGCAACGAGAGCCCAGAGTCTGAATATAAGGTTCCCAAATCAGCAGAAAAGTAGACCACCGTTTCACAGAACCCCTGGCCCTCCAACGCTCTACCAGCATCAACTGGTGGAAATTATTACGCCACTCCGCAAATGTGGGCGGGTTGCAATCTCTCCAGTTGTGTAAAATCGGATCCTTCCCCACCAGACATGCTTTACGTACCAATAGGCGCTCCCACCTCCCAGTAGGTAAAGTCAGGGGCAATTGATCAAGGACAACCAAGCCTCCGTTCCAGGGAAACCGCTGTTGTAATAATCTCATAAGATAGCGGTGGATATGGGACCAATACGGGAGGATGCGCCTGCACTGCCACCACATATGAGTTAAAGAGGCCAAGGGCATATGACACCTAGGGCAGGACCCGTCTTGTGTAATACGACTCCGTAGCGCTCGCCTCGGAGAGATATATACCCGAGTTAAAGCCTTATATTGGATTTCCCTCCACCGCGCTCCCGCCGCCAATTCTACTATCCGCCCCACCGCCGCGCAGATCGTGCCTGGTGGGATTTCCCGTCCCAACTCTCCCCCCCAGGCTGCCTCTGCCTTCCCATAATCCGGCACCGCCCCATAGCACTCCAACTTAGTCCGCAGCCCAGCTATCGTCAGGGGCATATCTCCCCCGAGATCTAGGAACTCAATAATCTGCTTGGACCGGTCTTCCCCCAGTTCTTCTCGAGGTAATGTAGCCACATAGTGAGA
This sequence comes from Ichthyophis bannanicus, assembly GCA_033557465.1. Taxonomy (NCBI): domain Eukaryota; kingdom Metazoa; phylum Chordata; class Amphibia; order Gymnophiona; family Ichthyophiidae; genus Ichthyophis; species Ichthyophis bannanicus. Next base: position 607,822,626 of record CM066033.1, read on the forward strand.
CAGTTGAAGATACGCATAGTAATGGGTACGGGGTAGTTGGTTCTCCTCACGTAAGTCCAGAAACGGCTTGCACTTACCCGTAAGGTCCACCACATGTCCCAGGTACCTAAGACCTTGCTGATGCCATTGTTTAAAAGCGCGCGAATCCGAACCAGGCTGAAACTGTGCATTACCTTGTATAGGTAACCAGCTGGAAACCTGCCAGTTACGATGCCAGAAACTGTTCAGCTGCTTCCATGTACGCCGCACCGCAGTTAACAACACGTTCCGCGTGAGTCTCGCGGGTAGATACTTACTCTCTACATGTAATGCCCCCACCAGGGAGAAGGGAGACATTGATGCCCTCTCGAGATCTCGAGGTGTATAAACGTCTGTTCCCCCTAAATAATCACCCAAGTGTCGCACCAGGCAAGCCAGGGCATAGAGCCTTAAATCCGGGAGCCCTAGACCACCCCTGCGCCACCCTCCCACCATACGAGAGATAGGGATCCGCGCTCGGGCCCCTTTCCACAAAAATCCCTGAATTTCTCTTTCCAGTTTAAGCCGATCCCGTCGAAGTAGCCAGACCGGCAAAGTTTGGAGCCAATACAGTAGACGCGGTAAAATCACCATTTTAACTGCAGCAATTCTCCCCAGTAATGCCAACGGCAATGGATTCCAAGCTCGTAGTTGACGCCGTATCCCAGACAAGACCCTCTCAAAATTCGTGTGGTATAGATCCTGTGGCAGTCTCGTTAGAATAATACCGAGATATTTAAACCCATGTTCCGCCCATTTCAACGGGAAAGCCTCCCCCCATCCGCCTCGCAACCCCCCCAACACATCCAGAGCCTCCGATTTATCTGCATTTATCCGCAGACCCGCAAAACTGCCAAACCTCCGAAATGCAGCCATCAATTTCGGCAATGACGCTCGCGGTTCCTGTAAATGTACAAGCATATCGTCGGCAAAGGCGACACCTTAAATCCCTGCTTACCCACCTCGATCCCACGAATCTGCGGGTCCGATTCTATACTGCGGATTAGAGGATCCAACGACAGAACAAACAATAAGGGGGACAGCGGGCAACCCTGTCGAGTACCCCGATGGAGAGAGAAGGGGGCTGATAAAACCCCGTTGCACAATACCCGCGCCGTCGGGGTATCATATAGACTCTTCACCATAGCACAGAATGCTTGTCCAAGACCATATGATGGTAGCAAATGGTCCAGGTAGGTCCAATCCACCCTATCGAACGCCTTTTCAGCGTCAAAGCTTATCAAAAGCGACGGCAACTGATGGCTATGCACCCACTCCAATGATGTCAAAATTCGGCGAATGTTACGAACGGCATACCGACCGCGCATAAAACCCACCTGAGATGCATGCACTATATCGCCTAGTATTCCCGCTAGTCGCTCAGCCAAAATTTTCTCCAACAGCTTGGCGTCAAAATTTAACAAAGAGATCGGTCGATAGGAGGCCGCCTGTAATGGGTCTTTTGCTGGCTTGGGGATCAGAGTGATATAGGCTTGGTTATCTCCCCACCTCCTACCCCCCCCCATCTATCCGCTGCTGGTATGTCTCCACCAACAAGGGTCCCACCCCTTCGGAGAGTATTTTATAAAACTCAGCCCCGTAGCCATCGGGGCCTGGGGCCTTGTAACAACTGGCATGAGCGATCACTGACTGAACCTCCTCCAAAGTAATTGGGCGTCCCAGCTGTACCCTCTGTGCCTCTGTCACCCTTGGGAGCCGTAGCCCTTGCAAGAAGGCCTCCCTAGTGGCGGGGTCATGTTCCTCGGCCGTATAGAGTTTTTGAAAAAATTCCTTAAAGAGTGCACTAATCGCCTCTCGATTTTGATGAAGTTTCCCATGTTCATCCCGAAGAGCCGCGACCCCCCTCCCCCCCCGCGGACCTCGCAGACAACGGCCGAGGAGCCTCCCTGGTTTGTCCCCGAAACAATGGAGTCGATATTTATAATATAGTAGAGATTTCTTGGCGCGCTGATGAAGTAGTTCATTCAGGGCGACCTGAAGCTCCCAGAGCCGTTTTCTATTCAACAGCGTGGGGGATTGACCACTGAGCGCCCACGCATGGGAAACCTGATGCTCCAATTTAAGAATCTGCTCCGCCAGCAAGCGGCGTCTCCGAGCGGCAAAGCCAATAATATCCCCTCTCAATACCACCTTGGCCGTTTCCCAGACCAACTCAGGGTCCTCCCTGTGCACCTGATGATGTAACTCAAATTCTCGCCAGCGGTGGCCTAAAAATTGCCGGAATTGGTCATCTTTATATAACTCAATGGGGAATCTCCAAGTTCGAGATGTACCAGATCCTCTCCCCCATCGCAATTCTACCCAAACCATGGCATGGTCAGATATCTCCAGAGGACCTATCTGCGTCTCCTCCACCTGTGCAAAGGCAGTTGTGGAAAGCAATACATAATCAATTCTTGCACTAGTCCCATGCGCCCTCGAAACATGAGTGAAGTCCTTCTCAGATGGATGCAAGACTCTCCACGGATCCATCAAACCTAAGCGCCTCCGAAACCGGTGCAACACTTGAGAGCTCAGTATTCTATCCCGCGTCCCCTTTCCGCTGGAGGTGTCCAAGCTAACGTCAAGCACCCCGTTGAGATCACCCCCCATGAGTAAGGGTACGTCGGGCAGCTGTTCCACTTTAGCCGCGATACAATCATAAAATTCACGATTGACCGCGTTAGGACCATAGACATTGCCAAGTATTATCTCACGGTCTTCCAGTACTCCCCACAATAACAAATATCGTCCAGCCGGGTCAGCCACTTGTCGATTCAATGAGAAACGCACCCTCTTATGAATCAATATAACCACTCCTCCTTTCTTCCCCAGTGCAGGCGCACCCCACACCTGGCCCACCCAATCCCGGCCTAATTTAGCATGTTCTTCCGCTGTTTGGTGGGTTTCCTGGAGTATTGCAATGTCACAGCGGTGTCTAGCCAGCGCCTTCAATACTTTATATCGCTTGATCGGGCTACCTAGACCGCAGACATTCCAGGTTATAATTCTCAGAGGATCATCGTATAAATATGACCCAATTGCCAGCAGAGCATAATGAGGGAGACCCTCCCAGCCTGGAGCCTCCCATCCTTTTGGTCATAAAAAAGAGTGCTCTGTTCGTGCTTAGTGTTCGGAGTGCGAGGACCCCACCCCCTCTGCCCACCCAGCCCTCCCTCCCCTGCCTCCACCCCTCCCTCTCCCCTCCCCTCCCCCTCCCCCTCCCCCTCCCCCTTACCCTTACCCCCCTCCATCCAAGTCCCCAACCCCTCTAAGTCCACTGACTTATACCACCCTCCCCTCCCCGCCTTGGGAGAGATTGCTAAGGTCACCCTGAGCTCAACCCCCTCCCCCCCCACCTCAAGTTATAGCGCCAAATTCTACCCCCTACCCCCCCACCATGTTAACATGCGTCCGCTATCCCCTAACCCCGAGCATATACTACCTAAACAACGTTGACCCCACCCGGCTATCCTCAGGCCTAGAAGACCTATCCATAGAAGCCCCCCCGCTGGGACAAAGAAGGAGGCAGACCTACTAAGTCGCCGGGAATCAAAGCTATCAAAGGCCCCCGTCAGAAAGCCCCAGGCCCTAGAGCCCGGGAGCTCACAGCAGAGATATCCCTCATTAAAGCTCTCAAACTGCATATATACAAGGTTATAAAGAAGTATTAAAGGTATAAAAAAAAACAAAAAACAAAAAACAGGAACGGGGGAGCCACCGAGGGGGGGGGGGGGCCGCGGTGGCTACCCCATCCTCTACTGCGGTAATCCCCGCAATATCCACCGTAGGCACTGAACTCTACAGGCCACCCCGCAGTTATACGCGAAGCTAAAACATGGGAATTAGTGAAAGGGGGCCAGCGTTATCCCGTGTCATTCAGTGCCCTCGATCCATCGGGTCTCCCCCCCACCAGCACCCCCCGTCCTATCGCCAAAAGGGGTCCAGCGGTGTGTGCAGAAGCAAAAATAGACAAGGCCACAGGCCCGAGGTCCATTAAGGCGTCGCCGATGTCTCTTGTGCCCGTGACACCACTTGCTCCACATATGGCCCAGCTTTTGCAGCAGAGTCAAACACACGATGTGAATTGTTGTGGAAGACATGAAGACGGGCCAGGTATTGCACAGAAAAGCGAATCCCCACGGCAATCAGCTTTGCACACCAGGGCGCGTAATCCCTCCGCCGCTGACTAAGGTCCACCGAGTAGTCCTGAGCGACGCGGATCTTCACGTTATTATAGGTAGTGTCGCCCGTCTGCCTTGCAGCCCGTAGTATCCTCTCCTTGATCGGGAACCGGAGGAACTTAGCCAGCACAATCCGTGGTCGACGATCTTGGGCGTGGGGCTTCCCTACTCGGTGGACTCGCTCGATGTAGAGGGGTTCTGCGGTCTCAGCTGGACCCAGGAGGTGAGTAATAAAGGCTTCGAGGTAACCTCGGAGATCTTTGTCTAGCACTACCTCCGGAATACCCATGAATCGGAGGTTATTCCGGCGTGAGCGATTTTCTTTTTTTTTTTTTTTAATTCTTTATTTTCGTTTTATAACAACAAAGGAAAGGAAGACATACAGCTAAAAGACAGATACATACATAGAATGTGATACATACACCAAAGTAAACCCCTGCCACCCCCCTCCCCCCTGCTTCTTCTCTAGAAAACCAATCACTCCCGAAACGGGCGTGTACTGACATTATTGTGTTACAAAACCTAACGGTGATCTGAAACATGATGAGTGTACAATAAACAGACATGTCGGAGCAATGAGCAGATTGTACATAATCATTGAGCATCTGCCATTTAGACAAGCGAGAATGAGTTTGGGTATGGGGAATAGCTCTCCGAAATATCTGCTCATATTTACTATATAAGCAGACGAGGTTCCACCATTCATTGACAGTAAGTCGAGAGCTATCCTTCCAATTCCTCGTGATTAAACATATGGCCATACCCAGCATGAAATCAAGGAGAAAGCGACCCTTCTTAGGAAGAGAGGGGACCTCCGCCACTGAGCGGAGTCCCACAATCTTCCAAGAAAGAGGCTCGTGAGGTGTAAGATAAATTGAATACGACCCCAGACCCGCCCCCAGTAAACCTGTAGTGAGGACATTCATAAGTAACATGAGCGAGGGTTCCCACATCAGTATGGCAAGACCAACTCTGGTCCCTAGCAGTTGTGTTCCATTTGGCTATTTTTCTGGAGTATAAGAGCATCTATGTGCAAAAAAGAAGAGAGTCCGGGTAACTGAGGCAGATCTGGAAACCCGCACTATTTTGCTCCAGAAAACGCTCCATTGCACAGGGGTTAAAGTGGTTTGCAGTTCGCGCTCCCAGGCTCGTTGGGCTCTACAAGTGGCAGTATCTGTACCCTGACATAATAGTTTATAAAAGGCAGAGGCTACCCCATGTGTACTACTAATAGAGTGAATTAGTTCTAATAGCCCGTCCTCAGTGGGGACAGTGGGCGGCATGATTGGAGCACTTTTGAGGCAGCGTTGAAGCTGCATCAATTGAAAGCAATGTTTCGCTGGTAACGCAAATTCCCTTTGTGAATCAGAAAAGGTTTTCCAACGAGCTGCAGAGAAGAGCTGTTGGGGTGTCCAGATCCCCCTAGAGTACCAGGGTTTGGAAGTAATCCTGTATGGCCGCTCGAATTTCTAACTGAAACTCTGGCTGAGTTAATAGGGCTCTATCAAAGAACCAGGCCCCCGAATTCCCTTGGGGTGCAGTAGTGTGTAATTGAAAAGAAATAGCAGCATGATCTGAAATATGTTGGGAGTGAATCTTTGCAGCGTCCACCTGAGGAACTAACAGTTTTGATAGTAGGAAGAAATCTATGCGAGACTGGGATTTGTGAGGGGAAGAGAAGAGGGTAAAGTCAAGCTCATTGGGGTGTAGTAACCTCCATAGATCGACTAAAGCCAGATCTTTGATCACAGAGGTAAGCGTAATGTGACTCTTGGGGGGACCACTTGTCCTAGGCGGCTATTTGTCAACCAGGGGATCAAGAACTAAATTGAGATCCCCCCCTATTATCAATGAAGTATTAGCAGAGGTCTGCGCAACCTGAGCAATGGTAGCAAAAAAGGCAGGGTCATCCACATTAGGAGCATAAAGGCATATACATGTAACTTCAAGGTTACCTATCTTGAGGTGAACTCTGGACCATCTACCTGCTGTATCTGAGCTAGTCGCAATAATAGTAGCATGCAGAGATTTCCTAACCAGTATGGCAACCCCACATTTCCTAGAAACGGCTGGGGAATAGGCGGCCACCATGTAAGGTTTAATATTGAGTTTGAAAGTTTCCTTCGAATTTAAATGCGTTTCTTGGAGGAAAATCAGGTCCGCAGCTTCATGACTTAGATAGCTTAGGATTTTCCTCCGTTTTATCGGATTATTGATTCCTTTTACGGTCAATGAGAAAATCTTACATGGTGCCATCAATCGGTAATAGACATTTTAGGTAAGGGCGCTTGAAAACATACAACATAATCAGAATCTGTACAACAATGACATAATCACCAAGTATGCTGGCCAATACACCCATATTGAAAAGTATGTACCAAAGTAACTTAGAGAAGAAGCAAAGCCCCCAATGAATATGGCGACCATATGTCTGCGGGAGGAGGCCCTAGAGAGGAAGCTAGAGACATAATAAAAGGAAAAGAAACACCAGAGTCCATAATTAACACTGTCTCTGATATTCATCGAGGCTACTATGGGTAGATGGAGTCGGGTCACAGATATCATCAAAATTAAGGCAACAAACCGCCCTCGACAGACTCTTTGCTGAGCCGCGGCAAATCCAATATGGCAGGTACAGCGGATATGAGAATACTGGCAGGAATATTCTGGAAGTCAGCGCATCAAGTCGGCTTCTTTAGAATCCAAAAACTCTGCTAGTAGATCAGGGTCCTCAAATGTTCTTGTCTGATTGTGAAGCGTGACTCGGAGCTTGGCCGGGTACATCAGGCCATAGCGTGCTTGTAGTTGTTGAAGCCTCGGCCGGAATTCCAGAAAGCGCTTTCGGCGGTCGACCGTGGGTTTAGCCAAGTCAGGAAAGAAGGAGATCTTGTGGCTCTCAAACTCCATATGGCCCTTTGCCCGAGAGGCACTGAGAATTTGTTCCACATGTTGATATCTCAAAAGTCGAAAGATGATAGGCCGCGGAGTCTTCCTATTGAGCGTTATGTTTGTGGGTACACGATGAGCGCGATCGATCTCCAATTCTTTGGTAAAGGTAATTTGGAGCAGGGAAGGGAGGATTTTACATAAAAACTCCTTCATGTCTCCCGATTCCGCTCCCTCCGGTATGCCCACGAGTCGTAGGTTGTTGCGGCGCGCTCTATTATTGCCATCTTCCACTTCTTTTTGCAAGGCCCACACCTGACGTTCAACTTTGTCGAGTTTGGACAGCCGGACCGCATGGGAGTCTAATATGCTCTCCATTTTGTCCTGACGCGAAGAGAGCCCCTCTAGCCTGCCTTGCAATACACCAAGATCTTCCCGCAGCGCTCGGAGTGCTTCACCGTTTGACTGCACGAGGTCCTTAACCCCTCTAATCTCTGCGAGGATTTCCTGCTGCATTTCGGGGCCCTCGCGCAAAGCCAGCCCCTTCTGCGGGGACGGGGGTTCAGTTTTGGAGCGTTTGCCGTGAGAAGCCGCTGGAGATCCAAATTCCAGGCGCGTGGGTTTGGTCCCCGCCATCTCACCAATGTGCCCCGGCAATATCAGAGCAGAAATTCAAGTATGTCCGGTGTTAATTCAGGATTCTGAGTAGGCCTCTCGGGAGCCTCAGTGTTATGCGACCATCCCGCTGGACATCGGGCTCCGCCCCCCAGTATGTCCGGTGTTAATTCAGGATTCTGAGTAGGCCTCTCGGGAGCCTCAGCGTTATGCGACCATCCCGCTGGACATCGGGCTCCGCCCCCCCGTGAGCGATTTTCTAAGTCGTCTAGTTTCGCCGCATGTAGCCCCAGTTGTGTTTTGAGGCCCTCCACCTCATGGGCTAGGGCCGTGACGCCATCTTCGGCTTGCCCTAAGCGCTCTTCAACCTCCCGCAGTCGGCTGCCCAGAGAATCCACTGATGTCTGCAGTCCGTCCATCTTTTCATGAAGTGCTGCGAACTGAGGCGCAAGAACTGCCGCCACCGCGGCCGACATTTCGTCGAGGGATGCCGCCGATTTGGGAGAAGCCGGTGCCCCCATTACATCGGCCATCTTACCGGCACCCGCCATGCGGTCCTTGTCTCTCCGGGTCGCCTTGACTGCTGAGGCCATGGCAAAATCAGTCTACTGCTGGTCTCTGCTTGCCATCAATGGATATCTTTACAATATTCAATCTGCCCGTCGGCGCTAGGTAGTAAGTAGCCGGTTTTTTCCCGATTTGGGCTAAGGGGGGGAGCGGAGCTCGCTCAGAATGCGACCACTATCGTGTTCGCATCACGTGACCCTCTATGTTTATTTTTTATTAGATTTCGTTGAGTCGTGTTGAAAATCTGTTTTGAATGATTTCCCGGAGCGTCCAAGAAGAGGCGTTGTGGAAAGAAAGAGAGACTGAAAACCTCAACACCTTGGTATGGAAGTGAAATCAAGTAATAAGCACAGTGGCTACCTACCACAGGCAAATAGAGCTATAATGAAGCACCATTCTGCTATATTGTACTTCGCAACCTTAAGAAACACTAAGTGCAAACTAAGTTTGAGAGAAGGTGGCAGTGATTCAAGACCACACATGACTGTGATAAATACATGTCCAAGCTACAAGAATACTAAAATATGATAATCAAGGAGAAGCAGAAATACCACACCAAACTTGCAATGAGCTTGCTAAACCATCCCAGAGAATTATTTGGTATAGTGACATCATTAATCAAGAATCCTACACAAGAGTACAGGAACAATACCCTATCCCCACAAGCTGACTACTTCCAAACTAAAACCTAAAAGATGAGCAATACACCAGCTATAACCATAAACCACCAAACAGCAGTTCAGCACCATTCACATGGCATTCTTTCAACCCAATCTCTCTGGAGCACCTAGAGAGCATCATCGCTAATCTTAACACCACCACCTCCCCTTTAGGTCTATGCCCAATAAGCTGGATCAAACTAGCTTGCTCCAAACTCAACCCCACACTACTCAAAATTATACAGCTCTATTTCACCCAAGGTTATGCCCACTAAACTCAAGCATGCATCTAACTGACCAATAATGAAGAGTGCAACACTAGACCCAGAGACCCCCAGTTCATATAGATCCATATCCAGTCTACCCTTCCTTGCGAAGATTATTGAGAAGGTTGTAGAACTTCAGCTTCAGGATCACATCAACTCACATGCCCCCCTAACCTACAACAGTATGGATTCAGGCCCAGTCATGGTGTAGAAACTCTATTAACTGCACTCATAGACAGAGTAACATAAGGTATTCAGAGGCTACAAAAAGGATTTATCCTAGTGTTCCTGGACATCAAGTTGGCTTTTGATTCAATACCTCATGATGCATTATTATCATGACTGCAATCCATTGGATTAAGCAACATGACATTAAAATGGTTCAGCTCCTACTTAACAGAGCGCCAACAGCAAGTAAGAACAGCAGGAATTGAATCCACTCCATACAAGCAGCAGCAAGGAGTTCCTCAAGAATCTGCACTATCCTCTCTCTTATTAAACATCTACCTGCAACCCATCTGCTCAATTATACAAGTACATAATGTGTTTTACCATATTTATTCAAATGATATAATGCTATATATACCCTTTTCCAATGTATAGCATATCCATACCACTCTAATAAAATGCCTTATATCCATCACTCACTGGTTATCAAATCACAACTTACTTGTGAACTACAAGAAAACTGAAGTCCTCTATATCAAAAAAGACACAAAGTTCAGGCCACTGACATATTAACAACACCATTAAACTCATATACCACAAAATAAAAACCATACAATGCTTATGACCTCTACTGAGCACCCACGATTTCCCACACCTGGACTATTGTAATATTAACTTACAAGGACTACCGAACTATGTGCTACTCCTATTACAGCTAGCTCAGAACACTGCCACCTGGATCCTTTATGGTGCACCCAGAATCAAACATGTAACCCCAATACTCAGACAATTATACTGGCTTCCCATAACAAATCATACAAAATACAAGACCTTGATTACAAAATTCAAAATATCCAAAAACCTGTCCACAGTGAGGCACATTCCAGTTCCCACACGTCCAGCTGCATTGGCCGGGCAAAAACCGGAAGTGGGGGAGATGGACCCGATTCTGCCACCGCGGGTCCTGGATGTACCTGCAATGGCAGAATATCGGACTTGGATGCCTGGGCTCTTCCCATATGTCAATGAGATCTGCATCTGGGGAACTGCCCATCCTGGGCCCAGAATGCCATGGCTAGGGCACGGGAGTTGTGGAGTTATGGCACCATGGCAACAAACCATCTATCTGATGGCTCAGAATGCCATTGCCCATGTCCAACCCTGCAGACTGTGATCCTGCCAGCACTGGAGGCCCCTATGGCCTTTATCGTGGCTGCAGGGGCACAGCATGGCCAGCGGCATGGTGTGCGGGGTCTACCCCCTCCAACTCCCATCCAGCGCTCCCCGCACAAACGCTCACTATATGCGGGAAGCGTGGGAGATGGAATCACGTTCCGGGGCTGAGCACCAGTTTGATGTTCAACCCTGATGTCCAACCCCACTATTCGTGGGATGGAATGCTGGCCAGTTTACCTACACAAGACGTCAGGCAACAGATCTAGAAGAAACAATGCACAAAATACCTTCACCATTCCCATGTTAAAGGGGAAGAGTAGCCAGGCCACATCTAATCAAGCATTTTTGCTCTATGCATCAGGAATATGGAATGCACTCCCCAAGAGCCTATGGTCCATCCTTGACCTAAGAGAGTTCCACAAGCTGAAAACGCACCTGTTCATTGAACAATTTGGTATAAAAGACTAACACTCCTGCTACCATTGAGGGTACAACCTGCACAGACATGGTGCCAACAGCATGTCATGCTGAGGGGTCACTCTCACCCTGACTGAGCAGTAACCATGGCATGGCTAGGTTCCCCCCTAGTGCTATGCAGTATTTCTCTCAAGTGATATCTATGAGTTCCCTTTTCTGTGGCCCAATCACTGACATACCTGCTTGGTTTGTGCGCTCACATCCCATTTTTGGGTGCACACAGTTCCTCCAGGAACATGCACTATGTACTAGCTAACAGACTGTCTGCAGTTAGCATGTGTATGGCTGGAACTCCGTGCAGGGTGCAGCGGGTTGAGACTGACTGTGGCCTCTGCTGGTGAATGTCAGAAAGTGGTGGGGGGAAGCTGAGCTTTCCCAGGTCAACTGCCTGTCTGCCAGTGCCCTATGTGATGCGTACATACCTGCATCGACTGCCCTGTAGGATACCTATTCCCCAGCAGGACTGGGGTTGATGGTCCCCTCTACTGTCCCCATTGCAGAAATGTAGAATGTGGATCTGTTGGTGGGAGATCCTGTTCCCCACCCTAACCCACAGAGAGTGGGTTGGATAGTGATACATAATCTGTTTTTGGGTCCAAACACCACTCTTTGCTTATAACATGTGACCATGGCAACCACACAGAAGATGCACTATTCTGGGTGCATCATAGCCCACAAGGGCTAGACATGACTGGGAAATACAGATGGACACAGGTGTATCCTAGGTGTGTCTGAAAAGACTACCTATCACACACTGGCACTGATGAGAAACTGCAGCATAGCCTACCTCAGCCAAGCCAGGTGCTGCGGACCTGGTGCTGGGCACCCCACCTCACCATCAGGGTGAGCACAGGAACGGCACAATGTCACGGTCTGTAGCTACTCTTTGGCAGTAACACACACGGTCAGTTCCCCCTAACAGGCTGGGGTGCTATAGAGGAGAATATCCCATCTTGTGATCAGATATAGGTTGCTGATCTGCATGTGCAGTGCATCATGGGTACGGGTGGGTTTACCCTATCCTGATAACCACAGCAGACAGTTTGTGTGGTGACCTGCGGTCTTTCTGTAGCCAGCCAGCAGTGTATTAGACACTATTAGAAGATGTAGCCCACTGGTTACTTCAGTGACTGTGGAGACAGAGGTCATGGGTTTGATAGAAACATAGAAACATGATAACAGAAAAAGACCACATGGCCTATCTAGTCTGTCCTTCCATAACAACAACTACAACAGTCCACTTTTTACCTTTAGAGATCCTCTGTGTTGGTCCCATGCTTTTTTGAATTCAGTTACTGCCCTCATCTCTACCACCTCCACTGGGAGACTATTCCATGGATCCACTACTCTTTCTATAAAGAAATATTTCCGCATATCACTCCTGAATCTATCTCCCTTCACCCTCATCCCATGTCCCCTTGTAGCAGAACTTGCTTTCAATTGAAAGAGGCTCTCTCCCTGAACATTTATGCCACAGAGGTATTTAAACATCTCAATCATATCACCTCTATCCCGCCTTTCCTCTAAGGTGTACATATTAAGATCCTTAAGTCTGTCCTCATATGCTTTATAATGAAGCCCATTAATCATTTTAGTAGCAACACTCTGCACCGACTCCATCCTGTTCACATCCTTTTGAAGGTGCGGTCTCCAGAATTGCACACCATACTCCAAATGAGGTCGCACCAAAGACTTATACAGAGGCATTATCACACAGTGGTGTTATTTACTAAGGCTGTCTATGGCATTTCCTTTTAATTTAAATCAGTGCTGCCAGCAAAAACACCCTTACAATGCCGTAGCCTAAGGTGCCTCATAAGGCATCCTATAAAGCACCCTTTAGGGCACATTATAAGGTGCCTTGGCAGAGAGGGCACCATATAATGTGCCCTATGGAGTGCCTTATAGGGCGCCTTATGCGGCACCTTAGGTTATGGCACTGTGAGGGTGTTTTTGCTGGCAGCACTGATTTAAATTAAAAAAGGAAATGCCTCAGACAGCACTGATTTAAATTAAAAAAGGAAATGTCTCAGACAGCTTTCTTACATAACACCACTGCAGGATCAAACCCATGACCTCTGCCTCCATAGTCATTATGGTAACCAGTAGGCTACATCTTTATAGCTTCTAACACTGCGCTGGCATGAACTTAGGGTTAACGCATGTTAACATGCCACGGCACACACTATCGCGCGATACCTTGCTACCTTGCCACTTTGCCGCTGGACCACCCACTACCTTATATGGCATTTTTCATATTAATGCTGCAACTAGTGCCGGTAACATTAAGACGGTTTAGTAAACATAGCCCTATGTCTTACATCTATAGATACAATGGGGTATGTTTACTAAACTGCGGTAATGTCATTTGAGTTAGGTTCCGCGGTAAAGGTACAGATGCCCACATAAAGGTGTGGGCGGGGCATCATTATGGCAAGCATGTCAGGTAACATGTGTTATAAGGCATGTTACAAGGCACGTTATAAGGCACCTTATTAGGCACAGTACAAGGCACGTGTCTTAACGTGCCTTGTACTGTGCCTAATAAGGTGCCTTGTAACGTGCCTTGCACTGTGCCTAATAAGGTGCCTTGTAACGTGTCTTATAACGTGCCTTGTACTGTGCCCAATAAGGTGCCTTGAAACGTGCCTTATAACGTGTCTTGTACTGTGCTTAATAAGGTGCCTTGTAACATGCCTTATAACAAGCCTTGTACTGTGCCCAATAAGGTGCCTTGTAACGTGCCTTGTAATGTGCCTAATTAGGAGCCTTATAACGCCTTATAAGGATTGCTGGCAACTGTGGTGAGGGTACTATGGGCTGGCAGCATGGATCTGCAAAGATATGACTGTCACAGGCAAGCAAAATATCTGCCTTGGACAGAAGGGAACAATGAGGAATTGAACCCATGACTTCCACCTAGAATGTCAGTGTACTAGCCAGTAGGCTATACCTCTATGGCCTGTTGTACAACAATGGCTGGGTACAGAAGGACTGTAGGTCACTGCACAACCTATCTGCTCTGTGTGCCAAGATAGGGTAACCCCACCAGCACCCATGATGCATTGCACATGCAGAACAGCAGCCTACAGCTGACCACCAAATGGGGTCTGCACCTCTCCGGTACTGCAGCGTGTTAAGATGGACTGACAGTGCGTGATACTGGCACAGAGTAGCTACAGACCATGCCATTGTGCAAGCTCCGTGTTCACCCTGAGGGATAGGATGGGCACCCAGCACTAGGTCCACAGTACATGTGGTGCTAGAGGTAGATCCTGCTGCATGTCCCCAGCACTGCTAGTGTGTGACAGGTGTTCCTAGCAGTGCAATTGAAGGTACAACTGTTCCAGCTGTGTTCTGCAGTCACATGTGGTCCTGTAGGACCAGATACCACTTAGATTAGTGTGTACCTAGTGTGGCAGCAACCACCCTAACATAGTAAATGATGGCAGATAAAGACCAGTATGGTCCATCTAGTCTGCCCAGTAAGATGGCAGGAGTAAGTACACCTGTCACTCTATGCAGATCACCTCTCCCCATGTTTTTGTTTAGGAGTGAACCCACCGCTCCATGTAGGACACCCTATTTGTTGAGAAATTAGATAGTTTAGTTTATTTTGATTTTATCCTGTTGCTGTAAAGGGATCCATGTGTCAGTCCCATGCCATTTTGAATTCTGTCACTATATTTAACCCCCACCACTTCCATCGGGAGGGCATTCCAAGCATCCACCAGCCTTTCAGTGAAAAGTATTTCCTGACATTGCCTTTCAATTTACCCCCTTGCATGTTATGCCCTCTAGTTTTACAGCTTCCCCGTCTTTGGAAGAGGTTTGTTTGTTCATTATTTCTCTTTAAGTATTTAAAGGTCTGAATCACATCTCCCCTATCCCTCCTCTCCTCCAAAGTGTACATATTTAGGTCTTCAAGTTTCTTCTCATAAGGCTTCTGACGCAGGCTCCAAATCATTTTGGTTGCATTCCTCTGAACAGTCTTTTTACATCCTTTGCAAGATATGGTCTCCAAAACTGAACACAGTATTCCAAGTGAGGCCTCACCAGTGACTTATACAGTGGCATTAGTTTCTCTTCCTTTCTGCTGGTAATTCCTCTTTGTATGCAGCCCAACATCCTCCTGGTTTTGCCACCGCCTTGTCGCACTGTTTTGCCACCTTGAGATCTTCAGAAATAATCACACCAAGGTCCTTCTCCTGATCTGTGCACACCAACCTCTCGCCCCCTATCGCGTACAATTCCCTTGGATTTCTGCTTCCCAAGTGCATGACACTGCACTTCTTCTCTTTAAATCTTAATTACCAAGCATTAGACCATTCTTCTTGCTTTTGCAGATCTTTTCTCATGTTATCCACTCCCTCAGGGGAGTCCACTCTGTTGCAAATTTTCGTGTCATCTGCAAAAAGACAGACTTTTCCATTCAGTCCTTCAGCAATATCACTCACAAATACATTGAACAGTGTCGGGCCCAGGACCAAACCCCGCTAGTCACCCACCTTTCATCTGAGTGAGCTCCATTTACCATCATCTTCTGTCGTCTGTCATGTTTCATGTCTGTCTGTCATGTTTCATGTCACACTGACCCTTTTGCACTGTCAAGAACAAATAAAACAAAAACGCCAACAGTCAGTCTTTCTTTTCCACGTAGGAGTTATAAAAGAATCCCAAAGAAATAAGTGTTTTTTTTCCTTTAACTTATCTGCATCTCGCTGTCGTCTGGTAGGTCTGACAAACTGTTATCATCCGGTAGGTTCTGTTCCATAGCCTCTATTTCCATGGGCTCTGCAGAGCCCTCAGTTTCCAGCTCCCAAGGCTCTGTCTTCATAGACTCCATTGGATCATCTACCTCTCTCTTTTCCTCCTCTAGCCTCTCTGTGAATCTTTGTACTTCCTGTTTCCTATCCTTCTCAAAGTCCTCCCTCCTGGCATTTCTCCTGTTCTGCAGAGTCTTAAAGAGTCCTTCCCCTGGACAGGACTTCCACTTCTCAGGATTCTCTGTCTTTCACTTTGGTACCCAGGTTTTCAAAACCCCCTTTTTCTCTGGGGTTCCCTGTATATCCAGAAGGTATTCCTTACAGTCTGTTCTGACTGAAATCAAGGACAGGAGGTAGTTATAGTCTATGGAATCAGGGACAGTACCTCAAAATTGGGGACAATTCCTGAAAATTGGGGACATAACAACCAGAACCAAACCTGTTTGTGCTGTCCTGAAAGCACACGGAAATGTGCATCTAAATTGCTTCTCTCAGGACACTCCTCCGCGCCCCCCCCCCCCCCCTTGCACTAGGGACATCCATATACCCGGTTTATAAAATGGCTCCAGGGAGAGCCTTGTGAATGGGATGTCTGCTTGCTATAAATAACTTCAGCCCAAGCAGCCCCTGCATTGTTGGGGGAGCCTGAACAGAAGAGTCGGTGGTGGCAGCAGCACAGTAAATTTACTGCTGCTGTGCTCTTGTAAGTCTGTCACGGGCCCAACAGCTGTTCCTTGCCGGGCTGAAGTCCCAGACCTATTTCAGCAACAGGCAGCAACAAGTAAGATGCGGCAAACACAGATCCACTCCCTTCACTCTAACCCAGGGTATCACCCAAGGATCATCAATCTCATCCATGCTCTTCAATGTCTATATACAATCCATCTGCAACATAATCCAGTACCATAATTTGCAATACAGAATATACGCTGATGATATTATTTATTTATTTATTAATTTTATTTAGCTGCATTTATATCCCGCTTTTCACTGGGTCAAAGCGGTTGGTCTTCACTCCAATTAACATTCAAAACCCAGACAATTTACCCATAACAAGTTGTATGGAAGCAATGATCAGATGGCTAGACACTAACAACCTAGCAGTAAATTTCAACGAAACAGAGGCATTAATCATCACCAGAGACACATCATTTACACCCCCACAAGAAATCTGCTTATCACACCACACCATCAAAGTACAAGAAAAGATCAAATACCTTGGTGTTATCTTGGACCAAAACCTCATGCTACAGACTCAAATAAAGAAAACCACCACAAATGCCTACCACAAGATGAGGCTATTCAAACATCTGAAACCATTACTCAGCCATGACCTGTTTTGCACTATCTTTAAGCAATTGTCACACCAAACCTGGATTACTGCAACATGATTTACCAAGGTTTACCAAAAGGCTCCATCTACCCCTTGCAATTGGCACAAAATACAGCCGCTCGTATACTCACCGGTACTCACAAACAAGACCACATCACCCCCATACTCAGCCAATTGCATTGGCTCCCAATACACTCCCGTGCCAACTACAAAGCAATCCTAATAATCTTCAAGATCATGCATAAATCCACTGCAAATATTCTACAGGAACTAATCAACCAAGACACTAGCACAAGCCCCAGAACAAACAACAAAAATATGATCATCACACGAATACAAGAAATCCAGAAAGACAGAACCTTTATTGCAGATGACATAAACATGCCCAAAACACCTACATTCTACCCTACAGAGCACAGACACCGTAAACATGTGCATTACCTAGAGCAGAGTCTCCCAAATGCAGTCCTGGAGGGCCAAATACCATTCCGGTTCCATGCTGCCTCTAATAAAGATGCCTGTGCTGCATTTCTATGCGACACCCCCATGGTATGCAGATATATCTCATGCATATTCATGAGGGACAGCATGAAAACCCGAACAGTGTTTGGCACAGCAGGACTGGAGTTGGGAACCTCTGCCGTAAAGCAGCAGCCAACAGGGGCAGACATACCCACACCCACAGGCTCCATTATCCAATGCCTCCTGGAGAGGCAGGATGTTGGGCCCTGCGTGCATCTCCCAATACTAGCACTTGCATACCTTAGCAATGCCACCCTAAACCTGGGAATACGGTACACAGTTATCAAAAGGTTGCTATGATCACTGGCAGATAGCAATTCCTAAGTTAAGCTCAATTCGCTGATTGAGCTGCATCATAGCAACCTTTCTGATGTCTGTGGAGTGTGCTTCAGGTCTGGTGTCTGACAGTGTTTACCACCCTGGGGAGTGACCCCAACAGTATTGCTTACCATTGCCATGCCTGCACAGTGCCCAGGACTGGTGCGGTGGCCAGGGCTGCCAAACACCTCTATAGTTGCACAATGCTGGCATAGGTGTGGGGAGTGTGTGTCTGTCTATCCAGTATGTGGTGGCTGCAAACACCCTCCACAGCCCACACTGCTAGCACTGTTGCCAGTATTGGCCTGCCAATGTGCATAATGAGGAGCAAGGTACCGTGAGAATAGCCTGGATAGGGTGGCCTGGCCTGGATGCATCTGCACAGGGCATAGGGCAATGGTTAAGACATTGTAGTGCCCGGCCACCACCTGCACAGACAGGGTGGCCACAGCATGTTCTGCTGGGAGGTCACTCTCACCCTGACTGAGCAGTGACCACGGCATGGCTAGGTTCCCCCATAGTGCTATATAGTATTTTTCTCATGTGATATTTATGGATTTTCTTTTGGGGCCTAATCACTGACTTATCTGCTTGGTGTGTATGCTTACATCCCTGTTCTGGGTACATGCGTCTCCTCCAGGAACATGCACTATGGACTAGCTAGCAGACTGTCTGCAGCTAGTATGTGTCTTGCTGGAACACCTTGCAAGGTGCAGCGGCTGGAGGCTTGCTGCTGGAGAATTTCAGATAGTGGTGGGGGGCAGCTGAGCATTTCCAGGTCTACTGTCTGTCTGCTATTGCGTTATGGATGTGTATCACTCTGCATTGCCTGCCCTGTAGGGTGTCTGTTCCCCAGCCAGACTGGGGTTGATGGTCCCCTCTACTGCTACCATTGCAGGGAGGTAGAATGTGGATCTATTGGTGGGTGATCCTGTTTCCCACCCTGAGCCCCAGAGGGTGGGTTGTGTGGTGGTACATAATCTGCCTATGGGTCCAAACACCCCCCTTTCACCTACATCAGTTAACCATGGCACCAACACAGGATATGCACTATTCTGGGTGCATCATCGCCCATAAGTGCTAGATATGACTGAGAAATACAGAAGGACACAGATGTATCCTAGGTGTGTCTACAGGAACTACCTATCACACACTGATGAGGACCGGCAGCATGGCGTATTTCAGCCATGAAAGGTGCTGTGGACCTGGTGCTGGGCGCCCCACCTCACCCTCAAGGTGAGCACAGTACCCGCACAATGTGACTGTCTGTGGCTACTCTGTGCCAGTACCACACACAGTCTGTTCCCCCTTCCAGGCTGAGGTGCTGTGGGGGTGCATACCCCATCTTGTGCCCATCTGTCGACTGCGGATTTGCATGTGCAGTGCATCATGGGTACGGGTGGGTTAACCCTATCCTGCTAACCACAGCAGACAGTTTGTGTGGTGACATGCAGTCCTTCTGCAGCCAGCCAGGGCTTTGTTCACAGCTATAGCCCACTGGTTACTTCACTGTCTGTGACGCCAGAGGTCATGGGTTCAAAACCATGGTGAGGTTATTTGATAGGGCTGTCTGAGGCATTGTCTGTTTTTAATGTACATTAGTGCTGCCAGCAAAAACACCCTCAGAGTACTATAACCTTAAGGTGCCTTATAGGGCGCCCCATAAGGCACCTTATAGGGTGCCTTATAAGGCGCCTTATAGGGTGCCCAATAAAGCACCTTATAGGGTGCCCTATAAGGCGCCTTATAGGGCGCCCAATAAGGCGCCCTATCAAACGCCTTATAAGGTGTCCTATAGAGGACATTATAGGGTGCCTTGGCGGACAGTACACTTTACAATGTGCCCTATGGAGTGCCTTATGGGGTGCCTTATGCGGCACCTTAGGTTATGCCACTGTGAGGGTGTGTTTGCTGGCAGCACTAATTAAAATACAAGTCAAATGCCTCAACAATCACTACTTAAATGTAAAGGGTGATATCTCAGCCAGCCTTATACATTAGGCCAACTGGGGAATCAAACCCATGACCCCTGTATTATCAGTCAGTGTAGCAACCATTGTGCTACAGCTCTATTACTGTGCTTGCATGCCTGCGTGCCTTCTTAAGATTAATGCGCGGTAACATGCCATGTAGCGCTCGTTAATTTATGGCACCTTGTAACGCACGTTATCGGTAGCGGTGTACCTTCCATGTCCTTATTTGGGATTTCTGCTTCTACCGCGGATCCTAACGCGAATCACATTACCGCAGTTTAGTAAACATACCCCTTACTGTATATACCGCATTGTATATAGTTCTCCCCCCCCAACCTACACAAGTTGAAATATGTAAATAGGTTACCATGTTCTAACTGTGTTTAATGTAGCAGTCAACATTTGTTTATCTTTTGTCGCCTGCATAAGTTTAATGATCAATGTAAACCGCTCTGATTGAAGGATAGAATAGTATAGAAAAACTGTTAAATAAATAAAATAAAGAAAAATACAGATAGATCAAGACAATCTATAGATGGTACAACAGCCTGGTCTTCACCTACTTCCAAAGGAATTCTAGTAGTGCCTCTCGGCAAATAAAAAATATTATTTAAAGACAAGGTAGCATAATCTTGGAAGCCTAAAACTTCCTTAAGATATTTTTGGAACAAAATCAACGGAGAAAGATATCTAGTTATAGGGAAGTTTAGGCATCTGAGATTTTTTGCCTGAGAGGCATTCTCTAAATTCTCCATGTGATGATGGAGCAATAGGCTATTATTAACAAAGGAAGCGGTTACCCCTTGAATAGTACAGCCCTGCTTTTCTATTTTCTATAAATGAGATTCAAACATCTTCTTGTGCTTGCCCATGCCAACTCTCAGGACTCACCATGCTCCTCTGTGCTTTAAAGGGGCTCCAGAGGGGCAGGACCTGCACCTTTGGACATGCCCCTATGAATGTCCCTATGGGACAGGGCCACCCTTTAAGGGCCCCCTGATGATGTCAGCAGCAAGCTATTAGATGCTCTGGGCAGCAGCTTAAGCAGGGCTCCCTCCTTCCGCCTGCTTCAACAACCCAATGTGGAACACCTCCAAGCAGGAACACAGTAAGTATCTCCAACTACCAACTCGCACACTTGACAGGCTGTGCTTTAAGGACCCCCTAATAATGTCAGTAGCATGCTGTTAGATGGTCCAGGCAGCGGCAAAAGCAGGGCTCCTTCTTTTCCACCTGCTTCAACAGCCTAGCATGGAACACCTCTGAGCAGGAACATAGCAAGTATCTCCAACCACCCCCAATTATGTATTTTTACAGGACTGTGTCGATTGATCACAACTGAGTTTAGCTACCAAAATTTTGGGAAGAGGTGGTTTAGCGTGAAGGCTTGCCTAGTGCTCTCTATATCATTACTACTACTACTACTACTACTACTGATCATTTGTATAGTGCTACGAGGCGTATGCAATGCTGAACAGACACATATAAAAGACAGTCCCTGCTTATCAGAGCTTACAATCTAGTTAGGATGGTCAACACAAATAGCTGAGGACAAGGAAATGTCAAGGGGACTGGTAAGGAAATACATAACAGTCAAAGTGGATCAGGATCCAAAAGCCGCCCTGAAGAGGTGAGTTTTTAGCCTGGATTTGCAAAGGGACAGAGATGAAGTCTGATGCATAAACTCAAGTAGTTTGTTCCAGACATAAGGTGCAGCAAGGTGAAAGGATCGAAGTCTGGAGATGGCAATAGTAGAGAAGGGCACAGATAGAAGGGATCTGCCATAAGAGCGGAGGACTCGAGGAGGGATGTAGGAAGAGATTAGAGAGGAAAGATAGTGAGGAGCAGCAGAATGCGTACACTTATAGGGCAGTAAGAGAAGTTTGAACTGGATATGGAAACAGATAGGGAACCAGTGAAGTGACTTGAGGAGAGGGGTTATATGAACATAACGAGCCTGGCAGAAGATTAATTGTGCAGCTGAGTTTTGAACAGATTGAAGGGAAGAGAGATGATTCAGAGGGAGACCAGCAAGGAGGAGATTGCAGTAGTCTAGACGGGAGGTGACTAAAGAGTGGATAATTGTCTTACTAGTGTGTGTAGAAAGGAAGGGATACATTTTACCAATGTTATAGAGAAAGAATCAACAGGTTTTTGATATCTGTTGGATGTGTGCAGAAAAAGAGAGAGTGGAGTCAAAGATGACACCAAGGTTTCGAGCTGAGGACACAGGGAGGAGTGTCATGTTATCCACAGAAATAGAGAAGGGAGAAAGGGAGAAGATGGGTTTAGGGAGAAAGATAAGGAGCTCAGTTTTGGCCAGATTCAGTTTCAAACAATGGTGAGACATCCATGCAACAATGTCAGATAGGCAGGCAGAGATCCGGGCTTGGATTGCTGAAGAAATTTCAGGTGTGGAGAGGTAGATCTAAGAGTCATCAGCATAAAGATAGTACTGAAAACCATGGGAGGAGATGAGTGCACCCGAGACTGGGTATAGAGGGAGAAAAGGAGTGGGCCCAAGACAGACCCTTGGTGTACACCAACCGAGAGAGGGACAGCAGTGGAGGAAGACCCACCAGCACAAATGCTGAAAGTGCAATGGGAGAGATAAGAAGAGAACCAGGATAGTACAGAGCCATTGAAACCAAGTGAGAAGAAGTTATCGAGGAGAAGGTGGAGATCAACAGTGTCAAAAACAGCAGAGAGGTCAAGAAGGATTAGAAGAGTAAAGTCCCTTGGATTTTGCCAGGAACAGGTCACTAAAGAATTTGGCAGGAGCTGTTTCAGTAGAATGTAAAGGACAAAATGTTTCAGTAGAATGTAAAGGACAAAAGCCAGATTGCAGTGGATCAAGAAGGGCTTGAGAGGAGAGAAAGTCAAGGCAACAGTGGTGAACTGCACATTCAAGTAGTTTAGAAACAAATGGGAGGAGGGAGATGGGTCAATAAGTAGAAGGACAGGTAGGGTCAAGTGAGGGTTTCTTGAGGAGAGGTGTGACCACAGCATGCTTGAAGACTACAGGCACAGTTACAGTGGAGAACAAGAGATTGAGAATGCGAGAGATGGAAGGGATGACAGTGGAGGAAATGGAAGTTAGGAGACAGGTGGGAATTGGATCAGAGGAGCAAGTAGCGAGTTTAGAGGAGGAAAAGAAGTTGTGTGATTTCCTCTTCTAAGATCTTAGGAAACAAAGAAAGGTGGCAGAGTTTGAGGGGGACAGCTGGGTCTGAAGAGGGGGAAGGGGGATGGAGTGGACCTAGTGGGGAATTGAAGTGAAATTTTGTGGATTTTTTCATGAAAATAATCAGCCAAAGTTTGAGCAGAGAGGGAAAGAGGGATCGGGGTGGAGGCACCTTGAGGAGAGAGTTGAGAGTTGTAAAGAGATGGCGAGGGTCAGATGCAAGAGAATTAATCAGATGGACAAAATAGTCTTGTTTGGTGAGTGTTATGGCTGACTGGAAAAAGGAAAACATAAATTTGAAGTATGGAAAGTCCTCAAGAGTGCAGGATTTGAGCCAAGTGCACTCAGCTGAGCGAGCACAGGAATGTAGATAACAATTTATTTTATTTATTTATTTAGTATACCACTACTTCCAGCGATCAGCAGCGGTTTTTGATTACAGATTGGAAATTGTCAAATCATGACAGGAAATTTTTGAGGTATAAACACATTGATTAGACAGGAAAGCACAGCACACAGAGAACTATTTTACAGGGAACATGGGCAATGGAGGGTTAAGTGGCTTGCCCAAGACCACAAGGAGCACCTGTGGGACTAGAAACCCCAGTCCTTCCAGCCCAAGGTTGCTGTCCTCTAGTGGGATTTGAACCCCCGACCTTCCAGCCCGACGTACCTTGCCCCAACCACTAGGCTACTCCTCCACTCTAACAAGTAGTCAAAGACAGCCAGGGCTGAGGTGCAGTTGCCCTTATGAACAATAATCTCATACCACATATTGCTTTCTGAAACTAGAATAAATGATGTGTGCAAGGGCATATAACATAATTTTCTAGATCATATTCTGTTCCTCATGTCCTCCCTCAAAATGAAACAAGTATTTTGTTCTATGGTGCCTTTTTTGACAATGGCTCATTTCAAGTGGTAGAGGGATAACACAACTTTGCACAACCAATTTAGGTCACCATCTCTAGAAACAGAATTGGATCTGTTTTCAAACAATATATCTTGGAGCCTCATACACCATTATTTTCAACTGATCGATGAGGCAAAAAGGCCACTTGCTTGGATCTGACACATTCCTTTCACCCTTTCACATAATAAGCCATGTGAAATGATTTATACACTTTAACCTAAATAGGGGGCAATGTTATACAGAATTTTTCACACACAAACCATGATTTACAAGCATAAAATAGCTTTTAAGAAATTACCCTTGGTACAAGACAAGAGCTTACTTTTACGTGAAACGTGGATGGAGGTTTTGGGGGTGTAGTTTGTGAAGAGCTCAGGTAGAGACATGAAGCAGGTGAAGGTTATGAAATATGTACTTATGAGCGTGATTCAGCCATATACATCTACACCTGCTCCTGAGCAGTTGCATTTTAGCCACAATTTTGGCAGCTTTTGTTAGGTGATTTTATAAACAGACATAGGCACCTAATTCTTTATATAATAGCCTCAAAATAGGCACCTGCTTGACGTCCCAACCCAGACGACCTATTATAAAATTATCCTTCATGCTGTATATTTAATTGTTTCACGCTGTTTGTGAAAGTAGGATGGTAATATGGCAAATCCAAATTTACAGACCACCTGGCACCCCTTCCTGCCCCCTTTTATAAATGTTATTTACAATGCATTTTTCCCAGCAAAAAAGGTGCCAGTACTCACATGCAGGGCTCTTTCATTAATATGTGAGGGCCATGGGTCAATTTTAGCTGACAATGAAAAACTGCCGGTACTTTGCATCACCACATACCCCCTCAATAAAAACCCTGTTTTTTTTTACATTCTTGATGGATTTGAAACTATATTTCAAGGAGGATTAAATTCCAGGTCTATATTTCACCTTATTGCCTCTACTTTACTGATCTAAGTGGTTAAAGATTGAATTTTATTTTCTAAGCGATGCATGACATTTTATCATCAACTGCTTAATTGATTTTACTCTGTTAAAGTTCGTTTATCCATGATTTTATTTTGGAATTTTTACCTTGACATGCCTGAAAAGGCCCAAAGAATGGGAAGCAGAATTCGTTTATGTACATGAATGGCTCTGTTTTGATAAGGAATACACAAAGAGGAAAAATAATGAGGAATTAAAATGCAGGCAGATAATGAGCAGGCTTTGAGGTACTGTATATTTCTGATAACCACAAGGTTTCTCACAGAATAAATGAGCATGTTCATGTTACGTTTTCTCTAATGATCTTTGACCCAGAGAGAAGCTGATACACTAAAATGCAAAACTTTTTCAAAAGAGATGTTAACATGCTGAAAAAGTACAAAATACCCCAAAAAGCATAAAAATGCCACAATTGCAGTATTTTGTGCATTTCTTTGCGTGAATAGCTGCCAATTGTGACAAAATTCACACATTTGGCCCTTCTACATAGTATATTTTCATATGCAAACGTTCATGGAAATTCATAAATAATGGTCTTCTGCAATACAAAAGCATACAAAGCAACTTATCATTTTGCAAAAATGATAACTGAAAAAGACTTCATAAGTCTATTTTTACACTTTGCTGGATGCCTCATAGCTCATTTTCACGTGACACCTTCATATGGAATTAATTTGCATCCATAGCAAACCTTTCTGCAAAGAGGTTACTAAGGGAGAGCTCTAGATGTGGTGTATTTAGATTTCAGTAAAGCCTTTGACACTGTTCCTCACAGGCGACTTATAAACAAATTGAGCAGCCTAGGGATGGACCCTAAAGTTACTGCTTGGGTTAGAAATTGGTTGGGTGGGAGGCGACAAAGAGTACAAGTAAATGGAGCTCACTCTGAGGAGAAGGATGTTACCAGTGGTGTGCCCCAGGGATCTGTCCTTGGTCCGATTCTTTTTAACATCTTTGTTAGTGATATAGCGGAAGGGCTGTCAGGTAAGGTTTGCCTCTTTGCGGATGATACCAAAATCTGCAATAGAGTAGACACCCAGGAAGGTGTAGATAACATGAGGAGGGATCTAGCTAAGCTAGAAGAATGGTCTAGAATTTGGCAGCTGGGATTTAATGTTAAAAAATGTAAGGTCATGCATTTGGGCTGCAGCAATCTAAGGGAGCAATACAGTATAGGAGGTGAAGTACTTTTGTCCACTAAAGAAGAGCGGGACCTAGGCGTGGTTGTGTCTGATGATCTTAAAGTAGCTAAACAGGTAGAAAAGGCGACGGCAAAAGCTAGAAGGATGCTTGGGTGCATACGGAGAGGAATGGCTAGCAGAAAAAAGGAGGTGATAATGCCTCTGTATAAGTCTTTGGTGCGACCTCATTTGGAGTATGGTGTGCAATTCTGGAGACCGCACCTTCAAAAGGATGTGAACAGGATGGAGTTGGTGCAGAGGGTTGCTACTAAAATGATTAATGGGCTTCATTATAAAGCATATGAGGACAGACTTAAGAATCTTTTTTTTTTGAAAGGTTTATTTATTAACCAATAGCAAACAAAACATACAGGAGAATATAACAAGGAGCCACCGAGGAGTGGTGTCTGATCTCCGCCGGGGCCAAGACAATAAACAGTTTTGTCGCCATCGTAAATTCAGACAAAGAAGGATACAAGGCAGATATGGTTAAACATTTTTTCCCCCCTTTTTTCTTCCCCCCAGTATTCAGAACAACCCCCCCCCCTTCCCCTTCCCCCCCCACCCCCCCCCTCCCTGTCCTCGCACCCCGAACTCCACAGCACCGCAGCCGCACCACTCTCAACAAGGACCAGGTCGTCTCCCCCACCCAGTAGGCCAGGCCTTAGGGTCCCACATTCACGATGTCACTCCGGCAACGAGGGCCCAGAGTCTGGATATAAGGTTCCCAGATCAGCAGAAAGGTAGACCACCGTTTCACAGAACCCCTGGCCCTCCAACGGTCTGTCAGCATCAACTGGTGGAAATTATTACGCCACTCCGCAAACGTGGGTGGATTACAATCTCTCCAGCCGCGTAAAATCGGACCTTTCCCCACCAAACATGCTTTACGTACCAACAGGCGCTCCCACCTCCCGGTAGGTAAAGTCAGGGGTAGTTGATCTAGGATAACTAAACCTCCAGTCCAGGGAAACCGCTGTTGTAATAATCTCATAAGATAGCGGTGGATATGGGACCAATACGGGAGGATGCGCCTGCACTGCCACCACATGTGAGTTAAAGAGGCCAATGGCATATGACACCTAGGGCAAGACCCGTCCTGTGTAATATGACTCCGTAACGCTCGTCTTGGAGAGATATATACCCGAGTTAAAGCCTTATATTGGATTTCCCTCCACCGCGCCCCCACCGCCAGTTCTACTATCCGCCCCACCGCCTCGCAGATCGTGCCTGGTGGGAGCACCCGTCCCAATTCTCCCCCCCAGGCTGCCTCCGCCTTCCCATAATCCGGCATCGCCCCAAAGCACTCCAACTTAATCCGCAGCCCAGCTATCGTCAGGGGAGCATCCCCCCCCAGGTCGAGGAACTCAATAATCTGCTTTGACCGGTCTTCCCCCAGTTCTTCGCTAGGTAATGTAGCCACATAATGAGACAGTTGAAGATACGCAAAGTAATGGGTACGAGGTAATTGATGCTCCTCACATAATTCCAGGAACGGCTTGCACTTACCCATAAGGTCTACCACATGCCCCAAGTAACGGAGACCCTGCTGATGCCAGTACTGAAACGTGCGCGTATCCGAACCAGGTTGAAACTGTACATTACCTTGTATAGGTAACCAGCTGGAGACCTGCCAATTACGTTGCCAGCTGCTTCCATGTACGCCGCACCGCAGTTAGCAACGTATTCCGCGTAAGTCTCGCTGGCAGATATTTACTCTCCACATGTAGTACCCCCACCAGGGAGAAGGGAGACATTAGTGCCCTCTCGAGATCTCGAGGCGTATAAACGTCAGTTCCCCCTAAGTAATCTCCCACATGTCGCATCTGGCAGGCCAAGGCATAAAGTCTTAAATCCGGGAGCCCTAGACCACCCCTACGCCACCCTCCTACCATACGAGAGATCGGGACCCGCGCTCGGGCCCCTTTCCACAGAAATCTCTGAATTTCTCTTTCCAGTTTAAGCCGATCCCTGCGAAGCAACCAGACCGGCAGAGTCTGGAGCCAATACAGTATACGCGGTAAAATCACCATTTTAACTGCAGCAATTCTCCCCAGCAGTGCCAATGGCAACGGGGTCCAAGCACGCAATTGACGCCGTATCCCAGTCAAGACCCTCTCGAAGTTGGTGCAATATAGATCCTGTGGCCGTCTCGTTAAAGTAATACCGAGATATTTAAACCCATGTTCGGCCCATTTCAAAGGAAAGGCCTCCCCCCATCCGTCTCGCAACCCCCCAAGCACCTCCAAAGCCTCTGATTTATCTACATTTATCCGAAGACCCGCAAAACTGCCAAACCTCCGAAATTCAGCCATCAGTCGCGGCAGCGACGCTCGCGGCTCTTGTAAATGCACAAGCAGATCATCGGCAAAGGCCGACACCGTAAATCCCTGCTTACCCACCTCAATCCCACGGATCTGCGGGTCCGATTCTATGCAGCGGATTAGAGGATCCAACGACAGAACAAACAATAAGGGGGACAGTGGGCAACCCTGCCGAGTACCTCGATGGAGAGAGAAGGGGGCTGATAGAACCCCGTTACATAGCACCCGAGCCGTCGGGGTATCATATAAACTCTTCACCATAGCACAGAATGCCTGTCCCAGACCGTACAGCGGTAGCAAATGGTCCAGGTAGGTCCAATTCACCCTATCAAACGCCTTTTCCGCGTCAAAGCTTATCAAAAGCGTCGGCAGCTGTTGGCTATGTACCCACTCCAAAGATGTCAAGATTCGGCGTATGTTACGAACGGCATACCGACCGCGCACAAAGCCCACCTGAGACTCATGCACTATATCGCCTAGTATTCCCGCTAGCCGCTCAGCCAAAATTTTCGCCAACAGCTTAGCGTCAAAATTTAACAAAGAAATCGGTCTGTAGGAGGCTGCCTGTAAGGGGTCTTTAGCTGGCTTGGGGATCAAAGTGATATAGGCTTGGTTATCTCCCCACCTCCTGCCCCCCCCGCCTATCCGCTGCTGGTATGTCTCCACCAACAGGGGGCCCACCCCTTCGGACAGTATTTTATAAAATTCAGCCCCATAGCCATCGGGGCCTGGGGCTTTATAACAACTGGCATGAGCGATCACGGAGTGAACCTCCTCCAAGGTAATTGGGCGTCCCAGCTGAACCCTCTGTGCCTCTGTCACCTTCGGCAGCTGCAACCCTTGCAGGAAGGCCTCCCTAATAGAGGGGTCGTGCTCTTCGGCCGTATAAAGTTTTTGAAAAAATTCCTTAAAGAGTGCACTAATCGCCTCTCGATTCTGATGGAGTTTCCCATGCTCATCACGAAGAGCCGCCACCCCCTTCCCCCCTCACGGACCTCGCAGACAACGGCCGAGAAGCTTCCCTGGTTTGTCCCCAAAACAATGTAGTCGATATTTATAATAGAGTAAAGATTTCTTGGCACGCTGATGAAGTAATTCATTCAGGGCGACCTGAAGCTCCCACAGCCGTTTTCTATTCAACGCTGTAGAGGATCGACCACTTAGCGCCCGCGCATGGGAAACCTGTCGCTCCAACCTAAGAATCTGCTCCGCCAATAATCGGCGTCTCCGAGCAGCAAAGCCAATAATATCACCTCTCAATACCACCTTGGCAGTTTCCCAGACCAACTCGGGGTCCTCCCTGTGGGCCTGATGATGTAACTCAAACTCTCGCCAGCGGTGGCCCAGAAATTGCCGGAATTGATCATCTTTATATAACTCAATGGGGAATCTCCAAATTCGAGCTGTACCAGACCCTCCCCCCCATCGCAACTCTGCCCAAACCATGGCATGGTCGGATATCTCCAGAGGACCTATCTGTGTCTCCTCCACCTGTGCGAAAGCAGTTGTGGAAAGCAAAACATAATCTATTCTCGCACTAGTCCCATGTGCCCTTGAAACATGAGTGAAGTCTTTCTCAGATGGATGCAAGACTCTCCACGGGTCAATCAAACCTAAGCGCCTCCGAAATCGTTGCAACACTTGAGAGCTAAGAATTCTATCCCTCGTCCCCCTTCCGCTGGAAATGTCTAAGCTAACGTCAAGCACCCCGTTGAGATCACCCCCCATGAGTAGGGGTACATCAGGCAACTGTTCCACCTTAGCCGCAAGACGATCATAAAATTCACGGTCTACCATATTGGGACCATAGACATTTCCAAGTATTATCTCACGGTCTTCCAGTACCCCCCACAGGAGCAAATATCGGCCAGCCGGGTCAGCCACTTGTCGATTCAACGAGAAACGCACCCTCTTATGGATTAATATGACCACCCCTCCCTTCTTCCCTTGTGCAGGCGCCCCCCATACTTGGCCCACCCAATCCCGGCCCAATTTAGCATGCTCTTCCGCTGTTTGGTGGGTTTCCTGGAGTATTGCAATGTCACAGCGGTGTCTGGCCAGCGCCTTCAACACTTTATATCGCTTGATCGGGCTACCTAAACCACAGACATTCCAGGTTATAATTCTCAGAGGATCACCGTAGGAATATGACCCAGTTGCCAGCAAAGCGTAGTGAGGGAGACCCTCCCAGCCTGGAGCCTCCCATCCGTGTGATCATAAAAATGATTGCCCCGTCTGTGCCTAGGGTTCGGAGTGCGAGGACCCCCCCCCTGCCCTCCCAGCCCCCTCTCCCCTGCCTCTACCCCTCCCTCTCCCCCCCCCTCCCCCTTACCCCCCTTCGTCTGAGTCCCCAACCCCCCTAAGTCCACTGACTTATACCACCCTCCCCTCCCCGCCTTTGGAGAGATTGCTAAGGTCACCCTGAGCTCAACCCCCTCCCCCCCCACCCCAGGTTGTTGCATCAAATTCTACCCTCTACCCCCCCTTCCCACGCTATCATGGGCCCGCTACCCCCTAACTCCAGCGGTATACTACCTAAACAAAGTTGACCTCCCCTATGATCCTCAGAAACAGAGGGACCTAACCATGGAAGCCCCACCTCCGGGACAGTTGGGGAGACAGATCTATTAATTTGCCGGTGAGATCAGAGCTATCAAAGGCCCCCTGCGGAAGGCAGCAGGCCCTTGAGCCCCAAGGCTCCCAGCAGAGGTATCCCTCATGAAAACCCCTAAACTGCATATATATAATGTACTAAACAAGTTTTAGAGGGAAAAACAAAAACAGGAACGGGGGAGCCACCGAGGGGGGGCCGCGGTGGCTACAGCGTTCTCTTCCGCGGCAATCCCCGCAATTTCCAGCTTATGCACTAAGCCCTGCGGTCCACCTCGCAGAGATCCGCGATGCCTGAGCATTAAAAATTTTCCGAGGGGGGCCAGTATTATCTGGTACCAATCTGTACCCTCGGACTATCGGGTCCCCCCCACCCGCATCCCCCTCCCTACCGCAAAAGGAGTCCAGCTGTAGGTAGGTAGGCAAAAATAGACAAGGCCAAAGTCCCATGTCCATTACGGCGTTGCCGCGGTCTCTCGTATCCGCGAGACAACTTGCTCCACGTAAGGCCCAGCTTCTGCAGCAGATTCAAACACTCGATGGGATGTGTTGTAGAAGACATGGAGACGGGCTGGGTACTGCACAGAGAAACGAATCCCCACGGCGATCAGTTTTTCACACCAGGGCGCATAGTCCCTCCGCTGCTGACTGAGGGCCACCGAGTAGTCCTGTGCGACACGGATCTTCGCATTATTATAGATAACGTCGCCCTTCTGCCTTGCAGCCCGTAGTATCCTCTCCTTAAGCGGAAAGCGGAGAAATTTCGCTAGCACAATCCGCGGGCGGCGATCTTGGGCGCGGGGCTTCCCTACTCGGTGGGCTCGCTCAATGCATATGGGCTCTGCGGTCTCAGCTGGACTCAGGAGGTCGGTAACAAAGGCTTCTAGGTAACCCCGGAGATCCTTGTCCGTCACTACCTCAGGAATACCCATGAACCGGAGGTTATTCCGGCGCGAACGATTTTCTAAATCGTCGAGTTTCGCCGCCTGATGCCCAAGTTGTGTTTTGAGGCCCTCCACCTCATGGGCTAGGGCTGTGGCACCATCTTCGGCCTGCCCTAAACGCTCTTCGACTTCCCGCAGCCGGCTGCCCAGAGAGTCCACTGATGTCTGCAGTCCGTCCATCTTTTCATGCAGTGCCGCAAACTGGGGCGCGAGAACTGCCGCCACCGCGGCCGACATTTCGTCAAGGGATGCTGCCGATTTGGGAGAAGCCGGTGCCCCCGCTACATCGGCCATCTTACCGGCACCCGCCATGCGGTCTTTGTCTCTCCGGGTCGCCTTGACTGCTGAGGCCATGGCTAGCTCCGTTAACTGCAGGTTTCTGCTTGCCGTCAATGGGTGTCTTCACAAGGCTCAATCTGCCCTTCGTCTCTGGGTATTAAACAGCCGATTTTTCCCGGTTGGGCTAAGGGGGGAGCGGAGCTCGCTCAGAATGCGACCACTATGGTGCTCGCATCACGTGACCTCTAAGAATCTTAATATGTACACCTTAGAGGAAAGGCGGGATAGAGGTGATATGATTGAGATGTTTAAATACCTCCGTGGCATAAATGTTCAGGGAGAGAGCCTCTTTCAATTGAAAGCAAGTTCTGCTACGAGGGGACATGGGATGAGGGTGAAGGGAGATAGATTCAGGAGTGATATGCGGAAATATTTCTTTACGGAAAGAGTAGTGGATCCGTGGAATAGTCTCCCAGTGGAGGTGGTAGAGATGAGGACAGTAACTGAATTCAAAAAAGCATGGGACCAACACAGAGGATCTCTAAAGGTAAAAAGTGGACTGTTGTAGTTATGGAAGGACAGACTAGATGGGCCTTGTGGTCTTTCTGTCATCATGTTTCTATGTTTCTTAATCCATAGGAAATCCTGCGGATTAGTGCTTTGGCCTCCATAGATTCAAAATGAAAAGCAAAATATGGGATATATTTACTAAAGCGCACTAGAAGTTAATGTAACACTATCCAGCCACATTAACAGCACAGGGAAAATTCAGATAGCGCAGCGATTTTCTGTGCTAACTGCACAAAACAAGTTATCTATCAGAGTGGGTCAGATTAGGGCGGAAAGTGGGTATGTCTGCAATGTACGGTTACTGTGGGCCTCAACAGTGTGTGGTAACCGTCGGATTTGCAGACAGTATGGGTGCAACTTGTGCCACCTCAATGGGTGGTGTTACATAGAAACATGACGGCAGAAAAAGACCACATGGCCTATCTAGTCTGCCCTTCCATACCAACTACAATAGTCCCCTTTTTTCCTTTAGAGATCTTCTGTGTTTGTCCCATGCTTTCTTCAATTCAGATATTGTCCTCATTTCTACTACCTCCACTGGGAGACTATTCCACACATCTACCACTCTTTTAGTAAAGAAATATTTCCACAGATTACTCCTGAGTCTATTCCCTTTCACCTTCATCCTATGTCACCTCATAGCAGAGCTTGCTTTCAGTTAAAAAAGGCT
Source organism: Ichthyophis bannanicus (assembly GCA_033557465.1). Classification (NCBI taxonomy): domain Eukaryota; kingdom Metazoa; phylum Chordata; class Amphibia; order Gymnophiona; family Ichthyophiidae; genus Ichthyophis; species Ichthyophis bannanicus. The sequence goes on from CM066033.1 coordinate 607,856,222, forward strand.
CTCCTCTTGGGCATTTGTGCCATGGAGGTATTTAAATGTCTCTATCATATCTCCTCTATACCACCTTTCCTCTAACATATACATATTAAGATCTTTAAGTCTGTCCCCGTATGCTTTCTAACGAAGTCACTAATCATTTTAGTAGCCACTCTCTGCACCGACTCAATCCTGTTTATATCCTTTTGAAGGTGCGGTCTCCAGAATTGCACTCAATACTCCAAATGATGTCTCAGCAAAGACTTATACAGAGGCACTATCACCTCCTTTTTTCTGCTGGCCATTTCTCTCCCTATGCACCCAAGCATCCTTCTGGCTTTTGCCTTTGCCTTTTCTACCTGTTTAGCCACTTTAAGATCATCAGAAACAATCACGCGTAGGTCTTGCTCTTTTTTCATAGACAGAAGTACCTCACCCCCTACACTGTACCACTCACTTGGAAGTTTGCAGCCCAAATACATGACCCTGCATTTGTTAGCATTAAATCCCAGCTGCCAAATTCTTGACCATTCTTCAAGCTTAGCTAGATCCCTCCTCATGTTATCTACTCCTTCCTGGGTGTCTACTCTATTGCAGATTTTGGTATCAGCCGTAAAGAGGCAAACCTTACCTGAGAGCCTTTCCGCAATATCACTAACAAAGATGTTAAAAAAGAATCGGACCATGGACAGATTCCTGCGGCACACCACTGGTAACCTTCTCCTCAGAGTGAGTTCCATTTCCTATACATTTTGTCGCCTCCACTAAAGCAATTTCTAACCCAGTCACTTTAGGTTACATCCCTAGAGTGCTCAATTTATTTATAAGTCACTTGTGCGGAATGGTGTCAAAGGCTTTACTGAAATCTAAGTACAAGACATCTAGGGCTCTCTCTCGGTCCAATTCTCTGGTCACCCAGTCAAAGAAGTCAATCAGATTTCTCTGACAAGACCTTCCTCTGGTAAACCCATGCTGCCTCAGATCCTGCAATCCACTGGACTCCAGAAACCCCAATATCCTCTGTTTTAGCAGTGTTTCCATTAATATACTCACTACAGAGGTCAGACTAACCAGCCTGTAGTTCTCAACCTCATCGTTACTTCTGCTTTTGTGTAAAGGGATCACATGTGCCTTTCCCAGTCCTATGCATCCAGGCTGCTGTGAGTACATGCTCTCTGAATTTTCAGTGCAATATCTGCTGGAGAAATACTAGGTATGTCCCCAACAGATAACACATAGCTTTTGGAGCTAATGCCACATTAATTGCACAAAAAATGTGCATTAGCTGCAGAAGTCTAATGTGACTTAGTAAAGACACCGCATAGTTTCTTTTCCCTCTGTTTTTTTCTGTGTGCTAGAAATAGGTTTCTTGTTAATTTAAGAGCAGAGAAGAGCACCCACAGTAAGCACAATGGAATATTAAAAATTAGAGAATAGAAAATTAAAATCAGGAGTATAAATATTAGATTTCTGAATGGCATAAATTAAAAATGTATTTATTTAATGAGGTATTTGATCATTGTGTTAATTAAGAAAGCTGAAAATATATGTTAGATACAAATAGGACAATTAACAAGCTTATACTTGCAGGAAGATCTTCTTAAAAGATGTGCTGATGTTATGCTATATTTCATATTTTCAGTTTTCTATATTCGTCTCTTCACAGGAGGCCCCCAATTATGGCCCATGGGCCAGATACTTCCTTTGGGGCAAATCTTTCTGGCCCTGCATGCTATCTCATCCCCACCTCAGATATGACCCTCAGAACAAGTTCTTCAAAGGCTTTTTTTTTCTGTTTTGCCCATGCGCTCCATCCTATCTCTTTCTCCCTCTTCTTCCCTCCTGCTGCTCAGAGTTGTCAGCCAGAAGACTATGAGCAACCAGCCTCTATCTTGTTGGTTCTTCCCTCTCTATCCTTCCTTGGCAAGCTTTCCCACCTCCTTCTTCGCTCTGAAGGGAAATGGTAACGGCCCCATAAAGAAGGTGAGAGAACAATGGGGACAGTAATAGCCACTGCCTCTGGACAGTGGCGTTCCATGCTCCCTCGGCACCTGGGTGGGTGTCCCCCCATGCTGCGCAGTGCTGTGTGCTGCAATGCATCTCCAGATGGGCCCATGAAGGCAGCATGGAAAACTCACTATTAAACTGACTTGCTGCAGTGCCTTGTGCTTCAGGGTCGACTGCTCTTCTCTCCGAGCCAAAGTCTCGTGATTCACCCCTCTCCCAGCCGGAACCTGGGGCGTACCACACTCACCACCCTGCCCTTAGTACGTCACTGCTCTGGAGTCAAGGACTCCTAACCTGTCAAAAATGAATGCAGCTAACCACTTTTCATCCCTACAATTGCAGCTCAGCCCCATCTTTCACCAGTCAATGACTGGGTACTGTTGCTTCTCGGGAAGGAGATGCTCACTGCTCTAGGAGATGCAGGGATGGTGGTATGTGTTTGTCTCTCTGCTCTAAGACTGCAGCACCAAGAGTATGTGCAAGTGCTTTTGGCTCCAGGACTGTATGGCCAGGCTGTACGTGTTAGTGCTCCCTGCTCTCAGAGATGTAGTACTGGAAGTGAGCGGAGGTGTGCTCTGCTCTGAGATTACAGAACAACAAGGTGGGTACAGGTAAGAAAGAGATGAGGAGGAGGGGGTGTAAGGGAGCAGTAAGTCAAGATAGAAAGGAGGGAATGGAAGTAGAGGGAGTAAAGACAGAGGATTGTGGTGTAAAAGGGGAGTGAGAGAAGGCAAAAAGGGAGAGGAAACTATATTGGAGAATTAAGTGGAAGTAAATATACCACACACACAGAGATGTTGGAAAGGGCCTTGGCCCCAACCAAATTTCACTGCTGCGATTGCTGGCTTTCCCCTCCTGTGTGCCCATGGGGAACCAATCTCCCATGGGCAGATAGGAGGGGAAGGTCGTGATTGGACCATGAAGGCAGCAGGATCCCATTCCCCGTGGGAAGAAGAGTGCCGCAATTGCAACAAAGACCCTTCTTGTCTACTCACGGGAGATCGGATCCCCATGGGCAGACAGGAGGGGAAGGCTGGCGATTGCAGCCTTATGCAGTTTGGCTGGCTGAGGGGTGAAGCTTGGCACCTCCAGGCCCTCAGGGGCTATCATCATTACTCCTACTGCATCCCCAGTCCTGTTCATCCCAGGGAACAGAAATATTTACTCAGAAATTTAATCTCCTCTGTATAGCATTGCACAGTATTTTCATTGAGTCTTTAGGCCAACCCCACCTTTTTTGTATTTTTAAGGAACGACTGATTCTGTGGGGGGTATCCATAGCTTCCTAATCTCCAAATAAAATAGCCTAGACTCTTGTAACCTTGCAAGAAGTCCCTTGAATTTTGGCTGACAGTAAGAAAGCAAGTTTACCTCCTGCCTATAGTGGCAGCATATCCAAAGTAGTACTATCAAAACTCTTTTTCTTTTATGATTGGCAGCCAGGGGCTGGATGTTTTGCAAACCTTGGGGCCCATTTGGAGACTGGAGGAATTTGGGGCCACGGAGACCTGATTTGTGTTCCAGAAGTGTGTAGTTGTTGGGGTTGATTCCCCTCACTAAGCTGTTGCCTTTGCACTCGACATATATGATCCAATTTTCACGGAGCCGTTTAGGTACAAGATACAAAAATACTTTTTTTACCATGCACCTTCTTTTTATAATTTATAAAGAGAACTCTGGAAGGGAAAATAGGTGCTTAAATTAGCTTTTCTGCAGAGTGCAGTTGTCACCCTGGAGCATCTAACTAGTTATCTCCTTAATTAGCCTACTAGATCCCTTTATAATTTATGAGATGCTCCAGCTTGAAAGCATGAAAGCAGCGTCCTGCAGAAAAAGCTAATCTAAACAACTTTTCTCACTACCACTACCATAAAAAAATTTGCATGGTATAAAAGCACCTTTGAATCTTGCACCTAAGCAGCTCAATGAAAACTGGACCATATATGTTAAGTGCAAGGGCCACAGCACTATCAGGGTTTTTTTTTCTGGGGGCCCTTGGTGGTACTGAATACCAGCACCTTTTCCATTGTCTGATAAAATTGACCTGTGGTCCCCAAATATTGATGAAAGAGCCCAGGCACTGCACACCCAAAAAGCACACACGGGAGAAACAGAACCTTCAGCAAGTCTCGGCAAGCTTATAGGAGAATGTTGAAGCGCACGCTGCAGCCACTACATAATAGCTCAGCCCCTGCAAAATGTAGGCTAGAAAGGCTGAGCTGTCCAGCCTATAAAGGTAGAAACCAATTTAGTTTCATTTAGTGATTCCAGTATGTCAGCTGTGAGATCTGAATGTGTAGAATCTCTGATAGCTTTGTATTTTGCATAGCACAGGAAGAAATGCAGCTCTGCTCCTTTCTCCGGTGTTGTACAGTAGGCAGAGTTCAGCTTCATGAGATTTCAAGTTTAGTTCTTGCCTCCACATTTTTTGTTCTAATATGTGATCATTCATTCTGCATTTAGTAAGGTTCTGTCCCTATTTTTCATATGTGACCAAGATGAAGTATTTTGTGATCGGGTAGTTTCTGGGTTGGAATTTGCAGCAGCCTGGCTTGCTCTCTTTGTCCATTAAAGGGTGTGTTCTTAGGATTGGTGTAATATTTGCAATGTGGCTTTTTAATGGACTCTGTGGCTTGTTATAGGGGATGTAGCTATTGTGGAGGCAAGTCCCTCATACTTAGTCTCATTTCTTTGCTATATCATGTGTTAAGAATTTTAACACTGTTAATTATATAAACCCCTTAAAGTTTTAGTGCTTGATTTTATAACAGGTTGCCTAAGTCCAAAAACACATTTTTTAGACCTATTTGATCAAGACAACAGAGGCACCCAGAACCAACTTCAAAAATAGTACTCGTACAGTTTGGGCAGGGCGAAAGGCAAGTTATGATGTGTACATGAATTTTATAAAATATGCAAGGGTACACTTAGGGGTATGTTTACTAAACCGCGCACACGTGCGTGGCGCACAGTAGCGTACGCTAATGATGCACTTAAGGGCCTTGGCTCTTAAGTGCCCCGCACGTGTGCGCGTCACACTAACGGGCCCCCGCACACGTGCCCCTCACACTGACGGGTCCGCGCAAGTGTGCGGTGCGCTGATGTGCGATAGAGGCGTGGAAAGGCATTTTGAGGGTGGAGGAAGGCTCCCGAGGGGCGGGGGGACGGGGTCAATGGGTGGAGAGTGGGAGGGGAGAGGCTCCACGCACAGGAGCGGGGCTGAATTTCGGAAAAAAAAATACCGCGAGTGAAACCCTTGCGTTAGAGCCGATTTAAAGGGAAGAAAAACCATTTACGTCAGCAATGTACAGCAAAACCGGGGATACCTGAAAAACGTGAGCAGTGTGATACATGTGCACAGAACAAAATAGCAAATATAAATTGAAAATGACCACAACAAATTCCAAAAAAATTATAATCCAGCTGGGCAACAGTGATATTAATGGGCAACCCTAAAAAACACTCCCAGGAAAGCTCCAAAAAAAAAGAAATGATTTTTGGAAGGGTCTACGCTCCGTAGACTCTTTCAAAAATCACTGCATTTTATTGGAGCTTTCCTGGGAGTGTTTTTTATGGTTGCCCATTAATATCACTGTTGCCCAGCTTGGTTTTGGTTTTCTTCCCATTTTTTGGAGGTCATTTTTGAGGTTTATTTGCACCTTTGTCCCCATACAAGGTAAACGAGCCCACAGTAAAATTGTGCAGAGCAGGGTGTCTGAGTCGTGCGGCCAGGTTTCCTATCTCCAGAGACTGTACTGTCTCTGTGGCCACAGTGTGCTGCAGTGGACACAGCCAGTGCCTGTAGGACCAGAGGGTCACAGGTTCAAATCCCAGTTGGGGCTCCCACCAACCCAGTCTCCATAGTTTTACCCACCACTAAACAGTGATAGTAAAGACACTCCTTTATTGCTGAGAACATTAGCATGGTTCAAACACCCATATTTTACCCTACACCGCACACAAACCATAACAATGGGCATTTCCTACAGCCGAGTCCCCCAAATTCAGTCCTGGAGTGCCACAACTCAATCAGGTCATATGCTTTTTCCCAGATAAGGACATGTCTGCATGTTGGCGGAGGGTACAGGTGGTGGAGGGGGCAGTGGCTGCAAGCCACAGCAGACAGTGGCCTAGGCCTTTGCAGGCTGGCACCGTCCACCGCAACAGACAGGCTCTGTTGGATGTTCAGTCATGGACTCCCCAGGGAAGGCAGCATATCTGTGGCAACACGGTGGTGCAGTGCACACAGACAGTGTGTGTGCAGGAACAGAAGGTCACAGGTTCAAAGGCCAGCTGGGGCTACATCCAATCCTGTCCACATTTTTTTCCCACAACTAAACCGTGATAGTAAGGACAAACCTTTATTGCTGAGAACATACGCATGGTTAATACACCTATATTTTACCACACCAAACACAGACACCATAAACAGCCGCATTACCTAGAGCAGAGTCTCCCAAATGCAGTCCTGGAGGGCCCCACACCATTCAGGTTCCATGCTGCCTCTAATAAAGATGCCTGTGCTGCATATCTATGCACCACCCCCATGGTATGTAGCTCATGCATATTTATGAGGGACAGCATGAAAACCCGAACACTGTTTGGAACACCAGGACAGGAGTTGGGAAACTCTGCCGTAAAGCAGCAGCCAACAGGGCCAGACACACCCACACATACACCCACAGGCCCCATTGGCCAATGCCTCCTGGAGAGGCAGGACATTGGGCCCTGCCTGTATCTCCCAATACTAGCAGTTGCATACCTTAGCAATGCCACCCTACACCTGGGTATATGGTACACAGCTATCAAATGTTTCCCATGATAACTGGCAGATATCAATTCCTACGTTAAGCACATTTTGCTCCTTGGGCTCCACCATAACAATCATTCTGATGTCTGCGGTGTGTGCTGCAGGTCTGGTCTCTGACAGTGTTTACCGCCCCGGGGGGGGGGGGGGACCCCCAACAGTATTGCGTACCATATCCATGCCTGTACTGTGCCCAGGACTGGTGTGGTGGGTATGGCTGCTGAACCCCTCTATAGTAGCACAATGCTGGCATAGGTGTGGGGGTGGCTGTCTGTCTATACAGTGTGTGGTGGCTGCAAACACCTTCCATAGCCCACACTGCCAGCAATGTTGCCAGTATTGGGCTGCCAATGTGCATAATGAGGAGCAAGGTACCATGGGTATAGGCCAGACAGGGTGGCCTGGCCAGGGTGCATCTGCACAGGGCATAGGGCACTGACTAGGACATTTTAGTGCCTGGCCACCACCTACACGGACAGGGTGACCTCAGTATGTCCTGCTGAGAGATCACTCTCACCCTGACTGTGCAGTGACCACAGCATGGCTAGGCACCCCCATAGTGCCATATAGTATTTCTCTCATGTGATAGATATGGGTTTCCTTTTGGAGCCCAGTCACTGATTTATCTGCTTGCTGTGTATGCTGACATCCCAGTTCTGGGTGCATGCATCTCCACTGGGAACATGCACTGTGGACTAATTAGCACACTGTTTGCAGCTGGTATGTGTTGTGATGGAGCAGCTTGCATGGTGCAGTGGATGATGACTTGTTGCTGGAGAATATCAGATAGTGGTGGGGTGCAGCTCACCATATCCAGGCCTAATGTCTGTCTGCTATTGTGTGATGGATGTGTATAGAGCTGCATTGACTGCTGTGTGGGGGTGGCTGCTCCTCAGCAGGACTGGGGTTGATGGACCCCTCTGCTGCCACCTTTGCAGGGAGGTAGAATGTGGATCTATTGATAGGAGGCCCTGTTTGTTGCCCTCGGCCCTGGGTGGTGGTGGTACATGGCCCACCTCAGGGTCCATGGGGCTACACCTGACTGAGCCAGACAGAGATATCCAAGGTGTTTGTGCAGGAACTACCTATCTCACACATTAACACTGCTTTGGACCACTGGCATGGCCCCTTTCAGCCATGGAAGGTGTTGTGGACCTGGTCCTGGGCGCCTCATTGCACCCTCAGGGTGAGCACAGTACCCGCACAATGTGACGGTGTGTAGCTACTCTGTGCCAGTAAAACACACGGTCAGTACCCCCTACCATGCCGAGGTGGTGTGTGGGTGCACATGGTCACTTCCCTCTACCGGGCCGAGGTGCTGTGGGGGTGTATTGCCCATCTTGTGTTAATCTGTGGACAGCTGATTTGCATGTGCAGTGCATCATGGGTATGGGTGGGCTAACCCTATCCTGGTGACCACAGCAGACTGTCTGTGTGGTGACGTGCATGCTCTCTGCAGCCAGCCAGGGGCTTGCTAGTAATTATAGAGCCATAGCCCAATGGTTACTTCACTGCCTCTGAAGCCAGAGGTTATGGGTTCAAACCCACAGTGGGGTTATTTGATAGGGTTGTCCAATGCATTTTTTTTTAATGTACATATTTTGATGCCAGCAAAAACACCCTCAGCGTACTGTACCCAAAAGGTGCCTCTGAGGGTGCTTTATAGGGCGCCCTATAGGGCACCTTATGGTTCCCGTCCATATAAGGTGCACTATACAATATTATGTGACGCAACCTATAGGGTGCCCTATAGGGGACATTTTAGGGTGCTGTGGCAGACAGTGCAATTTATAATGTGCCCTATGGAGTGCCTTATAGGGTGCCTTATACGGCACCTTCAATTATGGCACGTGAGGGCGTGTTTGCTGGCAGCAATTAATAACATAAAAATAAAGTGCTGCAGGACAAAATATGTACAATGCAAAGCTGATGCCACAGCCAGCCTTATGTATTAGGCACACTGGGGAGCAAACTCATGACCCCTGTATCAGCAGTCAGTGCCTTAACCATTGTGCTCCACTGCTGCTCCTCCTTGCCTGTCAGCGCACCTACTTATGCTTTTCATTCCTTAAACTGCACAGTGCTGCCATAAAAAACAGTACACTGACCTTGTGGTACCTCATACGGCACCCTCTAAAGAGCCCTATAAGCAACATTCTAGGGTGCCTTGGCTGACAGTGCACTTTAAAATGTGCCTTATAAGGCGCCTTATGTTAACACGCTTTGAGAGTGCGTTTGCTAGTAGTGATAATTAAAATATGAATAAAATGCCTCCTAAAGCAATCTTCCCCATAATATGTTATGCCTCAGCTAGCCTTGTTCATTGGGCACTTTGGGGGATTGAACTCCTGATCCCTGCATCATTGGTCAGTGCCTTAACCATTGTGCTGTGGTTCTGTTCCTGTGATTATACATCAGCGCGCCACCTTATGCCGCCCAGTATTAAAAAGCCTCCTAAACCATTAGCGTGCCGCCTTATGCCCATCAGCGCGCTGCCTTATACCGCCCATCATTTAAATGCCTCCTAAAATAATGCCTCACCCAGCTGTCTCCATTGGGCACTGTGGGGGATTAAACTCCTGATCGCTGCACTATTGGTAAGTGCCTTAACCATTGTGCTGTGGCTCTGCTTTTCTTCCTGCACATCAGCGCGCCACTTATACCGCCCAGTATTTTAATGCCTCCATAAACATCAGCTCGCCGCCTTATGCCGCCCAGTATTAATATGCCGCTGAAAAATTAGTGCACTGCCTTATGCCGCCCAGTATTTCTGCGCCTCATAAATTAATGCCTCAGCCAGCCTTGTTCATTGGGCACTTTTGGGGATTGAACCCCTGATCCCTCTATCATTGGTCAGTGTCTTAACCATTGTGCTGTGGCTCTGCTCTTTTTCTTGCACTTCAGCGCGCCACTTATGCCTCCCGTGCAGCTATCTCATGCGCTAAGGTGCAGGGCACACATGGGCGCCGCGCACCTTAGCGCATATGTAAATTCCGGCTTTTCTTTTTCAGGACGGAACGCCCACTCCTTATATGGCACCCGCACACTACCGGGGCCCGCACTTTACCGGGGTTTTAGTAAACATACCCCTTAGAATACACATACACGTTTACATTCAGAGCATGCAGATATCAATGCACATATTAACACTTGCTCTGAATTTAAATATGTATGTGTATTCGAAGTGTACCCTTGCATATTTTATAAAATTCATGTATACATCATAACTTGGCTTCCGTCCTGCCCAAACGGTGTCCCTGAGTATGCCTGCATGCATAAAAGTAGACTCACACTTTCTGTATGAGTACTTTTTTTGCACATATGTGGTTGCTCAATTTTACGAGCTTTTTTTCTGCCTGTAAAACACATGGAAAAAGCTTTACGCATGGACAAATTGCTATAAAATGACCCCCTTAATGGCCAGAGAGTTGTATAGGTGGACTGAGGAAACAACTCTATTATCTGCATTAAATTACAAACACTGGGTTCAGAAATAGCTTTCTAAGATGTGCAGATAATTTTCAAGTGCATTGCCTCAAAAGCATCACCTTGTGTGACTAATGCAATCTCAATATTACAAAAAAGTGTATAAGATGCAGTCACTGCTATATTAGTTGAAAAGAATCTGAGTAAGAACAGACCCTTGAGGGCTCCCACCATTTGGCATGCACCAGCATCTCAAATCTTCATAAAGATGACCCATAATCTATGGTTTGAAAGGAATGGATTTATAGATGCAAGAGCTGGACTACACTAGATGGTATTTGCCAGCTTTAATTAAGTTCTATTCTCTGAACAGCATCATAGACAGGGAAAGGGTCTGCAAACAGTGCACTGAGTTTTAATTTATGCTGAAATCCGACTGCAGTATGAATAATCTGTGTTAACACCTGATCACAATAGCTTTGGTTTGACTGAAAGCCAAGCTGCTCTTTTCAGATGGATTAACTGATCTACAAATTTATGAGCTGTGGACAGGTGAAAGAATAGCCTGTAGTCTTTCACGTTATCAACAGCCCTTCCAGGCTTTATAAATCATCTCTTTATTGCTGAAGATATTTGCAAGCCATTAGGGATGTACACAGACAAAAAAACTCTTTTGGTTCAGTTTTGGATTTTCAAAAATTTTTCCCATTTTGGGGTGTTTTTCAGTTTGTTTCACACATTTATTTTAATAAAAAATATTTTAATGTGCTTTGGAACTTTCTAATACATATAAATTGATCATACATGTGTTAATTTGCAGTTCAATACACATTAAGGGGCTTGTTTACAAAGCCGCGGTAGCGGTTTGCGATCGTAATCGGAGCCGCGGCCCCATTGATTTCAATGGGGCCGCGGTTGCGATCGCGATCGCGAACCACTACCGCGGCTTTGTAAACAAGCCCCTAAGAGTCCGATTCCTCCTCTGGCTCTCTCCATACGTTCTGAGCATCAGGACAGGGAGAGCCAGCAGGGGCAGAGCAAGGGCGGGGCAGCCTGGCAGGACGTAGAGGGCTGATTCAGGTCACAGCCCTGTATGTCCTGCTGGGCCCAAGGGGACACACTGTTTATTCCACCTCAAAGGTGGAATAAGCAGCAAAAACCCAGCAATTGGGCCTAGGGATCCCCCCCTGAGCCAGGGCCAGGTGAGGGGAGATCCCTGCTGCCCAATCCAGGCCATGGCAGGCCAGCCTTGGGTCGGGTGGCGGGGAAAAGTGGGGGCCAAGGATGTGGGAGTTGGGGCACCTGAGAGGAGGACGTCCCTGTAGGCCGCAGGGGCACGACAGGCCGTCCTTGGGCCGGATTCTGGTTACTGTGGGGCCATTTTGTTCCCACAGTCCAGAATTGGGTCCAGTCTTGCTAGGGACCGTCCAAACAGCCTGGATGTGCCACTATCTGAATCAGGCTCCACATCAATTTTTTTTTGCAATATGATTTTTTAAGGCCTGCTAACGAATCTAACACACTAATGAATGCATATCCCTAGAAGCCATATGTGCGCTAATTTTTGGTAATGGAAGTAAACTATAAAGAGAATGTCTTTATCATCCTTCAGTACTGCTCTCAGGCTACTGTTCTCATATCTTAACTTTACTAATGTAGTAAGTGTTCTAAAGGTGCTCCTTTTTATCACAGGGTAGCATCAGGATTGAAGCAATTAAACTCATAGTAAAAAGTAAAGCAGGATGGTTACTAAAGAATCTACCGGGCTTTTTGAAAACTCATTGAAAAATACAAAAGGATTTCATGATTAGCCAGGTAGTGGGACTGGAATCCCCCACAAAAGCAGTTATCATGCCAGCAGAGGAAGAGGAGGATGAATGTGCACCTGCTGGAAACAGCTTGCTGCTAATTCTTCTGCTTTCTCTTCCCTTTTCTAAGCTGAGGATTCCTTGTGCTTATCTCATGTCCTCCTCAGCACTTTCAATTCATCTAGAAACATTCAAATCAATATTCAAAAGCAGTTGTATGTTCAGCATCATACATTAATGCATAAATGACTAAAATAGCAAAATTTATGTATGTTGTGTGCATATAAATCTAGGCAGCTTCTTATAAAATTACCCCCTATGGGGGTCATTCTGAACAGCGAATAGCGGGAATGTACGTCCGGTTTGGACATACAAACTCCGCTATTTGCTGTGAACCTATTCTGCCCCTAAAGCTCCCCGCAAGTACAAAGCCCCCTGGACAGGGCGGGAGGGGGCAGTGACAACTGTGGGCAGATGGATGTGGGATTTATTCCACCTCAGAGGTATGATAAGTCTCATAGATGGCAGCAATCCAGCCAGGAAGGACTCCCTCTCAAAGCAGGGAGTAGCATCAGGTGAGGCCCCTCCTCCTGATTCTGACCCTGGCAGATCCCACTAGGGGTCGGGTGGCAGGGAAGGAACACCTTTAGGTATATTGGTCCTGTCTGTGCTCCTGCTTGGTGTCCTGGTGTTATGGCGACAAGACGGGGGAAGTCGATGGATGTCCAGAGCTGTGGAATCGGGGCCCGTCTGGCCCGTCTAAGTGCCAGATTCTGCACCCACGGGAATGTCTAGCTCTCAAGGGTGCAAAATTGGGTACAAATTTGGGCCGTCCATATTTTGGATGTCCGGACGGCCTGGACATGCCCAGATTGGAATTGGCCTCTACATAAAGATTTTTTCAAGTACATTCGTAGCAAAAAACCTGTGAGAGAGTCAGTTGGTCCATTAGATGATAGAGGAGTTAAAGGGGCACTAAGAGGCAACAAGGCGATAGCGGAGAGACTGAATGAATTCTTTGCTTCGGTCTTTACTGAGGAAGATGTAGGGATGTTACCCATGACTGAAGTGGTATTTAAAGGAGTGGAAGAATTGAAGGAAATATCGATACATCGGGAAGGTGTATTACAACTACTAGATAAACTGAAGAGTAGCAAATCACCTGGGCCAGATGGTATACATCCAAGTGTGTTGAAAGAACTGAAATATGAGATTGCAGACCTGCTATTAGTAATCTGTGAACTATCATTAAAATCATCTCTAATACCTGAAGATTGGAGGATCGCCAATGTAACACCAATTTTTAAAAAGGGTTCCAGGGGTGATCCTGGAAACTACAGACCGGTGAGCCTCATGTCAGTACCGGGAAAAATGGTAGAAACCATCATAAAGAATAAAATTACTCAGCATGTAGATAGTCTTGGCCTAATGGGAGACAGCCAACATAGCTTTAGACAAGGAAGATCTTGTCTTACTAATCTGTTATGTTTTTTTTTAAGTGTGAGTAAACAGGTGGACAAAGGTGAGTCGGTTGATATAGTGTATCTGGACTTTCAGAAAGCCTTTGACAAGGTCCCTCATCAGAGACTTTTGGCAAAACTAAAGAGTCATGGGATAGGAGGCAGTGCATTACTGTGGATCAGGAACTGGTTAAAAGATAGAAAGCAGAGGATTGGGCTAAATGGCCAATTTTCCCAATGGAGAAAGGTGAATAGTGGTGTACCCCAGGGATCTGTGTTGGGTCCACTGCTTTTTGACATATTCATAAATGACCTGGAAAGTGGAATAACGAGTGAGGTTATCAAATTTGCAGATGACACAAAACTATTTAAAGTTGTTAAAACCCAAGAGGATTGTGGAAAATTGCAAGAGGATCTTGATAAAATGGAAGACTGGGCATCAAAATGGCAGATGAAATTTAATGTGGACAAGTGCAAAGTTATGCACCTAGGGAAGAACAACCCAAACTATGGTCCACAATGCAAGGTTCCACATTAGGAACCAAAAATGCAATGTGTGCCTTCGAGTCAGTCTTGACTCCTGGTGACCCAGAAGCTCCTGGGTTTTCTTGGTAGTGTCACAGGAAGTAGATTGCCAGGCCTTTCTTCTGAGGCAATGGAGGGTTAAGTGACTTGACCAAGGCCACAAGGAGTGCTAGTGGGAATCGAACCCTGGTTGCTTGGTTACCAAGCCAGTGCTCTAACCACTAGGCTACAAAAAAGATTTAGGCGTCATTGTGGATAACATGTTAAAATCCTCGGCCCAGTGTGCAGCGGCAGCCAAGAGAGCAAATAGAATGCTAGGTATCATAAGGAAAGGAATGGAAAATAAAACAAAAGATATTATAATGCCTCTATACCGTTCCATGGTGAGACCGCACCTTGAATATTGTGTGCAATTCTGGTCACCGTATCTTAAAAAGGATATAGCGTTATTAGAAAAGGTTCAGAGAAGAGCCACCAAAATGGTAAAGGGGATGGAAGGATACTCCTATGAAGAAAGGCTAAAAAGGTTAGGGCTCTATAACCTGGAAAAGAGACGGCTGAGGGGAGATATGATAGAAGTCTATAAATTAATGAACGGTGTGGAACGGTTAAACGTAGATCGATTGTTTACGTTATCAGAATATAGAAAGACTAGGGGACATGCAAGGAAGCTACAGGGTAAACTATTTAAGACTAATAAAAGAAAATATTTTTTCACTCAACATGCAATCAAACTCTGGAATTTGTTACCGGAGGATGTAGTAAAGGCTGTTAGTGTAGCTGGGTTTAAAAAAGGTTTGGACAAGCTCCTGGAGGAAAGGTCCATAAACCATTATTAAGAAGGGACCCAGGATATCAATGCTTGACCCAGTACAAGCATTGCGGAACCTGTGTCTTTTGGGAAAACTGCTAGGCACGTATGACCTAGATTGGCCACTGTTGGAAACAAGATACTGGGCTTGATGGACCTTGGTCTGACCCAGTATGGCATATCTTATGTTTTTATGTTCTTATGGCCTTTTCAGAATGTGTATGTCTGGGTGTGGAGGCCCTTTCAGAATGTGTATGTCTGGGTTATCTGGATGTCCAGCCATCTGGATGGCACTGAGGTGCACTCGATTCTTCTCCAGTGGGGGCTAGACTTCCCCGCGGGAGCAGAATCGTGGCATAGGGATTGGATGTCTGGAACATGCCCCAATTCAGGGACCCCGGATGTCAAATCCATTGCCTGACCAGCCTAGCCTGACACCTGCAAGGAGCCATGGTGCCATGGGTCTCGTTGCCATGGTACTGTGGCTCCAGTCAGGAGCCATGATCCCCAGTGGCAACAGCGAATCCTTAATTCCCCGCAGCCTGACCCCAATTGGGCCTTCCATGGTCAGGGTCAGCCTACAGGGTACCCCCTGCACCCCCTCACCTGTATTGCAGGCCCCGGCTCCAGCATCCCCCCAACGTCCAGGGGGACTTATTCAACCTCTGAGGTGGAATTAAGTCACCCATTTAAGTGGCCGACCCTGGACATACAGGGCCAACCTCAGAATCGGCCTTGTACGTCAGGATACATGGCGCCGCCAACTGCTCACCCTCACTCCTTCCTCAACCTGCCTCCTCCCGGCCCTGTCCAGAGCTCCCCATACATCTCCCCTATATGTGTGGGGAGCTTTGGAGTGGGAATACGGTCCCGGGCATTTAGCGGGTCTGAATGTCTCCCATAACTTATGTGTAGAAGCCCTGATATTGGCTCTTCTATGGTCAGGAATACATATATTTATGTATATAATTTATACAAGTATATTCAATGGTGCTAGCTATATGTAAAGCCCCAGGGAATATAGGAATAATTTGAAATATCTAGATTAGGTTTTTGAAATTATTCTCCAATGCTTTACAGAAAATTGACCTGATTATGTCTAAGTATACATCATGATTTGAGATTGATGTATCCTAAATTATATCTTGGAGTTTATGAATGGGAATAGTTTGAACGGAAGGATAGCTAGGAAGAAATCACTGATTTCTATAAATAACCCAGCTACCTGTCTCAGATTTGTCATAGAGCATCTGGATGGCCCATTAGACTTCTGAAAAAATGTTCTCTGGACATTTGAATCAAACACTAAGGGGCTGATATTCAAGGACATTTATCAGCTTGATGTTCAGCAGCACTCACTGGCTAGTGTCTCTGAATATCCACACAGACCACCTTGGCATAAGCCAGATAGTGAGGGGGTGGTCCAAGGGCAGGGCTTGGATGATCATTACACTTATCTGGTTAGCAGCAATTTTCAACCCACTAACCGGATAGGTAAATGCATAAAGTTAGGACAGGCCAACGGCTTCCTAACATTGTGTAGTTTTGCTATCCGGTTAGCAGCTGAATATTGCCACTAGCCAGATAGCAAAAACAGTCTACGGCAAAACTGATATTCAGTGACAGACATTGGGTAGGTCCAGTGCTAAATACCCAGTTTCATTTCTGCCTGTGGCAGCCTGGCGCTGTACTAGCACTGACAGCTTCAGGTTGAATAATAAACTGTACATGTTTATATCACATTAACCAAGTTTTGCTTGGCAAAACCCAAACTCTGTGGTCAAAATAAGAAACTGATCCCGACTGTCAAGCATGATAATGGAGATATCATGGTTTGGAGCGGCTTGGCTGCATCAAGACTTGGATGACTTGCCATGAATTCTGCTTTATATGAAAAAATTCTGAAGGAAAATGTCTGACCATCCATCTATGAGCTGAAGCTGAACCGAACCTGGGTCATTCAGCAAAACACACACACACACACACTCACTTTCATTGGCACACTGTGCAAAAGTGGAGATGGTTGGCATTCCTGCCTGACACTCCTGTCTCAATGTCAGCTCAAGGACTGATAACGCGTGCTTTGTTTGCAGATGCTATTACTGTGCCTTGGCCTCATCACACATTGTTACTGTGTGCTATTAGCCTCCAACAAGCTGTGGATAGTGGAGCCTGTCAGTGCTGCTGGTGGGTGTTTCCACCCTTGCTGGCCATCTTCTTGGGGGCTGCACATGCTGGAGTTGTACTTACACTATCAGGGCCAATAATAATGTTGGACCTGTACGTCCAGGGCTGGCGAAATGTCCGGGGAAGTTATTCCACCTCCGAGGTGTTTTTGTTTTTCTTTGGGGCGCAGAAGAGTCTGGGGTGGGGGGGGGGGGGACAAAGTTAATCTCCCGCAGCCCGACCCTAGCCTTAGGAGGCCGGATCAGGGGTTGGGATGCAGGGAATTAACTTTTTAAGCAGCGGTCGGCATCGCGGCTTTTAAATGGAGCCAGGATGCCATGGCGCCACAGCTCCATTTAAAAGCCCTGACTGAGTTAGCTGGGCTATGGCTGTAGGTGCAGGCAGTCCCGGCCTGTACATGCATGCCTGTTCGCGATTCTGCTCCCGTGGTGCTAGACGTGCCTCGCGGGATCAGAATCGCGATCTCCTTTGAATGTCTGGGTCAGCCCGGACGTACAAAGGAGATGTACGTCGGGATCAGAATCAGGCCCTATATCTATTACACATCCAAAGGCAAAATATGTAAGGGGAAAAAGACCTTAGAATGTGTCTTTAATATAATTTCTTGTTCACAAACCACTGATGACCCCTTATAGGGCAATTAATGGTTAAAGGACTACTCCTCACTGGTCAGAAAAAGCTTCCTTTCATAATAGCATGTGATGTGCCTTAAAAATGAAGAAAGTGCTTATCTCTATAAATCTTTAAATGCTAGTTCATAAAACACTTGACAATGGCCAGAATTTTGCATTCAATGCTGCATCAGAGATGTAAGAATTCTGTTGGAAAGATGAAAATGCTTAGTAAAAGAGTTACACCCTGACACTGCACTGAATGCGAAACTCTGGCAAAGAAGCCTTCAAATATCACAGATTTGAAACAGCTCAGTATGAACGAATGGGCCAATGTTTCTCAAGGTCAATGTGAAAGACTGATTAACAGCTACAAGATACAAGAACTTAAGATTTGCTTTATTGGGTCAGAGTAAAGTTCCATCAAACCCAATATCCTGTTTCCAACAATGACCATTCCAGGTCAGAAGTACTGTACCTGTCCATATCCTAACAAGTAGATGAGGGGGAGCTGACTGTGGTACAGATCACCAACTACTAGTATGCAAACTCAAGCTAAAGTTGAAAAAGAGCAAGCCACTCATGATTGTAGCAAAATACGACCTTGAGAATATACCATTGGAATTTAAAGACTACCTGCAAAATTGCTTTGCTGCTTTAGATACAAACGGCAGAGCTCCAGAAGAGTTATGGGATGACATCAAGAAGATTGCGTTGGAAGAAAGAGAGAAGTCTCTGCAAAAGATGAAAAAACAAAAACAGCAAAATAGATGACCGAAGAAACTCTGAAAATTGCCCAGAAACGCAGAGAAACTAAAGCCAGAGGAGAAAGAGAGGCAATTGCAGAGCGCAACAGAGATTTCTAACATGCAGCAAAAAAAGACAAGGAGAAGTACTATGCATGCAATGAAATAGAAGCAGAAACTATTAGAGGAAGAACAAGATCAACTTTCCTAAAGCTACGAGAGTTAAAGAAAAATTCCTGCCTCGAATTGAAATGTTACAAGATGCTCAAGGATCTATGTTGAATGATGCTGAGAAAATCAAGAAAAGGTTGAAAAAATATAAAGAGTTTTTATATGATAAAGATCAAGTGGACCAACAGCCATTTCAACCTGTACCTTATGACCAGAACCATTGAAAGCATTATCAAAGCATTGAAAAGCATTATCAAAGCATTGAAAGCATTATCAAAGAACAAAGCACCAAGCATTGATAACATTCCGATAGAGGTTTTACAGCAATCTGATGCAACTGTTACCATACTTACAAGGCTCTGCCAGGAAATTTGGAAGACAACATAATAGCCTGGAAAAGATCTGTGTTTATACCAATACTAAAGAAAGCTGATCCAACTGAATGTGGAAAGTATCGCACAATCGCTCTGATCCCACATGCCAGCAAGATTCTACTGAAGATTAAGCACAGGTACACTAAAAAATTTTTTTTTAAACTGCCTCTAATGTTTCGATTGATTTTTACGTTTTTTGGTGCGCTGAATCCAAATCTGGTAACCAATTTGCTCCATCACGTACAGATTTTTTGCTACATTGGGTTAGCAGTTTGAGGTGAACGTTTCAGATTGAGTGCGATCGAGATAGAAGTTTCTTGGATGAATTCTTTATACTAATTGTTTAGTAGTTATTCAAATAAGAATAAAGAAAATTGTAACAAGGCAGCACATAAGAATAGAGTAATGTCAACAAAACACACTGTGATGGTAGCAAAATTGTCTGCACTTAAAACAGCCACATACATGTGCACAAACATTGAGCATATAAGAGCGAGGTTAGACACAAAGCAAAGCAAAGAAATGTGCAAAAAATGTTGTACAGGTATGTATGTAAGAATAGAAAACGCAAACCGCACCATTGCAATACATGAAGACAAACACCCGATGGTGTGAAAATAAAATTTTAATAAATGAGATCCGACACTGTGGTAATAACTAGCAAATTTTTATTTCAAAGTTTAGTAAAAACACGATATTTGTCAACACAGTTTAGATTTTAAAGTCATTCTTGGGTCAATCAATCTCCTGGTGGGCCCGTTTCTTCTTCCCCCGAATGCTTCTCTTGGTGCGCTGCTTGGCGTATTTTTCATCTGGGGTTTCCCGCAGCAGCAACCAGCAGAAATCAGCCATCATAGTGGTGTTCCATCTTCCTTGGTACCTTCTCTCTGCGTCCTTGATGTCCTGGTGAAACCTTTCACCTTGTTCTTCACTGTACGCCCCCAAGTTTTCGGGAAAGTAGTTCACATGGGAGTGCAAGAAATGGACTTTCAGGTTCATGTTACAGCCTTGTTCTTTGAAGGCATTGAGCATCCTGGCAACAATATCCTTATAGTTCTCATCCCGCCTGTTCCCCAAGAATTTGAGAACAACATCCTTGAAGGAATCCCAAGCTTCTTTTTCCTTCTCAGACATCGTTTCAGCGAATGCTCCATCTGAAATGAGTTTCCTTATATCAGGGCCAACAAACACTCCTTCCTTTAGCTTTGCTTCAGAAAGTCGGGGGAACTTTGAGCAAAGGTACCGAAAGCACTCACCATCTTTTGGAAGGGACTTGATGAATTGCTTAATGAGACCCAACTTAATGTGGAGAGGTGGTAATAGAATTTTATCACGAGGTACCAAGCTCTCATGAAGAACATTTTTCTCACCGGGTCTCAAATACTCCCGAATTGGCCAGTCTTTTTTCCCCCAGTGTAGGTCGCGGGCCCGGCTATCCCACAAGCAAAGGAAGCAGGGATATTTGGTGAAACCGGATTGTTGCCCTAATAGCATGGATAGAATTTTTTTTTTTTTTTATTGATTTTTGATGAAAACTTACACCAAATTAAACAAGGAAAATCAGAATACAATATTACAGAAAGAAAATAACATCCATGAAATATAACATGATAAAGTCCACGTCGTGGAGAACGGACCGAATTGCTAAGGAAAATAAGAACATAAACATTTAGAAAACAAAGCCCAAAGGCCTACAATATCGGAGAATACCTATCTATGAACCAGAATTATCCCCAACATTTGTGCTAGAATGATCAAGGACAAATTTCTCTAATTGAGTTACATCCAAAACACATATGTAGCTTCCTTGTAATTAATAATACACTTACATGGAAAGCGTAAGAAAAAGGTAGCACCAAGTGCCAAAACTTTAGGTTTTAATACTAAGAATTGCCTCCGCCGAAGCTGCGTCTCACGGGAAACGTCAGGGAATATATTAATAGTCTGGCCACAGAACATGGCGGACTTCACCTTGAAAAAAGCGCGCAAAATGCGCTGCTTAGCTTCGAGAGAGGCAAGGGTAACCAATAGAGTGGAACGAGAAGGGATGTTATCCGTAGAGTCTTCGAGAAAAGCGGTTAAATTATCTATGGCAGGAACAATTTCATCCAGAGCACCCTCAGTGGGGTTAACCTGTTTAACACTTGAAAAAAGGTAATAAGTTTGTGATATTACAATAGGATCAGGTAACTTCAATATTTCTTTAAAATATTTCTCAAGTAGGATTCTGGGAGAAAGCAAGGAAGTCTGGGGGAAATTCAAAAATCGAAGATTACAAGAACGTGACACATTTTCCAGAGACTCTAAACGAGAGTATACAATCAAGGAGTCCTTAACCCTGGCTGTGTGAGCCGCCACAAGCGGTGGAACCTGAGAACCAATTTTAGTTACTGCTTTATCCAGTATGTTAACCCTCTCATCTAGCTGTTGAAAGGAACCAACAGCCTCCTGAGAGAATAGACATAAAGCATTTAAAGTAAAAGACATTTTTTTATCAATAACCAATAAGGCAGACCAGATATTTTTAAAGTAATCTCACCACCGGGGGATTCTGGCGAAATTTCAGAAAACCCTAAAGGAACAGCTTGAACTGGCTTAGGAAAGGAAATAGGAACCATCATACTTGCTTTTTCAGGAGACTCCACGGAAAATCCAGACAATTGCAAAGGCACAGGTATTGGGGGAGGGGATCTTCCACTAGAATTTAGGGAGACCCCATCTGGGGAGGACTGCGCAACTGGAACTGGTAGAAAGTGCCTATCTAAAGGACCACTCGGCTTATCCGCGGCTGCGGTCTCAGACACCTTAGAAGCGCCCTTCCCTTTCCGTTTGCCCATAATACCAGAATTAGGAAATTAGCATTATCCAAACAAATAAACAAACTAAGAGAGGCAGAAAAGCGCCGCTGTGTCGCCGAAGGGGCGCCAAAGGGGCGTACCTGCCCCTTTGACCACGCCCCTTCGAGCCACGCTCCGCGGACACGCTCCGCGATCCAAATTGCAATCTATTATATAGGTAAGCCAAGGACCCAAAGGAAAAGGCAAGGGTGTCCCGGGGCCGCCTGCCCGATCCTCCGGCTCCCTCCAGCCACGGCAATCCAGGAGCTGCTGGGCTGCTCCCAATCCTCCGGCGTTACTCTCTGCCCGTCTCGAACCAGCACTGCAGAGAAGGATCTTTTAAAGGGGGAAACAAGTCCCCGCCGGATGCAAGGTGTCCCGGGGCCGCCTGCCCGATCCTCCGGCTCCCTCCAGCCACGGCAATCCAGGAGCTGCTGGGCTGCTCCCAATCCTCCGGCGTTACTCTCTGCCCGTCTCGAACCAGCACTGCAGAGAAGGATCTTTTAAAGGGGGAAACAAGTCCCCGCCGGATGCAAGGTGTCCCGGGGCCGCCTGCCCGATCCTCCGGCTCCCTCCAGCCACGGCAATCCAGGAGCTGCTGGGCTGCTCCCAATCCTCCGGCGTTACTCTCTGTCTGTCTCGAACCAGCACTGCAGAGAAGGATCTTTTAAAGGGGGAAACAAGTCCCCGCCGGATGCAAGGTGTCCCGGGGCCGCCTGCCCGATCCTCCGGCTCCCTCCAGCCACGGCAATCCAGGAGCTGCTGGGCTGCTCCCAATCCTCCGGCGTTACTCTCTGCCCGTCTCGAACCAGCACTGCAAAGAAGGATCTTTTAAAGGAGGAAACAAGTCCCCGGCGGATGCAAGGTGTCCCGGGGCCGCCTGCCCGATCCTCCGGCTCCCTCCAGCCACGGCAATCCAGGAGCTGCTGGGCTGCTCCCAATCCTCCGGCGTTACTCTCTGCCCGTCTCCATGGATAGAATTTTAAAGTCTCCACAAATCATCCACTTATGCTCATCATAACGAATCTTCTGAAGAATCAGGGCCAAATTCTCATATTTTTCTTGGAGAATAACAGAGTGAGCAATAGGAACTGAAGCGAATGTGTTGCCATTATGAAGAAGAACACCTTTTATGCTGTCTTTTGACGAATCAATGAACAGCCGCCATTCAGCAGGATCATACTTGAGTTTAAACTTTTCCATCACTCCGTATATATCGTTGCAAAATACCAAATCTTCCTCTTTGCTGAAATACTTCAAAAATTGTGTCTCGCGGTTGCGGTACCAATAAAAAGTTGTTCCTGCTGACAATAGCTTTTTCTGTTAAGCCGAGAACCTAGTAGTTGGGCAGCATCTTTTGGGAGTCCTAAATCCCGGACTAAATCATTCAATTCAGCTTGAGAGAAAAGTTCAGGTTTCGGATCTGGTTCAGTTTCAAACTCGGAAGTACTGGACTCATCGGGAAAAGCCATCTGATGAGTCTCATCATGATCAGAACCGTCCACACAAATATGATCCAAAGATTTTGGTGGTTCAGGCACAGGTAGTTCGTTGCTATGAGGCATAGGCCTAATTGCTGAGAGAAGGTTGGGGTAACTTATTACGTTCTTATTTTTTAAGTTGTATCCCTTCACAATGCAAGAGCAAAAATAGCAGTCACTGCTGTGGTCTCTTTGTTCACGCCACATCATAGGTATTCCGAAACGAAATGCTTGTTTTTTACCTTTCATCCATAAGCGTAGATCTTCCTCACATGTCTTGCACACTTTGTGAGGAGCCCACGGTTTGTCTTGATCGCCTAACTTCAAACCGAAATAGGCGAAATATACTTTTTTAATAAATGCAGAAATGTTCCTCTGCCGCTTTTTCACGGTATATTCCCCACAAATAAAACAAAAACTGTCCGGAGAGTTGACGCAACCTCTGGCTCTGTGAGCCATCACAAATACACAGCACTGCAAACTACAACTGTAGTGAACCACTTCGGAATAAAGCTGGATTACGACTGAGCAAACAAAAGGTAATAATGAACTTGCAAGAAACTGAAATTTGACAGGAACGTTCATGTCGCAACCACCGTGTTTGAGCGAGCGAATGAGGCGAGGCGAACAGGAAAGAACATGCGCCAGCGCGAGTACTGGATTTAGCCCCCCGCCACCCAATTGTCCTGTTAATGTATAAAATGAATACAAAACACTCTAAAATATCATGAGGGAGTGTTTCTAGTTAGTTAACCATTACAACCTCTATTTTGAGCCAAGAAAATAAACTGCAGTCGGCTAAAAAGAAATTATGTGAACATTCCTTATATGGGTAAGAAATCTAATTTAGCAAGAAAACGTGACGTGATGGAACATTTTGGCTATTTTTCCTGGATTCAGCACCCCAAAATCTATAGGAATCAGTTGCAAAACTGGAGGCAGTTTTTTGGTAGTGTACCTGTGTTTATTGAACAGACACTACAACCATACCTGGAACGAGAACTACCTGAAGTTCAAGCAGGGTTCAGGAAAGGGCAAGGAACGAGAGACATCATCGCAGATGTGAGATGAATCCTTGCAAAGACGAAAGAGTACCAAAAGGATATCTATTTGTGCTTTATTGACTACAGCAAGGATTTTGACTGGATAAACCATGAGAAACTCTGGGCCACATCAAGAAGCATGGTTATACCGGAACACCTGATTGTTGTCTTGCACAACCTTTACATTGATCAAGAAGCAACAGTTCAAACGGAACAAGAAGAAACAGAATGGTTTAAAATCAGCAAAGGTGTATG
Source organism: Ichthyophis bannanicus (assembly GCA_033557465.1). Classification (NCBI taxonomy): domain Eukaryota; kingdom Metazoa; phylum Chordata; class Amphibia; order Gymnophiona; family Ichthyophiidae; genus Ichthyophis; species Ichthyophis bannanicus. The sequence continues at coordinate 607,880,747 of CM066033.1, forward strand.
ACAAGGCCGCATACTTTCCCCCTACCTGTTTAATTTATATGCAGAACAAATCATCAGTGAAGCAGGATTGTATGAAGACAACAGAGGTGTGAAGATAGATGAAAAACTCATCAACAATCTTTGCTGGCTGAAAGTGAAGACTATCTGAAACATTTGCGTCTCAAGATCAAGGAACATAGTCTTAAAATGGGCCTGCACCTAAATGTAAAGAAGACAAAGGGGTATCTTTACTAAACCGTCTTAATGTTACCGGCGTTAGTTGCAGTCTTACTGTGACGAATGCCATATAAGGTAGTGGGCATTCCGGTCTTAAGGTAGCTTTTCGGGTTATCGCGCGATAAAGTCCGTTATCGTGCGATAAAGGGAGCCATGGCACATTAACGCATGTTAGCCTTAATTAGGCGCGCTGACCTGATAACACAGCAACAGAGGTGTAGCACAATGGTTAATTCATTGACTGATGAAACAGGGGTCATGAGTTTGATCCCCCAGTGGGCTTAATGAGTAAGGCTGTCTGAGGCCTTACCCTCTACTTTAAATCAGTGCTGTCCGAGGCATTTTCTTTTTTAATTTAAATTAGTGCTGCCAGCAAACACACCCTCACAGTGCCATAACCTAAGGTGCCGCATAAGGCACCCTATAAGGCATTCCAGAGGGCACATTATAAAGAGCACTGTCCGCCAAGGCACCTTATAATGTTCCCTATAGGGCGCCTTATAAGGCACCTTATAGGGCGCTTTATAGGGCGCCTTATGAGGCACCTTAAGGTTACAGCACTGTGAGGGTATTTTTGCTGGCAGCACTAATTTAAATTAAAAAAGGAAATGCCTCAGACAGCCCTATCAAATAACATCACTGTGGGATTAAACCCATGACCTCTGCCTCTACAGTCAGTGAAGTAACCAGTGGGCTACATCCCTATGCTACTAACAACACCCTGACTGGCTACAGAAGGACTGCAGGTCACCACACAAACTGTCTGCTGTGGTTAAAAGGATAGGGTTAACCCACCCGTACCCATGATGCACTGCACATGCAGATCAGCAGTCTACAGATGATCACAAGATGGGGTATGCACCCCCACAGCACCTCGGCCTGGTAGGGGAAACTGACCATGTGTGTTTCTGGCACAGACGGACACATTGTGGGGGTACTGTGCTCACCCTGAGGGCGAGGTGGGGCGCCCAGCACCAGGTCCTCAGCACCTGGCTTAGTTGAGATAGGCTATGCTGCAGGTCACCATCAGTACTAGTGTGTGATAGGTAGTCCTTGCAGACACACCTAGGATACACCTGTGTCCATCCGTATTTCACAGTCACATTTAGCCCTTGTGGACTACAATGCACCCAGAATAGTGCATATCCTGTGTGGGTGCCATGGTCACATGATGTAAGTGAAGGGGGGTGTTTGGACCCATAGGCGAATTATGTAGCACCACCCAACCCGTCCTCTGGGGCTCAGGGTGGGGGGGACAGGATCTCCCACCAACAGATCCACATTCTACATCCCTGCAATGGTGGCAGTAGAGGGGACCATCAATCCCAGTCCTGCTGGGGAATGGGCACTCTACAGGGCAGTCAATGCAGATCTGTACACATCCATAAGGCAATGGCAGACAGACAGTAGGCCTGGAAATGCTCAGCTGCCCCCCCCACTCACCCCCCCACCCACTCACTCACTCACTCACCCACTACTATCTGACATTCTCTAGCCGCTGCACCCTGCAAGGTGTTCCAGCCATACACATACTAATTGTAGACAATCTGCTAGCTAGTCCATAGTGCATGTTCCTGGAGGAGTTGTGTGCATCCAAAATTGGGATGTGATCACACATACACTGAGCAGATAAGTCAGTAATTACACCCCAGAAACAAGAACCCATAAATATCACTTGAAAGAAATACTGAATAGCACTATTGGGGAACCTAGCCATGCCATGGTCACTACTCAGTCAGGGTGAGAGTGACCTCCCAGCAGGACATGCTGTGGCCACCCTGTCCATGCAGGTGGAGGCCAGGCACTACAATGTCCCAGCCATTGCCCTATGCCCTGTGCAGATGCATCCTGCCCAGGCCACCCTATCCGGGCCATGCCCACAGTACCTTGCTTCTCATTATGCACATTGGCAGGCTAATACTGGAAACAGTGCAAGCAGTGTGGGCTGAGTAAGGTGTAGGCAGCCACAACACACTGGATAGACAGACACACACTCTCACACCTATGCCAGCATTGTGCAAATATAGAGGCTTTTGGCAGCCCTGGCCACCACACCAGTCCTGGGCACTGTGAAGGCATGGCTATGGTACGCAATAATGTTGGGGTCACTCCCTGGGGTGGTAAACACTGTCAGAACCAAAACTGAAACACACTCCACAGATATCAGAAAGGTTGCTATGATGCAGCTCTATCAGCAAATTGTGCTTAACTTAGGAATTGTTATCTGTCATTAATCATAGCAACCTTTTGATATATGTGTAACATATTCCCAAGTTTAGGGCGGCATTGCTAAGGTATGCAAGTGCTAGTATTGGGAGATGCTGCTGCGCGCAGGGCCCAATAGCCTGACTCTCCATGAGGCTTTGGATAGTGGAGCCTGTGGGTGTGGGTGTTTATGCCCCTGTTGGCCGCGGCTCTAGGGCAGAGGTTCCCAACTCTGGTCCTGGTGGGCCAAACACTGTTCAGGTTTTCATGCTGTCCTTAATGAATATGCATGAGATACATTTGCATACAATGGGGGCAGTGCATACTAATGCAGCACAGGCATATTTATTAGGGACAGCATGAAACCTGAATGGTGTTTGGCCCTCCAGGACTTCAGTTGGGAAACTCTGCTCTAGGGATTGCACATGTTTATGGTGTCTGTGCTCTGTAGGGTAAAATATAGGCGTTTCAGGCATGTTTATTTTATCTGCAATAAAGGTTCTGTCTTTTAGTACTGGGTAAAATATGGGGACTGGGTTAGCAGAAGCCACAGCTGGAACTTGAACTTGTGACCTTCTGCTCATGAACACACTGGCTGTGTGTACTGCACCACACTGTTGCTACAGGGACAGTTCATTCTCTGGGGATACCATGATTGTTTGTCAGACAGACCCTGTCTGTTGCAGTGCATGGCATCCACCTAAACGGGGCTAGGCCATGGTCTGCTGTGGGCAGATGCCATTGCCCCCTCCGCCACCAGCACCCCTCTGCCACCATGCTGCCATGCCATTATGCTGGTGGTGCGCAGTCCCAGGCCATCCAGTATGCTGGTAGGCATCTGCCTATGGTGTGGGTTCTCGGTTAGGGGTGCCTACATGGATATGCGTGATTCCTCCCCCCCCCCCCGCACCGCCTGCCAATGTTATGTGCCCTTGGGGGTACCTGCTGGGTAATCTCCTTTGTGACACTGTGGGACACACACTCATGCCCATGTTGGACTCTTATCAGTTGCTGTCTTTCTACTTTACAGTTTCGGCATTCCTATGTGCCACCTAGGCATCTGCCTAGTCTGCACTGTGCCCCAGCTGGACCACAGCATGTGCCGCCTGCAGCCCCCTCTATCCCATTTACAGCATCAGTACAGTTGCCGTTTTCTACATGCCCACTCTGCTGTTGCTGCACATGTGCACGCCATAACAAACCTGCCCAATCTAAATGACAGAAACCCTGATCAGCGTTATTTCAATGTGGGATCATTCACTTTGTAGGGGGACAGAGCATAGACCCTTCCAAACATGATATCTTAATTTATACGCTTTGTCAGTAGTGTTGCTTTATGTTTATCATTAATATCACAATGGGCCAGCTTGGTTATTGGGATTTTAGATGTGGTTCTGGTCCTTTTATATGTTTATTTGCCTTTTTGTCCCTGCACATGTATCACAACTATCACTTTTCTGGGTTTCCCTGCCTTTGCTTCACATTGCTGACTGAAATTTATTTATTTATTTAACAGTATTTCTATACCGCCTTATCTTACAATCAAAGCGGTTTAGCAACAAAACATACAAGAGAGTTGAAGGTGTAATCAAGCAGTGAGGGTAAATTCGTAGATTGAGATGCTAATGTGTTGTGTGTTAGAAAAAATTGATCTATGTACATTGTGCGCTATTATACAACATGAGCTATAATACAATCTTCTAAATGATTGGTGATAAGGAACAACACAAGGCAAAATACATTATATGTCCGTGTGTCTGAGGGTAATAAATTGGTCATTCCTATTAAATGCATTAATTATGTAACTTGACCAAAGTGTTCTATAAACAGCGTTGTCTTCAGTTGTTTTCGAAAGTCCTTGAGGTCCAGTGCTGCCCTCAGATCATTTGGGAGGGTGTTCCAAATTTTTGGCGCAGCAAGAGAGAGCGCTCTTTCCGTAGTGTTCTTGCGTGCTTTTCTAAAGTCATAAGAGGTGCTGACTCTATTAGATGTTCCTTTTCTTCTTGGTCGTGTGCTGGTATCAGTCTGAATGAGAGAGATCAAGCTGTTTGCCGAAGTGTGTTGCTTGATCTTAAATATATATATTATAGTTTCATATTTGATGCAAGAAGATATTGGTAACCAGTGTAACTCTTTCAAAATGGGTGTTATATGCACCTGACTTGACAATCCAAAAATTATGCGTGCAGCCATGTTTTGAGCAAGCTGTAGAGGCTTGAGTGACTGTTTTGTTAGACCAAGGTATATAGGGTTGCAGAAGTCAAGTAAATGTGCTTTAAAGCGAGAGTTTCACTGGCGTTAGTGTTCAGACTCAGATTTCACAGCGTTAGTGTGCCTGGAGCCTCTCCCCTCCCACTCTCCGCCCATTGACCCCCTTCTCTCCGCCCTCTGGGAAGCCTTACTCCACCCTTCAGACCCGGATTTCATAGCATTAGTGTGCCTTAATGCCGCTGCTGCGTTATCACGCGATAACGTCACTTATCGCGCGATAATACCACCATTGCGAAGTTAGGCCCTAAATTCATGCCCTATTTTCAGCCACACTTAGTGGTATGTTTACTAAAAGGCATTAAGGGAGCAAGTGTGCCTCTTATCGGCACTCTTATGCCCTTAATGCCCTTAATGCTGTGAAAAAGCGTTAAAGGTCTTGCTGCATTAAGGGAACAGTAGTCGGAGAGTGGGCATTAACGGGGCAGAGAGTAGGTTTTGACAGTGGGTGCTCCCTTAATGCCTTTTATGTTAGTGCCCTTTACCTCTGGGAACCCTAATGCCAAGTAAAACCTCATTGAAAGGGGTATTTTGAGGGGAGAGAGCCTATTTAAACATCTCCAATGTGATGCACAGACAGGGGAGCCCAAGAAAGTGATAGTAGTGCTCCATTAGCAGCAACAGCATAGTGCACAAGTATGAAAGGACACTATGTTGATGGTGCAAATGGGTCAAAGAGGGTGGAACATGGGTCATGCAGTGGGGGTTGCTGGTACACAAGACAGATCAAGCAGCTGCTCAGGTTGCACATCTGTGATGTCTGCCATGATCCCACAGTGACAGTGGTGGCACACAAACATACAGCTGCTGCAAAAAGGTAATGCGCAATATGGGGTGGTCCAAGGGTCCTTGGCACCCTAGGCAGAGACCCAGGCCACCCCTCTCCCTGCTGTCACTGACACCGGCTCCAGAGGAAGAGGCCAGTAGCTCCAGTAGCTGTAGCTCTACAGCTGGTTGCAAAAAGTAGCCACCCAGGGAAATATCACTGCTATGACTATCCGCCTCTCCCTGAGACGTATCTGCAGCTGGTGGGGATGTGGTTACACCAGCAGTAGTTGTGGGGGGGGGGGGGGGTGTGGCCGCGCATGTGTGCCTATGCTCCCCATCCAGAACTGGTGCCCTAGGTGCATACCTAAGCCACATGGTAGATGGGTCAGGACGGCACCTCACCCCCACTGACAGCATGCTGCCATGTCAGCATGGTATGAGGGTGGTGGCAGTGGGTGCAGAGGCCGCTGCCAGCAGAACACAAAGCCGTTGTGACATAGAGACCAGACAACATGTCCCCCTCTAATACCCACCAAACACACCTTATCGGACAGGTATGGCATTGGGCATGCAGAGATCACAGCAGACATAGGAAGACCCCCTACTCATGAATCAGCCAGCAAGGGTACAGACAGCCTCCACTATCCACAGCTGCATGAAAAGGCAGGCTGATAGCACCTGCACATTGAATGGGTGTTAACATCAGGATACACTAATAGCACCTGTACAATGAGCACAAGTTAACAATGCTTGAGCTGATATGGTGACCAAAGTGGCAGGCAGGAATTCCAACCATCCCCACTTTTGCACTACACTGTGATGTGTGTGTGTCTCTCCAGAGTTTTGTGGCCTTCAGCACTGCCCTGTGCCTCACATTGCCTAAGCTATTCCCTGCATTAGTCTGCCAATGTGCATGATGAGGAGCAGGGGATTGTGGGTATGGCCTGAAACTGAACAGTTTAGACAGGATGTGTCTGCATCAAAGATAGGGTTAATGGCTGAGCGTTTGTAGTGTCCATCTGCCATGTGCATGGCCTGGGTGGCCACAGCAGTTCATGCTGTGAGGGCACTCTCATTCTGACCAAGTTGTGACCATGGCACAGCTATATACCCACATACACTATGCAGTGTCTAATTTTAATAGTGTGGGCATGCTCTTTGATCTGGGAGTTCAATCACTGAGCCCAATGCTGGGTGTGCTGACCAGCAGACTGGGCGCAGTTGGTATGTGCATTACTGAGACAGCCCTGTGTTGGCTTGGTAGTTCTGGATGGTTGGAACAGCAGCTGTTGATGGCCTGCTCACTGTGGTCATAGTAGGGTGGTAGCAGCAGCCCCATGCATGCCTATACAATCCCCACTGCATGGCATCAGCTGTTGCAATGTTTGGCATTGACATGAGATGTTCTGGACAAATCCCTGACCAATAGGAGCAGGACACAAGGCCGAGAGGAGACAGGCAACTACGGCATGCTGGAAACATGGTGACTAGTATAATACACAGCAGAAAATACCTGACACACACTGGCAGTGATGTGGATCTACAACATAGCCAACAGAGTCCATGTAAGCTCTGGGGACCAGGTGCTGGGCAACTGCTGAAACTGCCATGGTTTGCAGCTGTTATGTGCTTGTAGCACACAATGTCAGTGCATGTTACTGAGCTGATGTGCTGGATCACTGCATTCTCCATTTGTGGACCAGCTATAGAATGCTGTTTTGTGTGTGCAGTGCGTCATGGGTACTGGAGGGGCTAACCTATACTGCACATGCAGCAGACATTTTAGGCAGTGACCTGCAGTCTACTTAATTCCAGACATTGCTGGGCAGAACAGTGTGGAGGTGTAGCCTAAAGATTATTGCAACATTTCCATAGGCAAAGGAGAAGGATTTGATCCCCACTTGTACTTTTTGGACCTGTGCGCTACTCTGTTAGTTTTCATGCCTGTAATAGTCCAGGCTTTGCTGTGACTGGCAGACACACATCCTTATAGTTTGATCTGGGTTCTGCCCACAATTTGGGTCAGCAAACATGCTAGTCCCCTCATGCCCTTCTGAGAGCATGGCTTTGTTGGTTCTGCTTCAGCCCATTCCAGGGGGTCAAACATGTTCACCCTGCAGATATCTGGTACCTGCTTGGAGGTGTGGCATAATGATCATGGCACTGGCTTGGGAACCAAAGTACCAGGATTTGAGACCCCCTAGCACACCTTTTGTGTCATTTTGGAATGTGTTACTGTTGCATTTTATGTATGTCACAACCTGCATAGAATGACCACACCTCTTTGTGACCTTGGGCAGGTCACTTAGCCCTCAATTGCCTCAGATGACTGCAGGTTTCTATAATCCCTGTTTTTCATTAGGTATTACCAGATTTTCAGTACAGTGTACTCCGATGTGATTGCACTGATACAGTGGTATGCTAAACAGGCAGTTACATGCATATAGCTGTAACCTACATGTGAAACATGAGTCAGGTATGACTTCATGACTGTGACTGTACAGCTTTGTCTCCAACAGATCTCTGCATGGCATGCAGACACATCCTACCCCACGGATAGCCACCTGCAGGTATCAGCTAATGTCTGTAAGTGCCCCTTTTGCACAGTTAGTGCAACTCCTGTCCAGTTGTTGAATGCACATTTGTCTGGGGTTTTTTATGATCGTTGTGTGGCTGGGACAGGTGTGGGACCCACAAGTCTGGTATCACGCCTTCCACATAGCACTGTCACATGCCATCCCCCACACTGTACAAATGGGGATGGCATTTCTGATACATGGTGCTGCCAGCCCATATCACACTCTCCTCCACTGTCATCCTTCCTTCAGCCCACCCATCAGCCTCTAGTTGCTTTGTGCAGTCATACCTTGGCCTACACAGGTACTCTTTTCTGCATTTTGACATTTCACTCATGCCTCTCCTGTGCTTGCACTGCAGATCACCACTTCTGCTCTGTCCTCCTTTCGCTGCACTCCTGCCACTTCTGACTCCACTGGGGGACACGTCTTTCCTATCCTATGCCACACACACTGATTTTGCACCATTTTATGTTAGCACCACCCAGTTCATTGGTACAGCTGCTTTTCACATGCTTGTCCAGCTTGCTGGCTGCCATGTTGGATGCCCACGGATCTGTCAGGTCCATCAGCTCCCACCTATCCTTCCATCCATCACCTTTACATTGGCCTTCGCTGGGGCTCCTTTATCCAGAGTTACAGTGACAGCCGTTTTCGGGTGTTAAGGTGCACGCTTGACACCTTAACGCTGATGTCCTGTTAACACACATTAAATGGCCCATTGTGCCTCCTACCCGCCCAGAGCCTTTTTCATATGTAAAACCCCTTATCGCTGCTGTTAACGCCTGCTACCTTAATGCTCTTTAGTAAACATACCTCTTAGAATCCTAAATTTTCAGCTGTAAATTCATCTTAATTTAGGAGTTTGAAATTTATGCTCCTAAATTTAGGCCTGCCATTTATTTGTCTAGATCGATGGTTCTCAATCCAGTCCTATGGTACCCCTAGTCCAGTTGGATTTTCAGGGTATCCACAATGAATATGCATGAGGCCGATATGCATACAATGGAAGCAGCACATGCAGATCTATCTCATACATATTCATTGTGGATTTCCTGAAAACCTGACTGGCCTGGGGTACCAGAGGACTGGGTTGAGAATCACTGGTCTAGCTTTATGGGTGTAATTTAGGTGCCTAGTGCTGAAATCATTGCTAAGCTCCTACTTTCCCTCCCCCCCCCCACCTTAAATCTGCTCCTGTTGCCACCCATTTTTTATGTTCCTAAATTTAGGAACTAAACCCTAGAAAATTTTCAAAGAGACCAATTTAGGAGTCTAAGGGGTATGTTTACTAAACCTGTAAACGGGGGCGCTGGGCGTGAATGTCCACAGTCTTGGCAAAGGCAAAATACTATTATGACTTGCAAAGGATTGTGGGGAATGTAGTCCATTCATACCAGAATCAGCCGTTCACAAAATAATGAGTTGTGTTGCTCGAGTGTAAGCAAATAAAAATATATTTTATTCATGGGGTTAATTCTCCCACACAGATTTACTTGGTAACACAAAAGGACACTTGCTTTCAGTATTGTACTTAGGAAAAACAAATCATGATATAAGCAACTGAACTTCTTAGGAAATCAAACATTAAAGACCTTGATGGGAAACAGAAAAGGTCTTTTTGAGGGCTCCTGCTAATAACATTTTTAACAGTGCTCCAAAAGCAAAAACAAAACCCAAAAAGTAACCAAAAACTGTTCTTTTTCAAGGATAACTTTCTTCTATTTTCACACACAAATAATAGTTTCCTTTCAGAGCTCACGTGCAACTGTGCATGGCTTAATTACCAATCATTAGCCAGCTGCAAACCCCTTTGCTGGTTCACTTTCTCTACGTGGCTCAAATCCTACCCTAAAGCTTTCTTGCAGACTTTTCTGGGTAGATAAAAGAACAAGTTATAGTTCCTTTTGATGGTTGTTGTATTTGTGAAAGTATTTTACCACAGCAGCCTAGTCAGAGAGCAATCCATGTATTCATTCTGATCATTTAAAATATCTCCTTCTTCTTCAACTATCATAGAATCAATATCATGGTCTGGCTTAGAGGAATTCCTTAATGGAACACTCTCAGGATAATGTTTGATTCCCTGCTGTCTCCCAGGTGAAGAGCTAGGGCATAGATCAGTGTTCATACCTGAGCTTCCTTTGCTGTTAGGTTTCCTCTCCAGATATCCTGGCCAGTATGTAGTCCAGCTTTTATGTCCAGCCTTCCAATCAAGATCCCTGGACACTGGGTCTCTCTTCACATACCTTCTTGCACTGGTCTTAGGGCCCCTTCCAAATGCAGCCGTCTCCCTCACAGGTGCCATCTGGGAATTCCTGGCTCTGTAACCCCACTCCTCTGGCTTCCTCCAGTCCAATGGAGTATGTTTGCCTCTGGAATGACTCCCAACACACGTACTGCTGTGGGCTCCTTCTTTAGACCTCCAAGATGTCTTTCTCTTCTTTCTTCCACGTTGCTGCTGCTTCCTGCTCTCTCTGTCCTTGAGCTCTGAGTTCCTCCACTGATTCTGTGTAGAATATGTTTTACTTTTAACTTGTTAAGAGGGATACTCCACCCTAGCACAGCTCAGCTGTGCTGAATCAAGCCCTGCCCTTGGAGATGAGTGATTGGGGATTACCTCATAGCTCTCCTGATTGAACACACGTTTCCCCACTTCAGCTCCTCTAGAGGCTGTTTGAAACCTGGTGCATTCTGGGACTGGTAGTCTTTTATGAAAACCTTCTGTTTTAGTATTTCTACCAGCAAAGACAGGTTGCTTGTTCAGAGCCAATTCACCTCTATTATAGCTCCCTCCTGAACTATGATAAGCTTCCTTATCACAAACCGCAGTAATGTTACCTGCGTTAGGTTCCCTGGTAATGGTACAGATGCCCATATAAAGGTGTGGGCAGTACATCGTTACGGCAAGGCGTATCAGCTAACGCGTATTACAAGGCACCTTAGACTAATGCGCGTTACAAGGCACCTTACTTATAAGGCACCTTACAAGGCCCCTTGTAAGGTGCCTTATAAGGCGCCTTGTAAGTAAGGTGCCTTATAAGGTGCCTTGTTAGGTGACTTATAAGGTGCCTTGTTAGGTGCCTTATAAGGTGCCTTCTAAGGTGCCTCATAAAGCACTTTGTAAGGCGCCCTATAGGGCTCCTTAGGCTAAGCGCCGTATTAGGCACCACTGGACAAGGCACCTTAGAAGGCACTCTGGGTTACGGAACCATAGGTTAAGGTGGCCTAACAAGGTCAGTGTGCCCTAAGGGCTGTTAGGTGCTTCAGGATGACATGCATGACCTTTGAGGCACAGAGACAGATGTAGCCCTAACACTAGATAGAGCACCGAGGAAAGGCAATGAACAGGAAAGTGAAGGAGGGAGAGCTGGGAGCTGCTGGACCTGCCATATCTGTGGGCATCCCATTTGGCTGCCAGTACTGTTGACAAACATGGTTGTACCACAGCACAGGATGTTGGCAATGTACAGTACTGGAAAGACAGTGGGTGGCAGATGATGGGAATACGTGTCCCCCAGTGGAGGTGGAGGTGGCAGGATAGTTACAATGATGGTTGGACAGAGGCGTGGTGTTGCCATGCAGATCAGGCAAAGGCAAGGCAAGCATGAAGAGGAGCAATGCAGGAAAGGGTAACAGTGCAGGACATGGGGTGGCAGCCTTCACAGGCAGGCAGGACTCTACACAGCTGACAGACACAGATAGACGGACCGAAGGAATGTTGGAAAATGTGGCAAGGGTATTATGGGCTGGCAGCACAGCTCTGCAAAAATATGACTGTTACAGGCATGCAAACTATTTGAGTAGTAGGTTAGGCAAGAAAGGAGGGAACAATGAGGAATTGAACCCATGAACATAGCTGAGAACAGTATTGTACTAACCAGTAGGCTATACCTCCAAGGTGTATCTCACAGCAATGGCTGGGTATAGAAGGACTGCAGGTCACCACACAAACTGTCTGCTCTGAGTGCCAGGATAGGGTAACCCCACCAGTACCCATGATGAATAGCTGTCTACACCTGATCACCAAATGGGGTCTGCACCTCTCCGGTACCTCAGCTTGGAAAGACGAACTGACAGTGTGTGATACTGGCACAGAGTAGCTACAGACCATGCCATTGTGCAGGTTCTGTATTCACCCTGAGGGATAGGATGGGTGCCCAGCACTAGGTCCGCAGTACATGTGGTGCTAGAGATAGGTCCTGTTGTACATTCCCATTGCTACCGGTGTGTGACAGGTGTTCCTTGCAGTGCATCTGAAGGTAATTTGGTGTCCGTCTGTGTTCTGCAGTCACATGTGGTCCTCTGGAACCAGGCACCACCCAGAGTAGTGTGTACCCAGTGTTAGGGTCTGACTGACATGGGCACCTGTTATCAGGGCAGAGGGGTTTCTAGACTTGCATGAGATTGGTGCAGTAGTGCAGGTCAAAGTGGTAAACAGTATATACCCCAAAGGGCCCACCATCACCCTTTTTGTAGGTAAGGGACAGGTACCTGACCAACCTCCATCCTGCTGGTATAAGGCAACCCTCCAGGGCTGGTGGATCAGAGCCATACCTGTGACTGGGGCAGACCAGCAGCAATGCTGGAGTTAGGTCTGGAAAACCTCAAATGCCTCACACCACTATCTGCCATTCAGCAGCAGATTGCACAGTCAGACTGCACCTGCAACACCCTACAAGGTGTTCCAACCATGCACAATCTAACTGCAGACAGTCTACTAGCACATGCACAGAGCAGAACTATGTACACCAAGCAGGTAGCTCAATGATTGGGCACCACCACTAAGAATACACAAGTATCACTGGAGGTAAATAGCAGAGAGCGCTATGTGGGAACCTAGACATGCCATGGTCACTGCTCGGTCAGAGTGAGTGCCCTCCCAGCATGTTATGCTGTGGCCACCCTGTCCATGCAGGCGGTGGTCAGGCACTACAGTGTCCCTGCCATTGCCCCACACCCTGTGAAGATGCATCCTGGCCAATCCGCCCTGTCCGGGCCATACCCACAATACCTTGCTCCTCATTATGCTCATATTCAGGCTAATGCTGGTAACAGTGGGACATTGTGGACCCAGCGAGGTGTGGGCAGCCACAAATCAATGGATAGACACACACACACACACACACACTCTCTCCTATTTCAGCATTGTGCAAAGATAGGGGTGGTTGGCAACCCTGCCTGCCACACTGGTCCTGATCACAGTGCCGACATTGATAAATTGTGCAGGAGGCAGTAGTAGTGCTCTGGTGATAACTGCAGCTACGTTAGCGCGCGTTAGGTAACGTTAATGCACGTTGTTTACGTGCATTAATGTTACCTAACGTGCGTTAATGTAGCATCTGCTACGTTAACACGTTTAGTAAACATACCCCTAACTCTCAAAAGCTGGAATGACCCTTAAAAAGCTGTTGTATCACAGTTTATTAACTTCCCTTTTCTCACAAGTGGATATATTTCACAAATACTTTGAATAAATTTTTCCTATAAGTGCCCACATAGTAGAATCTCTGCCTCCCTTATGTAGAGCTTTTAGGGAGTAATTTTAGATTTAGTAGGCAACCATGCACCTAAGTGTAGATATGTTAGTTATCACGTGCTTATGTGGCCTCTTATACGCATCAGTTACCTCCTATAAAATGCCACCTAGCAGGAAAGTGCACGTTTGCATAAGCGAACTTGCACATGGGTGGAATTCTGGCAGATCATGCGCAGTGCAAGAATGCATGGTGATTATAAAATACTATAAATTACATATATGCTTGCAAAAAATAGATGTGATAATTTATAGCAGCTCCAGGGATGGTGTAAGACATTATGCCTTACCCTAGTGTGTGTTTTCTGCCAGTTGTTTCTAGTGTTTTATAAAGTCACTTTTACATCTACTTGACTTTATATTCTCAGCATGAAATAGAGGCATGAAAATATGTGATGTAGGTGTGACTTTATAAAATTACCCTCTTTATGCTGAGATGGAGGTGCGAGGGACTATGGAGGGAGGGAAAGAGTTATTGCCTGACACTTTGGATTTGTCTGGGTTTCTTGAAAGGTCTTGGTCAATTGTTACATCTAAGGAAACCCTAATAATGACACTTGCCCTTGAGCCTGATAAAAATTAGGTTTTGTAACTCTGCTTTTGTTTCAAGAATAATTGCTGCATGAGTCAAAATGTGTTTGTTTTTCCTGACCTCTCTAGGGACATTCAGACTAGACGAAAGCCTGTTTGGTCAAGCATTTCAGCTGTTGGCACTGAGGGCAACATGCTTTCTTCAGTTTCTCAGTAAATGCAGTGTTAAATTGAGGGAAAGAGTTCTATTTTTTGTTTTTACTCTGTTCAGCTTCAGAATTTTCTGGAAACCAGGACACCTCAGGTTCCTCTGGTTTTATCTTCCCTTAACTTATCTTTATATGTTTCTCTGATTTATTTTGTGACTCTGAATTGTGTCCGTTTTTCCTTGATTTAGTAATTTTTAAGTATGGAATATTCCCCACTATATTTCTTAGGAGTATCTTTACAAAACGGCAGTAAGGGAGCATGTGTGCCGTTATCACACACTTGTTCTCTTAACGCCAAGAAAATGCTGCTTTAAGGTGCAGTAAAGGCACTGGCAACGATAAGGATGCAGGGGCGGACAGTGGGTGTGACTGAGGTAGATAATGGGCTGTTACAGTATGTGCTCCTGTACCGCCAATTGCGCAATGGCCTGAAAAGTCCTTTAATGCTGGGAACCCGATCACTGATTAAAGCCTTGTGGAAAAGGTGCTTGTATAGGGGGGAGAGACTATTTAAGCATCAGCAATGTGATGCACTGCCAAGGGAGCCCAAGTTGGTGATAGTAGTGCTCCATTAGCAGCAACAGCATGGTGCTCATGTAGGGCACTATGCTGATGGTGCAAATGGGGCACAGGGGGTGGCATGGTAGACTTGCAGTGGGGGGTTCTGGTGCACATGGCAGACTATGCAGATGCCTGAGTGGTACAGAGGAACATAAAAACATAAGTTCAGAATATGAGGCTGTGACAAAAAAGAAACGAGACTGTCCCATAAATGTTTTATTACAAAATTTACGGAGAAATTACGCATTGTCCCCTTCAAAGTAATCCCCCCCCCCCCCCGAGTTAATGCACTTCTGCATTCGCTTCTGCCATGTACGGAAGCACTCGGTGAGGTCCCTCATCTCCCTTGTCACGGTGGCCTTGATCTCTTCTACAGAGGTGAAATGAGTTCCTTTGAGCACAGTCTTCAGCCTGGGGAAGAGCCAGAAGCTGCACGATGCGAGATCTGGGGAATAAGGAGGGTGGTAGAGAGCTGTGATCTGTTTGTTGGCCAAGAACTGCCACACACTGAGCGCGGTGTGTGCGGGCGCTTTGTCATGGTGGAGCAGCCACGACTTGTCTCTTCACAGAGCCCACCTGCTGCGCCGAACCCAGTCATGGAGGTGATTGAGAACCTGCTGGTAGAAGTGCTGGTTGACTGTCTGACCCTGAGACACAAACTCATGATGGACCACTCCCTTCTGGTCAAAGAATGCGATCAGCATGACCTCGATCCTTGATTTTGACATGCGCGCTTTCTTGGGTCTGGGTGACAGTCGAGTCTTCCACTGCAGACTCTGTCTCTTGCTTTCAGGATCATACTGGAAGACCCAAATCTCATCTCCTGTGATGACTTGGCTAATGAACTCTGGATCTTCTCCGATCTTCTCTAGCAAATCTCGACAAACATTGACCCAGTGCTCCTTCTGGTCGTCCAATAAAAGCTTTGGCACCATCTTGACGCACACCTTCCGCATCCCCAGCTCCTGCACCAAGATTGTCTGCACTGACTCCCTGTTCAGGCTGAGCTCCTCAGCTATCATCCGCACCGTCAGTCTGTGATCACTCTGCACCATCTGGTTCACTCTGTCAATATTCTCAGCTGTCTTTGTCGTGGAAGGCCATCCTGACTTGGGGTCATCCTCCATCTCCTTGCAGCCAGTCTTGAAGCATTTGTGCCACTCAAAGACTCGTGGCCTTGACATTGAATCTTCTCCATAAGCCTTTTGGAGAAGTTAGAGACACTCAGTAGGGCCCTTCTCCAACTTAACCAGAAATTTCAAGTTGATTCTTTGCTCCATATTTCTGCCACCTCCAGTTGCGTGACAAAGCAATGTAGCAGTGTGCTACAAAAAAACCTGAAAAAGAAAAAAGAGTGAGAGAGATGAAAAATACTATAGCAGAATAGTGGTGAGATGTTGCACAACACAGTGACATATGCTTTTAGCCAATTGGCATTGAGTCATGGGCATGGCTGCCACAGTCTCGTTTCTTTTTTGTCACACCTCGTATATGCCATACAGTGTCAGACCAAGGTCCCTCAAGCCCACTATCCTCTGTCCAATAGTGACAAATCAGGGCACAGGTGGGTCCTGAAAGGACACCCATGGTCAAAGAGGCCTGTATTTGGCTAAGTAGTCGATTTTCAGTGTCCTCTCAATAAATGTATAATGACCTTTCCTCCAGGACCATGACCAAACTCCCCTGAAGCCTAGCTATAAAAGGAGTTTTCAAGACATACACAGCCACTGTGTGCTAATCTGTCTGAAATGCGTTACCCTGTAGTGGCAGTGACTGTCCCCTAGTCCCCCTATATTGTGATGGCTTTAACAACCGTGAACTGTTCCATGCCATTCAGTACTGTATTGACCCCTATCATATCTCCCCCCCAGCCATCTCACCAACAACTCACATAGGGGAATCCTTCCATCCACAGCACCATCTGTGATGTCTGTCATGATCACACAGTGACAGTGGTGGAACACAGACTTACTGCTGGTGTGGAATGGTGCTGTGCCACATGGTGCAGTCCAAGGGACATGGCACCCTTGGCAGAGATGCCAGCAGCCCTACCCCCAGTGCCACTGAACCTAGCTGTGGAGGAAGAGGCCTATAGCGCCTGCAGTCAGGTAGTTGGAAAATGCAGGTGCCCGTGGAAATAACACAGCAGTGGCTGCCATCCCCTCTCCTGAGATGTATTGGAGGAAGGCGGCGATGGGGCCTCTGCATGGGCAGCTGGTGGGAGGGGGGCTACATGGCCGTCCATGTGTGCCCCTGCCTCCCCATCTGGCCCTTGTACCCAAGGTGCTGGCCAAACTCACATGTTTAAGATGCTGATACTGCGACCACCACCACTGACAGTATGTGGGCATGTCTACATGGTGGAGTGTTGGTGGTGGCATGGGAAGTGGCACCAGGCTGCAGCAGACAGAAGCCTTGTCTTGGTCATGTGCGTCATGCACATTGCGGTATGTGCCAAAGGCCAGCCGAAGGGAAGCATGTCAGCAACAGGAGCTGTTATCCTCATAAGGTGCACACACATAGTTGGTGTGTATATGTGTGGAGGGTCACAGGTTCAGGTCCCTGATGGGGTTTCTGTATTGCATCTTCCTGTGAACAAGGTATAGTTGACAGTGTAAGTACAGCTCCAGCATGTGCAACCCCAAGGAGGTAATTAGCAAGGGTGGAAACACCCACCAGCAGCACTGACAGGCTCCACTATCCACAGCTGGTTGGAGGCTAATAGCACACGATAAGAATGTGTGGTGAGGCAAAGGCACAGTAATAGCGCTTGCAGAGCACACATTATCAATCCATAACCTAACATTGAGATAGGAGTGTCAAGCAGGAATGCTAACCAGCTCCACTTTTGCACAGTGTGCCAATGAGAGTGTATGCATGTGTGTGTGCATGGTGTCCCTTTACCCTGTACTTTCTGCACTGCACTTTGGCTCACATTGTCTGACGTTTTCCCAGCTGGTTTGGAAAATGTGAATAAGATGAGGCAGAGGATTGTGGGTATTGCCTGAAATAGCGCAGATTGGCCTGGATGTGTCTTCCACAATGGTAAGGTCACTGGCTGAGATGGCATTGTGCCCATCTGCCATGTGCATTGCCTTTGTGGCAACTGTATGTCATGCTGAGATGACACTCTCACTATGACCAAAAAGTGACCATAGCATGGCTATATATCCACATAGAGCTATGCTAATGTCTAGCTCCAATGGTTTGGATGCATTCTCTGTCTGGGTATGCCAATTACTGAGCAAGTGACTGGGTGTCAATGCTGAGTATCCCAAAGTAGAGTGTCTGTGGTTGCACTATGCACATGTGTGTGCTGACCAACTACAGTTGATTTGTTCCTGGCTGACACAGCCCAGTAAAGGGCAGCAGGGGCAGTCTTACTGCCTGCGCTGTAGTCAACTGTTAGTCTTCAAAGGTTGGGGCAGCAGTGGTACCCAGCCCACTCACTGGGATTATGGCAAAACAGTAGTAGTAACCACTCACCAGCTTATACCCCCTGACTGCAGTGGCTGTCCATAGCAGCAGCATACTGACAGTGGTTTCCTACACTGTTGTGAGAGAATTAATGTCCCACAAGAGCAGAACAAAGGGCCTAGCTGTTGCCCACAGGGGAGGGGGGGGGAGGAGAAGGGGGGGGAGGGGGGAGGAGAAGGGGGGAGGAGAAGGGGGAGGAGAAGGGGGGAGGAGAAGGGGGAGGGGGGGAGAAGAAGGGGGGGGAGGAGAAGGGGGAGGGGGGGGAGGAGAAGAGGGGAGGGGGGAGGAGAAGGGGGAGGGGGGGGAGGAGAAGGGGGGGAGGGGGAAGCATAACACACTATAGACAGTACCTATCACACACTAGCCAGGATGTGGACCTGCAGCAGAGACCATCTCTAACAGTGCAGGTTTGGTGGACTAGGTGCTGGGCATCCCTCCTCACCCTCAGGGTGACAGCTGAAACCACTGTGCAGCATGGCTTGCTGTTGTTATATGCATGTAGAACACGCAGCCAGTGCATCTTACTGTGCTGATATGCTGGATCAGTGCATTCTCCATTGGTTCTTAGCTGCAGACTGCTGTTTTGCATGTGCAGTGCCTCATGGGTAGTGGAGGGACTGACCTATGCCTACAGATAGCAAACAATTTGATCAGAGATCTGCAGGCTCTATACATCTTTTTTGAGCCTTGTGTAGCCTACTGGTTGGTGCAATTTCTCTAAAGTCAAAGGTCCAGGGTTTGATTCTCATTTGTTTATGTTGTGCCTGAGTGTGCTTGCCCACCTCGCACAGTCCTGACTCTACTGTGACCTATAGAAAATAATTCTTCTACATTTCTCTGCATTATGGCCACATGTTGGCTAGTCCAACATGGCATTCCCCCTTGTAGCATCTGTGAGCATGACTTTAGTGGCTCTGCCATGGCGCATTGCAGTGGGTCAGTGATGTATACACAGCAGATGTCTGAGTGAACAGGCATAGATGCGTTTTCTATTTTGCCATCATTGTGAACTCCCAGCTTTATGTAAAGAGGATATATCTTGTACATTCAGGCACATAACAATCGTTGCATAGCCATTCCCTGCACTTTTCTGCCATCATTACTTGACACACATGGGACAAATGAGTTCAACTTGTCCCTTTCTATCATGCCACTTTATCAGGTATATTGTCTTGCAGTTGCACAGGCTGAGGCACCAGTCCCACCCACACAAATGGTGTTTTATGTAGCCCATGGCACTGCTACTTTTGGTTCACACACACCAAATGCTTTTGGCATTTATGATCCCATACATCCACCCACCACACACATTGCAATCTTTCTGCTTCGAAAATGCATGGCACAGCCCTGCACCCACCACTTGACCATTAGGGAGATTCATGGTGGGGCAGCTTATTGGCTGTAAGCTGCCCCACCATGGCCATCAGGGGTCATTTGCAGCAGTTAGCCATATCATGCACACTCTCTAGTGACTACTCCACAGGAGCACTAATGGACAATCCTCCCTTTGCTGCCCACATCAGGAACATGCTGCCTCCACCCAGACATTATCCTGGCCTATGACATGCCACACAAACAGCACATCTGGATACATGTCCACACCTCTCAGACACTATAAAGTAGCTTTCAGGAGCATCTAGAACTACACGCCTGTCACAGAGCCCCCCGCTGCTGCATCCCCTCCACTGACTCTGTGCCGCCACCACCACCCACCCATGACACAGCCAACACCCACACTGAACATCATCACTAGGCAACTACCTATCTCGCCTAGTCAAAAGCATAGGCCTGCTGATCGGTCAAACATGCTCATCACACATACTGCCACATTGCCAGGCATCATGTGAGTCAACTCTATTAGCTACCAATTGTGCTTGCATCCATACCTTCTCCAGTGGCTTCCCTGCCCCCCACCTTTCAGCATTTCAGTGGCATTCCTGCGTTAAGATGCATGCCATACACCTTCCCGCAGCATGTCCCGTTACCGCACGGACCACCTCTAACATGACCAGCACACTTACTGCATGGTAACCCCTTATCGCTGCCATTAATGCACGGAAAAGACTGCTCCCTTATTGCCATTTAGTTAACGTACGCCTTACTTTTCTTTCCTCCTGGCCACTGTTTCCCTTATATTGGTCTATTTAAGTATATATTGCTAGATATTTACTTTATTTGGCATGTATATAATATTACAATGTTGTAGCGTTATTACACTTTTCCTTTGATTATTTTTTCCTGTAAATCTATTTATTTTCTGTTCTCCAGTACATTCTTGATGTTATATTGGAAATGGTAATAAAAATAAAATTTGACCATAAGCATTTTTTCTCCAAATGTGAAAGACAGCTATGGGAGTTAAAGCTAGTTTGCACCTGAAGGAACAGAGAGTGAAGTGACCTGCCGAAGGTCACAAGGAATGTCAGAAAGATTTCAAGCCTGGCTTTCTTGGATCACAGCCTGCTGCTCTAGCCACTAGGCTACATCTCATATACCAGTTTCTTAGAGTTTGATAACATAAAAGGAATTGCTCTAGAGATCTGGAATATATGTTGAAAGCAAGATAAATGATACCAGGATTTAGGACAAGAGAATGTGAAAGTAGTGATATTAATGGAGCAAAACAAAGACCAGATGATGGCAACGGAAAGGATTTATTGACCCCACAAAGGAAAGTAAGTGAAACTGAGGATACTGTAGACAATTTATTACTTAACTTTCAGATGAACATAGAAATTTAAGTAGAATTTTATAGAAGCATTGTAGAACCTATTTACTATTAGGGGGTATGTTTACAAAGCAGCAGTAGATGCCTCCGTGAATTCAATGGGGTCGTGGCTCTGATATTGCATGGAGGCTGCTACCGCTGCTTTGTAAGCATACCCCTAGGTGTTTAACATGGCTTTCAAAGTGAGATACCAGCGTTAAACACCCAATGCAGAAAGAACCATTAGGGGGCTTGGAATGGGTTGAAAATGGACAAAGTACTCAAGTTATTAAAACTTTTATTAACTGCAATACAGAAGCAGTAATTTATTCCAAAAAAATGCTCAGAAAAAAGCCTAATATTCAGCCAATTACAAAACATATAACTGTAAACGTGTAAGATGTATTTTAAAAGTTATATATTTATTCAGAAAGTATTAACATATAAATTGTTCAAGTTGACTTATTTATTTTATTTTATTTATTTACATTTCTTATATACCACACTATTTGCCATCAGCGCGGTTTACATGGAACAGAAAACATCCGACAACTTACATATGTCTGGTCATTACATTTAACAGGAAGTGGAACTTGGAGAAACAGGGTTAACTATGTTCATATGAAGCGTAATAAGAAGGATACTGCATGGAATTTACATTGTAGAGGACTTACTGAACATAGAACTGCAACTTTAAGGGGCATGTTTACTAAACTGTGGTAATGAAGCATTGGTAACATTAACGCGCAGTAATGTTATTGGCAGCGGTAAATGTCCCAGAGGGTGGAGAGAAGGTGGAGAGAAGGGGTCAATGGGCAGGGAGTGGGCGGGGAGAAGACCCTGCTACACTAACACTGGAACAGTAACACCAGGACTTTACCGCCAGTGAAAACCTGTCTGTAAATGCACATTTGCAGGAGAGAGAGACCATTTCAGTGTCGGCAAGGTACAGAACAGTCAGGGAGCCCAAGAAAAGTGATAGTAGTACTCCATTTGCAGAAACAGCATAGTGCCCGAGTATGAAAGTGTACTATAGTGACGGTGCAAATGGGCAAAGGGAGCTGCAGGTGGGACATGCAGTGGGGGCAGCTGTGGCACAGGGTGGGCTAGGCTGTCACCTAGGTGGCACATAGGAACACAGAAAAAAATCAGCAAGACAGTGTCTGACCAAGGTCAAACATGCCCAGTAGTCTGTGTTCCACAGTGTCCCATCCAGGGGACACATACCCAGAAGGTACTCCGAATGTCACACAGGAACCACATTGCCTGTAATGGGGCAAGCAGTGCACATCTGGTGGCCACTCTGACAAGGGTCTATGGACCTTCCCCAGGATATGTCCCAAACTGTTTGTAAACCCTTTATGACAGTCCCTGGTAAGGCAGTGCAGGGTATGACCATGCATTGTCTGAAACATGTATACACTCAGTAATCCAAACTGGGTACACTGTACCCACATTGCATGCCATAGCCTGTCCACAGTCTGCTGGCAAAACACAATCTACCTACATTTACCAGGTCCACCCTAACCAATAGTTGCTAGATCACCAACCTTACATCCCCCAGCTGTCTCTCCCCTAGGTGGAAAGGACATAACATTGGCAGGCAGTGATAGGGGGGATGTGTGGATGTCCATGTATGCCTCTCCACCCCAGACCACGCACCCTAAGCACCCGCCTACCTGCACATTGGATGGCTTGGGACTGCTCACTGCCAGCACCAACAGCATATGGGCATGTCAGCATGGCGGGGGTGTTGGTGGCGGTGGGGGCTGTGGCACCCGCCTGCAGCAGACTTAGGCCATGCCCTGTTCCAGTGCATGGTGTGCAGTGCAACAGACAAGGTCTGTCTGATGAAAAGCAAAGGTAGCCCCAGGGACTGCAGTGTTTCTGTAGCAGCAGTGTGGTGTAGTATATGCAGCCAGTATATCTTGGTGGAGATGGCCACAGGTTCAGGTCCCAGCTGTGAATCTTGCAGAACTTGTCCCTACATTGCAGATACAACAGCAATGTTTGCAGTCCCCAAAGCATCAACCAACAGGGGTGCAAACAACTGAACACACAGGCTCTACTATCCAAAGCTTTATGGAGATTTAGGCTGTTGGCACTGGCACATGGAGCAGCAGTTATCACCAGAACACTACTTCTAGCTCCTATACACCTTAGTAATGCCTGCACTGTGATTGGGACCAGTGTGGCAGGCAGGATTGCCAACCATCCCTATCTTTGTACAATGCTGCAATAGGAGTGGGTGTATGTCTGTCCATTGTTTTGTGGCTTCCTACTCCTCCATGGCCCACAATGCATACACTGTTTCCAGCATTAGCCTGCAAATGTGCATACTGAGGAGAAAGGTATTGTGGGAATGGTCTGGAGAGGGCGGATTGGGCAGGATGCATCTGCATTAGGGGTAGGTCAAAGGCTGGGACATCGTAGTGCCCAACCACCACCTGCATGGACAGAGTGGCCATAGCATGTCATGATGGGAGGACACTCTCACTCTGACTGAGCAGTGACCATGGCACTATGTTCCCACATAGTGCTACATAGTACCTGCTTTTAGTGATATTTGTGTGCTCTCTGTTCTGGGGCCCAATCACTGAGGCACCTGCTGGGTGTCTGTTCTGTATATTCCAACTCTGGGTGCACATAGTTCCTCTGTGAACATGCAATATGGACTGGCTAGCAGACTGTCTGCAGTTAGTATGTGCATGGCTGGAATACCCGATGGGATGCAGTCTGACTATGCCTTCTGCTGGTGAATATCAGACCTTGTTGGGTGGCAGTTGAGGTTTTCCAGGTCTACTCCCAGCATTACTGCTGGTATGCCAGTGCCCTAATAACAGGTACAGATCTGGCCTAGTGGTCCAATCCCCCTGGAGAACAGCCTTTGGTTAAGCAGGACTGGGGTTGCTGGTCCCACAGCCTTTCTTCATGGCCTTCCCACATCTCCCTCCACTGCCTCAATTACAAAATGTTGATCACAGGACCTTTGGGGGCAAGGGGCATATACTATAAACCACTTTGACCCAGAGAGGGCAGTATGCTAGGTGTTACTACATAAACCTCTTGCAAGTCCAGACACCTCTCTGCCCTGATAATACAGCAGGTGACCATAGAAGCCACATTGTAACACTGGGTATGCACTATTCTGGGTGGGTCCCAGTCCACCAAGTCTAGATATGACTGGAATATACAGAAGGACACAGAACAACTTTAGGCTCCATTGCAGAGACCACATACCACACACTGGTAGCAATGAAGACCTGCAGCAAAGCCTATCACTAGTACCACAGATACTGCAGACCTGATGCTGGGCGCCCATCCTCACTCTCAGGGTGAACACAGAACCTGCGCAGTGGCATGGTCTGTAGCTGCTCTGTACCAGTATCACACACTATCAGTTCTTCTTACTAAGCTGAGGTGCTGGAGAGGTGCATTCCCATTTGGTGAATAGCTGTAGACTGCTGTTCTGCATGTGCATTGCATCATGGGTACTGGTGGGGTTACCCTATCTTGGCACACACAGCAGACATTTTATGAGGTGACCTGCAGTCTTTCTGTATCCAGCCATTGCTATGCAAAGAACCATGGAGGTGTAGCCTGTTGGTTAGTATGATGACTCCCTAGGCAATGGTCATGTATTCACTTCCTCTTTGTTCTCTTTTTTATGCCTGTCCTAATCAAATCCTTTTCATGCCTTTAACAGTCAAGTCTCTGCAGATCTGTGTTGCCAGCCTATAACACCCTCACCTCAGTGGACAAACATCCTTCAGCCCATCTATCTGCCTCTGTCAGCTGTGTACATTCCTGTGTTCTTGTGCAGGCTGCTACCCCATGGCCTGCACTGGTACCCTTTTCTGCATTGTGGCTCTTTGTGCTTGCCTTTCCTGTGTCTGATCTGCATAGCACCACTACTCCTCTGTCCTCCTGTCATTGCAAATATCTTGCCACCTCTGCCTGCACTGGGGGACACATATTCCCCATCCTATGCCACCCACTGTCATTGCAGCACTTTAAATTGCCAACATCCTGTGCATCGGTACAGCTGCCTCCAACATGTTTGTCAACTTTACCAGCTGCCACATAGGATGCCCGCAGATATGGCAGGTCCATAAGCTCCCACCTCTCCTTCCTTCCATCACTTGTTCACTGCCTTTCCTTGGTGCTCTATCCATTGTTAGGGTTACAGCTGTTTTGATGCCTTACAGTTCATGCTTGTCAACTTAAAGCACCTTACAGTCCTTAGGGCACCTTATGTTAGGGCACCTTACTGCCCTCAGGGCACCTTAACTTAAGGCACCTTAACGTTCTTAGGGCATCTTAACCTAAGGTGCCTTATGTTAAGGTACCCTAAGGGCTTTAAGGTGCCTTAATCTAAGGCACCTTAAAGCCCTTAGGGCGCCTTAACCAAAGGCATCTTAACTCAAGACACCTTAATTCAAGGCACCCTAAGGGCTTTAAGGCACCTTAGGTTGTGGCACCTTACAGCCCTTAGGGCGCCTTGACTTAAGGCGCCTTAAGTTAGGGAGCCTTATAGCCCCTAGGGCCCTTGTTAGCCTTAATGTGCCCTGCTTGTCACCTTAACGTGCAATGTCCTGTTAACGTGCGTTAAATGGCCAAGGCACCCTGTTAACGTGCATTAAACAGCCCATTGCTCCCTTTATGTCAGAAATCTCCCTACCTGCCCACTGCCTTATATGCCTTCAAGTACCTTAACGCTGCTCTTACCGCTGGTAACTTTACCACAGTTTGGTAAACATACCCCTAAGTGTATAACTTATATATTTAGAAGGTAATTTTATAAAAGATGTATAACAAGTGCATACATAAAAAGGGCATATATGCATGTACATAGAGGGTACATGTTCAGCATACATTGGAAATGGCAAAGAACAGAAGGTGCTTTCAGAAAGGGCAAGTTCTGGGCGAGAAGGCTGTGTGCTGCATGAAGCACCAAAATAGGTAGTATTGTAAATTTTATAATGTTTTCATGTATTTACATAATCTATAGTGGATGCCCACATTTACCTCTGCTTTAAAAAAAAGGCTCAGACAGCCAGTTTTTTGCCTTTTGGAATCTGGAGCCTTGGGTTTTGCTACTGCAATTTGGCTTTTGAGTTCGTGGTCAGTTAGCCTTCCTTCATGTAACTTCTTCTAGCTTTCCTTCTTTTAACCTTCTTTCCTCTCTTCTACCAAAATCACAGCTTCTCCAGTCTCCTCTGCCCCTCTTGCTCTCTTCTCTGTTTCCTTTTTATCTTCCTTCCCCTAGGCTTCACCCTCCTGCTTTCCATCATTTCTAAAGCTCCACCTTCCTGCACTTCCTCTCTCTTACTGTCTGTGTGTGTGAATGTGTCTGTGTCTCAGTGTGTGGGTCAGTCTGTCTCTGTATTTGGTACTGGTACTGGTGGACAATCTACTGGCGAGTGTATTGCTGAGTCTACTGTTGCATCTGGTTCAGGATCTGGCATTGGGTAGGTGAGCTATTATTTATTTATTTAACTATTTTTATATACCGCCAGATCTGAAAGTCAAAGCGGTTTGCAGGTTGAACAAAGCAAAAATATAGCATAGCTTTGCACTGAAACAAAAGTGCAGATAGTGAACACATAACTTTAGCTTTTTAACTTTAACAGAGTGCAAATAGTTAATATATAACTTTAACTTTTTAACTTTAACATGGCGTGAGGAGGCATTAAGGAGCAAAAGGCAGGGGCTATGCTGGGAGACAGCGACAATATGTGGTGGCTTTAGTTTGGTAATGGTAAGTAGAATGGTTAGGTCTCATTACCAAAGTGCTCCATAAGAGAGAGATTTTCAACCTATTATAAGTGGTATGCACCTGTGCTTCCTATGTGCTTTGGCTCTGAGGAGGGAGCAAAAGCAAGGATGAAGAGGTACCCTCTGTAGAGGATATCTAGACCCATGACACATTTCCTAGATCTTCCAGATGACCAATTTATACAGAGCTTGATGTTTCACAAGAAGATCATTCTCCACCTGTTCAACCTTCTGGAATTTCCAGGCACCTCTCAGGGCCTCAGTCAGTCAGCCCCCTCAGGCTGCATAGCCCCGTTTCTAAGTGCTTTTCTCGGGACAGTCAATCAATTAATTAGTTTCCCTAATCACGAACAGCAGCTATATGAAACCATGATAGAATTGTATAAACTGGCATATTTCCCCTCTGTGTTAGGGGCTCTTGATTTGATACACATACCTATCCACGCACCTGTAGGGAAAGAAGGCACATATATTGCAACAGAAAATTCATGTATTTCCTAGCATGCAGGTAGCCTGCATAACTGATGCATCTGTAAACGTCCAAGACTCCTGCCATGATGCCTACAATTCTGTTACAATTGGATTTACATAATTGCCTTGAAAGTGGCTTCTAGGTAAGCAAAGACCTCTCATACATAACATTATTTTATTTCTCCCATAGAACACCACTACCAAAAGTATTTCGTTTTTTGTCAGGTCCCACAAGCTAGAGAAGAGCAAGAAACGCTCAACCTCAATGTCCGTGGGACCCGTTTTAATCAGTGCATGCATTTAGTGCAAATGAACAAATGAAATTTAAAATAGCTGAACTTAGCTTTTTTTATCCGAAATCCATTAATCATTGGCAGGAATTCATACACAACACGCGTTTCGGGCCAAACAGGCCCTACTTCAAGTGCAAAACGCTTGTGAAAGAGGATCCGGAGACATCTGAAAGACACTGAAATCCCATGACTCATATATGATGCTTGCAGAGGAATGATTGGCTGATCGAATGACATCATGAAAAAAGGAGGGGGAAGGGAAATCCCAATGTACTGAATGAGTGACTCAGAACAGACTCCACCATTCCTGCTCCAAATTTAAATCATCAGGGACTACAGTTTGTAGGTAGAAGATCCACTGTTGTTCTAACCACTGCAAGCGATAGGCACGGTTCCCACCCCTTGGATATACCGTGTCAAGCACTCTCCATTTAAAATCTTGGAAAGTGTGCACTCGAGAAACACAATGTTCCACCAATGGAGCCGACAGCACAGATGTCCGAATTCGAGAAGAATGTTCCTTGACAGGTCGAATAGTGCATCCTATGTACAAGAGATCACAGGGCACCTCAACAGATATACCACATAACTAGTGGTGCAAGAGCTAACACCGGAAAATTTATATGATCGGCCAGTCCTCGGGTGATACCATGGGGCATGTTTACTAAACTGCGGTAATGTCATTCACATTAGGTTCCATATTGATGAAACAGATGCCCATATAAAAGAGTGGGTGGGGCAGCACTAAAGCTGTGTCAGATAAGGCGCGTTATAAGGCATGTTAGAAGGCACATAAGAAGGCACGTAAGAAGGCATCCTATGAGGCACAGTACAAGGCACGTTATAAGGCACCTTATTAGGTGCAGTGCAAGGCATGTGCCTTGTACTGTGCCTAATGAGGTGCCTTATAACGTGCCTTGTACTGTGCCTCATAGGATGCCTTCTTACGCGCCTTATAACGCGCCTTGTACTGTGCCTAATAAGGTGCCTTGTAACGTCCTATAAGGATTGTTGCCAACTGTGGTGAGGGTACTATGGGCTGGCAGCACAGATCTGCAAAGATATGACTGTCACAGGCAAGCAAAATATCTGCCTTGGATGGGAGGGAGCAACAAGGAATTGAACCCATGACCTCTGCTTCCACAGTCATCAAAGTAACCATTGGGCTACATCTCTATAATATCAAACACACCACTGGCTGGCTACAGAAAGACTGCAGGTCACCACACAAACTGTCTGCTGTGGTTACTAGGATAGGGTAAACCCACCCGTACCCATGATGCACTGCACATGCAGATCAGTAGCCTACATCTGATCAAAAGATGGGTTATGCACCGCTATAGCACCCCGGCCTGGTAGGGGGAACTGACCATGTGTGTTACTGGCACAGAGTAGCTACAGACAGTGACATCGTGCGGTTCCTGTGCTCACCCTGAGGGTGAAGTGGGGGGCCCAGCACCAGGTCCACAGCACATGGGATGGTTGAGATAGGCTGTGCTGTAGGTTCCCATCACTGCCATCACTCCCATGGCTGAGATAGGCTGTATTGCAGGTTCCCATCACTGCGTGTGATGGGTAGTCCCTGCAGATACACCTGAATCTATCTGTATATCTCAGCCATGTCTAGGCCTTGTGGAATATGATACACCCAGAATAGTGCATATCCTGTGTGGGTGCCATGGTCACATATTATAATGAAGGGTGGTGTTCAGACCCCAAGCAGATTATGTGAGTCAGGATCTCCCACCAACAGATCCACATTCTGCAATGGTGTCAGTAGAGGGGAGTGAGCACCCCACAGGGAGATCAATGCATATCTGTACACATCACAGAGGGCAGTAGACCTGGAAAAGCTTACCTGCACCCCCACCCACCTGCCCAACATTCACCAGCAGAGGGCACAGTCAGTGACCACCCCCTGCACAGTGTTCCAGCCATACACATGCCAACTGTAGACAGTCCGCTAGCTAGTACACGTTCCTGGGGGAACTGTGCACACCCAAAAATAGGATGTAAGCACACACACCAAGTAGGTACATCAGTGATTGAGCCCCATAAAAAGGAACCCAGAAATATCACATGAGAGAACTATAATACAACACTATGGGGTACCCTAGCCATGCCGTGGTCACTGCACATTCAGGGTGAGAGTGACCTCCCAGCATGACATGCTGTGGCCACCCTGTCTGTGCAGGTGGTAGCCAGGCACCACAATGTCCCAGCCATTGCCCCATGCCCTGTGCAGATGCTACCTACCCAGGCCGCCCTGTCGGGGCCATACCCACAGTACCTTGCTCCTCATTATGCACATTGGCAGGCTAACACTGGAAACAGTGCAAGCATTGTGGGCTCAGTAAGGTGTAGGCAGCCACATAACACTGGATAGACATACACACACTACCACACCTATTTTAGCATTGTGAAAATATGGAGGTGGTTGGCAGCCCTGGCCGCCACACCAGTCCTGGGCGCAGTGCAGGCATTGCTATGGTACTCAATACTGTTAGGGTCACTCCCCGGGGGAGTTAAACACTGTCAGAAACAAAACCTGAAACACACTCCACAGATATCAGAAAGGTTGATATGATGGATCTCTGTCAACAAATTGTGTTCAACGTAGGATTTGTTATCTTATAGCAACCTTTTGATATATGTGGAACGTGTTTCCACATTTAAGACGGCATTGCTAAGGTATGCAGGTGCTGGTATTGGTAGATGCTGCTGCGCGTAGGGCCCAACAGCTTGACTCTCCATGAGCCGCTGCATAGTGTGGCCTGTGGTTGTGGGTGTTTGTGCCCCAGTCGGCTGCTGCTCTAGGGCAGAGGTTCCCACCTCCGGTCCTGATGGGCCAAACATGGTTCAGGTTTTTTTGCTGTCCCTAATGAATATGCATGGATATATTTGTATACAATGGGGGCGGTGCATGTAAATGCATCTCACGCATATTTATTAGGGACATCCTGCCAACCTGAATGGTGTTTGGCCCTCCAGGACTGGGGTTGGGAAACTCTGCTCTAGGGATTGCACATGTTTATGGTGTATGTGCTCTGTAGGGTACATTATAGGCGTTTATGGTGTGTTACTTTTATCTGCAATAAAGATTCTGTCTTTATTACCACGGCTTAGTAAGGGTAAAATGAGGGGACATGGTCTGCAGGAGCCACAACTTGGACTTGAACCTGTGACCTTCTGCCCCTGAGTAAACTGGATGCATGTACTTCACCAAGCTGTTGCCACAGAAGCAGGCTATTCCCTGGGGATAGCATTACTATTCATCAGACAGATCTTGTCTGCTGCACTGCACGCCACCCACCTGAACAGGGCTTGGCCTCGGTGTGCTGTGGGCAGATGCCACTGCCCCCTCCACCACCAGTACTCCTCTGCCACCATGCTGACATGCCCTTATGGCAGTGGTGCTGGTGGTGCACAGTTCCAGGCCATCCAGTGTGCCAGTAGGCGGCTGCCTATGGTGTGGGGTGCCTAAATTGACATCCGTGCTCCCCCCCGGCACCACCTGTCAATGTTATGTGTCCTTTGGGGTACCTGCTGGATGATGTCCGCTGGGGCACTGTGGTACTCGTTGCCATGTTTGCCCTTGGTCAGTTGCAGGCTTGCTGTTTTTCTGTTTCTGAGTTCCTATGTGCCACCTAGGCATCTGCCTGGTCCACCCTGTGCCCCAGCTGACCCACTACATGTCCCGCCTTCAGCCCCCTGTGCCCCATTTGCAGCCTCACCATCATGCCCACTCATACTTGGCCACTATGCTGCTGCTGCTGCTGCACATGTATCACTACTACCACTTTTATTGGTTTCCCTGCCTTTGCTGTACATTGCTGACTGAAATGGTTTCTCTCTCCTGCAATTGTGTGCTAACACCAGGTTTTCAGTTGCGTTAGGATTCAGCCCTTAATTTCTCCGCGTTACTGTGAATGGGGCCTCTCCCCGCCCACTCCCTGCCCATTGACCCCTTCTCTCCGCCCTCTCTCCACCCTTTTCTAGCCTTAACGCGGCCGGGAACGTTAAGGTGCGTTATGTGCCGTTAAGGCACCTTAACGTTACATACTGCGCCTTAACGTAGCCGCTGCTACGTTGCCGCAGTTTAGTAAACATGCCCCTATATGTCACCTTCAAGAGTGTTCATACAAAACTGACAGGACCGGCAAGCAAAATGACCCATAGCTCGAGACGTCCTAACTGGACGATCCACAGTCATGGCAGAGTGGACCAAATAGTCCCGTAGGTTGAGACCCCACATAAATGCAAAACCCACCGGCTTTTGGAAACATGAGGGGAGGTTCAAAATGCTCCAATGTTTTCTAAGTATCTGGACCAGGGGACATATTTGTCCCATAAGTTTTAAAACTCATAAAACATGCAATTTTTATTTAAAATCCATTTTCATTTCTGTTCACATCAAGATAAAACCTTATTCTGTCAAATGATTCTGTTTAATGACCAATTCATGTAACATTTATTTTCTATAAAGCGTTTCATAATTTACCAATATGGAAATAGGAATTTGTGTTCTTTTGGTGTTCCATAGAAAATGATGTAAGAAGCCAAATAAGAACATAACATAAGAACATAAGATATGCCATACTGGGTCAGACCAAGGTCCATCAAGCCCAGTATTCTGTTTCCAACAGTGGCCAATCTAGGTCATATGTACCTAGCAGTTTCCCCAAGAGACACAAGTTCCACAATGCTTGTACTGGGTCAAGCATTGATATCTTCGGTCACTTCTTAATAATGGTTTATGGACCTTTCCTCCAGGAACTTGTCCAAACCTTTTTTAAACCCAGCTACACTAACAGCCTT
The DNA here is from genome assembly GCA_033557465.1 of Ichthyophis bannanicus. Taxonomy (NCBI): domain Eukaryota; kingdom Metazoa; phylum Chordata; class Amphibia; order Gymnophiona; family Ichthyophiidae; genus Ichthyophis; species Ichthyophis bannanicus. The sequence goes on from CM066033.1 coordinate 607,913,161, forward strand.
TACTACATCCTCCGGTAACAAATTCCAGAGTTTGATTACACGTTGAGTGAAAAAATATTTTCTTTTATTTGTCTTAAATAGTTTACCCTGTAGCTTCATTGCATGTCCCCTAGTCTTTCTATATTCTGATAACGTAAACAATCGATCTACGTTTACCCGTTCCACTCCGTTCATTAATTTATAGACTTCTATCATATCTCCCCTCAGTCGTCTCTTTTTCAGGTTAAAGAGCCCTAACCTTTTTAGCCTTTCCTCATAGGAGTATCCTTCCATCCCCTTTACCATTTTGGTGGCTCTTCTCTGAACCTTTTCTAAAATCGCTATATCCTTTTTAAGATACGGCGACCAGAATTGCACACAATATTCAAGGTGCGGTCTCACCATGGAACGATATAGAGGCATTATAATATCTTTTGTTTTATTTTCCATTCCTTTCCTTATCATACCTAGCATTCTATTTGCTCTCTTGGCTGCCGCTGCACACTGGGCCGAGGGTTTTAACATGGTATCCACAATGACGCCTAAATCTTTTTCCTGGGTGGTGGTTCCTAATGTGGAACCTTGCATCGTGTAACCATAGTTTGGGTTGTTCTTCCCTAGGTGCATTACCTTGCACTTGTCCACATTAAATTTCATCTGCCATTTTGATGCCCAGTCTTCCAATATAACAAGATCCTCTTGCAATTTTTCACAATGCTCTTGGGTTTTAACAACTTTAAATAGTTTTGTGTCATCTGCAAATTTGATAACCTCACTCATTATTCCACTTTCCAGGTCATTTGTGAATATGTCAAAAAGCAGCGGACCCAGCACAGATCCCTGGGGTACACCACTATTCACCTTTCTCCATTGGGAAAATTGGCCATTTAGCCCTACCCTCTGCTTTCTATCTTTTAACCAGTTCCTGATCCACAATAGTACACTGCCTCCTATCCCATGACTCTTTAGTTTTGCCAAAAGTCTCTGATGAGGGACCTTGTCAAAGGCTTTCTGAAAGTCCAGATACACAATATCAACCGACTCACCTTTGTCCACCTGTTTATTCACTCCTTCAAAAAAACATAACAGATTAGTAAGACAAGATCTTCCTTGTCTAAAGCCATGTTGGCTGTCTCCCATTAGGTCGTGACTATCTACATGCTGAGTAATTTTATTCTTTATGATGGTTTCTACCATTTTTCCCGGTACTGACGTCAGGCTCACCGGTCTGTAGTTTCCCGGATCACCCCTGGAACCCTTTTTAAAAATTGGTGTTATGTGAATTTTATGTGAATTTTCATATTTAATTGCACGCATGTCTTTGACAAAATTGAATAGTTTTCTTTAGAGAAATTGCTACTTTTATCAATTTTAGTAAGTTTTATTGCTCTGGGACACATTTGTCCCTGTGGTCTATAACTGAAAAAATACAGTACTACTTTTGTCGCATGCTAACAGTTAGTTATCATTCGTCAATTTGTAGAAAACCATACTTCAAAAAAAGATGCGTGAGCGTTTGTTTAGAATGTGTGAAGCAGATATACAACAACTCTTGTTTGCTGAGAGCAGCGATTCTGGTGATGATGATTTGCTTCTTGATGACGAAGATCAAAATTTCTTGCTTGAAGATGTCGACAATGTTGACGAGGATGTGGTCATAGAACATCCTGATTCTTTGACAATTGAAACTACTAAGCCTAGTAGTAGTACAAATCTAGCCAGTGGAGCTTCAACATTCATATCTGCGACATTCTATGGTAAATCTAAACACTAATGTACCATCAAGACTCCATCTCCTTCAGTAGTCTCCAGAGCAAAAGAACAGTCGATGCAGGTGCAGCCAACTACATCAAATTCTAGAAAGAATTCACACAAACGAAAAAAGACAAATGATGCCAATCATCCTGATGATATTCAAAAACAAGCAACACAACCAATGGATGAAGACTTCCCCCCCAACGACTAAATCACGAGCAAGTGGCAGGTTAGTGCAAACTACAGTACACTTCAAATGGGGAAGGAAGCCGGTGAAAGACAACTCCGAGACAATTGACTACGATTATGGATGACATGCATGACCTGTGCGGAACAGAGACAGATATAGCCCTAACACTAGATAGAGCACTCAGGAAAGGCAATGAACAGGTGAGTGAAGGAGGGAGAAGTGGGAGCCGCTGGACCTGCCATATCTGCGGGCATCCCATGTGCCTGCCAGTACTGATGACAAACATGGTGGTTCAGCTGTACCACAGCACAGGGTGTTGGCAATGTAAAGTGCCAGAAAAACAGTTTGTGGCAGACAATGGGAATACATGTCCCCCAGTGGAGGCAGAAGTGGCAGGATAGTTACAATGATGGGTGGACAGAGGAGTGGTGGTGCCATGCAGATCAGGCACAGGCGAGGCAAGCATGAAAAGGCGCAATGCAGGAAAGGGTATGACATGGGGTGGCAGCCTGCACTGGCAGACAGGACTCTACACAGCTGACAGACGCAGATAGACAGACCGAGGGAATGTTGGCAATTGTGGCGAGGGTATTATGGGTTGGAAGCACAGATCTGAAAAAATATGACCTCTATAGGCATGCACACTATATGAGTAGGACAGGCATGAGAGGGGGGAACAGTGAGGAACTGAACCCATGAACACTGCCAAGAATGGCATTGTATTAACCAGTAGGCTATACCCCCATGGTGTATGTCACAGCAATGTCTGGGTACAGAAGGAATGCAGGTCACCGCACAAATTGTCTGCTCTGAGTGCCAGGATAGGGTAATACCACCAGTACCCATGATGCAATGCACATGCTGAATAGCTGTCTACAGTTGATCACCAAATGGGGTCTGCACCTCTCCGGTCCCCCAGCTTGGAAAGACGAACTGACAGTGCGTGTTACTGGCACGGAATAGCTAGAGACCATGCCATTGTGCAGGTTCTGTGTTCACCCTGAGCAAAAGGATAGGTGCCCAGCACTAGGTCCGCAGTACATGTGCTACTAGAGATAGGTCTTGTTGTACATACCTATTGCTATCAGTGTGTGATAGGTGTTCCTTGCAGTGCAGCCAAAGGTAATTTGGTGTCCATCTGTATCCTGCATTCACATATGGCCCTGTGGGACCAGACACCAGCCAGATTAGTGTGTACCCCGTGTGAGGGTCTGGCTGACATGGGCAGCTGTTATCAGAGCAGAGGGGTTTCTAGAATTGCATGAGGTGTGTGCAGCAGTGGCTGGATAGGTCACAGTGGTATATATTATATATCAAAGGGCCCACATCACACTTTTGTAGGTAAAGAACAGTGCCCCTGCCCTAGGAAAGCAACCTCCATCCTGTTTGTACAAGACAGCCCTCCAGGGTTGGTGGGCCAGAGCCATACCGATGACTGGGACAGTGGCAGACCAGCAGCAATGCTGGGGTTAGGTCTGGAAACCCCAAGTGCCTCCCACCACTGTCTGCCAGTCACCAGCAGACAGCACAGTCAGACTGCACCTTAAAGGTGTTCCGACCATGCACAGTCTAACTGCAGACAGTCCACCAGGAACTATGTGCAGCAAGCCGGCATCTCAGTGATTGGGACCCCAGCACTGGGGAACACAAACATATCACTAGAGACAAATAGTGTAGAGCGCTATGTGGGAACCTAGACCTGCCATGGTCACTGCTCTGAGTGCCAGGATAGGGTAACCCCACCAGTACCCATGATGCAATGCACATGCTGAATAGCTGTCTACAGTTGATCACCAAATGGGGTCTGCACCTCTTCGGTCCCCCAGCTTGGAAAGACGAACTGACAGTGTGTGATACTGGCATGGAGTAGCTACAGACCATGCCATTGTGCAGGTTCTGTGTTCACTCTGAGCGATAGGATGGGTGCCCAGCACTAGGTCCGCAGTACATGCGCTACTAGCGATAGGTCCTGCTGTACGTCCTCATCACTACCAGTGTGTGACAGGTGTTCCGTGCCGAGCAGCCAAAGGTAATTTGGTGTCCATCTGTATCCTGCAGTCACATGTGGCCCTGTGGGACCAGACACCAGCCAGATTAGTGTGTTCCCCTTGTGAGGGTCTGGCTGACATGGGCAGCTGTTATCAGAGCAGAGGGGTTCCTAGAATTGCATGAGGTGTGTGTAGCAGTGGCTGGATAGGTCACAGTGGTATATACTACATACCAAAGGGCCCCACATCACACTTTTGAAGGTAAAGAACAGTGCCGCTGCCCTAGGGAAGCAACCTCCATCGTGTTTATACAAGACAGCCCTCCAGGGTTGGTGGGCCAGAGCCATACCGATGATTGGGACAGTGGCAGACCAGCAGCAATGCTGGGGTTAGGTCTGAAAACCCCAAGTGCCTCCCACCACTGTCTGCCAATCACCAGCAGACAGCACAGTCAGACTGTACCTTAAAGGTGTTCCGACCATACACAGTCTAACTGCAGACAGTCCACCAGGAACTGTGTGCAGCAAGCAGGCATCTCAGTGATTGGGATCCCAACACTGGGGAACACAAACATATCACTAAAAACAAATAATGTAGCACACTATGTGGGAACCTAGACCTGCCATGGTCACTGCTCGTTCAGAGTGAGTGCCCTCCCAGCATGCCATGCTGTGGCCACCCTGTCCATGCAGGTGGTGGTCAGGCACTACAGTGTCCTAGCCATTGCCCCACACCCTGTGAAGATGCATTCTGGCCAATCTTCCCTGTCCGGGCCATACCCAGAATACCTTGCTCCTCATTATGCCTCTAATCAGGCTAACGCTGGTAACAGTGGGACATTTTGGGCCCAGTGAAGGGTGGGCAGCCACAGAACAATGGATAGACATACAAACACGCTCACTCCTTTTGCAGCATTATACAAAGATAGGGGTGGTTGGCAGCCCTGCCTGCCACACTAGTACTGAGCACAGTGCCAACATTGCTAAACTGTGCAGGGGGTAGTAGTAGTGCTCTGGTGATAACATCATCCCACTGCTGAGGCCAACAGCCTGCCGCTCCATGCATCATTGGATTGCGGAGCCTGTGTGAGTGGGTGTTTGCACCCCTGTTCGCTGCTGCTTTGGGCTTTGCACATGTTGCTGTTGTATCTGCATTGTAGGGTAAAATATAAGGACATGCTCTGCTGGAACCACAGCTGGGACTTGAACTTGTGACGCTCTGCTCCTGGAACACTGGCTGGGTGTACTGCACCACACTGATGCCATAGATGCATGGTAGTCCCTGGGGCTACCTGCACTTTTCCTCAGCCAGACCTTTTATGTTGCACTGCACACCACATACTGCTGCAGAGCATGGCCTAGGTCCACTGCAGGGAGGTAGCACTGCCCCCTCCAGTACGGGCACACGCCCCCCTGCCAAGCTGACATGGCCATTTGCTGTCGGTGCTGGTAGTGTGCAGTCCCAGGCCATCCACTGTGTAGGTAGGTGCCCGCCTAGGGAGCGGGTTCCGGGGTGGGCGGGGGCATACATGGACATCCTCACATCCCCCCATCACTGCCTACCACTATTATGTCCCCTCCACATTGGGGGCGGGATGGCTGGGGGGGATGTCAGGTCTGTGCCCTAGCGACTATTGGCTAGGGTGGACCAGGTAGATATTGGTGGATTGTGTTTGGCCTTGGTTAACTGCTGTCTTGCTGATCTCCGGTGTCTATGTTCCTATGTGCCACCTAGGTGCCCGCCTGGTCTACCCTGTGCCCCAGCTGCCCATGCTACATGTCCCGCCTGCGGCCCCCTATGCCCCATTTGCACCATCGCCATAGTGGCCATTCATACTTTGGCACTATGGTATTGCTGTACATGGAGCACTACTATCACAGTTTTTGGGCTCCCTGCCTGGGCTGTACATTGCTGAAAATGGTTTCTCTCTCCTGCATATGTGCATCTAACAGCAGGTTTTCAATCGCGTTAGGATTCAGCTATTCAGATCAGGGCGTTAGTGTGAATGGAGCCTCTCTCCACCCACACTCCGCCCATTGACCCCTTCTCTCCGCCCTCTCTCCACCTTCTGCGGTGTTTTGCCACGCCACGGAACGTGAACGATCGTTAAGTAACGATAACGCGCGTTATGAGACGTTAATGTCTCATAACGCGCGTCAATGTTACTTAACGGTCGTTAACGTTACATAACGTGCGTTATGTAACGTTACCGCAGTTTAGTAAACATACCCCTAAGACATGTAACTGCTTTGCTGATTATCATAGCCTGAACTGTTTGTCAGACAATTAGGCTTTTGATTACTATTTACTATATTAATGTCTAATTGCCTATTTTCAAATATAATAAATCGTTTTGATTTCATGCTGATGCTCACTCTAAGACAGAAGCTTGATATACTAAGGTTTTGCATACTTATTTTTGCGCTTGTATTTTCTAAATAAATTTTGCTCAAGTTGCTCAATAAACATAAATATATGAAAAATTACATGATTACCCTTAATTAAAAACAAATATAAACATGCATTTTTAATATAACTGAGATGTTATGTGTAAATTAACACACGGGACAAATATGTCCCATTATTCTCTTGACGACCATAGGGACAAATATGTACCTTTTTATAGTGCCACCCCCCACAGTGTCACATGTTTGAAATTTTTGTATTTGTTGTTCAAAAGTATTGTTGAATCTAACATGCCACTTTCATACATCTCATCAATCTAGAAACCTTGCTGTCTTCAAAGGATTAACTACTTCCGAAGAGTTAGCCATGAAAGGGAGAACGCCCATGATCTTATCAGGTTCAGTGGAGGCAGACTCTGCCCGATCCTGTAAAAGCCACGCTCTGTGAGTGTAATGGGCTCTGGTGTAGGCACGTTTGACAATCTGTGTGGGATAACCACGTTCTAACAGGCGGACCCGTAAATCCACCATCTGACATTTAAAGTCCTCCAAAGTGGAATAGATGCGGCGATACCTCAGAAACTGGCCATATGGAAGACCTTGTCTCAATGGGGCTGGATGATGACTATGATATCTTAGAAGGCTATTGCGTTGGCTAGGTTTGTGGAATAAAGTGGTGCTAAAAGTACCAGCCAATTTTTTAACCCAAACGTCCAAAAATTCTAATTGATGTTGATCAATATGGGCGTAAATCTAATACTGGGTTTCAGAGTGTTGAGCCATGTGATGAACTCTTGAAGACTCTCCACCATGGAAGTCCACAGGAAAAAAATGTCATCTAAGAAGGGCAGCCATAGAGGTATAAATTTGAAAGTTGCTGCAGGGTAAACAAACGATTCTTCCAAATCAGCTAGATAAAGCGTGGCAATTGAGGGAGCCACTGTTGCTCCCATAGCTAAGCCCCAACATTGTTGATAGAAATTCCCATTAAATACAAAATAATTTCTTGTCAACACCAACCAAATTAAATCCATCAAAAAGGAGTTCGGTATCTGAGAAGGGGCTGTAGTAAATGCTGACTGTAGAAGCGTTAAAGCCTTCTCTTGATGGATGTTGGTATAAAGAGACGTAATGTTCAGTGTCACCAGATATAGCTGATCTATAGGACCCTCATAACCAGTTAACAATTGTAAAAAATGGGATGTGTCCCGCAAATATTAACGCACACCCTGTGCATCAATTTTCAGGAATGTCACAGAACTTAGAGAGGGGTTCTAATACAGAGCCCCTACAGGACACAATTGGTCGTCCAGGTGGTGTCATCATTGATTTATGAATTTTAGAAACTGTGTACAGTACCAGAATTTTGGGACAAGCTGTAATCAAAAAGGACGCTTCCTGTGAGGTAACCCATCCCTGATTGCGAGCATGCATGATCAAAGAATTTATGGTGTCTTGTAATTGGGAAGTGGGGTCTTCCTGAAGAGGGTGATAATACTGTGTTTCACCCAGCTGCAAAAGAATTCCGTCACAATAAGAGGTGGTTGACTGGAGCACCACCACTCCTCCTTTGTCAGCATTGCGGATAACAAAGCGGGAATCAGTAGCCAGCAGGTGTATGGCTGTGCATTGGGTCTGAGAAACATTAGAGTGATGATTCATAAAACCACTTCAATCACCAGAAGATCACGCATAACCAGAGTCTGATAGGTGTGTATTACAGAATCAATGGGGCCCAGAGGAGCCCATCGTGAAAGAGGTCGCAAAACCGAATTGTCCCGCGAAGATAATTTGTTCATGAAAAACAAAAGAACTTGGAGTTTTCAAAAAAACTTGTACAGGAACACCTGCATCTTAAAGGGGTCATACTTGATCATGGGAACGAAAGACAGTCCCAGATCTAGAACTTCAAGCTGTGCCACTGTTAGAGCCACTCCTAAGAGGTTAACGACGCTGGAGTTTGTCTGGTTCATTGCCGCGTAACTGGAGGGTCCCATCTGTCGTCTTGATAAGGTCGCTGTTGGTGGTGGCCGCAGGATCGACCTAAGCGAAAATCCTGAGCACGAGCATTATAAGGCTGAGGACGATCTATAGGATCTTCACTGGTGTCAGTATCCTCAGAAGAGTGATCAAACGTAACATGTTTTTCTCTAGGTGGTCGTTTCTCCCCTGAATCCTCTTTATCGTACATCCAGCAATATACATGATCTGTATCATAGTCTGTCTTATCCCGATGGAATTTCTTAAGTTTAAAACCATTAATATAATCAAAAAAACCCTGGAGTTGGTGGTCCATATCATCAATCTTGGTTTTATACTCATCAGCAGTCAGTGTTGTCTGGAGTGAGATCTTCGGTGTTCCAATCTCTGAGGCAATGGTTGTCTCCTCTTCAGTGGTGCGATCTATAATCAATGCTATCAAATCAAAACTGCATTTATTCAAAATGCAGTTCCATTTGTTGACAAATGCCTGGTCTGAGAGAAATATCTTAGGTGGATGAGGCATGCGTAAACCACGAGGGATGATGCGAGTTTTTAAATATTGTATCATGGACGCACCATGTAAATGTGCTCGTATGGAACGTTTACACAGATTTCAAAGTGGAGATGGTAGGAGCATGTTGATCTTGTTGATCCCCCGTAACATCAAAAATAGAGGAGCGTTGGTGGAGACTGTCCAAATAATCCTCTTAAAACGCAAAGGTGTCAACAGCCATGTTGATAATGAGGTCAATATAAAGGATCAAGGGAAACATACCCCCAACAAAACAGAACAATCAAAATACACTGGTGTAATCAAAATACACTGATTTTGCTTGCTACTCAGAAAATCTTTTGCTTTTTTGGTTATTTCAGTGGTTGTTCTGTTTTGTTAGGGCTTTGTTTCCCATGTTGGAGGTCAAGGCATGGAAGTCTGCATGAATACCCACTGCATCCTTGTGCATACGATCACTATTCAGCAGTGAATCTTTTCGCTCTCTTGCCAGCACAGCCTCAGAAAACCTGGACCTACTGCATTACTGTTGCATTGGCTTCTCCATAGACTGTAGTGAAACCACAGGGATGGACCCCAAAGCCTCATCATCAATGTCTTCCATCTGTGACAGCTACTCAGCATGGATTTCTACCTAGGGTTAGGCCTAAGACCTTTGAGGAGTTTCGTGACATAGCCTTTAATCTAACTTCTGTACAATGGTCTCATACAGGCCCAGAACCTAGAATAGTTAGTCCTATGCCTCTGCAACATCCTCCAATATGTTTTATGGCTCAGGGTAAGGGAAGAAAGGTAGGGGGTACTCCATGGAATGTTTGTAGAATAGTAATGCTGCATAATTCTTCTATCTGGTATAAGAAATCCCTTGTAGGAAACTCTTATATTTCAATGGTACAATTAATGTCAGTTCAAGTGAACCAGGTACATGATTATGAATTACTACAATATAATAGTTCTGGCTACTCTTTGAATGCCTCTAGTTCAGACCTAGGCATACCTAACTGGAGTTTCCCTTTACTAGGGTATTATCATCCCTGGAAACGTAATTTGTCTGGAGGGCTTAATGAAATGGCCATGACTCAGTGGGCTTTGAATAATTGTATCCAGAATATATCTTGTCCTCAGAATTTGACAATCTGGGAAGATGGCTTAGTGGCTTTAGAAGGGGATTATTTTGTGTGTGGTACGTTTGCATATACAGAGCTTCCCAGAGGTTGGTCAGGTACTTGTTATATAGCCCAATTAGATACCCCGTGGCGATTTGTACCTTACCAGAACATTACTTTATTATCAACCCTGAACAATTCTGTTAGAAGAAAAAGGGATGTTTCTTCACAGGATAAGGCCATAGAGGCTGCTCAACAACTGGTAGACACTACAAAACCTTTAACTAAATCTCAAATAGATGCATTCACAGGTACTGTGTGGCTTTCAACCCTTGGAGCTATAGCACCCACTAGAGAATATGGTACCCAGATTATGTGACTACAGGCAGTTGTTGAACTTACAGCCCTAGACCTCACTGAGGCAATTAGTGTCTTGCAAGGTGCAGTGAACAAAGTGTCAGCTTATGCAGCCCAGAACCGAATGGCTTTAGACTATCTCCTAGCAAAGGAAAATGGTGTGTGTGGAGTAATAGTTGGTTTTTGTTGTAGTATGCTTGATAATAATGGAAAAATAGTAAAAGGCCTATTGGATAAAGTTAGAAACCGTACTTTTGTTTCAAGTGATAGTTATGTAAGTTCTTTTTCAGCTCTATTTGATTCTGTTTCTTCATTTTGGAATTCATTATCCAGGCCTTTGCAAGACTTATTAGCATCATTGCTTGGCATTTTGGGGATTCTCATTTTAGGAGCATTAATTCTCTGTGTACTATCAGCTTGCTGTAAGAAATCAGTGGAATCACTGACCCCTACAATGATGTTACAGATTGACCCGGAAACTAGTTTTAATTCCACTTTAATGGCAATGTCTGAGTTCCTTACTTTGGGAATGATTCTTTACAGAATCAGAGGAGGGACTGAATGTAAGCTGGTCTGTACAGGGCGGTGTACACAACCAGACTGTCTAAGAAAACCTGAGAAAGAGTTAATTTTGTTCAGAACTTTGCTTAGAAATAAACTTCATATATTTGCTTACTAAGTAGGTGAAGAGGTACAAGTCCTGTAAATAAGAAAAGGGGCAGGTTGTCCTCCAGCCTTTCAGTCTCAGGGTTACTAGATATCAAGCAGTCAGCAGTAAACAGTTCTGTCTTGGAATACATGTATGTCTCCTCATACTGACCCATGCTGATTAGAAATTGACCTATGATGTGATGAATACGTAATACCTGACGTAGAACAATAAAGTGAAATTATCCTGTATCCTCCAAAAGAGCCTTATAAATAAAGTAAACCATAGCTAATAGTTAGAGTAAACAAAGAGAACTTGTTTCTATTTGTTTCTCTCCGCAAAGCTTTGGTGTATCTATATAGAAGTGTGTGGTATTTTATTGCTGTCTCTTAGATTTCCTTCTCATTGCTTTGAGTGTGGTTTTCTGTGACTCCAAGAGCCCTGCAGGTTGCTGGTGAGGGTGGGCAAAGAGCAGCCCTTCAATCTCCACCCCCAATAGCCCTGGAGACATTATGGAAAAGTACTAGGAGTGGATGCATGATCAGACAGCAAAGTCCCCTGCTTATTCCAGCTTTATAGCAGCATGTTTATGGTGTCTGTGTTCTGTAGGGTAAAATATAGGTGTTTTAGGCATGTTTATATTATCTGCAATAAAGGTTCCATCTTTATTACCACGGTTTAGTACTGGGTAAAATATGGGGACTGGGTTGGCAGGAGCCACAGCTGGGAATTGAACTTGTGACCTTCTGCTCATGAACACACTGGCTGTATGTACTGCACCACACTGTTGCCACAAGGACCATTCATTCCCTGGGGATACCATGACTGTTCGTCAGACAGACCCTGTCTGTTGCAGTGCACAGCACCCACCTAAATGGGGCTAGGCCATGGTCTGCTGTGGGCAGATGCCACTGCCCCCTCCGCCACCAGCACCCCTCCGCCACCATGCTGCCATGCCATTATGCCAGTGGTGCTGGTGGTGCACAGTCCCAGGCCATCCAATATGCTGGTAGGCAGCTGCCTATGGTGTGGGTTCTCGGGTAGGGGTGCCTACATGGACATGTGTGCTTCTCCCACCCCCCCACCACCTGCCAATGTTATGTGCCCTTGGGGGTACCTGCTGGGTACTCTCCCCTGTGACACTGTGAGAAACACACTCATGCCCATGTTGGACCATCATCAGTTGCTGTCTGGCTGCTCTAAAGTTTCAGCATTCCTATGTGCCACCTAGGCATCTGCCTAGTCTGCACTGTGCCCCAGCTGCACCACAGCATGTGCCGCCTGCAGTCCCCTGTATCCTATTTCCAGCATCTGTACAGTTGCCCTTTCCTACATGCCCACCCTGCTGTTGCGGCACATGTGCACGCCATAACAAACCTGCCCAATATAAAGGGAAAACCCTGATCACTGCTATTCCAATGTGGGATCATTCACCTTGTAGGGGGACAGAGCATAGACCCTTCCAAACATATCTTCTTTTTTATGCTTTCTCAGTAGTGTTTCTTTATGTTTCTCATTAATATCACTATTGGCCAGCTTGGTTATTGGGATTTTAAATGTGGTTCTGGTCATTTTCTATGTTTATTTGCCTTTTTGTTCCGTGAACATGTATCACTACTATCATGTTTTTGAGTTTCCCTGGCTTTGCTGTACATTGCTGACTGAAATGGTTTCTCTTTCCTGCAAATGTGCCTTAACACGAGGGTTTCACTGGCGTTAGTGTTCAGACCCAGATTTCACAGCGTTAGTGTGCCTTGAGCCTCTCCCCTCCCACTCTACGCCCATTGACCCCTTCTCTCCGCCCTCTGGGAAGCCTTACTCCACCCTTCAGAGCCGGATTTCACAGTGTTAGGGTGCCTTAACGCCGCAGCATCATACAATAAGTGACATTATCGTGCAATAACATCACTTATTGCACAATAATACCACTGCTGTGATGTTAGTGCCATTTATTTTATTTACATTCTCTTATATACCACGCTATTCTGCATCAGTGCAGTTTACATTGAACAGGACATTATAACTTGGAGATAACTATTTTACAGGGAACATGGGCTATAGAGGGTTAAGTGGCTTGCCCAAGACCACAAGGAGCACCTGTGGGACTAGAAACCCTAGTCCTTCCAGCCCAAGGTTGCTGTCCTCTAGTGGGATTTGAAGCCCCAACCTTCCAGCCTGAAGTACCTTGCCCCAACCACTAGGCCACTCCTCCACTCCATATGGGGTTTACTAAATATATGGGGTATATTTAGTAAACATACCCCATAGTGTGACTATACGTTTTACATTTTCTTGGGAAAGTTCTCATCTTGCTGAACTCAGCCTCAGCATCAGCAGAATTGATCAGCCTACACTGTAAATAACCAAAATTAATAAAGGAAATATATTAGTGTTATAAATTTAATAGATTTAAAATGAAACAAATAAATAAAAAGAGCAGAACATTGCCTGGGGAAAAATGCACAAAAAATTCACATAGGACTGCAGAGACATCAGAAAAGGCAGCAGACCATGAAGTCATTTCTAGCATTTTCTTTTAACCAAACAGTGCTGTGCTTTGTGGTTTTGGCTTTCCAACTCAATTGAAAGCAGTCTTTACTGGGGTATGGCACCATGAGTCTTCATTCAAAGCTCCCCATCCCTCCCATGTATAGACTACCAGCTCACCACTTATAATGAACACATATTTTTATATGAATGTACAATTAGAATTTCTGCATTATGTCAAAGAAACTTTGAAGTAAATGACAATATAAAATCACAGCATAAATAATGCAAAGGAGAAAAACAATATCTCAAAACAAATTAAAGTATGCATAACAATTAGGTCAACATTCAGTGGGGCGACTGCTGCTTAAAGATATTTGGATATTTTAGAGTGGATTTTCAGTCAGACTGCTGAATATGTGATCCTATATTTTAGGAAGATAAGTTATCTGTCTAAAGTTAGGATTGCAATTTCTGTGATCTACTTGAATGGGTAAAGTTACCCAGATAGCAGTTGAATTTCACCTCTATCGTTCTTGATCTGGTTCAGTCCAGTATCGCATCACAGGCTGACTATGATGGATCTAGCTGAAAAGATGTCTCAGAAAGAGAGAAGAGCAGTTTTTTGGGGGGTTGCCTGTAACCTGCTGGTCATAACTCACCTCTCAGAGGTGAGTTATGAGCAGATAAACGTTCTTGGATTGTGCTTTAGCAACTGCTCTATTGATTTGACCAATTTACGTTTGTTGTAACCTGCTGGTGCCTGTGGTTTTGGCAGGCCATGCTAGTTGGTGTCAGCACCCCTCTTTCTGCTTACTCACCACTCACTGCATTCAGCTTTCTTGGAAACTGCTGCCCCAAGCCCTAGAGCAAGACATAAGAGATTACAGGAGAGTCTCTGACCAATGGGTGCAGAACAGAAGGGCCATAAGGGACATGCACCTCCAACATGCTGCAGCTGTAGAGGGTACAAAACGTCTGCATGACATACCACACGCAGCACCTGCAGCATTCTGACAGTGAAACAGATCTGCTCCAGAACCCGGAGAGACCATCTATTGCAGTGGGGCAGGTGATATGTGCCCTTCCTTAAATTCAGGGTGGCCAGTGAAAAAGGACACTTGTACATGTGGTGGCTGTTATGTCCATAAAAAGCTGATGTGATGGATTGCTGCATTCTCCATAGGGGCAAAAGTAGCATATAGGTGTTCAGATTGTGAAGCGCATCCTGGGAAATAAAGGGACTAACCAGTACCGGCACACATAGTCCTCATTGCAGCCATAATGCTAACCCTGATCACTGGGGCATTGCCCAGTACCTGCATATCTTGTACAATGAAGGAGCAAATGTGCATGGGCCCCCCGGAGAGGACAGGATGGTCTGGGATGGACCTCATGGGTCATGAATGAGGTCTGAGTTTGGTGCATGTGCAAAAGTACTTATCTTGTAGTGCGCAGCAGGTCACAATGGAGTACACACCCTGCACATGTGCTGCCTCAGGGATTAGTGCCACACTGCTGCCCATGTGTGTGAATGTTGTTTGGCTTAGGAGGTACAATGGAGGAAGGGACATCTTGCCCACACATGTGGCTTGGCCTTTAGACAGGAGATTAGTATTGCTTCTGTGTGTCTGTTATGCAGATGCAGTACTGAGTGTCCAGTGCAATCCGTACTGCATGTGTACCACTGCAGGCAGGCCCTAGGTGTGGTTTACAGCTGTCTCAGAATGTGCCTGCTAGGTTGTTTAAAGTCCTAGGTTTAGGCTTTTGCAGGCAGGGACCTGTAATCTGGTTTATTCTAGAGAGTGCTGTGGAGAAATGCACGGAGGTGTAGACAAATGGTTAGAGCACTGGCTTAATAAGGAAGAGACCAGAATTTGGGTTCCACTTGTGGCCTTGGGAAAGTTGCTTCACCCTCCATGGCCTCAGAAGAAAGGCCTGGAAATATACTTCTGGCTGCACTGCCAAGAAGACCCAGGAGCTGTTGGGTCACCAGGAGTCAGCACACATTATTATTATTCTTTTTTGTGTGTTATGATAGCACATTAGGGGGCATGTTTACTAAACCGTCTTAATGTGCGCTCTGCGACGTTATTGCACGATAAGGTATCTTATCATGCAATAATGGTGCATTATCAGGCGCACAGGTACCTTAGTGCGCGATAACGTGCGCAGCGGCGCAAATGAGCGCTGAAGGTGGAGAAAGGCTCCCGGAGGGCGGAGAAAGGCTCCCCAGGGGCGGAGAGAGAGGGTCAATGGGCGGAGAGTGGGTGGGGAGAGGCTCCCCGCACACTAACGCTGTGAAATCCGAGGCTCAAAACTAAGAGCCGATTTAAAGGGAAAAGAAACCATTTCCGTCAGCAATGTACAGCAAAACCAGGGAAACCCACTAAAAGTGATAAGTGTGATACATGTGCATGGAACAAAAGGGCAAATAACCATTGAAAAGGACCCCAACAAAATGTAAAAACAACATAGCCAAGCTGGGCAATAGTGATATCAATGGGAAACATCAAAAAACACTCCCAAGAAAGCTCCAAAAAAAGATATGAATTTTGGAAGGGTCTATGCTCCGTCCCCATACAAGTTGAATGAGCCCACAGTGAAATTGCGCTGAGCAGGGTTTCCGACTCCATTGGCCAGGTTTCCTATGGCGTGCACATGTTCCACAACAGCTGGGCAGGCATGTCGGAATGGGCAACTGGACAGATGCTGGAAAAGGGGACACAGAGGGCTGCAGGCAGCACATGCTGTGGTGCAGCTGGGCCACAGTGCGGACTAGGGTGATGCCTAGCTGGCCCATAGGAATGGTGAAACAGTAGAGCAGCCAGACAGCAACTGCTGAGGGCCCAACATGGGCATGAGTGTGCTCCCCACAGTGTCACGGGGATAGTACCCAGCAGGTACGCCCAAGGGCACGGAACATTGGCATGCGGTGCTGGGGGGAAGCGTGGACAGCTATGCAGGCACCCCTACCCCAGAACCTGCACCATAGGCAGCTGCCTACCCACACACTGGATGGCCTGAGACTGCGTTCCACCAGCACCACTAGCAGAAGGGCATGTCAGCATGGTGGCAGAGGGATACTGGTGGTGGAGGGGGCAGTGGCAGCTGCCCAGAGCAGACTGTGGCCTAGCCCTGTTCATGTGGGTGCCGTGCACTGCAACAGACAGGCTCTGTCTGACAAACAGCCATGGTATCTCCAGGGACGGTATGGTCTCTGTGGCCACAGTGTGGTGCAGTACACACAGACAGCGTGTTCAGGAACAGAGGTTCACAGGTTCAAGTCCCAGCTGTGGCTCCTGCCAACCCAGTGCCCACATTTTACCCACTACTAAACCGTGGTAGTAAAGACGAACTTTTATTGCAGAGAACATAAACATGCGTCAAACGCCTATATTTTACCCTACAGAGCACAGACACCATAAACATGTGCATTACCTAGAGCAGAGTCTCCCAAATGCAGTCCTGGAGGGCCAAACACCATTCAGGTTCCATGCTGTCTCTAATAAAGATGCCTGTGCTGCATTTCTATGCGCTGCCCCCATGGTATGCAGATGTATCACATGCATATTCATGAGGGACAGCATGAAAACCCGAACAGTGTCTGGCCCACCAAGACTGGAGTCAGGAACCTCTGCCCTAAAGCAGCGGCCAAGAGGGGCAGACACACCCACACCCACAGGCTCCATTATCCAATGCCTCCTGGAGAGACAGGATGTTGGGCCCTGCGTGCATCTCCCAAAACTAGCACTTGCATACCTTAGCAATGCCACCCTAAACCTGGGAATACGGTACACAGCTATCAAAAGGTTGCTATGATTACTGGCAGATAGCAATTCCGAAGCTAAGTACAACTTTATGATTGAGCTGTATCATAGCAACCTTTCTGATGTCTGTGGAGTGTGCTACAGGTCTTGTGTCTGACAGTGTTTATCACCCTGGGAGAGTGACCCCAACAGTATTGCGTACCATAGCCATGCCTGCACTGTGCCCAGGACTGGTGCGGTGGCCAGGGCTGCCAAACACCTCTATAGTTGCACAATGCTGGCATAGGTGTGGGGAGTGTGTGTCTGTCTATCCAGTGTGTGGTGGCTGCAAACATCCTCCACAGCCCACACTGCTAGCACTGTTGCCAGTATTGGCCTGCCAATGTGCATAATGAGGGGCAAGGTACTGTGGGAATAGCCTGGATAGGGTGGCATGGCCTGGATTCATCTGTACAGAGCATAGGGCAATGGCTCGGACATTGTAGTGCCCGGCTAACACATGTCCTGCTGGGAGGTCACTCTCACCCTGATTGAGCAGTGGCCACAGCATGGCTAGGTTCCCCCATAGTGCTATATAGTGTTTTTCTCATGTGATATTTATGGGTTCTCTTTTGGGTTCTAATCACTGACTTATCTGCTTGGTGTGTATGCTGACATCCTAGTTCTGGGTACACGCATCTCCTCCAGGAACATGCACTATGGACTAGCTAGCAGACTGTCTGCAGCTAGTATGTGTCTTGCTGGAACACCCTGCAGGGTGCAGCGGCTGGAGGCTTGCTGCTGGAGAATGTCAGATAGTGGTGGGGGGCAGCTGAGCATTTCCAGGCCTACTGTCTGTCTGCTATTGCTTTATGGATGTGTACAGCTCTGCATTGCCTGCCCTGTAGGTTGTCTGTTCCCCAGCAGGACTGGGGTTGATGGTCCTCTCTACTGCCACCATTGCAGGGAGGTAGAATGTGCATCTGTTGGTGGGTGATCCTTTTTCCCACCCTGAGCCCCAGAGGGTGGGTTGTGTGGTGGTACATAATTTGCCTATGAGTCCAAACACCCCCTCCTCATCCTCAACTACATTATGTAACCATGGCACCAACACGGGATATGCACTGCTCTGGGTCCATCATAGCCCATAAGAGCTAGACATGACTGAGAAATATAGAAGGACACAGATGTAGCCTAGGTGTGTCTGCAGGAACTACCTATCACAGACAGTAGCACTGATGAGGACCTGCAGCATGGTGTATTTCGGCCATGAAAGGTGCTGTGGACCTGGTGCTGGGCGCCCCACCTCACCCTCAGGGTGAGCACAGTACCTGCACAATGTGATGGTCTGTAGCTACTCTGTGCCAGTACCACACACGGTCAGTTCCCGCTAGCAGGCCGAGGTGCTGTGGGGGTGCATACCCCATCTTGTGCCCATCTGTCGACTGCTGATTTGCATGTGCAGTGCATCATGGGTACGGGTGGTTTAACCCTATCCTGGTAACCACAGCAGACAGTTTGTGTGGTGACGTGCAGTCCTTCTGCAGCCAGCCAGGGGTTTGTCAGCAACTGTAGAGTTGTAGCCCACTGGTTATTTCACTGCCTGTGGGGCCAGAGGTCATGGGTTCAAACCCATGGTGGGCTTATTTAATAAGGCAGCCTGAGGCATTGTCTATTTTTAATGTACATTAGTGCTGCCAGCAGAAACACCCTCAGAGTACTGTAACCATAAAGCGCCTTATAAGTTGCCTTATAGGGCACCCTATAAGGTGCCTTATCAGGTGTCCTCTAAAGCACTTTATGGGGTGCCCTATAGGGGACATTATAGAGTACCTTGGCAGACAGTGCACTTTATAATGTGCCCTATGGAGTGCCTTATAGGGTGCCTTATGCGGCACCTTAGGTTACAGCACTTGAGGGTGTGTTTGTTGGCAGCACTAATTAAAATACAACTAAAATGCCTCAAACAGCAACAATTACACATAGTAGTTAATGCCTCACCCAGCCTTATGCATTAGGCAACATTGGGGGATTGAACTCATGTCCCTTGTTCTATCAGTCAGTGTATTTACCATTGTGCTACACCTCTGCTTCGATGCTTACATGTCTGCGCGCCTACTTAAGATTACTGCGCGTTAACGTGCTTAGCGGCATCTTGCCCCGCGCATTATCGTGCGATAATCCCATTTTGCTACATTAAGACCGACATGCCCACTCCTTTTATGGCAGCCTGCACACTATCGCCGGGCGCACGTTAAGACTGCTTAGTAAACATACCCCTAGGTCTGCAAGCATGCACATTGCAATTATACCCATCTGAGAGCATGACTTTATTGTCTCTGCTGCAGCACTTTGAAAAGGTCTTACAACTTCACCCTGTAGATGCATGACACATGAGCTGTACATGATTGGAAACTTTTGTGATAACTGTGAATGCTCCATCACAAATATGCAGTACATGCAGGCACATCTGCTCCTGGCATGGCCACCTGCACAGATTATCACACTTTCTTACTTGCTCCATATGGCCAATATGAGAGACACATCAGTTCCCTACTATGACTACTACTACTTCTACTGATCATTTGTATAGTGCTACAAAATATAGGCAGTGCTGTACAGGCAAATGTAAAAGACGGTCCCTTCTCATCAGACAGACAACACAACAGCTGAGGACAAGAATACATCTAGGGTATAGTAAAGAAACAGATAGACAATGTGGATCAGGATCCAAAAACAGCCTCTTAGAGGTGAGCTTTCAGCCAGAAATGAAGCCTGATGTACAGACTCAGGTAGTTTGTTCGAGGCATAAGGAGGAGCAAGGTGAAAAGATTCAAGTCTGGAGCTGGCAGTGGAAGAGAAGGGCACAGACAGGAGTGATCCTCCAGAAGAGCGGAGTTCCCGGGGAAGTGTGTAGGGAGAGATAAGAGAGGAAAGGCAGTAACATAAGTGGATGCCAGGTGTGTTACAGCATATAAATGAGCTTGTTCCACCAGACAGTATGAGCATTATGTCCTTGGATCATAGCCTACTTACTTGTCCAGTTGTTATATGCATATCTGTCAGGAAGATTGCATGGTGGTTAGAGCAGCGACAGCTGTGAAACCCAAATAGATGGTATTAGACCTTCTCTGTGACACAGCAACTGTTTTTCACATACACTGCAACTGAGGTTAGCTGCATTTGTGAGGCCACATCGGGTATACTGGGGCAGCAAGGTCATACAGCACTCTCACCTATCCCCATCCATTCTTCAACCCATCCAACAGCATTTATCCATCATGTTCAGTCATGTAATCTCCTGCTCGATGCTACACCCTGGCCCACACTGTGGCATTTTACTCATTAGGATGTATCACTCACACCTCACCTGCAGCTGATGTGCAGGTCACCACTGCTGCCCAGGCAGTCTTTCTATGCCTACATTGTGGCCATGGTGGCTACTCCATGGCACACTTTTACCCAATCCTATGCCACCCACTGACATCACAGTGGATTACATGAGCACCCCTCACTGATAAAGTCCAACTGCCTCCCACATCATCCGCACACCCACTGTCTCACAAGTATGTGACATATGGAGGTGACTTTTCCATCACCAATTCTCTTTGTTGCCATCCAGCACCTCACTTCTGACCATAGTCTCCCTTATCCCGCGTTAAGGCAACCATCCTTGCCATCCTTAACCTGCACACTTGGTGCTCTTAATGCCCGCTCTCCACTTAACGCCTGCTAACTAGTAGCTAGCACCGTGTATGTGGGAACACCTCCACTTAATGCCCACTAACCAGCCGCTAACGCCCTTTATGTGGGAATGCCTCCTCCCCACCCCGGACTTTAACACCTGGTGGGACCCTTAACGCTGCTGTTTGCACATACTAAAGGGTGCATCCTTAACAATCCTTAGTAAAGATACCCCTATGTCCCACTAAATAACATGGGACCTGCACTAAAATAACATGGGTTAAGGTTAGTGCACCTTTGTAACTAGCCCCCTTAATCATAATGAAGATTAAAAAGATATTCAGAAACTACATTTCTCCCAGGCTATTGCACACATAAAACATCAATATCAGAACATTAAGAGGTGTAGTTACTAAACTGTGGTAAAATCAGGTATTTTACCCTAGCTTGGTATACTACAGGAGTCACTAACCTCCAGTAACTCTGTACCACAGGTTAGCAACTCCCATGGAACAGGAATAATACAGCTAGCCTGCATTGTTTTTCCCAGCCGGGGGCACTGGGCAGCTAATATGCTACCCGATGTTCCAGGCATTGAAATTAAAGGGGTCACATCTAGCAATACGACAGGTGGTTTGTGAGTCCTCTTCCCCCAGCACCACCAATGACTCGGCAACCCTCCAAGCCCCAGTACAGTCCCACCAAGGACACCCACCCCACTCTCCAAAGGCAACCCCTCTTTAATTATGAGGGGGGAGGTGGTAAGTTTCTGGCCTTGTAATGAAACAGAAAGCTACGGGTACTCTTCAATTCTGGTGGTCCGAATGATCTTTTTGGAGTTTCATTTTATAAAACGCAGTATAAAAGATTAGAAATGACTTGTCAGCAGGAACTCTTCAAGAACTAATATGTGCAAGCTCAAGCAACAGGCCTAAAAGACAGAACACCAGAGACACCATTCCGATCCCCAGCTCTTACACAAAGGCAAACAACTCCAACACCAAGAGAGCACTTTCCTTAGCTGCCCCTGCCATCTGGAACATATTGCCAGAAAAAACAGAATGACGAAGTACGTAAAGGACTTCAGAAAACTCCTCAAGACCTTTCTCTTCACCAACCACTTCAAAGACAATACCTAGTCCTTCCCCCTCAATTCTGTAGCACAAAACACAGATAACCTCATTGTTGTTGTTATGTATATAAGTTCTGCCTCTGGACAACTCCCGCATGCCACCCCTTCCTGAATGTTTATTATGAGTTCTCTGTAATATGAGTTCTATGTAAACAGCTTTGATTGTAAGATAAAGCGGTATAAAAACCTTGTTAAATAAATAAATAAATAAGGCCAGAAACTTATCAGCCCCTCCTCGTAGATCTCCTTTAATCCCTGAAGATCACCAGGGCCTACCCTGCATGTTCAATATGGCATCTGGGATCCCTTAGTTATAGTGTTATGCAGGGCCAGCCCAAGTGTTTCTGCCTTGCTGCCCCCACACAGATGCCGCTGATTTCATCTCGGGAAGGGGAGGCAGACAGTGGCAGTGGCAGTATTTCAAAAAGCAGTGGCTTTTTGCCGCCTCTTTCTTGCCCGCGGCAGGCCATGTCCTTCAGCACACATGGCCTGCAGCTTCTGTTGGAGAGGGGTCAGAAGCAGCAGCCATGTATACTGAAGGACATGGCCTACCGCAGGCAAGAAAATGGCTGCAAAAACCAGCCACTTTTGGAAATACTGCTGCTGCCTCTGCCCACCTCCCACCCAAATGGAATCAGAAGTAGCTGGGTGGGGGGCGGTGTGGCTAGTCAAATGTGCTGCTGCTGCCACTCACCCGGGCCAGACATCCTAGGCGACAACCTAGCTCTTGACAGACTCAGCAAGTTGAAAGGATCAAAGTCTGGAGTTGGCAGTAGAAAAGAAGGGCACAGCTAGAAGTGATCTGCTAGAAGAGCAGAGTTCCTGAGGAGGGGTGTAGGGAGAGATAAGAGAGGAAAGATAGTGAGGAGCAGCAGAATGAGTGCACTTATAGGTCAGTAGGAGAAGTTTGAACTGGATATGGAAACAGATAGGGAGCCAATGAATTGACTTGAAAATAGGGGTTATATGAGCATATCGAGGTTGGCAGAAGATTAGCCGCGCAGCTAAGATTTGAACAGAATGAAAGTGAGAGAGATGATTCAGAGGGAGACCAGCAAGGAGGAGGTTGCAATAGTCTAGACGAAAGGTGACTAAAGAGTGGATAAGCATCTTAGTAGTGTGCTCAGAAAGGAAGAGGCAAATTTTTCTGATGTTATAGAGAAAGAAACAACAGGTTTTAGCTATCAGTTGGATGTATGTGGAGAGGGAGAGGGAGGAGTCAAAGCTGACCCCAAGGTTGCAAGCCGAGGAAAAAGGAAGTAGTAGAGTGTTATCCACAAAGATTGAGAAAGGAGGAAGGGGGAAGGTGAGTTTAGGATAAAAAATAAGAAGCTCAGTTTTGGCCATGTTCAATTTCAAATGACGGTGAGATATCCAGGCAGAAATGTCATATAGGCAGGCAGAGATCCAAGTCTGGATTACCAGAGAGATTTCAGGTGTAGAGAGGTAGTCTGAGTCATCAGCATAAAGATAGTACTGAAAACCATGGGAGGAGATGAGTGCACCAAGGAACTGGGTATAGAGTGAGAAAAGGAGTAGGCCCAAGACAGACATTGGGGTACACTAACTGAGAGTGGGATGCAGTAGAGGAGGAGAGATAAGAAGAGAACCAGGATAGCACAGAGCTCTTAAAACCAAACAAGGACAAGATATCAAGGAGAAGGTGGTGGTCAACACTGTCCAAAGCAAGTATTCTTCTGTCCTTTCTTAATGAGCTGCATGTCTCCCATGATTCAAGTGATATTTCCCTAGTCATTTCCTTGGATCTTTCTTCCGCTTTTGACTTGGTTGACCACTTCACCCTTCTTTCTCGACTTCAGTATTCTGGTATTCAAGGAACTGTTCTATGTCGGTTTCACTCCTTTCTTTTCTCCAGATCCTTTTCCAGTCTATCCAGCTCAACCTGCTCATCCCCTGTTCCCTTTACTTGTGGTGTCCTCCAGGGGTCTGTCCAACCCCCCCCCCCTTCTTTTTAATGTTTTCCTGGACCCCCTGCTGCTCCTCATCCAGCAGCATGGAATCTCAGCTTCCTCATATACTGCCAATATTATACTGCTACACATCTTCAGCTCCGGATATTTTCCCCCTCAATGCTTGTCTCATCTTCCAACTTTTTGCACCTTAATCCGTCCAAATCTGCAGCTATTCAACTCATATTTGGTGCTCCCTGCCCACTCCTGTCCCCCCACTCATTGATGCCCCTATCCCCCTGATGTCCATCCTCCGTTTTCTAGGTGTTACCCTTGATTCCTCCATGTCCTTCCAGCATCACCTCTCTTCACTTATCCACTGTTCCTTCTTTGTTTTGCATCAAATCTGAGAGGTACAACCATTCCTGTCCACTTCATCTCATTACTCTGGTTCTCTCTCTCATCACATCCCAGCTTGATTTCTGAAATGTTGCCCTAGCAGGGCTTCCACTGTATCAAATTTACCATCTTCAGCTTCTTCAAAATACTGCTGCCGGCATAGTCACACGAACATCTTGTATAGATCACATCACACCCATACTCATTCACCTTCACTGGCTCCTCATTTGGTTCTCTATTCGGCACAAGATTCTAATGTTGGTTCACAAAGTCATTCACACTGACTCCTCCCAGTATCTTTCCAACCCCTCATCTGTCTTCACTGCTCCCATCTTCTCCTTCGATCAGTACATGTCAACAGACTATACATCGCAGTAATAATAATGGGTGATTTCAATTACCCCAGTATTGACTGGGTCAGTGTCATGGCAGGACATGCTAGGGAGATAAAGTTCCTAGATGAAATAAATGACTGCTCCTTGGAGCAGTTGGTTCATGAACTGACCAGAGAGGAAGCCAAATTAGACCTAGTCCTTAGTGGAACACCAGATCTAGTGCAAGAGATAAGGGTGTTGGGGCCACTTGGCAATAGTGATCATAGCATGATCACATTTTATTTATTTATTTATTTAACATTTCTTCTATACCGCGCTATTCATATCAGTGCGGTGTACATTCAACAGAACCTTATACCATGCAGATGGACCGCATTGTATTTACAGTAAACAGGAACTAAAACTTGGACATAACTGGGGTAACTTTCTATAAGTTATTTACACTAATGGCTATACTTTCCAACTATAATCTATTCGGGACTGGACAGGTGGGGCTGGCTGCCCCTTTTCATGCTGGGTATGTTATTGGGGGGGTCAAGGTGACTGGTGAGAGTGCTTGCTGCCTGATTTCTACAGCTGGTTTCTGGGTAGTGTCTTACGAACAGATGATGCTTCAGTGCCTTCCTGAATTAAGTCAGGTTAGTGATGACTCGCATGTCTGTGGGGAGGTCATTACAAACTCTAGGAGCATAGATCATGAAGGCCCTGTTAGATGTTGCCTTTGTGCATTTCGTTGTTTCTTTTGGGATTTTCAGGGTGTTCACCACTGTGGATCTTCTGATTCTGTTAGGGGGTGTAATGTGGATCAACTCGGTGATGGATGTGGGGGGCTGATTGTTTAAGGCTTTGAAGGTCATAACTAAGATCTTGTAATGGAGTCTGGCATGTATAGGTAACCAGTGGAGTTTCTTCAGAATTGGTGTGATGTGGTCCATCCTTGATACTCCGTATAGAACTCTTGCAGCTGCATTCATTGCAAGCTGGAGTGGGTTTAGCATTGCTTGCAGGAGGCCATATAGGATTGCATTAGCGTAATCGAAGTGTGGGATTACTAGGGCTTGATAGATTGTTCGAAAGTCGGTGGGGTCAAGTAGTGGTCGTAGATGCTGTAGTGTCCATATTTTATGGTATATTGTCTTTAATGTGTTTCTTATATGGGTTTTCATGTCCAGACGTTGGTCCAAGGTGATACCTAGGTAGCAGATTGTGGGTTTGGCTATCAGCTCTGCATTCTTCACTTTTAGTGAGAGTGGGGGAGTGAAATCTTGGTTCCTCATAATGAAGAGGACGCCTGTCTTGTTGTAGTTGATTCAGAGGTTTTGCATATGGAGCCAGTCCACAACTGCGTCGAAACAGATTGTTAGTGGAGAGAAATCGGGCTAGTCCGTCGCAAATGGCATGTATAGAAGAATATCGTCTGCGTACGCTAGGCAGGCGACATTGAATGATTGGATCAGAGCACAGATGGGCTGCATGTAAATGTTAAACATTAATGCTGATAGCGAGGATCCCTGTGGCACACCCTGTTTTTGTAGAAACGGTTCCGAGGTTGTGGTGCCGGTCCTCACGTGTTGCCATCTGTTGGACAGATAGGATTTGCACCAGCTTAGGGCTGTGCCCTGTATTCCCTTTTCCTCGAGACGTTCCACGAGTATCTCATGGCTCACGGAGTCAAAGGCTACTGCAATATCCATAAAGATAAGAGCAAATCCTTGTCGGAAATTTAATTAGTGGAGGAGGGATAGTAAGGAAATCCACAGTACTACCTTTTAACTTTTGAAAGGGAGCCTATGATAAAATGAGGAAAATAGTTTATAAAAAACTAAAAGGAGCAGTTGCAAAGGTTAAAGACTTACATCAAGCTTGGGTGTTGTTGAAAAATACTATCTTGGAAGCCCAGATTAGCTGTATTCCATGCTTTAAGAAAAGTGGAAGGAAGTCCAAAAGATTGCCAACATGGTTTAAAGGTGAGGTCAGAGAGGCTGTTGTTGCCAAAAAAGCATCTTTCAGGAAATGGAAAAAAGAGCCAAATGACGAAACCTGGAAACAGCACAAGCATTGGCAAGTCAAATGCAAGGCATTGATAAGGCGGGCAAAGGGAGAATTTGAGAAGAAGCTTGCTGTGGAAGCAAAAATGCGAAATAAAGACTTTTTCAAGTACATTCGTAGCAAAAAACCTGTGAGAGAGTCAGTTGGTCCATTAGAAGATAGAGGGGTTAAGGGGGCACTAAGAGGCGACAAGGTGATAGCGGAGAGACTGAATGAATTCTTTGCTTCGGTCTTTACTGAGGAAGATGTAGGGATGTTACCCATGACTGAAGTGGTATTTAAAGGTGCGGAAGAAATGAAGGAAATATCGATATATCGGGAAGATGTATTACAACTATTAGATAAACTGAAGAGTAGCAAATCACCTGGACTGGATGGTATACATCCAAGGGTGATGAAAGAACTGAAATATGAGATTGCAGACCTGCTATTAGTAATCTGTGAACTATCATTAAAATCATCTCTAATACCTGAAGATTGGAGGATTGCTAATGTAACACCAATTTTTAAAAAGGGTTCCAGGGGTGATCCGGGAAACAACAGACCGGTGAGCCTGACGTCTGTACCAGGAAAAATGGTAGAAACCATCATAAAGAATAAAATTACTCAGCATGTAGATAGTCATGGCCTAATGGGAAACAGCCAACATGGCTTTAGACAAGGACGATCTTGTCTTACTAATCTGTTATTTTTTTTGAAGGTGTGAATAAACAGGTGGACAAAGGTGAGTCAGTTGATATAGTGTATCTGGACTTTCAGAAAGCCTTTGACAAGGTCCCTCATCAGAGACTTTTGGCAAAACTAAAGAGTCATGGGATAGGAGGCAGTGTACAATTGTGGATCAGGAACTGGTTAAAAGATAGAAAGCAGAGGGTAGGGCTAAATGGCCAATTTTCCCAATGGAGAAAGGTGAATAGTGGTGTACCCCAGGGGTCTGTGCTGGGTCTGCTGCTTTTTGACATATTCATAAATGACCTGGAAAGTGGAATAACGAGTGAGGTTATCAAATTTGTAGATGACACAAAACTATTTAAAGTTGTTAAAACCCAAGAGGATTGTGGGAAATTGCAAGAGGATCTTGATAAATTGGAAGACTGGGCATCAAAATGGCAGATGAAATTTAATGTGGACAAGTGCAAAGTTATGCCTAGGGAAGAACAATCCAAACTATGGTTACCAGATGCAAGGTTCCACATTAGGAACCACCACCCAGGAAAAAGATGTAGGCATCATTGTGGATAACATGTTAAAACCCTTGGTCCAGTGTGCAGCGGTGGCCAAGAGAACAAATAGAATGCTAGGTATCATAAGGAAAGGAATGGAAAATAAAACAAAAGATATTATAATGCCTCTATATCATTCCATTGTGAGACCGCACCTTGAATATTGTGTGCAATTCTGGTCGTCGTATCTTAAAAAGGATATAGCGTTATTATAAAAGGTTCATAGAAGAGCCACCAAAATGGTAAAGAGGATGGAAGGATACTCCTATGAAGAAAGGCTAAAAAGGTTAGGTCTGTAAATAGCTTATGTATATAGTTGACCCTGTTGTCCAAGTTTGTACTCCTGTTCGATGTAAAACCAGACAGCTTGTTGTTATGGTCGTTGTGTTTTGATGTAAACCGCGCTGATACCGAATAGCGCGGTATATAAGAAACTATAATAAATAAATAAATAAATAATAAGTCTCTTTAACCTGGAAAAGAGATGGCTGAGGGGAGATATGATAGAAGTCTATAAATTAATGAACGGAGTGGAACGGGTAAACGTAGATTGATTGTTTACGTTATCAGAATATAGAAAGACTAGGGGACATGCAATGAAGCTACAGGGTAAACTATTTAAGACTAATAAAAGAAAATATTTGTTCATTCAATGTGTAATCAAACTCTGGAATTTGTTATCAGAGGATATAGTAAAGGCTGTTAGTGTAGATGGGTTTAAAAAAGGTTTGAACAAGTTCCTGGAGGAAAGGTCCATAAACCTTTATTAAGAAGGGACCCAGGATATCAATGCTTGACCCAGTACAAGCATTGTGGAACCTGTGTCTTTTGGGGAAACTGCTTGGTATGTATGACCTAGATTGGCCACTGTTGGAAACAGGATACTGGGCTTGATGGACCTTGGTCTGACCCAGTATGGCATATCTTATGTTCTTATGTTCTTCCCCTCTGTCTCAAAAGCACATTTGCAATCCACTCGTTCCTCCATTTTCTTTTTCCTGGTCCTGCTATTTGGAGTGTCCTCCCTACAGACCTTCGCCTTGAACCATCCTTTCAGAAATTTAAGGCCATGTAAAAACTCATTTGCTTTCCCTTGTTTTTGACCTTCTGCCATCCATTGCATAATCCCTCCCCTTATGTCCAGCACATCTAGCACTTATCTTCTCTGAACTTTCTCTTTCCTGTCCTGTATTGCATTTGGCATTCCTTTCTTTTTCTCCTGCTCTTAGCAGCCATTTTTTTATTGTAAACCACCCTATTACCAGTGTAAAGGGCGGTATGTCAAATTTACAAATAAAGATAAAGATAGAAAGGTCAAGAAAAATTAGGATAAAGGTCCTTGGATGTTGCCAGGAACAGGTTGCTGGAGACTTTGGCAAGAGCCGTTTCACTATAATGTAAAGGATGAAAGCCAGATTGCAGTGGATTCAGAAGGACTTGAGAGGAGAGAAAGCCAAGGCAATGGTGGTGAACTGCATGTTCAGGTTGTTTAGAAATGATGGTGAAGAGGGAGATGGATCAATAATTAGAAGGACAGGTAGGGTCTAGTGAGGGTTTCTTGAGGAGAAGTGTGACCACAGCATGCTTGAAGGCTGCAGGAACAGTTGCAGTGGGGAGTGATAGATTGGAATATGAGAGATGGAAGGGATTATAGTGGAGGAGATGGAGCTTAGGAGATGGGTGGGAATAGGACCAGAGGAGCAGGTAGTGAGTTTGGAGGAGGAAAGAAAATGTGTGATTTCCTCCTCAGAGATCTTAGAAAAGTAAGAAAGGCAGGAGAAGTTGAAGGGAGGAGTTTTTTATTTTATTTTTATTTATTTAACAGTTCTTATATACCGCGCTCTTTATCAGTGCGGTTTACATGAAAACAATATAACACTTGGTCAATCAAGTCTGGCTTACATTTACAGATAACAGGGCTTTAACATGGAGGTAAACTGGGGGAAACTATTTACATTTCAAACAATTTACTTGCTGGTGCTCAATTCACTGTAGGTTCTATGTTATCAGATAGCACGGGTTTGAGATTGTGGGGGTGGGGGGGTGAGGGGGGGGGGCATCTAGCTGTGTAAAATGCATGAGAAACAGGTGATGTTTGAGGGCCTTTCTAAACTGCTTGAGGTCCCTGATTGCTCTAATGCTGGGAGGGAGTCTGTTCCAGCACCTGGGAGCGTAGTTCACGAATGCTCTATTGATGGTTGGTCTGATAACGCACATAGTAAATCAATCTCTTCAGCAAGGTATCATGCCCGCCCAACTTAAAAGATCCCTAATAAGGCCTATTTTAAAGAATAAAGCTCTCAACAAAGAAGACCCAACCTACTACAGGCCGATATCAAGCATATCCTTCCTTGCAAAGATTATCGAGAAGGTAACCCAACAGCAATTGCAGGACCACCTAGACGAAAACAAAATCCTTGACCAACATCAATATGGTTTCAGACCGCACCATGGAGTTGAAACCCTTTTCATAGCGCTTCTAGACAACCTCATCAAGGGTCTTGAAAACAAAAGTAAGATGTTCGTACTCATATTCATTGATATATCCGCAGCATTTGACACAGTACATCACCAAACACTTTTGCGAAGACTTGCGACCATAGGTATAGCAGGAACACCATTAAAGTGGTTCGAGTCATACCTAACAAATAGAATGCAACAGGTACGCTTCAATAACGAGCAGGCAAAGCCCTTCCCCCAAACCCAAGGAATACCTCAGGGCTCAGCTATTTCCTCCCTGCTATTCAACATTTACATCCAGCCAGTCTGTACGATTTTCCAAAAGCATAACATCAGTTACCACTTATACGCAGATGATATCATGTTATACACTCAACTTGATATAGACAATCCTAATTTCAATCAAATAGAAGAATGCCTAGGCGAAATGCAAAATTGGCTCCAAGATAACAACATGTCGATAAACCATAAAAAAACGGAAGTGATGTTCATATCAGGAAAACAAGACTTCAAACCTCCTGCTTCAATCACCCTCAACAACAACACTTATCAATCTAAAAATGAGATCAAATATCTAGGAGTACTCATTGATGCTAACCTAAAAATGGACAAACATCTCCGGTTAACCAACAGAGCAATATTTCACAAGCTGAGAGTCCTTCAACCTCTACGCAACATAATCGAACACACGGACTTCAGAACAGTAGCGCAAGCGCTCATTATTCCTCACTTTGACTACTGTAATGCCATCTTGCAAGGACTACCAAAAAAAACCTTAAACATCTTACAATTGGCACAAAATGTATCAGCCAGGATCATCTTGAATAAGAAGCTGAGGGATCACATTACACCAGTACTGATTGAGCTCCACTGGCTCCCCATCCCTGCACAAACAGTATACAAAATACTGGTAACAACATTCAAAATCTTTCACAAAATATCCCCCTCATTCCTTGATAACCTCATCACCACACAGCCCCCCAACAGATGCCGGAGGACTACTAACCTCAACACACTCTGCGTTCCCAGCAGTATAAGAGATGTCAAGGAGGGAACGAGCAACCGGGCATACACATACGCTGCACCCATGCTTTGGAACAAACTACCTCATGAGATACGCCTGATCAACAATCTACAGGATTTCAGAAAAAAGCTTAAAACCCACCTGTTCCAATCACATTATGGAATCACCTAGGCAGATTCAACCTTTCATCCTTACCCAAGTTGCCTACCTCCCCCAAGCACAAGAGACATAAAAATAGATCCAATGTCAATGATAATAAGATTGCATATCTGGTGATGTATTATACAACTGTTCTTGATAAACCTGTAATGTATCTGGTTGCTCAAATGAGTGATCAAACTGTAACATATCTTATCAATCAAATGTATATTCTATATTTTCATGGTTGCTCAAACCTGGGTGATCAAACTGTAATTTTTCTGCTCACTCTAATGTATATTTGATCAAGCTCTAATTTGTAATGCCATGTGTATATTTGTAATCTCCATGTGCATATTTGTAATTCCATATGTTTGTGGTGCACCCCCCCCCTCAAATCAGTCTGTATTTATTCAAGTGATTCTATACATACTCCCTTGTTATTCCACCATTGGTCCGCTGCTGATCGCTGGAAGTGGCGGCTTACAAATGTATACCAAATAAATAAATAAATGGTTGACTGGTTAAGTTTTGTAGATTCACTTGGTGTAAGTAGCATATTTGCAGATAGTGATCTCCTAGATCTATTGTTTGTGGTGTGTACGAGAAGGTCAGAAATTGATGAAGGTGACGTTTTGTTGAAGGCCTTGAAGGTAATGAGGAGGGCCTTATATAAGATTCTACAGCTTATTGGAAGCCAATGGAGTTCTTTTAGAATGGGGGAAATGTGGTCACTCCTTGAGGTTCCGCACAGGACGCGGGCTGCTGCATTCATAGCTAACTGTAGAGGGTTTAGAGTAATCTTGGGGAGGCCGTGCAGTATTATATTAGCATAGTCGAAATGTGGTGTAACTAGTGCTTGGAAGATGGTGCGGAAGTCATTGGGCTCCATCATGGGTCTCAAGTGCCGCAGGGTTTTGATCTTGAAGTAGATAGCTTTTACCGTGCGTTTAATGTGCTCCTTGAAGTCCAACTGTTGATCCAGTATCACTCCTAGATAGTGTATGTTGGACTTGACTGGAAGTTCTGTGTCTCTAACTTTTAGTGTTGGTGGAGGTGAGACGCATTTATTTCTTGTGACTATTAGGACTTCAGTTTTTTTGAAGTTTATATGGAGGTTCTGATTGAGTAGCCAATCCGTTATTGCGTTGAAGCAGTTGATTAACGCTGTATAGTCCGGGCATGTGACAGTTATAGGTAAAAACAACAGCACGTCGTCTGCGTACATGAGGCAAGATATGCCAAAGGAATGTGTGATGTCACAAATTGGCTGCATATAAATATTAAAGAGCAGAGCAGACAGGGAGGAGCCTTGGGGTACTCCCTGTTTCTGCTGGAAGGGTTCAGATATAATGTTACCAATTCGAACTTGCTGCCATCTACCTTCTAGGTAGGATTTGCGCCAATCCCATGCATGGTCCTGGATTCCCTTCTCATGAAGCCGCATAAGGAGCTGCACGTGGTCTACTGAGTCGAACGCTGCCACTATATCAAGGAAGATTAACGCAAAGCCCTTCTTGATGCTGTCAATCCCATTGATAAGTGTGTTGGTTAATGTAGTTAGTAGAGTTTCCACGCCATGGGCTTCCCTGAATCCATGTTGACATGGGTCTAATGGTGAAGAAGAATCTATATGCTGCTGGATCTGTCTCTGGGTCATCTTCTCAAGAATTTAAGCTAGTAATGGGATACTAGAGATTGGTCGGTAAGAATCCTCTTTCTTTCGGTCCAGCTGGTTGTTTTTTAGTAATGGTCGAATGGATGTATGCTTGAGAGCATCTGGGAAAACTCCAGTTGCAAAGGATAACTTTGCAATGTTGGCAATGAATGGACTGAGTTCTGAACGCATAGTCCTGATCCAGTGAGCTGGGCATGGGTCAGTTGGGGCAGTCGTAGTGTTGATGGTAGCGATAATGTCCTCAATGGTTTTTGCTGAAGGAGGTGAGAGTTTGGTGAGTGGAAACTGCATGTGGGCAGTCTGGGAGGGTTCTTGTGATGTGGCGGTTATTATTTTTATTGCTTTGGATTGAATGTAGTTCACGTACGCCTGAGGCTGAATACATTCTTGTTGTGGTGGAGATGGTTGGTTGGTTAAGGATTTTACTAGGTTGAAGAGGTCACGTGGCTTATTTAGCGAGCGGTTGAGGAGCTCAGCGTGGAATTCCTTCCTCTTGACCCATGTTGATTCCCGATGGAGTTTCAGATAGCGTAGTTACTCACCTGTAACAGGTGTTCTCCAGGAGCAGCAGGAATCAGTCCTCACTTATGGGTGACGTCGGCGCCGACGGAGCCCTCGCGGAGCAATTTTCCCCAGCTTTCAAAGAAAGCCTTTGGGAATTGCAGCGCGCATGCGCGGTCGTCTTCCCGCCCGAAGGTGCCATCTTAGCCAGTCAGATGACATAGCTAAAAAGACAGCATAAAAATTTGCAAAAAGAACATAAGCAGACGATTGCAACTCCAAGGGGAGGAGGGAGGGTAGTGAGGACTGATTCCTGCTGCTCCTGGAGAACACCTGTTACAGGTGAGTAACTACGCTTTCTCCAGGACCAAGCAGGAAGTCAGTCCTCACTTATGGGACTCCCAAGCTCAAGGCTACCGGAGACCCTAAGCACAAAAATGAGCTCCCTCTAGCTCAGCAGCACAGAAGGATAGAATCTTCGCTGAATTATCACCCACCGGTAGCCCACATCCGGGATGGAGGGTAGGAGTTGCTCAGACCTCAAAGAGATTACGGAGGACTGCCTGTCCGAAAGCACTGTCCCTACGGGACTCCCTCTCGAGACAGTAATGGACCGCAAAAGTCTGGCTCGAAGACCAAGTAGCGGCCCGGCAGATGTCTGCCAGCGGAACAGAGCGGAGGTAAGCCACTGACGTAGCCTTTGCCCGAACGCAATGAGCCGTGACTCGACTTTCTAAGGAGAGTCCGGCTGCCCCATAAGCCCAAGAGATACAGTCCGCAACCCAGATGGACAGAGTACGCTTGGAGACCGGGAGCCCCAATTTATTGGGGTCAAAAGACACAAAAAGCTGAGCAGCTTTACGGTGCTCCCGCGTACGGTCAAGGTAGAAGTTCAGAGCCCTTCTACAGTCCAGGGTATGGAGGACCGTTTCAGCTCGGCTGGAGTGTGGTCTGGGAAAGAAGGTTGGAAGTACCACCTCCTGATTGATGTGAAAAGGGGAGACCACTTTTGGAAGAAATTTAGGGTGAGTCCGTAGGACTACCCTATTTTTGTAGAACCGAGTGTAAGGGGGATCAGACACGAGGGCCTGCAATTCACTTACGCGCCTAGCGGAAGTGAGGGCTATCAAGAACAGCGTTTTCCAAGACAGAAAACGGAGAGAACAGGTAGCCATAGGTTCAAAAGGCGGACAGGTGATCCGCTGCAACACCACATTCAGGTCCCAGTCAGGTGCTGGCGGGCGCAGAGGTGGATTAAGTAGAAGGAGACCTCGGAGAAACCTCGCTACGAGAGGGTCATTGGAGAGAGGTCTGCCGTCCACCGGCACATGATGTGCTGAAAGAGCACTGAGGTGAACCTTGACGGAGTTGGACTTAAGTCC
The DNA here is from genome assembly GCA_033557465.1 of Ichthyophis bannanicus. NCBI lineage: Eukaryota > Metazoa > Chordata > Amphibia > Gymnophiona > Ichthyophiidae > Ichthyophis > Ichthyophis bannanicus. The sequence continues at coordinate 607,948,235 of CM066033.1, forward strand.
CAGATTAGAGAGGTGCAGCAAGTACTGCAAGATCACCGACACCGGGCAGGAGAAGGGATCCTGAGACTGTTGGGTACACCAGACTGCAAAGCGACGCCATTTAAGGGCGTAGCATTTGCGGGTAGAAGGCCGTCGCGAAGCCAAGACGACCTCCTCCACCTCCGCCGGCAGGAGAAGGGGAGCAAGGACTACCCTCTCAGCAGCCAGGCCATGAGGTTGAGAGACCGGAGGTTGGGGTGCAGGAGGGACCCCTGATCCTGAGTGAGGAGATCCGGTTGTACCCCCAGAGGGATTGGATCCTCCACCGCCAGTTGCAGCAGGAGCGGAAACCACGGCTGCCTGGGCCAGCGAGGGGCCACCAGGATCATGAAGGCTTTGTCTCGGAGAACCTTGAAAAGAGTCCGAGAGACTAGCGGGATGGGAGGGAACGCATACAGAAGGCTCCCCGACCATGAGATCAGAAAGGCGTCCGCCGCAACCCGAAGGGGGTGTGGCAGACGAGAGCAGAAGCGAGGAAGCTGCCGGTTGTGAGGACTGGCAAAGAGATCCAACGTGGGGAGGCCCCACTTGAGGAAGAGCTTCTGAACTACCAAGGGATCCAGACGCCACTCGTGCGGCTGGAGGACCCTGCTGAGTTTGTCCGCAAGGCAATTGTCTTGGCCCGGGAGGTAAACTGCCCTGAGGAGAATGCCGTGACTGACGGCCCAAGAGCAGAGCTTCTGAGCCTCCCGGCAGAGGAGAAAGGAGCCCGTGCCCCCCTGTTTGTTCACGTAGAACATGGCAACTTGATTGTCCGTCTGGACAAGGACGGACTATTGGGAAGTCAGGTGGGAGAAGGCCTTGAGAGCTAGGCGGATCGCCCGGAGCTCCAGGAAGTTGATCTGCTGAGCAGACTCCCACGTGGTCCAGAGGCCCTGAGTACGCGCCTCTTGGCAATGCGCTCCCCAGCCCAGGAGGGATGCATCGGTGGTCAGCACCCGCGTCGGCTGAGGTGACTGGAAGGGCATACCGAATGTCAGGTTCGGCAGCCGGAGCCACCACCGGAGAGACGAGATCAGCGGCTCGGAAACGCGCACTAGGTCTGCGAGGCCGCCCGTGGCCTGTCGCCACTGCCGGCGGAGACACCATTGAGCAGACCGCATATTCAGGCGGGCATTGGGGGTCACATGGACAGTGGAAGCCATATGGCCGAGCAGTCTCAGGAAGCGCCTGGCGGAGACCAGGGGCTGGCTGCGAAAGCGGTCGGCTAGGTCCATGAGCCGCTGAGCCCTGTCGAGCGGTAGATACGCTCGCGCCTGAGGAGTGTGCAGCCTTGCGCCGATGAACTCGAGATCCTGTGAGGGGAGCAAAGTGGACTTTGCGAAGTTTATGACAAAGCCCAAGTGCTGCAGCAGAGCCACCGTGCGGCACGTGGCGTTGGTGACCTCCTGAGCGGACGCTGCTCTGATGAGCCAGTCGTCGAGGTACGGAAAGACATAGAGGCCGTGAAGCCGGAGATGGGCCGCCACGACCGCGAGACATTTTGTGAAGACTCGCGGTGCGGAGGACAGGCCAAAGGGCAGTACTCTGTACTGGTAATGATTTCCCGCCACCACAAACCTTAGGTATTGGCGGTGGCTTGGGTGGATGAGGATGTGCGTGTAGGCATCCTTTAGATCCAAGGAGCATAGCCAATCTCCCTGCTGGAGGTAGGGCAGAAGGATTCCAAGGGTAAGCATTTTGAACTTCTCCCGCACAAGGAACTTGTTGAGGTTGCGCAAGTCCAGGATGGGTCTGAGGCCCCCTGTTCTCTTTGGTATCAGAAAATACCTTGAATAGAAGCCTTGACCTCTCAGGTGGTGTGGCACCGGTTCCACCGCCTGATCCTGCAGAAGACCTGCTAACTCCTGAAGGAGCAACTCCCTGTGCAGAGGGGGGCGCGGAGGCTCTCCCGGAAAATAGGAGGGAGGGACCTGATGGAAGTGGAGAAGGTAGCCTTCTCGCACGACCTGAAGCACCCAGGCATCTGCGGTGATGCTGGACCACCTGTGGGCGAAGTGAACCAGCCGGCCTCCGGTGCTGGGGGTGACCAGCGGGGGGGGAGAGGCTATGCTGAGCGAGTCAAAAACCCCCACCCTGCTGAGCAGGGGCTGGTGGTGCAGGCTTGGGGGCTTGCTGCCTACGGGACCCGTTACCCCGTCCCTTGGCCTGCTGGCCCTGTTGGGGAGCTGCAGGGGCCTGATAATGGGGGTATTGTTTGTAGGCAGCCGCCTTCCTCGGGTAAAAGGACTTTTTCCCCGAGCCCTTCTTTTTCTGGGAAGGGGCGGAGGTCTTCCTAGAAAGCCTGGTCCGGGTGAGAGTCTCAGTCTCAATTTGTGCAGCCTTTTCCGCCATGGGCTTGCCAAAGAGGTTTTCGCCTCGGCAGGGGACATCGACCAACTTGTCCTGTACCCAGGGCTCAAGGTCTGACGACTGAAGCCAAGCCTGTCGGCGGGCACCGATGCCGGCTGCGGCCACTCGAGCCGAGGCTTCAAAGCCATCATAGGCCGCTCGGGACATGAACTTTGAGCATTCCCGAATGCCCGTGGACAAGGCTAGGAACCTCCGCAAGGGCTCCTCGGAGAGACCAGCGGAGAATCCGGCTAGCTCTTTAGCCAGATCCCGGAGATACATGCCCATGTATAGCTGGTAAGTCTGGACACGACATGCGAGCATAGAGCCCTGGAAGCACTTCTTGCCAAGGCCATCCAGGTTACGGGCCTCCCTTCCAGGAGGCACCGAGGAGTGCATCTTCTGGCTCTTAAGACAATGCATGGCCGATTCCACTACCATGGAATGGTGTGGCAGCTGCGCCTTTTGAAAGCCAGGGCTCTTGCGGACCCGATAGATAGAATCGACCCGCTTGCTCAGGACCGGCGAGGAGGCCGGACTCTCCCACATGCGGAAGAGTAGTCGTTCCAGCATAGGAGGAACCGGCACAGTAAAGTGTTCCCTCGCGGGAGAGTCATACTGGAGGGCGTCGAGCTCTTCGGCTCGAGGCTCCTCCTCGGGATCCGCAGGGAAGGCCAAAGCCTTGGCCATATCCCTAACGAAGTCCGAGAACCGGGCATCCTCCGGGGGGACTGCTTCCGAGGCTCGGACTCCGGTGAGTCCGAGGGGACACACCGAGTCCGGAAAGAATCAGGTGACTCTTCCTCCTCAGACTCCCAGACCGACTCCGACGAGGACTCGGTGGGGTCGGCCCGGGCAGGGTGCGGCGCCAGCCGCCCCGACGCCGAGGGAGTCGGCGTCGGCGACCTCGGTCCCGAACGGGAGGCCGAGGGCGACCTCGACCGAGGATCGACTCGAGTTCTCATCGACTCGAGGATCGGCTCGGTCTCCGGGGTCGACTTGGACGTCGACGTCCCGGCGGTCGGGCAGCGACGCCAGCGAAGCCAGCGAGCAGTGCCCTCTGCTGGTCCATGAAGGCAGACAGTCTGCTCTCCAAGGCCGTCAACCTGAGTCCGAGCTCAGGTGACCCAGCAGCCCCCGACTCGGGCCCCGACGGCGTCGGGCCCGACGTCGGCTGTCGCGGAGGCGAGTCCAGAAGGACCACAGGACTTACCCGGGCAGGCATCTCCGACTCCAGGCGAGGTCGCTTCGGGAGGTGTTCCTTCTCCAAGGACCCGGGGCGGCTGTCGGGGCTATGCGACCTGGCCCTCGCGGAGCCAGGAGCGTCCACCGACGCCGCCCTCGCGGGTTTTTCCTTCCGACGATGGTCCCCGGAGGGAGAACCCCGGTCGGAGGAGCTCCGGCGATGGTCCGAGCTGGAGCCTTTCGACACGGAGGCCTCCGACGAGGTCCGGGTACGGCTGGGGTCAGCGAAGATTCTCTCACGCTGATGCCGCCGACTTCTCAACGCCTTTGAGGACAGTTTGCTGCAGGGCCCACAGATCAGTTCCTCATGATCCGGGCCCAGGCAGCGGAGGCAAAAGTCGTGTGTGTCGGTTAGTGACATATTTCGGTCACACCGACCACACCGCTTAAACCCACTGGCAGCCATCGGGGGAAAAAGGGCCCCTGCGAGGTCAAAGGACCGGGCTGCCAGGGAAAACGAAAACGAAAGCTGACTAAGTCAGAAAAACCGAAAAAACGTACGAGGACTCGAGACCGGCGTCGCGAGTCCGGGCGGGAAAACGATCGGCGTCGAACCGAAAGAAAAAAGGATAAAATAAAGAAGAAAATCAACTTTTTCGCGGGGACAAGACGGGGACGTCTGTAGGGCTCCGCGGAAAAAAGAAGACTGGCTAAGATGGCACCTTCGGGCGGGAAGACGACCGCGCATGCGCGCTGCAATTCCCAAAGGCTTTCTTTGAAAGCTGGGGAAAATTGCTCCGCGAGGGCTCCGTCGGCGCCGACGTCACCCATAAGTGAGGACTGACTTCCTGCTTGGTCCTGGAGAAATGCTAAATAGGTGACTTGGTCAGAAGTACTACGGGTATGTTGCCATTTTCTCTCTAGTTTTCTCACGTGGAGTAGGGAAGATTGTAGCTCAGGAGAGAACCATGGCACAGACTGCTTTTTAGCAGCTTGGTTGTCAGGTATTGCCTGTTTGTTAATGGACAGCTGTTGAGCATATAAGGAGAGGGTATCATTCCACTTGGTAACCATTTCGTTGAGGTTGACTGTTGGTCGGGCAAGTTTTGGGAGTGCATGGTTCGTGATCATCTCTCTGTCTAGCGGCTTGAAATGGGCAGTTTTTGACATTTCCCTTGTGTTTGAGCGGCTGCCTGTGGTTTGTTGCTCTGGTATCTGAAATGTTATCAGGTTGTGGTCTGACCAGGGGACAGGGATGATGGAGAGCTCAATTTGGCTTATCTTGCTCGTATCTGTAGGAGGTACGAAGACTAGATCCAAGAGGTTCCCTCGTTGGTGGGTGGGATCATCCACAACTTGCTTGTAGTTAAGGTTGATCATTGCCTCTAGGAAGGTGTTAGCTAGGGCAGGTTGGATAGAAGCGAGATTAAAGTCTCCCAACAGCCAGTTTGGTTTGGTGGGGTCTTCAGGGTTACAGGCTGTCAATAATATCTGAGAGTTCCTCTGACTCAGCGCCTGGTGCCCTGTAAATGAGGTTGATAGTATTGGATTTGTTGGTGATAGTTAGTGTGTTTAGGTGCTGTGTGCTCTTGGTTAAGTTAGTCCGATATTGTAGCGCAGTTTTTGCAAGTACAAGGACACCTCCTCCTCTTCTGCTTCCCCTGTTGCAGGTGTAGATCGAGAGGTTAGGTGGTGTGAGGTGGTTTAATATGACGTTGTCAGTGTCTGAAAGCCATGTTTCAGTGATCATTAGTATGTCTAGGTTGAGGTTGGCTATTAAATCGGTGATTACTGGCCATTTATTACGGGCCGAGCAAGCGTTGATGAGGGCGCACCTGAGGTCTCGCTGAGGCTCTGTCTCTTTGCTTTTTTGGGGGGTTGTGAGATCTAGAGATACATGAAGTAAGTGCGTCTGTCTTCTATGGTAGGGATTTGAAGGTAGTTGGTATTGGTTTCTGAAGTGTTTCCTGCTTGCACTGTGGATTAGTTGGATAGGGTTGTAGCCATGTGGGAGCGCAGTAGAGTCATGGAAAGTGCTGGCCAACATGTAAATTAGAGCAAGAGTAAGTAAGGAGGTAGCCATGTATGTAGGTGTGTTGGGTTAGCTTTAGGTCACTGAGTATTGTTTTGGGGGTCGGTAGGTGCACTTCTGGGAGAGCGTGGGGTGGGAGAACACAGTTTATGGTTAAACAAATCAACTTACAGATACAGACAGGCTAGCATGTTGGTAATCAATGTTACAAAACAAATCAACTTACAGATACAGAAGGGCTAGCATGTTGGTAATCAATGTTACAAAAAGCTAAGTGTTACGCAATTCAAAAGTTGGGAGTGAAGGGGGAGAAGAGGGATGGAGCTGACCTCATGGGGAATTGGAATGTAATCTTGAGGACTTTGTCATGAAACAGTCGGCCAAAGATTGAGAAGAAAGGGAAGGAAGAGTCAGGGGCACCTTGAGGAGAGATCTGAGAGTTGTGAAGAGACAGCAAAGCTCATAGGCAAGAGAGTCAGAGGGTCATAATCATCTTGTTTGTGAGTGCTATGGCTGACTGGAAAGAGGCAAGCATGAATCTGAAGCATAGAAAGTCCTCAAGGATGTGGGATTTTAGCCAAACGTGCTCAGCTGAGCAGGCACAGGTATGTAAATATCGGGTAGTTTAAGACAGCCAGAGCTGAGGTACAGTATGTCTCACAGGATGTGGCATGGGTAGAGCAAGAGCATCCAGAGAAGTGGAAAGTACAGTTTTATAGGAAGCTACTGCCTCATCAACAGACTCAGATGACATAGTGGAGGAAAGAGGTGATGAGACAGTAGTGGAGAGACCCGATGGATCGATAGCATGAAGATTTCTAAAGAGGTTGGAGGAGACTGGATGAGGTTGAGGCGGGAGGGGATGAAGAGTGAAGCTTAGAAGGTGATGGTCAGATAAGGGAAGAACTGAAGAACAGAAGTTTGAGGGTAAGCAATTAGAGAAGAAGACAAAATTGAGGCAGTGGCCATGCTAGTGAGTAAGGGCAGTAGAGCAAAGCTGGAGGTTGAATGGGGAGATAAGGGAAAGGAGCTTTAAAGTATAATGTGTGGGAGGAGTGGCCTAGTGGTTAGGACAAGGTACTTCAGGCCGGAGGGCCGGGGATTCAAGTCCCACCTGGGGACAGCAATCTCAGGCCGGAGGGACTGGGATTTCTAGTCCTATAGGTACTCCTTGTGGTCTTGGGCAAGCCACTTAACCCTCCATTGCCCATGTTCCCTGTAAGTATTAGCATATGTGTGTCATATCCCCTTGTGTTAAATGTATCTCCCAATTGACCGCTTTGACCCGGTGAAAAGAGGGATATAAATACAGCTAAATAAATAATGGTCAGAGGGGTTATCAACATGAATGTTAAAATCCCTGAGAATAAGGGAGAGGGAAGAGGAGTCCATAAAGGAGGAAAGCCATAAGTCAAAGTCAGTGAGAAAACTAAAGGTGTACTTGTGAGGGGGCTGATAAACAACAGTTATCTGGAGAGGTAGTGGAGTAAAAAGGTGGATGGAGTAGACTTCAAAGGAGGAAAAGGAGTGAGACTGAGGCAGAAGGAGGGATTGAAATTGGCAGGAATGAGAGAATAGAAAACCAACACCACCACCATGGCCAGTGGGATGAGGATGTGGGAGAATTGGTAGCTGCCATGACAGAGGGAAATGACTGAAGCTGAGTCAAAATTAAAAGGTAAAACCTTTACCTTTAGTGATCATAGTTGTGCACTACGAGACAGAAAAGGTATTTTTTAGTGTTATCTTTGTTTGTGTCCTCCTCATCTTCCTCTCTTTTTATTGTGTTATGTTTTTCAGATATATTTGGCTTATTTGATCGTACATTTTAGCTTTTTTAATATTTATTAGCATCACTATATTTATATTTATAAATTTTGACATCCTATTTATGCTTTTATCATTATTTACAATTATGTCTATATAACTGATCTACATCTTCTATAGAATTTTATAATTTGTTTGATATGTCTAGAAGCACTTATAAGTTCTTGTACTTTTTATAATTTTAACATTTAGTCAACTTTATTTATATGTAATTAATTGATTTTTAAGTTATAATGTTTATATTTGATGTTTGTTATTATTGCTATTTTTTGAGGTGTGTTTCCTCTAAAGACCCCCTGAAGAAGGCTTTTCCAGCCGAAACGCGTAGGGGCAATTAAAAAGGGTTTTTACCTGAAATGGATTACCGCCAGTCTCTTTCTTGCACCTGCTTGTTTGGTCTTCTAAAAGTCTAGGTGGGCCAGGGTTGGAATTGATATCTCCAAATGACAGAAGGAGAAGGAGAAGAAGAGTGCAGGGCAGAGAGAAAATGGCACAGTGGTAACAAGGGTGGGGTTCTTTCAGAGAGAGAGGAGATGGCTGAATGAGAGGGAGAAAATGGTAAAGCTCAAGAATTGATGACAGGGTAGAGGACAAGATGGGAGAATTGAGGATGATAAAGAAGGAATGATAAGGAGGGGGGCTTGAAATTGGCATGAGGGGAGAAGATTAGGTAGTGTCAACAATAGGAAGAGAAAGATATGGAACCATAAGAAAGAGATGGAGAGGAGAGCAGAAGACAGAAGCAATATATGAAGGATAGGCAAAAGAAAAATCTCAGGGGATTGGGGTGCAACTGTGAGTAATAACAGTAACAAACACAGGAAAGCTATAAGAGCCTGCTAAGCAGGGGTGGGTGGGCTGTGAGGTGGGAGGAAGGGATAATAAAGAAGAGGAGCTGAAAATAAGAGGGAGCTGAAAAACATTACAAAAAAAATACAGATAAGGTAAAAAGCACACTAACAATGATAACATAAATAAAATAAAAAATATATATAATTTATTTATTTATGATAACATTGTTAGTGTGCTTTTTACCTTATCTATGTTTTATATATCAATATAGACAGACAGGACTCACAAGCAAACAGTTAAATGTCTGACCCAAGTCAGGAGCTAGGAGCAAAAGCTTGTAATGGATTTGCACTTTCCAGAACAGAAATGCAAAAGGCAAAAGCACAGGTGTGCAGAGAAGAAGAAGAAGACAGTTAACAATGGGAGGGGGAGGGGAAGGCTTTTTACTCTACTATTTGCACACTCTCGAGTAGATTAGAAAAACAGACACAGGAGGATTTAAAACTCAGTGAAAACAGCAGAGACAGAGGTAGAATTGGATAATGGAATTGATTGTTAGCTTGGCCTCCACAAACAGAGACCAGATAGAGAGAAAAAGTGCAGGGCAGTTACAATTAGTTATTAGGAGAGGTAAGAGACAGACAGCTGAAAATTGGAGGGAGCTGAACAATATTACAAAACAAAATACAGATAAGCATTGTCTGAAATCTAATGTACATGGCATGGGAGGCCTGCCAACTTTGCACCAGGTAGGCAAGTTACCTTGCAACCCTCACGACCACTAGCCACTGAGCTATCTACATGCCTAATGATCGAATCACCAACTATAATGGCCATCTTAACCCTTCCCTCATGGGTGCATGGCCTCCTCAGTATAAGAGGGTATTACATCACCTGCAGGACAGGTCCTAGCTACAGAATTACTTCTTGCCACATCAGGATGATGCTCTCCTTTCACATGATCTCTCTCCTCCATAGTAACAGAAAGACTGGTAGATTGGAATGGGACTTCTCTACTATGAACCTATAGGTCTCATCTATATACCTCTCTGTCTGCCTGAGATCCTTTGCTTCTCTAGCCTCTAGAGATCAGACTGGATGTGTTCCTATGGTGAGGGAGCTCATGGAAAATGAGCTGACACCTGTGGGAGGCCTAGCTACATTGGCAGGCATGTTGCAGTGCTTGGAGAATGGCTCCCTGAGTAGCTGGGCTAAGGAGTACTATGGACATCTGGCAATAGGGGCCAGCGCTGTTGTGCACCCACTGTGCGGGCCCATCTCATCAGGGAGCTGGTCTCTGGGTGCTGCCACTGCAGACCATCACACGGGCCACCATGTCTTCTGGGATGCTGGGCACCAAGCCAGGGACATCATGGTGGTGGCATTGGTGCTGCCCATTCCCAGCATTGGCCCCATAGCATGCCACACATGATTGGACTCCCTGCATTAAATGGATGAGTGGTTAGGTCATAGGTGTGGGATACACAGGTCTTGGGTTCACTTCCCCTACCACTGATTTTGTCCATGGCCACGTACCCCCCTCTATGTCCGCAGATGTGGGCATGGTGGTAGCATCCAGTTTTGGTCACTAATCGAGGTATATCACTAAGCGTGGTGGCAGTGCTCAGTGACCGGCTCCATGAATAGCTCGGCTATGGAATGTTATGGATGTTTGGGAATAGGGACCGGTGCTGTAGTGTGCCCACTGTGTGGGCACATCTCATCAGAGAGATGGTCTTCAGGCATTGCCACTGCACTTGCCAATGTACTCTGGTCAGGAACATAAAACAGGGATACGGGTGCCGAGGTCATATCTAAGGCAATGGTTGGTAGGGGTGACAAAATCCGTGGTAGTGGGACATGACCACCAGATCCCCGCTTCACATGCATGTGCCATTATCTCATCTGTAGTATGGCGTGCTATGACACAGCCACTGAGAATGACCTGTAACTCTTCAGCCACCAGTGTCGTGACATCACCTACGCAGAACCCTGCATCCCTGTGGAAATGGCAGCCTGTGTGCGGAATCCGCGATTCACTGATGCCAACTTGCATTTGCTGGTGACATTGATTGCCCAATGGCAGCGAAAACCTTTCCCCACTCCCAGTGTATGCTTCGACCATGTCCATATGATGAGGGCTTGGGGGTGGCTACATACGCGTTACCAACGGCATGCGGATTACCCACACACGGTGATTCTATAGCTGCCTGTGTTGGCCCCGTCTCGTGGGGGCATTCTCCCATAACTGCACCTGCTCCATGTCAGCCATGCATATGAAGGTGTAGACTAGTGATAGTAGCAATGACTTGGGAACGGGGAGATCCGGTTTGATTTCCCCTAGCACTCCTTGTAGCCTTCACTAACTAACATGGTCTGGTTAGACTGCCAAGCCAGCACAAGTGCTGTTGATTTACCATGAGCCTGACTAGCACATTTAGGTTTTGTTAATTGGTTTCCATTGACATAGAGGCCAATTCTATTGTGGATGTCCCGGCCTCTGTGCGTCCGGTTGGAACAGGACGCACAGAGATAGATGGAATTCTTATCTTACGGGGCACATCTAGCCCCCGCGGGATCAGAATCCCATCTAAGCCTGTACGTGCAGGCCCCAACCCACCTGCCCGGCTAACTCAGTCAAGGCTCCTGAATGGCGCCATGGCTCCATGGCATCCGGTTGCCATGGTACCGCAGCTCCATTCAGGAGTCGCAATCCCCAGCCACTGATGACTTAATTCATTCCCCAGAGTCTGACCCCCAATCTGGCCTCCCAAGACCCCCTCCCAGGGTCAGGCTGTGGGGAATCTCCTGCACCTCCTCCACCCTTTGATGCACCCTGGGCCTGCTGTCCCCTCCTGTCTAGGGGAACTTATTCCACCTCAGAGGTGGAATACATTCCCCATCTTCTCTGCCAGCCCTGGATGTATAGGGCCAACATCAGAATCGGCCCTGTACGTCTGGGGCTGCAGACCGCCCACAGCCCGTCCTGCCTCCACCTCCATGCCACCCCTTTCCTGCCTCCATCTAGCTTCCCCGTACAAACTCCCTTTTCATACAGGGAGGTTTGGCGGGGTGGAAAGGCAGACGAATAGTGGGGATGGATGTCCCAATGGGATGTCCATCCCCGCTATTTGTGGTTCAGAATAGACCCCATAGTGGATTGTTTATATGGATTTGCAACAGTGCCACTGTAGGCCCATTTCACATGCCCATCTCTTAATGGCCACACAGGGAACTGCTGGGAGGTGCTACCAGATGTCCAGCCTCAACACCAGTGTTCTTACTATAGTGCTACAGTACAGTGTTGTGAAAATGTCTTGCATAGGTTGTGCCACATTCACAGTTTAATTTTTTGGATCACAGGGACAAAATGTATTTATTTATTTGTTTGTTTGTTTGTTTATTTATTTATTTATGTATTTAACAGGTTTTATATACAGCCCTATCTTCCATTCAGGGCGGTTTACATTACAACTTCAACAACTTTTCAAAAAACAGGGGGATTAATTTGGAGGGGTATACATTAAACATATATGAACATAGGTGAATTATTATATAGTAGTAATAGTCAGTGGAGCATTAGACCTTTTAAGTTAGGTCCAAGGGGTAATGAGGGGTTTGTGATAGGGGTCTAAGGGTGTAAGGTAGGGCTAGAGGGTGTTGATCAAGTAATGTTGGCATAGTGCTATGAGAATAGGAGTGTCTTTGTGAAAATCTTGTAGGTTAGTGGTGGCTCTTATGGTATCCGGCAATGATTTCCAAAGTGATGGTGCATAGATGGAGGGCACCCTATTGCATATTAGATGTTTTGCTTTAGTTTTTACCTTTGGTATGAGCAAAAGGTTTTTAGTGGACGCTCAACCCCTTCTGCATGCCTTCTTCCCTTGGATATTTTGTACCAATATGATGAATTTGCCATGACTTTAGCACACTGTAATGATTGTGTCATACCCATGTTCGCTTGGTCATGAACTTATGTATAGAGATGCAATTTGTGGGCCAAACTTTGTTGTGTTTTCTGTTCCGTGTATGGTAGCACTGTGCATATTTTCCTCTTACTTTCAGTGAGCAGACTTGAGAAGTGTTTTCTTTGGTGGCTGCTGGCCATTAGTACTTGCTGGGCCATTAGCACTTGCTCTTTCTCAACAGAAGGCATCAGTCTTTCATAGGGTGGACCAGTTTGATGGGGTGTTCTCAAGTTATGATACGCTTCCAGGTTCCAATCAGTGACTCCGTCAGCTCCTGCTTGGTCCATGGCTGCTTCTTGGTTATCTCAACTGATACCTTGTCCCAAAGATTCTCATTCAGGTTCAAATTGGGTGATTGAGTGGGCCACGCAATGGTCCAACCTTCATTTATTGTCTCCCAGTTGGCAACAGTTTTTGCTCACTGACAAGGTGCATTGTCATCATGGCAGACAGATCTACCAGGATAGATTTGCTCTGCGGATGGCAGTAGGCACGTCTGCATGATCCCTAGGTATTTTGCTGCATACACCATTCTGTCAATGGTATGGGATCTTCCCACACCACTGGAAGCCATGCATCCCCAGATCTGACCTTGGTTGAATGCCTGGCAGAGATATTCAGACACTCTGGCTTGTACACCTCATGAGGAAACCTCCTCACATAGTTTTCACCCTGGTCACCCTGAATATTATCTTTCTCCCAGTCAGTCTTGTTCCATTTGGAGTACTTGGATGCCTACTCAATGCATCTCTCCCTCCATTAGAGGCGGTTTCCTCCACACTGTACACCCACTCAGCCCATACACCATGCAGCTTCTCCTCACAGTGGAGGTGCAAACTGCAACAGAACTCCTCTACCTCCATTCCTGCAGATGTGTGTGTTTTTTTTTTTTTGGGGGGGGGGGGGAGGGGTTGGCCTGCAGTTGCCTGGAGATGTCTTTATCAATGCCCTGTCATCCCTCTTGGTTGACTTTCTTGGCCGACCACTATGATGTCAGTCCTGCGTATTTCCTGTCTCCTTAGACTTTTGGACAAACGTGCTCTGATTACAGTTGACCCTTGCTGCCATCTGTGAGATGAACTGTTCCCCCCCCTCATCATATATCATCACTTGGACCCGGTCCTCCATTGATAGAAAATGTGACCTCTTCACCATGCCAGGGCATAGATCATCAGATGCGATATGCACCAGTTGATCCACATTAAAGTCACACCCGGTGTGCTGCCAAACTATGATGCACTGATTGGCTATCATATATTATGTCCTATTGGCTGGTGAAGTGCTGTATTCTCTGGGTTCATTTAGATCCTGCTTTGACTCAGAATACAGTTGATCATTCTGGGACATTGTTTTCATGACAGCCATACATATGTTCACAGGCAAGTATTTCTGCATGCAGAAATAGCTGCTGAAACAAATTGGCTACATAGCAGTATTTAATAGGCCTGTCAGAGTTTGGACAGATTGTTAAAATAAAGCAGAGAATAGCCTATGCAAGAGTTTTGCATACCACTGTACAACTCCCTTCCATTTTCCTTTAGGATACAGTGATGTACCAGGCATACGCAATTGCTCCAGATGTACCCTGCAGGCTACATGCAATCCTTGCTTTACACCACAGCATGCAGTCATAGATCTCTGTGTTCTCCATGGCAATCCATATGACAGGCTGGCCTACAGGGCCCTGCTTGCATTTGGCTGCAACCAGTGCTGGAGCAGGGCTGGGGGACACATATGGGGCTACGTTGCCAACCCCATCGGATACCGATATATTTGCTTGTCAGGTATATGTCCATGCTGTGGTTGTTATGGAACACAGTCTAGATCAATTGAGTGGCTGCCATTGCCATGTTTTTTTCCTACCCTGTGATATCTGGTCTCTTTCCACCAATGCCACCAGTCTTTTAGAGCTGCACAACTACCATATCTTTACCCGGATGCCCTCTGCAGCCATTGTGCCAACAATGCAGGCCTTATCACATACTGTTGCCACAGTATAGGCCACAGGGCTCCTGGCACAGGGCAGTAGCTTGCTGAGGGGTTAAAGGGGCACTAAGAGGCGACAAGGCGATAGCGGAGAGACTGAACAAATTCTTTGCTTCGGTCTTTACTGAGGAAGATGTAGGAATGTTACCCATGACAGAGGTGGTATTTAAAGGTGCGGAAGAATTGAGGGAAATATTGATACATCGGAAAGATGTATTACAACTATTAGATAAACTGAAGAGTAGCAAATCACCTGGGCTGGATGGTATACATCCAAGGGTGTTGAAAGAACTGAAATATGAGATTTCAGACCTGCTATTAGTAATCTGTGAACTATCATTAAAATCATCTCTAATACCTGAAGATTGGAGGATCGCCACTGTAACACCAATTTTTAAAAAGGTTCCAGTGGTGATCCTGGAAACTACAGACCGGTGAGCCTGACGTCAGTACCGGGAAAAATGGTAGAAGCCATCATAAACCGCGCTGATGCTGAATAGTGCGGTATATAAGAGACTGTAAATAAATAAATAAATAAATAAATAAAATAAAGAATAAAATTACTCAGAATGTAGATAGTCATGGCCTAATGGGAGACAGCCAACATGGCTTTAGACAAGGAAGATCTTGTCTTACTAATCTGTTATGTATTTTTTGAAGGTGTGAATAAACAGGTGGAAAAAGGTGAGTCAGTTGATATAGTGTATCTTGACTTTCAGAAAGCCTTTGACAAGGTCCCTCATCAGAGACTTTTGGCAAAGCTAAAGAGTTATGGGATAGGAGGCAGTGTACTACTGTGGATCAGGAACTGATTAAAAGATAGAAAGCAGAGGGTAGGGCTAAATGGCCAATTTTCCCAATGGAGAAAGGTGAATAGTGGTGTACCCTAGGGATCTGTGCTGGGTCCACTGGAATAACGAGTGAGGTTATCAAATTTGCAGATGACACAAAACTATAAAGTTGTTAAAACTCAAAAGAATTGTGGAAAATTGCAAGAGGATCTTGATAAATTGGGAGACTGGGCATCAAAATGGCAGATGAAATTTAATGTGGACAAGTGCAAAGTTATGCACCTAGGGAAGAACAACCCAAACTATGGTTACACGATGCAAGGTTCCACATTAGGAACCACCACCCAGGAAAAAGATTTAGGCGTCATTGTGGATAACATGTTAAAACCCTCTGCCCAGTGTGCAGTGGTGGCCAAGAGAGCAAATAGAATGCTAGGTATCATAAGGAAAGGAATGGAAAAAGATATTATAATGCCTCTATATCGTTCCATGGTGAGACCGCACCTTGAATATTGTGTGCAATTCTGATCGCATATAAAAGTATATAGCGTTATTAGAAAAGGTTCAGAGAAGAGCCACCAAAACTCCTATGAAGAAAGGCTAAAAAGGTTAGGGCTCTTTAACCTGGAAAAGAGACGGCTGAGAGGAGATATGATGGAAGTCTATAAATTAATGAACAGAGTGGAACGGGTAAACGTAGATCAATTGTTTGCGTTATCAGAATATAGAAAGACTAGGGGACATGCAATGAAGCTACAGGGTAAACTATTTAAAACTAATAAAAGAAAATATTTTTTTCACTCAACGTGTAATCAAACTCTGGAATTTGTTACTGGAGGATGTAGTAAAGGCTGCTAGTGTAGCTGGGTTTAAAAAAGGTTTGGATAAGTTCCTGGAGGAAAGGTCCATAAACCATTATTAAGAAGGGACCCAGGATATCAATGCTTGACCCAGTATGTGGAACCTGTGTCTTTTGGGGAAACTGCTAGGTACGTATGACCTAGACTGGCCACTGTTGGAAACAGGATACTGGGCTTGATGGACCTTAGTCTGACCCAATATGGCATATCTTATGTTCCAATCCTGGCCAGAGGGTATTGCATGCATTCACCTGTGGTTCTTTGTCTCAGTTTGCCGACTGTGTGCATAGTTGAGTCTCAGCCTCGTGCAGGCCAGGTTTTGCCCTATTGGCTGCATGCACTGGCTATCTGACTATCCCTGGAAACACTCATGGGGGCTACACAATCAAATGTCTTCATGCCCAGCACTGATATCCCAGGACTGGGTGATGTGGTCCCTCTGATCTGAATTCAGTTGGCAGGGCCTTCTGTGTCCCTCAATCCACTTTATGCTGCCAATTTCCAGGGCCATCACAGCATGCGATGTGGTTCATATAGATTTCCCTGACGACCTTCTGTTGCACTACGGGTCATCTCTACCTTATCTTGCCCTTCCTCACTCACATGATCTGGCCACGCCCTCAGACACTCTTTGTTCCTTTTCTGCTGTCACAGAAGTGGTGACAGTAAATATTGGCTCCTCCTACCAACTGACCTCATGCTCCTCTGATCCCATCCCCACCCATCTCCTGCCCTCTAGATCACCCAACATTGTTACTTCAATGCGTCTGGTCCAGACCATATCACAGTGCACCTCAACTGTTCCAATGTCACAGAGACAAGCTGTGCCTCCACCTCCACTGAAGGGGACTGCTTCGAACTCTATTGTTCCCTCCTGTTCGTGTACTATCTCTTTCGTCATCCTAGTTGCACATACAGGTGCATGAGCAAGTCACCCTTGTTGTCAGGGAGTTCCTATCACTCACTAGCTTGTAGCTGTCTTGCATTCATGATTTACTCATCTGCAGTCCCCAGACATGAGTGTGGCAAGGACACCTGTACCCATATCCCAACACTGGACACATATCTGCTGCTTATGACACAGTGGATCCACACCATGGCCTGCCCACCCTGTCCTCATTGGCACATGGGAGTTCTGTTGGGTCCTGGTAGTCCTCTTGGCTCTGGCATTGCACATTCTGTGTTTGTCCCATTGTTTACACTCCTACCACCTGCTCCCTCTCAGTTTTTCTCCCTGGGTCATGGTCCAGGGTCCTCAGTGCTTCCATACCAGACCACCATCCCTTGCTGTTTTGATGTACACCCATGATTGTCCCTACTTTCAATATGAGGACACATCTGTGATCAACCTGTCCATGCCCGACATGTTTCCATATCACCAGACCAGTTTCCCTGGCAGCTCTTCAGACATTGCTGGCTGGACATCTCAGAGACCTTGATCTCTGCACCCACCCCTTTCTAACTGGTATCTGGGGAGGACTGCTCACCTATCCAAGTTTTGCCATTCCACATTGGTGTCATGATCCCTGATCCCACTGTCTCACTTGCAGCCACAAACTCTGACAACACGTATCAACTCTTTATGTACCTCCCATCTGCACTATTGCAACAATCTATTAGGTGGTGTCTCCTAGACTCATCCCTCCGCCCTTTCATCATTTAATACTTAGCCGTGCTGTGCACCATCTTATGGCCACACAATGCTGATCTTCCCCCTCCACTGAGGTGGCTTGCCTCATACCATTTCCCTTCCCATGACACTGGATATTGTCTCCTGTAGACCTCTCATTGCGTATCTACTACTTCTCCTCAGTATGTTTATGTTTATTACATTTGATATACCGCTCAGGCCAAAGCATCAGAGCGGTTTACAATATTACATAAAAAATACTGAAAATATGAAAAGAACGCCATTGATAAAATAGGACAGAGTAAGAGATACAGTGATAGTCAAAGAAATAGAAGAGACAAGAGGAAAGGCTCATTATAACATCCAGAGAGACAGAATATCATACCATCACTGCTCAGTCCTTCCAAACAGACTTGACCATAATCTTATCTCATCACAATTCAAGCCAGGCAGGAATATATTTGGCACAGCTCTCACTCACAGCCTGCGACGCCGACATCATCATCCCTCCACTGACCCAATCGCCACGGCAATCAAACCACATATAGCAGATTACCCGGTCCCACACGGTCCAACGCCTAAGGGCCACGCCAAAGGGCCCTCTGGCAAGGCCCTCAGGCGCGGGCGCGCCGGTGGAATGTCGGTTTAAAAGCCGATGGAGTGGGCAGGCTCTGTGGAGGGAGGTGGAGCTCCCGCTCTCACCTCCGATGCTGGCTGCTGCTCTCCCCTCACAGAACGTGCCGGTGGAATGGCGGTTTAAAAGCCGATGGAGTGGGCAGGCTCTGTGGAGGGAGGTGAGAACATAAGAACATAAGATATGCCATACCAGGTCAGACTAAGGTCCATCAAGTCCAGTATCCGGTTTCCAACAGTGGCCAATCTAGGTCATACGTACCTAGCAGTTTCCCCAAAAGACACAGGTTCCGCAGTGCTTGTATTGGGTCAAGCATTGATATCCTGGGTCCCTTTTTAATAATGGTTTATACACCTTTCATCCAGGAACTTGGCCAAACCTTTTTTAAACCCAGTTACACTAACAGCCTTTACTACATCCTCCGGTAACAAATTCCAAAGTTTGATTACACATTGAGTGAAAAAATATTTTCTCTTATTTCTCTTAAATAGTTTACCCTTCAGCTTCACTGCATGTCCCCTAGCCTTTCTTTTTTTTTTTTTTTAAACTTTTATTTTCATTTTACAACAAGCAAAAAGAAACAACACACCAAAGGAAACAAATACAAACATACAGTAAGGAAAAAGCAACCCCAGTTACCCCCCACCCCTATGCTTCTTCTCTAAGCTGATAAGTATCATCATATAAGCGCTTACAAACAACAGTAATTGTACATCAAAACAAACAGAAATAGTATCTGCGATACAGAATGATCATGTGACAGAGATTTACACAGATTTAAACAGTCAGATGAGAGCATTTAGCAGTTTGAACATAGTCGTTGAGCATCTTCCATTTAGACAAGTGGTGAGGGGTCTGAGCGGAAGAAGCTAACATACGAGGTATTTGCTCATATTTACTGTAGAGACAGACATGATTCCACCATTCATTGGGGCTCAGATGGGAGCTATTTTTCCAGTATTTCGTAATTAGGGAAATAGCTATGCCCAGCATAAAGTCTAAAAGGAAGTAAGCCGATTTGGGAAGAGAGGGGATCCCCGCAGCTGAGCGGAGTCCCACTATCTTCCAAGAGAGGGGCTCTTGAAAGTGCAAAATAGATTGAATACGACCCCAGACCCGACTCCAGTAATACTGTAAGGCGGGGCATTCATACATAACATGAGTGAGTGAACCAATGGCCGCATGGCATGTCCAGCATCTATTGCTCTGGGTGGCGTTCCATTTGGCTAACCTGTCAGGAGTATAGAAACACAAGTACTTGGTTGAAATCGCCGCCAAGTATTAATGGAGTATGGGCAGAGGCCAGTGCCAACTGCGCAATACTTGCATAGTAAGCAGGGTTATCCACATTCGAAGCATAAATACAAATACACGTGAATTCACTATCTCCAACCTTAAGGTGTGCACGGGCCCATCTACCCTCCGTATCAGAGCTAGTATCCATTACAGTAGCTTGCAAAGACTTCTTAACCAAGATGGCTACCCCACACCGCTTGGAAACGGCGGGAGAGTAGGCAGCCACCATGTAAGGCTTAGCAGTAAGTTTCAATGTTTCAGCGGAGTTTAAATGCGTTTCCTGAAGAAACACTAAATCAGCATGCTCATGATTAAGATAGCTAAGGATTTTCTTTCTTTTGATTGGACTATTGATGCCTTTTACGTTCAGTAATAAAATCTTACATAAGGCCATTCAGAAGGGTTAAAAATTCTGAAAAAGAACATGATAACGCTCATAATTGCACAATGTCCCTCATATTAACTGTATATGGCTGTACACATGACATGATAGAAAATAAGCTAATGAAAAACAATGGAGCGCCCCATATAAAAAAAAAAAAAAAAAAAAAAGCACCAAAGTGCATTAGAGAAGAAGCAGAACCCCAGAAATTACTGGCGACCATATGTCTGCGGGGAGAAACCCCAGAGAAGGCCAAAATTGAAACATATAACCTATATAGCTGTGCGTGTTCCGAATCCAACCGAGGTGCACATCATGGAGGGATAGGAGACCAAGAAAGTTATATATAGAAAGAAAGAAAAGTCCAGGCAGTCTCTGTTCCAGGCTGTGATCACCGCGTCGGGCCATTCAAAATGGCGGGCAGATCCGGCGGATTACAGATCCAAGTTGTTGGATTAGCGCATCTGGTCTGCTTCTTTGGAATCTAAAAATGTTGCTAGTAGGTCAGGATCTTCGAACGTTCTAGTTTGGTTATGGAGAGTCACTCTGAGCTTCGCTGGATACAATAGGCCAAAGCGAGCCTGTAGCTGTTGAAGTCTAGGGCGAAAAGCAAGGAGTCTCTTCCGACGGTCAACTGTGGGCTTTGCCAAGTCAGGGAAGAAGGAGACTTTATGACTTTCAAACTCCAGATGATGATTCGCCCGAGCAGCATTTAGAATTTGCTCAACTTGCTGATATCTCAGTAATCGAAAGATGATAGGCCGGGGGGTCATCCGATTGAGCGCCATGTTGGTAGGAACACGATATGCTCGGTCAATTTCCAGATCTCTGTGAAAAGTGATCTTCAGCAAGGAGGGAAGAGTTTTGACCAGGAATTCTCTTATATCTCCTGCTTCCACCCCCTCCGGTACTCCAATGAGCCTTACATTGTTGCGACGGGCTCGATTATTGCTATCCTCTAACTCTCTTTGAAGATTCTGTATCTGACGCTCAGCCTTATCCAGTTTCTCCAAGCGCACCACGTGCGAGTCGAGGACCCCCGCCATATTGTCCTGCCGTAGTGAAAGACCTTCAAGCCGGTCCTGAAGCATACCGAAGTCTTCTCGCAGGGCTCGGAGCGCTTCTCCGTTGGACTGTACCAGTTCCTTCACACCGCGTATTTCCTCCAAGATCTCCTGTTGCATTTCGGGGTTTTCCCGAAGTGTAACTATCTTTTGTGGGGAAGACAACTCTGTTTTGGAGCGTTTTCTGTGTGAAGAAGAGGGAGACCCGAAGTCTAAGCGCGCTGGTTTGTGGGCCGCCATCCCCCCCGAGGTACCCTGGTAAGTTCGGAGCAAAATATTATGTTTATGTAGGTATTAAGTCAGGATTCTGAGTAGGCCTCTCAGGAGCTTCAGCGCAAAGCGTCTAACCCGCTGGACATCAGGCTCCGCCCCCCCATCCCCTAGCCTTTCTATATTCTGATAATGTAAACAATCGATCTACGTTTACCCGTTCCACTCCGTTCATTAATTTATAGACTTCTATCATATCTCCCCTCAGCTGTCTCTTTTCTAGGTTAAAGAGCCCTAACCTTTTTAGCCTTTCTTCATAGGGGTATCCTTCCATCCCTTTTACCATTTTGGTGGCTCTTCTCTGAACCTTTTCTAATAATGCTATATCCTTTTTAAGATACGGCGACCAGAATTGCACACAGTATTCAAGGTGCGGTCACACCATGGAAAGATACAGAGGCATTATAATATCCTTTGTTTTATTTTCCATTCCTTTCCTTATGATACCTAGCATTCTATTTGCTCTCTTGGCCGCTGCTGCACACTGGGTGGAGGGTTTTAACATGTTATCCACAATGATGCCTAAATCTTTTTCCTGGGTAGTGGATCCCAATGTGGAACCTTGCATCTTGTAACCATAGTTTGGGTTTTTCTTCCCTAGGTGCATAACTTTGGACTTGTCCACATTAAATTTCATCTGACATTTTGATGCCCAGTCTTCTAAGTTATCAAGATCCTCTTGCAATTTTCCACAATCCTCATGGGTTTTAACAACTTTAAATAATTTTGTATCATCTGAAAATTTGATAAACTCACTCGTTATTCCCTTTTCTAGATCATTTATGAATATGTCAAAAAGCAGCGGACCCAGCACAGATCCCTGGGGTACACCACTATTCACCTTTCTGCATTGGGAAAATTGGCCATTTAGCCCTACCCTCTGCTTTCTATCTTTTAACCAGCTCCTGATCCACAATAGTACACTGCCTCCTATCCCATGACTCTTTAGTTTTGCCATAAGTCTCTGATGAGGGACCTTGTCAAAGGCTTTCTGAAAGTCCAAATACACTATATCATCCGACTCACCTTTGTCTACCTGCTTATTCACACCTTCAAAAAAACATAACAGATTAGTAAGACAAGATCTTCCTTGTCTAAAGTCATGTTGGTTGTCTCCCATTAAGCCATGACTATCTATATGTTCAGCAATTTTGTTCTTTATGATGGTTTCTACCATTTTTCCCGGTACTGACGTCAGGCTCACCTGTTTGTAGTTGCCCGGATCAGCCCTGGAACCCTTTTTAAAAATTGGCGTTACGTTGGCCATCCTGCAATCTTCATGTATTACAGATGATTTTAATGATAGTTCACAGATTACTAATAGCAGGTCTGCAATCTCATATTTCAATTCTTTCATCATCCTTGGATATATATCATCCAGTCCAGGTGACTTGCTACTCTTCAGTTTATCAAATAGTTGTAACATATCTTCCTGATGTATCGATATTTCCTTCAATTCTTCTGCACCTTTAAATACTACTTCAGCCATGGGTAACATCACTACATCTTCTTCAGTAAAGACCGAAGCAAAGAATTCATTCAGTCTCTCCGCTATCGCCTTGTCGCCTCTTAGTGCCCCTTTAACACCTCTATCATCTAATGGACTAACTGACTCTCTCATAGGTTTTTTGCCACAAATGTACTTGAAAAAGTCTTTATTACGCATTTTTGCTTCTGCAGCAAGCTTCTTCTCAAAGTCTCTCTTTGCCTGCCTTATCAATGCCTTGCATTTAACTTGCCAGTGCTTGTGCTGTTTCCAGTTTTTGTCATTTGGCTCTTTTTTCCATTTCCTGAAAGATGCTTTTTTGGCAATAACAGTCTCTCTGACCTCACCTTTAAACCGTGCTGTCAGTTGTTTGGACTTCCTTCCACTTTTCTTAAAGCGTGGAATACAGCTGGTCTGGGCATCCAAGATAGCATTTTTAAACAACTCCCAAGCTTGATGTAAGTCTTTAATCTTTGCAACTGCTCCTTTTAGTTTTTCCTTAACTATTTTCCTCATTTTATCATAGTCTCCCTTTCGAAAGTTAAAAGGTAGTACTGTGGATTTCCTTACCATCCCTCCTCCACTAATTAAATCAAACGTGATCATGCTATGATCACTATTGCCAAGTGGCCCCAACACCCTTATCTCTTGCACCAGATCTGGTGTTCCACTAAGGACTAGGTCCAATATGGCTTCCCCTCTGGTCGGTTCATGTACTGCCCATCTTCACTATTGCAGCAACCTATTAGGTGGTGTCTCCTAGACTCCTCCCTCCACCCTTTCATCACTTAATATTTAGCCTTGCTGTGTATCATCTTATGGCCACACAATGCTGATCTGCCTCCTCCACTGTGGTGGCTTGCCTCATACCATCTCCCTTCCCATGACACTGGATATTGTCTCTTGTAGACCTCTCACTGTGTATCTACTGCTTCTCCTCAGTACATCTCCTATCTCAACTGACACCCCCTCCTCAGGAGGTCCATCTTGCAGGCATATACCTTCTATCTGTGGTCTAGTCTTCTGCAGCCACATCTGGTCTTGGACCCTGCCACATTGCTGTTTCATACCATCCTCCCTTTGTTGTTGCATCAGGCATCCTCTCATGCCCTTCTCACGTGCAAGCAGTAAGCACCTCTCTGTGAGGACAATTGATGCTATTGTGTCACTTGGAACCTTCAGCATTCCCTTATGCATCTCCTTGTCCTCAGCAATTGTGTTATCTGTCATGGATGGCTTGTTGCACTTGGTAAAGGAAGCACCATATTTCTGATGTGTCAGCTCAGTGCTGCATACACCATGGTGGTGACAAAAGGAGCTTTGTATTGTCATGTGCAGACGTGGTTATGTTGTGGTGCATCAGGGGCTGTGTTGCACCCCAGTAACTGTGTAGGCAGTGTTGTTTGCCATGATGACATGTGTCATATGCTGACGTCCCTTCTCCTCCCAGAGTTGGGGACCTGATGCTTTGGCAGCTGTGGGTCCCAATGCTGTTGGCCCAGGAACATGTACAGGCAGGTCTTCAAGCCACACTGGGCTCCACAACATCTGTGCACAGATGCATATCAAATGTACAGTATGATGGGTGCACCGGGGGACATGGGAAGCGACAGTGTTGCTGGACCATCATCCTGTGCTCTCCTTGGAAACCCATATGTATGAGGCTTCAGCTTAAATGCAGGCCTCTTGCACATTATGTGATCTGCGGACCATGTGTGGTCATGCCAGGGTGTGTTTTCAGGGATGTGACCTTCAAAACAATATAATGTATATCATCTCTCTCCTCTTGACAGCTAGAAGATGTGCAGAAGAAGGCACAGGCACTGTGGTGATGGTGACCTGAGCAGCTCTCGCAGGTCCTGGAGGAGTTGCCGGGGGAGCAGGGTGGTGAGTGTCCATACATGCCATCTCCTCACGGACACATGGAACTGCGGGGGTTGAGATGTCCCATGGGCTCCTGGCATGTGGACATACGAGGTGTGACAAAAAAGAAACAAGACTGTGGCAGCCATGCCTATGACTCAATGCCAATTGGCTAACCATTTATGTCACTGTGTTGTGCAACATCTCGCCACTATTCTGCTATAATATTTTTCATCTCTCTCACTCTGTTTTTCTTATTCAGGTTTTTTTGTAACACACTGCTCCATCACTTTGTCACGCAACTGGAGGTGGCAGAAATATGGAGCAAAGAATCAACTTAAAATTTCTGGTTAAGTTGGAGAAGGGCCCAACTGAGTGTCTCCAACTTCTCAAAAAGGCTTATGGAGAAGATGCAATGTCAAGGCTGTGAGTCTTTGAGTGGCACAAATGCTTCAAGACTGGCTGCGAGGAGGTGGAGGATGACCCCAAGTCAGGACGGCCTTCCACGACAAAGACAGCTGAGAACATTGATGGAGTGAACCAGCTGGTGTGGATGATAGCTGAGGATCTCAGACTAAACAGGGAGTCAGTGTGAACCATCTTGGTGCAGGAGCTGGGAATGTAGAAGGTGTGCGCCAAGATGGCGGCCAAGCTTTTATCGGATGACCAAAAGGAGCACCGGGTCAATGTTTGTCAAGACTTGCTAGAGAAGATCGGAGAAGATCCAGAGTTTGTTGGCTGAGTCATCACAGGAGACAAGACTTGGATCTTGCAGTACAACCCTGAAAGCAAGAGACAGAGCCTGCAGTGGAAGTCTTGACTATCACCCAGACTCAAGAAGGCGCGCATGTCCAAATCAAGGATCAAGGTCATGCTGATTGCATTCTTTGACCAGAAGGGAATGGTCATTCATGAGTTTGTGCCTGCACTTCTACCAGCTGGTCCTCAATCGCCTCCATGACCGGGTTCGGTGCAGCAGGCGGGCTCTATGGAGAGACAAGTCGTGGCTGCTCCACCATGACAACGCGCCCACATACACACTGCGCTCAGTGTAAAGCAGTTCTTGGCTAACAAACAGATCACAGCTCTCGACCACCCTCCTTATTCCCCAGATCTCACACCGTGTGACTTCTGGCTCTTCCCCATGCTGACGACTGTGCTCAAAGGAACTCATTTTGCCTCTGTAGAAGAGATCAAGGCCACTGTGACGAGGGAGCTGAGGGACCTCAAGGAGGAGGACTTTACCGAGTGCTTCTGTATGTGGCAGAAGCGAATGCAGAAGTGCATTAACTCTGGGGGGGGGGGGGGATTACTTTGAAGGGGACAATGTGTAATTTCTCTGTAGATTTTGTAATAAAACATTTATGGGACAGTCTCGTTTATTTTTTTTTCACAACTTGTATATGTGTAGGGTATGATGCCACTGCAATGTCTGCACATGTGACACAATGCAAAAGTGACAAACCAAATTGCAGATGACATGGTGTGATACTTATGCCCTCTGTCAGCCTGAGCAACATGTGTGTATGTGCACTGAGGCCAGAAATTGTGTAACCTGGGCTTCAGCAGTGATCAGATGCCCTTGGCACATTGCATGCAAATGCTGCCAGCATCCATGTCCACACACCTGTGGGATGGGGGTGATATCCACACTATGTAGCATGGGACGCCGTCATCCTTGAGGGATCACAGTTATGCCTCACAGATCTCAGAGCAGGGTGACAGTGCATTCCCTTGCACTGTATGCTCTGGTACTGTCTTTGGAACCATATGGTCATCTGGTGTCAGCCACAGTGGACATGTATACACACACTTGACAAGGGTGACATGACATACATACCACACATGTTGTCAGTGTTTAGGCATGCTGTTGATGTGAGAGGCATACTAGATGTGACCCCCATGCCAGTATGGTCCTTCAATGCCAGTCACATTTCTGTGTGTTCAGGCAGATGCATTTCCCTGGCTGCTGCCCCGTGGCCTGTATGTTGGCTGCACAGATCCTGAACATGCAGTAGTGTCATGGTGTAGTGGTTGGATAGATGACAAGATGGTGGGAGAAATGAGGATGGTAAAGGGGAGATAAGGGGGAGGGGGCTTGAAGATGTTAGGAAGAGGGGAGAAAATTAGGGAGTATGAGGAGTAGGAAGAGAAAGTGATGAGGAGTCATAAAAGAGAGAGATGGAGAGGAGAACAGAAGTCAGAAGAAATAAGGACAGGTGGGAGAGAGATCACAGGGGATTAGGTGCACTTGTGAATAATCATGGTAATGAACACAAAATGGCTATAAGAGACTGAATGCCATGGGGTGAGTGGGTAGAGACTTGGGAGGGAGGAATAGAAGTTATGAGAATAAGCAGAGATAGGTACAAATGGAGAAAACTGAACAACATACAGATAAATAAATAGCACACTAACAATGATCAAATAAATATATTAGTAGACACACAGAGCTCACAGGCTGGCAGGTAAATGTTATTATTATTATTATTATTATTAAAGACTTATAAAGCGCCGCAACATATGAAGCGCTGTACAAACATAGAAGAGAGACAGTCCCTGCTCATCAGAGCTCACAATCTAATAAGACAGAAAACAAAATAAGTTACATAATACAAATAACAAAAATTTACAGGACAAAGTAAGCAAATGTTGATAGAGAGATCAAGATAGGGTAAGACAGGAACGGAAAGCAATAGTGAAGAGGTGGGATTTTAGTCTGGACTTGAAAATGGCCAGGGAGGACGCCTGGCACACAGAGATAGGAAGACTATTCCAAGCAAAGGGTGCTGCCAGTTGGAAGGAGCGAAGTCTGGAATTGGCAGTACGAGTAAAGGGCACAGATAAACGAAGACTGTTAGAAGAGCAAAGCAAGCGAAAGGGCGTGTAAGGAGAGATGAGATATGAAAGGTACTGGGGGGGCAGAAGAGTGAAAACATTTATAGGTCAGGAGGAGAAGTTTAAATTGGATACGGAGATGGATGGGAAGCCAATGAAGCGACATTAAGACTCTATTCTGTTCTATGTAATTATCTCTTGTATATAGTTTACCCCGGTTCTCCAAGTTTGTACTCCTGTTCGATGTAAACCAAACAGCTTGTTGTTATGGTCTTTATGTTATAATGTAAACCGCGCTGATGCCGAATAGTGCGGTATATAAGAACTTGTAATAAATAAATAAATAAATGAGGAGAGGAGTGATGTGGGAAAAACAAGACTGGCGGAAAATGAGTTGAGCAGCGGAGTGTTGAATAGACTGAAGAGGAAAGAGGTGGCTTGCAGGGAGGCCGGCAAGGAGAACATTACAATAATCAAGACGGGAGGTGATTAAGGAGTGGAGAATCAATTTAGTGGTGTCAACAGAGAGGAAGGGGCGAATTTTAGAAATATTGTATAGAAAAAAACGACAAGTTTTAGCAATGAGCTGGATATGTGAAGAAAAGAGAGAGAGGAATCGAAGATAACACCAAGGTTACATGCTGAAGAAACAGGGAGGAGTACAGAGTTATCAACAGAGAGAGAGAAAGGGGAAAGAGGAGGGGAAGCATTTGGGGGAAAGATAAGAAGCTCAGGTTTGGCCATGTTCAGTTTTAAGCGGCGGTGGGACATTCAGGCAGCAATGTCAGAGAGGCAGAGTGAGATCTTAGACTGGATATCAGGAGAGATAACAGGTGCAGAGAGATAGATTTGAGAGTCGTCGGCATAGAGATGATAGTGAAAGCCATGGGAAGAGATAAGGGTGCCAAAGGATTGGGTATAGAGAGAGAAGAGGAATGGACCTAAAACGGAACCCTAAGGAACTCCTACAGGTAGTGGGGTTGAAGAGGAGGAGGAGCCATCGAAGCACACACTGAAAGAGCAATGGGATAGATAGGAAGAGAACCAAGATAGTACAGAGTCTTTGAATCCAAGTGAGGATAGGGTGATAAGAAGAAGGTTATGGTCAACAGTGTCGAAGGCAGCAGAGAGATCAAGAAGAACAAGGACAGAGTAAAAGCTTTTGGACTTTGCCAAGAACAAATCATTTGAGACCTTAGTAAGATCAGTTTCAGTGGAATGTAGGGGATGGAATATGTATCCAGATATCATAGTGTCCCATTTGTTATTCTCCTTCTACGAGGTCTCTGAATTGTCTATTCTATCTACCTCTTCATTCAGTGCTATATATTCTAACACTCATCTTATTTTTTAGGCTACTATCATTTGCATATAAACATTTCAAAGTAATGGGGGTCATTCTGATCCACGAATAGCAGTTGTGTGGGGAAGTTAGTTGGGGGCGGGGAAGGGGCGGCCCGGGGGCAGAGAGTGGGTGGGCAGTGGGCAGGATCCAGCCCTGGACGTACAGGACAGATTCTAATATCGGCCCTGTACGTCCAGGGCCGGCGAAATGGCCGGTGAAGTTATTCTACCTCCGAGGTGAAATAAACTCCCCTGGACTTTTTCTTTTTATATTTGGGGCACAGAAGGGGCTGGGGAGGGGCCAGGGGACATTCCCCGCAGCCCGACTCTGGCCTTCTGTGGCCAGATCGGGGGTCGGACTGCGGAGAATGTACCGTTTTGGTCAGCAGTCGGTATCGCGGCTTTTAAATGGAACCGCGATGCCATGGTTTGATATGCTTTATGTTCTTTGTAAATGAGTTCTGTTCATTGTAAACTGCCCCTAATCACTGGAAGGGGCGGTATTTAAAAATGTTTAAATAAATAAATAAAATAAAATTTAAATGTCCTGACTGAGTTAGCTGGGTGCAGTCCCGTACGTGCAGACCGGACAGAATCACTGTCCCGGCCTGCATGTGCAGGACTGTTTGCGATTTTGATCCCATGGGGCTAGGCATGCCCTGTGGGATCAGAATTGCAATCTCCTTATGCATCCAGTTCAGACCGGACTCACAAAGGGGATCTACATCTGCATCAGAATCGGGCCCAATATGTTTTGTTGTATTTACAATCTACCTAATAGTTGATAGAGATAATATGGAATCTGTCTGCTTTAATTCTTAGAGCTAGTAACAAAAAAGTTCACCAAAAGTATATTGAACCCACACTGTGTTTTAAATTCTTTTTGTTGAAGCGAGCCGGAGGAGGGTCAGTATGGAAACTTGACCCACACCAGACGGCTAGCTGCTTTTTAATCAGTTAAGGTTCTCCACCCCAAAAATCAAAATCTTTTTTGTTTTTTGATTTTTGGGGTGGAGAACCTTAACTGATTAAAAAGCAGCTGGCCGTCTGGTGTGGGTCAAGTTTCCATACTGACCCTCCTCCGGCTCGCTTCAACAAAAAGAATTTAAAACACAGTGTGGGTTCAATATACTTTTGGTGAACTTTTTTGTTACTAGCTCTGCTTTTGTGTTCACTGGATGGGTTTTTTTGATTTATACTTAATTATTAGAGCAGCAGGCTGAGGAGTAGGGATATTTGAGTTCAGATCCCATTGCTGGTCTTAGTAATCTTGGGCAAACTTAACACTCCATTGCTTAAAGTGCAAGCTTAGATTGAAGCACTCTGGGGACAGGACAATATCTAATCTAACTTGCCTTGAGCTACTTCGGAAGAAAGAGTGAGCTAAAATCCAAGTCCCTTTTTGAACTTTAGTGCTAGGAGTCAGGAATCCATCCTTGTGAAATAGAATCCACTTTCTTTAAAATGCTGCCAAGTTCCTAACAAATCTAATGACCTCATCCTTACACTTTTCTCTCATTAACACCTTGAGACTCCAGAGTTCTGCTTGTCTTTGAGATCCTGAAGGTGGAATAGGGAGCATTTCTGAGAATGCTAACATGGAAATTCTGGATTTTAGCTTTCTACCTGAAAGCCTAAATTTGGTTTCCAGAATCTTCTTCCCACACCTTTTAATGTCATTGGTAGTCACATACACCATGATAACTGACTCTTCCCCCCAGTATTGTCTAATATCCTATCTAGGTGGCAAGTAAGGTCCACCAGCTCCACACCAAACAGGCAAATTAGCAAGCAATCTTCAAATCCACTAGTCTTCCAGCTACTACATGCCTAATGATTGAATTGCTAACTATAATGGTCATTCCTGTGCAGAAGCCTTTGAGAGCTGCTCTCCGTGAGAGAGCGGCATCATCTGGAGGTCAGGTTTTAACTACAGGATCATTTTGTGCCACACCAAGGTGATGATCTCCTTTTGGGGATCTTGCTCTTCAAGATACCACAGGGGTTGCCAGAATAGAGTTGGGATCTTACTACTATGTCCCTGTAGGTTTCCTCTATATATTTCTCTGTCTGCCTCAGATCTGTTACTCTATCTCCTAGAGATCGGACTCATTCTCTTGAGAGTTAGGAGCTGTTTGTACCGAGTGCATACATAAGATTTTTAATCAACTGGTACATTATCAAATATGTGGCACTCAATGCAAAATAGTGTACAGTATAGTCCCCATCTCATTGTTGATTCGCATGCTAATATTGTTGAACCGTTAGCTATTTCAAGTTCCTAAGGCAGTAGGGAATGTTTGATGTAAATTGCTTCAACTTTATTTAGTGTATTTCATGATGATTAGTCAATGACTTCCAAGAAGATTACAATTAACCAATTTATTACCAATTTATCAGGTATACTCCCTTCTTTATTAAAATCACCAATTAATAGTTGTGAAAATAATTTCCCTCTTTTTATTGTCTTATTAGGGAATAGTATATAAATCAAAGAATGTGCCTAGAGTGGGTGTGAGTTTGGGAGGTAGGGAGGGAGGGAGGGAAGGAAGAAATACAGAAGGATTTTAAAAATCTAGGGCCCGATTTTCAACTGGGTGGTGCTATGTGCCGCGTCGGTGCATAACCGGCCCCCTTTCTGCCTAACCCAGATTTTCAATGCTGATGTCATATGCAGCCCTGGCATTGAAAATCCAGGTCTCGCCGCACACCCTGGAAGCCACAGGAGCTAGCCGATTTTCGATGTTACCCGCTTAGTCCCCGCACCTGAAAGATAGGCGAGGAAAAGGCACAGAGGGCTAAGCATGCAGCATCGAAAATTGGTGCTGCCCGGTTAGCCCTTTCCTCTGCCCCCGTTCCACCCTGGAACGCCCCTAACATGCCCTAATGCTAACCTCATAGCATCTGGGCGCGTTAGGGACATATCTGGGATTTTCAAAGGGCACTACTCCTGTAGGTGCCCTTTGAAAATCCCAGATAAGGCATTTACAGGGTTAACTAGGGCAGTTACATGTGCAAATGCCTTCGAAAATCAGGCCCCTAAGGCATAAGGGGTTAATCTTAGGTCAGTGCAGTGACTTTATGAAGTTAAGAGTCAACAACAGGACTCAACTTACTATGTATATTTAATGTTGCTCGACATATATGTAGCTGCACTACATGTATGTATAGTGAAGTCAGCACACCAGCAATATCCAATTTACTTAGCCTTCACACTGAATGGATTACTTTTCAATTTAACAGCCGAATATCTCCACTAAATGGATAATTTTTATGACTGCCTCTATTCTGCTCTTAAGCTGTTTTACAATTTATGTGGTCTGATATTATCCATTTAATTCTTGGAAATATGCAGATAAGGAAATTATGCATTAACCAGTGAATGCATGATTTGCTTTTAATATCAGCCCAAAGTATTTTAAAAGCCTTCACAGACTAGAACTTGAAAGCCTCTGCAGGCCATTATGTATGCGAAGGCACAAGGGCTTCCAATCTTTATTTCATCACAGGCCTTATGGGGGTGATTTTATAAGGGAGCCATGGAAGCAGGAATGCTTGTTTGTAGATGATCCTAAAATCCCCTGGAAGGTGTGGGTAAAATAAGGAGGGATTTTGCGAAGCTTGAAGAATGGTCGAGAATTTGGCAGCTAAGATTTAATGCTAAAAAATGCAATGTCATGCATTTGGGCTGCAACATTCCAAGACAGCAGTAAAGTATGGGGGTTAAGTACTTCAGTGCACAAAAGAAGAGCGGGACCTGGGTGTGTTTGTATCAGATGAGCTTAAAGTGGTCAAACAGGTAGAAAAGGTGACAGCAAATGCCTGAAGGATGCTTGAATGCAGAGGGAAAGGAACGGTCAGCAGGAAAAGGAAGGTGATAGTGCCTTTGCAGAAGTCTCTAGTGAGATCTCATTTGCAGTACTATGTACAGTTCTGGAGACCTCACCTTCAAAAGGATATAAATAGGAAGGAGTCAGTTCAGAGTGCAGCTACTAAAATGGTCAGTGGTCTTCATCATGACATATGGCGACAGGCTTAAAGATCTCAATAAATCTACTTTGGAGGAAAGGCAGGGAGGGCTGATATCATAGAGACGTTTAAATAATACCATGGAATAAATGCACGGAAGGTATCTCTCGTCTAGGTAAAAGGAAGCTCTGGAATGAGGAATAAGATGAAAGTGAAAGGGGATAGTTTAGGAGTAATCAGAAAATATTTCTTTATGGAAAAGGTGATGGATTTGTGGAACAGCTTCCCAGTGGAGATGGTGGAGCTGAGAACAGTATCTGAATTCAAAAAGGCATGGGAAAAACACAGAGGTTCGCTTATGGATGGGTAGTCTGCATAGGCCATATGATCTTTATCTTCTGCCGTTTTCTCTGTTTCTATATACCTCACTCACCTATACACACCAACAAACCCAACCCCCACATACTCCTCCACACACACACATACACCCATACATTTCCCCTCACACATATACCTCAGCCTTCCACACATTTCCACACGTCCTGTCATACTCCACACATTCCTATACACAGGACCGGAGCTACCATTAGGTGAATTAGGCAGTTGCTCAGGGCACTGGCCCTCTGGGGGCGCCATTGTCACCGCTGTCACCTCTCTTGGGACTTACCTTTAAATCTTGGTGCCACAGGGCTGTTTGCTTCCATCCCTTCAATGCCGAATGCTGACTTCCGCTGCAAACAGGAAATTGGCATCAGACGTCAGAAAGGGCATAAGGAGACAACACCTTGGCACCAAAGTTTAAATGTAAGTGCCGTGGGACTGTTTACGGCCATTGCTGCTGCTGCTGAATGTCCTGGAGAGGGGCGGCAGCAGTGGCTAATGGGTGCTGAGGGGAGGGCACAAGGGATGAGGTTCGCCTAGGGTGCCCCCTTCTCCGTGCGCGGGCCCTACCTATACGGCCACACACACACGCACATACATATACATCACATCACATAGACACATATCTGCGCCAGAACACCCATACAAATCCACAACTATGCCGTTCCACAATGAAGCAGGAAAATTAAGGGATGCAGCCTATCAATTCACACACTTCCATACAATCAAAATACATAGCCTCATATGCACATCTGCCCTTCTCCTGCACCCCATTAACTACCCCTTTACTAATGCACTTAGCCATATTAATATGATTTTATTTAATTTAATTTGGTTATTTACAGTTTTCTTTATCCCAATCCTTAAGATCTTTCCTAAATAATAAATGATTGTTCAAATACATTTTACTACTGGGCAAATTATTCCAGATAAATGGTCCTCTGAAGGTGACAACCTTATCGAATGTGAATTTACAGACATAATTTTTTGGCAGAGAAGAAGATGTAGTCAACAGCTAAGCAGAGTTTAGTCATTTTAAATCAAGCAAATAAGACCGGGCCATGCCATTAAAAATATGAAAGATAACACACAACAATTTTTAAATAATATGGATATAAAAGGGAGTCAACGCAACTGTATTTATTTATTTATTTATTTGTGCGCTTTTCTATACCGCCCCTTCCAGAGATCAGGGGAAGTTGACAGAGAACATGGTAAACATCATTACTGTATGAGTAATGGGGTTACATGCTCTGACTTTTACCATTAAAAATTACTTTAGCTCCATTGGAAAATGTGGATAATATGAGGAGGGATCAAGAAAAGCTTGAGGAGTGGTTTAGAATTTGGCAGCTAAGATTTAATGATAAAAGAAATGCAGAGTCATGCATTTAGGCTTCACAGAATCAAAGACGTGGTACAGTATAGGGAGTGCGGTACTATTGTGCATGAGTGAGACCTGGGACTAAAAGTATCAGGCAATCTTAAGGTGCCCAAACAGGTAGATATGATTACAGCCAAAGCCAGAAATATGCTTGCGTGTAAAGAGGGAGGAAGGAATATCAGGAAAAAGGAGGTGAGAGAACCTCTATGTAAGTCTCTGGTGAGAGACCTCTCTTTTGTTTACATTTCTGGAGATCACACCTCCAAAAGAATATAAACCGAGTAAGTCAGTCCACTGGCACTCCTTGTGGCCTTGGGCAAGTCACTTAACCCTCCATTGCCTTGGAAGGAAAGGCTTGGCAATCTACTTCTGGGTCACATCTTACAAAGACTGGCTATTAAAATGATTAGTGGGATTCATCATAAATCTTATGGGGGCAGACTTAAAGATCTAAACATATACACTTTGGAAGAACACAGGAGAGGAAGAAGACATTTAAATATCTCTGTCGTATATATAGAAACATAGAAACATAAAGAAATAACGACAGAAAAAGACCACGTGGCTTATCTAGTCTGTCCTTCCATATCAATAACTACAACAGTCCCCTTTTTTCCTTTAGAGATCCTCTGTGTTTGTCCCATGCTTTTTTGAATTCAGATACTGTTCTCATTTCTACCACCTCCACTGGGAGACTATTCCACAGATCCACCACTCTTTCCGTAAAGAAATATTTCCACATATCACTCCTGAATCTATCCCCTTTCACCCTCATCCCATGTCCCCTCGTAGCAGAACTTGCTTTCAGTCGAAAGAGGTTCTCCCCCTGTGCATTTATGCCACGGAGGTATTTAAATGTCTCAATCATATCACCTCTATCCCACCTTTCCTCTAAGGCGTACATATTAAGATCCTTAAGTCTGTCCTCATATGCTTTATAATGAAGACCTCTAACCTTTTAGTAGCCACCCTCTGTACTGACTCCATCCTGTTTATATCCTTTTGAAAGTACGGTCTCCAGAATTGCACACAATACTCCAAATGAGGTTGAACCAAAGACTTATACAGAGGCACTATCACCTCCTTTTTTCTCCTAGCCATTCCTCTCCCTATGTATCCAAGCATTCTTCTAGCTTTTGCCGTCGCCTTTTCTACCTGTTTAGCTACTTTAAGATCATCAGACACAACCACGCCGAGGTCCCGCTCTTTTTTAGTGGACAAAAGTACTTCATCTCCTATACTATATTGATCCCTTGGATTGCTGCAGCCCAAATGCATGACCTTGCATTTTTTAACATTAAATTCCAGCTGCCAAATTCTATCAGTTATATAAATTTTGATTTGACACCGCATTTATAAATAACCCAAAGCTTTTCCAGCTAAAATCCCAACTTGAGTCTCCATTGATATGGAGATATTGAGAGTAATGCCCAAGACCTACAAGATGGGCATAAATGAAATTCTGATGCCTGATAACAATAGACTTACCAATGTAAGGGATTTATCTGCATGTGCAATTCAAAAAAAGATTAGTATTATTAGTGTTACATTTTTATTTATGGTTTACCACCCACTTTTCTATCAGCAAGAAACAATCATTCAGGCACTTCTAGATAGTATCAAAACAGTCCCAAAACAAACAAACATACACCAAGGTGTCATTAGCTTAGGAAAAATATGAGTTAACAAGCTGTGACAATTCTAGACCAAATGAGCATAAATATACATTGAATAAAATAAGTAGAAGTTGTGTTTCCTGAAGGTCCCCACAGTTCAAATTCTGAGGGTTTTATAACTCATTGCTCACTGGCCAAAATAAGTTCTGTGGATCAGGAACTCAACAATCCACTGAACCACTGGCTCCATAACCCTGCTATTCTCAGACTGTCCATCAGGGTCTCGGTTCATCTAGGCAGCTCACTATCCCTGATAATGCAAGATCAGGGGATGCTGTTGCACGATAATATGAAGTCCCTTGCCCTTACTTGGGTGTTGAGGAGATAATGTTGTCCTCTTTGAATTTGCCAGTTAATATCACTAATGTCCCCTTGGCTTGTGGGAGAGAAGTCTACACAGCAGTCCTATAGTTTCAAGTGAAGGTTTGACATCTGGTGTAAGGGTCTGTTCTTAGACCCCTTGATACATGCCACACAAACTGCTTTAATATGTTCTACATTTTTCTGAGTCTGACTTAAAGACCAACTCCATAAGAGTTCATCTTGGCACTTACCACAATCATCTAGAAAGTAAACCCTCCTTCTATGGCCTTTATTTGTTCACTTCATGAGGGGGCTTGCTTCATATGAAGCCTCCTCTTAAGCTTCCTTCAGTGTCTTGGGATGTCAACATAATTTTAACTCTGCTGATGAAAGCTCCCTTCAAGCCGCTAGATAACTGCTCTGAAGTTCCTGAACTGAAACAACTTATTCTGGTGGCTGTAACTTCAGCATGCAGAGTTAGCAAACTCCAGGCACCCTTTACAGAATTTTTCAAGATTAGGGTGCTATTGCATAGTCATTCTAAATTCCTTAGAGATGTCGGACTTCCACCGTAATCATTCAACTGTACTTCCAACATTTTTCCCAAGACTTAGCACTCACCAAAGGGACAGTGCATTGGACACATTGAACTGCAGGAAAGTCTTGTCCTTCTACTTGAAGCAGACTAAAGCCCATAGAAAGTATATCCCACTTTTTGTTTCTTTTGGTGAGGGGAGATATAGAGAGGGGGAATACTTTCTTTGAAATTATTTGTGAGGAGAGGTGGGGAATTAAGGGGATTATATATAACCATCTTAGATCAAAGGCGGCATATAAAAAATGGTTAAATAAATAAATTAATTAATTAAATAATTAATCAGGCACTGTGTAGACCTTCAGAGGGGCCACTGAGAGAGGACAAGGCTATAGTGGAGAGACTGAATGAAGTTTTTGCTTTTGTCTTTACTGAAGAAGATGTAGGAAACATACCTATGACAGAAATGATGTTTAAAAGTGATGTATCAGAGGAATTGAAACAAATCCCAATAGACTGGGAAGATGTAATACAGCTAACTGATAAACTAGAGGGCAGCAAATCATGTGGACTGGATGGCATGCATCCCAGTTGCTGAAAGAACTGAAATATGAGATTGCAGAACTACTATTAGTAATCTGTGATCTGCCACTAAGGGGTATGTTTACTAAATGGCGCTAATGTTGCAGCTCCGAGGTTATCACGCAATATGTGACGTTATTGCGTGATAATGGCGCATTACCATGCGATAACGTCACGTATCGCGCGATAACGTCTGCTGCGGTGGTAAGGTGCGCCATGCAAGTGCTAGTATTGGGAGATGCTGCTGCGCACAGGGCCAAACATCCTGCCTCTCCATGAGGCTTTGGATAATGGAGCCTGTGGGTGTGGGTGTTTTTGCCCCTGTTGGCCGCTGCTGTAGGGCAGAGGTTCTGAACTCCGGTACTGGTGGGCCAAACACTGTTCGGGTTTTCATGCTGTCCCTAATGATTATGCATGAGATACATTTGCATACCATGGGGGGCGGCACATAGAAATGCAGCACAGGCATCTTTATTAGAGACAGGATGAAACCCGAATGGTTTTTGGCCCTCCAGGACTGCATTTGGGAAACTCTGCTGTAGGTATTGCACATGTTTATGGTGTCTGTGCTCTGTAGGGTAAAATATAGGCGTTTCAGGCATGTTTATGTTATGTGCAATAAAGGTTCTGTCTTTATTACCACTGGGTAAAATAGGGGGACTGGGTTGGCAGGAGCCACAGATGGGACTTGAACTTGTGACCTTTTGCTCCTGAACACACTGGCTGTGTGTACTGCACCACACTGTTGCCACAGAGACAGTTCATTCCCTGGGGATACCATGACTGTTTGTCAGACAGGGCCTGTCTGTTGCTATGCACAGCACCCACCTAAACAGGGCTATGCCAAGGTCTGCTGTGGGCAGCAGCCACTGCCCCCTCCACCACCATGCTAACATGCCCTTATATTAGAAACAGTATGAAACCTGAATGATTTTTGGCCCTCCAGGACTGCATTTGGGAAACTCTGCTCTAGGTATTGCACATGTCTATGGTGTCTGTGCTCTTTAGGGTGAAATATAGGCGTTTCAAGCATGTTTATGTTATCTGCAATAAAGGTTCCCTCTTTATTACACAGTTTAGTAGTGGGTAGAATATGGGGACTGGGTTGGCAGGAGCCACAACTGGGACTTGAACCTATAACCTTCTGCTTCTGAACACACTGGCTGTGTGTACTGCACCACCTTGTTGCCACAGGGGCAGTTCATTCCCTGGGGATACCATGACTGTTCATCAAACAGGGCCTGTCTGTTGCAGTGCATGGTACACACCTAAACAGCCACAGCATGTGAAGCAAGCCCCTGCACTAACCGTCTGCTCTAAACAGGGCAGCTGCCACTGCCCCCTCCACCACCAGTACCTCTCCGCCACCATGCTGACATGCCCTTATGCTGGTGGTACGCAGTCTCAGGCCATCCAGTGTGCCTGTAGGTGGCTGCCTATGGTGTGGGTTCTGGGGTAGGGGTGCCTGCATAGATGTCCACACTTCCCCCCACCACTGCCTGCCAATGTTCTGTGCCCTTGGGGGTACCTGCTGGGTACTATCCCCTGTGACACTGTGGGAAACACACTCGTGCCCATGTTGGGCCCTCATCAGTTGCTGTCTGGCTGCTGTACAGTTTCAGCATTCCTATGGGCCACCTAGGCATCACTCTAGTCCGCACTGTGGCCCAGCTGCACCACAGCATGTGCCACCTGCAGCCCTCGTATCCCATTTTCCAGCATCTGTCCAGTTGCCCATTCCGACATGCCCACCCTGCTGTTGCAGAACATGTGCACACCATAGGACACCTGTCCAATAAAAAGGGAAAACCCTGGTCAGCGCTATTGCACTGTGGGATCATTCACCTTGTAGGAGGACAGAGCATAGACCTTTCCAAAATTAATATCTTTTTTTGGAGCTTTCTTGGTAGTGTTTTTTGATGTTTCCCATTAATATCACTATTGCCCAGCTTGGTTATGTTGTTTTTACATTTTGTTCAGGTTATTTTCAATGTTTATTTGCCCTTTTGTTCTGTGCACATGTATCACACTTATCACTTTTTGTAGGTTTCCCTGGTTTTGCTGTACATTGCTGACGGAAATGTTTTCTCTTTCCTTCAAATCTGCCCTAACGCCAGGGTTTCACTGGCGTTAGTTTTCAGACCCGGCTTCCACAGAGTTAGTGTGCAGGGAGCCTCTCCCCTCCCACTCTCCACCCATTGACCCTCTCTCTCCGCCCCTGGGGAGCCTTCCTCCGCTCTCCGGGAGCCTTTCTCCTCCTTCAGCGCTCGTTTGCGCCGCTGCACGCATTATCATGCGCTAAGGTACCTTATCGCCCGGTAAAGCACCATTATCATTCGATAACGTACCTTATCACACAATAACTTCTCAGCAGCAGAAATAGTGCCCTTTAGTAAACATACCCCTTTAAGTTACAGAATGGCATATAAAATTACCACCCAACTCGCTGAGTTATAAACCTGCCCTGGAAATGCTGATGCACAAATTTAGTTGATCAGAAAAGGAGCAGGCCATCTTGTGGTTCTCTGCACATAAATTTAGCTACTCAAGGGCAGGGAATTGTTGGACTGTTTAAACTTTGCTGGCACACTTTTGAATTTAGCCAAATGAACCTTTTAAAAATCTAGCTCTATGTATTAAATTTTGAGGAAGTAAGAATATGGTGTTGTAGTATTTCATCTCGGGTATAACACACAAATGGAGAAAATAAATAAATTAAAACAAGCTAAATGAGGTTCATCCAGTATCCATGCCGCTAGCTATGCTTGCGTTGTCTGAGAGATAGTGTAGAGCTCTGTCAGGATTTGTACAATGAGTTCCAATTTTTGTAACAAAAGCTAATGGAATTTGGTAGCCTCCGTTATTTTCTTATAACAACTATTGCATAGTTCATGATAACTCCTACAGTTCACCAAAACAGAATAAATGGCAATCACTTAGATGGATCGTGACACAGTGCTTGTATGAGATAATCAAATCCATTGTGTCTTTTTTTCATTTCTGCTAAGGATGAAAACAAGCTGCAAATGTGGAGCAATTTTAATGGAAATTAAGGATAAATTGAGCAAATGAGACTGCAGGGATGTGTAAACCTGAAGTCATTTTTATGTAAATGCCAGATGAAGAGGTGAACACTTTAAATAAATGAGTTTCCTACCTAGCCACGCAGCAGGTAATTTTTATGCAAATGCTGGTCAATGGCTCTTTACCTCCTTGCTCTCCAGTCCCAGTGGCTCAGAAGCAGAGATGGTGTTATGCTAGGTTGGGGAGGTAAGAAATGCAGTTTTTGCTCACTGACTATAAAAGCTGTATTCACTGCTGATGCTCAGCTGATTTAAAGAGGAGAAAGGCAGATCTATGATGTGCTTTTCCACGCTGTTCAAGGACCAAAAAGATGGAAAGTAAGAACAATATGGAAATAAAGGACCATTTTCACACCAAGATCTACAGAAATATAAATGAGTACTAAAATTTTCTCTGAAAAATATGTTGGGGATAGGTGAGTCATTTTGGAACATTTCCACTTTTCATCCAATTTACGGAGGGAATATATTTTAACAGCCAGTGACTAAGAACTATTTAAAAATATACTATCATGTGGTTATTAATATCCCTTTGTAAGGCTGTTTTAGTTGTGCCAAAAGCTTACATCTTTAAACATTCTGTTAGATGCCAATGTGCTAAAGCTTAGTATGTGTGCTAAATCAATTTCGCACACACGAAAAATAACACACCATAAAAAACAGCTTGGGAATAATTGTCAGCTCCATATCCAATTTAAACTTCTCCTCCTAACCTATAAATGTATTCACTCTTCGGCCCCCAGTACCTTTCGTCTCTTATCTCTCCTTACACCCCCTCTCGGTTACTTCACTCTTCTAATAGTCTTCATTTATCTGTGCCCTTTACTCGTACTGCCAATTCCAGACTTCACTCCTTCCAACTGGCAGCACCCTTTGCTTGGAATAGTCTTCCTATCTCTGTGCGCCAGGCGTCCTACCTGCCTATTTTCAAGTCCAGACTCAAATCCCACCTCTTCACTACTGCTTTTCGTTCCTGTCTTGCCCTATCTTGATCTCTCCATAAAACGTTTGTTTATTTTGTCCTGTAAATTTTGTTATTTATATTTTGTAACTTATTTTGTAACTTATTTTGTATTCTGTCTTATTAGATTGTGAGCTCTGAAGAGTAGAGACTGTCTCTCTTGTATGTTTGTACAGCGCTTCATATGTTGCAGCGCTATATAAGTGTTTAATAATAATAATAATAATAATAATGATCCCTATTGGTAGCCTAGAGTAGTACTGAGAAGTGCTACAATGTACAGTATTCTACACTAAAAGTTAGAGACGCAGAACTTCCGGTCAAATCCAACATACGCTATCTAGGAGTAATATTAGACCAACACTTGGACTTCAAAGACCACATCAAACGAACAGTAAAAGCTATCTACTTCAAAATAAAAACCCTCTGCCACCTGAGACCCATGATGGAAACAGACGACTTTCGAACAGTTTTCCAAGCCCTGGTAACACCTCACTTTGATTACGCAAATATAATACTGCATGGTCTCCCAAAGAGTACACTCAACCCACTGCAGCAAGCCATGAATGCAGCAGCCCTTGTTCTATGAGAAGCATCCAGGAAGGACCACATCTCACCTATACTAAAAGAGCTTCATTGGCTCCCAATAAACTGCAGAATCCTATACAAAACCCTCCTCATTACCTTTAAAACACTCAATCAGATATCATCCTCCTCAATTGCTCTTCTACTCATCCAGACCCCCAATAACAGATCCAGAAGAGCACCTGCTGAAAACACTCTGGTCATACCAAGAGAATCTATAAAACCTAACCAATCAACCATCAATAGGGCATTTACAAGCTATGCCCCCAGATGTTGGAACAAGCTCCCTTCTAACATAAGAGCAATCAAAGACCTCACGCAGTTTAGAAAAGCCATCAAACATCACCTGTTCCTCATGCACTTCACTCAGCCCGGGGATCCCCCCCACCCACACACTCACTCATATGTGGCAATTGAAACATCTCCACAATAAAACTAAAACCTAACCCTACCCCACATGACATTACAGCTCTCTATCTCCTCTTTACCAACAGAGTACAAACATGCTGTAAGCTAAACTGGGCAGCAAAACCTTATTACGTGCCCACCCTGTTAATTACATGTAGCTAAACTCAAATGTATATAGTTTCCCCAGTTAATCCAAGTTCAAATCCCTGTTTTCTGTAAACGTAGGACTATTTGTACGTCCAAGTGTTTATTGTTTCAATGTAAACCGCACTGATGAGAAATAGCGGGGAATATAAGAATTGTCAAATAAATAAATAAATAAAATAAATACAGTCACACAAGCACTATAATTGAAAGGACCTTTGACCTTGCATTTATTTATGTAATACACTTAGGGGCATGTTTACTAAACTGTCTTAACGTGCGCCCGGCGTTAGTGTGCAGGCTGCCATAAAAGGAGTGGGCGTGTCAGTCTTAAAGCAGCAAAACGGGATTATCACACGAGAACGCACGCTGCTGCGCACATTATCGGGCGAAGCGCTGCTAAGCGTGTTAACACGCGGTAATCTTAAGTAGGCGCCCAGACATGAAAACATAGAAACAGAGGTGTAGCACAATGGCTAATACACTGACTGATGATATAGCGGTCATGAGTTTGATCCTCCAGTGTGCCTAATGCATAAGGCTGGCTGAGGCATCAGCTGTGACATGTAAGTATTGTTTCTTGAGGCATTTTATTTGTATTTTAATTATTGCTGCCAGCAAACACACCCTCACGTGCCGTAACCTAAGGTGCCGCATAAGGCACTCCATAGGGCACATTATAAAGTGCACTGTCTGCCACGGCACCCTATAATGTCCCCTATAGGGCACCCTATAAGGTGCTCCATAGGACACCTTATAAGGAACCTTATATGGACTGTAACCATAAGGTGCCTCAGAAGGTGCTTTATAGGGCGCCCTATAAAGCGCCTTCTGAGGCACCTTATGGTTACAGTACTCTGAGGGTGTTTTTGCTGGCAGCACTAATGTACATTTAAAAAAAGACAATGCTTCAGACAGCCCTATCAAATAACCCCACTGTGGGTTTGAACCCATGACCTCTGGCTCCACAGGCAGTGAAGTAACCAGTGAGCTACAGCTGCTAACAAACTCCTGGCTGGCTGCAGAAAGACTGCATGTCACCACACAAACAGTCTGCTGTGATCACCAGGATAGGGTTAACCCACCCGTACCCATGATGCACTGCACATGCAGATCAGCAGTCTACAGATGATCACAAGATGGGGTATGCACCCCCACAGCACCTCGGCCTGGTAGGGGGAACTGACCATGTGTGGTACTGGCATAGAGTAGCTACAGACCGTCACACTGTGCGGGTACTGTGCTCACCCTGAGGGTGAGGTGGGGCGCCCAGCACCATGTCCACAGCACCTGGCTTAGCTGAGACAAGCTATGCTGCAGATCCCTATCAGTGCCAGAGTGTGATAGCTAGCCCTTGCAGATACACCTGTGTCCGTCTGTATTTACCAGTCAGGTTTAGCCCTTATGGAACCATAGGCAGATTATGTACCAACATCCTCTGGGACTAAGGGTGGGAAACAGGGTCTCCCACCAACAGACCCACATTCTACCTCCCTGCAATGGTGGCAGTAGAGGGAATCACCAACCCCAGTCCTGCTGGGGAACAGACAACCTACAGGGCAGGCAATGCAGAGCTGTACACATCCATAAAGCAATAGCAGACAGACAGCAGGCCTGGAAATGCTCAGCTGCCCCCCACCACTATCTGACATTCTCCAGCAGCAAGCCTCCAGCCGCTGCACCCTGCAACATGTTCCAGCAAGACACATACTAGCTGCAGACCATCTGCTAGCTGGTCCATAGTGCATGGTCCTGGAGGAGACGCTTGTACCCAGAACAGGGATGTCAGCATGCATTCCAAGCAGATAAGTCAGTGATTGGACCCCAAAAGGAATCCATAAATATCACACAAAAAAAATACTATACAGCACTATGGGGGAACCTAGCCATGCCATGGTCACTGCTCAGTCAGGGTGAGAGTGACCTCCCAGCAGGACATGCTGTGGCCATGCTGTCTGTGCAGGTGGTGGCTTGGCACTACAATGTCCGAGCCATTGCCCTATGCTGTGTGCAGATGCAGCCAGGCCCGGCCACCCTATCCAGGCTATTCCCACAGTACCTTGCTCCTTATTATGCACATTGGCAGGCCACTACTGGCAACAGTGCTAGCAGTGTGGGCTGTGGAGGGTGTTGGCAGCCACCTCACACTGGATAGATAGACACACACTCCACACACCTATGCCAGCATTGTGCAACTATAGAGGTGTTTGGCAGCCCTGCCCACCACACCAGTCCTGGGCACAGTGAAGGCATGGCTATGGTACGCAATATTGTTGGGGTCACTCTGTCAGACACCAGACCTGAGGCACACTCCACAGACATTCGAAAGGTTGCTATGATGCAGCTCAATCAGCCAATTGTGCT
Source organism: Ichthyophis bannanicus (assembly GCA_033557465.1). Classification (NCBI taxonomy): domain Eukaryota; kingdom Metazoa; phylum Chordata; class Amphibia; order Gymnophiona; family Ichthyophiidae; genus Ichthyophis; species Ichthyophis bannanicus. Next base: position 607,993,228 of record CM066033.1, read on the forward strand.
TAACGTAGGAATTGCTATCTGCCAGTTATCATAGCAACCTTTTGATTGCTGTGTACAGTTTTCCCATATTTAGGGTGGCATTGCTAAGGTATGCAAGTGCTAGTATGGGGAGATGCACGCAGGGCCCAGCATCCTGCCTCTCCAGGAGGCTGGCGATAATGGAGCCTGTGGATACGGGTGTGTTGGCCGCTGCTCTAGGGCAGAGGTTCCCAACTCCAGTCCTGGAGGGCCAAACACTGTTCGGGTTTTCATGCTGTCTCTAATGAATATGCATGAGATACATCTGCATACCATGGGGGCGGTGCATAGCAATGCAGCACAGCCACATTTATTAGAGGCAGCATGGAACCTGAATGGTGTTTGGCCCTCCAGGACTGCATTTGGGAGGCTCTGCTCTAGGTAATGTGCATGTTTATGGTGTCTGTGCTCTGTAGGGTAAAACGTAGGTGTTTTGGGCATGTCTACGTCATCTGCACTAAAGGTTCTGTCTGTATTAGCACGTTTAGTAGTGGGTAAAGTATGGGGTCTGGGTTGGCAGGAACTACAGCTGGGTCTTGAATCTGTGACCTTCTGCTCCTGAACACACTGGATGTGTGCATTGCACCACCGTGTTGCCACAGAGACAGTGCATTCCTGTCTGTTGCAGTGCATGGCACCCACCTACACAGGGCTAGGCCACGGTCTGTTCTGGGCAGCTGCCACTGCCCCCTCCACCACCAGTACCCCTCTGCCACCCTGCTGACATGCCCTTCTGCTGGTGATGCTGGTGGAGCGCAGTCTCAGGTCATCCAGTGTGCGGGTAGGCGGCTGCCTATGGTACGGGTTCTGGGATAGGGGTGCCTGCATAGATGTCCACGCTTCCCCCCAGCACCGCCTGCCAATGTTCTGTGCCCTTGGGGGTACCTGCTGGGTACTATCCCCTGTGACACTGTGGGAAGCACACTCGTGCCCATGCTGGGCCCTCATCATTTGCTGTCTGGCTGATCTACTGTTTCAGCATTCCTATGGGCCACCTAGGCATCACCCTAGTCCGCACTGTGGCCCAGCTGCAGTACAGCATGTGCCGTCTGCAGCCCTCTGTGTCCCCTTTCCCAGCATCTGTCCAGTTGCCCATTCCAACATGCCCGCCCTGCTGTTGTGGAACATGTGCACTCCATAGGAAACCTGTCCAATGGAGAGGGAAACCCTGATCAGCGCAATTTCACTGTGGGATCATTCACCTTGTATGGGGACGGAGCGTAGACCCTTCCACAATTCATATCTTTTTTTTGGAGCTTTTTTGGGAGTGTTTTTTTATGTTTCCCATTAATATCACTATTGCCCAGCTTGATTATGTTTTTTTTTATATTTTTTTGGGATCATTTTCAATGTTTATTTGCCCTTTTGTTCCATGCACATGTATCACACTTATCACTTTTTTGTAGGTTTCCCTGGTTTTGCTGTACATTGCTGACATAAATGGTTTCTCTTCCCTTTAAATCAGATCTAACGCCAGGGTTTCACTGGCGTTAGTTTTCAGCCTCGGATTTCACAGCGTTAGTGTGCGGGGAGCCTCTCCCCTTCCACTCTCCACCCATTGACCCCTTCTCTCTGCCCCTGGAGAGCCTTCCTCCGCCCTCCGGGAGCCTTTCCCTGCCTTCAGCGCTCATTTGCACCGCTGCGCATGTTATTGCGCGATAAGGTACCTGCGCGCCTGATAAAGCGCCATTATCGCGCGATAAGGTACCTTATCGCGTGATAACGTCACAGAGCGCACGTTAAGACAGTTTAGTAAACATGCCCCTTATAGTTTACTTTTCTCAACGCAATTGAGTTTCATATTTCCACAGAAACAACTTGACATATCCTAGTATGTCTCTGTACAGCGCTGTATACGCCTTATAGTGCTATATAAATAATTATTATTAGTAGTAGAAATATAAGTTACATAATAACAGTGCTGATCAACCCCTTGATACTTAAATAACACTTATCTGACAACCTAACAGCTTTCCATGCATCAAATTTTACCTTTTCTTCATAACATGGCTTAATACAGACTCTTTTCAATACCCATTTATATAACACAAACATTCACAGTTTATCCTATACATTAGATATCTTTACAAATGACCACGTTTTAAGATTTCTAGTACACACAAAATAGGTACTACACTCATAAATTTATGATTTCAAAAGGGTCAATCTAGGTGCCAAATTCACAAAGTTAGTAGCCTAAAGTTCTTTAGATATTGGCCTTTGTATCTGGATATAAATCACAATTATGCTTTTAGTATTTGTAAAGGTTGAAGTTTAATATTTTTCAATTCAACAATGAACAAAATAGTACAAATGTGATGTTTCGATCTCTGACTGGTAGAGATAAAGTAAATGAATATAACTGCAATAGGTGGAATTGAAAGGAAAATAGAATAATTTCTGTAACAGGCAGTATTCATTCTTTTTTGCAGTGATATGGAGGAGATAGAGTGTGATTTTAGCCACAAGCAAAGAAGCAAAACTTTGCTATGGGATGGAATGTATGCATGGGGATTTTATTTTAAATGGAGAAGAAAACTGAAAATATTATGCATCAGTTATGTACATAGGAAAGAACAATCCAAATTGCAGTTACAGCATGCAAGGTTCCACATTTGGAATTGCCACCCAGGAAAAGGATCTAGGCACCAGCATGGATAATATCTTGAAATCCTCTGTTTAGTATGTAGCAATGGCCAAGAAAGCAAATTGAATGCTAGGAATCATAAGGAAAGGAATAGCTTATTTAATCACCTCCCATCTAGACTCTTGCAACCTCCTCTTCGCTGGTCCTCCTCTGAATCATCTCTCCCCACCTCAATCTGTTCAAAACTCAGCTGCACTGCTAATATTCTGCCAGTGTTGTGCTCAGGTTATCCCTCCTCAACTCATTTCACTGGCTTCCGTTCAGTTTCCGCATCCAGTTCAGACTTCTACTGCTGCCATGCAAGTGCCTTCATTTGGCTGCTCCTCACTACCTTTCCTCTTTTCTCTCCCCCTACACCCCTCCTTAGGAACCCCACTGTTCTGGCAGATCCCTTCCACCTGTTCCCTTCTCGTCCACTGCCAACTCCAGGCTTCAATCTTTCTACTTTACTGCTCCTTATGCCTGGAACAAACTACCCTAGCCCGTACATCAGGCTCCATCTGTGGCCCTGTCCAAATCCAGGCTAAAACCTCACTCTTTTGAAACTGCTTTTGAATCCTGATTTCCCCGCCCCCCCCCTCCCCACCATCTCCTGTTTACCTCCTATGTCCTTCCTTACTATTCCACTAGATATATCCTAGTCCCCGGTTGTGCTGTCTATCTTGACTAGACTGTAAGTTCCTAGAAGCAAGGACTGTCTCTTACATGTCTCTGTGAAGTGTTCCATCCACCTTCTAGTGCTATATAATTAATAAGTAGTAGTACTAGTAGTAGAAATGAACAATATTATTATAATACCTCTATATTGCTCATGGTACAACCATAACTTGAATATTGTGTGTGCAGTTCTGGTCACCCTAGTTAAAAAAAAAAATATATATATATATATATATAACTGAATTAAAAAAGGTACAGGGAAGAATGACCAACATAATTACCCATTATGACCAACATAATGACCAGTCAAAGAAAACACCCAGCGCAAGGCAGAGAAACTTCAAATCTAAAAATTATAGCCCCGGCTCCAAACCTCCGCATGTGATATGTAATATGTAACCCTTATAGTATGCTCATAAAAAACACTTTCTTTTTGTCGGAGTAACCAGCCAGAGGAGGCAGGAACTGCAACCCGTCCCTCGCCGTGGTCACTCCATTTTAATCATTTTAAATGCTTGAGAAAAATCTATAACTTTAACTTATCTTGCTTGAATCCAGCCAACAAGGAATTCAAAGGACACAACGTGCCACGTTTCGAGCCATCCAGCAGTCACTGGCTCTGCATCAGGTGAAAAACTAGAATCCCAGAAAAATGGCTTTTGCAAAACTCAACACAACGGTCAGGTTTAAAGAGATGGCGTGTGACGTCAAACACACGTGAGAAGATCAGGTAGCCAATCAGTGATAACTCTATTACAAGCATTGAGAATTGGGGAAACCCACTGCTAGGGAATCCCAATAATGGCAATGTGACATAAACTCCCAGCTCATAGTAAAGTATACCATTCTACTGAGGCATTTAAACCCCGAGGGGAGACAGTATCTAAACGGAAAATCCATTGTTGCTCCATCCGTTGTAACTTTGCAACTCTGTCCCCTCCTCGGGGATCCGGTGGTATAAAGTCCAGCACCCTCCAACGCAACTGTTGAAACGAGTGATCCTCCTGAAGACAGTGGCTGACCATAGGCGCTGATACTGTTTTAGTCCGTAAACGAGACGCATGTTCCCCCAAACGAGTCCTAGCACTACGGGTAGTGCGACCAACATAAAACAACCCACATGGGCAAATGATAAGATACACAACATAAGATGAGTTGCAGGTGGTACGCCATTGAGAGCTATAGACGATAGATGTAGAAATGTCCAACCAACTAGGACCCGTCAATGCCATGGCACAATAATTGCAAGTGCCACATTCAAAATGACCCGGGTTATCATGAGACGTGGGGGGGCGATCCGAAGGCCATGTAGACTTCACAATGCGATCTCGTAAATTTGGCGCCCGTGAGTAAGCCACCCGAAGCCGCTTGTTTGCAAAACAGGGGTGAACTGATAAAACCGGCCAATATCGGCGTAAAATGGTCACAACTTTCGGGATTCCCACCAAATATGGAAAAATGCCGGTGAAATCTTCCCCCTCAGAGGTATTAGATGAAGAACGGGGAAAAAACAACCACTCTTGGTGTATAAACTGAGCCCGTTTAAAAGCTTTCTTAATCAATGAAAAAGGATACTCTCTGGACAGTAACCGATTCTGCAAATCAAACGCATGTTTGTAAAATTCGTCCAATGATGAACAATTTCGTCGAAGGCGCAAAAATTGGCCGAACGGGAGACCTCGCTTCAACGGTGAGGGATGAAAGCTTGAAAACTGCAACAAAGTATTCCGTTGAATAGGTTTGCGGAACAGAGTAGTTGTAAGACCCTCCGATGACAAAAAGACTGTAAGGTCCAGAAATTGAATGGACCGTCTATCAAAACTTGCAGTGAATTGAATATGTGGGGAATGTTCATTCAATGTTCCCGCACCAGGAATCAGTAATATTCAACCTGTCTGGGCGATCCCTTACTCCTTCACAACAGCAATTGTTAGAATTAGGGTTATCGTTTGTCCCGACTTCCCGGTACAATGGTTTTCAGGTTCGCATGGCACTTCATCGCCTTTTCCGTAAATTACGTGTGAGTCTCTATTTTTCTCAACATGCCCTAGGTGGAGGGGACCCCTCGGTCATTTCGGGTCCCTCTAGGTGGCTCCCCCCAGGAATAGTGGATCCAGTCATTTCAACATTTCAAGATCTTGTTCTCAGAGATTTGACTATTCTGGAGACAGCTCTACCTGCAACTTTTCCAAATCTGTCACGGGAGCAGTTTCAAGCTATGCGGGACCTTTTTGCCTCTGACCTTATAATCCGCCGAGCGGATAAAGGAGGGGCGATTGTTGTGTTGTCCCCTGATCAATACAATACTGAGATCCAGGTTCATCTTCAGAATCGACAGCATTATCAGCTGCTTCCACAAGATCCGACGCCAATAGTACTACAGAGTGTTCGGTCTTTAATGCTGCAGGCTTTACAGAATGGATGGATCATTGGACGTGAATTTAGGTTCTTGATTAATCCAGTTCCAAAGATCCCTGTGTTTTATCTCGTTCCTAAATTGCATAAGAATGCGCAACAACCCCCAGGGCGACCGATTGTGTCCTGTAGGGAATCCCTTTTGGAACCTCTCTCCAAATTCTGTGATGTATTTCTACAGCCTGCGGCATCAAAGGTCTCTTCGTACATTCATGACACAGGGGATTTCCTTACACAGTTGTCTTCATGTACTGATTATTCGGCATACACTTTTTTGGTATCCCTTGATGTACAAGCACTCTACACCAATATTAACCAGCAGGAAGTGCTTCATTATTTAGCTGATTATCCATTGGATCTCCCTACGAGGATCCCGCGATCCTTTTTGATAGCTATGTTAGATCTAGTGCTGAATAGCAATTATTTTTTACATGATTGCAGATTTTATAGACAAATATTCGGTATAGCGATGGGGGCTACGGTGGCCCCCTCAATTGCCACCATCTACATGGCTATTTTTGAGGATAACTATGTGTATCCCTCTTCACTTTTTCAATATGTGCCTTTTTGGCGTCGGTTCTTAGATGATGTGTTTTTTCTTTGGTCCGGATCTCAGGACGATCTACAGCGATTTATCAGTTCCTTGAATGAACATTCCCCACATATTCAATTCACTGCAAGTTTTGATAGACGGTCCATTCAATTTCTGGACCTTACAGTCTTTTTGTCATCGGAGGGTCTTACAACTACTCTGTTCCGCAAACCCATTCAACGGAATACTTTGTTGCAGTTTTCAAGCTTTCATCCCTCACCGTTGAAGCGAGGTCTCCCGTTCGGCCAATTTTTGCGCCTTCGACGAAATTGTTCATCGTTGGACGAATTTTACAAACATGCGTTTGATTTGCAGAATCGGTTACTGTCCAGAGGGTATCCTTTTTCATTGATTAAGAAAGCTTTTAAACGGGCTCGGTTTATACACCGAGAGTGGTTGTTTTTTCCCCGTTCTTCAGCTAATATCTCTGAGGGGGAAGATTTCACCGGCATTTTTCCATATTTGGCGGGAATCCCGAAAGTTGTGACCATTTTACGCCGATATTGGCCGGTTTTATCAGTTCACCCCTGTTTTGCAAACAAGCGGCTTCGGGTGGCTTACTCACGGGCGCCAAATTTACGAGATCGCATTGTGAAGTCTACATGGCCTTCGGATCGCCCCCGCACGTCTCATGATAACCCGGGTCATTTTGAATGTGGCACTTGCAATTATTGTGCCATGGCATTGACGGGTCCTAGTTGGTTGGACATTTCTACATCTATCATCTATAGCTCTCAATGGCGTACCACCTGCAACTCATCTTATGTTGTGTATCTTATCATTTGCCCATGTGGGTTGTTTTATGTTGGTCGCACTACCCGTAGTGCTAGGACTCGTTTGGGGGAACATGCGTCTCGTTTACAGACTAAAACAGTATCAGCGCCTATGGTCAGCCACTGTCTTCAGGAGGATCACTCGTTTCAACAGTTGCGTTGGAGGGTGCTGGACTTTATACCACCGGATCCCCGAGGAGGGGACAGAGTTGCAAAGTTACAACGGATGGAGCAACAATGGATTTTCCGTTTAGATACTGTCTCCCCTCGGGGTTTAAATGCCTCAGTAGAATGGTATACTTTACTATGAGCTGGGAGTTTACGTCACATTGCCATTATTGGGATTCCCTAGCAGTGGGTTTCCCCAATTCTCAATGCTTGTAATAGAGTTATCACTGATTGGCTACCTGATCTTCTCACGTGTGTTTGACGTCACACGCCAACATAATGACCAACATAATTACCCAGTAACCAATGCAGTTATTTCAACCACCTCACAGACCTCCCAAAACCAATAACGCTGAAACCAAGAAATGTTCATGATTCTGTCTTAATTTGTAAATAGTTACCTGTCTTAATTTGTAAATAGTTACCCCTGTTATCCAAGTTATTTCTTCCTGTTCAAATGTAAACACAAAGTACCATCGGAAATGTGTAAATTCTTTGTTCAATGTAAACCGCGCTGATGCTGAATAGTGCGGTATAGAAGAGACTTTAAATAAATAAATAAATAAAATAAATAACACAGGTACACTAAAAAAATTTTTTAAACTGCCTCTAATGTTTCGATTGATTTTTACGTTTTTTGGTGTGCTGAATCCAAATCTGGTAACCAATTTGCTCCATCACGTACAGATTTTTTGCTACATTGGGTTAGCAGTTTGAGGTGAACGTTTCAGATTGAGTGCGATCGAGATAAAAGTTTCTTGGATGAATTCTTTATACTAATTGTTTAGTAGTTATTCAAATAAGAATAAAGAAAATTGTAACAAGGCAGCACATAACATTAATGTCAACACAACACACTGTGATGGTAGCAAAATTGTCTGCACTTAAAACAGCCACATACATGTGCACAAACATTGAGCATATAAGAGCGAGGTTAGACACAAAGCAAAGCAAAGAAATATGCAAAAAATGTTGTACAGGTATGTATGTAAGAATAGAAAATGCAAACTGCACCATTGCAATACATGAAGACAAACACCCGATGGTGTGAAAATAAAATTCTAATAAATGAGATCCGACACTGTGGTAATAACTAGCAAATTTTTATTTCAAAGTTTAGTAAAAACACGATATTTGTCAACACAGTTTAGATTTTAAAGTCATTCTTGGGTCAATCAATCTCCTGGTGGGCCCGTTTCTTCTTCCCCCGAATGCTTCTCTTGGTGCGCTGCTTGGCGTATTTTTCATCTGGGGTTTCCCGCAGCAGCAACCAGCAGAAATCAGCCATCATAGTGGTGTTCCATCTTCCTTGGTACCTTCTCTCTGCGTCCTTGATGTCCTGGTGAAACCTTTCACCTTGTTCTTCACTGTACGCCCCCAAGTTTTCGGGAAAGTAGTTCACATGGGAGTGCAAGAAATGGACTTTCAGGCTCATGTTACAGCCTTGTTCTTTGAAGGCATTGAGCATCCTGGCAACAATATCCTTATAGTTCTCATCCCGCCTGTTCCCCAAGAATTTGAGAACAACATCCTTGAAGGAATCCCAGGCTTCTTTTTCCTTCTCAGACATCGTTTCAGCGAATGCTCCATCTGAAATGAGTTTCCTTATATCAGGGCCAACAAACACTCCTTCCTTTAGCTTTGCTTCAGAAAGTCGGGGGAACTTTGAGCAAAGGTACCAAAAGCACTCACCATCTTTTGGAAGGGACTTGATGAATTGCTTAATGAGACCCCCCTTAATGTGGAGAGGTGGTAATAGAATTTTATCACGAGGTACCAAGCTCTCATGAAGAACATTTTTCTCACCGGGTCTCAAATACTCCCGAATTGGCCAGTCTTTTTTCCCCCAGTGTAGGTCGCGGGCCCGGCTATCCCACAAGCAAAGGAAGCAGGGATATTTGGTGAAACCGGATTGCTGCCCTAATAGCATGGATAGAATTTTAAAGTCTCCACAAATCATCCACTTATGTTCATCATAGCGAATCCTCTGAAGAATCAGGGCCAAATTCTCGTATTTTTCTTGGAGAATAACAGAGTGAGCAATAGGAACTGAAGCGAATGTGTTGCCATTATGAAGAAGAACACCTTTTATGCTGTCTTTTGACGAATCAATGAACAGCCGCCATTCAGCAGGATCATACTTGAGTTTAAACTTTTCCATCACTCCGTATATATCGTTGTAAAATACCAAATCTTCCTCTTTGCTGAAATACTTCAAAAATTGTGTCTCGCGGTTGCGGTACCAATAAAATGTTGTTCCTGGTGATAATAGATTTTTCTGTTGAAGCCGAGAACCTAGCAGTTGGGCAGCATCTTTTGGGAGTCCTAAATCCCGGACTAAATCATTCAATTCAGCTTGAGAGAAAAGTTCAGGTTTCGGATCTGGTTCAGTTTCAAACTCGGAAGTACTGGACTCATTGGGAAAAGCCATCTGATGAGTCTCATCATGATCAGAACTGTCCACACAAATATGATCCAAAGATTTTGGTAGTTCAGGCACAGGTACTTCGTTGCTATGAGGCATAGGGCTAATTGCTGAGGGAAGGTTGGGGTAACTTATTACGTTCTTATTTTTTAAGTTGTATCCCTTCACAATGCAAGAGCAAAAATAGCAGTCACTGCTGTGGTCTCTTTGTTCACGCCACATCATAGGTATTCCGAAACGAAATGCTTGTTTTTTACCTTTCATCCATAAGCGTAGATCTTCCTCACATGTCTTGCACACTTTGTGAGGAGCCCACGGTTTGTCTTGATCGCCTAACTTCAAACCGAAATAGGCGAAATATACTTTTTAAATAAATGCAGAAATGTTCCTCTGCCGCTTTTTCACGGTATATTCCCCACAAATAAAACAAAAACTGTCCGGAGAGTTGACGCAACCTCTGGCTCTGTGAGCCATCACAAATACACAGCACTGCAAACTACAACTGTAGTGAACCACTTTGGAATAAAGCTGGATTACAACTGAGCAAACAAAAGGTAATAATGAACTTGCAAGAAACTGAAATTTGACAGGAACGTTCATGTCGCAACCACCGTGTTTGAGCGAGTGAACGAGGCGAGGCGAACAGGAAAGAACATGCGACAGCGCGAGTACTGGATTTAGCCCCCCGCCTCCCAATTGTCCTGTTAATGTATAAAATGAATACAAAACACTCTAAAATATCATGAGGGAGTGTTTCTAGTTAGTTAACCATTACAACCTCTATTTTGGGCCAAGAAAATAAACTGCAGTCGGCTAAAAAGAAATTATGTGAACATTCCTTATATGGGTAAGAAATCTAATTTTGCAAGAAAACGTGACGTGATGGAACATTTTGGCTATTTTTCCTGGATTCAGCACCCCAAAATCTATAGGAATCAGTTGCAAAACTGGAGGCAGTTTTTTGGTAGTGTACCTGTGTAATACAAGGATAGGATATCCCTATGATGGAAGACTTAAAAGGTTAGGGCACTTCAGCTTGGAAAAGAGACAACTGAGGGGAGTTATGATAAAGGCCTATAAAATAATGAGTAGAGTGGAATAGGTAAATGTAGATCGGTCATTTATTCCTTCAAAAAGTACAAAGACTAGGGGAGACTCAATGAAACTCCAATTTAATACATTTAGGAGTAATCGAAGAAAATATTTTTTTCAGTCAATCTGTAATCAAATTCTGGAAATTGTTGCTGGAGGATGTAGAAAAAGCTGTTAGTGTATCTGGGTTTAAAAGAGGTTTGGAAAAGTTCCTGGTGGAAATGTGCATAAACCATTATTATTAAAGTAGACTGGGAGAAATACCTTTCTTACCCCTGTCATAAACAACATGGAACCTGTCTATCTTTTGGGAAACAGACACGATTGGTCACTGTTGGAAATAGGATACTGGACTTGATGGACCTTTGGTCTGACCCAATACAGGCATATCTTATGTTCTTATCAGCATCAATCCATGGTGCGAGCATACCTTGAGTATCATGCAATTCTGTTTGCTCCATCTCAAAAAAGGATAAAATGGAGCTAGGTGATTATAAGACAGTATGATTTGTAATAAAAGCTAAGGCAGAGTACAGACACATCAAACTCAGGTCCTGGATTTCAAACATGCTGTTTTTAGTAAAAATGGGGAGGTATCTGAAGGAGAAGCTGACAGGGCAGGAGGAAATAGGGAAGTGAGAAACAGTGAGCTAAACTGAAAGGATCTTAAAGAGTTCTAACCAGTTCTCCTAAGGATAATTTTAATAAAACATTGGCAATGGGAGAGGTTCCACATGATTGGCGAAGGGCTGATGTGGTCTCTCTTCACAAAAGTGGTAAAAGAGAAGAAATTGGAAACTACAGGCCGGTAAGCCTGCCTTTAGTGGTGGGAAACGTAATGGAGATGCTACTGAAGGAAAGGACAGCAAACTTTCTATAGGCCAGTGAATTGAAAGATCCAAAGCACAACATAGCCTTACCAAAGGCAGATTGTCTCAAATGATTTCTTCAACTGGGTAACTACAAAACTAGATTGAGGTCATGAGCTGGATATGGACTACTTTGATTTCAGGAAAAACTTTTGATACTGTTCCTGAGAGGAGGCTCATGAATAAACTCAGTAGCCTGAGGTTGGGATAAGATGGTGAACTGGATCAGAAATTGTTTGACAGATGACAGATGGTGGTAAATGGAGTTTACTCAGAAAAAAGGCGCATAGTGGAGTACCTCAACGATCTGTTCTAGAACCAATTCTTTTCGCTATCTTGGTGAGAAGTATTGCTGAAGGGTTAGAAGGAAACGTTTGCCATTTTACAGATGACACAAATATTTGCAACAGACTAGACACCTTGGAGAGAGAGTGATCTACAAAATTAGAAGAATGGGCTAATGCTTGGTAGTTAAACTTTAATGTGAAGAAGTGCAGAGTAATACATCTTCTAAGGATACATCTGTAAGTATGTGTGTACGACTGATCATGTGTCCTTTCATTGTGGGCATGCAAATAGGTAGAGCATGACGGAGTGCAAATTTATGCACATAAGTTATAAATACTATAACTTAAGAAATGTAGGCACAGGCACTTAAACTTATTTCCCCATTCTATGAATAAAAGTAGGTGCCTGCTTTTATTTATAAAAAAAGGTTCAAGATAGTGTCTTTCTGGGTGTCTAAAATGAGGCACCCAGTTATGGAATTACCCTTTTGCTGCACAGAAATCCAAAGAAGCTGCATGTAATAGGAGATGAGATGATGTTGTGCAAAGAGCAAGAGAGAAATCTCAGGGTGATAGTGTCCGATGATCTCAAGGTTGAAAAACACTGAAACAAACCATGACCAAAGCCAAAAGGATTCTACGCTACCGAAAGGAAGAGGTGATAATGCCCCTGTACAAATTGTTGGCGAATCCTATTTTGGAGTACTGTTTTCAGTTTTGGAGGCTGTTATCTCACTAAGAATATAAAGAATTGAAGCAGTTCAGAGTAGGAAAACCAACATAAGAGACTTAAAACCTAAGGGGCATGTTTACTAAAAACCGCTAATTTGCGCGCCGCAAAATAGCGCACTAAAAGCGGTACTTAAGAGCACTTAAACGCCCCGCAATCGTGCGTGTCACCCCCGCACAGGTGCGCAGCACAATAATGGGCCCCGCACAAGTACGGGCCCGCAAATGTCCGATAGAGGCGTGGAACGGCTAACGGAGGGCGGAGGAAGGTTCCTGAGGGGCGTAGAGACGGGTTTAATGGGCGGGGAAGGGGAGGGGAGAGGCTCCCCGCACATTATCGAGGCCGAATCCCAAAGCAAAACTACCGCGAGTGAAACACTCGCGGTAGAGGGCATTTAAAGGGAAGAGAAACCATTTACGTCAGCAATGTACAGCAAAATCGGGGAAACCTGAAAAACGTGAGCAGTGTGATACATGTGCACAGCACAAAAGTGAAAATAAAAATAGAAAGTGACCACAACAAAAATATCACAAATAGTAATGCAGCTGAGGAACAGTTATAGTAATGGGCAAATATAGAAAACACACCCAGGAAAGCTCCAGAAAGAAGAAAGAAATGAATATTGGAAGGGTCTACGGAGCGGAGACTCATCCAAAACAAATGTCCTTTTTGGAGCTTTCCTGGGAGTGTTTGCTATGGTTGCCCATTAATATCACTTTTGCCCAGCATGGTGATATATTGTCCCCCAGTGTCTGTGGTCATTTCCGGTGTTTATGTGCACGTGTGTCACCAGACAGAGTGCATGTGCCCACAGTAAAAATGCGTAGAGCAGGGTTTGTGACTCCATCCTGCCAGGTATACTACCTCCAGGGGCTGCATTGTCTCTGTGGCCATAGTGTGGTGCAGCAGACAGAGCCAGTACCTCTAGAACCAGAGGGTCAGAGGTTCAAATCCCAGCTGGGGCACATGCCAGCCCAACCCCTATATTTTACCCACCACTAAACAAAGATAGCGCAGACACCCCTGTATTGCAGGGAACATAAGCATTGGGAAAACACCCATATTTTACACAACACTGCAAAAACACAACAACAATGGGCATTACCTACAGCCAAATCCCCCAAATGCAGTCCCGTACTGCCACATTGCAATCTGGTCATCTGCTGTTTCTGAGAGAAGCTCATGCCAGCATGTTGGCGGACGAGTACATGTGGTGCAGGGGGCAATGGCTGCTAGCCACAGAAGACAGAGGCCTAGCCATGTGCAGGCTGGCACAGTCCACTGCAACAGACAGGCCCTGCCGGATCCACAGTCATGGATGTTCCAGGGAAACCAGCCAATCTGTGGCTACACGGTGGTGCAGTGCACACAGACAGTGCATGCAAGAACAAAAGGTCACAGGTTCAAAGCCCAGCTGGGGCTTCTGCCAATCCTAGCCACATATTTTTCCCACACCTACACAGTGATAGTAAGGACACACCTTTCGTGTCGAGGACATATGCAATGGTAATACGTCTATCTTTTACCCCACTGAGCACAGACACCATGAACAGGGGCAGTACCTAGAGCAGACTCTCCCAAATGCATCCGTGGTGTGCCACACACCAGTCAGGTTCCATGCTGCCACTCATACAAATGCCTGTGCTGTATATCTATGCACCACCCCCATGGCATGTAGATGTAGCTCATGCATATTCATGAGGGACAGCAGGAAAACACGAACAGTGTGATGCAGACCTGGACTGGGGTTGGGAATCTCTGCCGTAAAGCAGCAGCCAACAGGGGCAGACACACCCACACCCACACCCACAGGCCCCATTGGCCAATGTCTCCTGGAGAGGCAGAACAGTGGACCCTGCGTGCATCTCCCAATACTAGCACCTGCATACCTTAGCAATGTCACCCTACACCTGAGGTATACGGTACACAGCTCTGAGACGTTTGCTAGGAGTACTGGCAGATAGATATCCATACGTTACGCACATACTGCTAGTTGACCCCATCAGAACAATCTGTTAGGTGTTTGCAGGGCGTGCTCCAGGACTGGCCTCTGACGGTGTTTACCACCCTGGGGAGTGACCCCCAGCAGTACTGCGTACCATATCCATGCCTTGCCGTGCCTAGGACAGGTTTGGTGGCCAAGGCTAATTACCTCCTCAATAGTAGCACCATGCTGGCATAGGTGTGGAAGTGTGTGTCTGTCTATACAGTGGGTGCTGGCTGCAAGCCCCTTCCACAGCCCACACTGCCAGCACTGTTGCCAGTATTGGCCTGCTAATGTACATAATGAGTAGCAAGGGACCATGGGTATATCTCAGACAGGGTGGGCTGACCAGGATGCAGCTGCACAGGGCATAGGGCACTGGCAGGGACATGGTAGTGCCCGGCCACCACCTACACAGACAGGGAGACCTCTGTATGTGCTGCTGGGGGATCACTCTCACCCTGAGTGTGCAGTGATGGCAGCATGGCTAGGCACACCCATAGTGCTGTATTGTGTTTCTCTCATGTGATATATATGGGTTTCCTGTTGGGGCTTTTTCACTGACTTATCTGCTTGTGTGTGCTGCCACCCCAGTTGTGGGTGCATGCATTTCCATCAGGTCCAACCAGCAGACTGAGCACAGATGGTATGTGTCTTGATGGAGTGCTTTGCAGGGTGCAGTGGCTGATGGCTTGCTGCAGGAGAATATCAGATAGTGGTGGGGTGCATCTATGAATATCCAGGCCTAATGTCTGTCTGATATTGTGTTATGGATGTGGAGCTGGCTGGGGGGGTGTGTCTATGTCCCCAGCAGGACTGTGGTTGATGGTCAACTCTGCTGCCATGGGGGGGGGGGAAGGGAGAGAGGGAAAGGATAGTATGGGGATCTGTTGGTGGGAGACCCTGTTTTGTCCACCAGGGGGGGGGGGGTTGTTCCACTAACTGTGGCAGACAGTGATCTCCAAGATGTTTATGCAACACCTACCTATTTCACAGGTTATTGCTGCTTTGGAGCTCTGGCATGGCCGCATTCAGCCATGCAAGGTGTTGTGCACCTGGTCCTGGGCGCATCATCACACACTCAGGGTGGGCATAGTAACCGCACAATGTGATGGTGTTTAGCTACTCTTTGCCATTTGTCCACCCACTCAGGACACCCTACCAGGCCGAGGTGCTGTGTGGGTGCACAAGGACACCTCCCCCTACCAGGCCGGGTAGCTTTAGGGGTGCAGTTCCCATCTTGTGTGCATCTGTGGACAGCTGATTTGCATGTGCAGTGCATCATGGGTACGGGTGGCCTAACCCTATCCTGTTTACACCAGCAGACTGTCTGTGATGTGACGTGCAGGCTATCTGCAGCCAGGCAGGAGCTTGCTTACAGCTATAGAGGTGTAGCCCAATGGTTACACCACTGCCTATGCAGCCAGAAGTCATGGGTTCATACCCACAGTGGGGTTCTGTGATAGGGTTTTCCAAAGCATTTTTTACATTTACTGTACATATGTTGATGCCTGCAATAAAACCCTCAGCGTACTGTACCCATACGGTGCCTCTGAGGGTGCTTTATTGGGCGCCCTATAGGGCACTTTATGGTTGGCATCCATATAGGGTGCACTATACATTATCCTGTGTCGCAACATACATGCTGCCCTATAGGGGACATTCTAGGGTGCCTTGGCGGACGGTGCACTGTAACATGTGCCTTATGGTCCGCCTTATGTTAACATGCTGTGAGAGTGCGTTTGCTAGTAGTTATCACAAAATAGAATTAAAAAGTCTCCTAAAGCACTCCACAACATAAAATATACTGCCTCAGCTAGCCTTTTTCAATGGGCATTGTGAGGGATTGAACCCCTGGGTCCCTGCACCATTGGTCAGTGTCTTACCCATTGTGCTGTGGCTGTGTTCCTTTGCTTTAGCATCAGCGTGCCGCCTTGTGGCCATCATCGTGCCACATCCTGCTGCACACAATGAACAGTGCGCCGCCTTATGCCGCCCCACAATGAACAGTGCGCCGCCTTATGCCGCCCCAAAATGAACAGTGCGCCACCTTATGCCGCCCCAAAATTAACAGTGCGCCGCCTTATGCCGCCCCACAATGAACAGTGTGCCGCCTTATGCCGCCCAAAATTATTTTGCCTCCTGACACACATTTCCACATTCAAGGTGGTGCCTCAGCCAGCCTTTTTGGGTTGCACGCACTGGGGGATTGAACCCATGGCCCCTGCACCATTGGTTATTGTCTTCACCGTTGTGCTACGGCTCTGTTCCTATATGTGCCCAGCTGCGCCCCACTTAGCCTTCCCACGCGCTAATGTGGGCCTCGCACATTAACTTGACGCGCACACATACAGTCTTTTTTTTTCCTTTTTCGGCCTGAACCGCCCACTCCTTATATGGCATAGGCACACTACCGTGGCCCCGCACGTTAGGAATGTTTAGTAAACATGCCCCTAAGTGTGTATAGTCTAGAGGAGAGGAGGGACAGGGAGGATATGACATCGCTGTTTAAATACTTACAAAGTATTAATCGACAAACAAATCTTTCCAAAGATGGGGAAGCTATAGAAGACATGAAATTAAACTGCATGCAGTTAAACTTAAAAGCAACATCAGGAACTCATTTTTACGGAAAGGGTGGTGGATGTCTGGAATGCCCTCCTGGGTGAAATGGTGGGGAGAAAAGCAGTGACTGAATTTAAAAAGCAGTGAGATAAACATAAAAGATTCCTATACAACAAGAGGATGGAATCAAATCTAGAGCATTTTCATTAAAAGCAAAACTTAAATGAACTTCGCCCTTCAAAAAAGGCAGCAGGGAAGTAAACCTGCATGGAGCGGCAGTTAAAAGCTAAAAAAAAAAAACACAGGAGGGTAACCTGCATGAATCAGCAGGTACAACCATAGCCACCTTACTGGGCAGAATAGATGGGTCATGCTAGTTTTGTCTGCCCTCATTTACTATGTTACTGTGTTTAGAAAAGGTCTAGAGAAGAGCAACAAAAACGATAAAGGGGATGGAACACCTCACTTATACAGAAGGCCAAGAGCCTCATACTAAAAAAAAAAATAATAATAAAAAAAAATAAATATATCTGCAGTACCTGAATGAACTCCACTTTGACTGGTAGAAAAGCAATATATAAGCCTAAACAAATAAAGCACCTGCAGTAAGCTTTAGCACAGGAAGTACAAAGACTATATGCTGTAAATTCACAGGGCATGCCCAGTATCTGCCCTGCATTTACTGCACAAAGCAGACGGTTATTGCAGGGGCTTGCTTCACATGCTGTGGCTGATATACCAAGGCATGTAATGCAGGGCTAAAGTACAGAAAACAATTGGCAGCCACAGCAGCACAACCCCACCTGCCCCCAAAATAATTCCCCCATAGATACTCCCTTCCCCCAACATAGCACCTCCCTGTCCAATTCCATTCATGATCATTCCTTCTGACAGTAACCCCGGATCTGTTCCCTCCTGATCAACACTCTCCCGAACAAGCAAGATTGCCCTCAATCCATATTCCCTCCCTGATCAGCAAATCCCTCACAAGCAAGACCCCTCTGGAACATGCTCCAAAAGTGACCCCCCCCAAACCAAAGATAATGCCCCACACCACACCCTGACCTTCTCCCCCTGACCCCACCCTCGCAGTTCTCACTCAGCAGTGCCATTGTTTAGTAGACTGGGACAGAGGTGGTCCCCTCCTCTCCTGCCCCGGTAGCAGCTGGGTTCCAAAATGGCAGTGATGACACCCAGCACGTCTCATTGTAGTTCCTCTAGGGGTCAATCTTCCATATGATGGCAATCACTCTACCATATAAGGCTGATTCACCTGTAGCAGTAGTACCGTGGGACTAATGGTCTGACAAAGTGGACTCTTGTCCTCAAAAACTCATGCCTCACTAAATTGGTTAGTCTGACAAACGCACAGAAGATCTCTAAAGAAAAAGAAGGGACTTTATTTGATATGAAAGGGCAGGTTAGATAGTCCATGTGATCTTTTTCTGCTGTCACGTTTCAATGTCTATAAAATGCTACCTACCTCTGTCATTTTCACTTTCCACATATGTAAATGCCACAGGATACATGGATTTAAAAGGGGCATGGTTTGGATGATCCAAGAAAATATTGGGGGGGGGGGGGCATTTTCAAAGCAATTGACGTGGTTAGAAGACCTGCTGTGTTAATCATGGCAAGTGAGATACTCAGAGTCGCTAACAGTTAATGTCGCTGAATATCCCCCGGATGCTAGCCAACGAGTACTAGGTCGTTCCATGGGCAGTTTGGAGACAGCACTTGGATAACCAGGCAGTGGCGACATTCAGCAGTGAAAATTAGGCACCTTAAAGGCTGGCCTAACTTTCACCACTGACAATAACCAAGCAGTAGCTGAATATCACCACTGTCCAGCCAACCTGAATATTCAGTCCTGGTGGCCAGATACTGAATATCCAAGTTTAAAGTTCAGTGAGAAACTGCTAGCTGCTGTAATCACATTAACAGCTGTCACTAATATCCTCCCCCCATATTTTTTATTCACATTTTACAATAGAAATACATGTATTTTTAAAAATTTCTCCATCAGCATTTACACCTGCTCAAAGGCAGTCATAATGACGAGGGGGCATTTGTGCTTATCTCAGTGGTGCCCAACACCCAGGGCCAGCCCGTTCACTAGGCGGACTAGACGGCGGACCTCTGTGGGCAGCACAGCACAGCACCTGTAGCAGGCCATGTGCTTCAGCACACATGGCCTGCCGCTTCTGACCCCCTGAAGTTGTGTCGGAGGGGGATCAGAAGTGGCAGTCCATGTGTCCCGAAGCACATGGCCTGCCACTACTGCCATGCCGCACTGAGCTCCCCCCCCAACCCCGCCACTGGAATCAGTGGCAGCAGGGAGCAATGACATTGCTCAGCATGGGGGGGGGGGAGGGTGGTGCAGCATGGCGTGGTGCAGCACAGTTTGTAGAGGGGAGAGCGACACAGCCAGGGCTTCTGCCTGGGGTGACAGAAACCCTTGGGCCGGTCCTGCCAACACCATTTCAAAAAGTATTTAAAGAGAATTGTTTCAATCAACTCCTTAACTGACTCCTCTTGTACGTGTAATGTAATATCCAACACTTACACATGTAAGTTGTTCAAAATATATGTGTCAGTTGCAAGATCAACACTTGCATAAATAGGAGGCAATTTATAAGGAGTTAAATAAACATAACATCAGTGCACATGAATCACATATTTTCATTGACGTGCATGGCTGGACCTTTACACTCATATTTTAGTTGGTCGTTTATTCTAGAAGCATGCATATCAGGCCTGTGGTGTATGTACTTTCACTGTGGGTGTGCACAGGAGCAAAGCTTGGGTGGCCTATAGGCAGAGTGAACATTTATATGCCTATATTATAAAATACTCTATGCATGTTCTTTAAAAATCTAGGCGTGGGCATATAGAGCTGCCCTTATGTTGGTCTAATTGATCGTGCTTAGATTTGCTGTGCATATCCCAAGATAAGTGTGCGCGTAGCTGACTCTATAAAACAGGCATGATAGACATGCAGCAGCCTGCATGTTAACTAGGTGTTACATAATTTATAAAATTATCCTTCCCGTTACCGGTATTTACATGTGTAAAGCCCCAAGTGATGGTGCTCATTTATTTTTTTTGAATGGGTATTTTGTGAAATGGCATTTGCTGCTGGATATGCTGGTGAATATATGTAAAATACTTGGGACACCAAAGTCAGGACATTCCCAATTTCCAATTTCCTACCCTATGGACAGCAAATATCCCTCACGATGAGTAACAAACAACTTTTCACTCACTTAGCCTTGTCTCCAACAAAAAATGGTTTTAGGGACCAAGTGAGTGAAGAGTCATTTCCTACCTAGACATCCTGTGCAAACCGCTATGATTGCTTGATATGGCGGTATATAAATCACACAAATACATTAATAAATAAAATGGGTCTTTAAAGCTGTATGTTAATGTACGATTTTAATGGCTTTCATAAATAATTCCCCAATTGCATCTTTCTAGTGCTATATATAGAATGTATGATTTTAAAAAAATTGTGATCCAATCATCCACTTACTAAGATGTTTGGGTTTCCTGTTTCCAAACTTTGACCTAACTTTGCCCTACTGCTGTGTGATGGACTTGTGGGGAATTTTAGAAGATCCAAGTGCAATCTGGGATGTCTAAGCAAGAACGTCTAGAAATAAATGCAGGCATGTTCAGGTGCAGACATGATTTCACAAACCTGGACATGTCGGATAGCGACGTCAGTAGGGTCTTCTACCTGGACAACTCCAGAACAGTATTACTGAAATTAGACATCCAGGATAGCCTAATGGTTAGAATAGTTGAGCAGTCACTGGACTGTCATGGTTCAAATCCCACTGCTGCTGTTGACATTGTGGTGAGTACTAGGGGTAAACCATGGAAATCCACTGCTTACCCCTGGGACAAGCAACCTAGAATCCATTTACCTTTTTGGGAACTTGACAGGTACTTGTGACCTGGATTGGCCACTGTTGGAAACATGATACTGGGCTTGATGGACCCTTGGTCTGATCCAATATGTTATATCTTATGTTTTATGGCTATCATTAGGAATGCATATGTAAAAACTGTTTTGTACTTTAGGAAATGGCTTCAAGCATTTCTATGTCCACAAGGCTAAGCTCGCAGCAGAGTGTGGCTGGCAAGAGTTGGAAGATTGGTAACAGATGTGATATAATTTTAATTGTTTTTATGTTGTTGTTTTTTATGTTTTGAAATATATCTTTATTCAGTAAAGCTTTTAGAAAAATTAAGTACAGCTTTTTAAGCATAACAAAACTGACACAGTCAAATTTTCAATTGACTGGGCTAGTCATATAGGTGTTCAGCAAAGCCCAGTTTTTATTTCGGCAAAGTAAGTGATCCTTTCATAGTTATATGTCTGGCACACTAAATTCCACGATATGTTTTAAGCATAAAAGTTGAATTATTCTTCCAATTACAGAGAATTAATTTTAAAGACAATGAGAGCAAGAAGATTAGCAAAACAAGATTTTGGCAATGGGTTTTGCCTTCCAAAGATTTTGACACGATTTTAAAAGTCAATTGCTCATGAATATCTAAGGTATTATGTTTTTATTTGCACTGGAACCTGCTTCGGAAAACTGACTGCCAGGAGGCCATGATTTTTTAAATAATAAATAAATAGATAAATGAAAATGTTACCTCTGAGATCTACAATACTCTACAAACCCAAGAATTATTTCTCTTTGTTACTGTGCTGACTGCTACTCACTGCAGGCAATCACAATATGCAACAAGTTCCTGATGCCTCAGATATAATGAATTCATTTATTTCTTCACTGGGCTTACATTTGTACAAGGTTAGATTTATGAGCGTAAACATCACATCCAACAAGTTAGTTTGCCTCCACCAATATAAACTCTTTGCTAAATTATTAAAATGAAAATGTAATTGAAGTAAGAAGGTTCTCTGGGGCTATATTGCTGTTCTGCACAGGCTATCAATATACTCCTGTAAGATGGCTGTAGCAGTTTGGTAGCTCGTGATCAAGAATATGCTTCTCAAGTTTTTCTATTGGTGCTGCATTTAGGGGTTCATGGAACTGATGGTGGTCCCCACTGAAAATCTTAGGGGTATGTTTACTAAACTGCGCTAATGTGCGCGGCGCACATTAGCATGCGCTAAGGTACCTTAGCACACGCTAATGTCGCATTATGGGGCACAAATGTGCCCTGCACAGGTGCGTGGCGCACTAAAATGCATGCTCATGTGCGCGGCGCGCTAATGTGCGATAAAGGCGTGGAAAGGCTCCCGGAGGGCGGAGGAAGGCTCCCCAGGGGCGGAGAGAAGGGGTCAATGGGTGGAGAGTGGGAGGGAGGGGAGAGGCTCCCCGCACACTAGCAGGGCTGAAATTCAAGGCAAAAAATACCGCGAGTGAAAACCTCGCGGTAGAGCCGATTTAAAGGGAAGAGAAACCATTTCTGTTAGCAATGTACAGCAAAACCAGGGAAACCAACAAAACAGTGATAAGTGTGATACATGTGCACGGAACAAAAGTGCAAATCGTAAACAATGCAAATGACCCCAACAAAATAAAATAAAATTATAATCAAGCTGGGCAATAGTGATAGTAATGGGAAACAGCAAAAAACACTCCCAAGAAAGCCGCAAAAAATAACAGGTAATGCCTCAGCCAGCCTTCTTCATTGGGCACAGTGGGGGATTGAACCCATGATCCCTGCACCATCGGTCAGTGTCTTAAACATTGTACTGTGGCTCTGTTCCTGTGCTTGTACATCAGCGCGCCACTTATGCTTCCCGCGCAAGTTTCTCATGTGCTAATGTGCGCGGCGCACATGAGCGCACAGCGCACATTAGTGCATGATTAATCCCGGTTTGCTTTCTTCAGACTGAAACGCCCACTCCTTATATGGCATCCTGCACACTAGCGCGGCGCGCATCTAACGGGGTTTTAGTAAACATACCCCTTAGGGTGCTTTTTGATGGATATAAGAAGTTCAGGAGATGTCTAATCACTTTTGCTTTATTTATTCAGTTTCAGCTAAACACCACTTTGTATCTGCATTTGGATATTAGATTTATTATTTGCTTTTCTGAATTTGAGCTCAAGGCTTCCTTTTGCTAGTTTATGTTTGTGTCAACATACATCAATTAGAATTAAGCACATACAGTTGTGGTCAATATTATTAGCACCCTTGCAGTTCAACCCCTTAATGCCCACTATCTCCTTTAAAAAAAAAAGTGGCCAATGAAAATGGCTTTTGACTAGTTATGAACACACATTTGAAACACAAAAGAATCAAAACAAAACTAATTAAAAAAGGAAATAGTAGGAAATAGTATAAAAATGGGGACCTTACCAGGACATGATGTTTGGCACCCCTATAAACAATTCATATCAGGTTTTTACAGAAGAACTACATTCCCATTGCAGTAGTATTAGACGCATCTGTGATCAATTGTCATTACTCACTTAACTTGAATCAACCAATGAATGATGGTTCTAATGTTTAAAATGGCCACATTTTCCATGTTCCATTTTCAGAATGGTGAAGACAAGAGAGCTGCCTGAGACCATCAGAAAAGCTATTATCACCAAACATCAAACCTCAAAGTGATATAATTCCATCTCCAAAGACCTTG
This sequence comes from Ichthyophis bannanicus, assembly GCA_033557465.1. Lineage (NCBI taxonomy): Eukaryota > Metazoa > Chordata > Amphibia > Gymnophiona > Ichthyophiidae > Ichthyophis > Ichthyophis bannanicus. Next base: position 608,017,084 of record CM066033.1, read on the forward strand.
GGATTCCTGTGTCAACAGTTTGCAATGTTAATAAGTATTCTGCTCAAGGAATTGTCAAGAACCTCCCAGGGCATGGCGAGAAGAGAAAAATGAATCCAAGAAGCCTTTGAAGGTTAATACAAACTGTTGGGGAGAAAAAAAGAAACAATGTACAACATCCAAAGAGCTTAAGGCTGACCTGGAGCAATCAGGAGTGGTGGTTTCAATCCACACCATACGCCATACACTAAACAAAACAAGGACTTCATGGATGAAGGTCAAGGATGATCCCACTGCTCAAAGACAGACATAAAAAGGCACCCCTGATCTTTGCCCAAACTCACCTTGAGAACCCACAATCCTTCTGGGAAAATGTTCTATGGGCAGGTGAAACCAAACTTGAGCTCTTTGGTAATACAGATGAGATATATATTTACAGGTAAAGAAATGAAGCTTATAAGGAAAAAAAACACACCCTTCCTACAGTTAAATATGGTGGAGATTCTATAATGGTGTGGAACCTTTCTGCTACCTCAGGAACAGGAGACCTGGAATGTATTAAAGGAATCATGAAGTCAGGACTATCAAGGTATTCTGGAACGAAATGTGCTACTTAGGAGTATGTTTACTAAACCGCGATAAAGGAGCAAGAGTGCCATTAGCGCACGCTAACTGGGCATATGCACCCGTAGCATGTGCAAAAAGCCACTTTAGCACATGCTAACGGTACCAGCCACCTCAACATCCACTAATGGATGCTTGCTCCCTTAACACAGGCACCTTAACAGCAGGAACCCTAACGCAATTCAAAACCTGACTTAAAGGGTGTTTTTTGAGGAGAGCGAGCCTACTTAACATCTGCAATGTGATGCACAGACAGGGGAGCCCAAGTGAATGATAGTAGTGCTCCACTAGCAGCAACAGCATAGTACCCAAGTATAAAATGTGATGGGGCAAAGGAGATGGCACATGGGTCAAGTAGTGGAAGCGTCTGGTGCACAGGGGGGACCAGGCAACTGCCTAGATGGCACATAGGAACATAAGACTACAAAATATGCCAAACTGTATCAGATTAAGGTCCATCATGCCCAGTATCCTGTGTCCAACAGTGCACAATCTAGGTCACTAGTACCTAGCAGTTTCCCCCAAAGACACACAGGATCCCCAATAACTGTAATGGGGCAAGCAGTATATAGCCCGGGTCCTCTTTAGCAATGGTTTATGGACTGTTACCCAGGAACCCGTCCAAACTTTTCTAAACCCAGCTACACTGACAGCTTTTACCACATCCTCCAGTAATGGATCACAGGGTTTGATTATGCGTTGATTGAACAAATATTTTCACTTAGAAGACCCAAATGGGTTACACTGTAGCCACATTGCAGGTCCCCTAGTCTGTCGACAGTTTGATGGCATAAAAAAGCGACCATCATTTACCTGTTCCACTCCGGTCAATAATCTATAGACCTCTATCATATCTCCCCTCAGCCATCTCTTCCCCAGGTTGATGAGTCCCAACCTTTTTAGCCTCTCCACAAAGGAGTATTCTGCCATCCGCCATACCATCTGTGATGTTCATCATGATCTCACAGTGACAGTCGCAGCACACAGTCCTGCTACTGCTGCGGAAAGGCAATGTGCCACATGGGGCGGTCCAAGAGTCCTGGCACCCCAGGCAGAAATCCAGGCTGCCTCCCCCCTCCCCTGCTGCCTCAGAACCCAGCTGGTGGGGAAAAGGCTGATAGTACCAGATGCTGTAGCCCTCCAGGTAGCGGGGAAATACACAGCAGTGGCTGCCATCTTCCCCTGAGACCTATCAATGGAAGGCGGTGATGGGGCCCCTGCATGGGCAGCTGGTGGAGGGGGCTGTGTGGCTGTCCATGTGTGCCCCTACTCTCCCATCTGGCCCTTGTGCCCAAGGCACTTTCCAAACCCGCATGTTTAACATGCTGGGACTGCGACCACCAATACTGACAGTTCAAGGTGTTGGTGGTGGCGATGGAAGTAGCACTAGCCTGCAGCAGACAGAAGTCATGTCCTGGTCGTGTGTGCCATGCGAATTGAAGCATGTGCCAAAGGCCGGCTGAAAGGAAGCATGTCAGCAACAGGAGCGGTTATCCCCATAAGGCAGCACTATGGTGCAACACAGACAGTTGGTGTGTATATGTGTGGAGGATCACAGGTTCAGGTCCCTGCTGAGTTTCTGTATTGCATCTTCCTGTGGACAAGCATTAGCTGACAGTGTAAGTACAGCTCTAGCATGTGCAACCCCCAAGGAGAGGCCCAGCAAGGGTGGAAACACCTTTAAGAACATAAGATATGCCATACTGGGTCAGACCAAGGTCCATCAAGCCCAGTATCCTGTTTCCAACAGTGGCCAATCTAGGTCACAAGTACCTAGCAGTATCCCCAAAAGGCACAGATTCCTCAATGCTTGTATTGGGTCAAGCAGAGATATCCTGGGTCCCTTTTAATAATGGTTTATGGACCTTTCCTCCAGGAAATTGTCCAAACCTTTTTTAAACCCAGCTACACTAACAACATTTACTACAACCTCTGGTAACAAATTCCAGAGTTTGATTACACGTTGAGTGAAAAAATATTTTCTCTTATTAGTCTTACATAGTTTACCCTGTAGCTTCGTTGCATGTCCCCTAGTCTTTTTATATTCTGATGACGTAAACAATCGATCTAAGTTTACCCATTCCATTCATTAATTTATAGACCTCTATCATATCTCCCCTCAGCCGTCTCTTTTCCAGGTTGAAGAGCCCTAACCTTTTTAGCCTCTCTTCATAGGAGTATCCTTCCATCCCCTTTACCATTTTGGTGGCTCTTCTCTGAACCTTTTCTAATAACGCTATATCATTTTAAAAATACAGCAACCAGAATTGCACACAATATTCAAGGTGCGGTCGCACCATGGAACGATACAGAATAACATAGTAACATAGTAAATGATGGCAGATAAAGACCAGCATGATCCATCCAGTCTGCCCAGCAAATATACAGCAAGAGTAGGTGCACCCTTCGCTCAGTGCAGGCCACCCCTCCCCATGTCTTTGTTTAGGGGTGGACCCACCACTCCATGTAGGACACCCCTATTTGTTGAGAAGTTAGATGGTTTAGTTTATTTTGTTTTTATCCTGTTGCTATAAAGGGATCTGCTGTGCTTGTCCCATGCTGTTTTGAATTCCTTCACCTTGTTTGCCCCCATCACTTCCATCGGGAGAGCATTCCAAGCATCCCCACCACCCTTTCAGTGAAAAAATATTTCCTGACATTGCCTTTCAATTTTCCACCTTGCAGCTTCATGTTATGCCCTCTGGTTTTACAGCTTCCCTGTCTTTGGAAGAGGTTTGTTTGTTCATGGTTCCTCTTTAAGTATTTAAAGGTCTGAATCATATCTCCCCTATCCCTCCTCTCCTCCAAAGTGTACATATTTAGGTCTTCAAGTCTCTTCTCTTTGGGTTTCTTAGACAGGCTCCAAATCATTTTGGTCGCCTTCCTCTGAACAGTTTCCAGTCTTTTTACATCTTTTGCAAGATATGGTCTCCAAAACTGAACACAGTATTCCAAGTGAGGCCTCACCAGCGACCTGTACAGTGGCATAAGTACCTCTTCCTTTCTGCTGGTAATCCCTCTTTGTATGCAGCCCAACATCCTCCTGGCTTTTGCCATGCCTTGTCGTACTGTTTTGCCACCTTGAGATCATCAGAGATAATCACACCAAGGTCTTTCTCCTGAACCATGCACACCAACCTCTCACCCACTATTGCGTACATTTCCCTTGGATTTCTGTTACCATAAGTGCATGACACTGCACTTTTTCGCATTAAATCGTAATTGCCAAGCATTAGACCATTCTTCCAGCTTTTGTAGATCTTTCCTCATGTTATCCACTCCCTCGGGGGAGTCCACTCTGTTGCAAATTTTTGTGACATCTGCAAAAAGACAGACTTTTCCATTCAGTCCTTCAGCAAAATCCCTCACAAATACATTGAACAGGGCCGGGTCCAGCACCGAACCCTGGGGCACCCCGCTAATCACCTTCCTTTCATCCGAGTGAGCTCCATGTACCATCACCTTCTGTCGTCTGTCAGTCAACCAATTTCTAATCCAGTTCACCATCTTGGGACCCATCCCCAAGCTACTGAGTTTGTTGACAAGCCTCCTATGAGGAACAGTATCAAAGGCTTTGCAATATCCTTTGTTTTATTTTCCATTCCTTTCCTTATTATACCTAGCATTCTATTTGCTCTCTTGGCCGCCGCTGCACACTGGGCGGAGGGTTTTAACATGTTATCCACTATGACGCCAAAATCTTTTTCCTGGGTGGTGGTTTCCAATGTGGAACCTTGCAGCGTGTAACCATAGTTTGGGTTGTTCTTTCCTAGATGCATATCTTTGCACTTGCCCTCATTAAATTACATACCAGCCCTACTGATTGGAGACTTCAACCTCAAGTCCACCAATGCCAAAGACGCAGAGGCCTTCCTTCAAGCAATGACCTCACTTCAATTCACACAGATAATCAATGCGCCAACGCACAGACATGGATCATCCCCAGACCTCATCTTCGCATCCAATTACCTAACATCAGGAGACCTAATTTCAACGCCCACCATTACCCCAGTGCCATGGTCTGACCATTACATAATCAAGACAAAGCTGTGATTACAAGAGGACCAGACAAACGAAAGAGCAAACATCTCACACACACAAAGATGATTCAAGAATTTCGACAGGGACAAATTCATACATTCATTTTCTGATGCAATGCAATACTACTGCCAGACAGCTGCTGAAGCCATCTGATGTCAGCAGTGTACTATACGCAGTTGGAAAGGCTGAGCATTTAAAATATTTCAGACTGTGTGCGAGACAGTTTAAGCTACTGTTACATGTAACTTTTACTAATCAATCTCCTGTAATCAGAGCTAAACATTCTCTGCTGACTGCAACCCAATCGGGGCTCTGAGAGGGGAGGAGCAGTGGCGTTTTAAATCCCAACTGCCAGCTACAGACAGGTCAGCTATTCTACCATCAATCTCCTGTAATCAGAGCTAAACATTCTCTGCTGACTGCAACCCAATCGGGGCTCTGAGAGGGGAGGAGCAGTGGCGTTTTAAATCCCAACTGCCAGCTACAGACAGGTCAGCTATTCTACCATCAATCTCCTGTAATCAGAGCTAAACATTCTCTGCTGACTGCAACCCAATCGGGGCTCTGAGAGGGGAGGAGCAGTGGCGTTTTAAATCCCAACTGCCAGCTACAGACAGGTCAGCTATTCTACCATCAATCTCCTGTAATCAGAGCTAAACATTCTCTGCTGACTGCAACCCAATCGGGGCTCTGAGAGGGGAGGAGCAGTGGCGTTTTAAATCCCAACTGCCAGCTACAGACAGGTCAGCTATTCTACCATCAATCTCCTGTAATCAGAGCTAAACATTCTCTGCTGACTGCAACCCAATCGGGGCTCTGAGAGGGGAGGAGCAGTGGCGTTTTAAATCCCAACTGCCAGCTACAGACAGGTCAGCTATTCTACCATCAATCTCCTGTAATCAGAGCTAAACATTCTCTGCTGACTGCAACCCAATCGGGGCTCTGAGAGGGGAGGAGCAGTGGCGTTTTAAATCCCAACTGCCAGCTACAGACAGGTCAGCTATTCTACCATCAATCTCCTGTAATCAGAGCTAAACATTCTCTGCTGACTGCAACCCAATCGGGGCTCTGAGAGGGGAGGAGCAGTGGCGTTTTAAATCCCAACTGCCAGCTACAGACAGGTCAGCTATTCTACCATCAATCTCCTGTAATCAGAGCTAAACATTCTCTGCTGACTGCAACCCAATCGGGGCTCTGAGAGGGGAGGAGCAGTGGCGTTTTAAATCCCAACTGCCAGCTACAGACAGGTCAGCTATTCTACCATCAATCTCCTGTAATAAGAGCTAAACATTCTCTGCTGACTGCAACCCAATCGGGGCTCTGAGAGGGGAGGAGCAGTGGCGTTTTAAATCCCAACTGCCAGCTACAGACAGGTCAGCTATTCTACCATCAATCTCCTGTAATCAGAGCTAAACATTCTCTGCTGACTGCAACCCAATCGGGGCTCTGAGAGGGGAGGAGCAGTGGCGTTTTAAATCCCAACTGCCAGCTACTGACAGGTCAGCTATTCTACCATCAATCTCCTGTAATCAGAGCTAAACATTCTCTGCTGACTGCAACCCAATCGGGGCTCTGAGAGGGGAGGAGCAGTGGCGTTTTAAATCCCAACTGCCAGCTACAGACAGGTCAGCTATTCTACCATCAATCTCCTGTAATCAGAGCTAAACATTCTCTGCTGACTGCAACCCAATCGGGGCTCTGAGAGGGGAGGAGCAGTGGCGTTTTAAATCCCAACTGCCAGCTACAGACAGGTCAGCTATTCTACCATCAATCTCCTGTAATCAGAGCTAAACATTCTCTGCTGACTGCAACCCAATCGGGGCTCTGAGAGGGGAGGAGCAGTGGCGTTTTAAATCCCAACTGCCAGCTACAGACAGGTCAGCTATTCTACCATCAATCTCCTGTAATCAGAGCTAAACATTCTCTGCTGACTGCAACCCAATCGGGGCTCTGAGAGGGGAGGAGCAGTGGCGTTTTAAATACCAACTGCCAGCTGACAGGCCCGCGCCTGTCGGGCCCGCGCCAGAGGGCCCTTTGGCGCGGCCCTTAGGCGGAGACCGTAGAAGGAGACCACCGCCCATCAAGCTAACCCCTCCAACATTGTGTAAATTAATGTTACAACCTCAAAATTGCATGTAACCATTGTAATATCCTTGTATACAAACAAAATTGTCTCTTAATCCACCTAAATATAAGTACTATAATTTATTTAAATACCCTTTCAATATATCCTCTCCTTCTACAACTATTAAGTTATCTTTATATATACATTCCAGTAACTACAGAGTTAAGCACTATTATTTGTTATATGTACTTATTCAACCTGTCAACTGTAATTATCCTGTTATCACTGAAACACTGTTAACTATGTCATAGTTCCTCATTCATCCTATAAGCTTCAGTTAACCTCCTGTTACCACATATCACTGTAATACTGTAATAGTGTTTTAGCTTTTCATCCATCCTGTACGCTCCAATCAGCCTGCTATCACTGTAATACTGGTAATAGTGTGTTAGCTTTCCATCCATCCTGTAAGCTCCAATCAGCCTGCTATCACTGTATTCACTAATTGTACATTTAAATTTCACTTACACATACAATATGGCCTTACTCTACATTATAACATTTACCTTCTACCTTATCACTATAGGAATATGTAATGTTACCAGCCTACACACTAGCTATAATAGAATACCAACAATCCATAATCACTGAAGAAAGTGGTCTGATACTCCCTTCTACAATTCTAGAGTATCTACCCAAAATTCCCACCATCATCTGTTACTCATCTCATTACAAAACACCACAAAAAAGAAACAAGTAGGAAATCCAATTCCCCAATATCTGAAATGTGCATTAATAAATGCCCGATCCATACGCAAGAAATGGCCTATCATCTCTGACATAATTTCATTACATAGCCTTGACCTTCTCCTAATCACTGAGACATGGCTTTCTTGTGCTGACAATGTATTAATCAACCAATTTTTGCCTTCTAATTTTTCTATACATACATGTCATAGAAGTGGCAAGAGGGGAGGTGGTGTTCTAGCCATCACCAAATCTGACCTTCATTTCAACCTTAAAGAAGCAACAAGCTCATCATTCCTAGATACTTTTACAATAGCAAATAAATGTTGTTCTTTCACTTTACTATACCGCTCTCCTTCTTCCAATTCTGATTCTCTATCTATGATAATTGACTTGGCCTCCAATACACAAAACCCCCACATAGCAAGTTGGGTGCTAGGAGACTTTAATCTCCCTTCTCTCCAAGACTCCCATGTAACAGCTTTTCTTGAAGCTCTACAAGTTTTGGGGTATAATCAATTAATTAAAGATCCAACCCATATTAAAGGTGGTATATTAGATCTAATATTTACAACTGAAACAACCGCCAATTTACCATCTATCTTGGATCTATCAATCAACCCAGTTCCATGGTCAGATCACAAACTAATTATATTCAAGGCTAGATGTAACCAAAAGGATGAAAGAGGAATAAACGACCATCCTAGTACCCCTCTGAGAAGATTCAAGCCATTTGACAAAGACCTAATCCTAAAATCAACACTTCCACTAACCAACTTACCAGAGTGCAGCATTGATGATTTAGTTTCTAATTGGAATAGTACTTTCAGTTCGATTGCCACATGTCCGTCGACCAACAAACTACAAAGCAAGCGACACTCTGCTATATGGTACTCATCTGAGCTGAAGGCCTCGCGCACAACCCTAAGGAAACTTGAAAGACGATGGCGACACTCACACTCTGAAGTTGACAGAGCTGTATATATCCAACATCTCACATCTCATCGCATGGCAGTTACTGAATCAATGAGACGTCACCATGCAGTCACTTTAAAAAGATCTCTGAACAAACCTCATGACCTGTTTGCCATAGTTAAGCGTTTGACAAATGAACCTGCCTCACAACTTAAATATGAAATCCACCCTCAAATATTTGCTAACTATCTACAATCCAAACTCTGCCAAATTGACAATAACTCGGCTCCTAACATAGTTCCAGTTCCAGTAGATCAAACTCTACTCACTATCTTCTCAATACCATCTAAACGACAAATCGAAGACACCATTGCTTGCATAAACATGACCACCGCTCATACTGATCCTTGCCCTGCGTTCTGGATCAAAGATCTACGAGCTGATCTCAGTCCCATCATATCCAGACTCATGATTCAATCATTTACAACAGGAACTTTCCCTCGTACCCTTAAGCAAACATCCATAAGGCCATTACTAAAAAACAACAAACTTGACCCTCTTAAACCAGAATCATATAGACCTATTTCAAGTATTCCATTACTAGCAAAAATTTTGGAAAAAGAAGTACAAAAACAAATTCAGGATCATATAGATCTTAACGCCCCACTGGACTCATGCCAGCACGGTTTCAGAGAATTCCACGGTGTGGAAACGCTTCTAACTACTCTGTTCAGCAGCTTATTATCAGGAATTGATAACATCCGCCAAGGGTTTGTCCTTGTTTTTCTTGATATCGCAGCCGCTTTTGATTCTGTTAGCCATGAACGCCTCCTTGAGCGTTTCAAAGGGAAGGGAATTACTGATAAAGCACTTGAGTGGTGTAGATCCTACCTTTCTGACAGATGGCAACAAGTACGATCCAACGATACTTCATCAGATCAGTTTCATCAAAAACAAGGGGTCCCTCAAGGCTCATCCCTTTCCGCCCTTATGTTTAATATATACATGCAGCCTATCTGTAACCTGATTCGATCCTTTAGAGTTAACTGCATGATATACGCGGATGATGTACTTTTATATTTTCCTTTTACAACTGAGAACCCTGATCTCAATCCATTAACTAACTGCATAAATGAAGTATCCAACTGGCTACAATCCCAAAATCTAAGGATCCAACACAAGAAAACGGAGGTGTTATTTATTACACGTAACCAAAATTTCACTGCTCCATCCTTTTTGAAAGTGAATGATGCTAACCTCCAGACCAAGACCACCATCAGATACCTCGGTGTCACTTTAGACCAGAAATTAGATATGAAAGCACATATTAGTAATATTGTAAGAGCAGTATATCACAAAATACGCTCCCTTAGACACCTTCGATCCTTGCTAGAGCCAGACGATTTTAGAACCATCTATCAGGCGCTAATCATACCTCATTTTGATTATGTGAACTCAATTTTACAAGGTCTTCCACAAACCACCTTACACCCACTTCAAATGGCTATGAATGCTGCAGCTAGAGTCCTTCATGGAGCTTCCCGGAAAGACCATATCTCACCTATTCTAAAACATCTTCATTGGCTCCCAATTCAAAGTAGACTCACTTTCAAAATTTTACTAATTACATTCAAAGCCTTCAAAGAACTCTCATCTTCATCAATATCAGACTTGATCCAAACACCACCCCTCAATAGAGACAGAAGGTCAGTAACACTCAATACTCTGTTAGTCCCTAAATCAATATCACAGTGTACCAAAACTACTTCAGACAGGGCCTTTTTATTCTGTGCACCAAGGTGTTGGAATAGCCTCCCTCAAAACATCCGAGCAATACCAGACCTTTTGCAGTTTCGCAAAGCTTTGAAACACTACCTCTTCCTTTTATCTTATCCAGTAAACAATAAAGACATCTCAACCAACCCACAGACCTTCCACTCATACACATACAATACAGATACCCCACAGACCACATACACACAAAACTGAAGCCATGATGATATTATGACTATGTTTATTAATTATATACCCTGTTATCCGAGTTATATTCTCCTGTTTTCTGTAAACACAAAGTACTGTTGAATTGTGTATCTCACTGTTTTTTGTGAACCGCGCTGATGCCTAATAGTGCGGTATATAAGAGTCTATAAATAAATAAATAAATAAATAAATAATCATATAATTCTAGCCATTTAGGTACAATACAGAACAGTACTGCCGTAAAAGTGCGTTAATACCGTTGACAATTTCTGCTACATTTGTGGGGAAGTGACATTTGCCAACCAGAAGAAAAGTATCACTTATCAACTGAAGAAGGCATATCATCTTTACTTTGGATGCAAGATTGGTGACCAAGACAAGCCTTGGGCCCTGCATATGTGCTGCGCTACATGTACAACACAGCTTTCACAGTGGTGGAATTGCAAAAGACCATCAATGCCGTTTGCAGTCCCCATGGTGTGGAGAGAGCCAAGCAACCACATAAATGACTGTTACTTCTGCTTGGTTCCTCCTCTTTCCAGCGGAATAACGAAGCAAAAGAAGAAGTCGAGCACAGTCTACCCAAACATTCCGTCTGCATTGAGACAAGTTCCACATGGTGAGGGACTTCCTATTCCAGAACCTCCATCAGAATATTCTCCTGATTCATCTGCTGAGGACAAGGGTGAGCCGACCTGTTCTTCTCCTGGTCCATCAGCATGCAGTGACCCAGATTTTTACTGGGATGCATATCAACTCCACACAAAATAACACAGGAAGAACTAAATGACCTGGTTCGTGATTTGGACTTATCCAAGAACAAGGCAGAATTGCTAGGATCAAGACTCCAACAATGGAATCTTCTAGAAGAAGATGTCAACATTACTTCATATCGAAAGCGCCACCAGCAGTTGGAGCCTTTCTTCAGAAAAGAAAGTAATCTGGTATTCTCTTCCGATATTGAAAGCTTCATGAATGCCTTAAAAATCACTCATGACCCACAAGACTGGAGACTATTTATAGACTCTTTGAAACTGAATCTGAAGGTTGTGCTTTTGAGCAATGGAAACCGTCTTCCATCTATTCCAGTAGCGCATGCCATCCACATGAAAGACACATATGATAACTTAAAGCATCTACTGACTTCCATTAACTATAACAAGTACAGCTGGCACCTCTGTGGTGTCTTGAAGGTAGTTGCCCTTTTTAATTGGACTGCAGCAGGGATATATAAAATACATGTGTTTCTTATGTGAGTGGGTGAGTGGGATAGCTGAGCAAGGTATTGGCACTACTTGCGGAAGGAATGGAATCGCAGACAAAATGTAACAGTTGGAGAGAAGAATATCCAGCACCCAGCTCTGGTTGAGGCTCACAAAATCCTGCTACCACCCCTTCACATCAAACTAGGTTTGATGAAAAACTTCGTGAAAGCCATGGACCGCACTTCGCCAGCTTTATGATACTTGCATGATAAATTCCCTCGACTCAGCAAAGCAAAGATTAAAGAGGGAGTTTTTGTGGGTCCTCATATTCGAGAGCTCTTCAAAGATGACCGGTTCAGCAACTTGCTGCAGGGTGATGCGAAACAAGCATGGAATGCTTTTTGCCTAGTGTCAACAAACTTTCTCGGGAATGTTAGGGCAGAAAACTACAAGGAACTAGTAGAAGACATGCTGATGCAGTATCAGAAATTTAGCTGCAATATGTCTCTAAAGATCCATTTCCTTGATTCCCATCTCGATTTCTTTCCTGACAACTGTGGTATGGTTAGTGATGAACAGGGCGAACGTTTTCACCAGGATATCGCAACGATGGAGCAAAGATACCAGGGAAAATGGTCCACTACAATGCTGGCTGACTACTGCTGGACACTCCCCAGAGAAGCTCCCGAACAGCTGTACAAGAGACAGGCGAAAAAATCTAAGAAGTAGTCTATGACTTGTTTTTTTACAGGTATTAACCGAAGGCCTATTATATTTACTATTGACATGCATTTCATGATGTAAACATTAATTCTTGTAGATTACAAAAAAACTAGAGCCAACTTTGCAATTTCACTGTCATATTCATGTTCAGCATATAAAAATTGATAAGAAATGACTATTTTTATTTCAGTAACATGACTTTTGTAAAATTTTGTTGACCAGTGTTATTATTGGCATTATCTTAGATGATTATCAATATGAATAAATCTGTTACATGTACAACTAAACATTTTTTCACCTTGCCTTCTCTGAAAGGAACTGCTACAGTGCACTGCCAATCACATATTGGCCATTGGTGCTAGGATTCCTAAGAGTGCTTCAGCACCTTCTAAAAGTGCAGGTTTTCTTTTTATGCAAAGGCCAAAAACAGCTTTTGGCATCTTTATTTTAAAAAATTATTCTAAGGCCCCTCATTTTGGATCATTGTTGAAAAATTAAAATTGTAATTGACCTCATTTTGATTGTTTCATCAGCCTATCTGTATACAACCTTCCCCGTAGAATATCTTTTTGTACAATATTAAGCATTGATTGGCTAACATTCTACTTGATATTGTTTTATTCATTCATTCATTTATGAATCACCCACTCTTCTTGTGAACCCCAGGTGATATACAGTATAAAAATATGCAATATATAAAAACTTGGAACATAAAAATAATCATAACTACTCAAATAGCACAGAATACGATGCACAAATACAATGGGAAATACAGAGTGTTACTCCAGCAACCCTTTGTTGATCAAGAATGGGCACATGAATGATTAAGGAGGGGTGAACTGAAACCAAAGCATGAAAGGTTTAGTTGCAGCCCAGGGCAGCAGCTTATGGATAAGATGGTTTACAGCAAGCATTGAAAAAACTGGCAACAGAGGCATATGTTGTTTCTGTAGAAAGACCTCATAGCTGGCTGTGACGTTCTGATGGCAGAAAATTGCAATACAGAAAGACATAATAAAGTAGCACGCCTCATCCATTGGAAAGTCTGCAAGCACTACAACATCACTGCCCATAAAAACACTGGGATCATGACCCTAAGAATTACAGAAAATGAGGAGATTATGATCACCTGGGATACTCCCATTTCGACCGCTTAAAAAAAACAAAACCCTGGATGCAGGGAAGCCAGATATAAGGAGAAAAACCCGAGAATGGCATTGATAATAGAGGTGTCATTTCCAAGCGATTTACTCCGTGAATCGCGTGGAGAGGCAGAAGATCCTGAAATATCAGGAAACGCAGTCAGAGACCTAGAAAATGTGGCAGGCTGGATAAAGAAGAATTTCCAAGCATATCTTGACAAACTACCCAAACTACCCATACATGTTATATCTTACGAATTCCAGCAGGAGGCTCTCTTTGGCATGATGCAAGTATTACGCTGAGTCTTAGCAGTAAATTTGAGAGACTGAGATCATACTCCCCATGCCCTGGCTTAGAAGTGAGGCTCATGCCTGTCATGGTACAGTATAAGCAAAATGAACCTACTTGGAGAAACAGGCCAATGTAATGTCAATTTTTAAAAAGGATTTCAGGGATTATCTGAGAAACTACAGACCAGCGAGCATGATGTCCGTAGGCAAAATGGTAGAAACTATTATAAAGAATAAAATTACTGAACATGTAGATCAGTGGTTCTCAACCCAGTCCTCTGGGTCCAGTTGGGTTTTCAAGGTATCCACAATGAATATGTATGAGAGAGATCTGCATACAATGGAAGCAGTACATTGTTGAGAACCACTGATGTAGATAGCCATGGTATAATGGGAGAAAGTCAACATAGGTTTAGCCAAGGAAAGTCTTGTCTCACTAATCCATTATATTCTTTTGAAGGTGTGAATAAACAGGTAGATAAAGGTGAGTAGGATAGTGTATCGGGATTTTCAAAAAGCCTTTGACAAAGTCGCTCATGACAGACTCTTGGGGAAATTAAAAAGTCATGAGATAGGAGGCAGTGTACTATTTTGGATTAGGAACTGGTTAAACGATAGAAAAGAGAGGGTAGGTCTAAATGGCCAATTTTTATCAATGGAGAAAGGTTAATAGTGGAGTATCCCAAGGATCTGTGCTGGGCCCTCTGCTTTTTAATATATTCATAAATGACCTGGATATGGGAATAACAAGTGAGGTTATCAAATTTGCAGATGACATAAAAAAATTAAAAGTTGTTAAAATACAAGTGGATTGTGAAAAATTGCAAGAGGACCTTGATAAATTGGGCCACTTGGCATCCAAATAGCAGATGAAATTTAATGTGGATAAGTGCGGAGTTATGCACTTAGGGGGTTATTCTGTGCCACGAATAGCAGGGATAGACGGCCCAAATGAGTCGTCTATCTCTGCTATTCGTACCTTCACCCGGCTGTGACCAACTTCCCTGCTAGTTGTGCGGGGAAGTTAGATGGGGGTGGGGAAAGTGCGGCTCAGGGGCGGAGTCTGGGTAGTCACTGGACCTGGATGTACACGGCCGATTCTAATGTTGGCCCTGTACATCCAGGGCTGGCAACATGTGCAGGGAAGGTATTCCTCCTCCGAGGTGGAATAACTTCCCTGGATGTGCCATTTTTTAAATGCCGGGGTGTGGTTGGGGTAGGGGTGGCCGGAGGACATTCCCCGCAGCCTGACCTGGCTGTAGAAGGCCAGATCGGGAGTTAGGCTTCAGGGAATTAGCTTTGATTTCTGGCAGCCAGCATCGTGGCTCTTCAATGGAGCTGCCATGCCATGGCAATATGACACCATGGCGCCGTGGCTTCATTGAGGATCCTTGAGTGAGTTAGCCAGGAACAGTCCTGCACATGCGGGCCAGACTGAATCGCAGTCCTGGCCTGCATGTGCAGGACTGTTTGCGATTCTGATCCCACGGGGCTAGACGTACAGAGGGGATCAATGTCCGGAATGGAATCGGGCCTTTAAGGAAGAACAACCCATACTATGGCTACATGATGCAAGGTTCCACATTAGGAACCACTACCTAGTAAAACAATCTAGGATTCATTGTGGATAAAACATTGAAACATTCTGCCCAGTGTGCAGCGGTGGCCAAGAAAGTAAATAGAATGCTAGGAATCATAAGGAAAGGAATGGAGAATAAAACCAAGAATATTATGATGTCTCTGTATCACTCTATGGTGCCACTGCACATTGAATACTGTGTGCAATTCTGATCGCAATATTTTAAAAGGATATAGCAGAATTAGAAAAGATATAGAGAAGAGCCACCAAAATTTTAGTGGATGGAAGGATAAAAGGTTAGGGCTCTTCAACCTGGAAAAAAAGACAGCTGAAGGGAGATATGATAGAGGTCTATAAAATAATGAATGGAGTGGAACAAGAAATCGTGGATCAGTTGTTTACTACTTCAAAAAGTAGAAAGACTAGGGGACATGCAAAGAAGCTACAATGTAGCACATTTAAGATAAATTGGAGAAAATGTGTTTTCATTCAATGCACAATCAAACTCTGGAATTCATTACCACAGGATGTAGTAAAAGCTGTTATTGTAGCTAGCTATAAAAGGGGTTTGGACAGTTCCTGGAGGAAAAGTCCATAAACCATATTAAAGAGGACCAGGGAAATCCACTGCTTTCCCTGGGAATTTTATTATCCTTACAGATACTTGTAATCTTGATTGGCTAGTGTTGTAAAAGGGATATTGGACTTCAAAAGACCCTTGGGGGCATGTTTACTAAAAACCGCACAATTGTGCGCCGCACAATAGCGCACTAAAAGCAGCACTTAAGTGCTCTTAAGCGCCCCGCACACGTGCGATGAACCCCCGCGCAGGTGCGCGACACACTAACGGGCCCCGCACAAGTACGGGCCCGCAAATGTCCAAGAGAGGAATGGAAAGGCTAACGGAGGGCGGAGGAAGGCTCCCGAGGGGCGGAGAGACGGGGTTAATGGGCGGGGTAGGGGAGGGGAGAGGCTCCCCGCACATTATCGGGGCCGAATTTCAAAGCAAAAATACCGCAAAACGGGGGAAACCTACAAAACGTGAGCAGTGTGATACATGTGCACAGAACAAAAGTGCAAATAAAACCCAAAATGACCACCACGAAAATGTTTAAAAATTATAATTCAGCTGGGCAATAGTGCTAGCAATGGGAAAAAATAAAAAACACACCCAGGAAAGCTACAAAAAAAAAAGAAATGAATTTTGGAAGGGTCTACGGAGCGGAGACCCTTCCAAAAATCATTTCCTTTCTGTGGAGCTTTCCTGGGTGTGTCTTTTTATGTGTGCCCATTAATATCACTGTTGGCCAGCTTGGTTATATTTTTCCCCCGTTTTCCGCGGTCATTTGCGGGTTTTATTTGCACTTTTGTCGCCAGGCACGGTGAATGAGCCCACAGTAAAAATGTGCAGAGCAGGGCTCCCTACTCTTTTGGTCAGGTTTCCTATCTCCAGGAACTGCATTGTCTCTGTGGCCACAGTGTGGTGCAGCAGACAGAGCCAGTACCTATAGGACCAGAGAGTCACAGGTTAAAATCCCAGCTGTGGCACCTACCAGCCCAGTCCCCACATTTTACCCACCACTAAACAGAGATAGTAACGACACCCCTATATTGCAGAGTACAGAAGCATGGTGCAAACACCCATATTTTACCCTACACCGCTCACACACCATGACAATGGGAATTACCTACAGCCAAGTCCCCCAAATGCAGTCCGGGAGTGCCACAACTCAATCAGGCCATATGCTTTTACCAAGATAAGGACATGCCAGCATGTTGGCGTAAGGGGACAGGTGGTGGGGGGGCAGTGGCTGCTAGCCACCGAAGACAGTGGCCTATCCATGTGCAGGCTGGCACTGTCCACTGCAACAGACAGGCCCTGTCGGATGTACAGTCATGGACTTCCCACGGAATCCAGTCAGTCTGTGGCAACACAGTGGTGCAGTGCACATAGGCAGTGTGTGCAACAACAGAAGGTCACAGGTTCAAAGCTCAGCTGGGGCTACTGCCAATCCTGTCCACATATTTTTAACACAACTAAACCGTGATAGTACGGACAAACCAGGATTGCTGGGGACATACACATTGGTATTACGCCTAACTTTTCGCACACCGATCACAGACACCATGAACAGGGGCATTACCTAGAGCAGAGTCTCCCAAATGCAGTCCTGGAGGACCACACACTATTCAGGCTCCTTGCTGCCGCTAATACAAATGCCTGTGCTGCATATCTATGCACCACCCCCATGGCATGTAGATGTAGCTCATGCATACTCATGAGGGACAGCAGGGAAACCCGAACAGTGGAGCCCTTCACAGTGGGTAATCTGGCACCATCGGGATATGTTTGTGTGTGCTTAACAAGTTATATGCATTCTCCCTATCCCCAGGAGTCGTGTGACCTGCATAATGTGTCCTATTAGTCACCCTTTTGCTAAGGTGTATGCAGCTGATGATGTGTGATAGGACACCCAACCCCCAGGGGGCCAGATCCCGGTTTGCAATGGTGGGTATGTCATTAAGATAATGTGGTTGTTCATGGCAGGTAGGTTGCATCTATCCCATAGTCTGTGAGGTCTACATCTCATCACACATGTCTTTGATGTCTCCAGATGATATGCTAGGTGCAGATGTTTATGTGTGTAACAGCACCCCACCCCCATGAGCCATGAGATGTGCTTACAAAGACCTGTAGCAGATCCATGTCCCCATACCGTCATGCAGATTTAGGTTCAACGTCTTAACACTTAATACAAATCCAAAACCATGAGACACATGGACATCACTGATGGTGTTGCAAGGATACATTCAACTGTTGTGGTTGGACAACACATACATAAACCCACACATGAGCACAGGTGACAACAGCTGTTATGGTGGTTTGGCCCCTGTCCATGGTGTTGCCAACCACACCTGTTGTCAGCATAGCAGAGCCAGGGCATAGGAAAATAACAACATAACAAAGCCCATACAGGGTCAATCCCTACCCCCACACACACATTATGCTCTCTGCAACAGTGTCCAAACTAGGTTGGACATAGCCAGCAGGTTCCCCATAAGAGACACGTTACACAATGCATCTGTTGGTTCAAGCATTAATATCCTGGACCCTGTCGAAGGTGAAATCTCATGGTAGTGGCCCCTGGCAAGGTGAATAGGGCCACCCACACAATGTCTCATGTTGGTATACTGCGCCAATGATTGGTGGGATATTAGGTTGCCATTGGGGTTGGGTCCCAGGATGTCCAAAGATCATGACAACACAAATGTGTGAAACAGAGCACATGCTGGCTAAGTGTGCTTAGCATGGACACCATCATTGGGAAACAAAATGTGCCATGGTCCTGCAATGTCATGCAATGGGCCACAGGGTAGTTCAATGATGTGCTGAGGGTGCCTAGCACACTGGGCATAAGTGTCACTCCACACATGTGCACAGACAAAGCTAGGAATGCAGGTGGCACTGGGAACCAAAAATGGCCTGAAACAAACAGGACGTAGGCCTTACATGTCTTTCTCATTATTGCCAACAGAGGATGCATGCAAACAGTCTCCAGTGTCCAATTAGAAAGCTACTATAAGCAACCTAAAGTGTCTGTGTGCGGTGATGTTGCCTGTGCAAAATGGCTCGTTCCATGTCATGGCTTCCCACACATCCAG
Source organism: Ichthyophis bannanicus (assembly GCA_033557465.1). NCBI lineage: Eukaryota > Metazoa > Chordata > Amphibia > Gymnophiona > Ichthyophiidae > Ichthyophis > Ichthyophis bannanicus. The sequence continues at coordinate 608,036,038 of CM066033.1, forward strand.
CAGGTCATTGTGCCTGGTATTGCACGAAACCAGCTATTGTAGTGACACACCTGTGGCATTGTCTGCCTTTGTCTCTGTATATTAACCTATATCCCACAAATTACAACAATTACAAGTTCACATTGTTCACACACTAGAAACATTACAACAAAAGGTGAAGATCACTTTTTAGGACTCCCCCGGTTTGCCATTAGGCCCTCATCCCATATCAATCATGGAGAAGCACTCCTGGTCTGAAGAGCATATGTTGATAATGTGCAGCTATGTTCTCAGACACAGACAACCATGTCTGGTATTGCAATTGATAATGGTTATATGCTAAAATGTCTGAATGTATGGCCTGTGGGAAGGTAGACAAGAGTGGCTGGCATGACAGAGTAGCCAACCTCGGTACCCACCTCTCTAACAATGTGGCTTGGGGCACACACATTTTGACAGGGGCTTCCTCTTCCTCATGTGGAGTTAAGGTAGCCAATCAAAAATCAGTCCTGTCCTGAAAGGGTACGTCACCCTTGAATAGTGAACCTCCACTGGCAGTGCCCTTGAGGAGCACGCTCTGGCCAAACAAACCCCAGTGGGAGTGGTGAGCCCCCAAAGCCACAATGGGGATGCATGATGTTCTGTAGGCCTCATCCTAGTCAAGGAACCTTGCACCATGCTGTTGGGTCCTGGCTTTGGCCAGTACACATACACAGACATTGTCAGTGTTGGTTGACCAGAGGATTGTGTACATTGAACAAAATCAGGCAGCTCACTATGTGCCATCCTGGACCCTTGTCCCACCACAGACCCTTCAAAGTGCAACAATGGCTGGTGCAGCAATTGCTTATCCGCCATTGGCAAATGCAACAAAGGTGCAGATGTGTACCGGTATGCACACACCAGTACCATGTCACTACGTTACTATGGCCAATTGTTAACACAACCTCACTTTAACTTTGTCTCCATACAGAGGATACATCCAATCCCCTGAGGGTTCTGCTGACTGTGACCACTCTGAGGGGAACGATGTACCTCTCCAAGACAGGCTTGCCTCTGCCTAAGGAAGAATGTTCCCTACGCAAGATATGTCCTTCCAGGATCTGCACACACATGTTTATGGAGCGTGTCTCCATATCATCAGTAACACAATCTGAGCAAAGGCCAACAGAGACAGAGAGTCACCTATATCACCAAACACCATATGGGGCTGACATCCTGCCATTACAGCAGACCTTACATGATGTCAGTTGGATAATGTGGAAGATCCCTCCGAACACCTCCCCACATTTCCACATGTGCCTCCGTCACCTGGTGTGCAGTAAGGATACCTCCCTGATCACTCCATCATGATTGTGTGTGCTAGGAGGAGAATTAAACGTTACAATCCACATGCCACCAGACCTCCTGGTATGGAGTGAAAGCTATTATGTAGGCTTGGTGCCTGCATCTTCAATACTTTTTAGCAGTCAGACAGGACAGGTCCCTATACCATGTACATGGGAAAGTTCCTGACGGAGGCCAAACAACATCTACAACCTCAAAGTCAACATCTCTCACATCACAGAGGTCACTACTAGCAAGCACCTGACAAGCATGTTCAGAACATTTCACATGTTCTGATTAGGGCAGTTACTAACTGTTTTTCAGGTGAAGGCAGAGTCTCCCCTATTGCTATTGTGGCAAGGACACATGGCTGGCTGCAAGCCTCTCACACGCAACACTGGGTACAGGCTAACTGATCAACATCCCCTGTAGTGTTGATTAGTCCATTTCAGAAGCCTGCAGGACAATGTGACCTCAACAAATCCGTCACATATTGCTGATCCTGCAAAGATGAGAGCTGTAGAAAAGCACCTCCCCAAAAACCCAGAAATGTAAGTCAGTCCTATGCTTAGTACGTAACACCTGCAGTACAAGCTGCTTCAACGTGTGAACATCCTACTATGCAGAGGACACTGACAGCTAGTCAGCATCAGCAGACCCAGCAGCATGACCCCCCACAGGCCTTTTGCCTCTGTGATGGAGTACATGGCCTTCCAGCCCCTCCATGGACAGCAAATTTACAGAATCACAGGAAAATGAGGTCACCTTATGCCCAGATGGAGGGAGCTAACATCACAACCATGGACTGTGTCTGTCCTAGAAGATGGTAGAGGCGTCATGCACATAGTTGCTCAACCCCATCAATAGTGGGGGCATACAGTTTGCAAACCTCACCCAAACAGAATAAACACATAACACATTGTGGACCTCACGGAGCAATGGAGAAGTTACCTCATCCCCACAAGGGTGCTGGCCTCTCACCCCACAATGTCCGCAAACCTACAGGAGAGGGAGCTCACAGCCACATCTGACATCTCACAAAAGTGAAGAACTGTCTGTTCCAGATGACATTCTAATTGAACCTCTGAGGATACGTAATCCCTGACCAACACAAGCAGATATGCCTGTGTTGTTAACATCACACGGCTGTGTACACACATCGTCTCTGCCAACAAGCACACCGGCCGTTCTGTTGGTCCCCAACATCAAGGTAACCACTATCGGAACGTTCCTTTTATCCATCTGTGTCTCAGCACCCACAGTTTTCACAAAGTGCATGTTTGTGTTTTGCGGTTGTGAACATAACAAGGGAATGATCTGGTGGGCCGAAGTGGATAACTGCCACATGCACCCACAGTCGGAAAGATATGTCCAGGGCTCTCTCGCATACCCAATGCATGGACCCCAATATGTAGGCCCTGTCAGCTATCTTGTGGAATCTGGTTTGACTCCTACATAAACGCTGTGCCTCATAGGTGCATGGCTAGCTATCAGACTCCCAAAGACATACCTGACTGAGACGCAATCTCCTCTCATTGTGCAACGTGGTTGGACAGCACTACAACAAGCGCATCTGTCATCTCAAGAGATGCATCAGCTGCTAGGTCAGATGGCATGTATGGTGCATGTGGTTCCCAACGTGTGTCTCCACATGAGACCAGCACAGTGGCCACAGTCTCTTCCCAATGGACACAAGCAACAGGCTATCTCTCAGATGTGCCAGTGAACACAAACCCCCATACCCTGTGCCTGCACAGGTGGCAGACAGCACAAACTAATGCTGGGGTCACGTGTCCAGCAAACCCCTCCTCAAAACCCATTAACAACAGATGCGTCTAATGTGGGCTGTGATGCACATGTTCTGAACACCTCAACCCAAGCCCCCTTGAATTGTCAGGAGAGTCAGTTACGCAACAATCTGTTTGTGCTCTACGAAAGCTGCCAGGATAATAATGTCCTACATTCACCTCTACCAGCCAATGGGATAATAATTTCCGCAGTCAATCATGTAGTTATGATATAGGTGAACAAACAAGGAGGAGAAGCCTTTGTGTCTCTTTGTGATGACGCACCTGAACTGTGTGTGTTTGACACACACCAGCAAATCCATCTCCTGCCAGTCCATCTCCCTGTCAAACACAACTCTTAGCCATACAAAATCAATTGTGTTGTGAAACTGCAAAATTGTTTATTTATTTATTTTTATTTATTTAGCATATATTTGTATACCGCTACTTCCAGCGATCAGGAGCGGTTTGATTAAGTAAACAGAAAATGTCAGATCAGTGACAGAAATTTCAAGGAATTACAGCGTGATTTACAAGGTTATGTGATAGGTTTTCAAAACAAGGCCAGACAGTTTCATTATAGTATACAACACTATGGTTTCATTATAGTATACAACACACAAATTGTGAGGGGGGGGGGGGAATTTGCTTTTGTACTTTTTTACAATATATACATTTATACTTTTTACATATATACATTTTATACTTGCTTATGGTTTGGTGTGTATATTGTTGATTTACGTCACGTTGTAGGCCTCTTGAAATAAGTGTGTCTTTAGGTTTTTTCTGAAACACCTCAGGTCATTGATTGCACGTAACTCAGGCGGGAGTTGGTTCCAAAGTGAGGGGGCAGTGTATGAGGATGCTCTGTTGCTTGTGGCTATTTTAACTGATCTTATACTTGTTGGTATCTGCAGGTTGTTTATGGTGGCGGTTCTCCTGTTTCTGTTCGCAGGTTGTAAGGTGATTAGGTTTGAGAGGAAGGTTGGTGCCAGATTATGTATGGTTTTAAAAGTCGTTACTAGGATTTTGTATTTTATACGGGCTATGATGGGGAGCCAGTGTAATTCAACTAGCACTGGTGTGATGTGTTCTGCCACCCCTGTTTTAGTGATGATTCTGGCTGTGACGTTCTGAGCCATCTGGAGTATGTTTAGGGGTTTTTTTGGAAGGCCCTGTAGAATTGCATTACAGTAATCGAAGTGGGGTATGATGAGGGCTTGGACTACGGTCCTAAAGTCGGTGGCTTCTATGATGTTCCTGAGAGGTTGTATAACCCTGAGCTTGTGAAAAATGGCCCTATTCACTAAGCGGAGGTGTTTTGCCATCTTTAGTTCGCTATCTAGTGTTACTCCGAGGTACTTCATTTCGTTTTTTGAGTGATAGGTGTTATTGCATAGGGTGATTGTCGCTGGTGGGTTGAATTTCGGTTTTCTTGAGATGTACATGACTTCGGTTTTTTTGTGGTTTATGGCCATGTTTCTCTGGAGCCATGTTTGCATCTCTTTTATGCATTCTTCTAGCTGTGAGTAGTTTGGGTTACCTGCGTCAAGTTGAGTATAGAGCATAATATCATCAGCGTATATGTGATACTGGATTTTATGCTTTTTGAATATTTCGCAGATTGGTTTCATGTACACATTGAAGAGAAGCGCGGATAGAGCTGAGCCTTGTGGTATGCCCTGCGTTTGAGGGAAGGCCTTTGCTTTTTCATTGTTGAACTGTACCTGTTACACATGTACTACCTCTGGTGAGTATTGCAACTCTGGCCAACGTAACAGACATACATTTTTCCACGTCCATCATATGCAAAACCTACACGGTTCTATACACCAATAAAAGCTTATAGCTATCAAGCGAGGGATGTTGTTCAGCTCAACTGGGGGCAGACATGTCTATATGCCTTATCTAACATTGCCTGGATTGCATATAGCCTATTGCAACCCCTGAGGGACTGAGGCTACATTATCCGCACAGTCTCATGCTCGCAACAACAGTTATGATACCTTAGGATTCTACATATGACCCTGGTTTCTCCCCTGTATGTGGGCTAGATCAATTATGTTTTCCGCTGGAGGATGGGAATGTATGGCATATGGAACCCACCTCTCTGCACCCGAGAGACTGGCTACTGATGGCTGAACCTGCGTTGACACTCCCCTCGGTCAGGATGCACATGATGTCCTTTGTGCTTTCAAAAACATTCCACAGGGTAATCCTGTGCCATCAGTTGTACATGTCATCTGATGTTTTGTTAAAAAAAGGCATTTCACCCCTGTTGTCCTCCGTGGATGAACATGTTTATGCCTTATGCCATTATTCTGCAAACAATGGTTCCCAAAACTGAGTGTGGCCAAGTCCATTGATGTGGCATTGCAGCTCCTTCTGAGTCTATCTCTGGTCAACCCATGTCATCCCATTTACGCCTACTGGGTATCATGAGAGACCTGCATCATAGAAGACCTGCCCGTACAACACCTCCAGGGCCATGGGATCGCAGTGTGTTGGCAGGGTAGCGTTTTACGCCAGCCTCTGAGGCCACCAACACTACATCGCCAAAGGGTTGTTACCTTGGAAATGAAATACCATCTTGTAATCACGTCAGCAAGACGTATCAGTGAATCGCTAGCTCTATAGCCTCATCCACACCACACTATGTTTGAACATGAGCAGGTCCTCCCATGGGCGCATACACACAGCATGCCTAAGGTGGATTTCTCCTTTAATTTGCAACAACAGTTGTAGTTACCTTTAGCCTGTACACAGTCGAAGGATACAAATTCCGTGCGAACGCCTCCTACCTTGCACTGCGAATGCAGTGTGGCATTGCATCTGCAGAAGACCCAGCTACAGCAAATGTCCCCTCAACTATGCAAAGTCTCATATTGATAGCATGTGGGTACAGTATTGTCACAACGATCGCTACCCAACTGCATTGCTCAGTGTATTTCCCGTTATCTACCCTAGATACCAAAAACCAGATATACTATGTGTAACAGAAACATGGCTGTCAGACACAGACAACGTTTACCTAAATCAACTAAACAACAATAACTATGACATCTTCTACACACATAGAACTCACAAAAAAGGTGGTGGAGTACTAATAATGTCAAAAAAAGAACTAAAAGCCAAAAAAACTAACATCGAACCTACACACCAACATAGACACCCTCATTGTGAAAATTGGCAACATAACAATTTGCCTAATTTACAGGCCTCCAGACAAACAGTCAGAGAAATTAGACTCTCTAATTGACTATTTAAGTTCCTCCACTGAGCAAAATCCAATCATAATGCTCGGAGACTTTAATATCCCCTCATTACCTGCTGCACATGCCTCCCTCTTCTTAGAATCAACAATAGACATGGATTTTCACCAAATAATAAAAACCAGTACGCATGAAAAAGGTAGTATCCTTGACATGGTATTCCTACCTAAAGCACTCTACCAACTCTATAACCCAACATCCCTCAAGTGCACAATGACCCCATGGTCAGATCATTACCTTATCAATTTTAATATCACAATAAATAACACAACAGTTAAACGAATACCAACTACTGCACCTACCTCAAGATTTAAAAATACAATGAAGAAGAATTCCTTGACCTAATAATCCCCAATTTATCAACCCCACCACTAAACCTAGATACAGCAGTAATGAACTGGCACAAAACTATCACCAACGCTGCAGTTAAAAAACAAATAACTAAGAAAAACACACACGCTAAAAACAGCCAAACCCCCTGGTACAATAAAGATCTAAAGCTAATGAAAAATTTTTTAAGAAAAGCTGAACATAAATGGAGGAAAAATAAAAACACAATTACAAAGGAATCATACCTCACGCTACTTAACAAGTATAAAGACGCTATAAACAATGCCAAGAAAAATTACCACACCTCCATCATAAACAACGCAATAAATAGACCTAGAGAACTTTTCTCAATAGTCCAAAAGTTGACTAATAATAATCACAATTCCAGCAATGAAATCACAGACATAACCCCACAGACACTGGCAAATTACTACATGAACAAGACAAAGCACCATCCCCTACTACCTAAACCGGTAGACAACTCTCAAATACCTAACTCAGATGAATGGTCTGTATTTCAACCCTTAACCAAGGTAGAGCTCAAATCCATCATCACAAACATAAATACTACAACCTCACTACTTGACCCATGTCCAGTAACCTGGATAAAGAACTCTTTATCTGTATTATCTCAGTTTATCCTCCCAATAATAAACCTCTCCCTAAAAAACGGATACCTACCCCCTACACTAAAACACGCACAGATCCGCCCAATCCTAAAAAACACTACCCTTGACAAATCATCACCTAACTCTTACAGACCCATATCGAGTATTCCGTTCATGGCCAAATTAATTGAAAAAACCGTACAAATTCAAACACAAGAATTCATAGATAGCTCAGCCCCACTTGATGACCAGCAATACGGGTTCCGCCCCAGACACGGAGTAGATTCACTCCTAACCGTGCTAATCGACACACTTGTGAGGGGAATAGACAAACCCAAACAAGCATTCTTACTCATATTCATTGATGTTTCTGCAGCCTTCGACAGTGTTCACCATTCAACAATGATTAATAAACTTAAACAAATAGGTATAAAATCCACTGTTCTAAAATGGTTTACTTCTTATCTAACAGACCGATCTCAAACGGTACAAATCGGAAATCTCACATCAAATACATACAAACAAGAACTAGGCCTTCCACAAGGCTCAGCACTATCCGCGTTACTTTTTAACATATATTTAAAACACATATGCAAAATATTTAAAAAATTCAATGTCCTCTATCATCTGTACGCGGATGACATAATGATGTATGTCCCATTCAAAATCCCAAATATCCCTATACAACTCATTAACGACTGCCTCACTGAAATCAACACCTGGCTAAATGAAAACAATCTGTACATCAATCACTCAAAAACAGAAGCCCTAATAGTAACTAAATGCACAACATTCATTCCCCCTTCTCATATTACGTTGCAAAATAATAATATCACACTAAAATCTGAAATACGCTACCTAGGTGTTATTCTGGACAAACATCTCAGCATGGACACCCATGTAAGAAACATATCAAAAAAAGTTTACTTTAAACTAAAAATATTAAAGCAACTCCGCCCACTAATGCACCTACAGGATTTTCAACGCGTCATACAAGCAATCATAACCCCACATTTCGATTTCGCAAATCAAATCCTACTTGGCGTAACTAAGGAAGCCATAAAAAAACTCCAATTAGCACAAAATGCCGCAGCAAGGACCATTACGAAGGCCCCACCTTTCCAACACATAACCCCAATATTAGAATATCTACACTGGCTCCCGATTCAAAGCCGTATTGAATACAAAACTATCTTAACTACCTACAAAGCTATAACAAAAACAGCACCCATGTCCATAAATAACCTCATCAAAATAGAACCTACACATAATCTCCAAAGGAGAGACCAATTAAATAAATTAACACCACCAAAAGAATTCATTAGAGCCAATAAATCCACAAACAAGAAAGCCTTCTCACATGCAGCCCCCATCCTGTGGAACACAATCCCAATAGAATTAAGACAACTACCTGATATAATGGAGTTCCGAAAAAAACTCAAAACACACTTATTTACAAAGCATTATGGTTCTATGACCAGCTCTTCTCTCACCCCCCAGCTAGATAAAGGATAATCAGACACAGGGTAATACACTATTTCAACAAAAGAATGAAGCGCTGTAACCTAAGACGAAGTGATTAAGAAAATGTAAAAAAAAAATAAATAAATAAATATGTATATAGTTAATTGTACATAGTTCACTATTGTTATTTGTTAATTGCTATTTGTTAACTGTAATTACCTAACTTTAAACTTGTTATATGTAAAAACAGATCACCCTGTTTAATGTTGTTATATGGAAACCGCACCTGATCAAATGGAAGGAGCGGTATATAAATAACCTGTTAATTAAATTAAATTAAATTAGATACCACCATTCATTGGTGCCGCGTGTGCACAATCTCAATGTGTCAGTCATGGCAGACCCCTGCGATCACGTTCATTCTGTAGCTATGAACAACATATCTTGAAGCAAATACATGGTCTGCCTTTCATGCTCCACGTAAGCTTGAATGAGGGCCCTTTCAGGCATGCCCTGGTCGGTCAGGCTGCTTTGCCAAACCTCTCCAATATGTCAACCACTCCTATCTGCCACTTCCACAAGATCCTATAAACACATGTGTGGAAGAAGAGGCCACCCACAGACCCTCAGCACACTGGTGCCACATTTCTACCATTTCCATATACGGTTTTGCCACATGATTGCCCATGTGTTGCGTGTAGCTGGAGATAGCATAGTTAATCCCCTGTAAAAGGTGCTCTGCAGGAACATCAGCATTAGGTAATCCCAACCCACCCATCTCCCCTTGTGGGTTGTGTGTCTCTCTCTCTGTCCCTGTCACACTCCCACTATATTTTTCTCTGTTCCGCCCTGTGTAAGCTGTATACTCTACTGGAGAGAGACATGTTGGACAGGGGGGAAGGCAGCGCATGCACACTGTGGGATGCTGCCACAGACTTTCCCAAAGGATGCGGGTTAGCGTTGACACACAGGCTCCCTTGCCACCAACTTTAACCACATGTGATGACATATGCCTGTTGCCCATGGAGATCCCCGGTGACAGGTGATGAACTATGCTATACATGACACACACACACAGCAGTGGGGCAGGAACAGCATGACGCTGGCCACACTGATGTGTGTTTGTGTGGGCGACCTAGCAGAAGGTGACCAGTCACTAATGCCCCCACCTTTTCCTTGCACATCCACAGGTCGAGGATCTCCGGAAGAAGGGCAGGGAGCTGCGCCTCCACCATGGCGATTACCTCCAGCGCCTCCAGGGTGAGAGCTCACAACAGGGTGATATTGAATAGGGACAAAGTGGCTGATCAGTAACAGATGTTCCATTGTCCCAGACGCCTGTGTGGCGCCTGCATATGTAGAAGTGCTACATGTCAGACATAACAAAGTGCTGATGACTGTCATCTTCCACAGATGGTGATGTTCCAGAAGATGAGCCCACCACCTCTGCACACCTGTTGAGGCGTCCAACAACCCCACATGATGTGCAGGTGGTGGTGTTGGACACCACAGAGGAGGAGGAGGAGGAGGAGGAGGAGGTGGTGGTGGTGGAGGCACCAACAGCAGCAGCAGCAGCAGACGACGCTGAAGAGGGGCCAGATGGGCATCGGGAAGGGTTGTTTGGGGGGGAGGCAGGGGGGAGAGAGGGTGTAGGTGATGTGGAGGGGGTGGGGGATGGTGGGGAGGGGTCGCCAGCAGGGGTATGGGAAAGTGATGTTGAAGACAGGGCATCACAGGGCACTGTGGGCTCCCCCCAGCCACACCAGATGCCTCCACCATCCAGGGCCCCAAACAGGGGCTACGCAGATGCCACCACACAGACACCAGTGTCAATGTGTGTGTGTGGTGGCAGATGCGTGGACAACCTGTCAGTGGCCCTGGATGCGATGGAGCAACATCTCCATCAACTGTGTCACTCACAGCAGTGGCTGGCGGGAGTGATTGAGAGGGTGGTTGCCGAGGTGGTACGTCTACCATGTCGGCAACCACCCCCTGAATGGCGTCACTGGCGTCAGTGATGGTGCCAGTGACGTCCACACATGTGCCCTGTGCTGCCCTGTCTTCCATCACTGGGCATGCTGAGGGAGGGTGGGGCACATGTGGGGGTGGGGGGTAGTGTGTGGGAGTTTGTTCAGGACGGGTGGGTGTGTGAGGGGTGGGGAGGGTGTAGTTTGGGGGGCGGGTGATGGTATTGTCCCCCTCCCTACACATGTATATAGTTTCCCTTTTGTGTTCAAATATTAAAATATTTTGTTACAAACCTTGTAATGCTCACGTCTCTCACTTAGCATAAGACTATGGATGCCAGCATGTGATATGTGTGCGGACAGATATGTTCTGGACGGGTAAACATGTGTGTGCTACCTCAATTGGCTCCACATGCAGTTTGTATGGAGGACCATGTGTGTAGGTGTCTGATACCAGGGTGCTGCATTATATGTTGCAACATAGCAGAGACGTACATGTCACAGGGATGGGCATAGGTGAACCACATTTTTCCACATATATGAGCAGACAACATATGCATGCCACCCATTTCTGCCTCTGTCACATGCATCCCTATGGTGTGGTGGAAGGCATTTTCTCACTGATATAGGCAAGGGCAAGGGTCACACATATGCCACCAATGTGTGGTGTATGAGGGGTTGCACACGGTGATGAGTATGGAAACTAAACAGGCAATTTGAAACATACTCCCCCTGTTTCCACATCAGGGGTGGGGAACCCTGGTCCAGGACAGCCGCAGACCAGTCAGGTTTTCGGGATATCCCTAATGAATATGCATGATATATATATGCATTAGCGCTATCCTGCCAACCTGACTGGTTTGTGGCCCTCCAGGGCTCGATTTAAAGACCCCTGCCTTACTCCTCTGTTATTTATGATTGTGAGTGGGCAAGGTGCAGATGTCGAAAACATCCAAAAGATTATATAGGATGTGTCACATTCCTCCTTGCTTCTCACCACCACCAAAATATTGTCTATTACACAATTGTTTTGGTGTTGGTGAGAATCTCGGAGGAATGTGACACATTCTATATACCCTTTCGATGTTTAGGACATCTGCACCTTGCCCACTCACAATCTTAAAATTACAGAGGTGTAAGGCTGGGGTCTCCAAATCCAGCCCTGGAGGGCCACAAACCAGTCAAGTTGGCAGGATAGCTCTAATGCATATATATATATCAGGCATCTTCATTAGGGATATACCAAAAACCTGACTGGTCTGCGGCTCTGCAGGACCAGGGTTCCCCACCCCTGTTATACATGGATGTCTGTGCACCCTGGTCCGCTGCAGCTCAGAGGCTGTGGTGACACAATGTGCACGTGACACATTGCATATGTGCGCATCATGAAACTAGTACCTGCCTGTGCCAAAGTAGCTGCAGCACGAGACCTGGTTGCAGGTCATATGTTCTGGCACCCCCCCCCCCCCCATTTCAAAGATACACACGTGACCACATGGACACTCATTGGAAACACACACTGTATGTAGTGTTTGACAGCTGTTTATTGACACAGCTTTTCTCTCATATTTAAGTATTTATACAAACATGTCTATAATAATGTTCAGATTTCCTCCAAAGCGGTTTACATGACACACACACAACATACGATTTGCATATGTCAGCTTTGTAAATATAACCCAAAATAACCCTCCAAAACAGGGTGAACTACGTACATAGTTGCTCCAACTGAGCAGTGCAACAAATAGAAACCTATGCTTTGTTGCTGTAAATGCGGATATGATCTTTGGTTAGCGTCGACGTGATCGCCCACGCCTGCCACGTTGGGCCCCTCCCCCTCGCGGTGCAATACCCTCTTTCGGATACATTGGTGGTGGTGGTGGTGCAGGTGCGGCTCACCGCATAACATCAAGTATGCCCTCAAGGGCCTCACACATGCGAGCGAGGGGCATGGCTCTAACCCCCTCATTTAATTGACGGAGCTCAGCGCTAACCTCCCTCGTGTTGTGCTCCACAGCACTGCAAATCATCTCCATAACACGTCGATTGCCTGTGAATGGGACACAAGGTGGTATATGAGATACCTCTCCAGTAATACACCGTCATACAGAAACATGTCATGCACATCTCACATGATTCATAAGGTGATAGGGCAGAGTCACGTAGAAACATGGATAGGGGTAGGATACACAACTCTCACAGTACTATTTGTCATACCAACCCATAGGACACCTTACAGGACGTAGATGTGTGAGGCCAACACAATGATCTATAGCCTGTGCAGACACACCCACATACTACTGACGTAGCAACAGGATCGGCCAAAGAAAGCTATCACATATCCATCATGTAGGGGAGGTGCAGCATGCAGCACTCACAAAAACCTCAGCTGGCCAGCAGCAGTGATGAACAGAGGAAGGTATAGAAAGGTCTGCACAGGTGTGGCCACATTCGGAGGGATAAACACAATATGTAACGGTTACAGGAGATGTGTTATTGACTCAGTGGGATGGAATGCCAGCACTGGGATATCACACCTTACCTGCACAAGTGCACTGCTGCTGCACGTGTGTGACACCTGAGAGGTTCATATGCACCTTGTGTAACACTGAGGAGGGTTTGGGACTCAGATCTTGTAGACCTTGGAACAAATGTGGAGGGTTCAGACAGAGCAGGGGGAGCAACAGAGGGGGCCATCAGAGGTGGACAAAAACCAGCCAAACAATGACGGCGTATGTTGGGGAAACCATAGCTGGTGGTACTGAGTGGTGAAGGACAGTGATAACCAGAGTTGGCGAGGTATAGTTCAGATTTCAGTAGGCATCAGGGGTGGTAGCGGTGGGTTGGCTAGTCTTTTAAGAAGGCACATAGGTATCTAGATTATCTATGTGCTTATGTGTGTCAGTCCAATACAGGGCCAAGCCATCCTTTGATCATGTATGTATTTGCACAGGGCACACCGTTCCAGGGGTTTGCACGCAAGGAACATTGTTGTTTTCTGCACCCTTCCAAATACGAATTTACAATCTGCCTACTGCGGCAGCTGCGCCAGAAATGGCAGAATGGAGTGTTCTGTAGGTCCCCCTCTATTCTGTTATCCTCTCAGCAAGTATTTTATGATCTGTAAAGGGAGAGTGTCTACCTTCCGTCTCTGTTTAGGCCACAGGTGCTCTTGGGAAATGTTGACTATGCTCCTTTACACACAGGGGTGTGATGGATAGCGTATCAATAGGCCCGTTGCCTTAAAGGAGACGCAATGCAGACAATGTGCCCTTTCAATAATGTGTGGCCCTGCAGAGGGGCACACCGGACAGAGGGGTTAACCCCCCCCCCACCCCCCGGGACACTCCATCCTGCTACTGCTGCAGCAACATCAAAATAAAACAGTTGATTGTGGCAAAACATCACATAGCCAATGGGGGGGGGTGGGGGTCAGGACGTGACATGCGGAGGGCTGTGTATTGTGTTGGTTTAGGACAGGATATGGGTTTTTAGTGAGGGTGTAGGGCGTGAGGTGTCTTTTGGGGGGGGGGGCTAGGACCCTTAATGGACTATAGTTGAGTGAGACCAGTAAGGAGCTGTGGGATGAGGGCCCATGTATGGTTCAGGGGTCTTGGAGTATTTGTGATAGGACTGCACATGACCTGTTGGGAGATGGTATGACAGGAATTGACTGTTGTGGTTGCGTGGTGTTCAATAGTCTCCCTGAGGTGGTTGAACTGGATACAGCCTCATGGGGTGCCGTTGTCTCAGTTTGGGCTGTGTGACGGGGAATTAGGTTTGACATGGGCTGATGTTTGTTGTAGGACATGGCTATGTATGGCCTGATGGGGTACTTTGTCTTGAGGAGGGCCGGAAGAGGGGATCTCCACTTTATCTGGATGGCTGTGCTAGTCTTTGAAATTGCCTGGTGCAACAACTAGACATAATTGTATGCTGACTGAAGCTGAAACTGCAAGGGAGGTCATTTTGGTGAATGAATAGAATGTGATGGTGGTGGGACACGTTAATCCAGAGAAGTATTTACGTGTTGTGTGGGAGGGGGTGATACCTCTAGAATAGACTTGCTTTTGTGAGGGTAGGTGGGGTTTGAGATTGCCATGATGAAAACGTGAGTGACAGTGAGGGAACTGAGGGAATTTCTACAAGGAAAAGATGGGTATGTTAAACCTCATGTGGAAATGTAGAGTGGAGAAAACAGTAGAATAGAGCAGACTGAGCAAATAGACATCAGATGATGGTGAGTGAGCACAACTCATGAAGAGCCCTGCTGAACGTGGCTGGAGCAATTGCAACTGGAAAAACATGGCCAAAATGTAGCAAAAGATATTTGTGTTTCCTTAAAATTTACATAGCATAGGGAAGCTTTACATAATGTGCATCATTAGGTTGGTAACTTTGTTTGGTGCAAGGGACAATGTATGTATCACTGTACTGATTGGTCATAGATCTGTATATCGCTACTTCCCATTTCATTTATAGATTTACATGTACTGTGATGTTTTACATTCAATGTTTGCCTTTTGTGGCTCCAAGTACAATGATTGGCTTACTCTATGTGAATTGTGGTTTTTTGTTTTCTGATGATGTTATGTTCTGATTTTGTACGTGTGTTGAGGTATTTTGGTGATGATATTCGTATTTGACCTTGACAATATTTTTCATTCCCCAATATGTTCTTTAAAGTCTTTGTGGAATACTCTCAGTGTTGCATTTTGATAGGTGGGGTATGATGATTTGTTAATCCTGCTAATGGTGTCAGGATACCTAGTGTATGATATGGTCTCTACATGGGCAGAGGTTTTTGTAGTTCCTCATGTGTCTATCATGTTGCATTGCGGTACATTAATTTGTTAAGGTTTCAGTACTTCTTTATGGATATGCTCATTAATAGACATGTGTCATACTGATTACTGAATGGTCACATACAACATCTTTTGCACGTATGCCACTTATGATAATGGGGACCATCGCAGAGTATTGGCACATAGACCCGCAATCCCACTGGGACGCCCATGCTCACAACCTATGCAATCCTTTGATTGATTGGTTGAGCTACAGAAAGGGAACATGTTGGTGGCATTGTCTGTCTGCATTGCAATCTATCTTATTTGGTGACGTACAGGTAGAATTGCGGTATGTGTTTTCCAAACCAGCTCTGAGGTAAGTTATGTACACTTGAGTCACCTCTGTGTATCCTTGTCTATGGGTTACCTTACACATTTGATCAGCTCTCTGCATATGCTATGTTTTTCCTCACCTGCAGATGCAGACTGTGTGGAATGAAGACTTTGTGACGTTACATCACAGAGGAAGGTTAAATTGCTTTATCTATGCTCCTTTTATAAAAATTATTATGGGTTACCTGTCATCCTGTTGTTTACAGGACATCTGGGTGTCTGCAATGAGGCAGACTGTTGCAAGGTCAATGTATGTATCTATTTATCAACTGACAACATGCTATACCTTAAACCACATTCCTCTTAGGTCTGCATCTGTGGGTGTCACATGACTTTAGGCTGTTCTGATGTGTGACACAATTACATAATCGATTATACCTCACAACCTTTTTCCAAAAACAACATACCATCTACATGAGCCATACATGTAACATCTGTGGAAGTAATGTTGCAACATCCACCACACAAACACCAACTAGAGACTAGTGGTTTATGTGTCGTGGTTGTGACAGTCTTGTGCCACTCACCTTCTGCATCGCGACGTGCTGATGCGCCGTGGGCCCTCAACTCCGCCATCATCACATCAGGGTCATGTGTAGCGGTGCCTACTGCCGGCCTTGGTTGTGGGCTCTCCTCCAGTGCTACTGCCCCCAGTGTAGGTCTGCTGGGTACGGGTGGCTCCAGGGGCTCATCAGCAGCACTTGTGCTGCCCCCTGTGAAAGCAGCCTCGCCCTCGACCAGACTAATTGGGACTGTGATGTCCACCTCCACCTCCTCCTCCTCCTCCTCCTCCTCCTCCTCTTCCTCCTCCTCAGCCCCCATTTGACTGTAGTCACCTGCATTGGGAACAATCAGAGAGAGCACACATATCTTTAGGCCATCCACATATGTATACGTGTGTGCTACAGAAACCACAGACATGATGGGGTGGGTATGTGCATTTGTGCTGCAAACACGACCCAGGACACCATCCCATACATGTGTGTGATGTGGCCATGCACATATTGCATGTTTGCCAGGTTGTTGTTCATGGTCCCATTCCACATGTGTCCCACATCACATCCCTTTCCCCATCTGTGCAACATATGTACACACATGCCTGCTGTTACACCACCCTTACACCTATTTTTTCCACACATTGTATGTCATTGTTTGCTTATGCGGAGGGCATATTTTCCTCTGACATACTATCTGCTCATTGCTGGATGTGTGTGCCAGTGACCCATTGGGCCGCAGAGTGCAAATAGCCAGCACCTGTGGCCCTCTGTGAAGCACATGTAGCACTGTGCAGATAGTATGTCACACCAACATAACCTGATTAATGGCCCTCACAATCATACGGTGGTTGGCAATAGCAGGTGTGGTGGTAGGTTGATGACTCATTTGTGGAGTTTTTTGAGACAGATGGGGAGAGTGATGGGTTGAGGTACACATTTGGAATGTTGCCCCACGACATGTCAACTACACAGGTTGTGCAGGGGTATATCACACACATGTGCCACCAGGATTGCAACATGGTGTGGATTGGGTCACAGGTATGGGGGTGTCTGTGCAGATTACTGATGTGTAGAGAAGGGACATTTTAGACATCAATTTATACCAGACAGTTAGTATACATACCTGCGTGGGGATGTGCCGTGTCGAGGGCCTCAGGCAGTCCACGGAGATATATCTGGCCCAATCGTGTTGCCAGCTCTTGTTCCAGGGGTGAGAGTGATGGTATAAAGGGGCCCCCACCACCTGTGCCCAGAGCATGTTGTCTCTCGGCTGCCATGTGTTGGCGCACCCCTCTTTTAATGTCTGAAAACCTCTTTTTCAGGCTGTCTACATCACGGGGGGGGGGGGGGGCCCTGCCTCCGACAGTGCAGCATGCACCTCCTCCCACACTGCCATTCTGGTGCCCACAGTGGTTCTGCTGCTGAGCCGCCCAAACAATATGTCATAATTCTCTATTACATGAGAGAGTAGAATATGGTTCTCCCTGTCATTTATTTATTTATTTTATTTAATGGTATTTATATACCGCCTTATCCTTCAATCAAAGCGGTCACAACACAAGTGGGAGATACATTTAACACATGGGGATTTTGAGACACATACACTAATACTTACAGGGAACATGGGCAATGGAGGGTTAAGTGGCTTGCCCAAGACCACAAGGAGCATCTGTGGGACTAGAAACCCCAGTCCTTCCAGCCCAAGGTTGCTGTCCTCTAGTGGGATTTGAACCGCCGACCTTCCGGCCTGAAGTACCTTGTCCCAACCACTAGGCTACTCCTCCCTTGAACCTTACGGCTCTTTTCCTCTGTGCAGCAGGCACAGTTGCCCGTTTTCTTTTTCCAGTTTGGCTGTAGTGTGCAGGCTGTGGTCCAAAAGATGGTCCTGCCTGTTCCTCCCTAGGATGTGCAGTCTCTGGCCTGGGTGTCTCAACCACAGCAGGTTGCCCCACATCCTCCACACCCTCAACCTCACCCTCTGTCTCCCTCTCCCTCTCTCTCTCCATCTCCCTCTCCATCTCCCTATGCTGCACACGCTCCTCTCACCACAACACCACTCAGTTACACAGAACACAACACTGAACGCAATACAGAATTCCTAAACAGTACAATACAGGACACAGTACAGGACACAATAAAACAAATTTGCTAAGTATTCAAACACAAACAGAAGAACCTACACTGCTCCTAACTCTCTTTCTCTCCCTCTCCTCTGCCCTACTCCCAATACACCCTCTCCCCCTCCTTCCTCTGAACTGCTGCCACCACAGCCTCTCTCTCCCTATAGCTGTCTTCCCCTCTAAATCTACCTCTTTCCTGTGCAATAGTCCCACCACTGTCTCAGTCTATGTCTTTTTCTACAACACTCTCTCTCTAACTAACTCCTCTAACAACCCTCAACGTGATCCACGTGTGCAGGCTTATTTATAGGGTTTAGACACGTGTTTTTCAATGCACATGCGCATTTGGGCAGGCGTGGTGCTCGTGCGCTGTGCGCGTGCTCGCCTACGCATGGGTGTCCGTATGCAGACACACGCACATGCGCCACGTGACTCAGTACTACGCATGTGTAACATTACGCATGCGCATCATGGCGCGTACCGCATGGGTGTCTGTGTGCCTTTTGCGCATGTGCACATCGACGCGCATGCGCGTGTGGCCACGCACAGACAGACACCCATGCGTAGAGTCACACACGCACGCTATGCAGAGCATCGCATGCGATCAACAACGCATGCGCATTGGGCGCATACACCCCCAAAAAATACCAATAAATAAACGTGAAAAACTTGGCCACGTTGAGGGTTGTAGGCGAAGAAGAGTAGGTGTGTTGTTGCTGAGAGGAAGGACTAGAGTCTAAGCAGTTGTAGGTGTGGATTGACTTGGTGTTGTTTGTATTGGGTATTATATTGTGTTGTCTGTGTATTGTTTGGTGTGGTTTGTAAGTTGTATACTGTTTAGGGAGGTTTGTGTGTGTATTAGAGTGCGTTTGTGTAGTGGGACGGGAGGAGTTTATGGCAGCGATTTATGTTGCTGCATGTGTCCTGAGAAGTGGGCAGATGCTGCGGTTGCAGGACAGAGGAGATGGTGTCCATGGGGCTGAGGCACAGGGCATGGGTGTAGTCCCGCAGCAACACAGAACTGCAGCTGTGGAGGCGGTCCAGGCATGTGCTGTGCGTGCACGGCGCAGAAGGCGTGCTAAGGTGCAGGCTCGGCAGCCTCGCCTCTACAGGCCCAGGGCCCAGCTCCAGGGCATGCATGAGGACCAGGTCATCTCCCTGTACGGACTGAGCACAAGGGCTATTAGGGAGCTCTATGAGGATCTAAGACTTGACCTCGAGCCCCTGACTGATCGGTCCCATGCAATACCAGGTTTAGTCAAGCTCCTTGCTGCCTTACATTTTTTTGCCTCTGGCTGTTTCCAGTCATCTGTGGCAGCAGTGGGTGGCATGAGCCGCCCCACCTTCTCACGATGTCTCCACCAAGTACTGCGTGCCATGGTCAGCCGGGTGGGGAATTACATAGCCATTCCCCACACTAGGCAACAATGGGGGACTCTGAACCAGGCCTTTGAGGCGTTAGCCGGGATTCCACACGTGATGGGAGCTATTGATTGCACACATGTTGCCCTGGTCCCGCCTAGAGACAGGGAGGTAGCGTTCCGCAACCGCAAACACTACCATTCCCTGAATGTTCAGGTTGTATGTGATGCAAATCTGCATATTCTGAATGTGGTCCCTAGGTTTCCAGGGTCCACCCATGACTCCTATATCCTGCATCACTCGGCACTATTCACACAATTTGAGGGCGGCCGTTATGCCGACTGTATATTGCTGGGTGAGTATGTCATGAGTAGTAATTTATGTATGTCTTTCTACATTTCCTTATGTTTAATCACATATGTAGCAACCTTTTATTTGTTTAAAATATGCATTTTACATATCAGATATGTTATATAGAGGACTGTTGTGAGTTTATATTATTACAGGGGTATAGAAGTATAGTAACAGTAAATATAAACAACCATAGACCATCAGGATCATAACATTATATGATCCTAACATGCACATGGTGTACATGTGACGACACCCCTGTGCATATGGCTATGGTGTTGCTGGATCCCTCATAGTGTGTGTTTGTAGTGCGATACTCTACCTCAACCAGATGACTTTTGCCTGCCACGGCGGCAATTGGCATACTGGCAGGTAATCATGCATAAATTGTATATTTTGGGCCCCTCCCACGCTATTGCAATCAAATGTATACCCAGATCTGTGTGCCCCAATCAAATGTATATTGTATCCAACTGATTCTCCTATGTTATGTAAATCTGTGTGCCCCAATCAAATGTATATTGTATCCAATTGATTCTCCTGTGTTATGTAAATCATTGCCTAATCGAAATGTAAATCTAAAAAATCTCACTGTATTGTACGATACATTATGATTCTGTAAAGTAAACCGCTGCTGATCGTAGGAAGCAGCGGTATACAAGTGCTTACTAAATAAATAAATAAATAAAATAAATAAATAAATAAACTCCACAAATTCGAGGGGGGGGGGGGGTTCCCTTCAAATACATCTGTCATGATGGTTAATTGTCCTCTAATGTTTGTAGGTCATTTAGCATTGATGTTATTGCTCATCCATACAACTAACCCTTGTCATGTGTGTGTTGGGTTCACACACTCACTCTGTACTGGAGTTGTCACCCAGGAGGCAGTATATAATATGAGGAGGTGTCTGGTAATCTCTGATGGATGGTTTTGGACTTTCCAGCTGGGAGCACTCGTGTGGATATGTAAGGTCAAGCATCTTGGCTATGTCACAGCAGGGGTGTAACACAATATAGTTGGTGCAGTACCTTTGGCTACTGTAGATGAGCGGAAGTTAGCCTCATTTTGTCTGCAGATCCTCATGTAGCTTAACATTATGGAAAGGGGATGGCTAGAGCAGGGGGGCTAAGTGGGTGCATACAGAGTGGTATTATTACCAGCTACACAGGAAGGTACTGTACCTATGTATATGTCCTTGGTGTAAAGTCATGAGGGGTACAGTGTGCAGGTTTGAAGACCACACCTTCAAAAGGATGTGCACAGGATAGAGACAGTGCAGAGGATGGCTCTTACAGCAATTTGTAGTTAGCAATATACAGCATAAGGAGACAGAGTTAGAACTCTTGATATGTTGCCCTTACAGGACAGGATGTATATAGGTGATATGGTTTACATTTTGTCACGCCTCCATGGCATACATGTTCTGGGTGTGTGCCTCCCTCACATGGCAGCATGTTTTTCCTTGGTTACTGTTCAGACATACACTTTGCAAATGTGATAAGTAGGTCGTTGGTGTAGTCTCACATTGGCGGTGATGCCGATGTGGACAATAACTGCATTACAATGCGCATATCACACACACACACGATCTGTAACATTATTGATGGAACTGTTGTACTATTTGTCATGAGTGTACTGACTGGATAGGCCATGTGGTCATTTTATGTCTGCATATGTATATTTTTGTGAGCTGACTAGTTGTGCTGTTATATCTGTCTGTCAAAATGTGTTTTGCTCTTGTTTCCTACATCTAAACAACTGTCAGTTATGTTGAACATTAACTCCCACATTGTCATGCAACATTTCTCTTTTGCAGGTGATGCAGGATATGGGTGTCGCCCCTGGCTGCTGACCCCTGTGCGTCAGCCATGGACACGTGCAGAGCGGAGGTACAATGAGGCCCATGCCTCCAGCCGCTCAGTCATAGAGCGCACCTTTGGCGTGTTGAAGAGTCGCTTCAGGTGTCTGGATAGGTCAGGCGGGGCCTTACAATATAAGCCAATGACTGTTGCTGAGATAATAATAGCCTGTTGCATCCTGCACAACATTGCTCTCAGGCACGATATCCCTGCAGAGATTAATGAGGATCTGGAGGAAGATCCAATGTGCCCCCCTGTACGTGCCATGGGTGACACACGGGAGGGCACAGCAGTCAGGCGGAGGTTGATTGCTGAGATCTTCTCATGTATGTATTACCTACCCACACTCATGTGTTATCCTATGTGTGTTATGGTTATAGAGGTTGATGTTTATGTCAAGATATAATTCGGATGCCACACTGCATTAACATTTGACCAATAATGCAAACGTCACATATAGGTATGAGTGTGCGACCAACAATGTGGCCAGTGCACAACAGCAGTTGGTGGGAGATGATGTGGGTGGTTGCTCATACGCCTGTGTGAGGTTTTGAGGGTCACATTCACAGTTAGTGGCTGCTTGTGATAGCAGCTGCTGTTGTGCCAAACCAATGATGTTTTCTGATGATATGGGTGCAGCACGGTGTCAGCCATATGGTGAGATGTTCACAGTGGGAGGGCAGTCCACGTTTGGGGTCATCTGTCCAGTGGGGTGAGCTTATATTATACACATTTGTGGTGTTTTTATGGTTGTTAAGCTCCTGTCAGCTGGCTATGTGTGTGTTCGTTATGTTTGTCGCAAAATGTCATACATAGCACAAGACACATGCTTAGTTCTAGTATCTCAGGATGTTAAGAACTATATGTGAGGGGTGTTAATGTCACCCTACACTGTGTCTGAATGTGTAGGTCAACACGCAGCCATGACATGGACATGTTGAAGGATAGGGATCTGTGTAGTGTCCAGACAGGGGGGTAGTATTGCCACATTTTTTTGTTGGCAAATAGACCTTCAGTGCAGTGTTGCATATCTCCACACATACAGAGGTTATCCGGCCCATATCAGCAAGGGTTGCATTACAGTGGGCAGGTGGAGCGCTGAATGTGTGGGTGGCTTGTTGTTGACCAGGTTTTTCAGGGAGTACATGGCATATTTTGCTGATACTATCTCAACATATGCCATCATGCGTCAGCTACAGGCTGTGTATGTGAGTTGGGCAGGGGAGTACAGTCCATATCAACAAATAGATTGCGGAACCAAGAAAGGGAGGGTTCTGTCGGCATAGAAACACAGACTTATGTGAGAGTTATGTTTTCTGAGGTGCACATATAGGCTATCCATGCTTGGACATTCTCACTGAAACACAGTGGGATGGCATGCAGCCATCATGGTTTGCTTACATACATACATGGGTTTGTGGTTTTTCTGACATGACACAGACATTGTCAGCTATTTGTGCACATCATCAGCAAATAGCTGACAATATTATTCAATGTATGAGATGTACACACCAGGATATGTATTTGGTCAGTGGATACAGGAGGCGCACCTGCATATTTCAAATGTGTTTCAGCAATTGTCAGTGGGTTAACATACAACATTGGAACAACACTACACAAGGAGAGGGGGCATTGTTGCCAATATAGTGGATCAGGGCTAATATTGTGGCTTTTGAGATGAGGTGCAAACATGGTGGTAGCAGACACCTCTGTTGATCTGTGTGGACAACAACAGAGAGGTACGGGAGGGGACAGAGTGATTACGGACACCTGTAGATAGCCTCCAACACCTCCGTGCTGCCTCTCACATGTGAGAGATCTGTACATTGTGATAGAGAGCAGTCAGTCATTAGGTGATGTTGTGGGGTCTGAGAGCTGGGGACAAGAAGTTGCAGTGTGTGATGCCCAGCTAGAACATGACATATATTTGCTTCTCTTGTGTTTCCCACTGCACAGGACATGGTTTGTGTGCATGCTGTTGCTGTGTTGCATTGGCATATGACTGTACATCACCCAAGATGCTTTGATTTGGGGTAGGTGGATCGACAGCAACATTGTGTGTGCCTGCAGTCAGGGGGAAAACATGTCTTCATTGCTCTATCATATTTGGCAGATGTTGTGTTTTTATTTTTTTCACTTCAGTCTCCATAAACCATCTCTTGGTGTTGTCACACATATGCCCATGTGTTTGTGGTCAGCATGTCCTCTGCCACACCCTATATGCTACATGTACAACAGACCTGCATGTGTGTGTAATTTAAGGTTTTCTGCTGTTTGTCTACACTTGCTCCCTACCCCAACATTGTACCCTCAGCCAACAACAGGGTATCATTGCAGGTTCACTGGGCCTTTATATCTACAAAGCTCCACTTGTGCACATACAGGCCATGTGTTGTAGCTGGCACGCAGAACTTTCCATACTTTGTGGGTGGGTGTTTATAGGTTGCCTGTGTGATGAGACAGTGTTCAGGCATAGTACATTATCATGTGCTGTGAGGGGTCTGTGCACCTGGGGGGCAGTTGTGACTGTGCTACCTGTTCCGTGCTGCTGTTTACCTTATGAGCATTATCAACATGTGTTGTGTGCTGTGAGAAGAAATGTGTCTTGTGTTCTGAGTCACCACTGTTGGGCACCTTTATTTTATTTCAGATATGAACATAATGTGGACATGCATCAACAGTGACTTGACATGGTGATTCTACACGTTCTGCTGTGATTGTCTCCCTTCACTGTGACCTGATATTGCTGTTTAGTGAGTCAAGGGATTGATGACATACACCTGATGCACACACAAGGTAGGTTGCACCTTTTTTATTTGGGGAATTCAATCTGTCTTTACCTGTTGATGATTTCAGATTTGTCTCATGTGCATGTAATGTTTCCTGTATATTCACAAACACAGATGCATGTCGTGTGTAGCTGTCAGACACCTGTGTGACATGAGCATGGACATGACCATATCCATGTTACACCCGTGTGTGTGTTTATGATTAATGATGTTACCAAAAATGTTTTGTGGAGTATTGCTATCATGTAATGTCTGCCTTTGCATCCCTTTCTTCTGTATTTCCTAGGATGTAACGGTGTGCAATGTGTGCTTTTTTTCCAAGGTGTCTAACTATACCATACTTATTCTCTCCTGACACAGGGCAGAGTACATACCGGACACATCTATTACAGTGCATCTGGTGTCACCATCACCCACCTGTTGGAGGAAACAACACCATGGAACTTTTACAGGGGAAAGTGAGCCATTGGATGTTTGACCTCTGAGAGTGGGACACATGACTGCGATGGACAGTATAACTTTTGACCTGCTGATTTCCCCATGACAGAGGTGTTCTACGCACTGTTGCTGCGATGGTTTTGCAGGGAATCCTGCTCATTGTGGAGGACACACATGAACTTTCAAGGAATGTGGCATCTTGACATGTGACACTTGACTATTCATGGCCATAGTTGCAGGAACACTTTTAACCTGACCTGTTGGATTGCACATACTATTTTGACTTTGGACAGTGTGCCCCCCGTGTGCAGTAGTGAATGACATGGACACTGTAGGTGTTGCATTCCTACACAGCTGTGCTATTGTTGAGTTTTGGCCATGGGTGTGACATGGCACCCAGGATACGCTCATCTGTTTCTTTCTACTCAATCATACAACCATGTTTTTTGCAGGGGGCCAACGATGGAGCACTCCTACTGTCTATCTCCACCTGCTTTCCACCTGGACATGATACAGGTTTTACCTCAACAATGCTTTCAAGCACACCACCATCTTGGATTGATGTTTTCACTGAGCCAAGAGTGTTTAGGTGCATGTGTGGCATCACTGTATCATGTTGCAATGTGGATGGTGCTTGTGCATATGACTGACTATGTTTGTGAGACACAACATGTGGACCTATGGCTTCTGTGTGGTTCCGTATAAGATGTTTGGCCATCATTTCCTTGTTCAGATGCTGGTTCTTGTGTTTGTTTACTGTGCAGACGTGACAGTCTTCATTTATGTAAGCACCTTGCATTTCCCATGTGCACGGTCCTGGTTATGCCCTGTGGTAGGGGCACTCACATTGCCACATTATGTTTTTCGTGTGGCAGTGTGGGTGACCGTTGTACGTCTTCAATAGTGCATTCCATGTATCATGCTATATGTGGCCAAACACTGTCTACTCAACAAAAGGTGCAGGGGTACCTCCTTCATGGTGTTATATCTGTAGGTTTCTGAGGGTCGTTTACTTTTTATTCTGTGTGTGTTCATGTGCCTGTGCTACCTGTTAGCATATGCTCATTGTGATTTTGAGGATTGTTTGTGTCCACATTGTTGCAGCTTTGATTCCTAAATCAGGCATTAGGTGAGAGCTCAATCATTACTTTCAGAGCGTGTTTTTCACATTAAAACATTGTAACAACATATGCTTTTTTAGTTTTTTTGCCTCCTGTGTTGCCAGATGGATATGTTTTGAGAGACAGATGATGTGTGTTGGGTCCTCAACATGCAGCGCCAACTCTCTACATGCAGTCATATGTGCATAACACATTTTCAGCATGCGCCAGCAGGTGGGGGCTGGGGGTCTGCTGCCCAGTGCATAGTATGCACCGGATGCACATTATATCTCCTGCCGTTCATTTGTGGTCAGGCAAGTAACCTTTCTGTAGGAGGTGGATTTGTGCCCTGCTAAAAGTGTTTCGGTATTTCAACAGGGATGCGCTCACCGTGATATTATGATGGCATTGTCTACACTATCTGTGATGTATAAACCAAATAAAGATATGTATTGGACAGACATTTGTCTCTTTTGCTGATTGATCATGGTGACAAACATGCAATGCAATATGTGCCTTTGTATCAGTCCTGACTCCTTGTGACCCAAAAACTGCATTGTTTTCTTGTCAATGTCACTGGATGAAGATTAACTGGTCTTTGTTCCAAGGTAATGGAGGGTTACGTGACTTGACCTAGGCCACATGGGGTGCTAGTGTGAATTGATCAGTGGTTGTTTGGGTGCCAAGGCAGTTTTCTTACCACTAGGTTAGTCCTCCACTCTTTGAGCACATTGACACTTGTCTATGGCCATTTGCTGGTCATGTACATGTGCCACCTGTGCTCACATCCTTGTACAGTGGCAGCTGTGTATCTGCCAGACATATGTCACTTCACTGGTTATTAAAGGTTGACATACACACCCTCCCTTTGGGATATTTGTGTTACAGTGTGCTCAGTGTGCTGTTTCTGGGAGTTGCTACAGTCATGTGTTTTTACTCTGTAGTTTTCAGGTTTGATCCCCCACATGTGTTTTTTTTATTTTTTCCTGTTCTGCTAAATGTACCATGAGGTACCACCATGAGGTACCACCAGGTTCCACACCTCTACACACACCCTTCTCTCTCTTCACTGTACATCAAGGTGCATCCTGTGTGCTGCATAGCCATCACATTTTTTTTTCATCGGTGTCTCACTTTAGGGTGTTTACATGGTACTGCACGTGGGGGTTTGGTATTGCTGAGATTCAGGTGGTGTGTGTTACACCTGATTACATGTTGAGCTTTCTCCTGTCCTGATCCAGATTAGTCACCTGATCCACAGAGCATCCTCTGCTGCCCTTGTGGTTTAGTTTTTCACTCTTTTGCATGCTGTATCCACTGCAGAAGATTTCATTGTGTGTGTGCATGTGTCCCAGGTCCCTAATGCAGACTGCAATTTGATTTGTACTTAGCAGATCTGCATGTGCATTTGCTCATGATTACTTTTGGGTGTTTGCTTGTCCTGACAGCCAGCAGGCGTTTTGTTTACTGCCCTGCACTCTTTTTTTATGCAACCTTTGCTAATGAGCTAACATTGGTGGTATGGCCTACCGGTTTAGGCATTGCCATTTGTGGTAGTGGTCGTCGGTGTGCTTTCTCTCTGCTGTCTTGTATTTGTATGCTTGTCCTGCATAAGTGGTTAACATTTGTATGACAGTCAGATCTGTGCTGATCTGTGCTGTGAGCATATTGTACCCTCATCTGAGTTGCGACCCATCCTTCCGTCCATCTTCTGTCTGGCAGCTGTGTGCCATCCTACCCTGATGTGCATGCTGATAGCCCACGTCCTGACCTCCTACACATTCCTGCATTGCAGCTCTCCCTGCTTGCCTCTCCTGTGTGTGCTCTGCATAGCACTTTTACTCCACAGTCATCCTGATATATCACCTATTCTGCCATTTCTGCCTCCTCTGCTGCCCACATCCTCCCATCCTCTGTCACACAGTGTCATTATAGCATGGTACATTAACATCACTCTGTGCATGGCTCTAGCTGGCCTGAATATGTTTGTCCATTTCTATGGCTGCCACATGGCCTGGAGCTGATTGCTGCAGTCCATCAAATGATCTACATCCTTCTTTTACTTTTGTATTGTCTTTCTTTTTAGCTCTGTGCAGTGTTTGTGTTACGTGTGTGTTTGGCACATACCTCCCTTGCCATTCAAATTGGGGGATGTTACTGCTCTTGGGTAAGGTTTCTGAGTTCACCTATACATCCTTGGGGCATCTTCTGGCACACCTTCGATTCAGACAGCTTATGGGGTACCTACGATAGTGCCTTGGGAGTTGAGAGCCTTTCAACATGGCCTCTGGGGACAATTAGGTTTTCCTTTGCTGACAACGTATGTTTAGGATGTGCCTTCTGATGCACCATACAAGGTGCATTAATATCTGCCACAAGGGTGCGGTTATTTTAAGATGGCATCACAGATTGCTGTACAGTTGCACACATAAAAAATGACATACCTCTGCCAACCTTATTCACTGGAACATTCAACCCATGACCACGGCACCATCATTCATTGTGTTCACCAGTTTTCAGCATACATGACATAGGAGTACTGGCTTTTTCCCCAGAGCTTGGATTTCATGGAGCAGTATTACTCTTCAGATTTCAGTCTCCAAAGGTAATAGGGAAGTTTACACGATAAGATTAACTCTGATCCCGTGTTGATATCAGTCGCCAAGGACTGTCTGTAGTCCCTCCTTGCTAAATCAGGAATGGCTTACCCAGGTCTGCCATTCTTGATTTAGCAGGGAGTGGCTGCAGACAGGCCCTGCAACTGATTACAACATGAGATTAAATCAGACCCCCTGTTGATATCAGTCGCCAGCACCTGTCTGCAGCCCCTCCCTGCTAGATCACGTATGGCAGACCTGGGTCAGCACACCTACTTACGATTTCCATACGTTACAATGCACAGTGCTGCCATCAGAGACAGTGCTCTCACCTTTCCCTACCTCATATGGCACCCTTGGCTACACTTTCAGCAACATTGTAGGGTGCCATGGCGGACATTGCATTTTAACATGTGCCCTCTGGGGTAACTTATGGGCCACGTTCTGTTACACTGCTTTGAGAGTGCATTTGCAAGCAATAATAATTCCACAAATATACAATACAGTACTCCTAAAGCAATATTACCCCTAACAGGTACTGCCTCAGCCAGCTGTCTTCTTTGTGCACTGTGGGGGATCAAACCCCTGATCCCTGCACCCTTGATCAGTGTTCTACCCATTGTGCTGTGGTTCTGTTCTTCTGATTTCACATCAGTGCGCCACTTATGCCTCCCAGTATTAACATGCCTCAAAAACACATTAGCACGCCGCCTTATGCCCAGCAGCGCTCCGCCTTATGCCACCCATTATTTATCTGCCTCCTAAAATAATGCCTCAGCCAGCTGTCTTCATTGTGCACTGTGGGGGATCGAACCCCTGATCCCTGCATCATTGGTCAATGTTCTGACCATTGTGCTGTGACTCTGCTCTTCTGTTTTAACATCGGTGCGGCACTTATGCCACCCAGTATTATATTGACTCAACAAACATTAGCGCTCCGCCTTATGCCGCCCATTATTTATATGCCTCCTAAAATAATGCCTCAACCTGCTGTCTTTATTGTGCACTGTGGGGGAACGAACCCCTGACCCCTGCACCATTGGTTGGTGTTCTGACCATTGTGCTGTAGCTTTGCTCTCCTGATTGCACATCAGCACGCCACTTATGCCTCCCAGTATTAACATGCCTCAGAAAACAGTAGCACGATGCTTTATGCCCAGCAGTGCTCTGCCTTATGTCACCCATTATTTATCTGCCTCCAAGGAAAACACATAAGCCAGTTGTTATCATTGAGCACTGTGGGGGATCGAACCCCTGATCCCTGCACCATTGGTCAATGTTCTGACCATTGTGCTGTGGCTCTGCTTTTCAGGTTTAACATCCATGCGCCACTTATGCCACCCAGTATTAAATTGCCTCAAAAACATTAGCGCGCCGTGTTATGACTCCCATTATTTATATGCCTCCTAAAATAGCAACCTCAGCCAGCTGTCTGCATTGTGCGGGATCGAACCCCTAATCCCTGCACCATTGGTCAGTGTCTTAACCATTGTGCTGTAGCTTTGCTTTCTTGTTTGTACATCAGCACGCCACTTATTCCTCCCACGCAGCCACCTCATGCGATAAAGTGCAGGGCGCATATGGGCGACGCGCACCTTAGCGCATATGCAAATCACGGATTCCCTTCTCCAGTGCGAAACGCCCACTCCTTATATGGCACCCGCACTCTACCGCGGCCCGCACTTTACCGGGGCTTTAGTAAACATACCCCTTAGATCTTTTGTCATACCCTGGTTTATAAAGGGAATTGTTATTGCAGTAAAATTTGAGACAAGATACCAATTTCAAGTTTACAAAACAAGCATAAATTAACAGGTTTTAGTTTATTGTTACAAAATTTAAGAGAGATCCATAGGACTTGGTGTACAATTAAAAAAAACCTCCTTGGTTATGTAATATTTGAAGAGGCACTAGCTTTTATAGTTTTGGTCCAAACATACATACAAAGAATTGAGCCGTTCTTACTGCATAGTTCTTCCTCTAATACTGAATCCTGACATGGTTCCTCTGGCTGCACATATCGACATATGCACTCCCACACCTCCATTCTGTATTTGGTATTTTACAAAAGGCTCTAGGTCTAGCAGAACCTTTTCTTAAATACCACTGGAATTATGCATGTCATGGCGATAGCATCTCAATTCTGATTTCTGTGCAGCATCTAAAATATGCCTTCACATGACTACCAAGAATTTTATGTAATTTATTGTATTTTATTAGTGCTTTTTTTGTAATTTGTTTTTCTTGTGAATTGTTTCATGATTCTGTTAGAGTAATCACAAAAAAATAAATGAATGGAATAAGCAAATAGGAGGAATAAGATGCCACTAAGTTTTTCAAAAGAAGTGGCTGAAAAATATGAAAAGAGAGGTTGGCTTTCATAAATTACAAGAGATCACAGAAAGAGGAAGACAAGCACCAGTATTTGGATAAGATAAGAGAAACTGGTAAAGTTGTCAAGAAATCAAAGATACAAATGAGATTAAAATTAGCTAATAGAGTAAATGGGGGAGGGCAATACTTGTTTTAAATATATTTGTGGCATGCAGAAGTACAAAAATCGGCATTGTAAAACTCAAGATAAAGGGGAAGATTATGTTGAGGCTGATGATTACAAAAGGGAATTGCTCAGCAATAATTTCTGTTCCCAGTAGATTCATCATCCCCTTAGTCCAATGTTCCATAATTACTTCTGGACCACAAATCCATCTGTGTCCGCTTCTGGGGTCAAATTCTGAAATAGCTCCCATTGAAAACGAGAAAGAGCATCAGCAATCTCGTTAGTACCACCCGCAATATGCTGTGCCCTGATCAACACATTCAAACGCCAATATGCTAAACCACGTCCCGTATTATAGCCACACATCATGGTATGTAGCGACTCATCACACTGACCACAGCTTCGTTGTCACACCACCACCCACTCTTCGTTTGCTAAGCCTGTCCGGCCACCATTCCAACATCCCCAACATAGGAAACAATCCCAAGACCCCCCTTTGTGCAAACTGCGGCCATCCCGCCGCCAACCACACCCCCCCAGTAAATTCCTAAACCCCTACCCCCCGCTGCATCTGTGTAGCTGCAAATCTGCTGCAAATCTGCTGGAATATCTCAGCCACCATCGTTATTGCCACCCCATTAACATCTTTCAAAAATACCTCCTAATTGCAGATCAGCCTGCCTAACCTTAGATACTCTAATACGGTGATGCGGCCTACTCACTCCCGCTGTTGACGCCACCAGCTGCTGCATAAATACCCATCCCATCGATATAACCCTACAGGCGGCATTGAGAGAGCCTATCCAAGCCTGCATCTCCCTCAATGTTAACTTATCGGAGGCCCATACTTTCGCCACCAACACTCGCAACCTCGAGCCACCCTGTCCACCGAATCTAACTCCACTCCCAAAATTGATCCCCGTCACTGGGCCTGCGCTTACTGGCGGCCAACGGGACACCCAAATCGCGTGACAATTCCACCCAACCCTCCCAGAGATTCTGGCACCCCAACGCCCCTGCTGCGACTATGAACAAAAGCAGGGAAGTACTAAATTTCTCCAAGCACACCCCGAGAAATTGAGCCATCCATAAGCACACCTGTGTCAAAATAAATACGTTCCTCAAAATGGAAACCTAGCAGACGAAATGCCGCGGGTGCACTGGAAGCAAACGAAATGCTGATCCCATATCCACTTTGGCCAACTACGCCTTGAAACCCGCCTTTCGAACCCAATCTACCGTCCTAACAAAGGACACATACAGATCCGAACCCAACTCCTGAGGAATGCAATCATTTACGGATGCTTCCCATGGAGCCCTAAAACCTCCCGCTTCCAGTACAGCCGAAGTAATATCCGTAAAGACCCTATCCGTATGGGCGAAGGGGCGATACCGAATACAGCTCTATTGCTTGAGGCCCGGCACGGAGGCCCCTGAGTCCCCTCTTCCAAGGCATTTAGACGCTGAATGTCCCCCACTATCCAAGGAACAAACATGTCAGAATTTGCAGTCTGTAAACGGGCTGGAGGACTTGCTAAACCTCCAACACAAGCCACTCGCTCTGCCCCTCATGACTTCTGCTGTGGCATAGCCCTCTCTGCACGAAAAGAATGCACCCCCCCCACATTCGGCAACATCCCCCCTCTCCTCCTCCCCCCCCACTCCCCCAACTCTCCCCTGGCTGACATGTGCATCAGCCCCAAGATTAATATCCTGTGTGCCCCTCAACCGTCATTTATTCTCCTCCCTTTCTCCATGGAACGTCTTGTCATAATTTAACCTGGCCCATCCCTCATGGGTCCATGATGCCTCAAGAATAGAATCTGCATATGGCACCCACATCCCGCACTGCCCCGGATGGTGATGAACCCCTACACTCGCAATCCGCCAACAGGCCCCCGCCCAATTGACTTCCTTACGTTATACCTTCTTAATTCTGATCACCTTCTCGTCTGCCCTTCCCTTCTTTCTACTATCACTGGACCATTTCCTGCCTTCAAGCAAGCAACAAATCGTATATATCTGCACTTCCTAATCTTATGGCGCAGCTTCCGTGGGACACCGATCCATACCTCCAAAAATGACGCTACTGTAGGAGCTCCGCCCCTCAACATACTCGCTGCTACTGCACTGCCGCCAACCACCTGCCCCACCCCCTCGTCTCCCGACAACCAGGATGACGAGTCCAATTATGAGGAAAAGGAAGACAGTGCCGTGCCGACGCCGACCGGAATGTTTCCGGTTTTTTTTTCTGAGGCCCCCCCATCCCCTGCTCTGCTCCCCTCCGACACCTCCCCCAGCCTGGCCTGCAACTCACCTGCAGACACCAATCTGCAGTTAACGCCAACGTTGTACCAGACGTGGACCGTCCTCCAGGCTCCTGCAATTCGTCGCTCCTCGTGTATGAAGCCTGCTCCGCCATACTCGGCCTTGTCGTTCTTCCCCTCGCTAGGTCCTCAGTTCCGAATTGGCCTCCTTGTCCTTGCACCCCATTGGGTGGATTCATTGCTGGCACCTGCGGAGACATAAACAAAAAACCCAGGAGGGGAACCCACCACAGACCACGGTGGCCACAAGCTGCCAACCCCTCAGCCCCGGACGAACCTTGCCCCCTTGATACATTTGTTCCTAGTTTGATTTGTTGTTGCCTGTCAGAGAGGTAAAACTGAAACCATTTTAGGGCTGTATCTTGTATGCCTTATGATTGCAGGCATTGTAACAGAGTGTTGTGGCTGACTGTGTCGAAGGCTGCGGAGATGTTCAAACGTATCAGGAGGAATGCTTGGGACAGGCCTTGGATGCCTTGTGTTAGTGTGTTGAGAAGAGAGGTCATCAAAGTTTCAACTCCATACAATGGGCAGAAGTCATGCTGTTGGGGGTCCAGGAGGAGGTTCTTGTCAATGTGGTCCTGTAGCTGAAGTTTTATGACTTTCTCAATAATTTTTGCCAGGAATGGAAGGCTGGCGATGGGTCTATATAGGATGCAGGATCCTTGGAGTTAAGGTTAGTTTTTTTTTAAGGTGGGGCAGATGGATGACAGTTTGAGGGATTTCGGCATTGTTCCCTGCTATAGGGATTCATGAGTGATTTTGGCAAGGATTGGATTGAGATCTATTTTAGCTGCTTTAATCTAGTTGGGTGGGCATGGGTCAAGAGGGGAGGTGGAGGTGTTGAGTGATGTCAGTATCTCCTCATTGGTAATAGTGTGGAAGGTGGTCCAGTAAATGGGAAGGGGATGGAATGTGGTGGTGGAGGGGGTGGGGGTGTGAGCCTGATGAGGTTGGAGCTGTTTGTAATGTATGACTAGTTGTTGTGGGTTGATGGTCAGGGAGTGGTTTGTGGGCGGTTCTGTAAGATGTGACGATGTCAAATAGTTCTCTTGGATGATTGATGGAGGTCGATATGAACTTTGTATGATAGTTCCATCTGGCTTTCTCTGTGGCTATATGGTAGTTCTGAAGTAGTGATAGGTAGTTGTTGAGGTCATCATTCTATGTGGGTTTTTTTGCCACTTTCTTTCTAGTCACCTTAGCTTGGTTTTTAGTTTCCTCGGGGTGGGGGTGTATCAGGGGATTCTGCAGGTGCATTGGTTTCCACATGCATCATGATAATCAGGTAGCAGTGCAGCTGCTTTTCTGAGTATGTTCCAGTTTTCTGTAAGAGTAGTTGGGTCAGTTATATCCATCTGAAGGTCTGGTATTATGTCGTCTAGGAAGGTATATATGGTGAATTGTCTGAATCATCACGGGAATCGTTGTTGTGCTGGCTAAGATACTATGGGGTATGTTTACTAAACTGCGTTAGTGCGATTCGCGTTAGGAGCCGCGGTAGAGACAGAAACCCCAAATAAGGACATGGGCAGTACATTGTTTCCGAGAACGCGCCGGAAGCACGCGTTACAAGGCGCCATAAATGAACGAGCGCTACAGGGCACGTTACCGCGTGTTAATCTTACGATGGCGCGCAGGCATACACGCACAGCAACAGAGCTGTAACACAATGGTTACAACACTGACTGATGGTACAGGAGTCATGGGTTTGATTCTCCAGTGGGCCTAATGTATAAGGCTGGCTGAGGCAGCACCCTTTACATTTAAGTAGCGATTGTTGAGGCATGTGACGTGTATTTTAATTAGTGCTGCCAGCAAACACATCCTCACGGTGGCATAACCTAAGGTGCCGCATAAGGCACCCCAAAACGCACTCCATAGGGCACATTATAAAGTGTACTGTCCGCCAAGGCACCCTATAATGTCCCCTATAGGACACCTTATAAGGATGCAAACAAAGCCCTGACTGGCTGCAGGACTGCACGTCACCACACAAACTGTCTGCTGTGGTTACCAGGATAGGGGTAACCCACCCGTACCCATGATGCACTGCACATGCAAATCAGCAGTTGAGAGATGGGCACAAGATCGGGTATGCACCCCCACAGCACCTCAGCTTTGTACGGGGAACAGACCGTGTGTGGCACTGCCACAGAGTAGCCACAGACAGTCACATTGTGTGGGTACAGTGCCCATCCTGAGGTTGAGGTGGGGCACCCAGCACCAGATCCACAGCACCTTTCATGGCTGAAGTATGCCATGCTGCAGGTCCCCATCAGTGTGTGATAGGTAGTTCAGTTAGACACACCTAGGATACATCTGTGTCCTGCTGTATGTCTTGGTCATGTCTAGTCCCAATGGGCAATGCTGCACCCAGAATAGTGCATATCCTGTGTTGGTGCCATCGTTACTAGGTGAAGGGGGGGGTGTATGGACCCATAAGCAGATTATGTACCACCACACAACCCACCCTCTGGGGCTCAGGGTGGGAAACAGGATCACCCACCAATAGATCCACAGTCTACCTCCCTGCAATGGCAGCAGTAGAGGGGACCATCAACCCCAATCCTGCTGGGGAACAGACACCCTACAGGGGGTAGTCAATGCAGCTCTGTACACATCCATAACCCAATAGCAGACAGACATTAGGCCTGGATATGCTAAGCTGCCCCCCACCACTATCTGATATTCTCCTGCAGCAAGCCTTCAGCCGCTGCACCCTGCAAGGCGTTCCATCAAGACACATACCAGCTGCAGACAGTCTGCTAGCTAGTCCATAGTGCATGTTCCTGGTGGAAATGCGTGCATCCAGAACTGGTATGTCAACATACACACCAAGCAGATAAACCACAGTCCTGCTGGGGAACAGACAGAGCGGTACAAATCCAGAACGCAATAGCAGACAGACGGTAGGCCTGGAAATGCTCAGCTTCTCCCCACCATTATCTGACATTCTCCAGCAGCAAGACTCCAGCCGCTGCACCCTGCAAGGTGTTCCAACAAGACACATACTAGCAGCAGACAGTCCGCCAGCTAGTCCATAGTGCATAGCCCTGGAGGAGATGCATGTACCCAGAACGTGGATGTTAGCATACACACCAAGCAGATAAGTCAGTGATTGGGCCCCAAAAGAAAATCCATAAATATCACATGAGAGAAACACTATACAGTACTAGGGGGGAACCTAGCCATGCCATGGTCACTGCACAGTCAGGGTGAGAGTGACCTCCCAGCAGGACATGCTATGGCTACCCTGTCCGTGCAGGTGGTGGCCAGGCACTACAATGTCCGAGCCATTGCCCTATGCCGTGTGCAGATGCATCCAGGCCAGGCCACCCTATCCAGGCTATTCCCACGGTACCTTGCTCCTCATTATGCACATTGGCAGGCCAATACTGGCAACAGTGCTAGCAGTGTGGGCTGTGGAGGGTGTTGGCAGCCACCACACACTGGATAGACAGACACACACTCCCCACACCTATGAAAGCATTGTGCAACTATAGAGGTGTTGGGCAGCCCAGGCCACCACACCAGTCTTGGGCACAGTGCAGGCATGGCTATGGTATGCAATACTGTGGAAGTCACTCCCCAGGTTGGTAAACACTGTCAGACACAAGACCTGTAGCACACTCCACAGACATCAGAAAGGTTGCTATGATACAGCTCACTCAGAAAAGTGTACTTAACCTAGGAATTGCTATCTGCCAGTACTCATAGCAACCTTTTGATAGATGTGTACCATATTCCCAGGTTTAGGGTGGCATTACTAAGGTATGCAAGTGCTAGTATTGGGAGATGCACGCAGAGCCCAAAGTCCTGCCTCCCCAGGAGGCTTTGGATAATGGGGCCTGTGGGTGCGGGTGTGTCTGCCCCTGTTGGCTGCTGCTTTACGGCAGAGGTTCCCAACTCCAGTCCTGCGGTGCAAAACACTGTTTGGGTTTTCATGCTGTCCCTCATGAATATGCATGAGATACATCTGCATACCATGGGGGTGGCGCATAGAAATGCAGCACAGGCATCTTTATCAGAGGCAGCATGGAACCGGAATGGTGTTTGGCCCTCCAGGACTGCATTTGGGAGGCTCTGCTCTAGGTAATGTGCCTGTTTATGGTGTTTGTGCTCTGTAGGGTAAAATGTAGGTGTCTTGGGCATGTTTACGTCATCTGCAATAAAGGTGCTGTCTGTATTAGCACGTTGTAGTAGTGGGTAAAATATGGAGACTGGGTTGGCGGGAACCACAGCTGGGACTTAAACCTGTGACCCTCTGCTTCTGAATACACTGGTTTTGTGCACTGCACCACCTTTTTGTCACAAAGTCAGTACATTCCTTGGTGATACCATGACTGTTCGTCAGTACACGGCACCAACCTACACAGGGCTAGGCTACGGTCTGCTCTGGGCAGCTGCCACTGCCCCCTCCACCACCAGTATCCCTCAGCCACCATGCTGACATGCCCTTCTGCTGGTGGTGCTGGTGGTGCGCCGTCTCAGGCCATCCAGTGTGCAGGTAGGCGGCTGCTTATGGTGCGGGTTCTGGGGTAGGGGTGCCTGCATAGGTGTCCACGCTTCCCCCCAGCACCGCCTGCCAGTGTTCCGTGCCCTTAGGGGTAGCTGCTGGGTACTATCCCCTGTGACACTTTGGGGAACACAGTCGTGCCCATGTTGGGCCTTCAGCAGTTGCTGTCTGGCTGCTCTGCTGCTTCAGCATTCGTATGGGCCACCTAGGCATCGCCCTAGTCCGCACTGTGGCCCAGCTGCACCACAGCATGTGCCACCTGCGGCCCTCTGTATCCCCTTCTCCGGCATCTGTCCAGTTGCCGTTCCGTCATGCCCGCCCTGATGTTGCGGGACATGTGCATGCCATAGGAACCCTGTCCAATGGTGGGGAAAACCCTGAGCAGCGCTATTTCACTGTGGGCTCATTCACCTTGTATGGGGACGGATTATAGACCCTTCCACGATTTATATCTGTTCTATGGAGCTTACTCGGGGGGGGGAGGGGTTGATGTTTCTCATTGATACCACTATTGGCCAGCTTGGTTATGTTTTTTTTCCAGTTTGTTGGGGTCATTTTCAGTGTTTATGTGCCCTTTTTTTTTCTGTGCACATATATCACACCTATCACATTTTTTTGGTTTCCCTGCCTGGGCTGTACATTGCTGACACTGAAATGGTTTCTCTCCCCTGTAATGTGCATTTAACGGCAGGTTTTCATTCGCGTTGGAATTGAGCTCTTCAGATCAGTGCGTTAGTGTGAAGGGAGCCTCTCCCCGCCCACTCTCCGCCCATTGACCCCTTCTATCCGCCCTCTCTCCACCTTCTGCGGTGTTTTACCGCGCCGCGGGGCATTACGATCGTTAGCGCATCATAACGCGCGTTATGTAACGTTAACGATTGTAAGCGCAGCATAACGCGCATTATGACGCGCTAACAATCGTTAACGTTACATAACGCGTGTTATTCACGATTACCGCAGTTTAGTAAACATACCCATATGTATTTAAGGGGCAGGGAGAAATTAATGAGGCTATGGTTGGACCAGGGCATTGTATATGTTTGTAGTGAGTGTATGGGACTGGTGTGATTTGGGTATATAGGGGTGAAAATTAGTTTTAGTTCACATCATTTTTATTGAAATTTTGCATATTAACCAAGACAACAATATACAGCAACAACACAAATGCAGGGTCAATCCCAGAACTCACAAAACATACCCAACACACCTACTTCCCCTCCCCCCACCCCACCCCCACAGCATGGCTGAATCCCTCCAATTCACAACCCACCAAAAGACACAGGCCAAAACATTAGGCTACCCAGCTGCGTACGTGGCGCCTTATCCAGGGTAAAGAACGCCCACCTAGCAGAGAAGGAGAAAGAGAAGAAAGAAAGAGCGATATAAAGGACAAAAGAGCAAAAGGGGCAAAAGAGACAGGAGGAGCACCAGCCCCTCACGCATCCAGGGGACAGGTAGCAAGCTCATACTGTGGCCGGACAGCAGCCAGGATACAAGCCAGACCGTAGTGGCAAGGGGATCCCCCTAGCTGAACCAGCCCCCCCTAAGACATAGCGTCAGCCACTGACATTGAGCAGCGTACTCCGCCCTTTCGGGGGCAGGTGAGAAAGCATGGGGGACCACAGTTCCCAAAACTCCTCCCAGCGTTTACCTCCCCTTGTTTGAGCGGTCATCTTTTCCATAGTCATCAGGTCAAACATAGCTTGTTCCCAAATCCCCAAAGAGGGGGGCGAGGAAGAAACCCAGCGAGTCAACAACACCCGTTTGACCAACAAGAAGCCCCGCTCAAAAAATGCCCTCCGCCAACATGGCAGCTGGACAAAACTTAGCGGCCAGTTATGAAAAAGACACACCTCTCTCTGTATGGCACACTCTGATCCAGACCACCTCTGCAATTTAGCACAGACTCGCAGCCATAGATCACGCACCCTCGGGCAACACCAAAATTTATGAAGCAAGGTCCCAGTTGCCTGATCACACCACAGACAAACCCCAGTAGGCCGTAACCCCGCCTGCACAGCCCAATGTTCACTAGTATAGGCTCTCCACAAAAATTTATATTGCATTTCTTGGAGATAGACCCACTTGGGGCCTTTCGGGATCCCCGCAAATGCCACCCGGAGAATATCCACCGTCATCTCCTCCACGCCATCGCCTCGCCACCTAGAAGCAAGTCCAAGAAGCAGCACATCTCCCTCAACGGGCCGAAGCACCTGCCGACAGATCTCCTCCCCCGGCAGACGCTCCTCTAACTTCCCTAGGACGAGGCGAGGGGAAAGAGAGATAGTCCAACCCCGGCCACTCACATCTAGCGAAGTTAAATAGTGGCGCACTTGCAAGTAGCCATAGAAGTCCTGAGGTCGAATATCATACCGCCGTTGTACCTGCCTAAAGCTATCCAAAACACCGTCAATGTGCAAATACAAATCCCCGAGACACACCAGCCCCCGCTCCGCCCAAACAGAGAAAATACTACGCGGTACAAAGCCAGGGCCAAAGTCCGGGTTCCCCACTAAGGGAAGTAACGGGGACACCCGCCAATCCCAGCCAAACCTCCGACAGAGGGTCTTCCAGGCAGGCCGCAGGGCCGCAAGATATCCCCTCCCCACCCCGAGTCACGTCACCCTAGGCAGCTGGTCAACATGCAAAAGGTATAATGCTTGATAAGGGCTAAAGACTGCCGCCAATTGTCGGACCAGAGCTCCCCCCGCAGAACCGTCCAGGAGAGCCCGAATATGGCGAGCCAGATATCGAAGATTATAGTTACGTAAGGAAGGCAATTCCAAACCACCCGCCTACTCTGCAGGACCCGTAGAGGTATACGCGCTCGATGACCTCCCCATAAAAACGCTCGGAGGCACTGCTCCAAGCGCCTCCAATCCTTGTCTAAAACCCAGAGCGGGAGCATACGGAGAACATAAAGCCACCGCGGAAACTCCACCATAGTAAACAGCGCTACCCGCCCTCGTAGAGACAATGGGAGACTCCACCAGTTCCGCATAGTCTGGCTACTTCGGGACAGTAAGCGGGGCACGTTAGCGCGATATAAATCGGCAGGACAGTCCGGTAGTTGTATACCGAGATAGGTAAGCTGTCGATCTGCCCATACCAACGGAAACTGCCCTAACCAGCGATGGCGCACCCGACCCCCAACATCAAGAACCATCGACTTCGCAGAATTAATTTTTAGGCCAGAAAACGTTCCATACTCCTGTATCAAGCTCAGCGCGTTATGTAACGAGGAAGGCAGACTCGTGAGGCAAAGCAACATGTCATCAGCAAAGGCGCAAACTTTCAAGTCCTCACCCCCCACGGAAATTCCCACAATCTCCGAACTATCCTGCAACGCCCGGAGCAGCGGCTCCAAGGCCAGCACAAATAACAGCGGGGAGAGAGGACAGCCCTGCCTCGTTCCCCTAGCCAATTCAAAGGGATCTGAGAAAACACCGTTAGCGCCCACTCGCGCAGTGGGTCGAGAATACAACGCCCGGAGCCAGCTCATAAACTCTCCCTGAAAACCAAAGGCCCCTAAAGCCTCCCAAAGATACGCCCACGCCACACGGTCAAAGGCCTTTTCAGCGTCCAAACTTACAAGGAGCAGCTCCTCAGCTCGCTGCAGACACTGGTCCATACCCAAAAGTAGCCGAGTAATATTCCAGGAGGCCTCTCGACCCTGTACAAAACCCACCTGTCGTTCATTAATAAGGGAGGGTAGGAGGGGAGCAAGCCGATTCGCCAACACAGAGGCCAGCAGCTTTAAGTCACAGTTAATGAGAGATATCGGACGGTAGGATGCGGGGTCCACCGAATCCTTCCCAGGTTTTGGTATCACAGTAATGTCCGCACAGCGCATGTCACGGGGAAACACACCAGCGTTTCGCGCCGCGTCAAACATCACCACCATAGAAGGGGCCAGACTCGGAGCCAAAATTTTGTAATATTCCATACTAAAACCATCCGGTCCCGGGGCCTTATGAGTCTTCCCCCGCTTAATACCAGCCCGAAGCTCAGCCACCGTCAGCGGCGCATTCAGTTGTTCTAATGCCGCCTCCGAGAGGCGCGGTAAAGTTAGGGTCTGCAGGAAAGCCACCCCCCGAGAGTAATCCCTCTCCTCCTCACTGTACAGCTGCATGTAAAAGGTACGTAAGATCCCCGCGATGTTCTCCGACCGATTATGGAGAGTACCCATCTCATCCCGCAACACAGGGATAAAGCGCGACCCCCTGGAGTCCCGAACAAGTCTCGCTAACAACCTCCCAGATCGATTACCAAATAAATGCAAACGGTGCTTATAATACTGTATCGTAAGCGCCGCCCGTTTCCGAAGCAACTCATTCAAAACCGTCTGTACGCGTAGATACTCCCGCTGAAGGGCTCTATCTTTGCGCCTCCCCAACCGCCGCTGCATTACTCGTAATTCACGTTCCAACAACAGTACACTTCGGTCCAAATGCTTGCGCCGACGGGCGGTATAGGAGATAATCGCTCCCCGCATCACAGCCTTCCCAGCCTCCCAAAACACTAACGGAGGGCACTGCGGGGTGTCATTAAAGGAGACATAATCCTCCCATTGTTGGGCAAGGTATCCACGAAACTCCTCATCTTCCCACAAATACACAGGAAAACGCCATCCCGTTCTCGTCGGCCCCTTACACTCCCAAGTTATCCAAACCATCCCATGATCCGATATCCATATCGGTTCAATCTCAGCTCGGAGGACACGCGTAACCCCCCGCTCACTAACCAGGATGGAGTCTATGCGGGACCAAGTGAGGTGCGCTCTCGACTGGTGTGTGTACTCCCGTTCCCCAGGGTGCAGCATGCGCCATACATCCACTAAATCCCCTTGCCTACAGAGATAACTAACTCCCCTACGGGACCAGGCTCCCACCTCCCGATGGTGAGACTTATCCAATGTCGGGTCATGAGGGCAATTGAAATCCCCCGCCACTACGATATTAGCCCGCCCAGCTCCTTGCAACAGTCCCAACAGTTTAGTAAAAAAACATGTTCATAAACATTTGGGGCATAAACATTCAGTATCCAAAGTGGGTCGGCATATAGTTTGCCCTGCAGCAAGAGATATCGGCCACCAGGGTCCGCCTGTACCGCGTGTACATCAAAAGGCACCCCTCTCCGTACTAACACCACCACCCCCGCCTTTCTCGTTCCAGAATCAGCCCCATAGGAAATCTCCACCCAATCCCGCCTCAATTTCTGATGCTCTTTAGCGCTCAAATGAGTCTCTTGCAGCAGGGCAATATGCGTTCCCTTACGCTTCAGACCTTGAAGAATCTTAGTACGTTTTATCGGGGATCCAATGCCTCCAACATTCCATGACACTATCTTTATCTCAGGCATAGCCCCAACTCCAGAAGAACCAGTCGAGAAGACATCCACAACCCACCCGGGGACGCCCAGCCTCATCCCCAGGTTGAAGGCCCAAGTCTCTCAGAGGCCTAAACTGCCATGCTGTGCAACTGTTACCCATACAATTAGCGCGTTCCAGTCTAAAAACTTTCCCAACCCTGCCCTCTTCCCCCCCTACCCCCACCCCCCCTCCCCTCCCTCCCCCACCCACCTCTGTCCCCACTCCCTCATCCCCTCCTCCCTTCCCCCCTACCCGCCTGTCCAATTCCCAACTATCCAACCCCCGGTCAGTCCCCACTAGACCCCCCACTACTCCAACCCGCCCCCCAGCCACTCCAAAACCATACACCCCAATGGGAAGATCACCAACCACACTTCTGGATCGCCCCCCCTCGAAAGCCTACCATACAAAGAGCCCATGTGGGCAGCTAACAAGCATAGCACTTCGATAGTGAACGAGGCAAACATAATGCATAACGATAGGGTGTTAGTGCAGTAGTATCGAAGTGAGTAAACCATTGAACATTATGCACATAACTAGAAACAAAATATGAAATAGTGCTATATCGATAGCAGCACAGCTAGGTCATCTCCATCACACTAGACACTCATAGCTAGTCTAGGTGATCTGGAGTCCGCCCAGCCAAAACACTAGTGAACCAGGAAACATAAGGCCAATTCAGGATCCATTGTCCACTCCTGCGTCCTTCCGACTG
Organism: Ichthyophis bannanicus; assembly: GCA_033557465.1. Lineage (NCBI taxonomy): Eukaryota > Metazoa > Chordata > Amphibia > Gymnophiona > Ichthyophiidae > Ichthyophis > Ichthyophis bannanicus. Next base: position 608,080,499 of record CM066033.1, read on the forward strand.
CCCGTCAGGGTGGTCACAAAGTGTTTAGCCGCTGCAGCTCGATCAAAGGCATGGGTCTTCCCCTCATGATAGATCCGAAGCACAGCGGGATATACCAGTGCAAAGCGAATCCCCGCATCTACCAGCTGACCACATAGAGGGGAGAACTCCTTACGGCGGGACGCCAGGGCGGCAGAATAGTCCTGGAACATAAGGATAGGCTTGTTGTCCAACTGCAAAGAGCGCTGCTTACGGTATGCCTGTAGCAAAGCCATTTTGTGCTGGAAATTTAGGAGCTTGGCCAATACCAGCCGTGGTCGCTCAGTAGGGCCCCGCTTCGGTCCCAGGCGATGCGCTCGTTCCACAGTAATACGGCCAACCAAATCCACAAGGCCCAGTTCTTTCGGGAGCCACGATTCAAAGAGGCCGGTGAGTTGTTGATCATTCCAAGCTTCGGGCACCCCCACCAGCCGCAAGTTGTTACGGCGTGACCGGTTTTCTAAATCATCCATTTTTTCCAACAGCGCTGCAATGTCCTTTTGCTGGCAAGCAATAATAGTATCATGCTTCCCCTCGCCCTCCTCCAACGCCGCAATGCGATGTTCGGCTTCCTCTACCCTCCGGGTAAGCTCGCCATAGGTCTCCGCCATCAAATCTAACTTTTGCAAGATAGAGTCAAATTGTGGCTTCAGTAGCTTAGCAACATCCTGTGCAAGGTCTTCTGCTCCGGATTCGCCGGTCCCCGAACCGGGGGATGTAGAGGGAGAGGAACCCGGGGATCCCCCAGAGCCGCTAGGCCGCGTGGTAGGCGCCATCTTAGCTTCTCGGGTCCCATGTGCTTTGTCCCGTTCCTTCTTCGCGGCCGACCGCATGAGTATTAGGCACCACACCGACCGTTATAGAGCTCGTCCAACCTGCAAGGGCACCGGAACTCTCAGCCGTCGGCTTCCACCCACACTCGCTCTCCGTTACTGCAGTTTTCTTGCGGTTTACAGGCGATGATCCAGGAGCGCTCGGAGGACACGTCCTCACCCGCTCATGTGCTCACGTGATCTCCCCTGAAAATTAGTTTTAAAGTGCTTCCCTTGTTGTACATAGAGGATGCTATATTTTGCTGGAGGTCCAACAATGTCATGGTAGCAAGGAAGGTGTTGACTATGTCGGGTTGCATTGAGGGGAGATTGAAGTCTCCTAAGATGAGCAGGTCCTTGTTAGTTTTGAAGTTGTTTAGTATGTTTTCTATTATGCTGGCTAGGTCTTTAAATGATGGGTTGGGAGATCTGTAGGTGAGGAAGATAGTCAGTTGATTGTTCGTAACAGTGATGCATCTATTTCTTTGGTGCTCTCAGATAAGAGAGGATGGAAGTAGAGATGTTCTTTAGTAAGCAGCAATACTCCACCACTTCTCTGGTTGTTTCTTGTACAGTGGAACAGAGCAAAGCCTTCTGGTTTGAGTTGGTTGAGGAGGACGTTATCAGTGTCTGTGAGCCATGTTTCAGTAATGCAGAGAATGTCCAGTCAATAGTCTGAGTAGGTCAGTGATTGCATGGATCTTATTTCTTATTGATCTGGTGTTGATTATTGCACATCTAAGAATTGTTGTCTCTACATTCAGGTGGGCATGTTGGAGATTGAGATTGGTATGTGTATGAGCCATCTGGTTGTATGTGGTGGGTTCGGTTGAGGGGGGTGAGTGTTGGTTTCTGTGTGTAGAGGGTATAAGGGGGGTGGAATGGGGCTGAGACGGTATTGTGTGCCTTGGACAGAAGTATAAGCATTAGCAATGTGTACATGGTCAAATATACAGCAAGCAGGATGGGATATTTGGGTCGAGTTTGAACAGAGCAGTTTTAAAGGTTGTACCTATTGTCCAGATGTGCTGTCCATAGGTAGAAGCTGTATAGCTGAGGTCATCTTTTTTTTTTTACTGTTTTGCCTAATATCTCCACCTAAGGACTATGTCAAAGGGCCCTCTGGTGGGGCATGCCAGGTGCAGACACACCTGATAGTGGCAAAATTTCAAGGTGGTCTTTGGACCTAATTGGCCTCGACGGTTTAGAGTGGAGGCACTTGCCATTCTTGCTCTCTACTGTAGACATTGATCAGAGAGTCTTGTGAAGAGAGGCAGTCCTGCTGATGTGGCATGATTTTAAGGTGGTCTTTGGCCCTGATTGGCCTTGGTGGGGGAGAGCAGAAGGTGCTTGCCATGCCTGCTTTCTATTGCTGCAATAAATCTCTGCAATGCAATGTGTGCCTTCAAGTCAGTCCTGACTCCTGGTGACCCAGAAGCTGTCCTGGGTTTTCTTGGCAGTGTCACTGGAAGTAGATAGCCAGGCCTTTCTTCCGAGGCAATGGAGGGTTAGGTGACTTGCCCAAAGCCACAAGGAGTGCTAGTGGGAATTGAACCCTGGTTGCTTTATTACCAAGCCAGTGTTCTAACCACTAGGCTACTCCTCCCATCCTAATAAATCTTTAGTACTGCAATAAATCCTGTATTATCAAAATAACTTTCTTGATGAACATGTGCATATAATGATGTAGGGCCTGATATTGAGTTGGGCGAGCTATGCGCCGTGCTGGCACATAGCCCTGCCTGCTCACACTTAACCCTGGATATCCAATGCCATGCCAATGGCATTGAATATCCAGTTTGTGCGCCCTGGGGAAACAGACGCATAGCCTAACCAGGTAGCGGCAATATTGGAATGCTACCCAGCTAGTCTCTCACTTGGTTGGCAGCTTGTCGTGCTGTGAGGGCTTGCATGCATCAGTGATGCTGAGAGCTAAACTATCGGTAGTTTAACTACTAGCAGGGTCTTCCAAGATGGACAGGTCTCAGCTGAGGTGCCAGACCAAGACAAACCACCCATCTGGGTAGCAGCAGAATGGGATAGTGTTGACGGCGAAGGATCACATTTTTGTGACAATGGCAACAACACCAAACTTAAACTGCGCAGAAGAAAGGCCTGGCAATCTACTTCTGTATCTTGCCATGAAAAACCAATGGATAGTTACAACAAAACAAATTGTGCTATGGTGCTGGAAGATGAGACCTCCAGGTCGGAAGGCACTCAACTAGCTACTGGGGAAGAGCTGAAGACCTTTCAGAGTAAAGCCAGCATTTATGATGTGGTTGGATCAAAGCCCTCGGGAAGTCTGACTGCTGATGTAGCTGCGCATGAAAGGAGAGTCAGAAGCTGTAAAGATGTCTTACACATTGGAACATGGAACGTACGAAGCATGAACCAAGGGAAGTTGGAGGTGGTCAAGAATGAAATGGAACGTGTACAACTTGATCTGTTGGGTGTCAGCGAACTGAAATGGACTGGCATGGGGTACTTTGCATCAGATGATCACATGGTCTACTATGCTGGAAATGAAAGACAAAGAAGAAATGGTGTTGCATTTATAATAAAGAAGAAACTTGCAAGAACTGTAATGAAATACAATGCAGTCAGCGAACGCTTAATCTCTATTCGTCTACGAGGATTGCCTATCAACACAACTATAATTCAAGTATATGCCCCAACAACAGCTGCAGAAGAGAATGAAATTGAAGAGTTCTATGAACAAGTACAAGCTGAAATTGACAGAACATGCAAACAGGATATCCTGATAGTCATGGGCGACTGGAACGCAAAAGTTGGCAACAAAGAAGAAGGCAAAGTAGTTGGAAAATATGGACTTGGCAACAGAAATGAAGCTGGAGAAAGACTGATAGAATTCTGCAAGACCAATGATCTATTAATCTCAAACACCTTCTTCCAGCAACACAAGCGGCGACTGTACACATGGACTTCACCCAATGGATTGTATAAAAATCTAATTGACTACATCTGTGGAAGTCAACGATGGAAAAGCTCTAACACATCAACCAAGACAAAACCTGGAGCTGACTGTGGTACAGATCATCAACTACTAGTATGCAAACTCAAGCTAAAGTTGAAAAAGAGCAAACCACTTATGAATGCAGCAAAATATGACCTTGAGAATTATTTATTTTATTTATTTATTTATTTATTTATTTAACATCTCTTATATACCGCGCTATTAAAATCAGTGCGGTGTACATTGAACAAAATATACTGCAATGTGTACAGGTAACATCGAAGTTTACAGAGAACAAGGGAATAAATAACATGGAATAACAGGGATAACTATGTACAATCAACATTATACTATGAATATGCTTTTATTATATACCATATTTAAACTCGAGTGGATATTGTACGTGTATTCATGGGTGGCATGGGTCAATAGTAGTAAAGTGAAATATCGTGGGAACTAACCATTTTCTGATTGGATAAAGGTGCTAAGGTGTTTGGTGTGAGTGGGAGGCCTGTTGGCTGTGTGAGTGTCTGTGGTCACTTCTGGGTAGTATTTTGTGAATAAGTGATGCTTTATGGCTTTGCGGAATTGTAATAGGCTTTTGATGCCGCGGATTTCATGGGGAAGTATATTCCAGTTCCTGGGTGCGAATAATGAAAAAGCTCTGTTTGAAGTAGCTTTAGTACATGATGTCATCATCTTGGGAACTATTAAGGTGTTCATAGTTGTAGTCCTTCTGTTTCTATTTTCAGGGGTGTTACGGATTAGTTTTCTGATTGGTGTTGGTGGGTAGATATTCATGGCTTTGAAGGTCAAGACTAGTGACTTATATGAGAGTCTGGCTTGTAGAGGTAGCCAGTGTAGGTCTTTCATGATAGGCGTTATATGAGCAGACCTTGGTGATCCAGAGAGGACTCTTGCAGCTGCATTCATAGCCAGACGAAGTGGATTTAATGTTGATTGAGAGAGCTCGTGGAGGATGATGTTTGCAAAATCTAGATGTGGGAGGACTAGTGCCTGGAAGGTTGATCGGTAATCAGTATAGTCCAGTAGTGGGCGGAGGTGGCGTAGTGTTCTGATCTTATGATATATATTCTTTGTCACATTCTTCACATGCATTGTCATATCCAGGTGTTGATCTAATGTTATGCCGAGGTATCGGATCGTGGGTTTGGATGTCAGTTCTATGTTGTTGATCAGCAGCGACGGAGGAGGTACGAACTTAAGATTCCTTGTGACAAATAGGACATCAGTTTTGCTATGATTTATTCTTAGGTTTTGAGTCAGCAGCCATTCAGCTACTGCTCCGAAGCAGTTGATTATTGGAGTATACACTGGTTGGTCAGTTTTGAACGGCATGTATATGAGGATGTCATCAGCGTATGCCAGGCATTGTACGTTGAAGGATCTGATCAATTCGCATATCGGCTGCATATAAACATTGAACATTAACGCTGATAATGAAGATCCTTGTGGTACACCTTGAGACTGTAGGAATGGTTCTGAGGATTCCTGGCCTGTTTTAACTTGTTGCCACCTATTGGAAAGGTAGGATCTACACCATTCCAGTGCTGTGCTTCGAATCCCCTTCTCTCTCAGACGTTGCAGTAGTATATCGTGGTTCACAGAATCGAATGCAGCGGAAATGTCTAAAAAGATGAGAATAAATCCTTGTTTGATGTTGTTTATTCCTGTGATCAGATCGTTGAATAGGGTTGTAAGGATTATGTCGATTCCATGTGCTTCTCTGAATCCATGCTGTGATTTGTCTAGTGGTGCTTCTGTGTCAATGTGATGCTGGAGTTGTTGTTGGGCAGCTTTCTCGATGATTTTTGCAAGCTGGGGGATGCTTGAGATTGGCCTAAATGATTCAGCTTTGGATGAATCAAGCTTACTGTTTTTTAGTAGAGGCTTGATAGAGGTGTGTTTAAGACTCTGGGGGAATGAGCCTGTTAGAAAGGACTGGTTCAGTATTTTGCATAGGATTTGGCTTAGATCATGTCGCAGATCTTTGATCCAGTTGGCTGGGCAAGGGTCGTTAGGTGCTGTGCTAGGGTTGATGGAGGCGACAATTTTCTCAATTTCATTAGATGATATAGTATTGAAGTTGCAAAATGGAGTTATTTGAGATGCCTTAGATGATATAATGGGGTCGATGGTATTTATGCTTGTGCTGGTCTTAATCTTAATCTTAATCTTAATATACCACTGGAATTTAAAGACTGCCTGCAAAATCGATTTGCTGCTTTAGATACAAATGACAGAGCTCCGGAAGAGTTATGGAATGACATCAAGAAGGTTGTGTTGGAAGAAAGCGAGAAGTCTCTACAAAAGGTGAAAAAGCAAAAACGGCCAAAATGGATGACGGAAGAAACTCTGAAAATTGCCCAGAAATGCAGAGAAGCTAAAGCCAGAGGAGAAAGGAAGACAATAACAGAACTCAACAGAGATTTCCAATGTGCAGCAAGACAGGAGAAGGAAAAGTACTACAATGGCACTTGCATGGAAATAGAAGCAGAAACTATTAGAGGAAGAACAAGATCGGCTTTCCTAAAGCTAGGAGAGTTAAAGAAAAAGTTCCAGCCTCGAATCGGAATGTTACAAGATGCTCAAGGTTCTATGTTGAATGATGCTGAGAAGATCAAGAAAAGGTGGAAGGAATATACAGAGTTTTTATATGATAAAAATCAAGTGGACCAACAACCGTTTCAACCTGTACCTTATGATTGGGAACCATTGGTGATGAAAGAAGAAGTTGAAGCAGCATTGAAAGCCTTATCAAAGAACAAAGCATCAGGCATCGATAGCATTCCTATAGAAGTATTGCAGCAATCTGATGCAGCTGTTACCATACTTACAAGGCTCTGCCAAGAAATATGGAAGACAACATCATGGCCAACTGAATGGAAAAGATCTGTGTTTATACCAATACTAAAGAAAGATGATCCAACTGACTGTGGAAATTATCGTACAATCACACTGATCCCACATGCCAGCAAGATTCTACTGAAGATTATTCAAAAGAGACTAAAACCATACCTGGAACAAGAACTACCTGAAGTGCAAGCAGGGTTCAGGAAAGGGCGAGGAATGAGAGGCATCATTGCGGATGTGAGATGGATCCTTGAAAAGACTAAAGAATACCAAAAGGATATCTATTTGTGTTTTATCGACTATAGCAAGGCTTTTGACTGTGTAAACCATGAGAAACTCTGGGCCACATTAAGAAGCATGGGTATACCAGAACACCTGATCGTTCTCTTGCGCAATCTGTACATTGATCAAGAAGCAACAGTTCGAACGGAACAAGGAGAAACAGAATGGTTTAAAATATGCAAAGGTGTAAGACAAGGCTGCATACTTTCCCCCTACCTGTTTAATTTATATGCAGAACAAATCATCAGAGAAGCAGGACTGTATGAAGACAACAGAAGTGTGAAGATTGGTGGAAGACTCATCAACAACCTTCGCTATGCTGATGATACTACATTACTGGCTGAAAGTGAAGATGATCTGAAACATTTGCTTCTCACAATCAAAGAACATAGTCTCAAAATGGGCCTGCACCTTAATGTAAAGAAGACAAAGATCATGACAACTGGCATAATCAACAGGTTCATCATTGAAGGAGAAAAAATTGAAATTGTGAACAACTTTAACCTACTTGGATCAACTATCAATAAAGAAGCAACAAGCAGTCAAGAAATCAAACAACTCATTGTCCGAGCCATTGCCCTATGCCGTGTGCAGATGCATCCAGGTCAGGCCACCCTATCCAGGCTATTCCCATGGTACCTTGCTCCTCATTATGCACATTGGCAGGCCAATACTGGCAACAGTGCTAGCAGTGAGGGCTGTGGAGGGTGTTGGCAGCCAACACACACTGGATAGACAGACACACTCTCCCCACACCTATGCCAGCATTGTGCAGCTATAGAGGTGTTGGGCAGACCAGGCCACCACAGAAGTCCTGGGCACAGTGCAGGCATGGCTATGGTACGCAATACTGTAGGAGTCACTCCCCAGATTGGTAAACACTATCAGACACAAGACCTGTAGCACACTCCACAGACATCAGAAAGGTTGCTATGATGCAGCTCACTCAGAAAATTGTACTTAACCTAGGAATTGCTATCTGCCAGTAATCATAGCAACCTTTTGATAGATGTGTACCATATTCCCAGGTTTAGGGTGGCATTGCTAAGGTATGCAAGTGCTAGTATTGGGAGATGCACGCAGAGCCCAAAGTCCTGCCTCTCCAGGAGGCTTTGGATAATGGGGCCTGTGTCTGCCCCTGTTGGCTGCTGCTTTACGGCAGAGGTTCCCAACTCCAGTCCTGCGGTGCCAAACACTGTTCGGGTTTTCATGCTGTCCCTCATGAATATGCATGAGATACATCTGCATACCATGGGGGTGTCGCATAGAAATGCAGCACAGGCATCGTTATCAGAGGCAGCATGGAACCGGAATTGTGTTTGGCCCTCCAGGACTGCATTTGGGAGACTGCTCTAGGAAATGTGCATGTATATGGTGTCCGTGCTCTGTAGGGTAAAATGTGGGTGTCTTGGGCATGTTTACGTCATCTGCAATAAAGGTGCTGTCTGTATTAGCACGTTGTAGTAGTGGGTAAAATATGGGGACTGGGTTGGCGGGAACCACAGCTGGGACTTGAACCTGTGACCCTCTGCTTTTGAATACTCTGGTTTTCTGCACCGCACCACCTTGTTGTCACAGAGTCAGTACATTCCTTGGTGATACCATGACTGTTCGTCAGACAGGGCCCATCTGTTGCAGTACACGGCACCCACCTACACAGGGCTAGGCCACGGTCTGCTCTGGGCAGCTGCCACTGCCCCCTCCACCACCAGTATCCCTCAGCCATCATGCTGACATGCCCTTCTGCTGGTGGTGCTGGTGGTGCGCAGTCTCAGGCCATCCAGTGTGCAGGTCGGCGGCCGCCTATGGTGCGGGTTCTGGGGTAGGGGTGCCTGCATAGGTGTCCACGCTTCCCCCCAGCACTGCCTGCCAATGTTCCGTGCCCTTGGGGGAAGCTGCTGGGTACTATCCCCTGTGACACTGTGGAAAACACAGTCGTGCCCATATTGGGCCTTCAGCAATTGCTGTCTGGCTGCTCTGCTGCTTCAGCATTCGTATGGGCCACCTAGGCATTGCCCTAGTCCGCACTGTGGCCCAGCTGCACCACAGCATGTGCCGCCTGCGGCCCTCTGTATCCCCTTCTCTGGCATCTGTCCAGTTGCCGTTCCGTCATGCCCGCCCTGATGTTGCGGGACATGTGCACGCCATAGGAACCCTGTCTGATGGTGGGGAATACCCTGAGCAGCGCTATTTCACTGTGGGCTCATTCACCTTGTATGGGGACGGATTATAGACCCTTCCACGATTTATATCTGTTCTATGGAGCTTACTCGGGGGGGTGGGGGAGGGTTTGATGTTTCTCATTGATACCACTATTGACCAGCTTGGTTATGTTTTTTTTCCAGTTTGTTGGGGTCATTTTCAGTGTTTATGTGCCCTTTTGTTCTGTGCACATCTATCACACTTATCACATTTTTTTGTTTTCCCTGCCTGGGCTGTACATTGCTGACACTGAAATGGTTTCTCTCCCCTGTAATGTGCATTTAACGGCAGGTTTTCATTCGCGTTGGAATTGAGCTCTTCAGATCAGCGCGTTAGTGTGAGGGGAGCCTCTCCCCGCCCACTCTCCTCCCATTGACCCCTTCTCTCCGCCCTCTCTCCACCTTCTGCGGTGTTTTACCACGCCGCGGGTGTTTACGATCGTTAACTACGGTTAACGCGTGTAATGTAACGTTAACGATCGTTCGCACGTTATAACGCGCGTTATGACGCGCAAACAATTGCTAACGTTACATTACGGGCGTTATGTACCGTTACCGCAGTTTAGTAAACATACCCCAAAGTATTCCACAATGATGGAGCAACATAAGCAAATGCAGAACAATGAGAGTGTTTCAGGCAGAAACATTTATGAGAAGGAACCACAAGGTAATTACCTTGAGATGATCTCAGCATTCTAGATGGCTGATAAAAAGTCAAACATGAGGACAGGTAAAGAGACAATCCAGAATAGAAACTTTTGAGTTAGCAATCAGATTTTAAAATGGATCCAACAATCAACTGGTAATCAATCTTGCTCAAAAAGCAATGGAGAAACATAATCAGTTTTCTGTAAATAATAAATCAATTTTAACAGCAACATTTTGTATTAACTGAAGACGTTTAAGATGATATGATGGAATACCCATCAACAAAGAACTGCAACAATCAGTTGATCAATTGATAAAGGGATATCAATTGATAAAGAGAATGGAAGGCCTCTCCTATGAGAAAAGGCTAAAGAGGTCAGGGCCTTTCATCCTGGAGTAAAGGGAGATGTGCTAGAAGTCTATAAAATCCTGAGTGGGATGGAATGCATTGTTCATTCTTTCAGAATATACGAGGACTAGGAGACATGCCATGAAGCTACTGTACAAAGGTATATTTAAAACATATAGGAGAAAATATTTTTTCTTTCAATGTATAAATAGTCTTTGGAAATCATTGCCAGTGGTAAAAGTAGGTAGTGTAGCTGGTATGTGGTAAAAGTAGGTAGTGTAGCTGGTAACCGGGTAGCCAGACCCAACGCTCCCCCCCCCCCTTTTACAACTCTTCCTATCCCCCTTTACCATCCTCCGCCCTTTCCCACAAAATGCACAGACAGCCTTTTGTGGTAACAACTGGTCGCAGCTTTATTTCCAAACAACATATTTAACAATAAACAGGAATGCAACAAACCCCTGAGCGGTGCGATGCATCACCAGCCATGCAATTAGCAAGGCGACCTCGCCTCCGCTCCAGCCCCAGTCCCACCACCGGCAACGTTCCAACCACCCCTATCCGACTTCGCCATATTACTAGCAAAAGTCTTCCAAGGGTAGTCTGGGTCGAGGGCACCCCGCCCCCTTCCCAAGTCGCCTAAGGCTCCGGACCCCGGAAACCTCCGGGATCCCACCACCGGCACAGGAACCAAACCTTAACTGTGCCGACCTCCCCGAACCTCCCCAAGCTGCGACCAGCGTGTCTCATCCTGAACCACCCTCTCCAACACCTCCTGCCAGTCATTGAGGAGCAAATCCATCCCGACCGGAGATAGGTGCATACCATCCGCCCGATACAGACCAGGACAGGCCACCTCAACCCAAGAATGCTGGACCTGATACCCCCCCTTCTCACACACCCACCTCCCGATTTGCCTATTGATTTTTGTCAATCCACGGGACCATCTCCTCTGCCCCCAGCACGACGGTCTGGGAATAATATCAGACCAGATCAAGACTACACCCACAAACATACGCAGCAGTACAGCAAAGTCCCTCTTGGCAGCTCTGATCAACTGCTTGCAAGACCAATCCGCCAGAATATTGCCCCCCAAATGCACTAGTACAATTGTTGGTATATCCCATATGCGCTGATGATGATGAAGCAAAAGCATCAGCTGAGGCCACCGCAGCCACCACCGCCGGATCCAGTCCAAGATTAGGCCCGATAGGCCGCACTGCTGCTCGCTGACCGGCCCAAAACACGTAGGAATGCCCCAAGATCCAACAGCCCCATGCCTGCTGCCCCACATCTGCAACAGGAAAAACATCATTAATATTCCCCCCCCCCCCGGTAGAATACGAGAATCTCATAGACGAACATACCCCTTAAAAGCTTTCGACCGCCATCTACTGATACTCTGAATCTGAGCCCCAGACAATCCCACCGCCGCTGCGTTAGTCGCTGCCACAATGCGAAAAGAATGCGCAGAGAAATACCAGGGATCCTCCCTGATTCGGCGCAACACCAGGCGCAGCACCGCCGTCACCTGAAATCGTGTCAGCGCATGGGAATCACTATGCACAAACAACCCCTCCACATCCTTTGGGCACACACCCAAATAGCTCTCCTTGGCGGCCACCGGGCACGTGAGACCACCAATCCCTCTTAAGTACCACCCACAACCCTTTCCCTTTCTGGTCTGTCTTGGATTTTGCTAACAACACGCGTATGAGCCCCTGCTCACTCCACACGTGTTGGCGGCGCAAGCAATTACCTAAACCCGCATTCCCCGAAGCTGCTGCCAGTTCGCTAACCTGAAAGGCACCAAAAAATGCCAAACAGAAGACCGCCCGAAAAAGAGTGGCCTCATAAGGTGACGCCGCCACCCCCGGCAAAGCCTGACACAACCTTCTTAACAAATTGTGCGTAATCGGCAGCCGGTGATCATTTGGCCCTGGCAAAGAACGCTCCCACCCTTGCAACAGCTGCCGCGCCAGAATCCGCGGCCAAACAATCCCCAACCCGCAGCCTTGGCAAAAAATCCAAACCCAGCCAGATGAATCTTCACCACCGATCGAGCAACCCCGCGCCCCTTGGCCCAACCAACATACCCTCCTAGCAAATACTCCGGCACCTCCTCCCCGCCCTAACCTGACTGATACAGATATTCCAACACCCGCTCACAACTGTGCTGATAAGCAGCCTACGTCCGCTCCACCACCGAATTCTTGAGAAGGCTCTTCATCTCAGCCGGCCACAGCTCCACAGTTTCCATGGGACCACGAGCCCTTCCTCGTCCGCCTCCGGAGCCAAGCACCAAAATCTTCCCAACTGCAAACGAGAAAGAGCATCAGCAATTTCATTAGTACGCCCTGGGATGTGACGAGCCCTCAGGTCCACATTCAAACGCAAACATGCAAGTATGACCAGATGCATTAATGACGCTACCTGACTGCAGCGCGGAGAATACCGATTAATAACCGCCACCACCGCCTCATTGTCGCACCACCACACTACCTTGCGGTTGGCCAACTTGTTCGGCCATAACTCCATCGCTACCAGTATGGGAAAAAGCTCCAAAAAGGTAATATTACCTATGAGCCCCTCATCCACCCATGCCTGCGGCCATCTGTCGGCACACCACGCCTCACCAAAGTATATTCCCAAACCAATGCCTCCGGCCGCGTCCGTAAACAGCTGCAAGTCCTCACTGGAGATCTCCGGATCGTGAAATACTGAAATCCCATTAAAATCCCACAGAAAGATGTCCCAAATCCGCAGATCCTCCCGCATAACTCTCGTCACACGAATACGGTGATGCGGCTTGAGCACACCAGCCGTCGACGCTGCCAAATGCCGAATAAACACCCTCCCCATCGGAATCACCTTACAGGCGAAATTAAGCGATCCAATGAGCGCCTGCAATTCCTTCAAGGTCAACTTAGAAGAGGATAAGGAATTAGCAACCAGCACCCTCAATTTCTCCACCTTCTCTAACGGCAATCGTGCTACCATTTGATCAGAATCCAATTCCACACCTAAAAAGGTGAGGATTGTCGTCGGGCCCATGGTTTTATCCTCGGCTAAAGGCACGCCCAACTCGCTAGCCAAACCGACAAAACCATCCAGAAGCTCGCTACAACGCAGAGACCCCGCCTTGCCGACAAACAGAAAATCATCCAGGTAATGAACAACCTCTGAGGACCCCACTCTCCTAGCAACCATCCAGTGCAAGAAAGAGCTAAATTTCTCGAAATAAGAGCAAGATACCGAACAACCCATCGGCATACACTTATCAAAATAAAACTCTCCCTCAAATTGGAAACCTAAGAACTTGAAGGCCGATGGGTGGACCAGCAACAAACAAAAGGCAGACTCAATATCAATCTTAGCCATTAATGAACCTCGCCCGGCCCTCCTGACTAACTCCACCGCTCCATCAAAAGAGGCATAACAAACCGTACAAACTCGTGGGGTATGAAATCATTCACCAAGGCCCCAACAGGGCAAGACAAATTGTGGATTAATCGAAACTTCCCCGGTTCTTTCTTAGGAACAATTCCCAACGGGGACACCACAAAACCCTGAAAAGGAGGGTGTTGGAAAGGGCCTGCCATTCTGCCCAGCCGCAATTCTAACGCCAACTTCTCCCGAGCTATCGACACCCATCTCCGTACACTAGGGGAATTGCAAGCCACTGAACACCCTACGGAACCCCGAATCGGAACAACGAAACCGAATGAAAACCTAACTGCAAAATTACCTTATCCCTTTTACACGGGTAACCATGAAGCCAACTATGCAATAGCAGTACCCTTATCGGAGAAGGAGCCAACTCAAATAGCGCCCGCCTACTTGGGACCGGAACCAGGCGGAGTGATGGCCCCTTTTTTAACACATTTTGCGGCCGAATGGGGACTGCTGCAGATCGAACACACGTGACGAAATTTACAGTCCGGAAAGGGACACACTGATCTATTAAACCTCCAGCACACGTCACCCCCACCGCTGGAGACTGGTCTGGTCTGGACATGGGAAATGCCCCCCCTAAAGGAGCGACCCACACCGGCCACAACCCCCGACCCACCTTTCCTTCACCCCCCCCAACCGTGCCGCCTTTTACCGACATTTGAGTCAGCCAAAGATGTCTTGAGTACCCCATGTCAGAAACTTATTCTCCTCCATCTTGTCACGAAACTTCTCATCATAATTCAACCATGACCAGCCTTCGTGAACCTGAGAAGCCTCCAGAATCGAATCCGCATAAAACAATAACATACCGTACTGCGCTGGAAAATGCCGACCCCACACACTCGCCAGCCACAAGAACGATCTAACCCAATTAATGACATTCCTAGAGACCTTACGCAGACGGCCCGCCTTCTCATCCTCCTTGCGCTTTTTCTTACTATCTCCCGAACGCTTACGCCCCTCCAGCAAATGAAAAATGTCAATGTACTTCTGCTTTCGAATTTTACGCCTCGACTTCTTCGGGACGCCTTCCCATAATTCCAATAAGGCAACCAATGAGGAAGACCTGGCACCAGCGTGCGTACCAGAAGACCCTCGCCCCGGCACCGACTCACTGACCCCACCCTCGCCCATTGATGATTCAGCCGAGTCAGAAGACGAGGAGGAGGAAGAGTCTGAACTACGCCTATGTCGACATACATGCTTCCTTTCTTGCGCGCCTGTCGCGACTGCTCAGCCCTCAACCCACTCCCGCCAGACTCGTCCCCCACGACAGATGGCGACTCACCTGTCCTGTCTTCAGCAGTCATCCCATCAGACGAACGGGAGGAAGCTACAGTCCTTTGCAGCCCACCATCACCTTGAGCCCGATCCGCATCCGTCGAAGTTCCCCTTACGGCAGAAGCTCCAGAATCCACATTCGCAGCAGCCGGTGACAACACTGTAGACTGCACACCTCCAGGCGTTGACATAAACGGAACCTGCGGAGACAAAAAGGGAAAACCAAAGGAGGGAAAAGTAGGAGACCAAGCCGGTTGCCACGCCCCCACCCAATCCGACCTGGAAGAGCCTTGCCCTCCACTTAACCAATGTTCCCAACCCGCCTGCTGCTCAGCCGGACCATATCCCCTAGGTGAAACCATACACCCAACCGGAGATCCCAAACTGCAACCAGTTCCAGCTACCCCTCCAAGCCGAGGGCTTACCCCCCTTTCCCCCACTGCCCCACGAGGCCTACACGACCCCTCTGCTCCACCTCAGACCTGGACCCCAATGCCACCTCAGCCCCCACACCTGCACCACCTGCCCCTTGCCCTCCAGCACCAATAGTACCCCTGCCCTGCACATGGCCCACGCTACGTGCCCTCCTACCAGAAACAGAGAGCCTACCTCGCTCCCTCGCAGCACGCTGCACCCCCTTGCTAATACTCGCACTGTCCACCACCCTCTGCGGCCCAATCCTTCCAGTCCTGCCCAACCCCCAACCTCTGTGTCTCCCTACTGGCTGGCCAACAGTGGCCCTGCACCTCCCCCGACCTTTTCCAGACTGCTTACCAGCCATAGTATACCCTCCCCCCACAAATCGCAACAGCCAGGTGACAACAAAAAGCAGGCAAAGAAATCCACCTCTTCAGGAGGTTTATTATTATTATTATTTTTTTTTAATTGCGCCCCTTCTAATGCTCACCCGGCCAACCCCCCCCCCCCCCACAGTACCTGGCGATAATTATTGAATAGCCGAAGCTATCAGGTAAGGTAAAACTGACAGAAACCCCAAAAGTCTCCCCAACTGCACCCCCGTCACCTCGCCTGCACTCTGGTGAGGACGGGTGCCAGCTGCCGACTTTGTGCCCCACGATCCGCCGCTGATCCACCTGCTCTGAAAGAATCCAAACGCTAAATCCCCGACTAACGCAAGGAAAAAGAATCGCTGCCACTTGCCTTACAGTCCGGCCGTATGTGCTCCAGCACGACCACTTACACACCTGAGCACATGGCTGGACCCCTCCTGATTGGCTCCGCTCGCGCCCAGCAACGAGCGGAGCCAATCCCTTCAAAAAATGCACCCCGCGTCGTGACGCGACCCGCCATGCGTGCCCCCCCACTACCCCTCCCCTTCTCCGCGCGATGCGAGCAGGGTCCGCGCTGGGCCAAGCACCCGGTTACGCTCGGGAGCCGGGACCATGCCCGCGCCCTCAAAACGTTTAAAACAAGGTTTGGACAAATTCCTGGAGAAAAAGTTTATAAACTTTTTTTAAGGTAATCCAAGAGAGAACCATTGTTTATCCCCAGGGCTAACTAACATGGAAATGGGTGCTTTTTGGATATGTCAGGTACTTGTGACCTGTGTTGGCCACTATTGGAAACAGGACACTGGGCTTGCTGGTTCTTTTGTTCTGATCCAGCATGGCAGTTCTTATGTTCTTACTATAAACCCATCTATCTGAGAGGTAAGGCTGTAATAGTATGTTACCATGGATTTGAAATAAGCAGTGATAGCTTTAATGACCAGGTCAAGGTCACACCACCATCACACCACCACCACCACCATCCATCATCAAAATTGTGGGCACCGAACTACAGGTTAAGTCACAGGTCAAATACCTTGGTGTCATCCTGGATCCCCATCTCAACTTCAAACCACACATAAAGAACACTACCAAGAATATTTATTTCAAGCTCTGAACCCTCCACAACCTACACCCCCTTCTCTCCCCTGAGAGCTTCCGTGCGAAACACAGTGGCATGCACCATTGCCAGAACCTCCAGAAACGCCCATATCACTCCTATATTGAAATCTTTTCATTGGCTTCCCATCGCATCAAGAATCAAATACAAAGTTCTCACCATTGTCCACAAGCCACTTAACATCTCAAATGAGCGTCTCCAGACACTTATCAGACACCCAAACACCAACAGACCACTCAGAACTCACTTAACCTTCTTTTCCCCCCACGTCAGTTACGTAAGAGCTCACAACGTGCCTGTATGAGAGCCTTCGAACTCTATGCTCCCACCTTCTGAAACTCCTTGCTTCCTGCACTATGAAGCATTTAATCCCATAATGTCTTAAAAAAAATCTCAAAACACACCTCTTCGAAGAGCACTATGGATCATTATTTATTTATTTATTTATTTATGAACTTTTATATACCGCCACTTCCAGAGATCAGTGGCGGTTTACAATGAAATTTGGTTTACATTATAACATCAGTAGAACTTATTTGCAGTGCACAGTAAATACATTGAACAATGTATAACATATTTACAATCAGACGAACAGGTGATTTTTTCCATGATAATATACAAATCATGATGAACTAGTACATAAACTGAAAGGGTGGTGGATGCTTGGAATGCCCTCCCGATGGAAGTCGTGGGGGCAAATACAGTGACAGAATTCAAAATGGCACAGGACAGACACAGTGGATCCCTTTACAGCAACAGGATAAAATCAAAATAAACTTAACTATCTAATTTCTCAACAAACAAGGGTGTCCTACATGGAGCAGTGGGTTCACCCCTAAACAAAGACATGGGGAGGGGTGGCCTGCAAGGAGTGGCAGGTGCACCTACTCTTGCCATCTTACTGGGCAGACTAGATAGACCATACTGGTCTTTATCTGCTGTCATTTACTATATTACTGTACTATAAACTTCATTGATATGTTGGAATAGGTAATATGTCCAAATTTGATAGAGATGGGGTTAGGGTTATTGTGAGGACTGGTTAAAGTTACTGGGGCTATAATATTGGATGAACAGGTGTGGTTTAAGTTCCTTTCGAAAAGACTGAAGGTCTTTTAGCACCCTTAAGTTATCTAGGTGAGCGTTCCATAGAGAAGGAGCAACATAAATGAAGGCCCTTGAGCAGGTAGTTTTAGTCATGTTGCAGATGTGTGCAGGTATTGTGAGAATATTTTGAGAGCAGGTTCTTCTTGTTCTAGTAATGTCAGGGTGGGTAAGGAGGGAGGAGAAGTAGGAGGGGACAGTCTTGTTGTATAGTTTGAATACTATCATTAAATATTTCTATTTGATTCTAACTGCAATGGGTAACCAGTGAAGGTTATGTAGTAGAGGAGTGATATGGTCGGAGTAATGAGCCTTGTGGATTATATGGGCAGCAAGGTTTTGTGCCGTCTGGAGTTGCTGGGTGGTTTTTCTGGGTAATCCGTAAGAAAGCTATTGCAATAATTGAAGTGTGGAGTTATAAGGGCCTGTAGATCAGAGTGGTAGTTGTGACTTTCCAGGAGGGGTCTGAGATGCTGTATTATTTTTAGTTTGAAGTAAATTATCTTGGAGATAGCTTTGATATGCAAAATCATGGTTAAGGACTGGTCAAGGATAATACCTAGGTATTTAACTTCTTGCTTAACTTCGATGTTGGTGTCATTAATGTGGATTTTAGTGGGGGGGGGGGGGTTGAAGCTTTGGTTGCGTGATATGTAAAGAACTTCAGTCTTATTGAAATTAATTCTTAAATTATGTGTATTAAGCCAGTCAGCTATGTCCATAAGACATGCTTGGATCGGGGAGCAATGGGGGTTTGAGATGTCTATGGGGTGGTAGAATATGTCATCTGCGTAAAGATGATAATAAACTTTGTGTTTTTTTAAGGATTTCACATATGGGTTGCATATATATATTAAAGAGAAGGGCAGAAAGTGAAGAACCCTAAGTCTGATTGAATGTTGAGGAGGTTGTCGTGCCAATCTGAACTTGCTGTGTGCGTTCGATAAGGTAAGATTTGAACCACTGTAAAACTGTGCCATGTAGGCCTATCTGTTGGAGTCTTGAAATTAGCAATTTGTGGCTAATGCTGTCAAAGGCAGCAGCAATGTCGAGAAATACAAGCATAAGCACTTGTTTGCTATTGTTAAGTCCACAGAGGAGTCTATTCAAGAGTGATAACATAAGGGTCTCGACACTATGATGTGGTCTAAAACCATGCTGTTGATCATCCAGTGGGACATTTTAAGTCAACAAAATCTTGAAGTTGTATTTGTACATGTTTTTTTCAATGATTTTTGCTAGGAAGGGAAGACTGGATTTTGGACAGTAGGAGTTAGGGAGAGATTTATCTGTCTCATTAGATTTTAAGATGGGGCGTATGATTGCCTGTTTAAGTGCAAAGGGCAATTGTCCTGTCTCTAGGGATCAGTTTACAATCTCTAGTATGGCTGGTGAGAGCGCATCTTTAGTGGATTTAATCCAGCTGACTGGACATGGGT
Source organism: Ichthyophis bannanicus (assembly GCA_033557465.1). NCBI lineage: Eukaryota > Metazoa > Chordata > Amphibia > Gymnophiona > Ichthyophiidae > Ichthyophis > Ichthyophis bannanicus. The sequence goes on from CM066033.1 coordinate 608,099,848, forward strand.
CAGCTGGGGAGGTAGAAGTGGTAAGGTTTGTTAGCGTATTCTTAAGTTGCTTAATGTCGATTTGATAGAATGTGGATCAAGTGACAACGGTTTTGCTGATTTAGAGATGATGAATTCAGGGTAATCCCCACCCCCCCATGATCAGCCAACTGTTAACTAGACCAACTAGAGTAATCTCTTTACTCAGTTTATCATAAGCCTACTGTAACATAAGTTCCAAAGCTATAAAGATCCTGCATGCTTCCCTTTCCCCTGTTATATGCTAATAAATTTGTTTTAACTTGCTTACCCCATTGTTCGATGTGAACCATCTAAACCATTTTGATTGTTTAATGTAAACTGCTCTATTCTGTTCAATGTAAACCATTTTGACCTGTAGAAGAACGGTATATTAAAACCAGTTAAATAAATATATATCTAGAACAGAGGAAGATCTAAATTCATATTTTAAGAACACCTACAAGTCAAGCTTTTGTACAGAATGCTTCAACTCATGCTACAAGATAGGTTTTGTCCATTTCCTTCCTGTGAAATACTTATGAGTAGTAATACTTCCAATCCGGTGGACACAATTCAATAATCCAGTGTATTATATGCAGTGTTTCTTAAGTGAAACAAAAATGACTACATTAATTATCTAAACAACAAGAATATTTTCTTGACTTATATCCCCAAAGACCGTCTAAAAGAATTTCATTTTTTAATAAAAGACTCTGTGAGTCAGAACATTCCCTGCTAAAAATAAGTATGCAAATGTATCTAGAAATTCATAAAACTAATTGCCTATTAATCTCCATATCTGAACACCATCTCCAATATATCAGCAAATCTCTGAATAATTCTGCCATTAAAATATACCCTTAATCATTTCTGCTGGATTTCCAATGGCACAATACATTAATTATGCTGCTTTGGTCTATCATATCCCAATATAAAACTTTACTTGGTTTCTCAAAATCAGAAATGTTGCAATGTTAAAAAAATGTACAAAATAAGCTCAGTTTTGTTGTTTCAAGACTTTTCATTGTGTAATATTGCAGCATATCTTCCACATGTGAAGTGGCATTTTCTAAAGGACATCCAAGTCCAATCAGGGACATCCAGGGCAGAAATGTGCTAAGAAACATCAGGAACGTCTATGTCTCCACTCAATTTTAGTAACATAATGTCCTCAGCATGGATGTCCATGCTTGCAGCCACATAGACAGCCCTCTTAGGAAAGCATGGGGCAGGTGTGCATGCATGCTTGCACAAGGGGACATCCAGGGACAGGTAGAATGATAAAATGAGCCCTCATCAGTGTTCGTTATTGGCATGGAAGAGATTGGGAATATGAGCGTGCCTCCTCCTCCATGCCCTCCAGATGGCTGACTGCCAACTGAGCACTTTTCCAATGCCTAGTCATACCTGGAGTAGGTTTAAGCTTGAATGTGACTTGGGATGTCCAGGGTGTTACTGAAATCGGGCGAGGACATCCAAGTTATGGGCACACCACAAACATGCTGTCCCACATCCCTGTTCAGACTTGGAAATCTTCACGCTTGGGGCGCCCTCAGAGCCAGCTTCTAAAATGGCTCTGGGAGAAAAAAAGAGAGAGACTGGGTGAAGGCAGTGTGCTTCACATATTTCCAGACCATGTTATGTGAATTAAAAAAAAAGAAGTGGCCTCAGGTGCAGCTATAAAGGGTCACCAATATGCTGCTGACAGCGTGCTCATTAGGGGTGGTGGGAGGGGGAGAAGGAGAAGCAGAAGGGCTGCTGCTTTATTTGGTACTGTGTAATGGCACATCAGGGGCCTGATTTAGTAAGTTTTCTTTTACCACAGAAAATGGGGAGACAGTACATCAAGCCCTTATAAAAAAAAGCTGTGATTCAGCTTTTGGGAGGGTGGACTTCACTTTGACCAAGGTCTCAGTGGCTGGCTCCTAAATTTTTAAGCTGCCTGCCTGCCTGCATTTTCTGCTGCCATGATCAGGCCAGATTTTGGCAGCCGCCATGCTAAAAGGTTTCACGCGGTGGCTGCCAACCATTGCCACTTCCACTCCCTACTCTGATCCACCCCAATCCTTACAGCCCTGAACCGTGAAAAATTCAGGTATTACAGATTATGATATCTGATTTTCTTGTATGTTAGCTGCTACTGCAGGACAATAAATCTGCATGAGCCCTATGGTAGCAGCTAATGCCCTTTAGTAGACATACCTTAAAGGATCCCTACATAGCAAGAGGATGGAATTCAAGCAAACGTAAATAACTTCATAAATAGAGAGAGGTAACCTGCCTGGAGTGGCAGATATAACGTTAAGGAAAGGCACAGAAGGGAGTAACCTGCACATAGAGGTAGGTGCAGCTCTGACTCTAGCCACTTTACTGGGCTATACAGGATCCACTTTGAAAATTTTCAATAGAGGGCTGAAACATGCCAATGAAAAGTGAAAGAGACTGATGAAAGAAAATTGCCATGCTGGTCTTTATCTTCCATGAATCCAAGAACTTCTAATTCTGATGTGTGTGAAACAATCAAATAAGAAAAAAACACACCAATCTCACCAGTGCATGGCCTACATAGTACTGAAAAAACTTCTTTGAAAAGGGACCTCAGCACGGGGCCGACCATGTATTAAAATAAATACTAAATTGTGCTGCCATAATTTTTTCACTGGTCTCTTTCACTTTCATTGGCATGTTTTAGCTCTTTATTGAACTTTTTCAAAGTGGACCCTGTATAGCATATACTCGGGGAAGAAATTTATGTGATCCAGTCATATATTTGGACTTCAATAAGGAGCCTGTGACAGGAGTGGCCTAGTGGTTGGGGCAAGGTACTTCAGGCCAGAAGGTCGGTGGTTGAAATCCCACTAGAGGACAGCAACCTTGGGCTGGAAGGACTGGGGTTTCTAGTCCCATAGGTGCTCCTTGTGGTCTTGGGCAAGCCACTTAACCCTCCATAGCCCATGTTCCCTGTAAAATAGTTAACTCCAAGTTATAATGCCCTGTTCAATGTAGACTGCACTGATGCAGAATAGCACAGTATATAAGAGAATATAAATAAATATTCCCCTTGTCTCCACCTCCCTCCTTTCCCTTCCAAGTTAATGCTCTGTTCATGTTAAGTTGATGATCTTGTTCGGTTTCCATTTTATGTTGTAATATAATCAGTTTTCTGTAAAGCCCTGTTGAGCTATGCTACATGTAAAATGCTGTGACTCTTAGATACAGCGCTATAGAAAAATAGCTCAATCAATCAATAAATTATTTATTTATTTATTTATTTAAACGGATTTATATCCCGCTTTTTCCACTCTCCATGTGGAAAATGTTCCAGGTGTACATTTTCTTTAACTTTAACTAATTGGATTAATCCGTTAACTGGCAAGAACTACACTTTGTGATACATTACCAATTGTCAGACCAAATGGGCCGTGTATGTCATTATCTGTCCCTCTGATAAGGTATATGTGGGTAGAAAAAGAAGGGCAGTTAAGACTCATTTAACTCTCCAACTCCCTCCCATGTTCCCCCGCGACCTCGCATACTCTCTCGCGTTGCCTTACTCTCCTGTGCTTTGATGTTGCCACCCCCTACGTCCGTCGGCACGCCTCTGCCCCTTTCCCCGGCCCCTGCATTAGTCCATGCGTCTCCGCCATTGTTTCCAGGCCTGGCATATACCCGATCCTTTCGACTTGGTTTACTCAATTGTCGTTCCCTCCGATCTAAAGCCGTTCTTATCTACGACCTCCTTGAGCGTGAGGGCCTCGACGCTCTTTTTCTCATCGAGACTTGGCTAAAGGAGGGTGAAGACCCTCTTTTGGCGCGCTGCCTGCCTCCGAATTACCAAGCTTTCTCCCTCCACCGGAAGTCACGGGCAGGTGGGGGAGTTGCAGTCATATTCCGTTCCTCAGTCCCCCTGTCCCAAACTTTCTTCCACTTCTCTACGGTATCCGGAAGCTTTGCTCCTCCAACTGGCTGGCCAGCCGGCCTTACAGTTTCTTCTTATCTATAATCCCCCTTCTTCTTCTTCTTCCTCTTGGGATTCCCTCCTTTCCACTATTTCTGACCTTTCTCTCCAATTTCCTCACATGATTATTCTTGGTGATTTCAATGTACATTTTGATGCAACCGTCTCCACTAGGGATATTGTTTTCTCTACTCTTCTTCACGATCTTTCCTTGCTACAATATGTAACTTCTCCTACTCATGTAGCTGGACACACACTGGACTTAGTAATTTCCTCTCAAAGCTCTCTTTTCCAGATCTCGTCTCTCACTGTGGCAGCCGTTCCGTGGTCTTATCACGCGTGTATTGTTTTCTCCTTGCTGTCTAGCCCTCCTCTCCCCTCCCCTCCTTCCCCACCTGTCCGTCTCTCTCGTCGGCTAAACTCTGCCTCTTTTCACGCTTTCTCTGCGACCTACTGCCCTCCTCCTTCGGATTTCTCCTCCTTATCACCTTCCTCTCAAGTAACCCTCTGGTCAGATGGTCTTTCCTCTGCTTTAGACCAAGTTGCTCCTCTTCAGCCTACTAATCCCCATCGTACCTTTCGCCACCCCTGGTTCCATCCAGGTCTTCACCTGCTGCGCTCTCAATTAAGGAGAGCTGAGCATTCCTGGCGGAAATCCCGCGATAATGCTTCTTATCAGCGTTTTAAGCTTGCCCACGCTCATTATCGCTCAAGCATTCACCATGCTAAGTGCACCTTTTACTCTACGTCTATTGTCTCTGCTCCCAGTCGTTCACGCCAACTTTTCGCTACCTTACATACACTCTCCCAGCTTCAGGCACCTCCCAAACACATATCAGCTTCTGCTTCGCAAGCTCCTGACCCAACCACTTTGGCTTCTTTCTTTTCCTCTAAAGTCCACAACCTTCGTTCCTCTCTTCCCTCTTGTCCCCAACCCCTCCCTCCACCGCTCCCCATCTCGCCTCCCGTGTCCCCCTCTCTCTCTCATACTTGGTCCCATTTCTCCCAAATCACCTCTCCAGAGCTCATCCAGCTGCTGTCTACCACCCACAAGACTACCTGTCCCCTTGATCCCATTCCCTCCTCTTGGTTCACTAAGCCTTCCCCTGCTCTTCTACACTCTCTTCTTACTATTGTGAACACCAGCCTATCTTGTGGTATTTTCCCTGGCCCCTGGAAACACACCCTGGTTCGTCCCCTCTTGAAGCACTCCTCCCTTGACCCTTCTATCCCCGCTAATTATCGCCCCGTGTCTAATCTCCCTTTTGCCTCTAAGCTTCTTGAAAAAGTGGTTTTTTCACAACTCTCCCATCACTTAGACTCGACACACTTTCTGCACCCTCGCCAATCTGGGTTTCGGTCTGGGTATAGCGTAGAGACTACTATCACTGCGGTTCTGAATGAAATACGCACTTCCCAAGATCGAGGCGACATCACCATCGCTGTGTCCCTTGACCTCTCTGCCGCCTTCGATCTTGTGGATCACCCCCTTCTCCTCTCTCGTCTGCGGGATGCGGGTATTCGTGGTGTTATTTATCGATGGTTTCACTCTTTTCTATTTTCTCGCTCTTTTGCAGTTGCTTCTGGTCTTTCCACTTCAGATCGTTTCCCTTTGACCTGTGGTGTCCCTCAGGGTTCTATCCTGGCTCCTTTGTTGTTTAATCTTTTTCTAGCACCTCTCTCTCTTCTAATCCAGCAACTGGGTATTTTGGGCTATTACTACGCTGACGACATTCTCCTTCTGCACCACACCTCCTCATCACATCCTGACATTGCCTCACAGGAGGTCTGTTTATCCTCGGTTTCTTCCTGGCTTTCTTCAAATGGTCTAGTTCTGAATATTTCCAAGACAGCTGCTGTTTGGTTCACCCATGGTTCCCCTACTCCATCTCTCACTCCTTCTCTCTCTGGTGTTCCTATTCTCACAGTGCCCAAACTTCGGTATCTCGGTGTCATTCTTGACAGTGCACTCACGTTTCAAGACCACATCTCTTCTATTTCTCAGCGCTCCTTCTACTGCCTTCGACAGATCCGTGCCATTAGACCTTTTCTATCTCCCCAGGCGCTCACTACCCTTCTTCTTTCCCTAGTCATAACTCGTTTAGACTTCTGTAATTCTATTTATGCCGGTATCCCTCAGTATCAGTTACATCGCCTACAGTTAATCCAAAATACAGCTGCCCGGATGCTCCTACATGCCTCTCCTCGCGATCACATCACCCCCCTACTACAACACCTTCACTGGCTACCACTGCAATTCCGGATCCCTTTCAAGGTTCTTACTATGGTCCATCGCGCAATTTACCTGCACAGACCCCAATACCTCTCTGACCTGCTCTCTTTTCATGTCCCTTCCCGAAGCCTTCGCTCCATCCATATCAACCGTCTTCACCTCCTAGCTCCTTCCCGTGCACATCTCCAATCCACCCGCAAATCAGCATTTTTCTACCTTGGTCCTTCCCTCTGGAACTCACTACCCACTGCCCTCCGTCTCGAAGAATCATATCCCAAATTTCGCTCCCTTCTCAAAACCCATCTGTTCTCCTGTGTCTTTCCTGGATCTAGCTAACTTCTCTGACTCTTCTTTCTAGCTTCTCCTGTTTTTTCTACTTTCTTTTCTCTTTTCCTCAAGGAATTGTAACTTTTTCTTTCTTTTCTGTCTCTGATTTACTGTTTTTATTTATATTGTAAACCGCCCCGATGTAACGGGGGGCGGTATATCAAATGTTGTATAAACAATAAACAATAATTGAAAATAAATCATGGATTGTATCTCTTACCATGATGGCTCCATTGGTCCAACATTGCAAGAGGTGGGCCATAACTGGTGTCAAATACGTTGGCTCAGTATTGATTATCTACCCCAGTGGTTCTCAACCCAGTCCTCTGGGACCCTCAGGCCAGTCAGGTTTTCAGGATATCCACAATGAATATGCATGAGATAGATCTGTATGCACTGCTTCCATTATATGCAGATCTATCTCATGCATATTCATTGTGGATATCCTGAAAACCTGACTGGCCTGGGAGTCCCAGAAGACTGGGTTGAGAACCACTGATCTACCCCTACACTTTATAGGAGATAGAGTGTATGTTGGCCAGTATAGAACAATGCTGGATATTTAACTTGTCTAGTCTGCAATCTAATGGTTTGAATGGGGATACTGAGTGGATGTCTATCCCGTGATGTCATCACATTGTCTCACGCTTGTTTTCAGGTTCCTTCAAAGCCCAAAAGTGAGTTTGGCTTTCCCGCAACACCATCTTTTTGGAATCTGGCATTTAGAGTGGCCGGAAGCAGCCGTTATATGGTCAGCAAAACTTGAGTCGAGTATGAGAGCAGCCCTTCTCTTGGACTACCAGAAATGGACTTGAGCCCTGTTCTTTTTGAGCTCTACTTGATTCATCTTTTTGGGTCTTGTTTGAGCATCACACAAAACTATTTAAAGAAAAGTGAAAGAGACCAGTGAAAGAAAATTACGGGAGCACAATGCAATATTTGTTTTAATGCATGGTCTGGCCCCGTGCTGAGGTTCCTTTTCAAAAAAAAAAAATCAGTGTTACTGTATGTAGGTGTTGAAATGGTGAAGTTGTGAGATTGGTGTATTTTTTCTTATTTGCTTGGTATCTTACATCATTTACTACATTACTAAGTGAATAGATGTTCATGTTCTGTTTTTGAGAATTTTTGGTTTAAACCAGTTGTTTTGGGATTTTTTCATGGATTAATAGCTGAAAGTCTGTGACGAGTGAAAGGAGAGACTGGGGAACCTGCTTTTGTTTTAGGATATCCTATGTTTTGTTTATTTTATTTCATTTTACTTTAGCTAGTTTACAACTTACACATGCAGACCTATACCTATAAATGCCACCAATTAACTACAGAGGCCAGTATCTTCATTTATTTCAGTTTTGAGAGGAAAATAAACAGGAGATTAAGGAGGATAACTCTCTTAATCCCTCCTACAAAGAGCTGGCTGAAACAAGCAGTCTTTTAAAAACCTTTACAAGTCAAGGAGCAGCTGTAAATCCAGACATGAATAATTTTGGTAATACATGTACATTCCCTATATCAAGCGTAGTTAGTTCCAGTCCTGGTGCACCATAATCCAGCCTGATTTTTAGGATGTCCCTAATGAATATGCATGAGATGTATTTGCATATAATGGGAGGCAGTGGGTGCAAATATACCTCATGAATACTGTATTTATTAGGGACATCCTGAAAACCAGGCTGGATTATAGTGCACCAGGATTGAAGTTGGTCACACCTGCCCTATATGAAATGGGAAATACATGTGTAGATTTTTGATCTACCTAGTCCATGGCCAGGCCTCCTCCCCTAACATGTTCCTTTATAACATTTATGTATTATGGACATCCATGTGTGAATCACACTATTTATAAAATGGCCGTTTTTACATGGATGCCATTTTTCACATATAAATGCCGCTTTTCCAAGTGGAAATTGTGAATAGGGTATCTAACATAATCCCTTTAAGATGCACTTCTGAGACAGGGAAGGCACGGGGAACATGGAGACGTTCAAATGTTTGACACATTTTTGTGAGGTTGGAGAGGAAATTTGGGAAAAGGAAATTCAGAGATAGGGATCATGTTGTGATATTGCAGGAGGAGAGTATAGAAGAAACATAAGGAGAAATTGCTGTGAGGTTGGTTGATGCATAATGCATCTCACTGGTGGAGCTGGTAGAAATCAAAGCTATAACAGCATCTGAAGATGCTTGAGAAAGGCGCAGAACATGATGGTTAGAGACTGGTGTGGATAAAAGGTAGAAGAAATGGTAGAGAGATATGTTTAGTGTATTTTTGATGGTGGGATGGTAGAGACAGGCTTTTGAGGGGTTGGGTGAAAGGCATAGAAGAAGGAGCTATTGTTGGTTTCAACAATGAGAATTTGTGTGCTTACCTACCGAAAATGGCTGTAAGGAATTATTACTGTATGAGGCTGATATTTAACTGACACTCACTAGATGGAGTTAACCAAAAATGTTTGTCCAGATAGCTTTGGATATTCAGTTGATCCAAGAAGAAACACAGCTAAATATCCATATACATCTCAGAGTTAAGCTTATTGCTAGCAATTCTTTATTTAAAAATATGGTAGTCCTTTTCTGGTTCTGTCAGCTTTCGAGAGTCAAATGGATGGAACACACTCCTTGGTGCATTTCTCTGGGACAGAATACCCTTAAAGCCAGTGTTGATGAATCTGTTTCTGCCACAAATAGCTACTCTGGATTTGGATATACAATACCAGAATCAGGACTGATGTGAATGCTACCTTTAGATGTTTGAATGGCTGTTGCTCTTCATTGGTCCATTTGAATGATGCTTTCTTCTTCATTATCTATCACTGGGGCTGTAAACTTGGAGAATAGCTGAATGAGTCTTCAAGAGAAATCTGAAAATCTCAAGAAGTGTTGTACCCCCTTCACTTCTTCTGGAGCTGTCCTTTCTGTTAGTGCTATGGTCCTCCATAGGTCTATATCACCTAGAAATTCAATGGGCTGCCTCTCAAACTAACATTTGACTAGCTTTTGGAATAATTTATATTTTCAGAGGTAATCTAGACTTGGACATACACCTTGATTATATTCTGCCAAATTCGTTGAAAATATCAGACTATTGTCTAAATAGACTGGTATGTAATAGTTTAACAAATCTCAGAATAATTCATTTACCAGGTTTTGGAATGTACCTTGTACATTCCTTAATTCAATGGTACCACTAGGTACTCATGGAGGGTAATTCTATAAGAGCTGCTTAGTTCAATGCACATTGACAAGTATTGTATGTATGGCACCTATTCTGCAAGGTAAAGTAAATACATACTTTACAGAACAGGGGACTGGTAACATGCCTGCCTGGTGTGAAGGTAGCAGACCTCATGTGCCACCTAGATAAGGTCTTAGATAGTGCTGGGGAGGAGTCTGCTGTCTTGGTACATGCCGGTACCAATGACATAGGAAAATGTGGTAGGGAGGTTCTGGAGGCTAAATTTAGGCTTTTAGGTAGGAAGTTGAAATCCAGAACTTCCAGGGTAGAGTTCTCCGAAATGCTTCCCTTTCAACGCGCAGGACCCAAAAGGCAGGCAGAGCTCCGGAGTCTCAATGCGTGGATGAGACAATGGTGCAGAGATGAGGGTTTTGGATTTGTTAGGAACTGGGGAACATTCTGGGGAAAAGAGGGGCTCTTCCGAAAGGATGGGCTTCACCTTACACGGGATGGAACCAGGCTGCTGGCATTAACCTTTAAAAAGGAGATAGAGCAGCTTTTAAACTAGATAATAGGGGAAAGCCGATAGTCACCCAAGAGCAGATGGCTCGGAAGAATGTATCCTTGAAGGATACTACCAAAAGCAGAGAGGTTCCAAAAAAGAGTAAAGTATCCCAAATGCCCTTGAGTATGGAGCAGACAGAGCTTATAGATCCCAAATTACCCATGTCTACCAATAGCCAAATTAATATGAATAAAATACAGTCTCTAAAATGCTTGTATGCAAATGCTAGAAGCCTAAAAAATAAGATGGGAGAGTTAGAATATATAGAACTAAATGAGAGGTTAGATATGATTGGAATATCAGAGACATGGTGGAAAGAGGACAACCAGTGGGACACTGTGATACCTGGGTACAAACTATATCGTAATGATAGAGCTGGTCAAATTGGTGGAGGGGTTGCACTCTATGTTAGAGAGAGGGCATTGAGTCAGAAAGGATTAAAGTTTTGCAGGAAACAAAATTTGCTGTAGAATCTCTATGGATTGAAATTCCATGTAAAAAGGGGAAGGCGATGGCAGTGGGGGTGTACTATTGACTGCCTGGCCAGAATGAACAAATGGATGATGAAATGCTCAAAGAAATCAAGGAAGCTAACAAAAGTTACAGCGCGGTAATAATAATGGGTGATTTCAATTACCCCGGTATCGACTGGGTCAGTGTCGCGGCAGGACATGTTAGGGAGATAAAGTTCCTAGATAAAATAAATGATTGCTTCTTGGAGCAGCTGGTTCATGAACCGACCAGAGGAGAAGCCATATTAGACCTAGTCCTTAGTGGAACACCAGATCTAGTGCAAGAGATAAGGGTGTTGGGGCCACTTGGCAATAGTGATCATAGCATGATCGCATTTGATTTAGTGGAGGAGGAATAGTAAGGAAATCCACAGTACTACCTTTTAACTTTCGAAAGGGGACTATGATAAAATGAGGAAAATAGTTAAGAAAAAAACGAAAAGGAGCAGTTCCAAAGGTTAAAGACTTACATCAAGCTTGGGTGTTGTTGAAAAATACTATCTTGGAAGCCCAGATCAGCTGTATTCCACACTTTAAGAAAAGTGGAAGGAAATCCAAAAACTGCCAGCATGGTTTAAAGGTGAGGTCAGAGAGGCCGTTGTTGCCAAAAAAGCATCTTTCAGGAAATGGATAAAAGAGCCAAATGACAAAAACTAGAAACAGCACAAGCACTGGCAAGTCAAATGCAAGACATTGATAAGGCAGGCAAAGGGTGAATTTGAGAAGAATCTTGCTGCGGAAGCAAAAAACGCGAAATAAAGACTTTTTCAAGTACATTCGTAGCAAAAACCCTGTGAGTCAGTTGGTCCATTAGATGATAGAGGGGTTAAAGGGGCACTAAGAGGCGACAAGGCGATAATGGAGAGACTGAATGAATTCTTTGCTTTGGTCTTTTCTGAGGAAGATGTAGGGATGTTACCCATGACTGAAGTGGTATTTAAAGGTGCGGAAGAATTGAAGGAAATATCGATACATCAGGAAGATGTATTACCACTATTAGATAAACTGAAGAGTAGCAAATCACCTGGGCCGGATGGTATACATCCAAGGGTGTTGAAAGAACTGAAATATGAGATTGCAGACCTGCTATTAGTAATCTGTGAACTATCATTAAAATCATCTGTAATACCAGAAGATTGGAGGATTGCCAATGTAACGCCAATTTTTAAAAAGGGTTCCAGGGGTGATCCGGGAAACTACAAACTGGTGAGCCTGACGTCAGTACCAGGAAAAATGGTAGAAACCATCATAAAGAATAAAATTACTCAGCATGTAGATAGTCATGGCCTAATGGGAGACAGCCAACATGGCTTTAGACAAGGATGATCTTGTCTTACTAATCTGTTATGTTTTTTTGAAGGTGTGAATAAACAGGTGGACAAAGGTGAGTCAGTTTGTGGTAGGCTATGGCCTATATAATAGCCTGTACATGTATGAGCCTGCAAGCTAGGCCGGAGTCCCCACTCCCACTGCTAGAAATAGTAGTGCTGAGAAAGACCAAAGTCAGTGAAGGCTGAGGATCTGCCTTAAACCGCTCTAAACTGTTTTTGATAAGTTTGTATTAATCCTTTATTCCATGCTTTTATGCTGATGCAGTGACCTTGTAGCAGGAATGTATTATGTCTAGAAACTGAGCCTGTGTTAGCATAGCCTGAGAAGGGGGAAGAGGTCCCAGTGAGGGGGTCCCCGATTGGATAGGTGCAGGGGGCGTTGGGACCAATAGAAAGTCTGCCTGTATCAAACTGTGAAGCTTGTATTTAAGGAAGTTGTTCCTGTTCGCCATTGCTCAGTCCTTTGATGCTTGGGCCTTGTGAACAATAAATTGGTTTGGATCCTTGTACTGACTCAGGGTATTATTTATTGCATGCTATCAGTGCTGCCACATGTCTTGGTGCGTTGTCCGGGAAATGTGAGTAGTGTGATGGTATTCATGTAGATATACCACGACTTCTCGCCTCAATAGGTTTTGTCCGGCCTGGAGCTGCCCCTGGCTGATTGCAGAGGGCCTTCGGCGCCACCCGTCCTCTTGTATCGGGGAGGGCTCCTCCTTGCCTCCGCTGGTGGCCGGTTCCGGCCGGTCTACACCTCGAACCCATGATCCGGTGAGTAGAACTGTTCTGCTAATCAGTCAGTCTGTCAGTCAGTTGGGATTCTGGAATAGCGCTTGAGAGTCTGATCCCTCTCGGGGCGGTCCTAGTAAGTCTCAGAAGTCTTAAAGGTATAAGCGGAGACTGAACCCACCCAACCCCCTAGTCAGTTAGGTTGTTTGGGAATGTCCGGATTTTATTCTGCCTTGAATGTCTGCGTGTGTGAATGAGGTCTTGAATACAGACCAAGCGAGGTGCTGCCTCCTGACTAGTGCAGCAAGAAAGGCAAAAGTGTTTGGTGGTGTTTGTCTTAGTGTCTGTTTACCGATTAAGGAAAAGTATTTCAGTAGAATCTCATCTCAGGAGTCTTTACAAAGACAGCTGTCTCACTGGGTGTGAGTCTCTCTCTCTTGTAGGCAGGGAGAGCAGGGGGCGTGTCTTTCACACAGCCCAGAGACAAAGACAGGAATGTATCCTTTAGTTGCTTTGATGGTTTCAATTATTCTACGCTCTGCAGCTGGGTTAATTTGTGCTTATTTCAGGAATATTGTACCTGTTTTATTCAATATGTTTTAATAGTGATGTTCCTTCTGCTATGGTCATGTATTATATATCATTCTTACTAACCCCATTTGAATGTTCAAGTTCCTCAATGCATTTATGGGCTTAACCTTGTCTTGTGTATTTTATGTTCCAGTCGTTAGCAAACGCTGTTAAAAAAGAAATGATAGAGAAATTAATGAGACTGCTTTTGTTTTCCCTTTGACCTACGAAGTAGAGGTTAAGACCCCTGATAGGACTATGAGACATCCCGAGCCAGTAACTACAAGAAATGCTTGAAATTTTGTCTCTGATATATCTGCGTTTAACTGCATAAGTATTTGTTCATAACTTACGAGAAGAACAAAACGAGCTGTAACTGTATTCGTCTAGGCTTTAGTGTTTACAGCTGCTTTGTCTAGTAATTTATGGCTGCTTTGAGAGCCGGGAGAGAGATCTACTTGTTAAGATAATGCCTGTCTTTCCCAAACTGTAAGATGTGTACTGTGTTTGTAAGGTCTTTTAAAATCTCAGTTTCAGAAGTACAGTCTTAGTTTAAAGCTTTGAAATAGGTTTAAACAGTTGTTAATTAGAATGAGCACACACATCCATTATGCTTAGTCCACAGGGGAATGCAGCCCGCCCCCTCTGTACGTCATGTGGGGGAAGGGGTGGAAGTCCGCGCAGATTCTGTTGAAAGGCTTTGTATAGCAAGGGCTTGCTGGAGTCTACTGACTTAAGCCCGATTAGAAATGCTCTGTGAAAGGCTAATGTTATTGTAGTTTCCCGTGTTCATCTGATTGTAGGAAAACTTTCCCCGATCAATTCCTGGTTAATTGTTTATGAAATGTGTATTTATCCTCCTGGATACAGCGCTGCCATGAGGAACTCACCTTTCATACCACTGATTTTACTGAACTGAAAGCTGCATTATGCCTCCTACACTGAGAAACCTTAGGATTTGATGGACTAATGAACAGTATTATGCAGACCCATCAGCTTTGATGGCCCCAAGTGGAATCCAAATAGCGCAGGCAGCCCTCGCTATATACCCCATGTGATACAGCAGCCCAGGAGAATTTGCGTATGGTAAATGCAGTTTTTGTCAGTCAGTCCCAGAGAGATATAAACCAGACATTGCAAAAACTGGATGGATTTGTGGGCATGAATACAGCACAGTTAATGGAAGTTGTTCAGAAAGTATGTGAATCGTAAGAATGGATGTGAATGCAAAATAGAAAAGAAAGCAGATCTTCTTGCAGCCACTTTGGTTGAACGATGTGGAGGAGGTGTTCCTAACTGAAAGAGCAGAGGAAAGTGGAAGGGGTCGTGAAAATGATTAGTCCCCTCTGGGTGCGAATCAGTGCGCCCATTGCAGAAAAGAAGAACATTAGAGAAGTGAATGCCTGCATTTTGACTGACTCCACCCCCAGGAGGGGAGGGGGGAGCATTTGGCGAACAGGAGGTTGATTTTGTTGATTTTTGAGTCATGAAAGAAGAAACCGAGCACAGTATTCCAGCAGGAGAGAGAAGCAGCTATAGAGTGAGTGGCAGCCGATGAGGGCTACAGCATGGATAAAGACTAGGCCAGACCGGACTCCAAGTTCACCCTGAGTCCCCAGGAGCCTATGGTCTGTTTGCAAATAGGGGACCAATATATGGTAAATCCAGGAACAGAACACTCAGTAGCCCCTTTGTAGTCTCGATGCATCACCATTGTCAGAGCCACTGGGAACAGGGCCACCAAGCCATTCCTGCAGAACCGCATGTGTGAACCAGGAGGACAGAAAATAGCGCACCAGTTCCTGTATATGCCTGAATTCCCTATTCCACTTTTGGGCCGAGATATGCTTGCTAAGCTTCAGGCACAGATATCCTTTGCTGAAAGGGGAGAAATGCAAATGACTATGAACCCAAAGCCTGCTGGATTGATGGTGCTAACTGTTCCTCGAGAAGAAGAGTAGTGGTTCTATAGTGCATCTCCAATCAAGCCAGCTAGTTCCTGTATACCCACCAACCTTTTAGCCCCACCTGGAGTATGGGCAGAAGATGATCCACCTGGCCTAGCAAAAAACATAGCCCCTGTCATTGTCACCCTCAAGCCAGGAGCAGAACCAGTGCATGTGAAGCAGAATCCTCTTCCTCGACCAGCTATTGAAGGTATCCACTGCCATCTGATGCAACTGCAGTATGGACTTCTGAAGGAGTGCCCCCCCTTCTCCCAGTTAAGTAAACCTGGGACAGGGGATTACTGCCCAGTACAAGATCTAAGGCGGGTAAAGGATGCAGTTGAGACTATACACCCAGTGGTACCAAATCCTTATACTCTCTTGGGACTGATCCCCGCTGAGGCTACTCATTTTACCGCCCTGGACCTGAAAGATGCCTTTTTCTGTGTACGCCTAGCCCCCACCAGTCAACTTTTGTTTGCTTTTGAATGGCAAGACCCCACAACAGGAAGGTGGGGCCAACTCACCTGGACTAAATTACTTCAAGGATTCAAGAATTCACCTATTTTCTTCAGTGCTATTTTAAATCAAGATCTTTCAAGCTACTATGTGAACCCAGGAGAAAGGGTTCTTCTCCAGTATGTGGACAACTTGTTCATAGCCACCAACTCAGAAAGTGAATATCTATAAGCCACCAGTGAACTCATGCACCTTTTAGTGAAGCTGGATACACAGTCTCAAGAGCCAAAGCGCGACTATGTCAAACAAGTTAAATATCTGGGATTCCAGTTGTCCAGCGGAATTAGACACCTGGGACCAGAACGCAAAGACGCTGTATGCAGTATTCCTACTCCAACCACCAGGAGGCAAGTGTGAGCCTTCTTGGGTGCCGCAGGGTACTGTCGTATATGGATCCCCAATTTTTCACTGCTAGCAAAACCCTTGTATCAAGCTATCAAAGGAATGGAAAAGTCTCCATTGGGGACTTGCATAGGATGCAGCCTTTCGATCTTTGAAAAACCGCTCTGATGTGATGTTAGCACCAACTCTGGGTCTACCAGATGTCCAGAAAACCTTTCAGTCTCTATGTTCATGAGTCACAAGGAAATGTTCTAGGAGTGTTGACTCAATCTCTTGGATCTTGGCAACGGCCAGTAGCCTATCTGCCAAAACAATTGGATGTAGTTGCAAAAGGCTGGCCCCCTTGTTTGAGAGCTGTTGCAGCTACAGCCCTCCTAGTGAGCAAAGCTGACAAGCTCACCCCGGGACAAAATCTTCAAGTTACTGTACTGCACTTTGTTCTGATCCTCATGGAACACAAAGGAAGTTTTTGGCTCACGCATTCACAAATGTTGTAGTATCCAAGTATGTTGTACAATTGATGGTCAGTCAAGCTTTGAATCCTGCTGCGTTGTTACCAGTTGGTCTTGACCCCCCTGATCATGACTGTTTAGAAACTATGAACACTATATTCTCAAGTCACCTTGATTCGACTGATGTTCCTTTGGAGAACCCTGAACGGACTTTCTTTGTAGGTGGAAGCAGTCCCATCATCATTAATGGACATTGTTGTGCTGGATATGCGGTGGTGACCCTTGATCTGGTAGTTGAATCCACAGCTCTGGCCCCAGCAGCTGCAGCACAGAAAGCTAAACTGATAGCCCTCACTAGAGCACTGACAATAGGGAAAGTGTACACAGATTCCATGTATGCCCTTACAACCTTGCATGCACATGAGGCCCTGTACAAAGAATGCGGGTTGATAACCTCAGGAAACAAGTCCATTAAGAATGATCCCGAGATATTAAGATTATCAGATGCATACTGCCTGCAGACCTCAGAACTTAGGAAAAAGTAGACTGTATGAATGGAATCCTGGAATCTCAGTAATCTAAACTTTGCCATGAAGTTTACCTGAAGTAGCCCCAGTTCTGAATTCTTCCTATAGCCCTTCTCAGGATAGGTTTAGCCCCTACTAAGTCTTTAGGAGTTTCCCTTTTGAGATTCTGTATAGGCGACCCCCGCCTATGGTACAAGGAACAAAAGGTGATATGTAACAGATTGGATCTGAAATTACTAGGCATTGGTTTTAAGTTCTGTTTTGCAGATTCATCAGCTGCCCATCAACCTCTACATCCTCTCAAGCCTGAAGTCTCGGTGTGGATCAAAGCATGGAGAAGGACACCGTTGATACCGCATTGGAAGGGACCTTATGTTGTCATCTTGATAACCCCAACAGCAGTTAAAGTTGCAGAGTTTGAACCTTGGATCCATCACAGTCGAGTAAAGCCAGCAGCCGCACCTGAACTTGGTCATTGAACTTCCGTAAATGACCCTGAAACTCCATTGTGGCTCACTTTGCGACGACAACCACTACTGTAAGAGACTAAGAATCTACACCCCTACTCCTGTCACACGTCGTGGGAGCCAGGGTGCAGTGGAAGCTGTGGGAGAAAGACTTTGGGCAGCCCTGGGGTCCCTTGGAATGACTTTTGCCGTACTCTCCCCCCTGTGCAGCCTGCATCACTACTACTCAGACTGGAATACAGATTACTCGTCTAAGTCTTATGATGCTACCACTAGAAAGACGTCCTGGTGGCCAGGTGTAAATGCTCCTGAACAATGTTTAGCACTGGATTATTTGTTAGCAGCTGAAGGTGGAGTGTATGGAATATTGAATTTAACTAACCGTTGTTTGCAGATTGATAATGAAGGTCAAGTTGTCGAAGACATAGCCGAACAGATGCGGAAGCAAGCCTATGTGCCAGTCCGGAAATGGCGTAGACTGGAGCTTGATGGATGGTTTGGCTCCATGTTTTCAGGACTGGGTGGCCTGAGAACTCTTGTGTTAGTTGTATTCTTAATATTGGCTGTGTGCTTGTTTCTCCCATGTCTCCTACCCCATTGCTTGCGCACTATAGCCTCAGTTATTGATAGCACTGTGAAGCGGCAGACAGCAACTAAAGTGTTGGCTATGTGGCAATATTACCTTGTATACCCCAAGATGATGCTGTTACACAAGTATAATATGTGATTTAATTCCCACCCTTTCTAAGTTGCGGGTGAGAATAATCAAAGGGGGGAATGTGGTAGGCTATGGCCTATATAATAGCCTGTACATGTATGAGCCTGCAAGCTAGGCCGGAGTCCCCACCCCCACTGCTAGAAATAGTAGTGCTGAGAAAGACCAAAGTCAGTGAAGGCTGAGGATCTGCCTTAAACCGCTCTAAACTGTTCTTGATAAGTTTGTATTAATCCTTTATTCCATGCTTTTATGCTGATGCAGTGACCTTGTAGCAGGAATGTATTATGTCTAGAAACTGAGCCTGTGTTAGCATAGCCTGAGAAGGGAGAATAGGGCCCAGTGAGGGGGTCCCCGATTGGATAGGTGCAGGGGGCGTTGGGACCAATAGAAAGTCTGCCTGTATCAAACTGTGAAGCTCGTATTTAAGGAAGTTGTTCCTGTTCGCCATTGCTCAGTCCTTTGATGCTTGGGCCTTGTGCACAATAAATTGGTTTGGATCCTTGTACTGACTCCGGGTATTATTTATTGTATGCTATCAGTGCTGCCACAGGTTGATATAGTGTATCTGGACTTTCAGAAAGTCTTTAACAAGGTCCCTCATCAGAGACCTTTGGCAAAACTAAAGAGTGATGGGATAGGAGGCAGTGTACTATTGTGTATCAGGAACTGGTTAAAAGACAGAAAGCAGAGGGTAGGGCTAAATGGCCAATTTTCCCAATGGAGAAAGGTGAATAGTGGTGTACCCCAGGGATCTATGCTGGGTCCGCTGCTTTTTGACATATTCATAAATGACCTGGAAAGTGGAATAACGAGTGAGGTTATCAAATTTGCAGATGACACAAAACTATTTAAAGTTGTTAAAACCCAAGAGGATTGTGGAAAATTGCAAGAGGATCTTGATACATTGGAAGACTGGGCATCCAAATGGCAGATGAAATTTAATGTGGACAAGTGCAAAGTTTTGCACCTAGGGAAGAACAACTCAAACTATGGTTACATGATGCAAGGTTCCACATTCGGAACCACCACCCAGGAAAAAGATTTAGGCGTCATTGTGGATAGCATGTTAAAACCCTCCACCCAGTGTACAGCGGTGGCCAAGAGAGCAAATAGAATGCTAAGTATCATAAGGAAAGGAATGGAAAATAAAACAAAAGTTATTATAATGCCTCTATATCGTTCCATGGTGAGACCGCACCTTGAATATTGTGTGCAATTCTGGTTGCCATATCTTAAAAAGGATATAGCGTTATTAGAAAAGGTTCAGAGAAGAGCCACCAAAATGGTAAAGGTGATGGAAGGATACTCCTATGAAGAAAGGCTAAAAAGGTTAGGGCTCTTAACCTGGAAAAGAGACGGCTGAGGGGAGATATGATAGAAGTCTATAAATTCATGAACGGAGTGGAACGGGTAAACGTAGATTGATTGTTTACATTATCAGAATATAGAAAGACTAAGGGACATGCAATGAAGCTACAGGGTAAACTATTTAAAACTAATAAAAGGAAATATTTCTTCACTCAACGTGTAATCAAACTCTGGAATTTGTTACCGGAGGATGTAGTAAATGCTGTTAGTGTAGCTGGGTTTAAAAAAGGTTTGGACAAGTTCCTGGAGGAAAGGCCCATAAACCATTATTAAGAAGGGACCCAGGATATCAATGCTTGACCCAGTACAAGCATTGTGGAAGCTGTGTCTTTTGGGGAAACTGCTAGGTATGTATGACCTAGATTGGCCACTGTTGGAAACAGGATACTGGGCTTGATGGACCTTGGTCTGACCCAGTATGGCATATCTTATGTTCTTATGTGGTGAGATAATATGCAGAAAATTTTGCTTTGACCATTTACATCCAGGGTCAGCCCAGCCATCAGGAAAACTAGGTGGTCGCCTGTGGCTGCAGCTTCTTGGGGGGAGTTGCAAAGAATAGGGCATTCAAAGCTAAACAATAGATTCTGATAGCTGGTGAGGCATACGGCTTAAGGTTTGCCTAGGGTGTCAACACCTTATACTAACTGTGGGGCCAGCCTTGCTTACATCAGTGCTAGTCTTGGTGTAAATATAGTTTACAGTTATGGCTATTAAGCTTGATAGATTGCTCATTGTGGAGGCATAGCCTAGTGGTTAGAGCAACTGTCTAGTACCTAGAAGATCAGGGGTTCAATTCGCACTGGCACTTCTTGTGATCTTGGGCAAGTCACTTCACCCTCCATTACCTCAGAAGAAAAGGCCTGGCAATCTACTTTCAGTGATACATTGCCAAAATAACCCAGAGACAGCTGGGTCACCAGGAGTCAGTACTGACTTGATGGCACAGAAAAAAAAAAGCACACCCATCATGAGCATACTTGGGCAGTGTACAATAAAAGAAAGATAACAAGCAAGGAGGCCAGAGACATGGTATAACACAAGGCGTAGGGTTGTGGGAGGCCTAGGTAACAAGCATTAAGACTACAGTTAGGGGTCTAGGGGATAGACTGAGCAGGGGAGGAAATCAACTCAAAGGTGCCAGCTGATGCACAGCCAGAAGCAAGGCCAGGGAGCAGTACCCCACAGTCAGCAAGGAGCAGCAGAGGGGAAGGCCTGGGTAAAAAGATGGGCCTTAAAACAGGAGAAAGAGAGTTGTGTTTGAAGATGGGGCGGGAAGGGTGTTCCACAGGACTGTGGGGCCATGGCCTAGAATGCAGAGGAGAGGGTTGAGGAAGATTGAAGAAGACAAAGGCCAGGCACCACCAACAGATTCTGTGAGAGAGAGCATGGGAAGAGATGTATGAAGTGAGCAGCTGGGAAGGAAATGGAGGGTTACCAGAGTAGAACACATGAAAAGTTAGAGAGGAGATTATAGGAGACAGGGCGCCAATGTTCATAAAGGTAAAGGGGAGTGATACTGTCATATTTATGAGCACCATGGAGAAGCCAGAGAGCTGTATTTTGCACTAACTGTAGGCGATGGAGTTGGTAGTGGGGAAGGCCAGAAAGGAGAAAGTTAGCATAATCCAAGTGTGATATCACCGAAGAAAGTACCAGGAGGCAGGTAGAATGAGTGCCAAGAAACCGGTAGATGGAATGGATCATCCACAAGAGAAAGTAACATCGCTGAACAGTAGCAGAGACCTGAGCAGAAAAGGAGAAAAGAATTGAAAAGAACATCCAAGATCTTAAGGCAATCCAGAAGGGGAACCTGAGAACCATGAATGGTGGGAGCTGCCAGAAGAGAGAAGAGAAGAGCGTTAGAAAAGACGGTGGCTACAGTCTTAGAAGGGTTTAGCTTAAGGCCATGAGAGGCCAACCAGTCAGCAATCTTATCCAGTTTTGAAGAGTTGGAAGAGGTGGCAGTACATGAGTGAGCAAGCAGACAAAAGAGAAGTTGAAAATGCCCTTGACTAGATTTGTAGGAAACATATTCAAGTTATTGTGTTCTATAACTTATGCATCTATATTTGCACTCTGCCCAAGCTCCTTCCCTGTGGTCACCCACTTCGAAAGTACCAACCATCACCTTGATGCACATACTTACAAAATAGTGGTTGCCAACATTCTACGTATAAATGCTCATCCCTATGCATTAGTTATTTGAAATAGCTGACTTACACACAGTGATGACATGCAAATGTCTGTGTCTCATGGAATTACCTCTAAAATATCCATATTAGGTATATAATGCCAATTTCCATTTAACTCTCCAAAAGGTGCATGATCGTCTATTAGCATTCACAAATCCTCCATTACAATAAGTGACTCCAAACAGGAAAAAATGACACAAATGTACAATCTAGATCTAATTAAGTATGGAGAGTCTGTGAATTCTAATAGATCTTTTTCTTGGGGTGGTAACTCCAAGCTAGACCGTAAGCACCAAGATCTAATTTAGTGAAAATCTGAGCAGGCTGCAGGCTTTCTAGGTGCTCACTGGTGAGAGGAAGTGAACCTGTTATGGAGAGTGACTGAATTGATAACTCACACAGGATCAGAGCAAACCATCTTTATTTGGCACAAAGAAGATCAGGGCTTCTGCTGGCGAGGTCAAAGGCCTGATAAACCCCCTTCTTCAGATTTTCTTGTTGATTATTTATGAACTGCCTTTAGCTCCAGTTCAGACAGAGTAAATTCTTCTGAATGAGATTACTGCTCTTGTTTGAAAATCTATTGGGCAGTCACAAGGTCTTTGAGGGGGTAATGTATCTTCTGCCACTTTGTCAAATACTCCCCAAAACTCTGAATACTTCAACTTCTGTGTCAAGCCAGTTGCTGAATAACACCTTTAAGTGTTTTTTCTGGCTCATCATTCTTCTGTTCTAAATTGGGCAGATAATCCTGCTGGCATAAGTAGATGCAAAGGTCATCTGATGCATCTCCTATAGAATATGCAGAACATGACATTCCATCCTAGAATGACTACAAATGAAGATCATGGGCAGGATCAAAGTTCATTACTTCCTCAATTATCATTACTAATAGCTCACTTTCAAAAATCACTGAACCAGATGAGGAGGGAGAAACCATCAATATTCTTTAGTGAACTGCTCATTCCCTTTTCCTGCACTGTAACCTTTATTGCTGGGCAAACATAAGGTCCATAATTACACACTGAGGTTCCTGAATTGATCATGACAAGGGCTTATAGTTTCTCTTCCTCTCAAGGCAAAAAAAAATCAATGGAGGCAGCACAATATACTACACTTGTAAGTGCTGGCACTTTCATGTATAAATTGGTATTTTGCAATTTAACATTTGTACGTGGCAACATGTACACATGTATGTGTGCCATTTTGTAAACCTAAACTTATAAATGCTGCCAACTTTCCATTAAAGTATGTGGAGGAAAAAGTTATGGCCGGACTCTAGTACTGGAAATAATCCTTGCTAAATATATCCTATTAATCAAGTATTTTCCCAAGAGACAGATTAATAATCCATGTACAATTGTGAACTTTACAAAATTAAAAGTCAACTTCAAAAAGCTGAATAACTCTGGTGGAAGGACTACAAAAGGGGACTGCTACTTCTGGAGAGAGATCTGCAATTGTATGTATTTACTTTTGGGACTTTTTCTAAACCTTGGGTAAAAGGAATTCTTTAGATTAAAGCTGATTAATCTGTAAACCCAGTGTATTTGTTCAATCAGTCTAGTAGCAGCACAGAGCCTTCAGTTTAAATTTAAAACACCGAAGAGAGCTTTCTGGTTAAATTTAGAACCCAAGACTCCCTCTTTCCAAGCAAGGGCTGTGGGACTCCCCCTGGAAATTGGTCACAGATTACCTTAGAAGCACAGGACAGGGTACTGTGTAGCAGCCAGTTTTTAATAAGTCTTCTTTCCCTCCCTCCCCAACACCCACCCATGCCTTGGATAATTATAGCTTTAACCTCTTAAAGGAAAGGAGGTGCCATATTCACTCTCAGGTGCAGCTGTTTATCCTCATCAGGCATACATTAAGGACCTGAGATTAATTAAGCTTCAGGTGAACAAAGTACATTAAACATATTTGGTATAGTTTTATTAGTATAGGTATCCCCAGCAACCCTTAATAAGTAAAGAACTTAAATATCTAAACAACCTTAAAACTAAGATGCAGACAGCAGTCCAGCAGTGAGATGGGAGCTTTCCAGTCTTTTTGCATTGAGTGTCACATATATGATTTTCTCCAAGTTGGTGAGGGGTCTTACATGTGTACTAGCTGAAATGAGCTCTTTGCTCTCAGGGAATGAGTCCGATCTCTGGAGGCTAGAGTAGCAGACTTGGAGGAGATAAGGAAGACAGAGGGTACATAGACGAGACATACGGGGATATTCTCCTGAAGTCCCACCTCCAGTCTGGCAGCATCCCTGTTGCCATGGAGGAGAGAGGTCACGTGACAGGAGAGCATCACCCTGGTGTGGCAAGAAGTGACCCTGTAGCTAGGACCTGTCCTCCAGGTGATATAAAACCCTCTCACACTGAAGACATTTCTCCAGGGCCATGTGCCCATGAGGGAAGGGTTAGGATAGACATTATAATTGGTGATTCAGTCATTAGGCATGTAGATAGCTGGGTGCGTGGTGAATGGGAGGATCACCTGGTAACATGCCTGCCTGGTGTGAAGGTAGCGGACCTCACGTGCCACCTAGACAAGGTCTTAGACAGTGCTGGGGAGGAGTCTGCTGTCATGGTACATGTTGGTACCAATGACATAGGAAAATGTGGTAGGGAGATTCTGGAGGCCATATTTAGGCTTTTAGGTAGGAAGTTGAAATCCAGAACTTCCAGGGTAGTATTCTCCAAAATGCTTCCTGTTCCACACGCAGGACCCAAAAGGCAAGCAGAGCTCCGGAGACTCAATACGTGGATAAGACAATAGTGCAAGGATAAGGATTTTGGATTTGTTAGGAACCGGGGAACATTCTGGGGAAAGGAGGGGCTCTTCTGAAGGGATGGGCTTCACCTTAACTGGGATGGAACCAAGCTGCTGGCATTAACCTTTAAAAAGGAGCAGCTTTTAAACTAGATAATAGGGGAAAGCCGACAGTCACCCAAGAGCGTATGGTTCGGAACAATATATCCTTGACGGATACTACCAAAAGAATGAAGTTAGGGCATATCAGCAGAGAGGTTCCCATAAATACAAAAGTAGCCCAAATGCCCTTGAGTACAGAGCAGACAGAGCTTAAAGATTCCAAATTACCCCTGCCTACTGATAGCCAGATTACTATGAATAAAATACAGTCTCTAAAATGCTTGTATGCAAATGCTAGAAGTCTAAAAAATAAGATAGGAGAGTTAGAATATATAGCACTAAATGAGAGGTAAGATATAGTTACTTATGCACTAAATGTTCTATGCAATTTTTAATTTTAATGTTTAATGTTTAATGTCTTACCACATTCTCTGTAAACCGCCCCTGATCTCTGGAAGGGACGGTATAGAAAAGCGCACAAATAAATAAATAAATAAATAAAATATAATTGGTACCTCAGAGACATGGTGGAAGGAGGGCAAGCAGTGGGACACAGTGATACCTGGGTACAAACGATATCGTAATGATAGAGCTGATCGAATTGGTGGAGGGGTTGCGCTCTATGTTAGAAAGGGCATTGAGGCACAAAGGATTAATGTTTTGCAGGAAACAAAATTTGCTGTAGAATCTCTATGGATTGAAATTCCATGTAAAAAGGGGAAGGCGATAGCAGTGGGGGTGTACTATCGACCGCCTGGCCAGAATGAACAAATTGATGATGAAATGCTTAAAGAAATCAGGGAAGCTAACAAAAGTTACAGCACATTAATAATAATGGGTGACTTCAATTACCCCGGTATTGACTGGGTCAGTGTCACGGCAGGGCATGCTAGGGAGATAAAGTTTCTAGATGAAGTAAATGACTGCTTCTTGGAGTAGCTGGTTCATGAACCGACCAGAGGGGAAGCCATTTAGGACCTAGTCCTTAGTGGAAAACCAGATCTGGTGCAAGAGATAAGGGTGTTGGGGCCACTTGGCAATAGTGATTATAGCATGATCGCGTTTGATTTAATTAATGGAGGAGGGATGGTAAAGAAATCCACAGTACTACCTTTTAACTTTTGAAAGGGAGACTATGATAAAATGAGGAAAATAGTTAAGAAAAAACTAAAAGGAGCAGTTGCAAAGGTTAAAGACTTACATCAAGCTTGGGTGTTGTTTAAAAATACTATCTTGGAAGCCCAGACCAGCTGTATTCCACGCTTTAAGAAAAATGGAAGGAAGTCCAAAAAACTGCCAGCATGTTTTAAAGGTGAGGTCAGAGAGGCTGTTGCCAAAAAAGCGTCTTTCAGGAATTGGAAAAAAGAACCAAATGACAAAAACTGGAAACAGCACAAGCACTGGCAAGTTAAATGCAAGGCATTGATAAGGCTGGCAAGGAGAGAATTTGAGAAGAAGTTTGCTGTGGAGGCAAAAACCTGTAATAAAGACTTTTTCAAGTACATTTGTAGCAAAAAACCTGTGAGAGAGTCAGTTGGATCATTAGATGATAGAGGGGAAAAAGGGGCACTAAGAGGGGACAAGGCCATAGTGGAGAGACTGAATGAATTCTTTGCTTCAGTCTTTACTGAGGAAGATGTAAGAATGTTAACCATGAGTGAAGTGATATTTAATGGTGATACTGCGGAAGAATTGAAAGAAATATCAATACACTCATGATGCCATCTCATTCCTCTTATCAAGACAGTGACTCCCACACTGATCAATGTTCATTTGATAATTTTACATTGTTGTCAAAAACTAGTCTTGTAAAGAAGATTCTTTCAGTGAATTCTCACCCTTCAACTGCTGATGTTATTCCTCTGGTGTGGAAAAATCTTTGCCCGTGTTTCTCAGATATTTTTCTATGAATTTGGGGTGCTGGGACAGTCCTGACCTAGTTTAAATCATACCTCTCAGCATTCTTTTAGAGTAAATTTGAAAATCAGTCATCTTCTAACCATTTTCTACAGTGTGGGGTTCCCACAAAGAGTCCATGCCCCAGGATTATTTGATCTATTCATAACATCGTTGGTAACCCTAGTTCAAGGTTTGGGCCTGACTGTGTGTTTATTTGCTTATGATTTTCAGGTCCTTGCTGCTCATGAGGATTAGGACCTTCCCTTTCAATCATCTATTAATAGTTCTCTAAACATCTGCCGAGTCTGAATCAATTTCAAGAAATTAATTTTAAAGTTACTTAAATCAGAGACCGTTTGGTTTTCCAAATGTAAAGCTGCCCTCTCTTTTCAACCTTTTATTTTAGGTTCATCTATTCCACTGAAAGAATCTGTTCAGTTCAGTGGTCTAGTTGGATAGACTAACACAAGCTATCCACCTGCGCTCCTGCTGGCACTGGCTGTAGGTGCAAAATGGAATCTGGGATGCTCTAGCAGTAGTCTCATGGTACTACTCCTGGGGTTGATACCTAGTGGTAATATTGTGACTCTACTGCTAGGGGATCCCAGGTGCCATTTTGAACCCAGAGAAAGTGCTGGCAGGAGTGTGGTAGATTGCTCCTGCCACATTAGACCACAGTGATTTCAGATGTAGACGCCAATGGCCTTCAGGGATTGGGGGGGGGGGGGATGGTGTCTTCAGGGAGAGATTGTTTTTTTTGAGATTGGGGGGTGGTGGGGGGTCCTTGGAGGGATGAACTGTGGCTTGGGGAAGGCACTAAGGAGGGGACATTCTAGGGGGCCAAATCATTGGTGGTGCTGGGGAAGGGGACTCCCAGACCACCTGTCTTATTGCTAGGCATAGAATCTCTTAATTTCATAGCCTGGAGCATTAGACCACATGTGAGCGGCATGATGCTTCCTGCCAGCAAAAATAATGCCAGCTTTGATCTGGTATTCTTTTGCTTTGGAATGACGTACTTGTGGCGATTACTGCAAGCTGCATTGTTCCTTTACCATGGGAGTCAGTAACATACAGTACTGAGTTACTACAGGTTAGTGACTCCTGTAGTAAACTAAGTTGTGGTAAAATGCTGGATTTGCCACAGTTTAATAGATATGCTCTATGAGTGTAATTCTGTAATTGGAGCCTAGAGTTCGACATGAGTGTACACAGATGTGGAGCATGGATGGAACGAACAAGCATCCACACAAATTATAAATTACAATAATTTAGTAACATTCTTGACAAATCTAGACATGGATATTTACACCATCCATAAGGCTGGCATAAATGATCATGCCTGTTTGCATTTGCTAAGACATCCACTCCTAATTTACTTTATAAAACAGGCATAGAATACCTACAGAAAAACATGCAGCAACTATGTGGGACTTTATAAAAATACTCTCTATGTGCATACTTCAGCTTCTCCTATCTTGTACAGAATATTAGTGAATATAGCCAACGTTTTTTACCTGATGAAAGGATCTTGGCTAAGTGAAAAACAACATAACACATGCAAAATTAATCACTGAGGACTGAACTTTTCAAGCGAATGTGTTCTTTATTATCTTTAAATATCATTTCCTTTTGATGCACGCATTTCTGTCAGACCTTAAGCCTTGCATTTCTAGTTTACCTACAGTTCTGAATGATCTGTGGATTCCAGCATACACCGCTCTGCTTGGATTTTAATGCTTATCATAATATTGTGGCAGGAATATGCTGCAGCTGTTTAATTGACGACCCTTGCTATCTCATTTTGAAAGATTTTAAATGTAGCTTAGAACCAGGAAAGAGAAATTCTGCTGAAAGACACTGACCATTTCTAAAGTGATGAATGTACTTCACGTAGGCATGATTGCAAGTAGAGATATGAGGACTGTGGAATAAATGATTTATTCTTTGGTCATATTCATACAGGGATATCAATGTCAAAGTCACAAATAGGTATCATGGGTACAATTATCTGTGACTTCTAGAAAATGTATGACTTTTTCTGACTCAAGAAATATCCTCAAAGTTACCACAGAGTTGTGCTAATTGTACAAAAATCATGGAGAGTGCACATTAGGTGGAACAAAGTTATATCTGAATGTGGTGCTTTTGAAAATTGGAATAGAATTATGTCAATTCCGCATAACTAGTGTGCTTTCCTTGTCATCCCTTCATTTTTTTCTGGGGCTTTTTAATACCTGGAGTCTTCTTAAAATTGTCTCATATCAAAATCCAGGAAAGTGAGTCATGACTAAACTATGGATTGTCCATAAACCTAAGGACATGTTTACTAAACGGCGGTAAAGGAGCAGAATTTTCTGTGTGGTAACAGCAGCGATAAGGGGTTACCGTGCGGTAAGTGTGCTGGGCATGTCAGAGGCATTCCGGCATTAAGAGGTGCTAGTGGACACTTACCGTGTGGTAACAGGACATTAAGGGGTAGTAATGTACACTTACCGTGCAGTAATGGGACATGCTGTGGGAAGGTGTCTGACATACATCTTAATGCAGGAAAGCCACTGAACCTCTGAAAGGGGGCAGAGAAGCCATTGGAGAAGGTATGGATGCAAACACAATTGGTAGCTGATGGAGTTGAATCACCTGATACCTGGCAATGTGACCTATGCTGTGGACTAGGCAAGATAGGTGGCTGCCTAGTGATGAAGGTCAGTGTGGGTGTTGGCTGTGTCATGGGTGGGTAGTGGCAGCAATGGAATCAATGGAGGGGATGCAGCAGCGGGGGGGGGGGGGGGGGGGGAGGGACCCTGGGACAGGTGTTCAGTCCTAGATGTTCCTGAAAGCATACACTGTGCCGTAAGCTACTTTATAATGTCTGTGAGGTGTGGACAGGTATCCAAATGTACTGTCAGTGTGTGGCATGCCATAGGCCAAGAAAGTGTCTGGGTGGAGGCAGCATGTTCCTGATGTGGGCAGTTAAGTGAGGCTTGTCCATGAGTGCTCATATGGAGCAGTCACAAGAGAGATGTGCATGATATGGCTAACTGCTACAAATGACCCCTGATGGCCATGGTGGGACAGCTTACTGCCAATAAGCTGCCCCACCATGAATCTCCCCGACAGTCAAATAGTGGGTGCAGGGCTATGCCATGGATTTGCTAGCAGAGAGTGCAATGTTTGTGGTGAGTGGATGTATGGGATCATTCAGGCCAAAGACATTGGGTGTGTGAACCAAAGTAACAGTGCCATGGGCTACATGAAAAACCATTTGTGCGGGTGGGACTGGTGCCTCAGTCTGTGCAACTGCAAGACAATACACCCAACAAAGTGGTATGATAGAAAGGGACAAGTTGAACCCATTTGCCCCATGTGGGGCAAGTAATGATAGCAGAATAGTGCAGGGGATGGCTGTGCAATGAATGTTAGGTGACTGAATATGAGATATATCCTCTTTATCTAAAGCTGTAAAGTCACAATGATGACAAAACAGAAACCACATCCATACCAGTTGACCAGACATCTGCTGCATATATATCACTGACCCGCTGCAATGTGTCATGGCAGAGCCACTAAAGCCATGTTCACAGATATCCATGATGGGGAATGCCATGTTTGGCTACCACAAGTGTGATCATAATGCATAGAAATATAGAAGAATGATTGTCTGCAGGTCACAGCAGAGCTAGGACTGTGCAAGCGCACCCAGACACAAAATGAACAAGGGGGAATCAAACACTGGACCTTTGACCATGGAGACATTGCACCAACCAGTAGGCTACACCTTGATACAGCTCTATGCAGATGTATTGAGCCTGCAGATCTCTCATAAAACTGTTTGCTATCTGCAGGCATAGGTTGGGCCCTCCATTACCCATGAGGAACGGCACATGCAAAACAGCAGTCTGCAGCTGAAGAACCAATGGAGAATGCACTGATCCAGCATATCAGCTCATTAAGACACACTGGCTGCATGTGCTACATGCACATAAGAACAGCAGACCATGCTGCAGAGTGGTTTCAGCTGTCACCCTGAGGGTGAGGAGGGGTACCAAGGCACCTGGTCCACTGAACCTGCATGGTTAGAGATGATCTCTGATGGCTATGCTGTAGGTCCACATCACTGCTAGTGTTTAGCAGATATTATCTGTAGTGTGTTATATTTTTTTTCTCCCTCCTGAAGGTGACAGTGACAGCAGCTGTTCTGCCCATTGGACACTAATTCTCTAATAACAATGCAGGTTAGTGGCCAGTGTCAATATGCTGCTACCATAGACAGCCACTGAAATAGGGGTGTATAGGCTGGCGTGGAGCTAAAGTCCTGTCAGGACCCCATTGAATAGACTATGAACGACTGCTGCCCCAAACATTGGGGACTAACAATTAACTACAGCCAAGCACAAACCAACTATGGTAGGTCTGCTGGTTAGCATGCACATAGTGTGACCATGAACACCCAGCCATTTACTCAGTGATTAGCATCCCCAAAAAAAGAATGTATCCACATCACTGAACCAAACATTATAATAGATCTATATGGATACACCCCTCACTTTGTTTGCATCTTGTTGTGCTGTGAAGGCTTGTGTGCATCAGTGATGCTGAGGGCTAAGCTATCGGTAGTCTAATGACTGGCATGGTCTCCCGAGATGGACAGGTCTCAGCTGAGGTACCAGACCAAGACAAACCACCCATCTGGGCAGCAGCAGAATGGGACAGTGTTGATGGTGGAGGATCACATTTCTGTGACAGCGGCAACAACACTAAACTTAAACTGTGTGGAGGAAAGGCCCGGCAATCTACTTCTGTATCTTGCCATGAAAATCCAGTGGATAGCCACAACAAAACAAATTGCACTATAGTGCTGGAAGATGAGACTCCCCCCCCCCCCCCAGGTTGGAAGGCACTCAACTAGCTGTTGGGGAAGAGCTGAAGACTTTTCAGAGAAAAGCCAGCATTTATGATGTGGTTGGATCAAAGCCCTCGGGATGTCTGACTGCTGATGTAGCTGCGCATGAAATGAGAGTCAGAAGCTGTAAAAATGTCTTACATATGGGATCATGGAACATACAAAGCATGAACCAAGGAAAGTTGGAGGTGGTCAAGAATGAAATGGAACATGTACAACTTGATCTGTTGGGTGTCAGCGAACTGAAATTGACTGGCATCAGGCACTTTGCAGCGGATGATCACATGGTCTACTCTGCTGGAAATGAAAGACAAAGAAATGGTGTTGCATTTATAATAAAGAAGAAACTTGCAAGAACTGTAAAGAAATATAATGCAGTCAGTAAATGCTTAATCTCTTCGTCTAAGAGGAATGCCTATCAACACAACTATAATTCAAGTATATGCCCCAACAACAGCTGTAGAAAAGGATGATATTGAAGAGTTCTATGAACAAGTTCAAGCTGAAACTGACAGAACATACAAACAGGATATCCTAATAATCATGGGTGACTGGAACACAAAGGTTGGCAACAAAGAAGAAGGCAAAGTGGTTGGAAAATATGGACTTGGCAACAGAAATGAAGCTGGAGAAAGACTGATAGAATTCTGCAAGACCAACGATCTATTCATCTCAAACACCTTCTTCCAGCAACACAAGCAGCGACTGTACACATGGACTTCACTCAATGGATTGTACAAAAATCAAATTGACTACATCTGTTGAAGTCAACGATGGTAAAGTTCTATAACATCAACAAAGACAAAACCTGGAGCTGACTGTGGTACAGATCATCAACTACTAGTAAGCAAACTCAAGTTAAAGTTGAAAAAGAGCAAACCACTCATGAATGCAGCAAAATATGACCTTGAGAATATACCACTGGAATGCCTGCAAAACCGATTTTCTGCTTTAGGTACAAATGGCAGAGCTCCAGAAGAGTTATGGAATGACATCAAGAAGGTTGTGCTGGAAGAAAGAAAGAAGTCTCTACAAAAGGTGCAAAAGCAAAAACGACCAAAATGGATGATGGAAGAAACTCTGAAAATTGCCCAGAAATGCAGAGAAGCTAAAGCCAGAGGAAAAAAGAAAGACAATCACAGAGCTCAATAGAGATTTCCAACGTGCAGCAAGACAGGACAAGGAAAAGTACTACAATGGCACATGCAAGGAAATAGAAGCAGAAACTTTTAGAATAAGAACAAGGTTGTTTTTCCTAAAGCTACGAGAGTTAAAGAAAAAATTCCAGCCTCGAATTGGAATGTTACAAGATATTCAAGGTTCTATGTTGAATGATACTGAGAAAATCAAGAAAAGGTGGAAAGAATATACAGAGTTTTTATATGATAAAGATCAAGTGGACCAACAGCCATTTCAATCTGTACCTTATGATCCGGAACCACTGGTGATGAAAGAAGAAGTTGAAGCAGCATTGAAAGCCTTATCAAAGAACAAAGCACCAGGCATTGATGGGATTCCCATAGAAGTATTACAGCAATCTGATGCAGCTGTTATCATACTTACAAGGCTCTGCCAAGAAATTTGGAAGACAACATCATGGCCAACTGACTGGAAAAGATCTGTGTTTATACCAATACTAAAGTAAGGTGTTCCAACTGACTGTGGAAATCATCACACACTTGCGCTGATCTCACATGCCAGCAAGATTCTACTAAAGATTAGAGACTACAACCATACCTGGAACAAGAACTACCTGAAGTGCAAGCAGGGTTTATTTATTTATTTTACATTTTTATACCGCAATTTCCTACAGATCAATTGCAGTTTACAATGAACAACAAATAATCGTACAGAAAATACGAATTCAGTTTACATGGAACAGTGAACAGTATCAACTATATACAATTAAAATGAGATATTTTAACTATATACATGGAAATCTTGTCTTTGCGTTGTAGGAGTATTCTGCTAGGTACTCATTGACTGTGTGTATGGCATGCCTAGTTAGTGTTTGGATGTTATATTATAGAACCAAAGTGTTGTGAGAAAAGGTATGTTTTAAGTTTTTTTCGGAAGGAGGATAGGTCTTTTGTGTCTCTTAAGCTGTCCGGGAGTTTGTTCCAAAGGATAGGGAAAATGCTCTGTTTGTAATATTTTAGCCTTTCTGTAATCTGCTGCTGTTATGAATTTGTATTTATTGCAGTCCCGTTGGGTACGGGAGTTCTTTTCACCAGCGATGAGTGAGGATAGGTAGGATGGGGAAGTGTCATTGGTTAATTTGAAGATGGTTACTATTATTTTGTACTGCGTGCGGCATTTCAGGAAAAGGCGAGGAATGAGAGGCATCATTGCAGATGTGAGATGGATCCTTGAAAAGACTAAAGAATATCTATTTGTGCTTTATCAACTATAGCAAGGCTTTTGACTATTTTAAACCATGATAAACTCTGGGCCACATTAAGAAGCACGGGTATACCAGCACACCTGATCGTTCTCTTGCTCAATCTGTACATTGATCAGGAAGCAACAGTTCGAATGGAACAAGGAGAAACACAATGGTTTAAAATAAGCAAAGGTGTAAGACAAGGCTGCATACTTCCCCCCTACCTGTTTAATTTATATGCAGAACAAATCATCAGAGAAGCAGGATTGTATGAAGACAACATAGGTGTGAAGATTGGTGGAAGGCTCATCAACAACCTTCGCTATGCTGATGATACCACATTACATGCTGAAAGTGAAGATGATATGAAACATTTGCTTCTCACGATCAAAGAACATAGGGGTATGTTTACTAAAGTGCGTTAGTGCAATTCGCGTTAGGAGCCGCGGTAGAGACAGAAACCCCAAATAAGGAAATGGGCGGTACATCGTTACCACTAACGCGCGTTCCAAAAACCAACGAGCGTTACAGGGCGCCGTGGCGTGTTACCGCGTGTTAATCATAAGAAGGCGTACAGACACAAATCACTGAAACAGAGCTGTAGCACAATGGTTACTGCACTGACCGCTGTTACAGGCAGCATGGGTTCGAGTCCCCAGTGTGCCTAATGCAGAAGGCTGGCCCAGGCATCACCCTGTACATTACATAGGGAATGAGGAGGCATGTTTTTCTTTACATTCAGTAGTGTTGTCATAAACACACCCTCACAGTGTGCGTAGCCGCGTGCGTGGCTGCGTGCGTTGGTACGGGCATAGCCACGTGCGTTGGTACGTGTGTTTTTACCAGCGTGGGCACATTATATTACAGACTCTTTAGGGTGTCTTGCACCTATGAATTATGCTAACAGATGTAAGTGTGATGGCCTATGGTTTATCAGAGCCTGTGAGCAGGTGCTGGATTTTCACAGGGTTGGATTGTGCCAGTCACACCCATGATGCACTGCACATGCAAATCAGCTGTCCACAGATACACACCATGGGGAATGCACCCCCACAGCACCTCGGCCTGGTAGGGGGGGGGTGTGACCATTTGCACCCCCACAGCACCTCGGCCTGGTAGGGGGTACTGACCGTGTGTTGTACTGGCACAGAGTAGCTACACACCGTCACATTGTGCGGGTACTGTGCTCACCCTGAGGGTGCAGTGAGGCGCCCAGCACCAGGTCCACAGCACAGGCCATGGTGGAGGTCCAAAGCAGTGTCAATGTGTGTGAGATAGGTAGCTTCTGCAGAAACACCTTGGATATCTCTGTCTGTTTCAGTCAGGTGTAGCTCCCATGGACCCCCTAGGTGGGCCATGTACCACCACCACCACCACCACCCTCCCCCAGGGCGGCAAACAGGGTCTCCTATCAATCGATCCACATTCTACCTCCCTGCAAAGGTGGCAGTAGAGGGGAACATCCAACCCCGGTCCTGCTGAGGAACAGACCCCCACAGGGCAGCCAATGCAGCTCTATACACATCCATAACACAATAGCAGACAGACATTAGGCTTGGATATGGTAAGCTGCACTCCACCACTATCTGATATTCTCCTGCTGCAAGCCATCAGCCGCTGCACCCTGCAAGCCACTCCATCAAGACACATACCAGCTGCAAACAGTCTGCTAGTTAATCCATAGTGCATGTGCCCAGTGGAGATGCATGCACCCAGAACTGGGATGTCAGCATACACAGCAAGCAGATAAATCAGTGACTGGGCCCCAAAAAGAAACCCATATCTATCACATGAGAGAAATACCATATAACACTATGGGCATGCCTAGCCATGCTGTGGTCACTGCACAGTCAGGGTGAGATTGATCTCCCTGCAGGACATACAGCGGTCACCCTGTCTGTGTAGGTGGTGGCCAGGCACTAATATGCCGCAGTCAGTGCCCTATGCACTGGGCAGATGCAGCCTGCCCAGGCCACCCTTTCTGGGCTATACCCATGGTACCTTGCTCCTCATTATGCACATTGGCAGGCCAATACTAGCAACAGTGCTGGCAGTGTGGGCAGTGGAAGGTGTTTGCAGCTGCCACACACTGTAGAGACAGACACACACTCCGACACCTATGCCAGCATTGTGCTACTGTAGAGGAGTTCAGCAGCCCTGCCCACCACACCAGTCCTGGGCACAGTCCAGGCATGGATATGGTCCGCAATACTGTTGGGCATCACTCCCCAGGGTGGTAAACACTGTCAGAGATCTGACCTGTAGCACACACCGCTGACATCAGAAAGATTGTTATGATGGAGCTCAATGAGCAAACTGTGCTTAACGTAGGACTTGTTATCTGCCAGTACTCATAGGAAACGTTTGATAGGTGTGTATCGTATACCCAGGTGTAGGGTGGCATTGCTAGGGTATGCATGTGGTAGCATTGGGAGATGCACGCAGGCCCAATGTCCTGCCTCTCCAGGAGGCATGAGCCAATGGGGCCTGTGGGTGTGGGTGTGTCTGGCCCTGTTGGCTGCTGCTTTAAGGCAGAGGTTCCCAACTCCAGTCCTGGTGTGCCAAACACTGTTTGGGTTTTCATGCTGTCTCTGAGTAATACGCATAAGCTACATCTGCATACCATGGGGGTGGTGCATAGATATGCAGCACAGGCATCTTTATTCGCGGCAGCATGGAACCTGAATGGTGTGTGGCCCTCCAGGACTGCATTTGGGAGACTCTGCTCTAGGTAATGCACCTCTTTATGGTGTCTGTACTCGGTGGGGTAAAATATAGGCGTATTAACCATGCGTATGTTCTCAGCAATAAAGGTTTGTCATTACAATCACGGTACAGTTGTGGGAAAAATATGTGGACTGGATTGGATGTAGCCCCAGCTGGGCTTTGAACCTGTGACCCTCTGGTCCTACAGGTACTGACTGTGTCCGCTGCACCACACTGCGGCCACAGAGACAGTGCAGTCCCTGGAGATAGGACACCTGGCCGAAAGAGTCAGAAACCCTGCTCTGCACATTTTTACTGTGGGCTCATTCACCTTGTATGGAGACATAAGTGCACATAAACCCCGAATATGACCTCGGAATAAGGGGATAGAAAGATACCCAAGCTGGCCAATAGTGATATTAATGGGCAACCATAGAAAACACTCCCAGGAACGCTCATAATTAAAATTAGGGAATGATTTTTGGAAGGGTCTACGCTCCGTGGACCCTTCCAAAACTCATTTCTTTTTTTTGGAGCTTTCCTGGGAGTGTTTTGTATGGTTGCCCATTAATATCACTGTTGACCAGCTGGATTATAGTTTTTTAGGATGTTGTTGAGGTCTTTTTCCATTTCTATTTGCTATTTTGTTCAATGCACATGTATCACACTGCTCACGTTTTGTAGGTTTCCCCGCTTTTGCTGTACATTGCTGACGGAAATGGTTTCTCTTCCCTTTAATATGCCTTTAACGACAGGTTTTCATTCGCGTTGGAATTGAGCTCTGAAATTCAGCGCATTAGTGTGGGGGAGCCTCTCCCCGCCCACTCTCCGCCCATTGACCCCTTCTCTCCGCCCACTCTCCACCTTCTGTGCTGTTTTAACCGCCCGTGGGGGTTTATGATCGTTAACTGCGGTTAACACGCGTAACATACGGTTAACGATCGTTCGCACGTCAGAACACACGTTATGACGTGCGAACGATCGTTAACTGTACGTTACGCGCGTTATTCACGATTACCGCTGTTTAGTAAACATACCCCATAGTCTCAAAATGGGCCTGCACCTTAATGGAAAGAAGACAAAGATCATGACAACTGGCAAAAATCAACAAGTTCATCATTGAAGGAGAAGAAATTGAAATCGTGGACAACTTTAATCTACTTGGATCAACTAAGAAGCAACAAGCAACAAGTCATGAAATCCGACGACGCATTGCTCTTGGCAGAATAGCTATGAAAGACTTAGACAAGATTCTCAAGAGCAGAGATGTCTCTTTCCATACAAGGATTTGACTTGTTCAAGCCATCATATTTTCAATAACATCAAATGGATGTGAAAGCTGGACAATGAAAAAAAGATAGACAGGAAGAAAATTGATGCCTTTGAATTATGGTGCTGGCAGCGAATACTGCCCAAAGAACAAACCAGTCAGTACTAGAGGAGATCAAATCTAAGCTTTCTTTAGAAGTTCAGATGACAAGACTTCAACTTTCATACTTTGGACACATCATGCGAAAAGAGAGATTATTAGAGAAAGACATCATGCTTGGCAAGATAGTAGATCAAAGCAAAAGAGGAAAACCAGCAATGAGATGGATCAATACAATAACAGCAGCTATGGGTACCAGTCTGTCAACAATGAGCTGCCTGACTGAAGACTGAACACAATTTAGAACAACTATCCAGAGAGTCACCATGAATCGACACTGATTCGATGGCACTTGAGAATAACAACAATGTGGATACATAGCCATGTCATAGTCTTTTTTTGGTCATGGTGAGAGTGCCTTCTCAGCATGACATACAGTGGCCATCCAGGCAATGCATGTGGCATACAGGCACAATGTCATCTCAGCCAGTGACCCTATCATTGTGTCAGACACATCCATGCCAATCTGTGCTGTTTCAGGTGATACCCACAATCCTCTACCTTGCCTTATTCACATTTTCCAAACAGGCTAGGAAAAACGCAGACAATGTAAGCCAAAGTGCAGTGCAGGAAGCCACAGGACAAAGGGAAGCCATACACACACACACATGCATACACTCTCATTGGCATACTGAGAAAAAGTGGAGATGGTTGGCATTCCTGTTTGACACTCCTGTCTCAATGTCAGCTCAAGGATTGTTAATGTGTGCTCTGCTTGCACATGCTATATTACCATGTGCTATTAGCCTCCAAACAGCTGTGGCTAGTGGAGCCTGTCAGTGCTGCTGGTGGGTGTTTCCACCCTTGCTGGGCTTCTCCTTGAGGGTTGCACATGCTGCAGCTGTACTTACACTGTCAGCTAAACCTTATCCACAGGAATATGCAATACAGAAACCCCAGTGGGGATCTGAACCTGTGATCCTCCACTTATGTACACACCAACTGTGTGTGTTGCACCACTGTGCTGCATTATGGGACTAACAGCTCCTGTTGCTGACATACTTTCCTTCATCTGACCTTTGACACATGCTGCAATGCACATGGTGCACTCGACCAGGACAAGGCTTCTGTCTGAGGAGTCTTACATGTGTACTAGGTGAAAGGAGCTCTTTGCTCTCAGGGAATGAGTCCGATCTCTGGAGGCTAGAGTAGCAGACTTGGAGGAGATAAGGAAGACAGAGGGTACATAGACGAGACATACGGGGATATTCTCCTGAAGTCCCACCTTCAGCCAGCAGGAATACA
The DNA here is from genome assembly GCA_033557465.1 of Ichthyophis bannanicus. Taxonomy (NCBI): domain Eukaryota; kingdom Metazoa; phylum Chordata; class Amphibia; order Gymnophiona; family Ichthyophiidae; genus Ichthyophis; species Ichthyophis bannanicus. The sequence continues at coordinate 608,139,215 of CM066033.1, forward strand.
AACCAAATTGTTGATGTACTTAGCGCAGAAAGTGAGCACTCCAAAATTGATGATGTCATCTACCTGGTAACAAATGACCTGGCTAGAAACAGTGCCTCTGCAGTTCAAAGGGACTTCCAGACTCTGGGAGAGAAACTCAAGCCCATTGTTAACACTGCAGCATTCTCAGAAGATCTACCTGTTCATGGAAAGGGAGCAGAAAGGCTGCATCGCATAAACAGCTTTAATATATGGCTCCAGACCCTGGTGCGAATGAGAAGGATTCAGTTTTATTGGCGACTGGGGAAACAGATGGACCAACAAGAGATTATACTGTGCTGATGGACTACATCTCTCGGTCGCAGGGAAAAGAATCCTAAGTGAAAAATTCAGGCAGTATGTGGATATGCATTTAAACTAGAAAAAGGGGGTGATGGATGGAGAAGGACTAGTTCAGGACGTCACTCCCGGCAAATGCAGAACAACATCATAGGAGGCTTATCAATAAAATCAGTAGTTTGGGGATGGGTCCCAAGGTGGTGAACTGGATCAGAAATTGGTTGACTGACAGATGACAGAAGGTGATGGCAAATGGAGCTCACTCGGATGAAAGGAGGGTGATTGGCAGGGTGCCCCAGGGTTTGGTCCAGGGCCTGGCACTGTTCAATGTATTTGTGAGTGATATTGCTGAAGAACTGCATGGAAAAGTCTGTCTTTCTGCAGATGACATGAAAATTTGCAACAGAGTGGACTCCCCTGAGGGGTGGATAACATGAGGAAAGATCTCCAAAAGCTGGAAGAACGGTCTAATGCTTGTCAGTTAAGATTTAATGTGAAGAAGTGCAGTGTCATGCACTTAGGAAGCAGAAATCCAGGGGAAATGTACGCGATAGGGGGCGAGAGGTTAGTGTGCACAGACCAGGAGAAGGACCTTGGTGTGATTATTTATGCGGATCTCAAGGTGGCAAAACAGTGCGACAAGGCAGTGGCAAAAGCCAGGAAGATGTTGGGTTGCATACAAAGAGGAATTACCAGCAGAAACGAAGAGGTACTAATGCCACTGTATAAGTCACTGGTGAAGCCTCACTTGGAATACTGTGTTCAGTTTTGGAGACCATATCTTGCAAAGGATATAAAAAGACTGGCAACTGTTCAGAGGAAGGTGACCAAAATGATTTGGAGCTTGTGTCAGAAGCCTTATGAGAAGAGACTTGAAGACCTAAATATGTACACTCTGGAGGAGAGGAGGAACAGGGCAGATATGATTCAGACCTTTAAATACTTAAAGAGAAATAATGAGAAACAAACCTCTTCCAAAGACGGGGAAGCTGTAAAACTAGAGGGCATTACATGAAGCTGCAAGGGAGTAAATTGAAAGGCAATGTCAGGAAATACTTTTTCACTGAAAGGGTGGTGGATGCTTGGAATGCCCTCCCGATGGAGGTGTTGGGGGCAAATATAGTGACAGAATTCAAAATGGCATGGGACAGACACAGTGGATCCCTTTACAGCAACAGGATAAAATCAAAATAAACTTAACTAACTAATTTCTCAACATATAGGGGTTTCCTACACGGAGCGGTGGGTTCAACCCTTAAACAAAGACATGGGGAGGGGTGGCCTGCACGGAGCAGCAGGTGCACCTACTCTTGCCATCTTACTGGGCAGACTAGATGGACCATACTAGTCTTTATCTGCCGTCATTTACTATGTTACTATTTTCACCCCCACATGTAGTCTTAGAAGTGAAAAAGTAATTTAATTTATCTTTTGGGCCAAGGTGTTCAATGCTTGATTTCTTAGACTTTTGCATCGACAAAATAGATTTGGGGATGGCGGGCAAGACGCAAGAACAGTCTTTGCTCATAAGAGAGCAGAAATGGATATATACCCTGAATTCTGTTACGCCGGGGTCCTCAATGTTAATATAGATTGGGCAGCCTGTATATAGTATTGCCATTTAGGAAAGGATAGCATTGATTTTTGAAGTCAACTATCAGCTAGTGAAGACTTTTAAAGTGTGAAAAGTTAGCTTAAGGCTAGTGAAACATGGGTAATGGGAATTTGAGAATGACACAGGATGTGTATAAAATTTGTTAAAGTCTAAGGCGGTTGAGATATGGGTAGGAAATTATACATTTAAAGTAATCTTTGAGGTAATAGAAATAAATAATGAGTATTAGGTTTTAATGACAACTTTATGAGGAGTGCTATGCATGATGTCATTATAAAGGAGGGATTTGGAGGCCGCCAAGGATAGAATAGAAGGGACGGGTTAAATAGGTATGAAGGTTTCCATTCTGCATGCGCGGCATTTCTCTGAAGCAGTCATTATTAAGCTTTTCTCTAGATAGAATCGCCGAAAACAGAGTTGGCATGAGATGTCTGCAGCACTAAAGTAGGTACACCATACTGCTAGGGACCATTGAAAGAGAGCTTTAAAGATCGTTTACATTGGATAAAAAGGGTGATGGGTTGCTTATTATTATTTTTTTTTATAGTGATAATAGTCGAGAAGATGAGAAGGTTGATGATCCCCTGAAGAAACGGTCATTGTGAAATGCGATGTTGGTGCCAGGGGATCAATGGGTGCGATAAGAACAAGAAGTTTAAAGTATAAGTAAAATGTTTGATATCCATTAAGCATTGATGAATTCAAAACGGAGACAGAAGTCCATTAAGGACTTAGTAGGCTCCCAATAGTAACGTTTTTAGTCTTGATCTAATAGAAGTGAATTAAAAGAAGTTGAAGGTCATTGATGCAACATAAACACTAAGGGATATGTTTACTAAACTGCGCTAGTGTGATTCGCGTTAGGAGCCGTGGTAGAGACAGAAATCCCAAATAAGGACATGGGCGGTATATCGTTACCGATAACGCGCGTTACAAGGCGCCATAAATGAACGAACGCTACAGGGCACGTTACCACGCGTTAATCTTAAGAAGGAGCACAGGCATACAAGCATAGCAACAGAGCTGTAGCACAATGGTTACAACACTGACTGATGGTACAGGGGTCATGGGTTTGATTCCCCAGTGGGCCTAATGTACAAGGCTGGCTGAGGCAGCACCCCTTACATTTAAGTAGTGATGGTTGAGGCATTTGCCGTGTATTTTAATTAGTGCTGCCAGCAAACACACCCTCACGGTGGCATAACCTAAGGTGCCGCATAAGGCACCCCATAAGGCACTCCATAGGGCACATTATAAAGTGTACTGTCCGCCAAGGCACCCTATAATGTCCCCTATAGGACACCTTATAAGGCTGTGAACAAAGCCCCGGCTGGCTGCAGAAGGACTGCACGTCACCACACAAACTGTCTGCTGTGGTTACCAGGATAGGGTTAACCCACCCATACCCATGATGCACTGCACATGCAAATCAGCAGTCGAGAGATGGTAGGCCTGGTAGGGGCAACAGACCGTGTGTGGCACTGCCACAGACAGTCACATTGTGCGGGTACTGTGCCCACCCTGAGGTTGAGGTGGGGTGCCCAGCACCAGGTCCACAGCACCTTTCATGGCTGAAATACGCCATGCTGCAGGTCCCCATCAGTGTGTGATAGGTAGTTCCGTTAGACACACCTAGGATACATCTGTGTCCTGCTGTATGTCTCGGTCATGTCTAGTCCTTATGGGCGATGATGCACCCAGAATAGTGCATATCCTGTGTTGGTGCCATGGTTACCTGCTGTAGGTGAAGGGGGGCAGATTATGTACCACCACACAACTCACCCTCTGGGGCTCAGGGTGAGAAACAAGATCACCCACCAATAGATCCACAGCCTACCTCCCTGCAATGGTAGCAGTAGAGGGGACCATCAACCCCAGTCCTGCTGGGGAACAGACAGAGCGGTACACAGCCATAACGCAATAGCAGACAGATGGCAGGCCTGGAAATGCTCAGCTGCCCCCCCCCCCCACACCATTATCTGACATTCTCCAGCAACAAGGATCCAGCCACTGCACCCTGCAAGGTGTTCCAGCAAAACACATACTAGCTGCAGACAGTCCGCCAGCTAGTCCATAGTGCATGGTCCAGGAGAAAATGCATGTACCCAGCACAGGGATGTCAGCATACACACCAAGCAGATAAGTCAGTGATTGGGCCCCAAAAGAAAACCGAAAAATATCACATGACAGAAATACTATATAGCACTATGGGGGAACCTAGCCATGCCATGGTCACTGCTCAGTCAGGGTGAGAGTGACCTTCCAGCAGACATGCTATGTCCACCCTGTCCGTGCAGGTAGTACCGGGCACTACAATGTCCGAGCCATTGCCCTATGCCCTGTGCAGATGCGGCCAAGCCAGGCCACCCTATCCAGGCTATTCCCACAGTACCTTGCTCCTCATTATGCACATTGGCAGGCCAATACTGGCAACAGTGCTAGCAGTGTGGGCTGTGGAGGGTGTTGGCAGCCACCACACACTGGATAGACAGACACACACTCCCCACACCTATGCCAGCATTGTGCATCTATAGGGGTGTTGGGCAGCCCAGGCCACCACACCAGTCCTGCACACAGTGCAGGCATGGCTATGGTACGCAATACTGTAGGAGTCACTCCCCAGATTGGTAAACACTGTCAGACACAAGAACTGTAGCACACTCCACAGACATCAGAAAGGTTGCTATGATGCAGCTCACTCAGAAAATTGTACTTAACCTAGGAATTGCTATCTGCCAGTAATCATAGCAACCTTTTGATAGATGTGTACCATAGTCCCAGGTTTAGGGTGGCATTACTAAGGTATGCAAGTGCTAGTATTGGGAGATGCACGCAGAGCCCAAAGTCCTGCCTCTCCAGGAGACTTTGGATAATGGGGCCTGTGGGTGCGGGTGTGTCTGCCCCTGTTGGCTGCTGCTTTACGGCAGAGGTTCCCAACTCCAGTCCTGCGGTGCCAAACACTGTTCGGGTTTTCATGCTGTCCCTCATGAATATGCATGAGATACATCTGCATACCATGGGGGTGGCACATAGAAATGCAGCACAGGCATCTTTATCAGAGGCAGCATGGAACCGGAATGGTGTTTGGCCCTCCAGGACTGCATTTGGGAGACTCTGCTCTAGGTAATGTGCATGTTTATGGTGTCCGTGCTCTGTAGGGTAAAATGTAGGTGTCTTGGGCATGTTTATGTCATCTGCAATAAAGGTGCTGTCTGTATTATCACGTTGTAGTAGTGAGTAAATTATGGGGACTGGGTTGGCAGGAACCACAGCTGGGACTTGAACCTGTGACCTTTTGCTTCTGAATACACTGGTTTTGTGCACTGCACCACCTTGCAGTCACAGAGTCCGTACATTCCTTGGTGGTACCATGACTGTTCGTCAGACAGGGCCCGTCTGTTGCAGTACACGGCACCCACCTACACAGGGCTAGGCCACGGTCTGCTCTGGGCAGTTGCCACTGCCCCCTCCACCACCAGTATCCCTCAGCCACCATGCTGACATGCCCTTCTGCTGGTGGTGCTGGTGGTGCGCAGTCTCAGGCCATCCAGTGTGAACGTAGGCGGCTGCCTATGGTGCGGGTTCTGGGGTAGGGGTGCCTGCATAGACGTCCACGCTCCCCCCAGCCTCGCCTGCCAATGTTCCGTGCCCTTGGGGGTAGCTGTTGGGTACTATCCCCTGTGACACTGTGGGAAACACACTCGTGCCCATGTTGGGCCTTCAGCAGTTGCTGTCTGGCTGCTCTGCTGTTTCAGCATTCATATGGGCCACCTAGGCATCACCCTAGTCTGCACTGTGGCCCAGCTTCATCACAGCATGTGCCGCCTGCGGCCCTCTGTATCCCCTTCTCCGGAATCTGTCCAGTTGCCATTCCGACATGCCCGCCCTAATGTTGCGGGACATGTGCACGCCATAGGAACCCTGTCCGATGGTGGGGAAAACCCTGAGCAGCTCTATTTCACTGTGGGCTCATTCACCTTGTATGGGGACGGAGTATAGACCCTTCCACGATTTATATCTGTTCTATGGAGTTTACTCGGGGGGGCTGGGAGGGGTTGATGTTTCTCATTGATACCACTATTGGCCAGCTTGGTTATGGTTTTTTTCCAGTTTGTTGGGGTCATTTTCAGTGTTTATGTGCCCTTTTGTTCTGTGCACATGTATCACACGTATCACTTTTTTATGTTTCCCTGCCTGGGCTGTACATTGCTGACACTGAAATGGTTTCTCTCCCCTGTAATGTGCATTTAACGGCAGGTTTTCAATCGCGTTTGGATTCAGCTCTTCAGATCAGTGCGTTTGTGTGCAGGGAGCCTCTCCCCACCCACTCTCAACCCACTGACCCCTTCTCTCCGCCCTCTCTCCACCTTCTGCGGTGTCTTACCGCACCGCAGAGCTTTACGATCGTTAATGTTGGTTAACGCACGTTATGTAACGATAACGATCGTTAGCGCATCATAACACGCGTTATGATGTGCTAACGATCATTAACGTTACATAACCCGCGTTATGTAATGTTACCGCAGTTTAGTAAACATACCCTTAAGTGTTGGACATTTTTGGGTCCATAAAAGTGTTAAGATAAGTCTGAGACCTTCAACGGGTAAACGTAGATTGATTGTTTACGTTATCAGAATATAGAAAGACTAGGGGACATGCAATGAAGCTACAGGGTAAACTATTTAAGACTAATAAAAGAAAATATTTTTTCACTCAACGTGTAATCAAACTCTGGAATTTGTTATGGGAGGATGTAGTAAAGGCTGTTAGTGTAGCTGGGTTTATAAAAGGTTTGCACAAGTTCCTTGAGGAAACGTCCATAAACCATTATTAAGAAGGGACCCAGGATATCAAGCATTGTGGAACCTGTGTCTTTTGGGGAAACTGCTAGGTACGTATGACCTAGATTGGCCACTGTTGGAAACAGGATACTGGGCTTGATGGACCTTGGTCTGACCCAGTATGGCATATCTTATGTTCTTATGTTCTTAATTGAATAATTGAATAAGTAACCGAGTTTGGCATTTGTTGGTTCAAAACTGAGACATCAGTACTGGGCAAATTAGTAGAAACAATTATAAAGAATAAAATTACTGAACACGTAGATAGTCATGGTTTAATGGTCAGAAAGTCAACATAGATTTAGCCAAGAAAAGTCTTGTCTCACCAATCTCTTATTTCTTTGAAGGTGTGAATAAACAGGTAGATAAAGATGAGCCAGTTATCTGGATTTTGAGAAATCCTTTGACAAGGTCCCTTATGAGAGAATCTTTTCAAAATTAAAAAGTAATGGGATAGGAGGCAGTGTACTATTCTGGATCAGGAACTGGTTAAAAAGTAGAAAAAGTTAAAAAGTCGGGCTAAATGGCCATTTTTCTTAATGGAGAAAGGTGAATAGTGGAGTACCCCAGGGATCTGTGCTGGGCCTGCTGCTTTTTAACATCTTCATAAATAATGAATGAGGAAATCAAAATTGCAAATGACACAAAATTATTCAGACTTGTTAAAACATAAGAGGATTGTGAAAAATTACAAGAGGACCTTCATAAATTGGAAGACTGGATGCCCACATAGCAGATGGAATTTAATGTGGACAAGCACAAAGTTATGCGCTTAGGTAAGAACTACCCAGACTATGGCTACACAATGAAAGGTTCCACACTAGAAACCACTACCCAGAAAAATGATTTAGGCATCATCAAAAATAATGCATTGAAACCCTCTGCCCAGTGTGCAGTGGTGGCCAAGAAAGCAAAGACTGCTAGGAATCATATGGAAAGGAATGGGAATAAAACAAAGAATATTATAATGCCTCTGTATCATTCCATGGTGCAACCCATGTCCTTCCTTCATTCCATGGTGCTTGGGTTGGCCACTGTTGGAAACAGGATACTGGGCTTGATGGACCTTGGTCTGACCTTGTATGGCAAATCTTATGTTTATCTGCTCCCCACAGAGTCTGGAGTTCATATTGAAGATAGGGATATTACCAGTGGCTTACCACTGGGATTGGTCATTGGTCCTATCATTTTAACATTTTTGTAAGTGATATTGTGGAAGTTCTGTTGGGAAAGATATGCCTCTTTGCAGACGATACCAAAACCTGCAACAGGTAAACACCCTGAAAGGTATGAATAAGATGAGGAGTAATCTAGAGAAATTTGAAGAATGGTTAAGAATTTGGCAACTAAGATTTAATGCTAAAAAAATGCAAGGTCATGAATTTGAGCTACAAAAGCCCAAGGGAATTGTATAGCACAGAGAATGAACTAGTTTACTGTATGAAAGAAGAGCAGAGTTTGGGGTAATCATATTGGATGATCTTTAAATGACCAAACAGGTAGAAAGAAAGACAAGAAAAACCAGAAGGATGCTTGGGTGCAAATGGAGAGGAATGAACCAGAAGGAAAAAGGAGGTGATAGTGCATCTGTATACTGTAAGTGTCTGGTGCGACTTCATTTGGAGTATTGTGTACAATTCCGGAGACCACACTTTCAAAAAAGCATAAACAGGATACAGAGGGTAGCTACCAAAATGGTCAGTGAACTTCATCATAAGGCATGTGGGGACAGACCTAAAGATCTAGGGCCCGATTTTTAAAAAGGCATTTACAAGGTTTACAACACAGTAAACTGTTTAAAAGCCTTAAACGTGGATATTCAACGGCAGCTACACAGTTAGTGCTGTTGAATATCCCCTTCTAAGTTCCCTACATGCCCTGATGCTATCCAGTTAGCATCAGGGCGTGTTGGTAGTGTTCTGGGGCAGAGTGGAGGTGGAGACTGTTGCTAACTGGGCAGCAATGATATTGCATGCTGCCCATTTAGCGGCTTGCACCTAAAAGATATCCAATATCGCTGCTGCCCAGTTAGCCTTGGCGGCTTTCTGTGTCTGCAGTGATCACCGGATATTCAATGCCATTGCCGCGGCATTGAATATCTAGGTTAGAGGTCGGCGGGGAGGGCTATGCGCCGACAAGGCACATAGCCCTTCCAAAATGCGGATGACTCTATATCGGGCTCATAAATACTTTGGAAGAAATAGGGAAGTTATGACAGAGACATTTACCGTGGTATAAATACACAGGAAGTGGCCGCCTTTTAGTTGAAAGGAAGCTCTGCAACAAGGAGTCATAGGATGAAGGTGAAAGAGGATAGGCTCAGTAATCTGAGGAAATATTTCTGTATGGAAAGGGTGGTGGATGCATGGAACAGCCTCCCAGTGGAAGTGGTGGAGACAAGAACTGTATCTGAATTTAAGAAAGCATGAAGCAAGTACAGTGGATTTCTAAAGAAGAGGAAGGAGTAGAACTTAATAGTACTTATAGATGGGCAAACTGGATAGGCCGTATAGTCTTTATCTGCCATCATTTACTCTATTTCTCTGTTTAATCTTTTATTTTCATTATATTTATTTATTTATTTATTTATTATAGTTTCTTATATACCATTATATACTATGTATATGCTTGTTTGTAACAATATTGCATTATTGTTACAAACAAGCATATACATAGCAGACTAAAGTCTATGTGCCAAACAAAGTAGGCTTATGAACTCACTGTGCTCTGTGTTTAGCTTCAGTCCTGGACGTGCTACTGTTTTTAGATGACCCAAATCTGTAAAGCTCTTCTGATAGCTCTCTGAGCAGTGAAGAGTTTTTGAGATGACTTCAGGATGGCTATTGATCTGGACAGGTGTGCAAAGACAATCTTTTATAATAACATGAAACATCTCTCAGAAGCTTGAGCAGGAAGGTGCTTTTAAATTCTCTAAGAGGAGAAGAAGGTACAACAATCCAGCACAAATTACTGAGAAAAAAAGATCAATAAAGAGAGTTACTGAAGACTGAAACATATTTTGAAGGGTGCTTTAACACGAAGTAAAATACAATGCCTCTACTTTCATATGGCTTTAGAAACATAGGGGTATGTTTACTAAACCGTGCTAATGTGCTCTACTGTGCGCTAATGTGCGCTGCGCGACGTTAGCGTGCGCTAAGGTACCTTAGCGCACGCTAATGTCACCTACGGGGCCCAAATATTCATGCTCATGTGCACGGCGCTCATGTGCGCGTCGCGCCAATGTGCGATGAAGGCGTGGAAAGGCTCCTGGAGGGCGGAGGAAGGCTCCCCAGGGACGGAGAGAAGGGGTCAATGGGTGGAGAGTGGGAGGGGAGAGGCTCCCCGCACATAAGCGAGGCTGAAATCCGAGGCAAAAAATACCGCGAGTGAAAACCTCGCGTTAGAGACGATTTAAAGGGAAGAGAAACCATTTCTGTCAGCAATGTACAGCAAACCCAGGGAAACCTACAAAAAGTGATAAGTGTGATACATATGCATGGTACAAAAGTACAAATAAACATTGAAAAGGACCCCAACAAAATTTAAAAAAATTATAATCAAGCTGGGCAATAGGGATAGTAATGGGAAACATCAAAAAACACTCCCAAGAAAGCCCCAAAAAATAAATATGAATTTTGGAAGGGTCTACACTCTGTCCCCATACAAGGTGAATGATCCCACAGTGAAATAGCACTGATCAGAATTTCCCTCTCCATTGGACAGGTTTCCTATGGCATGCACATGTTCCACAACAGCAGGGCGGGCATGTCAGAATGGGCAACTGGACATATGCAGGCGGCACATGCTGGGGTGCAGCTGGGGCACAGTGCAGACTAGGCAGATGCCTAGGTGGTACTTAGGAATGCTGAAACTGAACAGCAGCCAGACAGCAACTGATGAGGGCCCAACATGGGCACGAGAGTGTTTATCACAGTGTCACAGGGGATAGTACCCAGCAGGTACCCCCAAGGGCACAGAACATTGGCAGGCGGTGTAGGGGAGAAGCGTGGACGCCTATGCAGGCACCCCTACCCCAGAACATGCACCATAGGCAGCCGCCTACCTGCACACTGGATGGCTTGAGACTGCACACCACCAGCACCACCAGCAGAAGGGCATGTCAGCATGATGGCAGAGGGGTACTGGTGGTGGAGGGGGCAGTGGCAGCTGCCCAGAGCTGACCATGGCCTAGCCCTGTGTAGGTGGGTGCCATGCACTGCAACAGGCAGGCTGTGTCTGACAAACAACCATGGTATCTCCAGGGACTGCACTGTCTCTGCGAGCTCAGTGTGGTGTGGTGAGCACAGCCAGTGTGTTCATGAGCAGAAAGTCACAAGTTCAAGTCCCAGCTTGGGCTACTGCCAATCTATTCACCATATTTTACACGCTACCAAACCGTGATAGTAAGGACAAACCTTTATTGCAGAGAACATACGCATGGTTCAAACGCCTATATTTTACCCCACCGAGCACAGACACCAGAAACATGCACATTACCTGGAGCAGAGTCCCCCAAATTCAGTCCTGGAGGCCCACAAATCATTCAGGTTTTATGCTGTCTCCAATATAAGGCCATGTCAGCATGGTGGCGGAGGGGTACTGTTGGTGGAGGGGGCAGTGGCAGCTGCCCAGAGCAGACCATGGCTTAGGCCTGTGTAGGTGGGTGCCATGCACTGTAACAGACAGGCCCTGCTGGACAAACAGTCATGGTATCACCAGGGAATGCACTGTCTCTGTGGCAACACGGTGGTGCAGTGCACACAACCAGTGTGTTTGGAGGCAGAAGGCACAGGTTCAAGTCCCAGCTATGGTGCCTGCCAACCCAGCCCCCATATTTTACCCACTACTACAACGTGCTAATACAGACCGAACCTTTATTGCAGATGACGTAAACATGCCCAAAACACCTACATTTTACCCTACAGAGCAAAGACACCATAAACAGGCGCATTACCTAGAGCAGAGTCTCGCAAATGCAGTCCTGGAGGGCCAAACACCATTCAGGTTCCATGCTGCCTCTAATAAAGATGCCTGTGCTGCATATCTATGCACCACCCCCATGGTATGCAGATGTATCTCATGCATATTCATGCGTGACAGCATGAAAACCCGAACAGTGTTTGGCACACCAGGACTGGAGTTGGGAACCTCTGCCGTAAAGCGGCAGCCAACAGGGGCAGACACACCCACACCCACAGGCTCCATTAGCCAATGCCTCCTGGAGAGGCAGGACATTGGGCCCTGCGTGCATCTCCCAATACTAGCCCTTGCATACCTTAGCAATGCCACCCTACACCTGGGAATATGGTACACAGCTATCAAACGTTTGCTATGATTACTGGCAGATACCAATTCCTATGTTAAGCACAGTTTGCTGATTGAGCTCCATCATAGCAACCTTTCTGCTGTCTGTGGAGTGTGCTTCAGGTGTGGTCTCTGACAGTGTTTACCACCCTGGGGAGTGACCCCAACAGTATTGCGTACCATATCCATGCCTGCACTGTGCCCAGGACTGGTGTGGTGGCCAGGGCTGTAAACTCCTCTAGAGTAGCACAATGCTGGCATAGGTGTGGGAGTGTGTGTCTGTCTATCCAGTGTGTGGTGGCTGCAAACATCCTCCACAGCCCACACTGCCAGCACTGTTGCCAGTATTGGCCTGCCAATGTGCATAATGAGGAGCAAGATACCATGGGTATAGCCCGGACAGGGTGGCCTGGCCAGGATGCATCTGCACAGGGCATCGGGCACTGGCTGGGAAATTGTAGTGCCTGGCCACCACCTGAACAGACAGGGTGGCCACAGCATGTCCTGCTGGGAGATCACTCTCACCCTGACTGTGCAATGACCACAGCATGGCTAGGCACTCCCATAGTGCTATATAGTATTTCTCTTATGTGATATTTATGGGTTTCCTTTTGGGGCCCAGTCATTGACTTATCTACTTGGTGTGTATGCTGACATCCCAGTTCTGGGTGCATGCATTTCCACCAGGAACATGCACTATGGACTAGCTAGCAGACTGTTTGCAGCTGGTATGTGTGTTGATGGAGCACCTTGCAGGGTGCAGTGGCTGATGGCTTGCTGCAGGAGAATATCAGATAGTGGTGTGGTGCAGCTTAGCATATCCTGGCCTAATGTCTGTCTGCTATTGCTTTATGGATGTGTACAGAGCTCCATTGACTGCCCTGTAGGTGTCTGTTCCCCAGCAGGACCGGGGTTGATGGTCCCCTCTATTGCCACCATGGCAGGGAGGTAGAATGTGGATCTGTTGATGGCAGACCCTGTTTGCCACCCTCAGCCCTGGAGGAGGGTGGTGGTAGTACATGATCCTCCTAGGGGTCCATAGGGGCTACACCTGACTGAGACATACAGATATATCCAAGGTGTGTCTGCATAAACTACCTATCTCACACATTAGCACTGCTGGGGACCTGCAGCATGGCCTATTTCTGCCATGGAAGGTGCTGTGGACCTGGTGCTGGGTGACTCACCGCACCCTCAGGGTGAGCACAGTACCCACACAATGTGACGGTGTGTAGCTACTCTGTGCCAGTAGCACACATGGTCAGTTCCCCCTACCAGGCCGAGGTGCTGTGGGGGTGCATACTCCATCTTGTGATCATCTGTAGACAGCTGATTTGCATGTGCAGTGCATCATGGGTACGGGTGGGCTAACCCTATCCTGGTGACCACAGCAGACTGTCTGTGTGGTGACGTGCAGTCCCTCTGCAGCCAGTCAGGGGCTTGTTAGCAACTATAGAGCTGTAGCCCAATGGTTTCTTCACTGCCTGTGGAGCCAGAGGTTATGAGTTCAAACCCACAGTGGGGTTATTTGATAGGGCTCCCCAAAGCATTATCTCTTTTTAATGTACATTATTGCTGCCAGCAAAAACACCTTCAGCGTACTGTACCCATAAGGTGCCTCAAAGGGCGCTTTATAGGGAGCCCTATAGGGCACCTTATGGTTACCATCCATATAAGGTGCCTTATAAGGTGTCCTATGGAGCGCCTTATAGGGTGCCCTATAGGGGACATTATAGGGTGCCGTGGCAGACAGTGCACTTTTAATGTGCCCTATGGAGTGCCTTATAGGGTGCCTTATGCGGCACCTTAGGTTACGGCACGTGAGGGTGTGTTTTCTGGCAGCAATAATTAAAATACAAATAAAATGCCTCAGAAAACAATACTTACATGTCAAAGCTGATGCCTCAGCCAGCCTTATGTATTGGGCACACTGGGGATGGAACTCATGACCCCTGTATCATCAATCAGTGCCTTAACCATTGGGCTACACTGCTGTTCCTACTTGCATTTCAGCGCACCTACTTATGCTTTCCATGCGTTTAAATGCACAGTGCTGCCATCAAAAACAGTGCTATGACCTTGCTGTGCCTCATAGGGCACCCTATATGGCGCCCTATACGCCACCCTTTATGCAACATTGTAGGGTGCCGTGGCGGACAGTGCACTTTAAAATGTGCCCTCTGGGGTACCTTATGGGGCGCCTTATGTTACAGTGCTTTCAGAGTGCGTTTGCTAGTAGCAGTAATTAAAATAAAATTAATATGCCTCAGGCTGCAATATTGCACACAACAGGTAGTGCCTCAGCCAGCCTTATTCATTGGGCACAGTGGGGGATTGAACCCATGAACCCTGCACTATCGGTCAGTGTCTTAACCATTGTACTGCTGCTCTGCTCCTGTGCTTGCACATCAGCGCCCCACTTATGCTTCCCGCACGCGTTTCTCATGCGCTAATGTGTGCGGCGCACATTAGTGCGCCACGCACATTAGCGCATGAATAATCCCGGTTTGCTTTTTTTAAACTGACATGCCCACTCCTTTTATGGCATCCCGCACAATAACGCGGCACGCACCTAACGGGGTTTTAGTAAACATACCCCATAGACTGAGCTCACAAAAATCCTGAAAATCTGAATGCAACAAGAAAACTCCTCTGTGGCCAATATGAAGTTTGATGCAAGAAAAACAAACTTCGAGGGAAAGGAGAAAAGTACATGAATAGCATTAATAAGAACTTTTGACTATCCTGTGCTGTATGTGGAGAAACAGAAAATCCTCAAGTATCAAGAAATATAATCAGAAACTAAGAAAATACAGCAGAAAGATACCCAAAATATTTCCAATTCCATTGGGTGCCAAGCACACTTTGATATGTATGTTGATATTACATCTTCACACTTCAAAAGAAGGCTGTCTTTGACACAATGCAATATTGGAACAAGTATTAGGAGTACATATTAGAGTCTCCAGGCAGTGTATCCTGATTTAACATTCCTGTGGCTGTCAAGAAATACACAAAACTAACCCATTTGAAAACATTACTCTGGAAAGTAAGAAACTACTTGCTGTCACTGCCATTTTGCATCCCATATACATTTCTACATCTAGAGCAGAGATTTTTATCCTTGTCTTTGGGACACACACACCTATTCAGTCAGGTTTTCAGGATATACTGAATGAATATGCATGAGAGAGATTTGCATACAATGGAGGCAGTGCATGGTTTGCAAGTCTGCAAACTGTACAGATGCCTTTGAATATTGGGCCCAATAAAAAATAAATATATCCCCAAAAGCCATTAAGCAACTCAGCACTGGTTCACCCTTCCACTCAGGTCTTTTACCACCACTGTCTGTGCAAATCACCTGGACCAGATGATATACATCAGAGGATGTTGAAAGAACTGAAATATGAGATTTCAGACCTACTATTAGTAATTTGTGAACTATCATTAAAATCATCTGTAGTACCTGAAGATTGGTAAATGGCCAATATAACGCCAATTTTTAAAAAAGGTTCAAGGGTGGTCTGGGAAATTACAGGCCAGTGAGCCTGATGTCAGTTCTGAGCAAAATGGTAGAAATCATTATAAAGAACAAAATTACAGAATATGTAGATAGTCCTGGTTTAATGGGAGAAAGCCAACATGGATTTAGCCAAAGAAGGTCTTGTCTTACTAATCTGTTATGTTTTTTTGAAGGTGTGAATAAACAGGTAGATAAAGGTGAGCCAGTTGATATAATGTATCTGGATTTTCAGAACGCCTTTGACAAGGTCCCTCATGAGAGACTCTTGGCGAAATTAAAAAGTCATGGGATAAGAAGCAGTGTAGTATTGTAGATCAGGAATCGGTTAAAAGATAGAAAGCAAAGGGTAGGGCTAAATGGCTAATTTTCCCAATAGAGAAAGGTGAATAGTGCAGCACCCTAGGGATCTGTGCTGCAGGGCTGGCTAGTCCACTAGGTGAGCTAGGCGGCCAGCCAGGGTGGGTGGCGGCAGTGGCTCACATGACTGGCTGTGCAGCCCACTCCAGCTGCCTCCAATTCTGTTTTGGGAGGGAGGCGGGCAGCAGCAGTAGCAGTATTACCAAAAGTGGCTGCTTTTTGCCACTGCTTTCTTGCCTGTGGCAGACCATCTCCTTCAGCACAGATGGCTCTGCTGCTTCTGACTGCCCCCTCTGACAGTAAGTTGCATCGGAAGGGGATCAGAAGCAGTAGACCATGTATGCTGAAGGACATGGCTCGCCGCAGGCAAGAAAGCAGCAGCAGAAAGCAGCCACTTTTGGAAATAGCAGCAGCAGCAGAAGCAGCAATAGCAGAAGCACTATCTGCTTCTCCCTCCCAAGATGGAATTGGCAGCAGCTGGGGGGCAGCGAGGCCAGGGAATCTGCATAGGGTGGCAGAAACCCTTGGGCCTGCAATGTTGTGCTAGGTCTGTTGCTTTTTAACATTTTCATAAATGACCTGGAAATGGAAATAATGAGTGAGGTGATCACATTTTCAGATGACACAAAATTATTTAAAGTTGTTAAAACACAAGAGGATTGAGAAAAATTGAAAGAGGACCTTGATAAATTGGAAAATTGGACGTTCAAATGGCAGATGAAATTTAATCTGGACAAGTGTAAAGTTATGCACCTAGAAAAGAACAACCCAAACTATGGTTACATGATGCAAGGTTCTACATTAGGAACCACCATCCAGGAAAAAGATTTAGGTGTCACTGTGATAACACTTTGAAACCCTCCACATAGGGGTATGTTTACTAAAGGGCGCTATTTGCACTGCTGTCATGCTATCACGCGATACGGTGCCTTATCGCATGATAATGGTGCTTTACCGGGCGATAAGGCGCCTTATCGCTCGATAATGCGCGCAGCGGCGCAAATGAGCGCTGAAGGCGGAGAATGTAATACCAATTTTTAAAAATTTTATAATTTTAAAATTGTTTTAAAAAAGGTTCCAGGGGTGATCCGGGAAACTACAGACTGGTGAGCCTGACATTAGTACCGGGAAAAATGGTAGAAACCATCATAAAGAATAAAATTACTCAGCATGTAGATAGTCATGACCTAATGGGAGACAGCCAACATGGCTTTAGACAAGGAAGATCTTGTCTTACTAATCTGTTATGTTTTTTTGAAGGAGTGAATAATCAGGTGGACAAAGGTGAGTCGGTTGATATTGTGTATCTGGACTTTCAGAAAGCCTTTGACAAGGTCCCTCATGAGAGACTTTTGGCAAAACTAAAGAGTCATGGGATAGGAGGCAGTGTACTATTGTGGATCAGGAACTGGTTAAAAGATAGAAAGCAGAGGGTAGGGCTAAATGGCCAATTTTCCCAATGGAGAAAGGTGAATAGTGGTGTACCCCAGTGATCTGTGCTGGGTCCGCTGCTTTTTGACATATTCATAAATGACCTGGAAAGTGGAATAACGAGTGAGATTATCAAATTTGCAGATGACACAAAACTATTTAAAGTTTTTAAAACCCAAGAGGATTGTGGAAAAGTGCAAAAGAGGATCTCGATAAATTGGAAGACTGGGCATCAAAATGGCAGATGAAATTTAATGTGGACAAGTGCAAGGTTATGGACCTAGGGAAGAACAACCCAACCTATGGTTACACGATGCAAGGTTCCACATTAGGAACCACCACCCAGGAAAAAGATTTAGTCGTCATTGTGGATACCATGTTAAAACCCTCGGACCAGTGTGCAGCGGTGGCCAAGAGAGTAAATAGAATGCTAGGTATGATAAGGAAAGGAATGGAAAATAAAACAAAAGATATTATAATGCCTCTATATTGTTCCATGGTGAGACTGCACCTTGAATATTGTGTGCAATTCTGGTCGCCGTATCTTAAAAAGGATATAGCGATTTTAGAAAAGGTTCAGAGAAGAGCCAGCAAAATGGTAAAGGGGATGGAAGGATACTCCTATGAAGAAAGGCTAAAAAGGTTAGGTCTCTTTAACCTGGAAAAGAGACGGCTGAGGGGAGATATGATAGAAGTCTCTAAATTAATGAACGGAGTGGAACGGGTAAACGTAGATCGATTGTTTACCTTATCAGGATATAGAAAGACTAGGAGACATGCAATGAAGCTACAGGGTAAACTATTTAAGACTAATACAAGAAAATATTATTTCACTCAACGTGTAATCAAACTCTGGAATTTGTTACCGGAGGATGTAGTAAAGGCTGTTAGTGTAGCTTGGTTTAAAAAAAAAATTTGGACAAGTTCCTGGAGGAAAGGTCCATAAACCATTATTAAGAAGGGACCCAGGATATCAATGCTTGAACCAATACAAGCATTGTGGAACCTGTGTCCCTTGGGGAAACTGCTAGGTACATATGACCTAGATTGGCCACTGTTGGAAACAGAATACTGGGCTTGATGGACCTTGGTCTGACCTAGTATGGCATATCTTATGTTCTTATGTTCTTAAAGGCTCCCGGAGGGCGGAGGAAGGCTCCCCAGGGGCGGAGAGAGAGGGTCAATGGGTGGAGAGTGGGAGGGGAGAGGCTCCCTGCACACTAACGCCGTGGATTCTGGGTCTGACAACTAACGCCAGTGAAACCCTCGCGTTAGAGACGATTTAAAGGGAAGAGAAACCATTTACGTCAGCAATGTACAGCAAAGCCAGGGAAATCTACAAAAAGTGATGTGTGATACATGTGCGCGGAACAAAAGGGCAAATAAACATTGAAAATGACCTGAACAAACTGGAAAAACACCGTAACCAAGCTGGGCAATAGTGATATTAATGGGAAACATAAAAAAACACTACCAAGAAAGCTCCAAAAAAAAGATATTAATTTTGGAAGGGGCTATGCTCTGTCCCCATATAAGGTGAATGATCCCACAGTGAAATAGCGCTGATCAGGGTTTTCCCTTTCTATTGGACAGGTTTCCTATGGCGTGCACATCTCCCACAACAGCAGGGCATATCGGAACGGGCAACTGGACAGATGCTGGGAAAGGGGATACAGAGGGCAGCAGGCGGCACATGCTGTGGTGCAGCTGGGCCACAGTGTGGACTAGAGAGATGCCTAGGTGGCCCATAGGAATGCTTAAACAGTAGAACCACCAGACAGCAACTGATGAGGGCCCAACATGGGCACTAGTGTGTTTCCCACAGTGTCACAGTGGATAGTGCCCAGCAGGTACCCCCAAGGGCACAGAACATTGGCAGGCGGTGCTGGGGGGAAGCGTGGACGTCTATGCAGGCACCTCTACCCCAGAACCCACACCATAGGCAGCCACCTACCGGCACACTGGATGGCCTGAGACTGCGTACCACCAGCACCACCAGCAGAAGGGCATGTCAGCATGGCGACAGAGGGGTACTGGTGGTGGAGGGGGCAGTGGCAGCTGCCCACAGCAGACCATGGCCTAGCCCTGTTTAGGTGGGTGCCATGCACTGCAACAGACAGGCCTGTCTGAGAAACAGTCATGGTATTCCCAGAGAATAAACTGCCCCTGTGGCTACAGTGTGGTGCACTACACACAGCCAACATGTTCAGGCACAGAAGGTCACAGGTTCAAGTCCCAGCTGTGGCTCCCACCAACCCAATCCCCATATTTTACCCAGTACTAGACCGTGGTAATAAAGAGGGAACCTTTATTGCAGATAACATAAACGTGCCTGAAATGCCTATATTTTACCCTACAGAGCACAGACACCATAGACATGTGCAATAGCTAGAGCAGAGTTTCCCAAATGCAGTCCTGGAGGGACAAACTCCATTCAGGCGTCATGCTGTCTCTAATAAAGATGCCTGTGCTGCATTTCTATGCGCCGCCCCCATGGTATGCAGATGTATCTCATGCATATTCATTAGGGACAGCATGAAAACCCGAACAGTGTTTGGCCCACCAGGACTGGAGTTGGGAATCTCTGCCCTAGAGCAGTGGCTAACAGGGGCAGAAACACCCGCACCCACAGGCGCCATTATCCAAAGCCTCCTGTTGAGGCAGGATGTTGGGCCCTGCATGCAGCACCATCTCCCAATACTAGCACTTGCATACCATAGCACTGCCACCCTAAACCTGGGAATACGGTACACATATATCAAAAGGTTGCTATGATTACTGGCAGATAGCAATCCCTAGGTTAAGCACAATCTGCTCATTGAGCTGTATCATAGCAACCTCTCTGATGTCTGTGGAGTGTGTTTCACGTCTGGTGTCTGACAGTGTTTAACACCCTGGGGAGTGACCCCAGCAGTATTGCGTACCATAGCCATGCCTGCACTGTGCCCAGGACTGGTGCAGTGGCCAGGGCTGCCAAAAGCCTCTATAGTTGCACAATGCTGGCATAGGTGTGGGAGTGTGTGTCTGTCTACCCAGTGTGCGGTGGCTGCCAACACCTTCCTCAGCCCACACTGCTTGCACTGTTGCCAGTGTCAGCCTGACAATGTGCATAATGAGGAGCAAGGTACCATGGGTATAGCCCGGACAGAATGGCCTGGCCAAGATGCATCTGCACAGGGCATAGGGCAATGGCTCGGACATTGTAGTGCCCGGCCACCACCTGCATGGACAGGGTGGTCACAGCATATCCTGCTGGGAGGTCACTCTCACCCTGACTGTGCAGTGACCACGGCATGGCTAGGTTCCCCCATAGTGCTGTGTAGTATTTTTCTCATGTGATATTTATGGGTTTTCTTTTGGGGGCCAATCACTGACTTATCTGCTTGGTGTGTATGCTGACATCCCAGTTTTGGGTACATGTGTCTTTGCCAGGAACATGCACTATGGACTAACTAGCAGACTGTCTGCAGTTAGTATTTCTCTGGCTGGAACACTTTGCAGGGTGCAGTGGTTGGAGGAATCCTGCTGGAGAATGTCAGATAATTGTGGGGCTACACAATATTTATGGGTTGATTTAACAGAGGGTTTTGGTTATCCAAAAATAAAGAAAGTTCATTGGAGAGAAATATACCTTTCTTTATTTTTAGATCAGTGGTTCTGAACCAGTCCTCCTTGAACCCCTAGGCCAAGTCGGGTGTTCAGGATAGCCGTAATGAATATGCATGAGATATATATGCATTAGAGATATCCTGCCAACCTGACTGGTTTGTGGCCCTCTAGGGATGGATTTGGAGACCCCTGCCTTACACCTCTGTCATTTAAGATTGTGAGTGGGCAAGGTGCAGATGTCCTAGACATCAAAAGGGTAGATAGAATGTGCCACATGCCTCCTCAATTCTCACCACCACCAAAAGGTTGTCTAATAGACAATATTTTGGTGGTGGTGAGAAGCAAAGAGGCATGTGACAAATTCTATCTAACCTTTTAGATGTCTTGGTGATCTGCACCTTGTTCACTCACAATCTTAAATAACAGGTGTAAGGCAGGGGTCTCCAAATCCAGCCCTAGAGGGCCACGAACCAGTCAGGTTGGCAGGATATCTCTAATGCAGTGGTCCCCAACCCAGTCCTATGGGGCCCACCGGCCAGTCAGGTTTTTGGGATATCCCTAATGACTATGCATGAGATATATATGCATTAGAGATATCCTGCCAACCTGACTGGTTTGTGGCCCTCCAGGGCTGGATTTGGAGACCCCTGCCTTACACCTCTGTCATTTAAGATTGTGAGTGGGCAAGGTACAGATGTCCTAGACATCGAAAGGATATATAGAATTTGTCACATTCCTCCTCGATTCTCACCACCACCAAAAAGTTGTCTAATAGACAATTTTTTGGTGGTGGTGAGAAGTGAGGAGGACTGTGACAAATTCTATCTAACCTTTTTGATGTCTTGGACATCTGCACCTTGCCCACTCACAATCTTAAATGACAGAGGTGTAAGGCAGGGGTCTCCAAATCCAGCCCTGGAGGGCCACAAACCAGTCAGGTTGGCAGGATATCTCTAATGCATATATATCTCATGCATAGTCATTAGGGATATCCCGAAAACCTGACTGGCCGGTGGGCCCCATAGGACTGGGTTGGGGACCCCTGCTCTAATGCATATATATCTCATGCATATTTATTAGGGCTATCCTGAACACCCGACTGGCCTAGGGGTTCAAGGAGGACTGGTTCAGAACCACTGTTTTAGATAATTGTGGGGGGCAGCTGAGCATTTCCAGGCCTACTGTTTGTTTGCCTTACCTTATGAATGTGTACAGATCTGCATTGACTGACCTGTAGGGTGTCTGTTCCCCAGCAGGACTGGAGTTGATGGTCCCCTCTACTGTCACCATTGCAGGGAGGTAGAACGTGGATCTGTTGGTGGAAGATCCTGTTTCCCACCCTGAGCCACAGAAGGTGGGTTGGGTGGTGGTACATAATCCACCTATGGGTCCAAACACCTCCACCTTCATCATATGACCAAGGCACCAACACAGGATATGCATTATTCTGGGTGTATCATAGCCCATAAGAGCTAGACATGACTGAGAAATATGAATGGACACCGATGAAGCCTAGGTGTGCCTGCAAGAACTACCCATCACACACTAGCACTGATGGGGACCAGCAGCATGGTCTATTTCAGCCATGTAATGTGCTGTGGACCTGGTGCTGGGCGCCCCACCTCACCCTCAAGGTGAGCACAGTACCCGCACAATGTGACGGTCTGTAGCTACTCTGTGCCAGTAACACACACGGTCAGTACCCCCTACCAGGCTTAGGTGCTGTGGGGGTGCATACCCCATCTTGTGATCATCTGTAGACTGCTGATTTGCATGTGCAGTGCATCATGGGTATGAGTGGGTTAACCCTATCCTGGTAACCACAACAGACAGTTTTTGTGGTGGCCTACAGTCCTTCTGTAGCCAGCCAGGGATTTAATAGTAGTTATAGAGTTGTAGCTCACTGCTTACTTCACTGTCTGTAGAGTCAGAGGTCATGGGTTTGATCTCACAGTGTGGTTATTTGATAGGGCTGTCTAAGGCATTTTCTTTTTTAATTTAAATTAGTGCCGCCAGCAAAAACACCCTCACAGTGCTGTAGCCTTAAGGTGCCTCATAAGGTGCCCTATAAAGCGCTCTATAAGGCGCCTTATAAGGCGCCCAATAGGGAACATTATAAGGTGCTTTGGTGAACAGTGCACTTTATAATGTGCCCTCTGGAGTGCCTTATAGGGTGCCTTATGTGGCACCTTAGGTTATGGCACTGTGAGGGTGTGTTTGCTGGCAGCACTAATTTAAATTAAAAAAGAAAATGCCTCAGACAGCACTGATTTAAAGTAAAGGGTGCTGCCTCAGGCAGCCTTACTCATCAAGCCCACTGGGGGATCAAACTCATGACCCCTGCTTTAGCAGTCAATGTATTAACCATTGTGCTACATCTCTGATGCTGTGGTTGTAGGTCAGCGCACCTAATTAAGGCTAACGCGCATTAACGTGCCACGGCTCCCTCTATCGCACGAAAACGTACCTTATCGCATGATAACCCTAAATGCTACCTTAAGACCGGAATGCCCACTACCTTATATGTCATCCCGCACACTAATGCCGGCTGCACGTTAAGACTGCTTAGTAAACATACCCCATAGTGTGCAATGGCAACCAAGAAAGCAAATAGAATGCTAGGAGTCATAAGGAAAGGAATAAAGAATAAAACAATGGATATTAAAATGCCTTTGTATTGTTACATGATACGACGCACCTTGAATATTGTGTGCAATTCTGGTCATCGCATCTTAAAAAGGATATAGCGTAATTTAAAAAGATACAGAGAAGAGCCACCAAAATGGTAAAAGGGATGGCAGGATACCCCTGTGAGGAAAGGCTTAAAAGGTTGGGACTTTTCAACTTGAAAAAGAGACGGCTGAGGAAAGATATGATAGATGTCTATGGATTAATGAATGGAGTGGAAAGGGTAAACATAGATCAATTGTTTATGCCATCAATGAAGAATGTATCCCATTTAAGACTAATAAGAGAAAATATTTTTCCACTCAATGTGTAATCAAACTGGAATTTGTTACTGGAGAATGTAGTAAAAGCTGTTAGTGTAGCTGGGTTTAAAAAAAGGTTTGGACAAGTTCCTGGAAGAAAGGTCTATAAACCATTATTAAAGAGGACCCGGGAAATCCATTGCTTGCCCTGGGACAAACATTGTTGAATCTGTAAACCTTTTAGGGAACCTGTCAGGTACTTGTGACCTGGACTGGCCACTGTTGGAAACTAGATACTGGACTTCATAGACCTTGGTCTGACCCAGAATGGCATATCTTAAGTTCTTATTTATCCCAAGCACGTCCAAAATCTGCCAAAGTGATGGGTTTAATCTTTTCTGTTGATGGACCCTGCCAACTTTGTTTCCTACAAAACCAGTTCCCAAGTCCACACAAGCCAACCCCCAGGCCGCCTTCCAATTACCAAGATTTGACAATCATCCCTTCAGCCACCAAGGTGCGCGATGCTATGGTATGAAGATATATGCAGTCTTCCTATGTTTATTTAAGTTTGGTTTTCACCATGGTCCCTCCATACAGGTCACCACAGCCTTCTTGGAAGCTTGATGCTGTTGGACCACTGCTATTATGGTTCTAGCTACTCAAATAGTTGT
This sequence comes from Ichthyophis bannanicus, assembly GCA_033557465.1. Lineage (NCBI taxonomy): Eukaryota > Metazoa > Chordata > Amphibia > Gymnophiona > Ichthyophiidae > Ichthyophis > Ichthyophis bannanicus. The sequence continues at coordinate 608,163,823 of CM066033.1, forward strand.
CCTAAACTTATTTGGAGAACTTCAAATAGATATTCAGTGGAAACGTATTCCACGTCCACTGAATATCCTGATAACGGGCCATGTTTGCAAAACTTAGCATGCCGTAATGGACATTATCATGTGATACATACCATGCAGCCCATAGGAATAAAAGGGGCCATGTAGCACTTAGCACATGCTAATTTCTCTTAATGCACATTATGCTTTAGTAAGCATGGGCCTACTTGCTCACCGCATTTTTCAGTATCGGGCTCAGAAGAGTTAAAAATATATGGAATTCATGACAAAATGCATACTTACCAATAGATGCCAAAAAGGTTTATAAAAGAACCACAGATTAAAAGTATTATAATAAGAAAGCAGCCTAATGGTGGTTGTTTAGAAAGAACTGCTAAATTTGAAAAACGCAGAATAACCACATGATAAATCTACTCAGATAAGAGCAGAGGCATTCTAAAGCTCTTGGTGATTTACAACAGATAACCAAATACAAAGGCCTAAGGCTATAGTAGAAGCCTGTCAGAATGAAAAATACCACAAAAATGGCTTAACAGATGTTTTATTGAAAAGAAGAAAAATGAATAGCTCAAAGGAGACTGAAAGCAATCACAAAACTTGTCTAAATGAAAAACAAGATTACAAAGGCGTTACTCCATGGAGTATACATTTCCAAAGGCATTCTTTGTCTCTAGCTGTTATTTTTAAGGGACTGTATTTGCCTGGTATTTCTGTTCTTGTTTTGTGTGTCTGATGGAGGTTGTATATGGGTGAATAACTGTGTACTGGGCAGGGGGATTCTTACCTGTGAGGAGATGTGGAAAGGCATAGTGTGTATGGTGTATGAGTTTGTGTTGGGTGGACGCTAACAATGTGTGTGTGAAGGAGTGTTTTCTAAGTATGTGCAGGGTCAAAAAAAATGTTTTTAATGAAAACAAATGAATGAGATTTTTTAAAATTTGTTCTAATTGCTTAGCTACTATGCACACTACAGTTTTTTTGCACATGAGAATTGATTGTGCATGCATTAATTTTGTAGGTCTAAATGCGCACAAGCAATTTGTGTGCTCACAATTTTTAGGCATCCATCCAAATGAGCCTGAAATGCACATACCTACTGTTTTCTCCAAACACCTTTAGGGGAATAGGTGTTTGTGTGTCTTGAGAGGGAAGGTGATTTGAATAATATGGAGGATTTATGTGTGCCAGCAGACTGTGTTTCAACCACTGGGGAAATGTCCGGATGTTGAAGGAAGTTTGAGGAATGTATGTGTGTGTGTTTTCAAAGAGTTAGTATGGGGGAAGCTGCGTGCCATCCTCTGAGGTAGCATGCATTTTTGGGACATTTGTGGAGGATGTATGTGTGTGTGTGTGTGTGTGTGTATTGGGAGTGTGATGAATGCATGCATGTCTGTGTTGTGCGTGTGCGCACCACTGCTATCAGCTTCACTCAGCCATGGAATTTTACGTGTAATATCTTACCAGTGTAATTTTGTAGACATAGGCCCTATTAGCTAAGATGTGTTATTTATTTACTTTATTTTATTTAGCTAGTCTTATATACCATTTTTCACCAGGTCAAAGTGGTTTACATTGAACAACAATCTCAATTACATAAAACATATAACAGTAAACTATGTAAAAATGGTATATATTAACTTGTTAGATATTCAACATATCTACAATATAGGTCAGAGTGTGTGTGTGTGTGGGGGGGGGGGGGGGGTTAGGTGGTGGGCCATAATGTTCAGAAAATAAGAGGGTTTTCAGGTCCTTGCGGAAGGAGCGGAGGTTGGTGATATTCCTTATAGCATCTGGTAGAAGATTCCAGAGGGATGGTACGAAGAATTCAAATGTTCTGCAGCAGGTTTGCTGGTTAGACTTTGCCTTGGAGTACAGTATGGCAAGTTTGTTGATTGTAGAGGATTTTGAGGTCTATTTGGGGTGAGTGGGTGTAGTAGGGATTGAAGGTGGGTGGCTGGGTGGGAATGCATTGCTTTGTATGCTATCAGCAAGGATTTATATTTGATTCTACTGGGGAGTGGCAGCCAATGGAGCTGTTTAAGGATGGGGGTGATGTTGTCAAGTTTAGAAGCTCCCTGGATAGTGCACACAACAGTGTGTAGGGCAGTTTGTAGTGGGAGGAGGGTGGTTTGTGGAAGGCCCTGATAGATTATGTTGGAATACTTAACATGCAGAAGGATGAGTGCTTGGACCGCTGAGCAGAAGTCTGTTTCGAGAAGGGGACGGAAGCGTTGTAGAGTTTTGGTTTTGAAATATATCATTTTGGCTGCTATTTGCATCTTGAAGGAGAGTTGTTAGTCAAGAATGATCCCAAGGTACTTTAGTTCTGGCCAAACATTTTTCTGGATGTTGTTTAATGTTATTGAGAAGAGGAGGGGGTGAATGAGGAATCCTTTTGTAATAAACAGAGTTTCAGTATTATTGTAGTTGATTGAGAGGTTGTTTGCCAATAGCCAGCAGGAGACATCTGTAAGGCATTCCTGGATTCATGTATATGATGGTTATGTAGTGTGGAGTGGACATTATAACATGATGTCATTGGCATATATGTGGAAATTGATATTGTGCTCTTTGATGATCGAACAGAGAGGTTGGCGATATAGATTGAAGAGGGGTGCGGAAAGTGTGGACCTTTGGGGTACTCCTTGAGTTTGTTGGTATGGTTTTGAGATGTTTATTCCTAGTTTTACCTGCTATTGTCTGTTGGACAGGTAGGACTGAAACCATTTGAGAACTGTATCTTGGATGCCTGTTGATTATAGTCGCTGAAGGAGTGTGTTGTGGTGGACTGACTGTATCAAAAGTTGCACAGATGTCCAGGAATGTCAGTGAAAGCTTGGAATCAGTCTTTATTTATTTATTTATTTTATTTAGACAGTTTTGTATACCGCCTTATCCTTCAATCAAAGCGGTCACAACACAATTGGGGGATACATTTAACACGCAGGGATATGAGACACACACTAATACTTACAGGGAACATGGGCAATGGAGGGATAAGTGGCTTGCCCAAGACCACAAGGAGCATCTGTGGGACTAGAAACCCCAGTCCTTCCGGCCCAAGGTTGCTGTCCTCTAGTGGGATTTGAACCCCCGACCTTCCGGCCTGAAGTACCTTGCCCCAACCACTAGGCTACTCCTCCCTCCAGTCTTGTATGCTTTGTGTTCAGGGGCGGTCCAAGGGGCGTGCGGGGCCATGTGCGGAGACACATTGCATGGCCTCATTTGCATAAGGGGCCTCATTTGCATAAATATTTGCATGATGTTAACATGCACTAACTTTTAGTAAACATGTCTCTTAATGAGGGTATGGATAAAGAAATTTCTATATTACTATACTCCAGTGCCAACCGCCAGGCACATTAGGAAGTACTATAAACACTGCCCATTTAGAACCCATAGCAAACCCACCGTATCATAACAGCACTACCAGGACTCACAAAGTACTATACCCTACCTATCAAAAGGCAACATTGCAAATATTAAACCAATACATCTCAGAGAATACCAATACATCTCCTACTGGGGAAAGAGAACAAGTGGCACTGTCAAATAGAAACTACATAAACAGAATACCTCAGCTCGGTTACACATGTAGAAGATAGACCGTCACCAAACAAAGAACAAGGAATCATAATTTAGAAATAGGAGTAAAATAATTAAACTGGGAACCCCAAAAGCCAAACTTGGAATGTACAACAACACTGTAGAAATAAAACTATAAATTAATTTCCTCCTGTACTAAACAAAATGCAGATGTTAACGATGCACATTTCCCAGAGCTGCCATATTCCAGTTAATAAATTCAAAATAAAAAAGTATTTTTCTACCTTTTGTTGTCTGTGCATTTTATTTTTCAGTTGCAATTGCTCCAGTCACTTTCTTCTGGTTTCTTAGTGTCTTCTGCTAACTCTCCATTGTCTGCTGTCCATTTGTCCTTTCTTCTAGTTTTTTTTCCGTTCTCTCTCTACATCTGCTTTAACATACTGATCTTTCTCCTTTTGCTCTTTCCTCCATTTCTTTCTTTTCCTTTTTCATCCACTCAAATTTTACCCCTTGATCCTCAATCCCCACTTACTCTATCAATATCCGGCCAATTATAGCGTTTTCTTCCCTCCCAAACAAAATATTTTCCCCCTCTCCATCTTCACTCCCCTAGCCCATCCCATTCTAGTCCTCCCTCAACATCAGCTCCCTTTTAGATACAGCCCGACCCAGCATCCGTTCCCTTCTAGTACCATTCTCCCATCCCCCCATCAGCCCATTTCCAGTCCTAGCCCCCTATCAGCCCATTCCAATCCTAGCCCCCCCATCAGCCCATTTCCAATCCTAGCCTCCCCATCAGCCCATTTCCAGTCCTATCCTAGCCCCTCCATCAGTCTATTTCCAATCCTAGCCCACCCATTAGCCCATTTCCAGTCCTAGCTCCCCATCCATTTCCAGTCCTTTCCTAGCACCTCCATCAGACCATTTCCAGTCCAAGCCCCCCTTCACTCAGCCAATTTTCAGTCTAAGCCCCCTCCCCATCAGCTATTTCCAATCTTTGACCCCCCTCCCCCGAAGAGCCCCACGGCTGTCTAAAAGGCTTTAGAGGGAGCCGGAGAGGCTCCGGCTCACTTCTGACATTCACCGAAGTGAAGAGCGCCTTTTTTCTTCACTTCAGCAGCTGTACTATAATTTAGAACACTGGCGCACTGAGGTCAAAGCAGACTTCCTGTTTCCCAGCACTCAGAAAAAAAGATGCTGTTCACTTTGGTGACTGTCAGAGGTGAATCAGGGCCTCTTTGGCTCCCTCTAAAGCCGCTCTGCCTTCCGGTGCTGAATGCAGAATGATATTGGTGTGGGGCCCCCTGAAGCACTGGGCCCTGTGTGAACAACATTCTCACACAATGGATGGGCCGGCTCTGCTTGGGTTAGTGTGTTGATGAGAGAGGTCATCAGAGTTTCTACTCCATGTAGTGGGTGGAAACCATGCTATTGGGGGTTGAGAAGGCAGTTGCCATCAATGTTGTCCTGGAGCTGGAGTTGTACAAATTTTTTGATGACTTTAGATAGGAATGGTAGACTGGCGATGGGCTTGTATGAGGCGGGGTCCAAGGGGTCAAGTCTACGTTTCTTTAAGGTGGGACAGATGGAGGAGAATTTGAGGCATTTTGCCATTATTCCTTGTTATAGTATTTTGTGTGTTATTCTGGTGAGGAGTGGACTGAGTTCAGTTTTTGCCACCTTAATCCAGTTAGCTGGGCATGGGCCGAGTGGAGAGGTGGTGGTGTTGAGCATTGTTAGTAAGCTCTCGACATTTTCACTAGTGACAATATGAAAGGAGGACCAGCATGTGGGGTAGGGAAGGGGGGGGGGTGTTGGGGTGTGGATGTTTGGTTTGGGTGTGGATGGAGTTGTTTATAGTGTACAGTCAGATGTTGGTGATTGATTGTAGATGTTGGGTTGAGGTTGGTGGGTGGTTCTGTGAGGCATTTGACTAGGACAAATAGTTCCATTGGGTAATTGATGGAGGTATTGATGAGCTTTGTATGATAATCCCATCGAGCTTTATCTGTGGCTGGATGGTAGTTCAGAAGCAGAGTCAGGTAACTGTTGCGATCGGCGATCTGGGTAGTCTTCCGCCATTTTTTTTTTTTGTTTATTTTTATATTTTCCAACAATACATCAACACAAAATACCATCTTAACACATCAGTACTAATAATACACACTTCATAACTCCCTCCAACCCCCAACCAACCACCCCCCTTCACCCCCTCTCCCCCCTCCCCCCCCCGTCCTCCTGTGATCCCTGTCACACCCATCCACAGGATCTATCCTGTAGCGAAATCCAATAGGACTACCTGGAAGTTGAAAAGCTGCACCTTGCCCCAGCAGAATATACATCTAAGCAAAACCATTTACTACTAGCTTGCCCATCCCTAAATAAACACTCTCATGCCTGCCGAGCTTTGCTTCCCCGTCTCCAGAGGGCTTCTCTTTTCTGTTGCGCTTTCTCATAACTAGAGTAAAGGCAGACTAAGTTCCACCAGTGCAGGCTATCCAATTTAGACAAATCTTTCCAATTAGACACTATCAGCTTTAGTGCGATAGCCATCATAAAATTGAACAGAAAGGCTTTTTCCTTCTCCAACTCGAGTCCACTCGCACAAGAACGAAGTATGATTATTTCCCACCTTAATGGAGACTGGATGCCCAAAACTCTTCTGATCTTGTCCCATACTGCTTGCCAGTATCTCTGAACATGGAAACACTCAAAGAACACATGTTTAAAAGTACCCTTATCATCATTGCAGGACCAACACTTATTTTGGGCCCCTGGCACCCACTTCGCGACCCTATCTGGGATAAGGTATGCCCTATGCAGGATAAAGTAGAGGGATTGCGTAAGGGCAGCCGCCCTTGAAACTCTATTTACACTTCCCCATAGCTTTTGCCACACCTGCCTGGGAATGGGAGTCTCAAATTCAGCCTCCCAGCGACGCCCTAGATCCATGGGAAATACCACCGAGTTGTCCCTGATTAGGGCATAAAATTTAGACATGACTCCCTTCCCATTAAGACAAACATCCACCTCCTTCAGAAGCTCCCAATGATCCGAGACTCTAGAGGGCTCACAGGGAAGATCCCTAAGGCAATGCTTTAGCTGCAGCCATTGAAAATACAACGATCCCTGTAGCCCAAACTCCTCCTGCAACTCCTCAAAAGATTTCCATACCTTCCCTTTAATTAGCTGCCCGACGGTCCAGATGCCACAATCCTGCCAAGCCTTCCATGCAAAAGATTGACGCCCAATCTTCAACTGAGGATTAAACCAAATTGGGGATCTGGTCGAGACTCCGCCTCCTACAGCTAATCTTGAATCTAACATAAGAAAAGCTTGTTGCGTGGCCTGAAGTATTTTTAGATTCTTCCCATGCCCGGGCAGATACATACCGACTAAGTACGAAGGGATGGGCGCTACCCACCTTTCTTCCAAATCCACCCAAACAGGCCTTTGAGTCTCCTCTCTGTTAGCTAGCCATTTAGTTCCGTGCTTCAGCAATAAAGCAGTATGGTACCACCTAAAGTCAGGAAACTGCACCCCCCCCCCTCCTGCTTACTCGCTTTCAACTTATTCAGCTCAATTCTAGGGGGCTTTCCCTGTCACAGAAAATTTGTAAAAACATGCTCAAGCGACTTGAAAAAATGTATAGGAAACGCTAAAGGGATCATCTCCAAAATGTAATTTATTTTGGGAGCTAACACCATTTTGATAGAGTCCAATCTTCCCCACCAGGACAAATGCAGGGGAGACCATTGCAATGTGAAAGCCTGGACCATTTCCTTTAAGGATTTAACATTCAAATCTACCGTCTCCTCCAACGAGGGCCCATACTGAACCCCAAGATACTTTATAGCTCGTGCCTCCCACCTAAAGGGGTATTGCGCCACCGAAGAAGAAAAAGTCCCTATATTCATTGGGAATGCTATGGACTTATCCCAATTGATTTTGTAGCCCGATAAAGACAAATACTGCCCAATTAAATCCAGGACCACCCCTATAGAACCAGGTTGCAGGAACAACAAAAGGTCATCCGCATAAGCTGAAAGCTTTATTTGCAGCCCAGCCACCTCTATTCCCCGCATCTCAGGCGATTGTCACACTAGAATAGCTAGAGGCTCTAATGCCAGGTTAAATAAAAGAGGAGATAAGGGGCAACCCTGCCTCGTGCCTCTGTTCAACGGAAAAGACCCAGATAGGGAACCATTGACCAGGATTCGAGCCGACGGGGAGGAGTATAGCACCTGTATCATCCTAATGAACTGGTCCCCAACACCGAACCAACTAAGCACTTGTGTTAAGAAACCCCACTCCAAGCGGTCAAAAGCTTTCTCAGCATCGACTGAAAGCCCAACTAGAGGTTCTTGCCGACCCTCCGCGGCCGCCATTAGATTTAAAAGGAGGCGCGCATTATCCGCAGTTGACCGCCCAGGAATAAACCCACACTGATCCGGGTGAATAATATCGGGGACAACCTTAACCAACCTATGAGCTAAGATTGAAACGAAAATTTTGTAGTCTGCATTTAATAAGGATATCGGGCGGTAATTTCCAACCTTATGGGGATCCCTACCCGGTTTTTCCAACACTACTATCGTTGCTTCACTAAAGGACCCTGTTAGGGGGGCTCGCTCCTGGAGTTCCTGAAAGTATATAAGTAAATACGGGAGGATATCATCCGCAAATGTTTGATAGAATTCTACTGGGAGAGCATCCGGCCCGGCCGCTTTCCCCCCCTTCATACTCAGGATAGCCTCTCTTATCTCCATAACCGACAATGGCCCATCGAGCTCCTCTGCCTGACTAGGCTTTAGCACTGGATGGGATACACGACCGAAAAGCTCATGAAACGCTTCAGCACTGGAGACCGCTTCTGAAGAGTATAAGGTCCTATAAAAGGCCTGAAAACAGCCTGCAATGTCTGCATCCTTCGAAAGAAGGCCCCTCTTTTCATCCTGAATGGCTTCTATTCTATTTTTAGAGACACGGGGCTTTAAGGTACGTGCCAACAGTTGCCCTGCCTTATTACTATCACAATAATACTTCCCTTGGGAACTACGGATCAATCTACTTGCTTCAGCGCTAACAATATCATTGTATTGGTATCTGAGCCTCTGCAGACGGATAAGGATGCTCGGATCGGTCCTAGATACCAGAAGTCTCTCTCCCGCAAGTATTTGAGCCTCCAACTCCACGAGTTTCGCCTTCCTCAGTCATCCAACCCTAATTTTGTACCTTGTAATTACATCCCGAATGACAGCTTTGAAGGCCTCCCACCAAGCCCAAGCCGGAGTCTCCGAGAGGGAGTTCATTGCAGAATACTCTTTTGCTGCTTTCCTAATCTCATCACAGAACTCCGGCTCCTGCAGGAATTCCCTGGGAAAATACCAAGCGCATCCTCCCTGGGCACAATCAGCAAAGTCCAAAGTGAGATTCACAGCAGCGTGATCAGAGATATGCATACCAGAAATACCAGCCTGCGTCACCTCCGAGATTAAAGTTCTAGATATCAAAAAATAATCTATTCGGGAGTGAGACTTGTGAGGTAAAGAGAAAAAAGTAAACTGCCGTTCTTTGGGGTACCATAGCCGCCAAATATCAGAAAGACCACATTCCTGTATATTGGAGTGCAGTACTAGAGCCGCTCTACTTTGCCTCTGGGGACGATAAGGCTGGCGATCCAACAAAGGATCATTAACCATGTTGAAATCTTCCCCAATTATCCACTCTACCGAATCCCATACTTTCACCTCCTCTGCTACTACCTTGAAGAAATGAACATCATCCTGATTAGGTCCATACACATTCATAATGGCAAGGGTACGATTACCTATCTTTAACATCACCTTGGACCACCTACCCTCAGTGTCCGACCTAGTTTGCAAGATTTGCGGAGCTAAAGCTTTGCTAACCAATATGGCAACCCCATTTTTCCTGGCCACCGCAGGGGAGTGCCCTGCTAGAATATATTTCCCCAGGCTTAATTTTTCCGTTTCAGAAGTCGACAGATGCGTTTCCTGTAGCAATACAACATCTGCCGACTCATGCTTACAGTACACTCAAATTTTTTTCCTCTTGATTGGATTACTTATTCCTTTAACATTCAGAGATACAAACTTAACAGGCTTCATGGGACAAGAGTGTCATATTGGAAAGGGCTATGATGAGTAACATTAGGACTAAGGCAGCAGCTTTCAAAATAGCACAACACTAGATCACAGGGAGACATACTTGCCCTCCTTAATAGAGGTACCAACAGGTGAACCATCTCAAGCAAGATTACCACTTCCTCCCGCCCCTAACAAGAGCCTATGCCCCCTTACGTAACATTGACAATAACAAGAAAACAACCCTGTTAAATTAGTTCCATAATGTTAGTTGTTCATTCCCCCCCCTACGTTGCTTGTTTCTTAAACATATTACCCCTCGAGTCTCATTAGAAAGAAGGAAACCCTTCTCCCCCTTCCCCTCCATAACATCCAAACCATCCCACCTCCCACACACACCCATCCTCACACATACACACAAAACCGACCATTCCCAACCCCCTCCCTAACACCCACAAAATAAAACAGGTCTTCCACTATTACACTTAACATTAACATTACACAGGGCCCCTCCTTCCACAGTCCAACACAGGTCCAATGCCAGCACCCTCATCGCTCTGGGCCACCAGGCAGGGTCAACTGGAATGAAAACGTACACCCAAAATGGGCCCATGGACCGACTAGGCCCAACTGACACAAGGTCAACGCCTAGAAAGCAGGCGAGAGGAAAGGGTCCTGCAGCCCACTTGACCGTGGTAGCGCAGAACTCTCAGGATCAAGGGCCTCGGATACCTCTGCTGAGGGCTAGCCTGCGAGGGCACCCTGTGCGCCCTATCAATCTCAAGGGGTTGAGCGAACTTTAGTTGAAAAATCTTAGGGAGGGTTCGCTCCAGAAATTCCACAGGGTTAGGCCCTTCCGCACCCTCCGGTATGCCCAGAATTCTTAAGTTGTTCCGCCGTGCTCTATTACTTTGGTCCTCCAAACTCCACTCAAGAGCGTCAATCCGCTTGCTATTCTTAGTCACCTGCCGTAGCTGTGCCTCGTGAGATGCCATTTTGAGATCCATTTCCTCCACTCTAGACACAAGGGCCGCCACTTGCACTTTAAGTTCCTTCAGTTTGAGCACGTCTGCTTGGACCGCAGTTAGAGTCTCGCCGTTAGCAGTCACCAACTCCCTTACTGCTCTTATTTCCCGCAAGACCTCCTGCATGCCATCACCGCTCCCCCGATCGCTTAGCGGCTTCTGTGGCGAGGGCGGGTCGGGCTTCGGTCTTTTACTCGCCGGGTTCATCCTCGCTCCGAATTCGAGCCTGGTGGGCTTACTTGCCGCCATCTCCCACTTCTTTACCACCGATGAGAGGCACAAATCGTATAAGAGAACAGTGAGGGGGCCAAATATAAGGCAGGATTTAGCGGAGGGTGAGAGTTATGCGGCCATCTTAGCTTGCTGCAGGCTCCGCCCCCAGTCTTCCGCCATTTCCATTCTAGTCATCTTAGTTGGATTTTTAGTTATCATAGATTGCGGGTATACCATGGAGTTTTCTATATGTATTATTTTTTTGTAGCCTCATTTTAGTTGGGTGGTAATTCTGTTGCTTTTCCGAGTATTTGGTTTCAGTTGTTTGTGAGTATAGTTGGGTCAGTTGAGACCATCTCTAGGTTCGGTATGATGTCATCTAGGAAGCTGTCTTTATTGAAATGTCTGAATCGTCGAGGAGTTTGTTATTGTTTTGTCTGGGGTATCGTGGATTTGAGGGGGAGAGAAAAGATAACAAGACTGTGGTCAGTCCAGGGCATGGTGTGCATTTGTAGTGTGTGAAGGGGGCTTGTGTGGATTGGGAGGATGGGGGTGAAGATTAGGTCAAGGGTTGTTGCCCTTGTGCGTGGGGGATGTTTCATTTTGTACGAGGTACATAGATGCCATGGCTGCAAGGAAGGTGTTAGCCATTTTAGATTGCAGGGAAGGGAGGTTGAGGTCTTTGTTGGTTTTGGAATTGTTTATTACATTTTCTAGAATGCTGTAGAATGATGGATAGGTCATTGGTTGAGATGGTAGGAGTTATGTAGCTGAGTATGATGGTTAGTTGGATATTCGTTATGATGATGGTGTCCATTTCTTCAGTGCTTGCTGATGATAGGGGGCAGAAGTGGAGATGTGCTTTGGTTAGAAGCAATACTCCCCCTACTCTTCAGTTGTTCCTTGGACAGTGGAAAAGTGAGAAGCCTTCTGGTCTGAGCTGGTTGAGAAGGATGTTATCAGTGTCAGAGAGCCAGGTCTCGGTTACACAGAGAATGTCCAGTTGATATTCTGTGAGCAGGTCATTGATGATGTGAATTTTATTTCTTATTGATCTTGTATTGATTAGTACACATCTGTGTTGATACCCTGATATTTGTAGTGATGGGGGAGGGGGTGGAGGTGGAGGTTGGTATTCCTATGATTTGTCTGGTTGTGTGTTGCTGGTATTGATTGAGGCAGGTGATTATTGGATAGTAAATGTGGAGGGCATAGGGGAGACATTGGGGGGTGGGGAGGGTATTGTGTGCTGTGGCCAGGAGGATACGCCTGAGTATTGTGTATAGGGTTATGTATACGGATAGCATGTTAGGCTTTTTAATGGGCTGGGTTTGAATAGTTTTTTTCTTATTGTTTCCTCTTGGCGATGGGGCAGTATGGGCAGAGGGGTAGTCTGTGCTTCAGGTGGGGAGATGCGGGGAAAATTGCAGGGCAAAGGGTTCCTTTGGAACAAGGAGGGGGGTATGTCTGGAGGCAGTGGAAGGGCTTAGGGGTACAGATCCTTTCCAGGGGATGAGAACAGGGCACTATGGGGGGATATGAGGGTAAGGGGGTGGGTGGGGTTACCTACATGGATCCAGCCAGTGGTACTGGGTTACCATGGCTGGGTTGCAGAACATCTCCCACTAGTGTGCACAGGGCAGGGTTTCCTGGGCCCTTGGTGCAAGGCCATGGGTGCCAGGGCACCCCTGTGAGTGGGGCAGAGAGTATGGCGGGTGGTGGGCAGCGGAGGTTGGAATTTTCAGTTCTGGGGGATACAGTTGGGAGAATTCCTGGGACACTGGCAGGCAAGGACCATCATACATGAACTGGGGTCCCTCTTTGGATGCAGTGTCTGGCGGGCCTTCTTCTTTTTCTTGTCCACAGGCTATTCCAGAGCAGTCCATTGGAGGGGAAGTGTGTGAGCGGACCTGCATGGAGTTGGACAGATTGGTAATGCAGCAGCCGCAGACAGTGATAGTGGACCAGGATGTTCAGGCTCCTGAAGACGCTCATCAGAGGTCTCCATCGGCAAGTGATCTTACTACTTCAGGGGTGGATCCAGAGGGGAACCGGTGGTGTCGGGTGTTGGAAAAAAGTCAAAGGTAAAGTGTAAGCACTCTCACAGATGCCGGCATGCATCCACTTTGTCGTTGTTCTCTACCTCGTCAGATGCATCTTCAGCAGCGTCCCTGGTTAAGGAGGCTGCACTCTTAGAACAGAAGAAGGGCGCATCTAATTTAGTGACACACGTGGAGCTTTGGGAAGGGGTTCCATGGAAATTACAGCATAGGATAAAACAGTGAAGGTACATTGATATTTTTTGGTTGTTAGAAGGATGGAAGCGGTCGGGTGAGAGTTCAAGAAGCAGAAGGAGAAAGAAAAAGCTGGCAGATTGCGGAAAGTTTCCAGGAATACCTTCAATTGGACGAGAGCCTTTCTTAGACTGGCCAGTATGTGGGGCCATTATTTTCCCAGCCAGTACGAGGAGCTACTGGCATATGGGGATGCCATCCTTGTGGTGTCCCAAGATCATGAAGGCTGGACCTGGCTGAACTATGATGAGGACCTTTGGGACATGATGGAGGAGAATGTCCAGTTGTCATGGGGTAGGAAGGAGTCAACCTGTGGCTCACGCAGACATCTGCCAAGCGCATGTCAGTGGGGAGCAGAATGGGAGTTGCCAGGGGCAGAATCCAAGGGGCCTCGAGGGATAGTCAGTCCTTTCGGAACATGGTAGCCAGGGTTGAGTCTGCGAAACCAAGCGCAGGAAATTTGGACATTTGTTGGCGTTTCAACAAGTCATCTTGTCTTTTCCCGGTTCGCAAGTTCTGGCATGCCTGTTCCCTTTGTGGGAGTGGGCATGCAGCAATTAAAAGCAGCCATAAAGGTGTGGTGGGAGCCCCGCCATCCAGCAAGTGATCCACACTTACTACACCTGTCCCCAACTCCTGTGAGAGTGAAGGCCATGCAGCCATGGCTGTGGGCTTATGGGGAGGTGGGAAGAAGGAGGCAACTGTTAGAGTGGTTTGAGTTTGGATTTCACATTCCCTTTAAGGGGTGCGTGCGGTGTGGGATACTTCAGCGCCTAATGCCGCATCAGCATGATACCTCGCAGAGCTAGTGAAAAGGAAGATTGTGGTTGAGTGTGCATTGGGCAGGATCGTGGGACCTTTTAAGGAACCTCCTTTTTGGCCGTTTGTTATCTCCCCCTTGGGGGTGATACCGAAGAAAGACCCAGGCCAGTTCAGACTCATTCACAACTTATCCTGCCCGGTCGGGGACTCAGTGAATGATCATATACCTCATGAGCTTTGTACCGGTCGTTATGTGTCTTTTGACAGCGCGATGGTGCTGGTGCAGCAATGCGGAGCAGGGGCCTGTATGGCATAGGTGGACATAGAGTCCGCTTTACACCTCCTGCCAGTGCACCCTTCCGTGTTTCAGTTATTGAGTTTTCAGTTTGATGGCACGTATTTCAATAAGTGCATGCCCATGGGTTGTGCTATTTCATGCACATACTTTGAGTTGTTCAGCAGTTTTTTGCACTGGGTGATAGAGCAGAAAATGGGGTGGACTAGCTTAGTGCACTATTTGGATGTTTTTTTGTTTGTGGGCCCAGCACATTTGGATACTTGTGCGACGTTACTGAGGACCTTTTCGGAGATGGTGTCTGATTTTGGGGTCCTGCTGGCGGTGGGCTAGACAGTAGGCCCGGTCTCACGCTTAACCTTTTTAGGGATAGAAATCGACTCCATGGTGCTAGAGGTACAGTTGCCACCTAAGAAGGTGGATGCCTTGCAAAGTTTGGTAGCGCAGGTGAGCTCGTTGCGGAAAGTGGCATTGCATGTTATTCAATCGCTAGTGGACCATCTCAATTTCGCGTGTCGGGTTATGCCAATGGGGTGCCCCCTTTCCAGGCTTTTTGCATTGGCTATGGCGGGGGTATGTAAGCTTCACCATTTCATTCGGATTTCTCAGGGCATGTGGGAAGACTTGTGCATGAGGGATGCTTTTATGGCCGATTATAATGGCTGCTCTGTCTTGCAATTAGAGGAAGTCTCTAATGCGGAGTTACAGTTGTTTTCCAATGTGGTTGGGGGTCAAGGTTTCAGACTTTATTGCCAGGGGGCTTGGCTGGAGACCTGGTATGTTTCAGGATTAA
Source organism: Ichthyophis bannanicus (assembly GCA_033557465.1). Taxonomy (NCBI): domain Eukaryota; kingdom Metazoa; phylum Chordata; class Amphibia; order Gymnophiona; family Ichthyophiidae; genus Ichthyophis; species Ichthyophis bannanicus. The sequence goes on from CM066033.1 coordinate 608,178,879, forward strand.
CACGCAACATCACCTTTTTGGAGTTGTTTCCCATTGTCGTTGCCTTGGCAGTGTGGCCCCAGCAGTTACAGAATAAGAGGGTGTTTTTTTGGTGCGACAATGCAGCAGTGGTTGAGGCCATTAATAGACAATCTCCCAAATGTCCGCAGGTCACGACTCTGATGCGAGTATTTGTCCTTTATTGCCTGCAACTCAATGTGACGGCTAGAGCACAACATATACCAGGTGCACTCAACAGTATAGCTGATTCGCTATCTCATTTCCAATGGTCACAGTTTCGGCGGTTGGTTCCAGAAGCATATGCAATGGTGACGAGGGTGCCCGCACACCCTTGGCAGGTTGGAACTCAGAGATGATGACACTGTTGCAGTCTTCAGTGGCACCGGCGACGTGGCAATCTTACCTGCTGGGCTATAGAAAGGTGGGTGAGTTACTGTCAGCTTTGGGTTGGTCGGGGGATAGGTTTCCGGACGAACTGCTAGGGATGTTTGTCATGTGGACCAAGTCCAAGGGCTGGTCCAGAGCAGTTATAAGTACGTCCTTGTCCGGTTTTTCATTTTTTCAGCATGGTAGCTGGTTGGGGTAATCCGCGGGCCTAATTTGTGGTACAGCATTTGTTGACAGGCTGGGAGAGAGGGGCCATGGTTAATAGAGACTGGTGGTGCCCTGTGCATCATGATATATTAGCCTGCATGTGGAAGGCTTTGCCCGAGGTCACAGCCTCTACGTACAAGACACTGTTGTTGGGCAACCTTTTTGCTTGCTTCCTTTGGAGAATTTAGAGTGAGCGAGCTGGGTCCACACTTGGGGAAGGCGGGTGGAGCTGGGGGTTTAAATAGGAAATATGCGACAGTGGGTCAGTCGTGGGTCCGCATCCTAACACACCGATCTAAGATGGATCAGACTGCTAGGGATGAGTGGGTAGTGTTATGTAGGGTGGAGCGGCTTCCTCCCTGTCCAATACAGAACTTTATCTTTATCTTTATTTAAAAACTTATTATACCGCCTAAACCTGAAAGGCATACAGCGGTGTACAATAAAAACAGGAGACTACTGGAGAAACAGAAAAGAACGCCAATTATTCACAAAAAGAGACAGCAAAGAAAAGAAATAGGAAAACAGAAAATGCAGAAAGGGGGAAGAAGACCAATCAACTGTGAGCAGGAGGGGAAGGGATGTCAAAAGCAGTACAAAAGAGGTGAGTCTTGAGAGAGGCCTTAAAAGTGCAGAAAGATCATTCCAGACGTAAAGCTAAGGGGAGGGAATTCCAAAGGCGGGGGCCGAGGAAAAAGAAAGCGGAAGAGCGTGTCGATTCAAGACGAGCCCTAGAAGGAGGTGGAAGAAAAAGACGGTTAGCGTGAATCGACCGAAGAGTTCTGGAGGGACAGTGAAAGTGGACCAAGTCAGAGAGATAAAGAGGAACACCAGTGTGCAAAGCCCTATGAACGAAAATCAGAATCTTATATTGAATACGGAAAGGAATAGGCAACCAGTGTAAACGGATGAGAAGAGGAGTGATATGAGCTGAATGAGAGGAGTTGGTCAAAAGATGGGCAGTGGTATGGTGGACCAGTTGAAGACGACGAAGCTGAGAAAGAGGAAGGCCAGCCAGAGAGGCGTTACAATAGTCTAGACGAGAAACAACGAGAGAAAGAAGAAGTGTGGTCAAAGAGGAGAAAGAAAGGAAAGGTTGGACAGCGCGAAGTCGCCGCAGTGTATAGAAGGAATGCTGAACAATAGAGGAAATGTGATCTTTAAAAGTTAAAGCCGAGTCCAAGGTGACACCAAGATATCGCATAGATGAAACGAGAGGAATAGGTCCAGCAGATAGAGAAGGGGTGAGGGTGGGAATGGGGGCACCGGCAGTGAACCAGATAGCGGAAGTCTTAGACAAATTGACATGCAGAAAGTTCTCAGAAAACCAAGAAGAAACAGCAGAAAGACAGACGTTGAGGGGACCAATATCAGGGGTAAGAGGGCAAGTGTGGTAGAGGAGGATGATATCATCTGCATAATAGTACGCAGAGATACCGTGCTGCTGGATAAGTAAAGCAAGGGGGGCCAGAAAAATGTTAAACAACAGAGGGGCTAACACAGAACCCTGAGGGACACCACAAGGCAGAAGTGAAGGAGAAGACGAATTAGAGCCTGAGAGAACTGAGAACGACCGCTCGAAAAGAAACGAGTGAAACCAGCGAAGAACCGAACCAGAAAGACCAATAGAACGAAGCCTTAGGAGAAGGGTATGGTGATCAACGATATCGAAAGCAGCAGAGAGGTCAAGTGAGACAGCCAAAGAGATAGAACCGTGATCGTGGGCAACGTGCAATTCGTTAAGAAAAGAAATGAGAATAGCTTCAGTACTGTGCCCAGGATGAAAACCAGATTGGCGGGGGTGAAGAACCAAAGAATCCTCTAAGTGTGAAGATAGCTGAGAGAAAACAAACCTTTCGAGAAGCTTAGAGAGGAAAGGGAGATTAGAGATAGGACGCCAATTAGAAGGAGAAGAAGGATCTAGAGAGGGTTTCTTCAAAAGAGGACGTATAAGAGCGTGCTTCCAGTGGGAGGGGAAGGTACCGGATGAAAGACTGGTGTTAAAGATAGAGAGAGCGAAAGGAAGCAGAGCCAGTGAGGACTCGGTGAGCCAGTGAGAGGGAATAGGATCGGAAGGGCAACTTGCAGGCTTATATCACCTGTGGTTCCGGGTCAGAGGGCTGGTTGCTGCAGGATGAGGATTTGTGTCCGCTGATGCAGTTCCAGTTCATGGCTGTGATGAGTTTGGTATTGCAGAACATAGGCTGTGACGAGCATCAATTTGCATTGCATTCATTCCGAATTGAGGCTGCCACCAGTGCAGCTTCAGCTGGCTTGGGTGAAACCGTAATCCAGCAAATAGACAGATGGTGGTCTGGGGCATATGCGAGATATGTGTGCCCCTAAGGGGAGGGTGACTTATATACCTGCTCCAGGCACTAATAGACATATGAAAAGTGCTTGTTTTGTTGGGCAAACATCTGGAGGGTGTGGAGAAGGAGGTGCACTCATATGCCCTTTATTTTACATTTTGACAACGAACACTGATGGGGAATGAGGGCTCATATTTTCATTTTACCATGCCTCTGGATGTCCCATATGCAACTTTGCTTGTGATGGTCATCCCCATTCATGGTTTCATAGCAGGGACGTCTATATAGATACCGGCACGGTCATCCATGTTGGGGGCATCTATGTTTTTAAAATTGGGCCGAAACACAGACAACCCAGGTGTTTTTCTGCATGATCTTGTAGGGCTGGTGCCTGTTCAGAAACTAAAACCTGACCCAAACAGAATGGCTTCCTGTTTCAAGTTGGGGCTGTTCTGAACCAAACAAAATGGAATCCTTTTCTGCTCTAACTCAGCTTGAAACCAGCAAATCAAGCAATTCTGCAAGGTTATGCACCAGACAGCAGAGCTATTGTTTATGACTATGTGCTAAAGAACTCACTCTCATCCAGAGAATGTGCCACTGGGCCTAGGATTTGCAACAATGTATGCACCTGCATACCAGCACCTGACCACTGTTACAGGATTTGCTGAAGATTAAATACAGTATCTGAGACCAGCCAATCATCGTGCCGTGACGAGGAGGTCAGGATAAAGAATTTTACACAGTGCTTGGAGGGATGAGAGGACTACACACTTTTAGATACCTTTCAGCTCTGCCATTTTTTCTACCCTGCAAGTGCTTTGCTTGCTAGCCTGTCTCTTTCTAAAAGATAGTGTGCTAAGTACAAGAACAAACTTTGGGAAGGAGTTAATCTTTCCCACAGACCTGAAGCTTGGTGTTATCACATGGCTTAGCTCTACTGCCTGTAGCTGACGGATCTCTGCCATACTTTGGACCGTGCCATTCCTGAGACGACTTCTTGGACCCAGCCACAAGGGTTCTGGCAAGAGCTAAGGTACTGGTCCTCCAGCAACTCCACCGAAGAACTGGCCAGATGCAACGGACCCACGCGACACGTCACCATGTAAGCATCCTCCAAATATATCCCATGATATGTTGTACTGTACCCCATGATACCCACCCTGCCTGTATTTTAACCCTTAATGTAATGTATTGTAATGTATTTTCTTTTATGGCACCAGAGTTATAGAATTCTATTCCTGAAGACTTAAAAACTCAGGAAGACCTTAAGAACTTTCGCAAATCTTTAAAGACTTACTTATTTATAGAATCATTTGGTGAAATAACTTAAATTAACTATTATGTATATTTAATTTCACTATGATATAGTATTATAACATACTGTTTGGTTTTGTATTTATATTGTAATGTATCATTTTTGTTTTCCCATACCCTCAATATATAAGCCTTTGTTGTTTTGTCAACCACTTTGATTGAAGGATAAGGTGGTATACAAAACTGGTTAAATAAATAAAATAAATAAATTGTAACCTGATGTTATGTATTGTAATGTAATGCATTGTAACCTGATGCCCAATGTAATGTAGGTTTTTTTAAAATTAAGTTTTAATCAGTTATACACCAACTAAAGATACAAGACAATCGGAAACAAATAATCAATTATACAAGATCATCGATCATAAGGAAACAAAAAATGATACAGTCCACATCACTGGAATTCGGCAATGGAACTTAACACAATAAATGAAAAAGAATATTAGGAAACTAAGGCACAAGCCCACCTAATAGGAGGCAAAATCAATAACTGAGCACCCTGAACAACTCAACCAGTCTTTCTGTCAGCAATAAATTTCTCCAAATGTGATACATCGGTAAAGGTATAAGAGGCACCGGCATAGTTTACAACACATTTACAGGGAAACCTAAGAAAAAAAGTAGCACCCAGCTGTAGGACCTGAGGCTTAAGAGCTAAAAAAAGCCTCTGCCTAAGCTGGGTGCTTCATGCAATATCCGGAAAGATATTAATAGTGTGGCCACAAAATTTAGACGTTTTATATTTGAAGAAAGCTTTGAGTATTCGTTGCTTAACATCTAAAGATTTCAAGATCACCAACAAAGTAGCCCGAGTATTTATCACATCTGTGGAGTCCTCCAAAAAGGCCGTCAGGTTAGAAATCGAAGGTTCAATCACATCCAAATCTCCTTCAACTGAGGACACCTTTTTCACAGCAGAGGAAATATAATACAATTGAGATAACTCAACTGAATCACTCAAAAACAGAACTTCTCTAAAATACTTATCTAAAAAGTTTCTGGGAGCTAAAAGAGAAGTCTGCGGAAAATTTAAAAAACGCAAATTATAAAGACAAAAAGAATTTTCTAAAGATTCCACTTTACTATGTAAGATCAAAGAATCCTTGATACCAGCCACGTTTGCAGAATGCAACGGGATAACCTGGGATTCAAGTTTAATACGAGCTGCATCAACATAAGAAACCTTATCATCAAGTTGCTTCAAAGAAGCAACTGTTTCATCCGAAAAAACACATAGGGAACTTAAAGTGGAAGTCATTTTGTCATCAATAGTTTTAAGGGCTCCCCAAAGATCTTTTAAAGTTACCTCAGAGTCGGGGGAAGGGTAGGAAGTCCCGAAGAACCTCCAGCCCAAACTAGATGCACAAGTTTAGGAAACAAAATCTCTACAATACCATGACTGACCTTATCGGAGGACCCCACAGAAGAGAAAGGCTTCCTAACCGAAAGGGGCAGAGGAGGAGGGGACCTCCCACCAGAACTGAGGGAGGCCCCTTCAGGGGAAGACTGTACAACCGGCAGTGGCACTAGATGTTTATCCATAGGACTGACAGAAGGCTTATCTGCTGTCACATCCGATGTTTTGCCCCCAGCTTTTGCCTTCCGTTTCCCCATCATATAACTCAAAAGAAGAGAAACACAGGAAAACTAGACGTTGAACTCCAATCACCGAAATGTCACCGAAGGGGCGCCAAAAGGGTGTGTCTCGCCCCTTTGGCCACGCCCCTTCGGAACACGCCCCGCGGACACGCTCCGCGGTCTCGCAGACAAATACAATATATAGGGGAGACAGAAGGGCCTTATTGAGGGTTGTCCCGCCGCTGCCTGCCCGATGGTAGATTGAAGGAAGTGGTTTTCAGCAGCAGGTTCACAGTGGCAGCAGTCTCCGGGGCGTAATAACAGACCCCCAATACCTCCAACACAGCCACACCGAATCCGCAGAAGCAGCTGTGGGGCTCACAGTTATAGCCAACAGGGTCCTCTCAGGAAATCAGGTTGTCCCGCCGCTGCCTGCCCGATGGTAGAGGGAAGGAAGCGGTTTCCAGCAGCAGGTTCACAGTGGCAGCAGTCTCCGGGCCTTAATAACAGACCCCCAATACCTCCAACACAGCCACACCGAATCCGCAGAAGCAGCTGTGGGGCTCACAGTTATAGCCAACAGGGTCCTCTCAGGAAATCAGGTTGTCCCGCCGCTGCCTGCCCGATGGTAGAGGGAAGGAAGCGGTTTCCAGCAGCAGGTTCACAGTGGCAGCAGTCTCCGGGCCTTAATAACAGACCCCCAATACCTCCAACACAGCCACACCGAATCCGCAGAAGCAGCTGTGGGGCTCACAGTTATAGCCAACAGGGTCCTCTCAGGAAATCAGGTTGTCCCGCCGCTGCCTGCCCGATGGTAGAGGGAAGGAAGCGGTTTCCAGCAGCAGGTTCACAGTGGCAGCAGTCTCCGGGCCTTAATAACAGACCCCCAATACCTCCAACACAGCCACACCGAATCCCCAATGTAATGTAGTTTTAAATAGAAATGCACAGTAGTACTATTAGTAGTAATGGGAGACAACCAACCTGGTTTTGCCCTAACTAGAATTTTGCTCTGTGTGTTTTTTTGTCTTGATTAGATTGTAAGCTCTAACAAGAAGGGACCGTCACTCTTATATGCCTGTACAGCGCTGCGTATGGTAGCGCTTTATAAATGTTAAATAGTAGTAGTAGTAGTAGTAGTAGTAGTGACTGAGCCAGGTCTAAGTGGAAGTGGGCTGGAGGGGCGGGGGGGGGGGGATGTGTTTAATGGCTGTGTTTTACAGATCGCAGCTGGATTTCTTCTCTTGCAGATGGCAGTCCTCGCTCTGGGGTGTGGTGGATGCTGGGCCACTCTTTTATGTACTGGGTCGGGTAATGGGCCTTGGCATGACCTTTGGGCCAACATCTTAGGATAGCACCTGCAGGTCTCCAGCTGGTGTGGATGGGAGAACATGGCATGCACTGGACTCTCTTGTTACCGTTAATCAGTGCTCTAGCCAGGCAAGTGCCACTGCCCACGGGACTTCTTATACATTTGGGAGGCAATGACCTCTCAGCTTGGACTTGCAAGCAGCTCACTAATGCAGCACAGTGACTATACTGCCATTTATGAGTTATTGCCAGGGTTACCATCATATGGTCAGATATTATCCCAAGGCCTGCTTGTAGTCTCAGCGTCAATGGTCCCGAGGCCTTGAGAAGGTGAACCACCAGATAGGGGGTGGGTTCAGCAGATGGGTGGAGTTCATGTGCAGCACCCGTGGGTGAAGGTGGGCTGCGTAGGTTTGTACCTTGCAAATAGAGTACATTTGTCTTCTGTGGGACAAGATCTCCTGTTGAATGACTGGCAGGAGGCCTTGGAGGCAGCTACCCGGGGGGCTCAGAATATTGCAGCTGACTTCGTTATGGGGGGGGGGGAGTGCGGCACGAGGATAGCAGAGATTACCTTGTGCCAGTGGGGAATTTTGAGCCAACAGGCGCTGTGACAGTGTGGCCTAATAACTTGTGGGAAGAGCTAAGGGAGTGCAGCTCCTGGTGGGGGAGAGGATGGGAGGAGGTCTCTGTGGGGATCTTCGCCCAGAGATGGGAGGTAAGGGGCCAGCCTTTGCTAATAATATGGTGAGGTTGGTGGTAGTGGCAAAGGGGGGGGGGGCGTGGTTCAAGGGTGGATGATGCGCCACTTTGCTAATAATATGGCTGGTGGAGGATTGGCATCATCTGGTTGGAGGTGAAAAATGAACATGTTTTGACGTTATTACTGTTGGCTCAGGTCGGTTAATGAAGTTTTTGTTAATAAAGCTGAGATCATGTTTGTTTACCAATAATGGGGTGTTGTCTTTTCTGAGGGAGGGACGAGGATGAGGTTGGGGTGGGAAGGGGAGGTTGGAAATGTAGGGGAGCACTCGGGCAGAGCAGGTGTCTGAGTTACCCAGGATTATATGTCCTTGTGTTCTTAGCACCAGAATAGTCTTTCTTTGCCTTAACTGAATGGAAGACTTCTCGGAAAGCCCCAACAGTTAACAAAGAGGTCCTTGTAGTTCATTTTGAAAATTACTGCAAGGTAACTTCAAAACAATTGCACAGTTTAGTAAATAGAGCTCAGAACCAAAATTAAAAATCACAGAGAAGGACAAATTGTCAGAAATATAAAGAATTCGTACAGTACTTCACTATAAAAAGATAACTAAAATAAATATTGTACAAATGAAAATGCATTACAGAATCTCATTTACTGATTGTAATTATTCTAATTTTGAATGAGGAATAGCCAAGGCAAGGAAACTCAGGAGTTCACATTATCATTATAGCTCAGTAAAGGAAGAAGTGAGAAATGAGTTGGCCACTGAAATGAAGAATAAAAAATCCTTGAAAAATCATAGAAAAAACTGTACTACTACAACTTCAACATCATATTGATACAAATGCTCCATTCATCCCCCACCAATATGGATTCAGATGTAATCACGGTGTGGAAACACTACTTTCAGCCTTCAACTCAGTGCCACACAATATTTTACTGCAACACCTCCATTCACTTAGCCTCTCAAGCACAACTCTAAAATGGTTAATATCTTATCTCGACAACCACAAGCAACAAGTCACAATGGCAGAATAACAATCAGCCTCATTCACCCAGCAGCGGGGAGTACCTCAAGGCTCAGCCCTCTCAGTTCTCTTGTTCAACATCTTCCTTCAACGCATCTGTGCTATAATCTAATCTTACAATGTCTTATACCATATCTATGCAGACAATGTGATGCTGTATGTACAAATCTCCAGTACTAAATCTCGTTACACATCCCTATCAGCTATAAAGCTGTTGTGCAATGGCTTTCGGAGAGCAATCTCTTCATGAATCACAACAAAACAGAAGTCATCATAGTCTCTAGAGACTCAAACTACACCACTCTATCCAACATCTCAATAGCAAGAGCTCAATAGAAAGTACCATCCCAAGTGCCATACCTCGGCATAACCCTTGACCAGCACCTAACCGTTCAACCGCACATTAACACCATTGAGTCCATATATCATAAAATGAAAGCCATCTAGCACCTCAGGCCACTACTCGACTACCAAAACTACCGCACATTCTTCCAAGCCCTCATTGCCTCTCACCTCAATTATTGCAACATCCTCTTACAGGGACTGCTGAACTACATTCTTCACTTTCTGCAACTGACTCAGAACATCTCTGCTCATATCCTCTGCATTGCTATCCCATCCACCCACATTACTCCTATTCTCCAACAATTATACTAACTACCTGTAAAAGCAAGGACTACTACTACCACTACTACTGAACATTTGTATAGTGCTACAAGACGTGCACAGCGCTGCACAGACACATGTAAAAGACAGTCCCTGCTCATCAGAGCTTACAATCTAGTCAAGACAGTCAACACAGGAGATGTAGACATAGAATATGTCTAGGGGGAATAGTAAGGAAACACAAAGGGGCCAATTCAGGAAAGGACGGTTAGCCCTGGCAAAAATGTGCACATCAGAAATGGGCATTTCCCAGTGATGATTCCATAGGTGCATATATGAACGCACCCATGCCTACAGAATGGCCCAGAAGATGTATCCACACCTACACGTATATTGAACCCCATTGGGCATGCATGCCCTGCATGTGTCAACACATGCAGGGCGTGCATGTGTTGACACATGTGTTGACACCTGCGAGCTCTCCCTGGAGGGATAGAGCTGGCTCCCGCCGCTGCAGCAAGACCGCCTCCACCGGATCCATCTGCCCAATCGGGGCCCACGCCGGTGATTTAAAAGAAGGGCGCCAGCCCCTTTCCATCCTGCGAGCTCTCCCTGGAAGAATAGAGCTGGCTCCCACCGCCACAGCAAGACCACCTCCACCGGATCCATCTGCCCAATCGGGGCCCGCGCCGGTGATTTAAAAGAAGGGCGCCAGCCTGCAGAAGCCCCTTTCCATCCTGCGAGCTCTCCCTGGAGGGATAGAGCCGGCTCCCACTGCCACAGCAAGACCACCTCCACTGGATCCATCTGCCCAATCGGGGCCTGCGTGGTGATTTAAAAGAAGGGCGCCAGCCTGCAGCAGCCCCTTTCCATCCTGCGAGCTCTCCCTGGAGGGATAGAGCCGGCTCCCACCGCCGCAGCAAGACCGCCTCTACCGGATCCATCTGCCCAATCGGGGCCCGCGCCGGTGATTTAAAAGAAAGGCGCCAGCCTGCAGCAGCCCCTTTCCATCCTGCAAGCTCTCCCTGGAGGGATAGAGCTGGCTCCCACCGCCGCAGCAAGACCGCCTCCACCAGATCCATCTTCCCAATCGGGGCCCGCGCCGGTGATTTAAAAGAAGGGCACCAGCCTGCAGCAGCCCCTTTCCATCCTGCGAGCTCTCCCTGGAGGGATAGAGCTGGCTCCCACCGCCGCAGCAAGACCGCCTCCACCGGATCCATCTGCCCAATCGGGGCCCGCACCGATGATTTAAAAGAAGGGCGCCAAACGGCGCCCCCGTGCCTGAGGGCCTTGCCAGAGGGCCCTTTGGCATGGCCCTTAGGCGCAGCACGAGAGGCAACGCCCAACGGAAACCCTTAACTACACCTATTACTTGCCAGATCTGCCTTAATATCCCAACCCTACACCAGCAGAGCGTATGACCTGAATGAAAAGTCAGACAGACTTTCTCACGATGTCTTCCCAACAACGACACCTTCCAAGCGCCACAACCAGGACTTTCACAGCTTGAGTCACCTGGTCCTGTTTAAGGCCCTACTGTCCTCGACTGACCCCCCATACTTCACCGCAGTACCATTGCGGTCTACTGATGTTTTGAAGCAGTATGAATCCTCTACCGGATCACAAGGTAACCATCTGTTTAAAAGAGGACTGTCCCGTTGCAACAAAGTAAAAATGTAAGTGAATGCTAAATAACATTGTAATTGTGCGAGCATTAGTCATTATTAGTTCACTTTGATCTTTCTCAACAGCCTGTATTTAAAAGGTTCTCCAGATTGCCTAAAGCTATATTGATAACCTCCACCTAATACTTTGTTATTTGACCCTTTACCAAATACCTATTTGTCCAACTACTCTCACCACCACAAGTCCCATTTCCCACACACTCACACTCATCCTGAGTACCACTCGTCTCCACTAAGCAACTCAGGAACGTGTCCAGATGGCTCTATTCTTATCACTAGTGGCCATCTTCCTCACTTCGGTGCTCCCCAGCATATCGCATGCTCTCAATCCCTGCACTAACTACATTCCAATACTCCACAGCACTGGAAGGAGATGGGCTGAAAACCCCTACCACACCACATCAAGAACCACTAATACATTTCATCAGCACTTACTCCACATCCCCCTACAGAATATAAAGAAGAATCAATCCGAGAAGCACCAGCCCCAACAGCCCATGAAATGCGCACTCATAAACGCCAGGTCAACTCGCACAAAATGGCCAGCAATCACTGACCTGATAACACTCTATGATCTTGATATCCTAATGATCACTGAGACATGGCTGACCGACTGCGACAATGTAATGATCAACCAGATGATGCCAGATGGTTTCTCACTTTTTGCCTGCCACAGAGCCAACCAGAAGGGAGGAGGAACACTCATCCTTGCTAAGACAAAACTACAATTTAAACTAAATGACTCCACCACTTCAACCCATCTGGACACGATCAACATATCAAATGACCATTGTACCATCAACCTACTCTACCGGGCCCCAACATCATCACCGGAAGACTTACTAACAATAATTAACCTTGCCTGCAATTCAAGCAACCCACGCTCTGCAAATTGGTTGTTGGGAGACTTCAACCTCCCCTCCCTACAAAACACACAAGCAAAAACATTCCTTGAAGCACTAGATGAGCTGGGCTGTAAACAGATCGTTGATTCTCCCACACACAAGAAGGGGAGTATCTTAGACCTGATTTTTGCCCCTAAGTCCGAAGTCGAAACCATCCAGCATCTACTGATATCTATAATGCCAGTACCCTGCTCCACCCATAACTTGCTTAGATTTCACATACCTGTCACCCTCAGCCGCATGAACAGCAGCAAAATGCATGCCCCCCCCCCCCCCCGCTAGAACTCCAACAACACGCTTTCGACCCTTTGTCAAAGATGAAATCCTGGAGAAGCTACTCCCTCTCCTCACCGATACAACCCGTGACCCAGATGAGATGGTAGCCAACTGGAACAGCAGCCTCCGCACCGTAGCCCACCTCCCCCCTATCAACAAGAAGTCAAGGAGACATGAACAGGCACCATGGTACTCCAAAGAACTACGAACATCACTTCTTCATCTACGCAAACTAGAGAGACAGTGGCGCAGAACCCGATCTACTGAAGCACATTGTGCATACAACTCCCACCTGTTAATACATAGGGAGAAAATAATGGAAAAGAGGAAGCAGCACCACACAGATATTCTAAAACAGTCTTTAAATAAATCACATGACCTGTTCAATATTGTAAAATCTTTAATAGGTGACCCAGCTCTAGCACATCCGCATATGCCCCAACCACAGGACTACTCTGACTACCTTCAATCAAAGATGATCCAGACCAGTATTAACTCAACCTCCTCCAACATCATCAACATGCACACGGTGCCACAGCCAACACCATTCCTCAAATTTTGCGAAGTATCGACCAAAGAAATTGAGGACACCATTGTTGCAATCAACCTTACCATGGCACCCAACGATCCCTGCCCAGCCAATTGGATAAAGGAGCTACGATGCAACCTCAGCTACACTCTGTGCAAAATACTAAACCAATCATTATCAACAGGATCCTTCCCTCAGAATCTCAAACACACATCAATCAGGCCTCTGCTAAAAAACAGTAAACTTGACCCATCCAAAGTCGAATCCTACAGACCAATCTCCAGTATTCCCCTACTTGCCAAGATCTTCGAGAAGACTGTTCTGCGTCAGATCCAACAGCACGTCGACACTGAAGCACCCCTCGACCCATCTCAACATGGATTTAGGGAAGCACATGGCGTGGACACCATCCTAACGACCCTCTTCAACGACTTAATCGCAGGTCTTGACAACATACACCAAGGATTCGTGCTTATCTTCATGGACATTGCAGCCGCATTCGACTCAGTGAACCATGAGATTCTGCTACAACGGCTCCAAGATAAAGGCATACAAGGCACCGCTCTACAATAGTGCAAATCCTACCTGACTAACAGGTGGCAACAAGTTAAGACGGGTACCTTGACATCAGAGCCTTTCCTTCAGAAGCAGGGGGTACCCCAAGAGTCAACCTTATCAGCACTGTTTTTTAACATTTACATGCAGTTCATCTGCACCTTGATCCGCTCCTTAAACGTGCATTGCCTTGCCTATGCAGATGACATTCTGCTATACATCCCATTCAGGATCGACCGGCCCAACTTTTCACCCATTACAAGATGCTTTGAAATAGTTGCAGACTGGCTTCTCACCCAAAACTTACGAATTAACCACGGTAAAACTGATGTTCTCTTCATCACGAGAAATCAGAAGTTCACCCCACCTCCAGCACTCCAAGTTAAAAATGCCGAGCTCAAAACAAAAACCACAATTCGCTATCTAGGCATCACACTAGATCAGCGACTTGACATGATAACTCATGTGAAAAACGTTGCAAAAGCTGTATATCATAAGATTGGAACATTACGCCATCTTTGCCCACTCCTGGACTTCACTGACTACCGGACTATATTTCAAGCCCTAGTTATCCCACATCTGGACTTCGCCAACATCATTCTCCATGGGCTTCCACAGTCAACCCTAAATCCATTCCAACTTGCCATGAACTCAGCTGCTAGAATACTTGTAGGCGCATCAAGATCAGAAGACATTACGCCTGTGATGAAGGAGCTCCATTGGCTACCCCTACAAGCTTGAATCCTCTACAAGGCGCTTGTCATGACATTCAAAGCACTGAGGAACCAGCCCCCCTCACCCATCAGTAAATTAATCAACAGCATGCCAGATAACAGGAACAGAAGATCTGCAATGTGGAATGCATTAGAAATACCCAAGATAATGACAAAATGCCTAAAGGTAACAGCCAATAGGGCCTTTTCGGTTTATGCACCCACAGCCTGGAATGCCCTTCCTTCCAAAATCCGATCTATCACAAGCCTTACCCCATTTAGAAAAGCGATAAAACACCACCTATTCCTCAAACACTACCTAGAAGGCAACCCAGAGAAACATGTAATAGGCCCCCCGACCCCCTTCCATATCTGCACCAATACTCTAAGCCAACAAGAGAATGGATAATCAACGCTTCCTTTGGCCTAAACCAGTCCTATCAATCCTACTCAATGGTGAATATTCTGTAACTTTGTAAAATATGCTGTAAATAGTTCTCACCCAAGTTCTCTCCAAGTTATCTACCCTGTTCATTGTTCATTGTAAGCACAATGTGTTTTTGTTGCATTGTACCATTGTTCTGTTCACTGTAAACCGCACTGATCTTAATAGCGCGGTATATAAGAATGCTAAATAAAATAAATAAATAAATAAATAACACCAAAAACATGTCCTCCTGTCATCTTTTCAAACTACCACTCTGATGTATGTGCTCTGCTCATCTACACCTGCACCTGAGTCTGGTGAGTCCGCAGTCCATGTGCCCACCTGCACTGTAGTACACATGCTACAGGAAACAGGATGGGATGGTGCTCCCCAGCCACTGTAGGCAAATCCAGACCACAGAGGAGCAACACTGGCAATGAGGCAGTCAAATTTCTCAGAGCAGGAGACCCACCCAATTCAGCCATGGACTTGTTTCATTATTGCCATTAGCATGTAGCTTTGTTATGCGAGTTGTAGGGGTTTTTATGTGACTGATTGTGATTTGTCCCTGTGCAGCAGTGGTACCTTTTAGATATCAGTACTTTTCAAGCATAGAGTTGTCAGGTCAATGCTGACTCCTGGTGACCCTACAGCCTCTGGCTCCTTGGCACTGTTTGAGCAAGGGTCAGCTGCCAGCAAATTCAAACCTCTGATGTCTGTTCCTGGGCAGATGTGTTCCCCCACTTGGCTATACCACTGCTCCCATATTGGATTGACAGGAATGAGTCCCACTGCCTATGGTGCTCTTTATGCTCATGTGGTCCCACAAGTGCTTTCTGCACATGCCCCAGCAACAACCTCATCCCATCTGGCATACATGTCCACACCTGCCAGGAGGGGACACTGCAGGCCTGCAACCCCACAGTTCCCCACAGCACAGGAGGGCAGGGCAGAGGTGGCTAAGGCTGAACCCTGCCAGGAGAGTTCATTGGAAGAGGAGGCGGAGGCTGCCTTGATGGAAGAAGGGGAGCTGAGTGGGGAGGTGAGGGTCAGTGGGGCAGACAAGTGAGCAGCTGATGGGGAATCCCTGGAGGAGAGGGAGCTGAGGGATGAGATGTCACCCACAGAGGACAGGAGTCATGGGGAGGAGGGGGTGATGGGAGTGGGGAGGAGGAGGTTGGAGTGACAGCAGTGGGGTGAGGAGAAGGGAGGTGCTAGGGGGGCTGTTGGAGGAGGCTGGGGATGGGAGTAGGATGGGATTTGTGGAAGGGATGGTGATGGCCCAGGGGAGGAGGGGCTGTGTGAGGATGGTGAAGGATGGGAGTGTGCCTGGAGGGAGGGTGGGGAAGGGGGTGGGCTGGAGGTTGGGGGAGCAGATAGGTGGACGAGACAGCAGTTGCTGGCCACCTCCGCACCAGCCATGGTGCAAGACCCTGCAACAAGCTGGAGAGCTCAGAGCGTTCTGTGCTACAAGGCCTTGCTGCCCTGGCCAGGCCACTGGACCTCCTCATGCTGCACATAGAGGGCATGCAAGCGGAGCTTCATGCCCTGATGCAGAAGGGGTTCCACATCACAGAGGCATCTACCTCCCCTCCAGGCCCTCCAGCTGGTGGGGAGGAGGGCCAGTAGTCTGCCAGGGTCATGAAGTCAGGGCTCCCAGCACACCACGTCTGCCATGTGGTGGCTATGTACACCCCAGGATGTGTACGTGGCTGAACATGCATCCATGTCAGGTCTGACCTGCACATTCCCAATTTCTTTTGGAAGGGCCTGATGTAAAGGCAATGTGATGTGTGTACATATACCAATAAATGGCTGTGTGTTTGGAATATGCTGGTCTCACTGCTCTGCTCAATTGGGGCCACATGGGGCATTGCAGCATGCACATCAGAGTGCTTTGGGTTGGACAGTCAGAAGTGCAAATCATCCAATGGCGGGACATTGCCATGCACTGTATGAGTGAGGGGGGCATGGGCATCGGGCAGGGCACTGTGTGGGCCTGGTGAGTATGAGGGGAGGGAGGGTCTGTGTATGCACAGCCAGGGCAGATGCTATGGTGTCTGGCCCTCCCTGCAACTTATAACTCAGTGCCACCTCCCTCATTACTATTAATGCCCCCCTCTCATGTATACTACCCTCCAACCCTCTACTTCACCCACATTAGCTCCATTCTAACCCCCTCCTTCATCTCTTCAGCTCATATCCAGCCCCCCCCCTCATGTCTGCTCCCTCCCAGCTGTCTTCCTCCCCTCTTTTCAGCTCCCTTCCAGTCCTCATATTCCCCCGTGTCAGCTCCCTTCAAGGCCCTCCCTTCCCTCCAGTAACTGCTGTCGCTAGCCGCCCGCCCACCCCTCCCCCTCACTGATATCCTCGCTGCTCTCTCAGCAGCTCAAGTTGTCATACCGTGACCCTGCCAGATTAGAAACTGCTGGACCGTAGTGCCTCTATATGTGATAGTATGAATTTCCAGTTGCACATGAGAAAGAGGAAATGCTTGTTCCTGCTGGAAACGCTGTGGTCCAACAGTGTACATGATGGCGGAGGCACGGGAAAAGAGATGTGTTCTCGTGGCTCACTCAGAGGTGAATCAGCAAGGGGAGCAGCTAGCAATGGCAACCCTGACATTGGCATCCCTCTGTGGTGTATACCTGGCTCACTGGATAGTGACAGCCCTGCATATAGCATGTGGATCATTGGAGCACTGGGCAGAGCAGGGTGGATGGCAGCTGCACATGACCCTGCCTGTGGGAGTTGAGGATATGGGGGGGGGGGGGTTGGAGTGGACGTGCAGGGTAGGTGGCTCCTTGGAATGATCAATGGGTACTATGGGAATGGCAGCATGGAGATAACATTGATTTCTCAGGCCACCCTCCCCCCCCAACCACATCCTTCCCTCCCTGTACCTCTTCTCCCCTCCCCCTGCCCTTGTCAGGTAGCTCCCCTTCCATCATGCATAGTGTTTGCACCAGGTTCTGGCAGGACACAAATCTCCCCCTGTAGGCCTGTCCACGGGGCACCTGTGGGGCAACAATGTCATCATCATTGTCCTCTGGAGGATTTAGTCCCAATTGAGCCATGGACTTGTTTTATTATTGCCATTTGCATGTAGTTTTGTTATATGTAAAGATTTTTCTGTGACTTATTGTGATTTGACCCGGTGCAGCTGTGGTACCTTTTAGGTATCATCACTTTTCATGCATAGAGTGACAGTTCAGTGCTGACTCCTGGTGTCTCTTCAGCCTCTGACTCCTTGGCATTGTTTGAGCAGGGGTCAGGTGCCAGTGGGATTCAAACTTCTGATATGTTGATTCCTGGACAGATATGTTCCCCACTTGACTATACCACCACTCCCATAATGGATTGACAGGAATGAGTCCCACTGCCTATGGTGCTCTTTATGCTCATGTGACCCCACAAGTGCTTTCCACACATGCCTCAGCAATATCCTCATCCCACCCCTGCATACCTGTCCACACCTGTCAGCGGGGGACACTGCCAGCCTGCAACTCCACAGTTCCCTGTTTTGTGATACCTTGGGCAGGCTTGTGTGAGCATGCATAGTGTAATCTCTGTGTCCCATTACCTAGTAGCCAGTTACCAGAGATGACTTCACCCTCAAAGGCGGCATGTATCACAGACTGTTTGAGTATGTAGGAGTCATGGCAGGATCCTGGGTATCATGCCACAACATCTGTAATCTCAGCCTGCGCATAACAGACCTGCATATTCATGGCCTTCCTGTTGCGGTATTGGCCTCATGCTGTCATGGTGGCTTGGGGGCCACATGCATACAGTCTATGGCCCCTAGGAATGATGGAAATCCAGCCACCTCGTGGAACTGCACCATCACCTGTTCCCTCTGCTGTGGTATTAGTGGTATGGCAATGTAGTTTGCAGCACGTCCCACAAAATCACCCAATAACTGAATGATGCATCTTGATACAGCTACCTGGTTGAGGCAAACCTGTTCCCAGTAAGCCAAGAGCTGTGAGCACCTTCTCATGGGCAGGCACAGCTTTCTGTCTAAGGGTGAGGGCAGCAAGGTGGGTCTCAGGCTCCTGGCACAGGTGGTTGCACAGTCAAACCATTATCTGGTCATACACAGTTCATCAGTCAGGTCCAGGTACTGATTCCTCAGCCTGGATATGGGTGCCTACATGATGCCTTCTGTCATTCCTAGACAGTGCTCTGCAGCAGGACCATAGCAAACCATGAGTTGATCTCCTCCATGCTCATGTCCTCTACAGGGCACCACAGTCACTCCCACCTGCAGCGAATTGTGCAAAAACATTGTGTGAGGGTGGGTGTATGGATGTGTACATCAGCAGCCATGGCCATGTTCTTGTACAGACACAGGCATCACTGCTTAGCCCTCTGTGCCTTAAAGATAGGGAAGGTTTCTCCTTGCCTATCTTTAAGGCACAGGGACTAAGCGGGTAGCATCGAAAATCGCTGCTGCCTGTTTAGCCTTGGCTGTTCCGAGTGTGTTCAGTCAAACCCAGATTTTTCACTTCTGTTGCCACGGAAGTGAAAATCCGGGTTAAGGGGGTCGATGGGCAGGCTATGCACCGACATGGCGCATAGCCTGCCTAGATGAAAATTAGGCCCGTCATCTTTATGCCTTTTCCTTCAAGTTGGTTTCAGCGTCTGAGCATGCTGAGTGTGTTTCCTGCAGAAGCACTCTAATGGAGTTTGATATTACAGAAGAATCCAAGTTATCAATGTCCCTGTTTAATGTACACTGCTAAATTTAAGTTACAACGTAAACCACTTTGACTGAAATGATAAAGTGGTATAAAAAAACCTCTTAAATATCTTTATCTTTATTTAAAACTTAATATACCGCCCACACACAAGGTACCAAAGCGGTTTACAATTTAAATACTGCTAGGAAAAGGAAAACAGAACGCCAGCATTCAGATAGGAAAGAGACAGAAGAGGGCTAGCAAGTTAAAGAGAGGGACAGTGAAAAAGGAAATAAATAAATTACACACATAGTCAAAAGTCTGAACACACGCCTTCTTCTTTGTATTCTGCTGTAAGTGAAAAGCCAGCTAATCTGTAACTGCAAATGAAATATAAAGGAGGGGTACTATATGATAGTGTAAGTAGATATTAATTAAGAAAAAAAAGCTGTGAACATAAACAAATGCTAATGAGAAGCTGTGGGTCTGTCCTTGGAAATGGGGTATCAGGGAATCTCACAGTTTGGGGTACTGCATTTATCATCTCCAAAATTGATTTGTTTTTAATTGCTGCTAAAGCTTTGCATACCATGGAGACGCGATGTGCACTGAATTGTCTGAATGACATCAAAGCAGGACATTTCTTTGCAGAGGAGAAAAGCTCTTCTGAGTTATGAAAACTGAGCAGTCATCAGGCTGTGAAATCTGATGAGCACAATGGGAATCCACTGTGGGTGAGCTTGCACCAGCCAGCATTTTTGTGGCAAAATTAATTTGACTTCAAGTATTTTTCATTCTCATTTTTGTCCCCAAGGAGGAACTAAGCAAAAGGGAAATATCTTGAGCAAATGAAAAACAAAGTGAGAATAAAGTAACTGATAAAATCAGATGAAACAAAGATATTACAACAAAATCACGATGTACTTTTACATTAGATCTGTGGAGGACATTTTCAAAGCCATTTTCAAACATAAATATTGATCTAGAGGATACTTTTGTATAGATAATCGAGCTTGGAAACTGAATGCTTAGGTCCATGCGTTCAAAATGGCACTAGTATTTTACAAAAGACTTGCTAATTGTGGAACTTTTTTTAAAATATATATGATGCTGGCAAAGAAGCATATTCGGTATATCTTCTGCCATGAATAACAGGATAAAGGCTGTAGATGTCTATGTGTATATGTATATATGTATAAGTATATATATATGTGTGTGTGTGTAGGTGTGTGTATGTATGTATATGGGGGCAGGGGGAGAAAGAAAAAGAGAGAGAGGTTAGTGAAAGAGAAGGGGGCAAATCCTTTTGGTGACTGAGTAATATAAGTGAACAGACATTGGACGTCTATGGTGAATACTCCTGTTGCTTAGCAAGAACTCTGAGGGGGGGGGGGCTTATTTTGTTGTCAGTGCTCTAGAGGAAGGAGGTCGGAATGAAGTGGCCACTGCTATGGAGGAAAATTCTTGGCTGCTGAGTTGATGTAGGGTAGTACTGATTAAAAAAGTAGCCTTTAGGAGGGATACAGGAGGGATTTAGGGGATTATCTTCTTGAATTCCCTTTTGTTTATTTCCCTCTCCCAACTGAAATCAAATCAAGATAGGTTTGATAATTTTGAAAGGTGGCATAAAAAAGATGTTAAACAAATAAATAAGATAACAACCTCTGCAGTTAATTGGTGGCATGTAAATGTATACATTTGCAAAATACAAGTTTTAAAATACAAACCTTCTGTTGATTTCTCCCACATGTAGGCTTGGAAAATGGCTCCTCCCGCTGTTCATGGACACATATTCACAAGCACTCCTGAAGTTTTTTATATGTATTTTAGAAAAAGCTCCATGTCCTATTTGCAGGCTCTATATACTATCTAGAATATGCCTTCATAAATATCCCTTGTTTTAGAAAAGAAGACTAAATAACTGCCGCTATGGTTAAATGTTGAGGTGAAAGAGGCTATTAAAGCCCAAAAGACCTCCTGCAAAAAATGGAAAGTGGATCAAAATGAAGAATATAGGAAGGAGAATAAGCATTGGCAAGTTAAGATGTAAAGCATTAACAAGCCAGACCATAAGATAATGTGAAAAGAAGTTTGCCAGAGGCAAAAACTCAAAATAAAACTTTCAGGGTCAGAGTTACTGAGGGTAGGTAACAGCAACACTGGGGTTCACACAGGAATCACATTGTCTGCTGTGATTTGAACAGGTCCAGCTCTCCAGAAGGGGTATGGGAATGAGGATTTGGGTGCTTGGGGAGGAATGAGGATTAAGAGCAGAGTGGGGATGGAGAAGCAGGGATTCAGCAATTGGAAGGGGGAGGGATTGGGGTGAGTATAGAGATTTGGGAATTGGGTGGGAGAGTGGGGAGAAAATAGGAATTCTTAGATGGGGGAAAAGCTAGGAGAACCTTCAGCCTGGGGTCTCTACTCTTAACTCTCCATTACCTCAGGTACACATATAGATTGTGAGCCCTTCGGAGACGAGGGAATATATCCAGTACTTGCTTGTATTGTTTGTAAACCACTCAAATGCCTTTCAGCCTGGGCGATATATCAAGAAATTAAATAAAGATAAAGATAAAGCCTTATGTCCTGCCCCTCTTCCCCAAGATTTTGTTAACTAAATTCAACAATCATGATCATCTCATCACCACCCCCATAGCAATCCTGTAATAATGCAAATTTGTACTAGATCCAAACCAAATTCCCCATACAAAACATTGGAAAATATTTTTATTTTTGTCAGACTATATTATCAAATGGTCACCCAATATCATTACCAGGCTTCACATTCAGCTCACTTTGAGCACAGAGCTGGGAAGAGAAAAAAAGCGCCAACAGAACCACACCCTTATATATATATATGGCAACCCATACTATGGAACTCCTCGCAGACCAAAATACATCCAAACGCAAAACAATCCTGGAATAAGGCTTAAATAAGAGACATCTAATAAATTTCCATATTGAGACCCATTGGTTGAACAGTCTTTAAGTGAAAAATCCAAGATTGTTCTGTATGGTTAAGCTAATGCTCTCGATCATCACCCTGAATAGAAAGGGGTACATGATCTATAAAATGCCATTTTCAACTGTAAAAAACCTATGATTACAGTCAATGTGATCTTGCACCATTGGTGTTGAGACCATCATGGTTTTCAATTTGGACTGGTGTTCATATAAGTAGCCCTTCAAAGTGTGTCTGGTCCGACCTAGATAGCAAAGTCCACAGGGGCATACTATCATGTATACCACGGATGTAGTTAAACGGTTCATGGTAACCAATTAGTATAAATTCTACCAGTGGGGAGAAATGTCCATTGGTGATCCTCTAATGTGCCCTCACAGAACTCACACTCACCACACTTAAAGTGTCCCAAAGAGTCACTGCTACTGGGCAATGGAGTCAATCAATTACGCACCATTAAATCCCAAATATTGGACCCCCTGGAAAATGAAAACAAAATGTCATTGCAAAAACATGGGCAGATGGATAGCATATCCCAAAATGTCATGATCAAAGTCACTACTTCCAAGTTTTGATCCATATAATGCAACACACAAGCAATATGGTCTTCAATAACTGGACTGGCAGGCAGCAGAAATCATTATCGATGTGCCCAATGGGCATGTTTATAAGCCTGCCAGATCACATTATTAGGATAGCCCTGATGTATAAAATGCTCATACAATAAACTGCTCATACAATAAAGATCTCTTTTTTATTTGGATGGAGACTGTACCACACTTAGGGGTATGCTTACTAAACCGTCTTAATGTTACTGGCGCTAGTTGCAGCGTTAATGTGAAGAATGACATATATGGTAGTGGGCAGTTCGGCGGCAAGGTAGCAAGAATCTGTATCGTGTGATAGAGGGCACCTTGGCTCATTAACATGCGGTAACCTTAAGTCCATGCCAGCGCTGTGCTAGAAGCTATAGAGATGTAGCCCACTGGTTATGGCAATGACTGTAGAGGCAGAGGTCATGAGTTCAATCCCATGGTAGTGTTAGTTAATAAGGATGTCTGAGGGATTCCCTTTTAATTTGAATCAGTGCTGCCAGCAAAAACACCCTCACAGTGCCGTAACCTAAGGTGCCTCATAAGGCGCCCCATAGGGCACATTATAAAGTGCCCTATTCGCCAAGGCACCTTATAATGTGCCCTATAGGGTGCTTATAGGGCACTTTATAGTTAAGGTTTATAACCAGGTTATTAACCACCCTCACAGTTCCATAACCTTAAGGCGCTTTATAGGGTGCCTTAAGGTTACAGAACTGTGAGGGTGGTTTTGCTGGCAGCACTGATGTAAATTAAAAGGAAACATCTCAGAGAGCCTTAATAAAGAACACCACTGTGGGATTGAACCCATGACCTCTGCATCCACAGTCACTGCAATAGCCAGGGGGCTACAGATTCTAACACAGTGCTGGTTGGCAACAAAAGACTGCAGGTCACCACACAAACTGTCTGCTGTGGTTACCAGGATAGGGTATACTCACTCTTACCCATGATGCACTGCACATGCAGATCAGCAGTCTACATCTGATCACAAGATGGGGTATGCACCTCCACAGCACCTTGGCTTGGTAGGGGGAACTGAACGCCTGTGTTACTGGCACAGAGTAGCTACAGACCGTGACATTGTTCCTGTGCTCACCCTGAGGGCAAGGTAGGGTGCAGCACCTGACTTGGTTGAGATAGGCTGTGTGTGAGGATAGATTTTTGGCTTTGGATAAGTCAGGAATTACAATAGAGGTGACTTCCCTCCCTTCCTGAGGGGATTCTGCTTAAGGGGGTAAGTTGAGTATACAATCCAGGAGTTTATAGACTGCAGTTGGAGAAGTGCTGCAAACAATTGACATTTTGGCAATATTTGAAAGTAATCCCAAGGGAAATGCTGAAGGAGAACTTCAAACGGCTACTTGCTGCCCCGGTTTCTGATGAGACCTGCTTAGTTTGATTTCTAATCTCCCTGAGAGGGATAGGTGTATTGGAGAAATCCTTTTCCTTATGGCTTTAAATGCTTGTACAGAAATTGGAGGATCCTGTTAAAGCAATTGGGGATTTGAAGTTGGATATGACTGAGGTAACATGATATGTATCAGTTTTAGAAGAGAAGGCAGTATGCCATGCTAAAGAGGGGGGGGGGGGGGGCCTTGATATTCAAAGGATTTTAGCTCCTACCTGAGAGTTATGGGCCCAGTATTCAAAGGCATTTACATGGTTTACAGATGTGTAAACTGTGTAAATGCCTCTAAGCAGGATATTCAGCGACACTAACATGGTTACAGCCACTGAATATCCACAGGGATTGCCGCTATACACCCCAATGCTAACTGCTTAGCATATGAGCGTTCTGGGGAAGATACCCATCAATAAATGGTCAGAGGCGATATTGAGCCGCTGCCTAGTTAGCAACCCAGGGGTAAAGATAGACTTGGCAAAAGCTGGCCTATCTTTACCTAAAGGAGCTAACCTGGCAGTGGCTCAATATAGCTTTTGACAGGTTAGCTTCTGGGCTGTGTGTCTGACTCAGATATTGAATGACAATGGCTGGATATAGTTTAGTGTTCAATGGTGATGGCTAGGTGCTGTAATCATACTAGCCGCCTCTGATGAATATCAGGCCCTATGCTCCTAAACTGGCCTCTATGAAAATTTACTAGGGCTACGTGCCTAAAAATTTCTTAAAATTTCACTAAACTCCTAAATTTAGGAGCATAAAAAGTGGATGGCAACAGGAGCAGATTTAAGGTGGGGGGAAAAGTTAGGAGCATAGCAATGATTTTCAGCACTGTTGTTTGTTGTTAAGTTCCATCGAGTCGGTGTTGACTCATGGTGAACTTCTGGATAGTTGTCCTAATTTGTGTTCAGTCTTCAGTCAGGTGGCTTATTGTTGACAGACTGGTACCCATAGCTGCTGTTAATGTATCGATCCATCTCATTGCTGGCCTTCCTCTTTTACATTTACCTTCTATCTTGCCAAACATGATGTCTTTCTCTAATGATATCTCTCTTCGGATGATGTGTCCAAAGTATGAAAGTCGAAGTCTTGTCATCTGAGCCTCTAAAGAAAGCTTAGGTTTGATCTCCTCTAGTACTGACTGGTTTGTTCTTCAGGCAGTCCATGGTATACACAGTATTCACCACCAGCGCCATAACTCAAAGTCGTCAATTTTCTTCCTGTCTATCTTTTTCACTGTCCAGCTTTCACATCCATATGATGTTATTGAAAATACTATGGCTTGAACAAGTCAAATCTTTGTATGGAGAAAGACATCTCTGCTCTTGAGAATCTTGTCTAGGTCTTTCATAGCCATTCTGCCAAGAGCAATGTGTCCCATTGGGAGCAGGGCAAGTTCCTCCTCCACGACCATCCTGCAGAGCAGGTGGGTCTCGGCCTCAGAGAAGTTCACCTGCCTGGTTACCATTTTCCGATGCTCTGAGCGGTGGAGGGAGTGGGAATTACTGTATCTTGTTTCCTGTTGCACATGAACAACTGTGCAGTTGGACATGTTCTCGGCATGTCACGAGTTACACGTGTAACTTAAACATCAATGCAACAAAAAGCATTGGAGGTGGAGGAGTGGCCTAGTGGTTGGGGCAAAGTACTTCAGGCCAGAAGGTCAGGGGTTCAAATCCCACTAGAGGACAGCAACCTTGGGCTGGAAGGACTAGGGTTTCCAGTCCCACAGGTGCTCCTTGTAGTCTTGGGCAAGCCACTTAACCCTCCATAGCACATGTTCCCTGTAAAATAGTCATCTCCAAGTTATAATGCCCTGTTCAATGTAATTTCAGTTTGTTCAATGTAAACCACACTGATGCAGAATAGCACAGTATATAAGAAAATATAAATAAATAGCACAGTGAACACAGTTTCTGCATGTCTCAGGCTAGATGTGCTACTTAAATGTAACCAGAACACCACTGTGTGGGAGTTACATGTTTTCCGGCTAGACATACAACTCTGTATTCTGTTCTGCAGTTACACGTCTACCCTTGCACATTCGGAATTGTGTCTACATTTTGAATGTGCACATTTTAGGCATACACATCAGCTCTGCACGTCTTGATCAGAAGAGGGCCCAGTGTGAATTCTATGGATAGGGAAACGGGGGATGCTGTGGGATCAGTTGCAGCTTGCCATTGGGACCCGATGCAGAGTAGACCGGTCCCCAGACATAGTTGTGCAGCACTTGGGTGGCAATGATTTAGTATCGACCAAGAGCATAGTCTGGATCATAAAGATGATGAGGGACCTTCAAAAATGGAGCATGGCTAGACGGCTGGACGGCATCAAAAGGAGCAGAAAGAAGCTCAACACAGAAGTAGGCAAATTCATGCAGGCTCTGGGAGTGGTGGTAGTTAGACATGAGGGCATTATCGCAGGGGCTGCAGCAGTGTTTAGTGAGAACAGGGGGCACCTCAATGACATTAGGATGGATGTCTTCATTGAGGGCCTGCGGAGGGCCATCGGCTTGGTTCTTACTGTGGGGGTTGGGCAGTCACTCTTCTGGTGGTGGGACCTCACTGATTCAAGGGGAGTACCACCAAAAGGGGCGGGGCACAGGTACCAGGGCCGCATGCCTGGAGCTCATTAGCAGGAGGTCAGATACCAGAGAAGGGGTACCTAGGCTTGGATACAAGATTTAGTAAAACAGAAAGGCAACCTCAGGTGCTGACACAAGATGGTCAGTAGCGGGGGAAAGGGAACCCCACTGGGCCATGGAGCATGCCCAGAGGAGGGTGAATAGGTACTGAAAATGTATGGTACTCCCTGTGGGGTAGGGGTGGAGGGTGTCCTGGTTCGTTAATGGTTGTCTGTTCTTGTAACTAAAGTTTTGGTTAAGGTGTAATAGGTTGGAAGCTGTGGCCTGTTTATTCCCACAAATAAAGTTGTTCTGTGTAAAGGCTTGTGGTGTTGAGTTGTCATTAGTTGGAAGGGGAAGGGTTGGTGGGAGCAAGAAGGGTAAAGAAGGGTAAAGGAGACCGGACAACGTCCAGCATGCCCTGGTTATGCAAGACCGACTGCGGAGGGGTCAACCCATAACTGGACTGGTGGACTGGTGGACTGGTGGCCTGGGAGGCTGGCGAGGGACCCTGCGGGTTAAACAGCAGGACGTAAGGGCCAACCCCCTCTCTTTGGAACAGGCCAGGCAAGGCCCTCTCTTCACACCCACAGCAGCAGGAAAAACAGGGGGGGGATAGGGAAGGGGTAGGAGGTAGAGGTGGGAGGTAGAGGTGGGACCTCACTGACTCAAGGGGAATACCACCAAAAAGGGAGGGGTGCAGGTACCAGGGCAGAGTACCTAGGGCTCAGTGGCAGGAGGTCAGGTACCAGAGAAGGGGTGCCTGTGCTCAGATGCAAGATTCAGTAAAACAGAAACTGGGTGCTGACACCGGACAGCTGGTAACAGGGGGAAGGGAACCCTGATGGGCCATGGAGCAGGCCCAGGGGAATTGGACGGTACTCAAAAGGTACGCTACTCCCTGCGGGTGAGGGGGGGGGGGAATCCCAGTACATTAATGGCTGTCTGTTCTTGTAACTAAGGTTTTGGGTAAGGTGTAATAGGTTCGAAGCTGTGGCCTGTTTATTCCCACAAATAGAGTTGGTCTGTGTAAAGACTTGTGCTGTTGAGTCATCATTACCCAGAAGGGTAAGGGTGGGGGGGAATAAGGAGGGTAAAGGAAATCGGAGAAGTTCCAACATGCCCTGGTTATGAGTGTATTGTCTGTCCAATTTCCACAGGAGAGGTATTCTATGCACTGTTTATACAGATGAAGGACCTAGAGACTCTGTTATTTTTAGGAAATAGCAATAGGGTGAATAATTTTCAAAACCATTTCCCTAGGTACCACATGGCTACCCATGATATTTGGGTAAACGTATGCACGCACAGCCTACATGAGCAGAGCTATTCCAGGAGGCAGGGCTGGGGAGGGGTTTGTACCTAGACATATACTTTTTGAAAATTCAAGCATATGTTCTTAAATTAACCCTGAAAGTTTGTGTGTACTAAAGAGCAGCTGTAAATATGCCTATTCAGGCTGTGGCTTTTAAAATTCAGCAGTGTTTGCACAGAAAAAAAGTGTGCATGGACTTTTTTACATGTGTGTACAAATATAAAATCTCCACCATAGTAACACAGTAAATGACAGCAGATAAAGACCAACATTGC
The DNA here is from genome assembly GCA_033557465.1 of Ichthyophis bannanicus. Taxonomy (NCBI): domain Eukaryota; kingdom Metazoa; phylum Chordata; class Amphibia; order Gymnophiona; family Ichthyophiidae; genus Ichthyophis; species Ichthyophis bannanicus. The sequence continues at coordinate 608,207,285 of CM066033.1, forward strand.
CCATCCAAGCTGCCTAGTAAGTTGTTTAAGGTTCTAGACCTCTGTGCCTTCTCTGAAGGGGTGTAATTACCACTCCATAGAGCCAACCCCTTTGCTACTTTGTGCATGCTATATTATGCATTTTGTTTAGAGTTGTAATTGTCACTCTGTGGATGTTATCCTATGCTTTCTGTTTGGTATGACACCCAAACTTTTCAGAAGCTCAGTGCAGTCATTTTACTGCTGTTTTGGGATAGTGTTTCATTATCATTAATGGTATAGCCAGATCTGATGTTTTGGGAGTTCCCCAAGTTAACATGGGTGGGCACGAGGATTCAAGTCTGAATCATACAGGTTATATTCTTATCAACAAATAGTGCTTTATAGTATGCCCGGCAATGTATTCTTCAGTAAATATCTGGGGGATGGGAGAGGGAAGGCACATCTGCCAAAAAGCTCTCATTCTTGGAGGAGATAGTTACTGACGCACTGTCTAGGATTTGGTAGCAGAGTTATTAATGCAGTTTTCAGTGCTCTGATTACACACAGCTATGAGTGTTATAGAAATGCTACTTGTAAACCAGTAGAACAGCTTTCATGCATCACTGGTGATGCTTTAAATATTTTAAACTCAATCACTCCTTAGCTTTCTTTCATGGAAATGGGATTGTCAAATTGAATTCTCAGACACTCAGACTCAAACATTGTGAACTTCCAAAGATGCATAAAGTACTTGTTTAAAGTTTTACATAAGAACATAAGAAATGCCATACTGGGTCCGACCAAGGTCCATCAAACCCAGTATCCTGTTTCCAACAGTGGCCAATCCAGGTCACACGTACTTGTTAAGTTCCCAAAAAAGGTACATAGGTTCCACAATGCTTGTCATAGGGTAAGCAGTGGATTTCCTGGGTCCTCTTTACTAATGGTTTATGGACCTTTCCTCCAGGAACTTGGCCAAACCTTTTTTAAACCCAGCTACACTAACAGCTTTTACTACATCTTCTGGTAATGAATTCCAGAGTTTGATTATGCGTTGAGTGAAAAAATATTTTCTCTTAATCTTAAATTAGTTTCATTGTAGCTTCATTGCATGTCCCTTAGGGGTATGTTTACTAAACGGCGCACAAGTGCGCGGCGCACAATAGCGTGTGCTAAGGTACCTTAGCACACACTAATGATGTGTTTTTGTGTCATGCACACGTGCGCGCCGCACTAACGGACCCGCTCATGTGCACGGTGCGCAAATGAGCGATAGAGGCGTGGAAAGGCTCCCGGAGGGCGGAGAAAGGCTCCCCAGGGGCGGAGAGATGGGGTCAATGGGTGGAGAGTGGGAGGGGAGAGGCTCCCCGCACAGGAGCGGAGCTGAAATTCGATTAAAAAAAATACCGTGAGTGAAAACCTCACGGTAGAGCCGATTTAAAGGGAAGAGAAACCATTTCTGTCAGCAATGTACAGCAAAACCAGGGAAACCCACAAAACGTGAGCAGTGTGATACATGTGCACGGAACAAAAAGGCAAATAAACATTAAAAATGACCCCAACAAAATATAATAAAATTATAATCTAGCTGAGCAATAGTGATAGTAATGGGAAACATCAAAAAACACTCCCAAGAAAGCCCCAAAAAATAAATATGAATTTTAGAAGGGTCTACGCTCCGTCCCCATACAAGGTGAATGATCCCACAGTGAAATAGCACTGATCAGGGTTTCCCTCTCAATTGGACAGGTTACCTATGGCATGCACTTTTCCACTACAGCAGGGTGGCCAGGTCGGAATGGGCAATTGGACAGATGCTGGGAAAGGGGATACAGAGGGCTGCAGGCGGCACATGCTGTGGTGCAGCTGGGTCACAGTGCGGACTAGGCAGATGCCTAGATGGCACTTAGGAATGCTGAAACTGAACAGCAGCCAGACAGCAACTGATGAGGGCCCAACATGGTCACAAGAGTGTTTAGCACAGTGTCACAGGGGATAGTACCCAGCAGGTACCCCCAAGAGCACGGAACATTGGCAGGCGGTGATTGGGGGACGTGCGGACAGATATGCAGGCACCCCTACCCCAGAACCTGCACCATAGGCAGCCACCTACCCGCACACAGGATGGCCTGAGACTGCGTACCACCAGCACCACCAGCAGAAGGGCATGTCAGCATGGTGGCACAGGGGTACTGGAGGTGGAGGGGGGCAGTGGCAGCTGCCCAGAGCAGACCATGGCCTAGCCCTGTGTAGGTGGGTGCAATGCACTGCAACAGACAGGCCCTGCCGGACAAACAGTCATGGTATCATCAGGGAATGCACTGTCTCTGTGGCAACACGGTGGTGCAGTGCACACAACCAGTGTGTTTGGAGACAGAAGGTCACAGATTCAAAGCCCAGCTGGGGCTCCTGCCAACCCAGTCCCCTTATTTTACCCATGAAGAAAACATGGTAGCAAAGACTGAACCATTATTGCTGAGAACATAAGCATGGGTCAAAAACCTCTATTTTACCCTACACAGCACAAACACCATAGAAATGTGCATTACCTACGGCAGAATCCCCCAAATGCAGTCCTGGAGGGCCACAAATCCATCAGGGTTTATGCTGTCTCCAATCTAAGGATGGAGCGGTACTGATGGTGGAGGTGGCAGCGGCTGGTGCTCACAGCAGACCATGGCCTAGCCCTGTCCAGGTGGTTGCAGTGCACTGCAACTAACAGGCTCTGTCGGATGTACAGTCATGGACTCCCCAAGTAACGCATCATGTCTGTGGCAACATGGTGGTGCAGTGCACACAGACAGTGTATGCAAGAACAGAAGGTCATAGGTTCAAAGCCCAGCTGGGGCTCCTGCCAATCCAGTCCACATATTTTTCCCACAACTAAACCGTGATAGTAAGGACAAACCTTTATTGCTGAGAACATACGCATGGTTAATACGCCTATATTTTGCCCCATCGAGCACAGACACCATAAACAGGCACATTACCTAGAGCAGAGTCTCCCAAATGCAGTCCTGGAGGGCCCCACACCATTCTGGTTCCATGCTGCCTCTAATAAAGATGCCTGTGCTGCATATCTATGCACCACCCCCATGGTATGCAGATGTATCTCATGCATATTCATGAGGGACAGCATGAAAACCCGAACAGTGTTTTGCACACCAGGACTGGAGTTGGGAACCTCTGCCGTAAAGCAGCAGCCAACAGGGACAGACACACCCACACCCACACCCACAGGCCCCATTGGCCAATGCCTCCTGGAGAGGCAGGACATTGGGCCCTGCGTGCATCTCCCAATACTAGCACTTGCATACCTTAGCAATGCCACCCTACACCTGGGTATACGATACACAGCTATCAAACGTTTGCTATGAGTACTGGCAGATAGAATTCCTACGTTAAGCACAGTTTGCTGATTGAGCTCCATCATAACACTCTTTCTGATGTCTGCGGTGTGTGCTTCAGGTCTGGTCTCTGACAGTGTTTACCACCCTGGGGAGTGACCCCCAACAGTATTGCGTACCATATCCATGCCTGTACTGTGCCCAGGACTGGTGTGGTGGGCAGGGCTGCTAAACTCCTCTAAAGTAGCACAATGCTGGCATCGGTGTGGGAGTGTGTGTCTGTCTATACAGTGTGTGGTGGCTGCAAACACCTTCCACAGCCCACACTGCCAGCACTGTTGCCAGTATTAGCCTGCCAATGTGCATAATGAGGAGCAAAGTACCATGGGTATAGCCCAGACAGGGTGGCCTGGCCAGGATGCATCTGCACAGGGCATAGGGCACTGGCTGGGATATTTTAGTGCCCGGCCACCACCTACACAGACAGGGTGACCTCAGTATGTCCTGCTGGGAGATCACTCTCACCCTGACTGTGCAGTGACGACAGCATGGCTAGGCACCCCCATAGTGCTATATAGTATTTCTCTCATGTGATATTTATGGGTTTCCTTTTGGGGCCCAGTCACTGATTTATCTGCTTTTGGTGGTATTCCCCTTGAGTCATAAATGGTTGTTCTAGCATTAATTGTTTATAGTAATCCATATTTATGCTGCTTGCCATTCTTTTCTATATGATTTTATCAACAAGTTTTTGCTCTCTATTTTTTATATATATTACTTTTTATTTTTTCTTTTACAATGCATGTTCATTTATTGATATATTTATATTGAAATTTTATTTGTTGTGTTTAGTATTTATATTTATATTTATTATTATATTTATTTGTACATGCTGGTCATAGTTTTTGTATTATATTTGTTCTTTTATCATTGTCTTTTTACAGATCAATTTTCACAGTTAGTTTTTTATTTAGCATTTTTTCTTTGTTTGTTCTTATCATTATTGTATGTAAGGTACAATCCTGCTTATTATTTTTATATTCCAGTTTTATTGGTTTAGTTAAATGTTTTATGCTTATATGTATTGACATATCTATTTATACATGCTATTTTCTATTTTATCATTTTGCAATGGATTACTGTTTTAACTGTATGTTTGTATATTTTATTCCACTGTTATCATTTTATTCTCTATGCACAATTTGCAATCATAAGTTGATAGAGTTTAGTGATAATACTCTTTTATACCATTCTCTTGATCTGTTTCCAATCTGTTTGGTTTCTTTCTATTGTTCTATATAGGTTAGTAGGCCATATCTGTTCCCTCAGCCCTGCTCTTGCGTTGTGTTCATATTATTGGTATTAGACTATTTTATGTTGTATGTCATGCCGGTGCTTTCATATTTTAATTGTTTTTAATTGTATTTTTATTGTTTTTGATCATCTTTATTAATTAATGTTTAAAAATTGTTTACATATATTTTTTTATATATATTTTTATATCCACTAGTGACACTCCCCCTGAAGAAGGCGTTGCCGAAACGCGTTGGGGTTCCCTTTGCACAATAAAGACCCTTGTCTTCCATCATCTCCTGCTCCTTGTGGTTTCTAGTACCTCCTGCAGGAGGTTGCTCCTCTTTGTGTCCCTGCCTCTCCAGGAGACATTGGCCAATGGGGCCTGTGGGTGTGTGTGTGGGTGTATCTGGCCCTGTTGGCTGCTACTTTACGGCAGAGTTTCCCAACTCCAGTCCTGGTGTTCCAAACACTGTTCGGGTTTTCATGCTGTCCCTCATAAATATGCATGAGCCACATCTGCATACCATGGGTGTGGTGCATAGATATGCAGCACAGGCATCTTTATTAGAGGCAGCATGGAACCTGAATGGTGTGGGGCCCTCCAGGACTGCATTTGGGAGACTCTGCTCTAGGTAATGCGCCTGTTTCTGGTGTCTGTGTTTGGTGTGGTAAAATATAGGCGTATTAACCATGCGCATGTTCTCAGCAATAAAGGTTTGTCCTTACTATCACGGTTTTCCTTTGGGAAAAATATGTGGACAGGATTGATAGTAGCCCCAGCTGGCCTTTGAACCTGTGACTTTCTGTTCTTGCACACACTGTCTGTGTGCACTGCACCACTGTGTTGCCACAGATATGCTGCATTCCCTGGGGAGTCCATGACTGTAATCCAACAGAGCCTGTTGCGGTGGACGGTGCCAGTCTGCACAGGCCTAGGCCACTGTCTGCTGTGGCTTGCAGCCACTGCCCCCTCCACCACCTGTACCCTTCCGCCAACATGCAGACATGTCCTTATCTGGGAAAAAGCATATGACCTGATTGAGTTGTGGCACTCCAGGACTGAATTTGGGGGACTCGGCTGTAGGTAATGCCCATTGTTATGGTTTGTGTGCAGTGTAGGGTAAAATATGGGTGTTTGAACCATGCTTATGTTCTCTGCAATAAAGGAGTGTCTTTACTATCACTGTTTAGTGGTGGGTAAAACTATGGGGACTGGGTTGGCAGGAGCCCCAGCTGGGATTTGAACCTGTGACCCTCTGGTATTACAAGCACTGGCTGTGTCCGTTGCACCACCCTGTGGCCGCAGAGACAGTGCAGTCCCTGGAGATAGGATCCTGGCCTGACGAGTCAGAAACCCTGCTCTGCACAATTTTACTGTGGGCTCATTTACCTTGTATGGAGACAAAAGTGCAAATAAACCTCAAATATGACCTCGGAAAAAGGGGCAAACACCCATAACCAAGCTGGGCAACAGTGATATCACTGGGCAACATTAAAAAACAATCCCAGGAAAGCGCCAATAAAATGAAATGATTTTTGAAAGGGTCTACGGAGCATAGACCCTTCCAAAAATCATTTCTTTTTTGGGGGGCTTTCCTGGGAGTGTTTTTTATTGTTGCCCATTGCTATCACTGTTGCCCAGCTGAATTATAATTTTTACAAATTTTCTTGTGGTCATTTTAAAGTTTTATTTGAAAGTTTGTTCTGTGCACATGTATCACACTGCTCACGTTTTGTAGGTTTCCCCGGTTTTGCTGTACATTGCTGACGGAAATGGTTTCTCTTCCCTTTAAATCGTCTCTAAGGCAAGGTTTTCACTCGCGGTATTTTTTAGGTTGATTTACAGCCCCTCTCCTGTGCGGGGAGCCTCTCCCCTCCCACTCTCCACCCATTGACCCCGTCCCTCCGCCCCTCCGGAGCCTTCCTCCGCCCTCGGAATGCCTTCCCACGCCCCTAGCGCACATCAGCGCGCCGCGCACCTGTGCGGGCCCGTTAGTGTGATGCGCACGTATGCGGGGCACAAAAACACACTATTAGCGTGCACTAAGGTACCTTAGCGCACTCTCAAGTGCGCCCCGCACAATTGCGCGGTTTAGTAAACATACCCCTTAGTCTTTCTACTTTTTTGATGGCGTAAACAACTGATCAGCGTTCATTCATCCTACTCCATTCATTAATTTGGAGATGTCCAAGTGGAATCTGGGACACCTAAGCCAGAACATCTGGTTAAAAAAACCCAGACACATTCAGGTGCAGACATAATTTCACAAATATGAATGTGCTTGATATGGACATCTGCTGGGGCATCTATATAGACATCCCCAGATTAATATTTCAGAACCTAGATGTCTTGGAATAACCTAATGGTTGGCATAGTGGGAGAAGACCAGGGAAGCCACAGTTCAAATCCCACTACTCCTATCACTGAAATTGTGCCAAGTTCTGGGGAAGAAGGATTGCTTTCTTCTCTATACGCTCTGGATGTTTTTAAGCCTAAACAAGCACTTTTCAGGTGCCTGGAGCAGGTCTATACTTAGACATGATGCTGGATGTCTGGGACATTTCTGAGATCAGGTGGGGATGTCCAGGTTCCTTGGAACGTCCCAGCCACACCTCCACCACATCCCCATTCAGACCTTGACATCCCCACGCTGGGAACACCCACAGACTCAGCTTCTAAAATGACTCTGGAGACATCCAAAGCACAAATAGAGTTTCCAAAATGCCTCCCATAGCTTTGTAGCCTACATGAAATCAAAGAGACAAACCACTATTTTTGTGACGTTTCATGTGCATGTAGATGTTCTATAAGAAATGCATTTCTCTTTGTTTAGTGCCCTGCTATATTGTTGCCAGTGTCAGTTTTGCAACTGCTGGCCTGCCTGTTCCTGTAGGACATCTGCATGCAGAGGGGACATCACAAAAATAATGATCTTCTCTTTTGATTGCTCACGTTTCAAAAATGCATGCTTATCTCACACACTGCACCACACGTTGTACACAATCATTCATTTTTCACTTACACATAGATACCGTGCACATACACACATTCCTCACCACAATGCATATCCTTTCAACACCTCCCTCAAGTAAGTAAATGTTCTACTGCATGGGGTGTCCTGTAGGATTCCTTGTGGGGAAAGGGGGCAGTAGAAAAGTCATGGTGGAGATTCACTGTACATGCTTTGGGGAGTGAAGGAGTTTCCTCGGTGGTATAAATGGGAGGGACATATAAGTTGCAGTCTTTGAGGCTGGGAGAGGGGCTATTAGAGATTAGGGCTTTCAGTGGGTGTAAGGTCTTTGTGAGCAATGTGCAGTTCTAGGGAAGGAGGTGCCTGGTTTTTCCACAATTACATAAGTCTTTCTGATATCATTTAAACTCACAGTAAAGCCACAGTTTATCAGTAAATGATAGATAAATGCAAATATTTGTATTTATTTCTCTTTAAAGTGGACTAATATCATTAGGGGTGTGCAGACAAAAAAAGGTTTGTTTAATTTCCTGTCATTTTCAGGGTTTTTTTTAAAAAATTTTTTTATAAATTTTCATTTCAGGGAAACTTTGTCAATTAAGAGGTCGCTGGAGCCCAAACAAAAAAAATGTCTGAAAGTTTTTGTTTTATTTGGGGGGGGGGGGGGCTGGTTCTACTTTAATTAATAGTTGCCATTGGGTTAACATTGGTTTGGAAAGCAGTCCTCGTCCAACACGAGTTATGTCTCCTAGGAACATGGTGAAGGGGAGTGGGGCTATTCTAGTCAGCCTGCTTTTAATTGTGTCTTGTATTACTGTTACTATTAGTTTCCATTTTCTGATTGGCCCAAAGTTTGTCTGGTCTTGAGCTCTGTGGGAAACCATCCCTGGATTTTTTGCCTTGTGAATCTATTTACTCTTACTCCAGAAACTTACTCCAAAGACTTTTCTTGTACCACATATTCTGTGAACCCATGTCTGAGTATATTATCAGGGACATTTACCAAGCCTACTTCAGATCTCCTATGTGCTATATTATATAGGCAAGTATGCGCCTGCTTGTCATTATAAAATACTAGCATAAGTGACCTAGCATGCACCAACATTGCAGGAATGGACTCTTATGCCAGTCCTAGAGCTGGTATAAAGGGTAAGAGTTAATCCTAGAGCTGGTGTAAATGTTTGCACCTATATTTTTTCAAGTATGTACATAAATTAGAGTGTTTTAATAATCTATGTACATACTTACACACTTCATACTAAAGCACATACTTTTATGCCAGTTGGTATTTTTATAAGAGGTCATTTCTGTGCGTATATACTGGATTGGCTATAGAATTATCTCTTTACTATACTTGTCATTGTAGGAGTTGGAATGCTGTGCTTGATGGACCATTGGTCTGAGCTAGCATGGTATATCCTATATTCTTATGTTTGAAAATTAAAGAGGTTTTGTTTGTAGTTACAAACACTATCAAAAATTTAGGCCTAATTGCTTAAGTTTCAGACTTTTTCCCTTAGACAAATTAATTTATAATAATGCACAAACAAATTATACACAGAAAAAGGACATACAGGTACTTTGACCTAATTCAGATCACATTTAACCTATTTGGTTCACCAATCATCTCTACCAACAGGACTAGCCGACTAAACTGCTGTTAAACATGAAACAATCCTGTATCGGAACCAGAAAAGATGTAAAGTGATGGCAAATATGCTTTTCCTTCTTGCGGGTTGCAAATATCAGTGGTCATTTTCAACCAGCTACATTTTTGTTCCAGAATCATAAATGAAGCTCAATGCACTTTTATTATTATTATTATTATTATTATTATAGGAAATGATGAAATGAATAACACTGAGATATCTTTATCTGCAAAACATATCTGACATGGGAGATTTTCAACATTCAGGGAAAAGGAAAATACTCAAGAACTCCACTAGCTTCTTCTTGCCAACACATCAGAAGGGAATAAAGTCTATTGAGTTACTGGACATCAGGGTATAAATATTGAACCAAAACTACAGCAACATTAATGAGTGAAAATGGTCAACTCACACTCAGATGCCAACACGTTCATAAATGTTGTGTCCTTCTGAGCTTTGAATAAATAATGGTGAAATGCATAGTGTAGAAACAATGAACATTAAATAATAGCAGACATTTTGATGAAATGATGGTTTATTTACATCAGTGGGGCATGGAATTTGCAGTAGATGTGTAACTAAATTCATTCTGTCTATAAAATACTTTTCATGGTCATCGGCTCAGTGTGTTTAGTTAGAGATTTATAAAATGCAAAAATGTGGGAGTAACACTGGCCATGCAGTCAGATTTGGTGGAGCGTGCAGCAAAGGGAAGAGTTGGTAAGAAGGTAAGGCGGTCAACTCGGAACAGGAACAGCTATTAGCTGCTGGTGGTGGCCCCACCTTCCCCCTACCGTATCCTCAACTCTTGGGCTCCTTTAAAAGATTTTGTGAGTTGTGCGGCTGTGGGCATATGACCACAGGCATATGGCCGAAGGGACATGTGATCAAAAGGATGTGTCCCTTCGATGCTAATTTGGTGTTTTGGTTTTGTTATTAGCTGGGTTTTGTTTTTTGGAGTATGTCTAAAGGCTCGTAGAAAAGGAAGTTCAGGGGCAAATCCTCTGGTGCCTCAGTTGGTTCAGCTTCTAAGGTCCAAGACCCGGTAGATAAGCACCTAACTGTAAGTGTTCAAGTGCATTCTACCCCGGCTGGTTTACCTTCTTCCTCCTCCTTGAACATTTTTGTTAGTGATATTGTGGAAGAGCTGTTGGGTAAGGTTTGCTTCTTTGCGGATGATACTGAAATGTGCAATAGAGTACACCCAGGAAGGAGTAGATAACATGAGGAGGGATCTAGCTAAGCTTGAAGAATGGTCTAGAATTTGGCAGTTCAGACTGAATGATAAAAAATGTAGGGTCATGCATTTGGGCTGCAAAAATCCAAGGGACTGGTACAGTGTGTGGGGAGAGGGGGGAGGGAAGTACTTCTGTCCACAAAAGAAGAGTGGGACCTGGGCATGGTTGTGTCTGATGATCTTAAAGTAGCATGGGTTTTTTTTAGTGCCATCAAGTCAGTGTTGACTCATAGCGACCCAGCTACCTCTGGGTTTTCTTGGCATTGTATCACCGGAAGTAGATTGCCAGCCTTTTCTTTCGAGGCAATGGAGGGTAAAGTGACTTGCCCAAGGTCACAAGTAAAGTAAAGTAAAGTATCTAAACAGGTAGAAAAGGTGATGGCAAAAGCTAGAAGGGTGCTTGGATGCATAGAGAGAGGAATGGCCAGCAGACAAAAGCAGGTGATAGTGCCTCTGTATAGGTATTTGATCATTGCTTCCTGGATGTCCTACCGCCTCTTGAAGCTGAACATGACCAAAACTGAACTCCTTGTCTTTCCCCCTAATGCCTCCCCTCCTCCTTCCCCTTTCTCAATCTCTGTGGATAACTCTGTTATCCTTCCTGTCTCTTCGGCACAGAACCTTGGTGTTAGCTTTGACTCATCTCTCTCCTTCTCTTTACATATCCAAAACATTGCTAAAACATGCTGTTTCTTTCTTTACAATATCTCAAAGATTCACCCTTTTCTCTCTGATAACACTACTAAACTGATTGTCCACTCTTTAATCACCTCCCGCCTTGATTACTGCAACCTTCTCCTTGCTGGCCTCCCTGTTAACCACCTCTTTCCTCTCCAGTCTATTCAACATTCTGCAGCTCGTCTGATTTTCCGTCAGTCTCGTTTTTCACACATTACTCCTCTTCTCATGTCACTTCACTAGCTCCCCATCCACTTCCATATCCAGTTCAAACTCCTCCTTCTAACCTATAAATGTATTCATTCTTCTGCCCCTCATTACCTTTCATCCCTCATCTCTACCTATACCCCCTCTCGTCTACTCCGCTCATCTAATTGTCTTCGTTTAGCTATGCCTTTTACTCGTACTGCTAATACTAGACTTTGCTCCTTTCAACTGGCTGCACCCTTTTTCTGGAATTCTCTACCTGTCTCTGTCCACCAAGCCTCCTCCCTGGCCATCTTCAAATCCAAATTGAAATCCCATTTCTTCACTATTGCTTTTTGTTCCTAACTCATCCTTTCTTGTTCTCTCCATAAACATTTATTCTTGTCTTGTTAATTGTTATTTGTATTATCTAATTTATTTAATATTTTGTCTTGACTAGATTGTGAGCTCTAACGGGCAGGGACTGTCTCTTTTTATGTTTGTACAGTGCTTCGTATGTTGCAGCGCTTTATAAATGCTTAGTAATAATAATAATAATAATAACCTTATTTGGAGTATTGAGCGCAATTCTGGAGACCGTACCTTCAAAAGGATATAAATAGTTTAGAGGCGGTGCAGAGGATGGCTATTAAAATGGTTTGTGGTCTTCATTATAAAGCATATGAGGACAGACTTAAGGATCTTAATATGTATATTTTAGAGGAAAGTCAGGATAGAGGAGATATGATGGAGATGCTTAACTATCTCTATGGCATAAATGCACAGGAGGAGAGCCTCTTTCAATTGAAAGCAAACTCGGCTATGACATAGGATGAGGGTGAAGGGGGTAAACTCAGGAGTAATATGCGGAAATATTTTTTTACAGAAAAATAGTAGATGTCTCCCAGTAGAGGTGGTAGTCTCCCATTAGAGGTGGTAGAGATGAGGACCAAATCTCAATTCAAAAAAGCATGGGACAAACACAGAGGATCTCTAAAGGAAAAGAGGGGACTAATGTAATAGTCAATATGGAAAGGTACACTAGATAGGCCATGTGGTCTTTTTTTGCCATCATGTTTCTGTGTTTCTATATTCCTCTTCATCTGGGGCTTTCATTTCTAGGACTTCTCCTCCCCCTCTGAAGTCCTGAAGACTCCTTCATTTGGAGAGAGCATGCCTGACCTGGGAAAGTAGGGATTATGCATCGCACATCTGGACAAGGCTTTTCTGACCCCTGGAATTCAGACTGCTTTGCCTAAAGTTATTAATTTTGCTTTAGATGTTTCTTCTGAGCCACTTCCTGAGTCTTCTAAAAATGTTACTCTTTATGGATATTTGGTCTACTGTATGGTGGTGCAAAATAATTCCTTGCTTAAAGGTACTATGGAGCAGATTGTAACTTTTTTGTGTGAAATTGTAGCCACTTTACAGGTGTGCAAGGATCAGGTTCAGCAATTACAATCTCAAGTAGATAAATTGTAGGTCAAGTATCCACATTACAAAAATCTGCTACATCCAATATTAAGGATAGTATGCTTCTTCGGAGACAATTGGAGTTGTCAGAGAATCGGTCTCATAGTAAAAATCTTAGATTTTTGAATTTTCCTAAATCTCATTATTTTCACCTTTAATTTTATCACGGAAATATATTAAAGAAATACTCAGTGTTCCTAATCCTAAGCAGATAATTATTTCTGATTGCTAATATGTTCTTTTGAAGCATCAGACTCAGGTTGCCACTAAAGAGGCACCTGTTCTGGAATTTTTGAATTCCTTGGAGTTAGCTAATTTCCTGGAATTTTCTTTTGAAGTGATTACTGTAGGGCTAGCCTTGTGGCAAATTTTGGCAGTGCAGCAGATAAGATGTCCATATAGAAGCTTTATTTTGAGAAGAAACAGGATTAATTTTGTGGGCAGAAAGGTGAAATTAGACTTACCTGCTAATTGTAGTTCCTTGAGTAGCTCTAGTATAGTCCCGAACCATTAGAGTTGTGTACGTTCTCCCACAGCTTGGAGACTGAGCATGTCACTCTTTTAGTGACCCTAGTATAAGTAGTCCAGGGACCGCATCCTTGAACCAGTTTTCTCAATTGACAAAGCCAACTCACCAGAGCAAAAAGTAAGTCATTCTCAACACTGAATCGTGACCTAACAAGTCTAATAAAGACAAACCTTAAACTTCTTCTATTTAAACCTTACTAATGCAATACTGGATGTATGAACCGCTCCTTCTCCCATGCCCCTTAAAGAGGCCCTTCACTGTTAGCGAGAAAGCAGCAGACTCTACTCCTCTGCAACCCTGATCCGATCCTTGATTTCTCTCCCAATGGCTATAATACCTCCTCATCTGCTGTCTTCAGGCTACCTTCTGGCAATCTACCTTCGGGAGGGAAGCGGGACTAGACTGGAGCTACTCAAGGAACTACAATTAGCAGGTAAGTCTAATTTCACCTTCCTTATCGTTTCTCCAGTCTAGTCCCGAACCATTAGAGATGTAGCAGAGCAGTGAACATTCTTTTTTTTTTTTTTTATTATCTTTTTATTAATTTCATACAACAACAAAACCATACAAAATTCCTGACAGCAGTGCTACTAGCACGAACCACACAGTACCCCCCACCCCTACAACACCACCCCCCCTCCCTCTCCCCAACCTCCCTTCTCCCTCCCCCCGTCCCCCTGAGATCCACACTAGACGAATGAACACCGAAAGCAGAACCGCAACTCTGAACTTATACACAGCCTATGAGCCACTACACCCTTGCTCGAGCTGCATATTCGTCTAAATAATACCATTTGTTCACCGCATCCTTCTTGCACTCTGAGTCACCCTGCACCCGCCGTGTAGCAAAACGTTGACGCCATCCAACCTCCCTGTCATCTTGCACTTTCTCAAATTTGGAATACAGACACACCAAGTTCCACCAGTGATGGCCGTCCAGCTGTGCGAGATCTTTCCAGTGAGTCACAATCATTTTTAAGGCTATGGCCATCATGAAATTGAAAAGGAACTCCTTATCCTTTCCCAACATTAAAGAGCTCGCACAGGAACGGAGGAGAATGATCTCCCAACTCAAAGGAACCTGTATGTCTAAAATTTTCCCAATCTTGTGCCAAGTCAATCGCCAAAATCTCTGGACGTAAAAGCACTCAAGAAACATGTGCTGAAACGTACCCTGGGCAGCGGCGCATGTCCAACACTGCCCGGAGTCCCTCCCCCCCCATTTTGCTATTCTAGCCGGAGTAAGGTATGCCCTATGTACAATAAAGTAAAGAAACTGGGACAGTGATGTCGCCCTCGCTACTCTGTTGATCTTCCCCCACACTATTTCCCATAGTTTGGGCGAAACAGGGCTACCTACCTCCTCCTCCCATCTCTGAGCCACCATACCAGGGGACGAATGGGACTTGTCCCGGAGAATAGCATAATATTTAGACACCATACCCTTAGACCCCTGACAAGCCCCCACCGTCTGCAGCAGGGCTCCCTGATCTAGCACCGCCGAGGGAACCCCGGGGATGGACTCTAAGCAATGTTTCAACTGCAACCACTGAAAAAAACACTGCGGGGAGAGGCCAAACTCTGCCTTCAAATCCGCAAAGGATTTCCAGACTTTATCCTTAATCAGCTGTCCAACCGTCCATATCCCTTTATTTTGCCAACCCTTCCACACAATGGGCTTTCGACCAATCTTTAAGTTAGGGTTGTGCCAAATGGGAGAGGAAGCCGATATTCGCCCGTTCTGTTCAACCAGTTGAGCCAACATCCAGAAAGCTTGCTGCATGGCACGAAGAATTCCCACCCCCGGAAGAGCCATCTCCACCAGCAGTTGTAAAGGGATAGGGGCTACCAGCCGCTCCTCCACCTCCACCCACACGGGTTTGAATCCCTCCTCGCCAGAAGCCCACCAGTACGAACCCTGTTTCAACAGTTGGGCCACATGGTACATCCGAAAATCCGGGAATTGGACACCTCCAGCCTGCTTACGGGCCTTCAGTTTCATGAGAGCGATCCGCGGCGGCTTACCCTGCCATAAGAAGGTTACTATCATGCGCTCTAATACTTTGTAGAAGGACACTGGGAACTCCAAGGGCAGCATTTCCAAAATGTAGTTCACCTTAGGGACCAGCATCATTTTAATGGAGTCCAACCGGCCCCACCACGACAAATGCAGCGGGGACCACCGTGATGTATAAGCCTGTACCATGTCCTTCAATTGCTTCATATTCACCGCCACCGTCTCCTCTAAGGAGGAACAATAGGAAACCCCCAAATATTTGATGGCCGTCGCCTCCCACTTAAAAGGAAATCGTTCTACCGAGGACGAGAAAGTCCACTTGTTCATCGGGAAGGCCGTGGACTTGTTCCAATTAATTTTATATCCTGACAGCCCCGAATAGCGTTCGATCAAATCTAAAACCTCCCCCACAGATTCCGGCTGTAAAAAAAGCAGGAGGTCATCAGCATAAGCTGAAAGTTTGATCTGTTTCCCAGCAATCTCTAGCCCCTTGACCGTGGGAGACTGTCGCACCAGAGAAAGTAATGGCTCGAGAGCTAGATTAAAGAGCAAGGGGGAGAGGGGGCAGCCCTGACGGGTCCCTCGATGTAAGGAGAAGGATGTAGACAGAGAGCCATTGGCGAGGATCCGCGCTGAAGGGGACGTATACAGCACAGTTATCATTTTTAGGAAGTCACTTCCGATCCCAAACCACCTGAGCGCTTGCATTAGGAAGCCCCATTCCAGCCGATCAAAGGCTTTCTCCGCATCCACCGAGAGCCCCACCAGGGAATCCTGAGCCTTCTCCGCCGCCGCGAGTGCGTTTACGAGAAGCCTCCCATTGTCTGCCGTGGAGCGTCTGGGGACGAACCCACACTGGTCAGGATGTAACAGAGATGGGATCACAGAGACCAACCGTCGAGCCAGAACCGAAGAAAAGATTTTGTAGTCGGTATTAAGTAAGGAAATTGGGCGGTAGTTCTCTACATGGTGCGGATCCCTACCCGGCTTTTCTAAGACTACCACTGTTGCCGCTGAAAACGAACCCACAGCAGGAGCCTGGGTCAAGAGACTTTGAAAATAGAGTGTTAGATAGGGAAGAAGTTCCTCCATAAATGTTTGATAAAATTCCACCGGGATAGCATCCGGTCCTGCAGCCTTCCCACCTTTCAAGCCTTGGATACTATCCCTGATCTCACACGCCGCCACCTGCTTGTCCAGCTCCACCACCTGGGTAGGAGTTAAAGTCAGGTGGGGGATGTGAGCAAACAGCTGCCGAAAGGAAACGGGGTCCGAAACCACTTCAGATGCATACAATCGTTGATAGTACTCCCGGAAACGCTCAGCGATCTCCGTATCCCTAGTGTACAGACCCCCACTATCATCCCTAATAGCCTCTATCCTGTGTTTAGACGTACGAGGGTTTAATGTATTAGCCAGGAGATGTCCGGCCTTGTTGCCCTCACAGTAATACTTCCCCTGTGTCTGACAGATCTGCCTGATAGCTTCCACGCTCAGGAGATCATTAAATTGATAGCGTAGCCTCTGTAGGCGCAATAAAATACTGGGGTCAGATCTGCCCGCCAAGATTCGCTCCCCTGCTAAGATTTGTGCCTCTAAGTCCTTCAACCTCTCCCTTCTCTTCCGCGCAACACGTATTTTATAACTAGTGACCACCGCTCTGAGCGAAGCCTTGAAAGCCTCCCACCAGGCCCACACTGCAGTCTCTGTAATGGAATTCAATTGGAAGTAATCCGTTATGGCTCCCTTAACTTCCACTCTGAACTCCGGGTCCTGCAGTAGCTCTCTGGGGAAATGCCAAGAAGCGACCATCGGAGTAGAGTCGCGGGGCTGTAGAGCTAAGGTTATTGCCGCGTGGTCCGAAAGGTGTGTACCCAAAATATCAACCGACGACACCTCAGAAATTAAAGGCCTAGAAACCAAAAAGAAATCAATGCGCGAGTGCGATCCATGCGGAAGCGAGTAGAACGAGTATTGCCTGTCTTTAGGATGCCAGAGCCTCCATATATCCGAAAGCTCAAATTCCTGCATGATAGAAGCGAGTATCGCCGCCGACCTGCTATTCCTGAGGGACCGGTAGGGCTGACGGTCCAATAACGGGTCTAAGACTAAGTTGAAGTCCCCACCTATAATCCACTCCGCGTGCTCCCAATCCTTCACTTCCTGTGCCAGAGCTTTATAAAACCTCTCATCCTCCAAATTCGGCCCATAAACATTCAGAAGGGCAAGCGTCCGGTTCCCGAGCTGCAGCTTCACCTTAGTCCATCTACCCCCGGGGTCCGCCCTCTGCTGTAGTACTTTAAAATTTAACGCCCTTCTAATTAAAATGATGACCCCGTTTTTCTTCCCTACCGCCGGGGCATGGCCTGCTAACACGTAATCCCCCCCGCCCAATTTACCCGACTCATGCGATGACAGATGTGTTTCTTGCAAATAAACCACATCCGCGGCCTCCTTCTTACAGTACACCAGAATTTTCTTTCGTTTGATCGGATTATTTATACCCTTTACGTTCAGAGAAATAAATTTCACTGCTTGCATGGCACAAAAATGTCATCACTGTGAAGGCTGTGCAGGTCCAGAAACAGAGTGCAAGAGAAACATCCCACCTTGAATAACAATGGATCCCAGGAGGACACCCATGCGCTCCGGCTAAGAGCTGTAACTGGGAGAACCATTCGGTCCCGATTACCACATAACCCCGCCCCTCCCGTACATCAGATGCATTCTTCTCCCCTTGTATCCATGTACCACCCTCCAGGCCCCACATATCAGGTCCCCCCTCAACTGAACCGGAGACTAATAGCACAAGCAGAGCTAGGAGAAGTACAGGTTCAGTAATAAAATAACCGTATCCCCCCCCTTCCCCTCCCCCCTGTACGATTACTGCTCCTCACACTACCATAAGCCCACCCACCTTACCACCCTTCCTCCCATAGTATACGCCCTTGCGGCCCTTCTACCAATCATACCAACCCCCCCCTAAACCCCCAGGCCCCCCCCCAAAACCTCCCCACACTCCCCCCCAGATCAATAACTTGAACAGCATCCCACACAAAACAATCTAACAAGTTCAACAACATTAAACCATTGCAACCAATCATACATTCAGTCTGGGGAAGTCCCATTATGGAGTGCCCCTGGGCGTCCGGGCAAGGGTGCATGTGTGGCAGAGTGCCATGAGCCAGTACTCGCGTGCCAGGGCCAGGCTGCCCTACTCCATCAGCGTCCACAACACTCGACGAAAATAGCAGCGCAAGGCGAGCCAAGGCATGGCCCAGGATTCTATGTCCAATTCTGACACAAACCGCTCTCCAGCGCTCACTGTGGTGGCCATAAATAACAAAGTAGACCGGTTTCCATTCCACACTCAATAGTGCGGTCACTGTATGCCCATGGCCTCCTTATCATCCAGAAAGGCTCGAAGCACTGCAGGATCTTCAAACATGCGAGTCTGGTTGTGCAAGGTCACCCTTAGCCTCGCGGGATAAAACATGCCATATCGAGCTTGTAGGTGCTGCAGCCGAGGCTGACACGCCAGCAGTTGTTTTCTTTTGTCCACTGTGGCCTTGCAAAAGTCCGGGTAAAACGCCACAGGATGCCCCTCAAAACTTATCGGGCTGCGCACCCTTGCTGCATTCATGATTTGAACAACTTGCACATAGCGCAGTACCCGCAATATCAGGGGCCGCGGGAGTTTCTGCTGCGGACTGACCTGCGTCGGCACTCTATGCGCCCTGTCAATTTCCAAGGGGTAAGTAAGCTTGAGTTGCAATAGTTGAGGCAGTAGTTTCTCCAGGAATTCAACGGCGTTAGCTCCCTCTGCACCTTCCGGAATCCCGACCACCCGGATATTATTGCGGCGCGCCCGGTTACTTTGATCTTCCAGGCTCTTTTCAAGTGCCTCGATGCGCTTCTTATTTCGATCCACTTGTCGAGTATGCATCTCCTGTGCCGCCATTTTACCCTCCAAGACCTCTATCTGAGCAGCCATGGTTGCCACTTGCACTTTAAGCTCTTTCAGCTCGAGGATGTCAGATTGAACCTCCGCCAAGGCTTCACCGTTGGCCGACACCATCTCTTTCACAGCCCGGATCTCTCGTAGTATCTCTTGCATGCCCGCGCCACACTCGTGGCCGCCCGCCGACTTTAGCGGGGAGGGAGGGTCAGGTTTTAAGCATTTGTTGGCCTGGTTTGCACTGCCGCCAAACTCCAGCTTGGTAGGCTTACTAGTAGCCATTACCCCCGTCGTCCGGGTGAGGAAGGAGTCCAACTATTCCACACAACCACACAAAGAGAGCAAATTCTTAGTAGGATCAGGCAGGGGACAAGGATTATGCGGCCATCTTGGATCGTTGCAGGCTCCGCCCCCAGAGCAGTGAACATTCTTATCGGGAGGGACCTGCCAGACCAGCCTGAAGCACCGCTGATCCAAATCTTGCATCCCCTTCCGCCTGCACATCAATCCGATAATGCTTAATGATAATGTAAGGATGACCAAGTTGCTGCCCTACAGATTTCTGCCACAGGAACCAAGCTAGACTCCGCCCAGGACACTGCCTGAGATCTAGTTGAATGTGCCTTCAAACCCTTCGACACCATTTTGCCCTTTAAAAGATACGCTGCTGCAATCGCTTCCTTAATCCATCTCGCAATAGATGCCTTTGAAGCCGGTTCCCCTTGCCGAGAACTGCCAAACAGCACAAACAACCTATCTGTCTTGCGCAGTGCTTCCGTCCTCTGCAAATACGTATTTAGAGCTCTACCTATATGCAACCTATGCAACTGTTCTTTAACCCTCTCAGCACCTGAAGCTCTTTGCTACATTGACTACCCATCCTAAACTCTGCAAGAAGCTCACTACCTGACTGGTCGCTTGCTGGCTCTCCACCTGCTGCTTCCCCCGAATTAACCAGTCGTCCAAATACGGGTGCACCAACATTCCTTTCTTTCTCAACGCCGCCACCACAACCACCATAATCTTGGTGAACATTCTCGGCACCGTTGCTAACCCAAACGGCTTCCCCTGGAATTGAAAATGCCCCATAGGCGCCGCAAATCGAAGAAACCGCTGGTGCTCTAATCTGATCGGAATGTGCAGATAAGCCTCTGACAAATCTATGGACGTTAGATACTCTCCCTGCTGTACTGCCCCAATGACTGACCACAACGTCTCCATTCGAAAATGCGACACCCGGAGACACCTGTTCACTCTTTTTAGATCCAGAATAGGCTGCAGGGTGCCTTCCTTTTTTGGCACCACAAAATAAATCAAGTACCGACCGCTGCCTTGTTCTTGCAGTGGTACCGGCCCCACCGCTTCAAGCGCTAACAATCTTTCCAAAGTCTGCTTTACCACCGCTCTCTTGGATCTCGTTCTTCAAGGAGACTGCACAAATGCGTCCCTCACAGGGTGTTGGAACTCGAGCGCGTAACCCTTCTGCACTATCTCCAACACCCACTGATCCGAAGTAATTTGGGCCCAGGCAGGAACGAAATCTCTTAACCAACCTCCCACCAGTACTAATCCTGCCTGGACCCCCTTCACTTCATTGCGGCTTCTTGGCACCCGAGGTCGCCGAGGCTGAAAAACCTCTGCCTGCCCCCCGGAAGCCCTGAAATCCCAGCGACCTATAGGGAAAGCGACCTCTCTGCACCGGGCCAAACCTGGACGGGTGAAAACATCTAAACTCTCTCTGCTGGCTCCTAGACGGCCCCCCCGGCCGACCCTGCTTTTGCTTGTCCTCCGGCAACCGGCCCCTTTTCGACTCACCGAGATCCTTCACCAACTTCTCTAACTCCTCCCCAAAGAGAAGCTTACCCCTAAAAGGGAGCTTACCCAACCTTGCCTTGGAGGCCCCATCCGCTGCCCAATTGTGCAGCCAAAGATACTGCCTCGCCGCCACTACCGAAGCCATACTCTTAGAAAGGCCCCGAATCAGATCATACTGGCTATCCGCTAGATACGCCGCCCCTGATTCAATGGCCCCTTCTTCCGCCTGGATCCCCTTTAGTCTCTGGGACCACCGCAGACATGCCCTTGCCACCCAGGCCCCACAAATTGAGGCCTGTATGGACAGGGCATTCACCTCAAACACCTGCCTCAGCAAAGTATCTAATCTCCTATCCTGTGTATCCTTAAGAGCGGCACTCCCTTCCACCGGGATAGTTGTCTTTTTTGTTACCGCCGAAACCGCTTCATCCACCTTAGGCGGCTTAAAAATGTCCTTATCCGGCTCAACCAGTGGATATAACCGAGCCATTACCCTAGCCCCTCTGAGGCTAGCCTCCGGCGTATCCCATTCCTCCTGAATCATCTCCCTGAACACTCTATGAATGGGAAATGCCCTCTGTGCCTTCCTCACCGCCTGTAGCAATGGATCCTCCAGGGCACTTTCTTCTGCCGAACCAGAGACTGGCACATTTAGAGCCTTTAGCGTCTCCGGAATCAGGGTCGAAAGTTCCTCTCTCTGGAACACCCTCACTATTCTCGCTTGGTCCTCTGGCTCCGCTATCTCACCTTCCTCTAAATCCTGCTCTATATCTGAATCTTCCACCAGGTCTGATTGCTCCTCCAATTCCTGTTCTTCTCCATCCAACCGCAGCTTAGCTCTCTTGCCGGTGCTGCTACCTGCTGCCTCCCTAATGCAGCCCCCGGTCTCTTTGACCCCCGGGTCTCCACTCCCGTGGGTCCAGTCACCCCTGTACCAGACCCCCCAAGAGCCTGCTGCAGCAGCGTCAAGAACTATGGTGAAAAAAACACCCCAGCCCCCCCGGAAGAGGAGCCTGGGGTAAGTGACCGTCCGGAGCCGTAGACGGTCCGGGCATGGGCTACTGACTGGCCTCCGGGGACATAGAGGCGTCCTTCCCCGCTGCCTCACCTGTGGCCTCAGACCCCCCTTTCTGGTCCCTGTCTGCCATAGAAGCCTCGAGGGTACAGCCTCTGCACACTCCCGCTTCACAGACTGTCCCTCTGTGCGCCACACACAAGAGGCACCTAGGCCTGTTCGGCATTAAATATGCTCTCCCGCACCACGCCCTGCAAGAATCACTGGCACGAATGTGCAGGCCTCTCTTGCTTAATTCTCTCTTTATATATATATATATATATATATATATATATATATATATATATATATATATATATTTTAAAAAAAAATCTCAATCAGCGCTTTTTTTTTCTCTACCCACTGCAATCTAGGCCCGGCCCGGGGAGCTTCCAGCCTATCCCCCCCCCCCAGAGCCCTCGTTTCCCATGTGCGCCCACGCGGTCTGGGCCTGCTCTCCTCAAACGCACCTGAACCAGCTGGGTTCTACCACGCGGCCAGCAAAGCTGCTACCTCACTGCTACTGGCGCTTACCTGCCTGCCACTTGCCCAGCGGTTTACTAGGGACCGTTTCCACTCTCATGTCGGGAGGCACCGATCTCTCTCTCAGCCCCCCCCCCCCGACGGGCCTTTGCTTCCACTTTGCCGCTGACCTCGAGGCTTCCTGAGGTGCACAGCAGCAGTTCCGCTCCTCAACAGCTTCTGTCCCGCCTCGGGGGAACAGACACCGGAGGCCCCTGCCCAACCCCCGCACTCTCTTCTGTCAGCGCTTCTCGCTACAGAGAGGGGGGAGAAGGGGGGCAGCTCACCAGCACATCTACCAATTAGCAAGGTAACCAGCAAAATTTGCCAATTTAAAGGGGCATAGACCCCTTTTTTAAATTAATTCAAAGCTCTCTAAGCACTAAAACCTATCTACTGCCTTAATCATTGCTCTAGTGAGTCCCGGATCACTGGACCCACACCTCCTTCCGCTGCGTGGAGACTGAGCAAAACTGGTTCAAGGAGGCGGTCCCTGGACTACTTGTACTAGGGTCACTAAAAGAGTGACATGCTCAGTCTCCAAGCTGCGAGAGGACATACACAACTCTAATGGTTCGGGACTAGATTGAAGAAATGATTTGGAACTTATGATATTTCCAGATGGGTTCCATACAACTCAGATGAGGCACAAAGCTTTTTTCCTTTTCAAACCTAGAGTTCTTGCTATTGGTGCTAGTTTTTTTTTTCTTCAGTTCCCTTGTAAATACCTTATTGTGTTTCAAGGGAGCCACATTTTTTTTTTATTTTTTGCAAGTGGAGGATTCTTTGAGGAACATGGTAGTTATAAAAGATGCGTAGATGAGGGAAGGGTATTAGTATTTGTCCATTAGGAGTCTTTATGACATTCTTTTCCTTAATGATAATGATATTTGGCTATGTTATTACACAGTTGGGGTTTTATCCTTGTGTTGTATATTTTGTAAGACCCAGCTGGATGTGAATATCTGGCAGTGATAAGGATCTATAATGTTGTAAGTTCTGGGGATCAGGTGTTGGACACCCATCCTCATCTTCAGGGTGACCACTGAAATGGCACAGTAACACAGTTTGTAGCTGTTATGTGATTGAAACATAGATACCTAGAACTATGATGACAGAAAAAGACCACATGGCCTATCTAGCCTGTCCTTCCATATCAACAACTACAACAGTCCCCTTTTTTCCTTTAGAGATCCTATAGAAACATAGAAATATGGCGACAGAAAAGGACTACATGGCCTATTTAGTCTGTCCTTCCATATCAACAACTACACCGTCAGTGCATCATACTGAGCTGATGTGATGGATCAGTCCATTCTCCATTTGGTGATCAGCTGCAGACTTGTTCTGCATGTGCAATGCATCTTGGGTACTGGAGGGGCTAACTATACAGGCACACACATCAGACAGTTTAGCCAGAGACCTCCAGGCTCTTTGACTGCAGACATCACAGGTTGGAGAGGTGAGGAGAAGAGGCTTAGCACACTGGTTAGTGCAATGTTACCATAAGCAGCGGACAAGGATTCAATTCTCACTTGTTCATTTTGCGCCTGTGTCTTACTCAGGTTATTTCCCTGCCTGTAACAATCCAGGCTCTGCTGTGACTTGCAGACACTTATCCTTCTACTTTGTTATACATTCTGGCCACACTTTGGGTCAGCAAACATGCTATTCCCCATCATGGCTTTCTGAGAGCATAGCTTTATTGACTCTGCTACAGCCCATTGCAGGGGGTCAGACATGTTCACCCTGCAGAAATCATGCTCCTACTTCGAGGCATGGCGCGATGGTCATGGCAATGGCTTGGGGGGGGGGGAGTCAAAATACCAGGTTTTGAGGCCCACTACCACTCCCTTATGTGACATTTTCGAATGTGTTTCTGTCCATTTTATGTCTGCTACAACCTTCATGGACTGACAACACCTCCTTGTGACCTTCAGCCGATCACTTAACCCACCAATGGCTCAGCTGACTGCAAGTCCATACAGTCCCTGTTTATCATCAGACATTACCAATTGATGGTAAGATGTACCTCGATGTGACTGCACTGCTGCAGTGGTATACTAATGTGCAGTTACATACATAAAGCTGTAACCTACTTGGGCATGAGTCATGTATCGACTCTCAGTCACGTGGTTATGGTTTCTCTCTGAACATATGTCTGACACTTTATTATTGAATAACACGTTCAATTGAAATTCTAATGTAATGTAGTAAATCTTCAAAGGTTCTCAACAAAAGTAGAAGAAAAAGGAAGAAAAAGGGATCTTTTTCTTCTACTTTTGTTGAGAACCTTTGAAAATCATTTTTTAATAAATTAAAGAAAAATAAAGGAATAAGTGCAAATATATGAATAGTTTACCGGATGGTCACAGAGGCAGGAGAAGACAGCAAAAGTAATCATAAGAGCACTGAGAAAAGAACAAGAGTCCTCGATGATAAGCCGAAAAAGCCGGTGAACAGGATTTTTAATGAACAGTAGAGAAGATTTACTACATTACATTAGAATTTCAATTGAACGTGTTATTCAATAATAATGAGTCATGTATGACATCATGACTGTTACTGGTTCCATTACATCTCATGTAGTACATGCGGACACATTCTACCCCTTGGATAGCCACCTGTAGGTATCACCTCGTGTCTGTGCGTGCTCCATATGCCCAGTTTGAATGACACCTGTGCAGCTGTTATCTGCATATTTGTCTGAGCTGTTGTATGGTGGCTGTGTGACTAGGACAGGTATAAGTTCCACATGTCTGGTATCAGGCCTTCCAAGTGGCACTGGTGCACATTTTCGCACACAGTACAAATACATTTAAGATGACACCTATGGCACATCAGTGCTGCCAGCCCATACCACCCTCTCCTCAGCCGCCATCTTTCCTTCAGCCCATCCATCTACCTCTGTCAGCTATGTGAAGTCATATCTTCTTGTGCAAGCTGCTACACCATGGCCTACAATGGTACTCTTTTCCGCATTTTAGCTCTTCATGCACGCCTCTCCTGTGCCTGATCTGCATCTCACCACTCTTTCTCTGTCCTGTTGCTGCACACATCCTGCCACTTCTGGCTCCACTGGAGGACGCGTCTTCCCCATCCTATGCCACACACTAACATTGCGCCATTTTACAATGGCACCCCCTGTGCATCGGTACAGCTGCCTCCCACATGCTCGTCCACTTCACTGGCTGCCACTTAGAGTGCCCATGGATATGGCAGGTCCAACAGCTCCCACCTGTCCTTCCATCCATCACCTTTAGATTGACTTTCCTTGGTGCTTCTTTATCCAGCGTTAGGGTTACAGCCGTTTTTGGATGTTAAGGTGCATGCTTGACACCTTAACACCTGATTCCTGTTAAATGTGCATTAAATGGCCCATAGCACCCTTAATGCTGGAATGCCTCCTACACTCACAGATCCCTTTTCTCATGTAACACCCAACGCATACTACCTTAATGCCCTTTATTTATTTATTATTTATTTATTTATTTGCAAACTTTTATATACCGCCCCTTCCAAAGATCAGGGGTGGTTTACATCGAACAAAAGGAAGCATACATTGAACATTACAACATTACAATAAAACGGTTAAACATAGTAGAACATGGCAACTATTTACATTACTGCGGTTGAACATAGTAGAACATTGTAACTATTTACATTACTGCGGTTGAACATAGTAACTATTTACATCTCGAGACACTGCATTGGGGTTCAAGGTGGTACAGAGGAATATACATTTGTGTGAGGGGTGAGCAATCAATTGGCTGTGCTGAATTAGGTTACTACTGTGGTTGTACAGTATAGGCCGGGTCTGCCTGTGCTTGAGTGGTTTGATCAGAGGAATGGTCTAGGTTATAATAGTGTTGAGTAAATAAGTATGTTTTTAGTTCCTTTCGGAAGATTTGGAGGTCTTTAATCTCCCTTAACTGGACTGTAAGGTTATTCCATTGTACCAGTGTAACATAGGAAAAGGCACTGTTGCTTGTTATCTGTTTTGTTTTTCTGATTGTGTCGGGTACTAAGTTAGTATTGAGGTTCCTTCTTCTCATTCTGTTTTCAGGGGGGTTATGAATCACTGTAAAGAGATGTGATGGTGCAATCTTGTTGATTAACTTAAAGGTAGTCATTATGGTTTTATATTGGATCCTGCTGGCAACAGGGAGCCAATGGAGGGTTTAGAGAATGGGAGAAATATGGCCAGATAGGCTGGCTTTGGAAATAATTCGGGCAGCAACGTTCTGCACCATTTGGAGTGTGTTAAGGTTTATTTTGGTTATGCCTTGAAGAATCCCATTGCAAAAGTCCAAGTGAGGTGTTATTAGAGCTTGGGCAACGGTTCGGAAATCGTCCCTGTCCATAAGTGGTCTTAGCTGTTGTATGGTCCTGAGTTTTAAGAAGATTGTTCTGGCAGTTTGTTTTATGTGTGCAGAGAAACTCAGAGTCCTGTCGAGGGTGACTCCTAAATATTTTATCTCTTGCTTCACTGGGAGGGTGAAGTTCTGCAGCTTGATAACTGATGGGGGGGGGGGGGAGTGAAATTAGGGTTTCTTGAAGTAAATAGTACTTCCGTCTTTTTGAAATTGATGTACATATTCTTTGAGCGGAGCCATAGTTCTGCTTCAGAGAGGCAGGCTGATAGTTTGTCATAATTGGGGTCAGATATGTTGAATGGGGTGAACAACATGATGTCGTCTGCATAAATGTGGTAGTTTATGTTGTGTCTTTTGAATATGGAGCATATCGGTTGAAGGTACAGGTTAAAAAGTAGGGCGGACAGTGCGGAGCCCTGTGGGATTCCTTGTTCCTGTGGGAAAGATGGTGAAGCAACTTCGTTGATTTGTACAAATTGGGCACGGTCAGATATATATGATTTAAACCAGTCGAGAGCTACTTCTTTAATACCTATTTGACTGAGTCTGGAAATGAGAATGTTATGATTTACACAGTCAAAAGCAGAGGATATGTCTAGAAACACCAAAATAAAGGCTTGCTTGATGTTATCCATGCCTCTGATGAGATAATCGAAAAGGGCAAGGAGGAGAGTTTCCACACTATGGAAAGGGAGAAACCCATACTGATGAGAGGTGCAGTTGTGTCTATAAAGTCCTGAAACTGGAGTTGGACAACCTTTTCAATGATTTTAGCCAGGAAGGGGATGCTAGCGATAGGTCGATAAGAGGATGGGTCATTGTTGTTTAGGGATTTGTTTTTAAGTAACGGGTGAATTGCTGAGAGTTTGAGTTCTTTTGGTAAGAAGCCTTGGTGTAGGGACTGGTTCACTATGTTTAAAATGTAAGGGGTCAGCTCTAGTTTTGTTGTCTTGATCCAGGCTATGGGGCATGGATCCAAGAGGGATGTGGTTGTGTTGAGCTTTGAAATGATCTCGAGTAGTAGTTTTCTGTCAATGAGGTGGAAGGATTTCCATTCATTGAGGTTCATCATTATTGGGGGTAGGGGGTCAGGTGCAGTGGGATGCTTTGTTTAAGTTTGCCTGCAAAATGGGTAGCTTTGGTTTGGGGATTAATAGGAATCTTGTGGATGTTATTAGTGGGGACTTTAGATAAGGATATAACTATCTCGAATCCTTGGGCGATTGTTGGCTTTAGATAGCATTCTTGTATGGTGTTGTATTTTGGCATTATTTATCGCTTCCTTGTAGGAGTTTAGAGTTGCAAAGTATAGTTCTCTATATTTGGGTATTTTCTTTGTTCTCCATCTATATTCTAGCTTTCTGAGTTCCTTTTTTAATTTAGTTAATTTGACAGAATACCATGTTTCATTTGTTTTTTGATTTGGTCTATTAGTTATAGGAAATGGTTTGGAAGCTATCTTTATAGTGGTGTTCCAATTTGATACAGCTTTGTCAAGGTTGCTTGCATCATCGTCCAACCTTGGTATGATTGTTTCCAGGAACCTTTCCATAACAAAGGGTCAGAATCTCGGTCCTTGGTGTGTGGTGCTGTGTTGCAAGTTGGAGGTGTGAGGGATGTGGAGAGAGAAGCGTATCATAAAGTGGTCTGACCAGGGGACCTGAGTTATAGTAGGAGGAGTGTATTGAGGTATCTCAGTTATGTGTTCTGGTAGGAATACCAGGTCAAGGGTGTTACCTTTAATGTGTATAGGATAATTGATTGTCTGTCTGTAGCCCATTTCTTCCATTGAGTCAAGGGAGGTTGTTGATTGGTTGTTGGAGAGAGTGGCTAGGTTAAAATCCCCAAGAATAATATGGGGTTTTCTTATTGGGGAATTGCAGGCAGATACAAGGATAGTCACTATATTCTGAGCATCTGGTGTACGAGGTCTGTAAAAGAGGCACATAGCTATGTTTTTATTTTCTACTTTTAGGATATCCATGCCATCTTGGTTATCACATACAGTAGGGGAGCAGTTAAGCTCAGATTTTGCTATTGTGAAAACTCCTCCTCCTCTTTTTCTATCTTGGCTGCAATTGAAAATAGTGTAGCCATTCACCTTAAGATGGTTTAAGAGGACTGAGTCAGATTCCATTAACCATGTTTCCGAGGTGCAGAGGACATCTGTTTTTTCATCAGTGATGAGGTCTCCTAAGTGGGACTTTATTTCTAATTGATCTGGCATTGATGAGGATGAATTTTAGTGTTGTTGTGGGGGAATGTTTTTTTTTTAGGATATTTATATGGATTAGCCTTCTGTTCTGCCTTCTCAGGTGCGGGAGGATTCTCTCCATGAATGGGAGTGTTCTAGTGTAATTATGGTATTCTTGTCTAGGTTGGTAGGAGTATTCTTGTCTGAGGTGGTAGGGAATAATATGGATGTAAGCAGATCCAAAGAGGTTGGGGGGGGGGGGGGAGAGGGTATGGAAGAATGGGGTGAATGATTTATGGAAGGGTCTACGGAGTGTAGACCCTTCCTAAAATCATTTTTTATTTTGGAGCTTACCTGGGAGTGTTTTTAATGTTGCCCATTGATATCACTGTTGCCCAGCTTGGTTATGTGTTTTTTCCCCTTTTTTTGAGGTCATTGTTGAGGTTTATTTGCCCTTTTGTCTCCATACAAGGTGAATGAGTCCACAGTAAAATTGTGCAGAGCAGGGTTTCTGAGCCGTTTGGTCAAGCTATCTATCTCCAGGGAATGCACTGTCTCTGTGGCCACAGTGTGGTGTAGCAGACACAGCCAGTGCCTGTAGGACCAGAGGGTCACAGGTTCAAATCCCAACTGGGGCTCGTGACAACCCAGTCCCCATAGTTTTACCCACCACTAAACAGTGATAGTCAGGACACCCCTGTATTGCAGAGCACAGAAGCATGGTGCAAACACCCATATTTTACCCTACACCGCACACAAACCATACCAATGGGCATTACCTACAGCCGAGTCCCCCAAATTCAATCCTGGAGTGCCACAACTTAATCCGTACATATGCATTTGCCAAGATAAGAACATGTCAGCATGTTGGTGGAAGGGTACAGGTGGTGGAGGGGCCAGTGGCTGCAAGCCACAGCACACAGTGGCCTAGGCCTGTGCAGGCTGGCACCGTCCACCGCAACAGACAGGCTCTGTCGGATGTACAGTCATGGACTCCCCAGGGAACACAGCATATCTGTGGCAACCTGGTGGTGCAGTGCACACAGACAGTGTGTGCAGGAACAGATGGTCACAGGTTCAAAGCCCAGCTGGGGCTACTGCCAATCCAGTCCACATATTTTTCCTACAACTAAACCGTGATAGTGTGGACAAACCTTTATTGCTGAGAACATACACATGGTTCTTACGCCTATATTTTACCACACCAAACACAGACACCATAAACAGCCGCATTACCTAGAGCAGAGTCTCCCAAATGCAGTCCTGGAGGGCCCCACACCATTCAGGATCCATGCTGCCTCTACGAAAGATGCCTGTGCTGCATATCTATGCACCACCCCCATGGTATGCTGATGTAGCTCATGCATATCTATGAGGGACAGCATGAAAACCCAAACAGTGGTTGGAACACCAGGACTGGAGTTCGGACACTCTGCCGTAAAGCAGCAGCCAACAGGGGCAGACACACCCACGCCCACACCCACAGGCCCCATTGGCCAATGCCTCCTGGAGAGGCAGGACATTGGGCCCTGCGTGCATCTCCCAATACTAAAACCTGCATACCTTAGCACTGCCACCCTACACCTGGGTATATGGTACACAGCTATCAAAAGTTGCCCATGATAACTGGCAGATATCAATTCCTACGTTAAGCACAGTTTGCTCATTGATCTCCACCATAACAATCATTGTGATGTCTGCGGTGTGCGCTGCAGGTCTGGTCTCTGACAGTGTTTACCACCCTGGGGAGTGACCCCCAACAGTAGTGCGTACCATATCCATGCCTGTACTGTGCCCAGGACTGGTGTGGTGGGTATGGCTGCTGGACTCCTCTATAGTAGCACAATGCTGGCATAGGTGTGGGGGTGGCTGCCTGCCTATCCAATGTGTGGTGGCTGCAAACACTTTCCACAGCCCACACTGCCAGCAATGTTGCCAGTATTGGGCTGCCAATGTGCATAATGAGGAGCAAGGTACCATGGGTATAGGCCGGACAGGGTGGCCTGGCCAGGGTGCATCTGCACAGGGCATAGGGCACTGACTGGGACATTTTAGTGCCCGGCCACCACCTACACAGACAGGGTGACCTCAGTATGTCCTGCTGAGAGATCACTCTCACCCTGACTGTGCAGTGACCACAGCATGGCTAGGCACCCCCATAGTGCTATGTAGTATTTCTCTCATGTGATAGATATGGGTTTCCTTTTGGGGCCCAATCACTGATTTATCTGCTTGTTGTGTATGCTGACATCCCAGTTCTGGGTGCATGCATGCATCTCCAGTGGGAACATGCACTGTGGACTAGCTAGCACACTGTTTGCAGCTGGTATGTGTTGTGATGGAGCAGCATGCAGGGTGCAGCAGCTGATGACTTGCTGTAGGAGAACATCAGATAGTGGTGGGGTGCAGCTCACCATATCCAGGCCTAATATCTGTCTGCTGTTGTGTTATGGATGTGTATAGAGCTGCATTAACTGCCCTGTGGGGTGTCTGCACCTCAGCAGGACGGGGGTTAATGGACCCCTCTATTGCCACCTTTGCAGGGAGGTAGTATGTGGATCTATTGATAGGAGACCCTATTTGCCACCCTCAGCCCTGGAGGAGGGGGTGTGGTGGCGATACATGGCCTGCCTAGGCAGCCATAGGGGCTACACCTGACTGAATCAGACAGAGACATCCAAGGAGTTTGTGCAGAAACTATCTATCTCACACATTAACACTGCTTTGGAACTCTGGCATAACCTCTTCCAGCCATGGAAGGTGTTGTGGACCTGCTCCTGGGCGCCTCATTGCACCCTCAGGGTGAGCACAGTACCCGCACAATGTGACGGTGTGTAGCTACTCTGTGCCAGTAGAACACACGGTCAATACCCCCTACCAGGCCGAGGTGGTGTGTGGGTGCACATGGTCACTTCCCTCTACCGGGCCGAGGTGCTGTGGGGGTGCATTGGCCATCTTGTGTTGATCTGTGGACAGCTGATTTGCATGTGCAGTGCATCATGGGTATGGGTGGGCTAACCCTATCCTGGTGACCACAGCAGACTGTCTGTGTGGTGACGTGCATGCTCTCTGCAGCCAGCCAGGGGCTTGTTAGCAGCTATAGAGCTGTGGCCTAATGGTTACTACACTGTCTCTGAAGCCAGAGGTCATGGGTTCAAACCCACAGTGGGGTTATTTGATGTACATATTTTGATGCCAGCAAAAACACCCTCAGCGTACTGTACCCATAAGGTGCCTCTGAGGGTGCTTTATAGGGCGCCCTATAGGGCACCTTATGGTTCCCGTCCATATAAGGTGCACTATACAATATCCTGTGACGCAACCTATAGGGTGCCCTATAGGGAACATTTTAGAGTGCTGTGGCGGACAGTGCAATTTCTAATGTGCCCTATGGAGTGCCTTATAGGGTGCCTTATACGGCACCTTCAATTACGGCACGTGAGGGCGTGTTTGCTGGCAGCAATTAATAACATAAAAATAAAGTGCTGCAGGACAAAATATGTACAATGCAAAGCTGATGCCACAGCCAGCCTTACGTATTAGGCACACTGGGGAGCAAACTCATGACCCCTGTATCAGCAGTCAGTGCCTTAACCATTGTGCTCCACTGCTGCTCCTCCTTGCCTGTCAGTGCACCTACTTATGCTTTTCATTCCTTAAACTGCACAGTGCTGCCATAAAAAACAGTACACTGACCTTGCGGTACCTCATACGGCACCCTCTAAAGCGCCCTATAAGCAACATTCTAGGGTGCCTTGGCTGACAGTGCACTTTAAAATGTGCCTTATAGGGCGCCTTATGTTAACACGCTTTGAGAGTGCGTTTGCTAGTAGTGATAATTAAAATAAGAATAAAATGCCTCCTAAAGCACTCTTCCCCATAATAGGCTATGCCTCAGCCAGCCTTGTTCATTGGGCACTTTGGGGGATTGAACCCCTGATCCCTGCACCATTGGTCAGTGTCTTAACCATTGTGCTGTGGTTCTGTTCCTGTAATTGCACATCAGCGCGCTGCCTTATGCCGCCTAATATTAAAAAGCCTCCTAAAACATTGTGCCCATCTGTGCACTGCCTTATGCTGCCCATCATTTAAATGCCTCAGCCAGCTGTCTCCATTGGGCACTGTGGGGGATTGAACCCCTGATCCCTGCACCATTGGTCAGTGTCTTAACCATTGTGCTGTGGCTCTGCTCTTCTTCTTGCCCTTCAGCGTGCCACTTATGCCTCCAATGCAGCTATCTCATGCACTAAGGTGCGGGGCGCACATGGGCACCGCGCACCTTAGCGCATATGTAAATTCCGCCTTTCCTTTTTCAGGACGGAACACCCACTCCTTATATGGCACCCGCACACTACCGGGGCCCGCACTTTACCGGGGTTTTAGTAAACATACCCCAAAGTTACTGTTGTTAGCACAAGTAGGTACAGATAAAGGGCACAATGTGAGTATACAATGTAATCAACTGGTGCAGTTTCGAGTAAACCATATTGTAGTAGATTATTACAGCTTCTGTAACTAATAACTAGCTTAGTTATTATAATGATCTGAAAATAAATACAACATTATGAGCATATCGATTGAGTAATAAGGATGAGATTGGCTCGGTACATTAATGTGATATTATTGCATTCTGCGGACTGCCTTACCCTATTGTAGAGGTTGACAGAGCTAGCTGAGGAGAGCTGGCTTTTAAGTCCGGCGTTGCAGTCAAAGGCAGCCTCTGATTGGATTGGAACCGCAGAGCAGGGGTAGCCCATCCACGTGGTCTGCTGCTCGACCCCGATCGGGGGAGTATTGAAGTAGGTTCATTGAGTTGGGCTGAAGAGTTGGTGAAGTCTGGCTAGGTGTACTTCTTCTCAACCCCAATTGGGAGTGGGTGTAGGAGAGGGTTGCAGAACATTCTAATGGTGTCCTCATTCTAATGGCATGGTTTGTCACCAGGGGCTCTTCCCTTGTGGCCTCTGAGGCTTACCATGCATTGCAGCACTTCTGATTGAGGTGTGGAGGTGGAGGGCCTAAGGTGTAGCTTTGTAGGAATAGTCACAGAGTTACTGCCACGGTCTCCTGCCTAAGGGCCACGCCAAAGGGCCCTCAGGCTTGGGCCCACCAGGCATGGGCACACCTGTAGCATGCAGCTGAAGATAAAGCATGCTCAGTGTGCCCTTTAGTAAACATACCCCTAAGGGTGGCTATTCACCTAGACTGCAGGCAACACAGTACCAGGCCTTTAGTGTGTGTGTGTGTGGGGGGGAGGTTGGCAAGCACCTTAGCCATTGTGGAGTGAGTTCCCATGTTGGGAGAAGGGGGGTGTAAGGGCCATTGAGGTCTGGAGACCAAGCACAATTAACACACCAGCTCAGGTCAGCCTCTGCATGGGAGCTATATTTTATTATTATTTTTTATTTGTGTGTTTTCTATATTGCTATTTTGGGTAATGTGATGAGGAAGCTGCCTAGAGCCCAGAGAATAGTGATAAAGGAAGGGAATTTACCTTAATCAAGGGACATGTTTTGGCAGGTCACAGGAATAAAACTGCATATTTATCTAAAAGACAGGTTATTCCAGGCTGCAGTGGCCTGCAGAGAGCCTCTAGTGGAGATGAGGTGCAGGAGTTTAAGCCCAGATTGAGAAACCCTTACGTCACTCTTAATTACTCAGCTGCCAGGAGAGACTTTAATCAGCAACACCTGGGGAGTGCAATGGAGGGGTTGGAAACTGGGAACTTTAAAACTAGAATGGAATATGCAGAGAGGAGACAGGGGGAGAGACAAGGAAAGCCTGAAGAGAAGGAGAGGAAGCCTGAGAAGAGGCTTGAAGGCAAGCATGAGAGCAAGGAGAGAGGAGCTCTGAGAGATTCATGTTCTTGGAGAGATTCCTGGGAAAAGCCAGCTTCAAGGGATTGGGGAAATCCAAAGGCTTGGAGAACTTCAGCTGGGAATCCTAAGAAGAGGTATGGAGCAGAGGCCCTGAGGTCCAGGAATATAGACTGGAGGACAGGTTACAAAAGCTCCAATGCATACTGGCCAGAATATTTGCGAGGACAGCCTAATGCCAGCTTTAACCCAGGTATAAACTATGAATGTTTGTCTAACCTAAAGCAAGGCAAAGTGTTTAGACACAGTTCCTATCCTAATGAAGGTCAGTTAGTAAAGCCTTCTGATCCAGCTCCTGATATAGAACCTATGCAAATAGAAGAACAAGCTATAATTACAGAGGAGGACGATAATCTCATGGACTGTTCTTTATGCAAGGTTGCTAGCACAGAGAAATCCTGAAAGTGGGATCAAACATAAAAAGGAAACATTCTAGTAACTGGCACACTAGAAGTTTGTGTAAATACTTGTGCAGAGAAGGAGAAGAGCTGTTGATTGAAGCTTGTTAGCCAGCTGGTATCAGAGCAGCACACAGCTCAGGCTCCACATGTTGGATACAAAAGTGCTTTAAATGTGGAAAGAAAAGCTGTTTTTGTGAAGAAGCTTTTACTTTTTTTGGTTTCCTTTACACCAGCACTGCTGAGCAGGTTTGTCAGCAGTGACTGAAAGAAAGACTTTCTGTTGTTAACGGAATTTACAAGCTACTTGCTTTACCTTTCAGTTGTATTGTTATTTTGAATATAAAAATCCTGGAGAATACATCCTAAGGTGTTACCAAGTGAATCTGCGTGCATTTGGATTTACCTCATAAATAAATAATATGTCATTGCCTTACACTCGAGCCAACTACATTGTCTTCATTTACCTCCAAGGCAAGCACCGCATGACTGGACTACCATTACCATAATCCTTTGCAAGATAGCCAGTCTGAAACATTGCTTAATTGGGGAACTCTATCTAACAAGCACATCCCTCCATACACATGTAAGGGGCTATGGGCATGACAGTAATCATAGCAATTTACAATTTGAACAACAAGTACATAGAACATTTTACGAGTAGCTAATGCTGCAAACAGAAATCTACATGATTCAGGAGAAATAACTTATTTACAATTTAATTACAAGAAATGTTATTAAACCTAAGGGTAGGTTCAGTGGGTATGGGGTGGGGGGCAGTTGTATTAAGAATTTGGTTAGTATGAATGCTGGAGGGGAGTAGTTATTTATGTAGGATCTGTATTAGATGAAGGTGAGTAGTGCCCAAAATGTTCTGTGAAGAGGTGAGTTTTGAGGTGGGATCGAAAGAGGATAGTAACATAGTAACATAGTAAATGACGGCAGATAAAGACCAGTATGGTCCATCTAGTCTGCCCAGTACGATGTCCAGAATAGGTACACCTGCCGCTCTGTGCAGGCCCCCCTTCCCCATGTCTTTGTTTAGGAGTGATCCCACCACTTCTTGTAGTACACCCCTATTTGTTAAGGAATTAGATGGTTCAGATTATTTTGATATTTTCTTGTTGCTGTAAAGGGATACACTGTGTCTGTCCCATGCCCTTTTGAACTCCGTCACCGTATTTGCCCCCACCACTTCCATTGGGAGCGCATTCCAAGCATCCAGCACCCTTTCAGTGAAAAAGTATTTCCTGACATTGCTTTTCAATTTACCATCTTGTAGCTTCATGTTATGCCCTCTAGTTTTGCAGCTTCTCCGTCTTTGGAAGAGGTTTGTTTGTTCATTATTTCTCTTTAAGTATTTAAAGGTCTGAATCATATCTCATCTGTCCCTCCTCTCCTCCAAAGTGTACATGTTTAGGTCTTCAAGTCTCTTCTCATAAGGCTTCTGACGCAGGCTCCAAATCATTTTGGTCGCCTTCCTCTGAACAGTTTCCAGTCTTTTTACATCCTTGCAAGATATGGTCTCCAAAATTGAACACAGTATTCCAAATGAGGCCTCACCAATGACTTGTACAGTGGCATAAGTACCTCTTCCCTTCTGCTGGTAATTCCTCTTTGTATGCACCCCAACATCCTCCTGGCTTTTGCCACGCCTTGTCGCACTGTTTTGCCACCTTGAGATCATCAGAGATAATCACACCAAGGTCTTTCTCCTGATCCATACACACCAATCTCTCGCCCTCTATGGCGTACATTTCCCTTAGATTTCTGCTTCCCAAGTGCATGACTCTGCACTTCTTCGCATTAAATCTTAATTGCCAAGCATTAGACCATTCTTCCAGCTTTTGTAGATCATTCCTCATATTAACCACTCCCTCGGGGGAGTCCACTCTGTTGCAAATTTTTGTGTCATCTGCAAATAGACAGCCTTTTCCATGAAGTCCCTCAGCAATATCACTCACAAATACACTGAACAGTGCCGGGCCGAGGACCGACCCTGGGGCACCCCACTAATCACCTTCCTTTCATCCGAGTGAGCTCCTTGTACCATCACCTTCTGTCGTCTGTCAGTGAACCAATTTCTGATCCAATTTACCATCTTGGGATCTATCCCCAAACTACTGAGTTTATTGATAAGCCTCCTATGAGGAACAATATGAAAAGCTTTGCTGAAATCCAGGTAGATGACATCCATCGCATACCCTTGATTTAGTTCCCTGATCACCCAGTCAAAGAACTCAATCAGATTTGTTTGGCAAGATCGTCCTTCGGTAAAATCATGTTGCCTCGGATCTTGCAACCTGTTGGCTTTGAGAAAGTTCACAATTCGCTCTTTCAGGAGTGTCTCCATTACTTTTCCTGCCACTGAGGTAAGGCTCACAGGCCTGTAGTCTGACACTTCTTCCCTGTCACCACTTTTGTGTAGAGGTACGACATCAGCCATTCTCCAGTCCTGAGGAACCTCTCCTGTTTCCAAGGATCTGTTGAAAACATCCTTTAACGGTCCTGCAAGAACCTCTCTGAGCTCTTTCAGTATCCTGAGATGTATCTCATCTGGTCCCATGGCCTTGTCCACTTTCAGTTTTGCAAGTTGTTCTAACACTTCATCTTCTGTGAATGGTGTGGTATCCACTTCATTCCCAGTTTTATATTTGGGAGTCACAGGTGGTCCTTCTCCAGGACGTTCCTTAGTAAAAACAGAGCAGAAGTATTAATTTAGCAATTTCACTTTTTCAATGTCACTTTCCATGAGTGCATTCCCAGCACTTCTGAGTCCTGCAATTCCACCTCTGATCTTCTTCCTTTCTCCAATATACCTGAAGAAAGTTTTGTTGCCACACTTCACATCTTTAGCCATCTTTTCCTCTGCCTTTGATTTTGCTATCCTTATTTCTCTCTTTGTCTCTTTGAGTTTGATCCTGTATTCATTTCTGTGTTCCTCTGTTTGCAAGCTTTTGAATTTTGTGAAAGCTGTGTTTTTTGCCTTTATTTGAGCAGCCACGTCTTTAAAAAACCAAATAGGTTTTCTTCTCCTCTTGTTTTTGTTTACTTTTCTTACATATTTATCTGTTGCCCCTTTTATTGCCACCTTTAGTTTAGCCCATTTCAATTCCACTTCCCTTATCTCCTTCCACCCTGTCAGCTCCTCCTTTAGGTACTTGGCCATTTTATTGAAGTCTGTGTTTTTGAAGTTTAGGACCTTGAACTTGCTATGATTGGCCTGTACCATGACTTTAATCTCAAACCACACTGTGTGATGATCGCTGCTGCTCACAGGGGCACCCACACAGACATTCAACACGCTATCACCGTTGGTGAGCACTAAATCCAGCATTGAGCTTTCCCTGGTTAGTTCTATCACCACTTGTCTAAGTAATTCGTCTTGGAGAGCATCCAGAATGTTTTTGCTTCTTTCCAGATTTGCAGAAGGAGTAATCCAATCCACATCAGGTAGATTGTGTTCTGAAGGCCAGTTGCTAATGCATTCCAGAGCACTGGGGAGATATATTTGAATGCTCTGTTGCTAGTGCATTTTTTGGTTTTGCGGATTTCAGATGGGGTAACCAGAGTATTGTTCAATTGCTCTCTTCTTTGTCGGTCACTGGGTTTGACTTTGATAAGCTGTGAGAGGGTTAAGGGAGTTAATTTTCTAAAGATTTTGAAAGTAATCATAAGTAACTTGTATTTTATATGGCTATGGATGGGTAACCAGTGTAAGGCATATAAGATCGGTGTTATATGGTCAATCCAGCATGAGTTGTGAATTATTAGTGCGGCTGTGTGTTGTGCCATCATGAGCGGGTGTAGGGATATCTTTGGTAGACTGTGCAGTAGACTATTACAGTAGTTTATATGCGGGGTTATCATTGCCTGCATTATGGTTCTAAAGTCTGATAGCTGTGTTAGGGGTTTTATGTGTTGCAGCAGATGGATCTTGTTGAATATTGCTTTAGTAGTATTTTTGATGTGGGTGAGGAAAGATAGGTGTTTATCTAATGTCATACCTAAGTATTTTACCTCAGCTTTAACTTCAAGTAAAACATCATCAATTGGTATGCACTGTGGTGGGATATAGGTTTGATTCCTGGTGATTATTAACACTTTGGGGTATGTTTACTAAACTGCGGTAAACGTGAATAACGTGCGTTGTACGACTTTAATGATCGTTAGCACGCTATAGCGTGCGCTGTAGCGCATTAACGATCGTAAATGCGCTATAGCGCGTGATGCTCCGCGGCGCGGTAAAACAACGCAGAAGGCGGAGAGAGGGCGGAGAGAAGGGGTCAATGGGTGGAGAGTGGGCGGGGAGAGGCTCCCATTACACTAACGCACTGAATTTCAGAGCTGAATTCCAATGTGAATGAAAACCTGCCGTTAAAGGCATATTAAAGGGGAGAGAAACCATTTAAATGCCAGCAATGTACAGCCTAGGCAGGGAAACCAAAAAAAGGTGATAAGTGTGATACATGTGCACAAAACAAAAGGGCACAGAAACACTGGAAATGAACCCATCAAACTGGGAAAAAACAGCAACCAAGTTGGCCAGTAGTGGTATCAATGAGAAACATCAACCCCCCCCCCCCCCGAGTAGCTCCATTGAACAGATATGTATGTATTTCTTTATGTTAGTTATGTATTCATAAACCGCGGAAGGGTCCATACCCCGTCCCCATACAAGATGCACGGGCCCACAGTGAAATAGCACTGTTCAGGGACTTCCCCACCATCGGACAGGGTTCTTATGGCATGCACATGTCCCGCAACATCAGGGCGGGCATGTCGGAACGGGCAACCGGTCAGATGCTGGAGAAGGGGATACAGAGGGCTGCAGGCGGCACATGCTGTGGAGCAGCTGGGCCACAGTGGGGACTAGGGTGATGCCTAGCTGGCCCATAGGAATGCTGAAACAGTAGAGCAGCCAGATAGCACCTGCTGAGGGCCCAACATGTGCAAGAGTGTGCTTCCCACAGTGTCACAGGGAATAGTACCCAGCAGGTACCCCCAATGGCACGGAACATTGGCAGGCGGTGCTGGGGGAAAGCGTGGGCAGCTATGCAGGCACCCCCACCCCAGAACACGCACCATAGGCAGCCGCCTACCTGCACACTGGATGGCTTGAGACCGCACACCACCAGCACCACCAGCAGAGGGGCATGTCAGCATGGTGGCTGAGGGATACTGGTGGTGGAGGGGGCAGTGGCAGCTGCCCAGAGCAGACCGTGGCCTAGCCCCCTTCACGTGGGTGCAGTGCACTCCAACAGACGGTCCCTGTCTGACCAACAGTCATGTTATCACCAAGGAACGCACCATCTCTGTGAGAACATGGTGGTGCAGTGCACAGAACCAGTATATTCAGAAGCAGAGGGTCACAGGTTCAGGTCCCAGCTGTGGTTTCCGCCAACCCAGTCCGCATATTTTACCCACTACTAGAATGGGCTAATACAGACAGAACCGGTCTTGCAGATGACGTAAACATGCCCAACACCCACATTTTACCCTACAGAGCACAGACACCATAAACATGCACATTACCTAGAGCAGAGCCTCCCAAATGCAGTCCTGGAGGGCCAAACACCATCCCGGTTCCATGCTGCCTCTGATGAAGATGCCTGTGCTGCATTTCTATGTGCCACCCCCATCGTATGCAGATGTATCTTATGCATATTCATGAGGGACAGCATGAAAACCCGAACAGTGTTTGGCACCGCAGGACTGGAGTTGGGAACCACTGCCGTAAAGCAGCAGCCAACAGGGGCAGACACACCCACACCCACAGGCTCCATTATCCAAAGCCTCCTGGAGAGGCAGGACTTTGGGCTCTGCATGCATCTCCCAATACTAGCACATGCATACCTTAGTAATGCCACCCTAAACCTGGGAATATGGTACACATCTATCAAAAGGTTGCTATGAGTACTGGCAGATAGCAATTCCTAGGTTAAGTACAATTTCCTGAGTGAGCTGCATCATAGCAACCTTTCTGATGTCTGTGGAGTGTGCTACAGGTCCTGTGTCTAACAGTGTTTACCAACCTGGGGAGTGACTCCGTCAGTATTGCGTACCATAGCCATGCCTGCACTGTGCCCAGGACTGGTATGGTGGCCTGGGCTGCCCAACACCTCTAGTGTTGCACAGTGCCTGCATAGGTGTGGGGAGTGCTTGTCTGTCTATCCAGTGTGTGGTGGCTTCCAACACCCTCCACAACCCACACTGCTAGCACTGTTGCCAGTATTGGCCTGCCAATGTGCATAATGAGGAGCAAGGTACTGTGGGAATAGCCTGGATAGGGTGGCCTGGCCTGTCCGCATCTGCACAGGGCATAGGGCAATGGCCAAACATTGTAGTGCCCGGTACCACC
This sequence comes from Ichthyophis bannanicus, assembly GCA_033557465.1. NCBI lineage: Eukaryota > Metazoa > Chordata > Amphibia > Gymnophiona > Ichthyophiidae > Ichthyophis > Ichthyophis bannanicus. Next base: position 608,249,181 of record CM066033.1, read on the forward strand.
TGCACGGACAGGGTGGCCATAGCATGTCCTGCTGGGAGGTCACTCTCACCCTGACTGAGCAGTGACCATGGCATGGCTAGGTTCCACCATAGTGTTATATAGCATTTCTCTTATGTGATATATATGGGTTTCCTTTTGGGGACCAATCACGGACTTATCTGCATGGTGTGTATGCTGATATCCCTGTTCTGGGTACATGCATCTCCTCCAGGACCATGCACTATGGACTAGCTGGCGGACTGTCTGCAGCTAGTATGTGTCTTGCTGGAACACCGTGCAGTGGCTGGAGGCTTGCTGCTGGGGAATGTCAGATAATGGTGGGGGGCAGCTGAGCACTTCCAGACCTGCAGTCTGTCTGCTCTTGCTGTACGGGTGTGTACTGCTCTGCATTGCCTGTCCTGTAGGGTGTTTGATCCCGAGTGGGACTGGGGTGATGGTCCCCTCTACTGCCACCATTGCAGAGGGTTGGAAGTGGATCTGTGGGCGGGAGATCCTGTCCCCCACCCTGAGCCCTAGAGGGTGTGTTGGGTGGTGGTATGTAATCTCCCTGGTAGCCACAGCAGAATGTGGGTGTGGTGCTGTGCAGTCCTCCTGTAGCCAGCCATGTGTTTATTAGCAGCTTCAGCCCACTGGTTACTTCACTGCCCATGGAGCCAGTGGCCATAGGTTCACAACCCACAGTGGGGTTCATTGATAGGGCTGTCTTAGGCATTGTCTATTTTTACTGTATATTAGTGCTGCCAGCAGAACCACCCTCAGGGTGCTGTCACCTTAGGGTAGCTCAATAGGCGCCCTATAGGGTGCTATTTACGCGGCGCCCAATAGGGTGTGACTTATGTGCCACCCTATAGGGCGCACATTACGTGGCACCCTATAGGACGCACATTACACGGCGCCCTATAGGGCGCACATTACACTTCGCCCTATATTATATGTATTATATGCCATTTGAAAGGAATATTTAGGTGCTCCCTATAGGGCGCGCCTTACACTTCGCCTTATAGGAAGCGCCTAAATATTCCTATCAACTGGTATATAATACATGACCATGTCAGAGAGAACGTCACTATTGGAACATATTTCATAGGAAGGGTACACTTTTCCTGACATATGCAACCTGTAACCCGCCTTCAGACTGCGTATTAAAATATTATAGTCAGCTTTCAAAGGGTTACACAGGATGCCTCAGCCAGCCTTACTCATTGGGCACATTGGGGAATTAAACCCATGACTCTTGTACCATCAGTCTGCATAGTAACCATTGTGCTACAGCTCTGTTTCTGTCTTTGGGTGTCTGTGCGCTGTCTTAAGCGTGCGCGCAGTAGCGCGCTGTAACGATCGTTGCTGCCCGGTGCGCAATAACGCGCATAACTGCGCGTTATTGGTTATGATGTCCCGCCCATGTCCTTTTTTGGCTTTCCTTTCACTAACACGGCTCCTAACATGAATTGCACTAACGCAGTTTAGTAAACATACCCCTAGGAGTGCATCAGTGAAGGTATGTTTATCAAACTGTTTGCATTTAGAGTAGAATTTAGGGTGATTTTGTTGGGCATGGATTTGTAATTGTTTAGTCTCAAGGGTAAATTCAATGAGGTGATCAACCATGGAACTGGGGTTATTAGTGGTGGGGAATTATGTAGAAGTTGGATTTCCTGTGGAATAAATACAAGATCAAGGATGTTACCCTTCTTGTGTGTGGGACTGGTATTTGTTTATTGCTTAATTCTTCCATTGCACTGATGAAGGGGGAGGAGCGCAAATTTTGCAGTGAGGGGAGATTGAAGTCCCTTAGGAGCATGGGGTTTTTATTTGGGGTGATGTTAACATTTTCCTCAATAATGTTTGTAAGGCCATCAGTAGGCGGTCGGTATACAAGGCAAAATGCTGTTGCTAATTATTAGAAGGTCAACATTTGATATAGAGGCAGAGCAGTGTAGTTGTGGCCTTAAAAAGTCTTTCATTATAATTAAAATGCCTCCACCACATTTACTTGTTCTAGGGGTCTGAAATATTTTGTACTTGGGTGGGCATATTTGGTTTAATATAACATTGTCTAGATCACTGAGCCAAGTTTCTGTTATAAATATTATATCTGGGCTGGTTGTATAAGCATAGTCAATAATGATTGGGATCTTCTTTTTAATCAACCTTTCATTTATATATGCACATTTAAGCAGGGAGGTGTTTTGGGGGGCCTTTCATGCCCTGTAGGTGTTTATAGTTATAGGGTTAATATGAATACGTCTATGGGTATTAGCGTTATTTGATGTTCTATGATATGGTTTGTGTGCATAATGATGTGAGTGAACAATTGGGATTGTTTTTGATTGTGTGGGGGAGAAGCATTGAACATTAGATTTTATTGTTAGACATGAGAGAATGACTGTACGACTGTACTATTTATTATTGAAGCCAAATAGTTGAGGATTTATTTTAGAGGCTACTGAGGACAAAATACCGTAGAATTGCAATTTAAGGTAGTAGGGAATAACTGTTTGAACAGTTGTTTTTAGAGGAAAGTTATGGTGCAGCAGTAAAGAGCAATTGAAGAGATAGATTGTAACAGTTTAGGAGAGTAGGTAAGTTACAATGACACAGTATGAAACAATTGCTATGTTGCAAGGTAGCAGTGTAATACAGTTCAGAGACAATGTTGTAGTGCGGAACATATAGTAAGATACAATGTATCAAATAACTAAATGTGAGCAGTGGGAAACAGCTTCTATCAATACAGGCTATGTAATGAAGTGCAGACACATAGTATATGAAAGAAATAGAGTATTTCTGGTAGGTTGATAGTTTAGAGAGGGCAAAGGTAAATGTGAGAGTCTCAGAGTTATGAATTTAAGTAATAAGCCTGAACCTATTGGAAAAGTAGGTTTATAGTGAAATGAGTAGCTGGGTTTGTTAGCAACCACAGAAAAGTTATGTTCATTGGTAGAAGAGTTATGTTCATTGGAGGCTTCCTTTGTCAAATTCAACTGCCTCTACCGCAAGGACCCTGCCTAAAGGCCACACCAAAGGGTCCTCTGGTGAGGCCTTCAGGCGTAGGCCCACAGGGCACAGGCACGCCAATAGCTCGCTTGAATTTAAGGCACTCCCCGATGACTGGAGCTGAAGTGGGAGGCAGAGCTGGAGAGTGTGTGATGCACAAGGAGGTCCTTAGAGGAGAGGAAGCAGGAGGATTACAGCTGGTCTGCTCTGCTCACCTTGGTGCTGGATCAGGCAGCTGTGATGGAGTCGGGCTGAGCAGGTAGATTGGGTTTCCTCTTCCTCAAGGCTCTGCTAGCATTGCGTCTTCTTCTTCTTCACCTAAGCTGGTATGGGCTACTGTATAGAACACTGATCACTGTGGGCTAACAGCTAAAGAGGAGGTGCCCATGCCCCATCCTTCTAGGAGTTGCTCTGGGAGTACAGCATATGGAGGTGATGACTCCTACACAGCCCTCAGGCTGAGCACCTCACGACCTTTCCTCTCTTATCTCACTCTACACCCCTCCTTGGGAACACCACTCCTCTGACATATCCCTTTTATCTGTGCCCTTATCTGCCACTGCCAACTCCAGACTTCGTTCAATCTAAATGCCTGGAACAAACTACCTGAGTCTGCGCATCACGCTCCTTCTCTAGCCCTATTCAAATCCAGGCTAAAAATCCACCTCTTTGAAGCTGCTTTTGGATCCTGATCCTCCTCACTCTCTTGTCCACTACTTATGTATATCTTACTATACTCTTGTTCCCAGTTTTGCTATGTTTTTTTGTCCTGATCAGTTTGGAAGCTCTGATGAGCAGGGACTGTGTCTTACATCTATAGTATATATACAATGCTGCGTACACCTTGTAATGCTATACAAATGATTAATATTATTATTAGCAGTAGTAGTACTAAGCAGATAGCCTACTGGATACAGACCAAGGACTGTTTCAGGAGCTGCAGCCCAAGCTGGCCAACAAGAAGGGCTATGGGGCCATGAAGGGCCCCCAGGGACCACTGAGCATGTGGCTAGTGACACTCCACTGTGCTTTACCCTCACATGGCCCATCACCAACTGAATTGGCAGGGGGAAGGGGTCTCAGGATGCCAGCCAAAAATTGCCTTTGGCCTTGCAGTCCTAATAGGGGCAAAAAACAGCAACTGCAGTAAAAAACAAAACAAAACCCACTAGGGACTGCAGGCTTCTTTCTGCTCTGACTCTGGGATGTTCTTGGTCCTGGCAGGGCCAGGGTCACTTCCTATTTCCTCATCACTTAGCAAGCTAACGAGATCTTCAAAGACCCTCTTCAGCCATGAAACTTTAAAAAGTCTGACAATTCTGATGCAAATCTTACCCCATGAAGATTCATTATATTCTTTATCTGCCAAAAACAGTGCATACATTTTTAGTAAGCAGTGGGGTATGCCTGTTACTGCCATCTGTTGATGTTACCTGGTGCTTCTCTCCTATCCTTCCACCTTGCACCATCTCTGTCTTCCTTTGTCTCTCTATGGAGATGGAACCTGACACCTGCTCTTTGACAATAGAATCAGTAACTGCAGCTGCTCTCTCCTTTAACAAATCCCTCTTTAGTGTGGTTGGTAGATTACAGGAAGCTATACTAGGGTGGTCCACTGCCATAGGGGAAACAAATAAAAGTAGGAATTTCTTTGCTCCCTGGCCTGATTCTGGTTCCATTTATGTAGAAAACAATGTGTGCAAAGTTGGAAGCCAATCAAATAATATTTAGGGGTGGCTCAAGGTCCCTATCTATCAGGCCCCTGGATCCCCCCCCCCCCCCCCAGGGTTTGTCAGACCATTGGGTATTATCCGCTCATAGACGAGGGTATCATGCTTGCCAAGCACTCAATGTGGTCCAGATGCTAGTAAGGACTTTGACGATGTGGGGAACATCTTACGGTGTTGCGAGACAACACCCAAAGGAACTGGAGTTGCTCTTCTTTTGTGGTGTGTCGGCTGTTGAACTCCTCAATGAGTTTAACCCCTCGCTCAGCCACATCATTGATCACTGGAAGATTTTTTACTTTCTTCAGACCGTCTTTGAATGATGCATTCTCTTCCCAGTCTTCTGGGTCTGCATTAAGAAAATCACTGTTGATGTCGAGGTGTTTCAGGAAATGGATTGACTTGCGAGTTGCAAAAGATTCAAGTGGTGGAATCATGGAACTTTTCAATTCGACCCGCTTTGGGGGATCTTCGTCTTCGTCATCATTCTCATCGCTTTCATCTGATTCTGCCGGGATCATGGCCGACACTATGGCCCGCTTTGTCGGTGCTGAAACAGCTTCATCGAACAGTGACAGTGCCACAAGCTCCTCTGACACATACCACAGATGCTGTTGCAGTTAGTCTCTGGCCGCTCTTCCAACACGGTCATTGTGGTAAGAGTGTAGTTTCTTCAGCATCTCCAAATCTGTTCGAGGGGCAGAAAACCAGGCTTCCACATGAATCAGGATGGAGAAAATGCTCACATCACGAACACTGGACTCCTCCCGTTGGGTAAGATCTTTGAGTTGTCCTCGGAACATCCAAATCTTGAGACAGTACAAGACTTTTGCCATCCATCTGGCATGATGGAAAGCTCCGGGTTTCTTGAAATTGAAACTAGGAAGATTCCCTCCAAGGCAGACAATCGTTAACTCCAAGAATTCCAGGTAATCATCTCGGTGATTGCCCTGTGCCAACTTGGATTCCGCAAACTTCATGATGCAATCCCTGTCAGGTTGCAGCACCTCCAAGTCTTTTCCAGTTTGATAGTTGGACTTGTCAAAGGAGCCCCAATTCTTTTGGAACCGGCGAAAGAGTTGGACATCGGGACCCGATGAAGCTCCAGAGCATGTAGAGAATACTGCACCAAGAATTATTTCGTAAATGTGATGGCGGCATGCCAAATGAAGGACTGTGCAACGGAGTCTCTGTTCTAGAAGAATGCACACTCCTGATCGACGTCCCGTGTTCGATGCAGTTGTATCAAAGCAGAAGCCTGCAACCTTTTCATCCAAACACCATTCCTGTAACAGTTCATAAACTGCTGCAGCTTGATTCTCGCCCGTTCCTGATGTCAGTTTTGGTACACCAAGAAGTTGTGTTTCTCCAGTGGAGACAGCCATTATCAAAACTGGAAGGCGGTCAACGGATGTGGTTGAACAGAGGAGAGATGGCAATAACTTGCTATCCCAATGCACAATGCATGTTTTGCCTTCGGCTTTGAATGCGTTGTGCAGGTCCGTCCATTGTTGCTGATGGTGCTTTTCTCTATGGCGCTTGACGCTGGAGCGGCCGATATTGAGCTCCCCAGGATAATGTCCCAGACTTCTGGCGGTTTCAGCTACCACAAACAGAGCATTGCGATCCGTTGTCCCTGTCCGATCCAGGGCTGCTGTAAGCTCTGGGGTCCAGACATTGTTAGGTCGAAACTGCTTCGTTTGTGGAGTTGCTTTCTTCTGTCCGTTATCTGAATCCGCAGATGTCGACGAGTCTTCACCTGACTCTGCTGAGGAAGAAGATCCTTCCAGCTGAACTTGGCTTGTAGTTGCCTCGGCTTCGGCAACATGTTTTTGTCTGCGCCTTTTCAGTTCTTCTTCTCGCTGTTGCAATCTTGCTTCCGTGTTGGCCAGTTTCTTGTCCATCGTGCACATTGAGCCGCGGCGCCCTGGTTCTCGTTGCGCTATTAAGATTTCTTTGTCTTCTTGAATATGAATTAAAGACATTGCATTGGCATGCGCCACATCAAATAGGTTTTTCATTGCAACCTGGAATTCTTTTTCATTTGTCTCTTGTTTCCCTCCTCTCCCTTTGTTTTTCTTCAAAGGTTTCCACTGATTGAACAATTTCTTTACTTTTTCTTGAATTTTGTCATTTCTTTGAACAGGAAGCCTGGCCTTTTCCCAATAAGCTTCTACTTCACTTGTTACAATAGATGCACTTTCACTAACGCCTTTGTTTAATGTCATATGGTGATGTAAAAATACACTTAACACTTGCTCCTTGCTGGGGAGCTTGGCCCCCAGAATTGTGGTGGACATTTCTTCAATGAGATAAAAACCACGTTTTTTAGCCATCTGAAAAGAATAAAGATACAAAGATAATAGTACAATGTCTTTGCCACCTCTCAGAGATGAGATTAGTTCAAATATGATGCAATCAAATGTAATCAGCGTGGAACTGAGTGGATGATACAAGATGATGCAACATTTCGTCATCTGCTCCCAGGGGGAAATCTCAAGACTTGTTGAGCCACCCCTAAATATTATTTGATTGGCTTCAAACTTTGTACACAGTGTTTACTACCTAAATGGAACCTGAATCAGGCCAGGGAGCAAAGGAATTCAGGAATTAATTTTTATGGACCACCCTAAAGCTATACGCATACTCCTAGAAAGGGCCGTCTCTTCCATCACACAGAGGGTAGGGCTAACTGGCCAATTTTCCCAATGGAGAAAGTTGAATAGTGGGATACCCCAGGGATCTGTGCTGGGTCTGCTGCTTTTTGACATATTCATAAATGACCTGGAAAAGGGAATGACAAGTGAGGTTATCAAAGTTGCAGATGACACCAAACTATTTAAAGTTGTTAAAACCCATGAGGATTGTGGAAAATTGCAAGAGGATCTTGATAAATTGGAAGACTGGGCATCAAAATGGCAGGTGAACTTTAATGTGGACAAGTCCAAAGGTGTGCACCTAGGGAAAAACAACCCAAACTATGGTTACACTATGCAAGGTTCCACATTGGGACCACCACCCAGGAAAAAGATTTAGGCGTCATTAGGATAACATGTTAAAACCCTCAACCCAGTGTGCAGCAGCGGCCAAGAGAGCAAATAGAATGCTAGGTATCATAAGGAAAGGAATGGAAAATAAAACAAAAGATATTATAATGCCTCTATATCGCTCCATGGTGAGACCGCACCTTGAATATTGTGTGCAATTCTGGTCACCGTATCTTAAAAAGGATATAGCATTATTAGAAAAGGTTCAGAGAAGAGCCACTAAAATGGTAAAAGGAATGGAACTCACTACCAATGTTCCCTCTAATTTTCTGTAGGCTGTGTGCGCATAAAATATCAGCTGTGTGCAGCTTTTGAAGGAAGGTTAAATTTTTGTGCGCCACATAACGACACTCGGAGTTATATACTTTAAAATTTGACTACAAGTCAGAATACAGTATGTACACCACATTGATTTTAATCAAATTAAATGAAAATAGACAATTACTAAATGAAGCAGGAAATTTCTAGTAATTACAATCATAACTTTTAAATTTTAAGAAGTCTGTGTTGTTTTCTATCAGAATCAGAGCCGTAATTTTTGTGCGCTCTGTTTTAAAGTATGTGCGCTCGCTCCACGAGGTGTGTGCGCGCGCACACGCGCACAGCTTAGAGGGAACAGTGCTCACTACTATGATTTTATTTATTTATTTATTTATTTATTCTTTTCTTCTATACCGCCCCTTCCAGAGATGAAGGGCAGTTTACAGGGAACAGTTAAACAATTTTATATAGTTTTACATGGAACAGTAGTTGTAACTATATACAGGTAAATATTGTAAGCAACTGTGTCAAAAACTACAAAGAACTATAAACATATGTTACAATGAACAGTCAATCTTGTGTACGTTCTGAAAGTTATTTTCAGATATTTGGTCACTTTGAGAGCCTGGCAGATTCCCTTTAATGAGAAGAAACACAGAGCGGAGAAAACAAACCACAGCCACACCAGATGAATCTTCATATTACTACTACTACTACTGAGCATTTGTATAGCACCACAAGACATACGCAGCACTGCACAACGTGTAAGAGACCATCCCTGCTCATCAGAGCTTACAATCTAGTCAAGACAGACAACACAGAAGGTGTAGACAGGGATACATCTAGGGGGAATGGTAAAGAAACACAAGGAGATCAGGTGAGTCAAGATCCGAAAGCAGCAATATAAATAAAAGAAACAAAGAACATTAAGAAATTAAGGATAAGAACCTATATTACTAGTCTGATTATTATTGCTGCTGCTTTATATGTTCTATTTATGTAAGCTGTTTTATTGGATGTTCTGACTTTTAAGTATTTTTATTTGCTATCATTGTATAGACCCCTGATGCAGGCCTGAGTGCCAAAACTTGGTCAAGTCGGGGTTTTTACAATAAAACCATTGTATGAAGATTCATTTGGTGTGGCTGTGGTTTTGTTTCTCCACTCTGTGTTTGTTCTGGTTTTGACTACGGAGTATTATCTCTTTTCTTATTTGGCAGATTCCCTTTAATCACCAGTACTCTCCTGCTGCTGTTATGGTAAGTTAGGAGAAGCCTTTCAGTAAACCACAAGGTGGAACCCTAATTCCAGGTTAAATTGAAATTTTTTTAAAAATCCTTTTGCTGTCTTATACTAGCTGACAGTGTCTCTCTGTTTGTGAAAAAATACACTTAGAGCCTAATATTTGAAAGGCATTTACATGGTTTGCAGCCCAGTAAACTGTGTAAATGCCTTAAATGGGGATAGTCGATGGCATTTACATGATTAGTGCCGGTGAATATCCCCTTCTAACTCCCTACATGCCCTGATGCTATCCGGTTAGCACTGGGCCATGTCGGGGGTATTCTGGGGTGGGGAAGCAATAACCAGGCAGCAGGGGTATTGCATGCTGCCTGATTAGCGATCCACGCTAAAAAAGATAGGCGATGAAAACCCTTGCCTATCTTTTGGTGCAGGACCTAACTGGGCAGCATACAATATTGCTGCTGCCTAATTACCTAATGTGGCTTCCAGCATGTTCAGCGATCACTGGATATTCAATGTCGGGCACACATATGACCCTGGTATTGAATATCCAGAGTTAAGGGTGGGCGGGCAAAGTTGTATGCCGTAGCGACACATTGCCTGCCCAGAAGAATATCGGGCCCTAAGCTTTTACTCAACCCTTTCTGTCCTCATGTACAAACTTAGGGGTATGTTTACTAAAGAGTGTTAAGGGCCCGGTGGTTAGCAAGCGGTAATGGCAGCTGTAAGGGTGTCACTGTGCGGTAAAGGCTGGGGAAGGGTGCTTGGCTCTACTTATCAGGCACTAACAGGACATCAGGTGCTAAGGTGTCAAGCACCTTAACTCCCGATGGCAGGCAGCTCAATGCAGGATATGGGAGCCCCTGTGAAAGTCACATTTTAGGTGATGGATGGAAGGAAAAGTAAGAGCTGATGGACCTGTCAGTAAGTGGGATGAGCATGTGGGAGGCAGCTATACTGTATAAGTGAGAGGTGCCCACATAATATGCTGTACTGTCAATGTATGGCATAGGATTGGAAAGAAGTGTACACTGGTGAATCCCAAATTGCCACGATGTGGGCACCAAAAGGATGACCAAGCAGAAGTGGTGACTTGCAGATTATTCATAGGACAGGTGTGAGTGATACATCCTACTAATTAAACTGTACCTGTGGTGTAGCAGCTGGCAGGAGAATACATGACTATACATATTGGGTATATGGATGGGCTGAAGGATGGATGGTATGGTCTTGCTACCCCGATGTACTTGATGTGACTGCACAGATGCAGTTGTAGCATGTATGAAAATGTGTAGCTGTGTCACGGAGAAGTCCCAATACCAGCTATTTGGGTATGACAGCTGTGTAAGCTTTTCCAACCACCATACAAGCCTCCTGAAATATGTTCGTATAACAAATGGACAAGTGTCTCTCATATTGGCCATATATGGAGCAAGTAGGGACATGTGATGATCCATGCAGGTGGCCATTCCAGGAGTGGGATGTGCCTATATATACTGCGTACATGTGATGGAGCAAAGATGTTCAGTCACAGTTATGATGAAATAATCCAAAGATGTGCAACTCATGTGTCATATATCTGCAGGGTGAACATGTCTGATCCTTTGCAATGGCCTACAGCAGAGCCAATAAAGTCAGACAAAACCTCTCAGCAGCCACACTCCAGGAGTTAATCAGCACCCAACCCAACAACAGACCACGAAGACAATGGAACATTGACATCATCCAAACACCCAGCGTAATTCACCAAAGCCAACAATTCTATGACCAACAGAGCTCTATCATTAGCAGCAGCTGCCTTTTGGAATTCCCTTCCGGAAGCACTGAGAACCACCATGGACTTAGGACTTCAGGAAGAAGCTGAAAACATTCCTCTTCATGGAACACTTCAGTGAGTTCACACTGCAATTGCTCCCCAGAACACTCGAACAGCCTGAACACTGATCCTTAATATGCTGATTAATCAATGCAGTAATATTAAAATGTAAATAAGTTATGCTTTCGAGCATATCTTGCCTGCCACTCCTACCTATTCCATGAGTTCTATGAAAAATTGTTGAGTTCTACTGTAAACCCTTTGATTTTATGATAAAGCGGTATAAAAAAAACCGTGTTAAATAAATAAATAAAAATAAATGCTGACAGATGGGCATGCTTGAAATGTGCATGTTTGCAGACCCAATGTGCTGTTGTAACATAAAAATAACAAAAGGAATGTGTGCCCTCCAGTCAATGTAAACCCTGAACTGTTTCTGGCGGTATATTGAAGCAAGTATCCTACAACCACAAAGAGAGAAAGTGGGAATCAAACCTCAGGTTGTTGCTTACCAAGCCAGTGTTCTAACCATTAGGGTACATCTCCACACCCAGCTCTATAGCACTGTCTAGAATCAAAAAGACTGCAAGTTCCTGCCTGCAATGCGTGAAATCCAGGACATGAAGCAACATGGTCTGCACAGTCTAGGACAGTGGTAAACCACATCTAGGACCTGCCCACAGCAGGTCACATGCAGTATGCAATGCACTGCACACCCACTACACTAGCTGCATAACACACAGCTGCATAATACATCCCTTGTCTAAAGGCCAAGCCACATGTGAGGTCAAGATGTCTGTCCCTCCACTGTGCCTCCAATGCCAAACAGTCATGCACAGAGTTCCACTGTGCTACAGTGTGGCACTAACCCCTGAGGTAGTACATGTGCAGGGCATGCAGTTCCTTGTCACCTGCTGTTCACTGCAAGACAGGCATACCTGCACATACACCTAACTCAATCCACATTCATGACCCCAGCTGCCCATTGCTGACCATCCTGTCCTCCTTGGGGGGCCTTGCACATGTCTCCCACCATCATAGAAGACAAGCAGGTACTGGGCAATGTTCCAGTGATCATAGTTGCCACTATGGCTGCAATTAGGAATCCGGGTACCCATATCAGTGAGCCCCCCCCCCCCCCATTACCCTTGATGCCGCACAATCTGAGCATATATATGCAACTGATGGCCATATGGAGAATGCAGTGATCCATCACAACAGCACTGTATTATGCATGGGCAATGTGTGCTTCCTGCATATGGCAGCTGCAATATGTGCAAATGTATTTACATTCTCTTATATACCATGCTATTCTACATCAGTGTGGTTTACATTGAACAAACTGAAATTACATTGAACAGGGCATTATAACTTGGAGATAACTATTTTACAGGGAACATGGGCTATGGAGGGTTAAGTGGCTTGCCCAAGACCACAAGGAGCACCTGTGGGACTAGAAACCCCAGTCCTTCCAGCCCAAGGTTGCTGTCCTCTAGTGGGATTTGAACCCCCAATCTTCCAGCCTGAAGTACCTTGCCCCAACCACTAGGTCACTCCTCCACTCACCTGTTGTTGACCTGTTATTGCACTCACCCTAATTGCGAAGGAGGGCAGACATCATCTGGTCCCCAGAGTAAGCCCTGCAATAGATGAACTTGCCAGGTTTTGGAGCAGATCTCTATTGTTACCATTGTGCTACAAGTATTGGATGTAGTGTGTGATGCTAGTCTCTTTGTATACTGTACAAATGTAGCATGCTGGAGTGGCCTGTCTTATCTGGGCCTTGTGTCCTGCTCCTGTTGGCCAAGGATTCCCGTATAACATCTCTTGCCCAACCCTAAGGTTGAGTAGCTGTTTCAAGGTAACCCAAATGCAGTGAGTGTTGTCTATGGAGAAGGTGTCATACAAACACTGTCATACAGACACTGACTAGACCCAAATAGGTCATGGCCATGTGAACACATGCTTTAGCCATCAATGCCACCTATGAAGGGCACATACTAAACATGTATGGTACTATTCCCTGCACCCCTACCCCTACCTCCACCCCAACATTCATCTCCAGGCACTGCCTTCACATATGGTGGCAGGCAATGCTTTGACCAACATGACATCCTGTGCCAGATTTCGGCAGCTGGAAGTGTGCACACACCATTTGGAGGTCAGTGTCCCACTGTCCTATTCAGGCACACAGGTGCATTTGTACTCTCATTTGGGGTAACAGGTGATGTACTGCTGGATACTTGGGCCAATGATCAGTAGACAGTGTTGGAGTGCTGTTTCCTGCATGTGAATCTGCCTGATATGTACCTTCCTGTATGTGCATGCACTGCATGGAACAAAGAGTCCCCTCACTTGCACTCTGCAAATGCAGCATGGGACAAGAGCAACACACATGCAGGTAAATTGCAGATTCCTGCCAGTGTCACCAACTAGGTGAATATATTGGTCAATCACAGAGGCCATTCCCCCCCCCCCCCCGAGCCTAATTCCCTATAGGCTGCTGCTGCACCAGGTGGGCTGACACTGTTGCCATGGATACAGCTGTTATGTCAGTTGGCATTAATCTGGCCTCTCACCTGTGCAAACTGGTGTATCCTGCGGTCTGGAGGCTAAAGCAGAGGTGAGGGTTGCAACACACACATGTGTCCCCCTACTCACTCCAGTCAAGTCAGCAGACAATTTGGGAGCTGCACAACAGTGTCTTGTTGGGAGGTAAGTGTAGGGAAATTCTGGGGAATGGTCCTTGTTGATAGTATAACTGGATATGAATTACAGCATCACAGCTACAGGTTGCAACTACATATTGCAAGCTCAGTTTCTGCTTGTAAATAGTATCCCACACAGTATGTGGTATCTCACACAGTATGTTATACGTGAATCCTTGGCCAACAGGAGCAGGACACAAGGCCCAGATAAGACAGGCCTAGGCAACATATGCATGCACAGTGCATTGCTGAGGCTCACACTACTCTGGACACAGACCATGACCCCGCTGCCCAAAAGTGTTGGAGGTTGCCATTCTTACCTACCCATTAGGCCTCTTTTGATGCTCTACCATTGTCCATGCCTGCACAGTGTGTTGGTGCTTTTAGCATGCTCTGCAATGCTCGTGCACTGTCAATGCCTGCTCAGTGTGCTCCTGCTATTAGCATGCTTTACCATCCAGCCATGGGTGGTGCAGTTACTCAGTATGACAGCTGAGTGTATGGGATCTTGATTAACAAAATATTGAGGGTTGCACATGCTGATCCAGTTCTGGAAATGTAGGATAAAGTTAGCACAATTGAAGATACAATTCTTGATCCCTAGGCTGGTCTTGACTCTGTGATCCTTCTCTCAAACACATACTGGCCATGTGTTTGGAAACACAGAGCAGCAGTGTGGGTTCATCACTCCATGGGTATATCTGTGATCATTGTCAGGATGCATGTGGGCATGAGTTGCAGTATGCCTATGTCTGCATAGATCTCTGCAGGCTCTCAGCCATATTTGTCTGACAAAATATGTTTGGTAGGTGTGGGAGAGGGACATCTTGTTAGGTCTGTATGTTGTACTGTCTTGCTATGCTGCAGGATCAACTGCCATTCGTGTCTTACATATGGGGTCTATTCAGTCAAAGGGGCAGGCCATGATACATGAACACACATATTGCAGACCATGGGTGTATTAGCAGAATGACCAATCTTTCCTTTTCCTGGTGTGTGCTTCTAGGGCAGTCATGGAATAATCGCATATCTTGCAGATCAATACAGCTCATTTGGATTCACATGTGGCTCAGATGGTTGTAACTGAATGAGTACTTAGTTATGGAGGGGTTATGGGTTCATATGCAGATTATGGTTGTCATTTTGTAGGTGACGAGGCAGGGTAGGCATATTTCCTCTGACATGGGCTGTTATCATATTGCATAGGTGGCATATTTCCCCCCCCCCCCCCACATGCACATATCCACTCATTATGTGCAGGTGGGGGGCATCCTTATCCCAGGGCCAGCCCATCCACTTGGACAACTAGCCCCAGATTTCAGGGTCCACTGATCATGGTGGAGAGCATGCCGGATGTTTCCTCCCTCCCTGCCATTGTGGCACAGCCACTGCTTCAGTGCTGCAGACAGCTGTATTGAAGTTGCACACATGCAGCTAGGCATACCTTTCTACTCCTCACCCCCTCTACTGGGGGATATGGGCACATGGCTGCTGCCTTAGACCTCAGTATGGAGTGATCACCATGTGCTCCCCTGTACCTGCTGTTGACATGCTTGCCATTGCACTGACAGTGGCAATTGCAGTGTTGCACTAGCCACATAGGGTGGGGACATAATTTTGTATGCAGCATGCCACAGCCACTGCATCTGCCACCCTCACTTTCACGCACTGCTGACATGGCAGCATGGTGACAGTGGGGGTAGCGTGACTTCTTTTTGACTGCGGCAGCATGTATGTGTGCTGCCACTGTCACAATGGAGTTATACCAGATATCACAGATGTGAACCCTAGGCAGTGACCTTGTCAACCTTGTGGGCCAGCCAGCCACACCACATCACCCATGTGACGCCTCCTTTGCCAATGTGGCACCAACAACAGAGTGTCCTTTCTTAATAGGGCACCATGCTGTTGCTGCCAATGGAGCACTACTATCACATATTTGGGAAATCTGGAGGGTTGAGCACATTGCATACACTGACATAGGCTCTCTCCCCTCAGAAATGACCCTTACTGTGAGCTTTCAGTTGGTGTTAGGGTTCCCAACATAAGAGCTCTAACGCATGGTAACACAACCCCACGTTAAGGGAGCACACGCTATCCCCACCTAGTCTCTGCCCCATTCATGCCCATTCTCCACTTCCTTTCACCTTAATGCTATAGGCCTGGCTTCCGCAGGTTAATCCAGTGCTATCAATACTTTCTGCAGTGTTAACCGCTTACAGGCACTGATAGCATGTTTTAATGGCACACTTGCTCCCTTACCGCCCTTTAGTAAACATAGCCCTTAGAATGTATGTCCTCCAGGGACAGGAAAATAGGTGTAACTCACTTTGAGCTAATTTTGAAAAAGTATGTGATACATCTAAAATGCTAAATCCCACACACTAGACACTAAGGCATTGCCTTTCCCTGCAGCAGCTGCTAGCTGTCCATGCTGACAAACCTCTGCCAAGTACACCTTTCTCTGCTTTTAACAAACATGTGCCACTCACTTGCCATATCTCCCAGTCACACTGTCTCACCTTGTCACTTGAGTTGGCAGAAAGTAAACACTCCTTCCCTCCAAGACCAGCCAGCAACTCTCACAAACTTGGAAAAAGAACACAATTTTCTCTGCTTGTCACAGAGTCATGTGTGCTGTCTTCTCTCTGGCAGATTTTTTTCTTCTTTTAATTGCAGAAGTATTTTAGTGAACTAACATAAGATTCCTTCTCTCTCTCTCTGAAAGAACCGATAAAATGCTTTTCTGCTGTGATTAAATTTTGGGTCTTCCAGCCCAGCCTTTGGTATTTTGATAAATCAGATAGGTATAGGTTTGCTGTGCTGCTTGTTTCTATGAATTCCACACTGTGAAGGGAGAGCCAAAAAACCCTTCTCTCATAAAATCCACACTCCAAACATAAAAAAAATCTTGTTCAATAATCACTATAAATCACCATACAAAACATATCACATAATATACTCAAAAATAACCAACTTTATCACATATTATTACCAACAATTATGGTAATAATATGTGATAAAGTATGGTATATGGTGATTTGTAGTGATTATTGAAAACGATTTTTTGTGTTTGGAGTGTGGATTTTATGAGAGGTTTTTTTGCTCTCCCTCTGCATATAGTAGTTTGTTTTGGGTTGAGGCAGGGTCCTCTTTTTGTGTTATGTCAAAGAGTTCCAACATGATTGGCTAAAGTACCTCATGCTTCTGGCTTGTCTCTTATCCCCTCCCATTCTCCTCAACCCAGAGAGGAACCAGCACATCTGGGTGCACATGCGTGCCTCTGAATAAAATAAATGAGATGAATGGGGGTGGGAAAAGAATGGGAATATTAACACATTTGGTTAGATGGTAATAAAGCTAACAACATTTAAAAGAGCTTAGAGAGGCTGGGAAAGTAGTCAGGGAAGCAAAGATGCATGTGAAAGAAAAAATAGCCAGAGTTGTAAAATGAGGGGACACAATTTTTTTAGATATGCTAGTGACAGGAGGAAGAGAAAAAGAAGCATTTTGAGACTCTAGGGCAGTGGTTATCAGCCTAGCCAGTTGGGTTTTCAAGATATCCATAATGAATATGGATGAGATAAATTTGCATAGAATGAAGGTAGTGCATGCAAATCTCTCATGCATATTCATTATGGATACCCCGAAAACCTGAAAAGCTTGGTGTGTTCTGAGGACTGGGTTGAGAATCCCTGCTGTAAAGGCTAATGAGAATAAAGCAGACTTTTTTTTAGCAAATATTTCTGTTCTGTGTCCACAGATAAAGGGCTGGGAGTAGGACTTCAGAAAATAAACACAAATGGGAATGAAAGACTTTTATTTTGGAAGGATTTCTCATTTGGCAGACTTGCCCCTAATAGTGCATCTTGACTCACTGCTTAGGTTCAGGCACCAACATTTTGGAAGATGACAGTACTATAGTCAGGAAGAGTGGGCATCACTACTGACTCAAATTCTATAAGTGGGTTGGAAAAGGGGTCAGAGGACTCAGAAGCCTGGTAGGGCCATCAGGGAGATTGCTGTAGGGTTAGGGCTAAGGATGGTAGGGGATGGGACTCCAGCACTGAGTCCTCTTTGAGTGTCAGCCTTCAAGTGCTTGACGTACTAAAGGATATTTTCCTATTTTACTATGGGAGCATGTCAGGGCACAAGACCCATGGAGGATATTTTTAAAAGAGGTCATCTAGGTGGAGAGGAGAAGTGAGCATCTATTTTGACCCATTTTATAAAGGCTCAATCTTACATGTGCTTTTATAAAAATCCTAGGTACAAACTGGCAGACATCACTGCTAGACTGAGTACAAGGGCATTTATGGTTGCTTAGAAGCAGGCATAAAGCAAATAAAGCATGAACATGCAAGCATATTTTATAAACAGTGCATGTAAACCGTGACTCAGCCCACACTCTATCCCAGTACATGCCTACACACGTCACATAAAAGTACACACCTTCTTGCCACTCTGCATACTTTTCATACTTGTAACTCCAAGGGCAATTGTATAAAAGCCCTTTAATGAGCAAGAAAATCCTTTAAATAATTACTCCCTAACTACGTGCAAATTTGTCATCGTGTCTATCCAAAAAAACAGACTGGTTAGGGGTTTTTAAAGAACTCTGGTGGGAAACCTGGCTCTAAATTTCTTCCTGTAGCACAAGACTTAGAAAACTAAAAATAAATATTGGTTCACCATAACTGAGAGTATAGCCACAGTTCAGGCCCTGGCTCTGTAGTCAAACTAAAAAGCATAAAGCGGGAGTAAACTGCATGGAGCAACAGTTACAGCCCAAAGTAAACAACAAAGCATGGAGATAACCTGCAAGGAGAGGCAGAGAGCCTAAACACCTTGCTGCACAGACAGGATGGGCCATGTTCGACTTTATCTGCAGTCATTTACTATGTTATATGAAGACCAATTTCTAATACCAGAAGAGAACCCACAATGCCCTGGCTCGTTCTAACTGAGCAGATGATACAGAATAGCATTTACATTACAAAATTAGTAAAATGTGCTTCAGTGTAAAAGAATTACAATAGTGCACCATTTATCCAGACTGGCAGGAACCAAGTTCATTCTACAGAATGGAATTTTTCCTCATAATGAAAGTTCCTGAATTTTTTTTTCATAAAATAATTTTTGATAATCAGAATGCTTTCTGTTAAGAGAACACATGACACAAATCAATTTTTGGATTACTGGGGCTTTTTCCAGATGAAAGATCATGGCCCAGGCACTGCAATTCTTTTGAATAATGAGAGTTTTGGTTTAATAGATCGTTGGATAAATGATACACCCTCATATCTCAAAGTTTGAATTTCCCATCCCTCACAGTGGCTAAATTATATGTACACAATTTGATATGCTTATAAAATCTAGCCACATAAGTAGAGGCAGGGCTGGTGGCCTTTGTGGACATGTTTATATGCATAAGTCTGTTGTGGTAGAATGCCATCCTAAATTAACCATATAAAATTATTTGCATACCTTTTGAAAGATTCATTATCAGACTTACATGCATAAAGTCCTGCTGAATACCTATTTATTTATTTATTTAGACAGATTTGTATACCACCTTATCCTGCAATCAAAGTGGTTACATGACATCACAATTGGGGTTACATTTAACATGTGGGTGATTTACAACATTGAACATGAGGGTATTTAACAACATTTAGACAGCACAGTTGTAGGGTTACATTTAGCATGAGGGTATCTTCGTGAGTCTAGTTAGGCTGATTGGTTATTGAGTTGGCGGGGTTAGCTGCAATACCGCTCAAGTGGGTACTATTGTCTATCTGCTCATAAGTTTCTGTAAAGAGCAGAGTTTTAAGGTTCTTGCGGAAGTCCGTGATGTCTTCTAATGCCCTTAGGCTCGTTGGGAGGGAGTTCCATAGTGTGGATGCCAGTAGTGAAGGAGCTCTTCTTGAAATATTTTGTTTAGTCTTGTGGTATCCTGCAGGTGTGCCAATCATGTTGTCATTATTGTTTCTTCTTGGTCTATTACTGATATTTCTTGTTATGGTTTCTTGTAGTGCATCTGCTGATAGATGATGGATGATTTTGAAGATAATTAGGATTGTTTTAAATTTTGCTCTGGCCACCATTGGGAGCCAGTGTAGTTGATGGGGGTGATGTGCTCAGATCTTGGGGTGTCAGTAATGGTACATGCTGTAGTGTTTTGCACCATTTGGAATGGGTGTAGGGTATGCTGAGGGAGGCCTTGATATAATGAGTTTCCGTAATCAAGGAGAGGTGTGATGAGTGCCTGGCATACCGTGCGGAAATGGTCTTGGCGGAGCATATATGTTTATGTGCATAACTTTATATATTTAACATACAAACTCTCTGCATTTTTAAATATTGGCCCAGTGAAGTTTGTTGGGAAACTGTCCAAATATCTTTTAGTGACTATTACTTGGGGCTGTTACTCTCTCTCCCTGACTTCCACAGTCACACATGAACTCTTGCAGACCATTGTACCTGCTCATAACTGGTGTATTTCTTCCAAAATTTATCTATTTACTAAACTTGATTACTTGTCTTTCCCTCATACATAAAGGCAACATGCAATAAATAATACTTAACCAATTAATTAATAAAACACTACATTGTTATTCCAGCTTTCTGTTTACTTTCTAGTTAAGGTGAGCGGTCACAGTGCAACTGCTAATTGGTCAATGTCACAGCTAAATTGCTATTGATCTTCTCATCACTCGGGAAAAAACAACGTAATTAGAGAAAATAGTAACACAGTCATGAAAAACAAATCCTAGGTACAAGTACTAGCAAAATAATTGTTTTAATAATTTCAAAGTGCTGTGACCATTTCTTGCTGGTGACCACTTTGACAGTTTTTTCCTAAAGTACTCAGTTAACTCCTTCATCTTTGGCAGTAGATTGAATTCAGGATAATAAGATATAGCTCTTTTTGTGGTTGAAACATGGGAGGAGGAATAAAGAGGAGTGAGAAGTCAGCAAGATCGTCCAGTGAGTTATTTGTCTTTTCAGAAAGTCAGGCCACATGGAAGAGGAAGACGCCTGGATGTTATTTATTTAGAGAAATTGTTGCTCTCTTTATGTACAATTCAAACAATTTTACTCATGAAATGTATGCTCTGCTGTTTGCAAGGTAGATAAAAGAGAGCCATTTCATGTGGAGGGGAATTTAGAAGAACCATTCAAGTGCAATCTGGGATGTCTAAGCTAGAACGTCTGAAAAAAAAAAAAGCAGATGTGATTTCCCAAATATGGATGTGTCCGATATGGAAGTCTGTGGGGGCATCTACATAGACATCCCCAGAACCATGCTCCAGAGCCCGGATATCTAGGATATCACAGTGATTCGTGTAATGGGTTAGAAACAGGGCAGCTAGGATTCAATCCCACTGCTGCTGTCCTTGACATTGTGCTAAGAATTGGGAATGATGGAGTGCTTTCTTCTCTGCAACTTCTGTATGTTTTTCAGTTAAAACAAACACTTTTCACATGCTGCGTCATGCCTGAAGCAGGTCTAAAGTTTGATGTGATGCTGGGCATCCATGATGTTTCTGAGATCAGGCAGCAATGTCCAGGATCCTGGGAATGCCCTGGCCATTTGTCTTCCATGCCCCTGTTCAGACTTGGATGTCCCCAGAGCCAGCTTCTAAAATGACTCTGGAGATGTCTCTGTGCTTTGGACATCTCTAAGCCCATTTTTTGGATGTCCAAAGCACAAATAGGGCTTTAAAATGGTCCCCATAGTATATCTGGATTTTCAGAAAGCCTTTGACAAGGTCCATCTTGAGAAATTAGATTGGGAATTGGTTAAAGACAGTCAATTTTTTCAGTGACGAAAGGTAAATAGTGTGGTAGCCCAGGAACTGTGCTGGGCCTGCTGCTTTTTAAACTATTTACCTATGATCTGTAATAGAAACAAGTGAGGCAATCAGATTTGCAGATGACAAAATTATTCAAAGTTGTTAAATCACAAGAAGACTTTGTAAAATTTCAAGAGGGTTTTGAGAAATTGGGAAATTGGGTATAGAAATGGCAGATGAAATTTAATGTAGACAAGTGTAAAATTATGCACTTAGAGGACAATTCTATTCTGGCCATTTAGCCACTGTGCGTCCCCTCAGAATCAGGGCATACAGTGGCAGCACCTGATTCTCATCCCAAAGATCAGAATCAGGTCTACTGGCTTGGACATGCAGGCTGGGCCCTGATTCTGATGTGCCACATGCTCAGGATATCCCCGGCTAACTCAGCCAGGTTCCTGAATGGAGCCGCAGTGCCATGGCATCCTGTCGCAATGGCACCATGGCTCCATTCAAGAGCCACGATCACCGACTGCAAGACCCAACATCCTTTCCCCCATCCGGCCTCCAATGATCAGGGTCAGGCTGCGGGGATCCCCCTGTGCCCACTGTGCCCCATCAACTCATTGCCAACCCCCAGTTCTGGCATCCCCTGTCTACCTGGCTGACCTTGGATGTACAGGGCCGACCTCAGAATTGGCCCTGTATGTCTGGAGTCATGGCCTGCCCATGCCCACCTTTGCTCTGCCTCCGGACTGCCCCCTCCTGCACCCATCTAAGGCTCCCCGTACAACAGCACTGTTTGTATGGGGAGTCTTTACACCGGGAACAGTGGGGAAGGAATAGCAGGGATGTACATCCAGGCAGGACATATATCCTTGCTATTCATGGCACAGAATGACTGCCGTAGGGAAGGACAACCCAAACTATAGCTACATGAAGCAAGGTTCTACATTATAAGTCACCATCCAGGAAAAGGATCTAGGTGTCACTGTGGATGACATGTTGAAACCCTCTGCCCATGGTGCAGCAGCAGTCAAGAAAGCTAATAGAATGCTAGGAAGTATAAGAAAAGGAATGGAGAATATAACAAAGGATATCATAATGCTTTTGTATCACTCCATGGTGCAACCACCTCTTGACTATTGTGTGCAGTTCTATTTTCCGCATCTAAAAAAGATATAGGGGTTGGTATTGAATAGTGGTGGCCAGAGCCAGACCAAGGGTTTCTGTCACCCTAGGCAGACCCTCCATGCCATTCCCGAAGATTGCGACACTGCCATGCCACCCTCCCAGCATCCATATTCTTACCTAAGGGGAGGGGGTGGCACAGCAATGCCTCTGCTGCATTGGGCTTTAAAGTTCCCTCACTAGCACCCTCATGGCCTGCCACTCCTGCTCTCTCTGATGCAACTTCCTGTTGGAGAGGGCAGGAGTGGCAGGAAGCTGTGTTGAAGTGGGGCAGGAGTGGCAGGCCATGAGCACACTAGTGCTGGCACTTTAAAGCCCAATGCAGCAGAGACATCGCCGTGCTGCCCCCTCTTCCAAGTGAGAAGATGAATGCTAGGAGGGGTGGGGGTGGCATGGCAGACCAGGTGGCGATGAACTGATGCTGCGGCGGGAGGAGGAGGAGGCCGATGCCAGCCACTGAGGTCTGCCACCCTGGGCGAGTAACTAGTTCACCTAGGGACAGGCTGGATCTGGCAGTGGCCAGCCCGAATAAATGGCTGGCATCACCATTTTAAATTACATGTGACTATGCAATGCTGGGGTCAAATCTGAATATACAGATTGCCTGAATAGCGTTTTAGCTTACCGGGCAATGGCAATATTCATCCGCTGCCCAGTTAGCTAAACCAGCTAAGGTTAGGCTAACCATTTGTATGCCTAGTCTTAGCCATTTTACATTAACTGGACAGTGGCTGAATATTGTCATTGACCAGTTAACGTGAGCACTGGACCAGAATATCAGCCCACTGTCCTGTTTCCAACAGTAGCCAATCAAGGTTACAGTACCTGACATATCCTAAAATAGCCAGAGTCCATGCTATTTATCCACAAGGATAAGCAATGATTTTCTCTTGGTCCACCTTAATAAACATTTATGGCTTTTTCCTACAGGAATTTGTTGATAGCTTATTTAAATTCAGATACACTAATTGCTTTTACCACCTTCTCTGGCAACATGTTCCAAAACTTGACTTTGTACGGAGTGAAAAGATATTTTCTCAGATTTGTTTTAAATGAATTACTTTGTAAATTCATGGCATGCTCCCTAGTCTTTGTACTTTTTGAAAGAGTAAAAAGTATATTGAAGTGCAAGCAGGGTTCAGAAAAGGGCGAGCTCTGCTTGTATGCTAATGCTTGTCCAAGTCATGGAATTTTCAATAATGTCATATGGATGCAAAAGTTGAACAGTGAAGAAGAAAGACAGGAAGATGATAAAAAACCCTCAAATTGTGGTGCTGGCAAAGAATACTGTACATACAATGGACAGTCTGAAGAATAAATCAGTTGGTACCAGAGATGATCAACTTTAGCTTTCTTTAGAAGCTCAGAAGACAAGGCTTCAACTTTCATACTTTCATGTGAAGAAAGAAATAAGACTTCATGCTCGACATGGTTGAAGGTCAAAGCAAAAATGGAAGACCAGCAATGCAATAGACTGTACAATAACAGCAGCTATGGATGCCACTCTATCAACAATTAACCTCCTGAAAGAAAATCAAACACAGTTTAGGACAAATATCCAGAGGGTCACCATCAATCAGCACTGACAATGGCATTTAACAACAATCTATTTATGTTTACCCATTCTAGTCCACTCAGGATTTTATAGACTTCTATTATCTCCCCTCAGCCATCTTTCTTCAAGCTGAAGAGTCCTAATCTCTTTAGCCTTTCCTCAAAGGAGAGTCTTTCCATCTCATTTATCATTTTGGTCGCCTTCCTCTGTATCTTTCTAATGCTGCTATAGTTTTTTTAGATGTAGAGACCAGAATTGCACAGAATACTCAAGCTGGGATTGCACCATGGAGCATAAGAATATAAAAACATAACATATGCCCTACTGTTTCAGAATAAAGGTCCATCGAGCCCAGTATTCTGTTTTCAACAGTGGCTAATCAAGGGCACCAAGTACCTGTCATATTTCCAAAAGGTAGACTGAGTCTATGCTGCTTATCCCAGGGATAAGGAGTGGATTTCCCCAGTCCACTTTAATAATGGTTTATGGACTTTTCCTCCAAGAACTTGTCCAAACAGCTTTTACTACATTCTCCGGTAACTAATTCCAGAGTGTGATTACGCGTTGAGTGAAGAACAATTTTCTCTGATTAGTCTTAAACGTGCCACCTTGTAACTTCATTTTATGTCCCCTAGCCTTTCTACTTTTTAAAGGAGTAAATAATTGATCTATGTTCACCCATGCCACTCCACACATGTTTTCTAGACCTCTGTCATACAGTATCTCCCCTCAGCCATCTCTTTTCCAAGTAGAAAACCCCTAATCTTTTAAGCCTTTCCTCATAGGGGAATCCTTCCATCCCTCTTATCATTTTGGTCACTCTTCTCTGTACCTTTTCTAATTCCACTGTATCCTTTTTAGATATGGTGACCAGGATTGCACACAATATTCAAGGTGAGGCCACATCATGGAACAATAAAGAGGCATTATAATATCCTTGTTTTTTTTTATTGAGTTTTAAAACATACATAACAAGTACAAATTTCAGATACTAAATCCAACAAATAATGATAATGCTGATAAAGAGTAATCATGCATCATATAATTACAATTTGCAACATATCTTTCATTTTAAAAGGCTGACAGTAGGTGAAGAAAAGAAGAAAATTGAGGGAAAGCTGATATGAAGAAGAAATAAGAAAAATGTGATTTCAACAGCAAAGAAATCTATACTTTCTAAGCAGGCCTTTTATCTTAATATATCACCAACCTACACAGTTTCTATCAATCATTACTGACCTGGACATCCTCCATATCTTTAACCCATTCCTGGACAACTACCGTATAAGTTCTTCAAGTTGCTTTGACTGTAAGAAAACATAATCCAGACCCCTAAATTTAATAAAACATTTCCTTGGAAATTTCAAAAAGAAATTCATCCCCAAAGCTAACGCTCTGGGAGAAAGCTGAAGAAAGTCCTTCTTGATTTTCTGCATCCTCTCAGACACATCAGGAAAAACAAAAATTGTATGACCATGAAATTTCTGCAGTCTAGCGACAAAACAATCTCAAAATCTTGTCTCTATCAGAGGCTGTCACAAAAGTAGCATCAAGGTTGCTCTTTCTTGAGTCCCTTTCAGAGAAGTCTCTTCCTGAAGAGTCAAATTTAGGGAATCGTGATCTAGCCTCAAACCTTCCCTATTTAAATTCCTAACCGAGCCCTCTACATAATAGGCCATAGAAATAAGCAGATAAGCGGGGAGTTGTAAACCCAAGATATTCTGAAAATACTGCTTTAAGATCCCCATAGGAGAAATCAATCTTGCACAAGAAAGTTTAGAAACTGCAAATTATTATATTGAAAAGAGTTCCCAAAATTGTCCAACCTGTTATCCAGGATATTATTACCCTTAACAAGGGCTGCACTAAAAGATTGGACAGGTTCTAGGCATTTAATGTACTCCTACTGTAGATCTTGATCCATCTTCCTAAACCTATCCACAGCCTCACCAGAAAAGGTACACAGTTGGAATAAGCAGGAAGTTAATGTTGTCTCCATTCGGATGATCAGATGCCAAATTTCTAAATTTGAAATCTTTCTTGAGAGTGTGAGTGGCAGGGCTGTATCTCCCGCAAGCTTCCCAGCTACTTGCTTCTAATGTACCACATCGCACAATCTTGACCCCAAAACTAACAAACTGCTTGGAATCTGTGATGTAACAGTCTCACTCTCATCTTGGTCAGTAAGAGTCTCGTTAACACTCTCAGGATTCATTGTTAATCCCAGGAAGAGGAACAGCTATTCCAAGTTGTCCATCCCTGGAGGGCAGATCCCACATCATAACTCAGAGAGGGGGCATTGAGTGGTGGACCGGAGTGAGCAAGGCTTCTTCCACTAATAAATGTACTTGCTCTTGGATATTACTAGGAGTTGAAGAACCCGTTGCCCCACTTTCATGCACCCCAGTTGTTACAGAGTTATATAATGAGCTTTGCATCCCTGAGGATTTAGAAGAGGACCCAGCCTTCTCCTTCCCCTTATATTTTCCCATGATGTTTCACTCACCAACCAGCCAGAAGCATCTCCTCAGTGACCACAAATGGGCAGTAATCCAATTTAACTTACTCTCTGCATAATTTCCACTTAGTCTCTGCTTGGGTTCTGAAGGGGCTCCAAAGCCCCTTTGGTCACATCCCTCTGGTCATTTGACTGTGGCAGTGTACCGCGGCTGGCAGATCTTTTAGATAGCACCGGGAAGGATGATAACATCATTCCCAGTTCAACGATGAATGGCACGGGCTTCAGGCACAGATGCTCTAATGGTCTTACTATTCTCCTTCAGCTCCTTGAGTATTCCAAAAAAAGTCCCAGAAACAGCTTTCCCCCCTAGGTTTTATTCTCCATTCCTTTCCTTATGATTTCTATCATTCTATTTACTTTCTGGGTCACCGCTGCACACTGAGCAGGTTTCAATGTATTATCCACGATGACACCTACTTCCTTTTCCTGGGTGGTGATTCTAAATGTGGAACCTAGCATTGTATAACTGTAGTTTGGGTTGTTCTCTCTGTACATAACTTTGCATTTCTTCACATTAAATTTCATCTGCCATTTGGATACCCAGTCTCCCAGTTTCTCAAGGTCATCTTACAATTTTTCAAAATCCTCTTGTGATTTAGCAACTTTGAATAATTTTATATCATCTGCAAATTTGACCACCTCACTCATCGTCCACATTTCCAGGTAATTTAGGAATATGTTAAAGAGCTGTGGACCTAGCACAGATCCCTGGGGTACTCCACTATTCCCCTTTCTCCATTTAGCCCTGCTCTGTTTTCTATCTTTAACCATTTCGCAATCCACAATAGTACACTGCCTCCTATCCCATGACATTTTAATTTCCTCTATGGCAGTCATTTTAGAAGCCCCATTTGTGATTTGGACATCTGGAAATGGGCATAGAGACATATAAAGCATGGAGATGTCACTAGAGACATTTTAGAAAGCTCTTTTAAAAACAGCCTCGGACTTCCATGGTAGGACAGGGGCATGGTGGAGGCGTGTCCAGGGTGTTCCTGAGAACTTGGGCATCTCCATCTGATTTCAGAAATGCACTGGATGTCCTGAGCTGCTTCACAATTTATACCTGCTCCAGGCACAAATAGGCATCTGAAAAGTGTTTATTTTGCCAGGCAAACATCCAGAGGGTGTGGAAAAGGAGGTACCTTTATAGCCCCTTAATTATGCACTGACAATGAACTCTGGCGAGTAATTAGAGCCCATGTTTTTGTTTTGTTATGCTGCTGGCCATCCCCGTATGCAACCTTGCTTGAGATGGATGTCCTCACCTCACACTTTCCTAGTGGGGGACATCTATATGGACACTGGCAAAGGTGCCCACGTCGGGAGTATCTATATTTTTAAAATCGGGCTGAAACATAGATGTCCCTGGTGTTTTTCTTCACATTCCATCCTGGACATCCCAATATGCAAGTGAATACCCTTTATAAAATACCACTTTCTATTAACTGACTCACCTTTAACTGCCTGTTTATTCACACCTTTAAAAAAATATAGCAGATTAGTGAGAGATGACTTTCCTTGGCTGAATCCATGTTGCTTTGTTTTATTAAACCACGACTATCTACATGTTCAGTAATTTTGTTCTTTATAATGGTTTCTACCATTTTGCCTGGCACTGATGTAAGGTTCACTGGTCTAAAGTTTTGCAAATCATAAAAACTTGTGTTATAGATGATGGAGGCAAGATGGCTGTTGGTGCAGAGTGCCATGGGATTCACTGAGGGAGTGACACACCTTTTCTGCTCCATGCTGAAATAGAAGGGTGAGTACCTGAACTACGCTGTAGGATCTAGTGTGGAAGAACAAGGGCAGCTCACTGGATAAACTCAGCGTTCGATCCATGAAAGTGAAGGGGGCTGCTATGGACCGCTCCAGCAATTTTTGCTGGAGCGGAGCACAAAGGAGGCTTCATTAAGCCCCAAAGAATGTGTCCTTCCTCATCAACCCAGAGGTGCTCCTGCATGGGGGGTGGGGGGGGGGCAAGATCTTCTACCCGCAAGTGGAGTCACTTCACTGGAGATGGGAGATCTTCTGGGCGTCCCCCTCGCATAGTCTTCCCCTGAAATAGCAGACTTGATACAAGGAGAAGAAGGTAAGCCTGCATGTCATCCTGGGGTGAGTCTGGAAGTGTGTTCTGGAGGGAAGGACCTGGTGATTACCCTATGAGTACTATGGGACTTGATTAAAATCTTGGATGTTTCCCTCAATTCCAACCTGTTACAGATTAGTTTGAAAGTGATTCTCTCACAGAACTTGTCTCATCTCAAAAGAATGAAGTTGTCCAGCAGGTTGCTAGATTGGAGCAGTTGGAGGGTCAGATCGTGGAGTTGGGGACAATTAAGGATGCCCATGTTAAGGAGAATTTGGGGCTCTGGATAAAACTTGAATACCTTGAGAACCAGTCCTGGAGGAATAATCTAGGGTTTTCCCCGATCTCCTCTACTTGGCCCTATGGAGTTGATAAAAAAAATACTTGATGGAAGTTTTGGTGTATCTAAGCAGACTCAGGCCAGATGAAAGGAGTTCTTGGCTTTACAGCCTCATGTCTTTTCACTTGGGGGAACCTGTTACTGAAATTTCCTTCTTAGTGCTATTATTATTATTTTGCTGATCCTAAACAGCTCCTTGAACTTATAGTTTCCTTGGAGCGAAGCTTGGAGCTTGTGGTGGGGGTCATAGAGTGTGTTCCACTGGCAATGCTGACTCTTCAGCCTTCATATTGTTACAGTTTATTTCCTGATACATTTTCTTTAATTGCCTCCAAAACATTAGTGGTTTATATGTATTGAAGGCCAGTTGTATTTTCTTTTCTTGTATTTCCTGAATAGTTAAATTTATATTGCTATTGCCTATATTAATGTTGTAAATCTTGAGAAATAAAAAAAACAAACAAACCTGCTACTATGGACAATTTTAATGACAGTTTACGAGTTACTAATAGTAGGTCTGCAATTTAATTTTTGAGTTCTTTCAACACCCTGGGATGTATACAACCCAGTTCGGAAGATTTGCTACTCTTTAGTTCATCAAATTGCTGTATTACATCTTCCAGGCTCATCGAGGTTTCTTTCAATTCCTCCAATACATCACCTTTAAATATCATTTCTGGCATGGATAACTTCCCTACAGTAAAGTCCGAAGAAAAGTATCCATTCAGTCTCTCCACCATGACCTTATCCTCCCTTAGGGGGGCCTTTTACCCCTCTATCATCTAATGGTTCAACTAGCTCTCTCTCAGCTGCTCCATGAAGCAGTCTTTTATTTCATCTGGAAATTTTTTCTCCCTGGCATGTCCTGATGTGTCATTGACCCAACTGGGACTGTAAAAACTTAACTAATTGAGAAGACATTTGTGTTGTCAGAATAGGGTTGCCAACGTTTTCACCGAGAAAAACCCGACACCTTTGGCTCGCTATGCTCCACCCATTCTCCTCCCCTAGTCCCACCCCTGCCCCGCCCCCAGCCCCACCCACAAAAATTACCGAGGATACGTGTAGGCTAACTTCCTTGGTCAGATAATAATTAAACTGGGAACCCCAAAATCCAAACATGAAATGTACAACACTGGAGAAATAAAACTATAAAGTAATTTCCTCTTGCACTAAACAAAAACGCAAAGATGTTAGCAATACACACTTCCCAGACCAGACATATTCCAGTTAATAAATTCAAAATAAAAAGTATTTTTCTACCTTCTGTTTGGGCATTTCATTTTTCAGTTGCAATTGCTCCAGTCACTTTCTTCTGGTTTTTTCGTGTCTTCTGCGAGCTATCCATTTGTCCTTTCTTCTCTTTTAGATGTTTTCCATTCTCTCTCTATATCTGCTTTAACATACTGATTGTTTCCCTTTTGCTCTTTCCCCCAATTCTTTCCTTATTCCTTTATCATCCATTTAAATTTTACCCTTCCATTCTCAAGCCCCTCTTACTCTCCCAATACCCGACTCATCATAGACTTTTCTTCCACACAAAATATTTTTTCCCCTCTCCATTCTCATTCCTCATCCATTCTAATCCTCCCCCAAAATCAGTTCCCTTATAGTTCTAGACCCACGCAGCATCCACTCCCTTCTGGTCCCATTCTCCCATGCCCCACATCAGCCCATTTCCAGTCCTATTCCAGCTCTTCATAAGCCCATTTCCAGTGGCAGCTCTCACATCACAGCCCATTTGCAGTCCTAGCCCCCCCCCCACCATCACAGCCCATTTGCAGTCCTAGCCCCCCTAATCACAGCCTATTTCCAGTCCAAGTTCCCCCTCCCTCCACCATAGCCCATTTCCAGTCCAAGTTCCCCCCCCCCCCATAGACCTTTTCCAGTCCAGGTCCCCCCATCACAACCCATTTCCAGTCCATGTCCCCCCCCCCCTAGTCCTTTTCCAGTCCAGGTCCCTCCCCCCATCACAACCCATTTCCAGTCCAAGTCCCCCCCCATAGCCCTTTTCCAGTACAGGTCTCCGCCCCCCCCCCCCCCGTGCAGCCACTGCTCCTGCTTCTTACTGAGCAGCAGCTGCAATAAATTTAATTTAAAAGTAAGGAAACCCGTGAGGAACCCTCGGCTCCTATGAAACTCCTTCTGCAGGGTCCCTGGCTGAAAAGGAAGTGACATCAGAGGGGCGGGCACTGCAGAAGGAGTTTCATAGGGCCGAAAGGCCCCTCACAGGATTCCTTACTTTTAAATTAACTTTATTGCAGCCGCTGCTCTGTAAGAAGCAGCAGCAGCGGCTGCAAGGGGGGGCCAGTACTGTGATCGCAATCACGATCGTAAGCGCAAAGCCGGTTTTCTGCTCTGGCCGCTCCCAATCTCGCAGCCAGAGCAAGAAACCGGCTTTTCAATGGCCGGTTTCGGCTCTCTGCCGGCAGCCGGCCCGACCACAGGAAAACCGGCCAGGCCGGCTGAAAACTGGCTGGTTGGCAACCCTATGTCAGAGGAAGGCTTACAGCATGGTGACCCTGAGTAATGTGTCAACAGAAGGATTTTGAAATGAATTATGTACATGAACAGCCAGTTTTGCTCATATAATAATGTTATCAGACCTATTTGCTCCATAAAGTATCTTGACCACCATATTTTGGATGGATTGCAAACTTTAAATAAGAGAGTCATTGGCTCTGGCCAGCAGTGAATTGCAATTGATTCCATTAACAGCTAAGGTGTGCACAAGGGATGGTAAGTCCTTCCTAATCTTTAGAAACTTTGCTGCATGAATCTTTCTAAAAGCAAAGAAAGAGCTACAGACTACAGTAAATATCTGGTTCTCAAAGTGAAGAGCAGTGTCCATCTTTACTCCCAATATACTAAGAACATTTTTAAAACAAAGTTACATTCTTTTTGGTGCTTTAGTTTTAAAGGAGAAATATTTTCTTTAGTGGGGTAGGTTTAAAACTCTGCTTTAGTATCTTTCTCAGCTCTTTGAAGCTACTGACACCTAATCAGGAGTTAGTGGGCCTGATTAGCCTGTGAAAGAACTGAGAGCAGCTGAGGCCTGCATAAAAGGCTTCAGAGGCCTGCACTGTGGAGGCATTTCTAACAGGGGCTATACATTTCAAGCAATGTTAAGAGTTTGTGGCTTTTTAAATTACTAGCTCCCTGCCTGGGAGCTCTTAAAAGAGTTTTGGTACATTTTTAAAACAAAGTTAGATTATTTTTGGTGCTTTAGTTTAAAAGGAGAAATATTTCCTTTAGTGGGGTAGGTTTAAAACTCTGCTTTAGTATCTTTCTCAGCTCTCTGAAGCTACTGGCACCTAATCAGGTGTAAGTTCCCCGTTCAAGCCACCAGCCCCGGACATACAAAACCAACATTGGAATCAGCCCTGTACATCTGGGGCCAATGAACACCCACAGCCCGCCCTAACACTGCCCCCAATCTGCCCCTTCTCCTGTCCTCATCTAACTTCCCAGTACAACGAGCGGCGAAGTTAGAAGGGGGCCCGAATAGTGGGTATGGATGTCACAAAGTCACTATTCGTGGCTCGGAATAATCCCAGAAGTATTTTTCTACCTTTTGTTGTTTGGGCATTTTATTTTTCAGTTGCAATTGCTCCAGTCACTTTTTTATGATTTCTTTGTGTCTTCTGCTGTCCATTTGTCCTTTCTTTCTCCATTTGGCAATTTCTCCATTGTCTGCTATCCATTTGTCCTTTCTTCTCTCTTCTATTTTTTTTCCATTCTCTCTCTACATCTGATTTAACATACTGATATTTCCTCTTTTGCTCTTTCCTCTATATCTTTCTTTATTCCTTTTTCATCCACTCAATTTTCACCCTTTCATCCTCAGTCCCACTTACTCTACCAATACCCGACCAATCGCAGATTTTTCTTCCCTCTCACACAAAATATCTTTTCCCTTCTCCAGCCTCACTACCCCAATCCCATCCCCTTCCAGTCCTCCCCCAACATCAGCTCCCTTCTAGTTCCAGACACACCCAGCATCTGCTCCCTTCTAGTCCCATTCTCCCATCCACTCACATCAGCCCATTTCTAGTGCAAGCTCTTCCCATCAGCCCATTTCCAATCCTAGCCCCCATCAGCCATATCTAGTCCTGTCCTAGCCCTCATCAGTCCATTTCCAGTCCTAGTCCCCCATCAGCCCATTTCCAATCCTAGCCCCTCCATAAGCCATTTTCAGTCCTATCCTAGCCCCCCATCAGTCCATTTCCAGTCCAAGCCCCCACCAATCAGCCCATTTCAAGCCCCCTATTTCCAGTCCAAGCACCCCATCGGTTCATTTCTAGTCCTATTCTAACCCTCCCTTCCCCCCTCCCCCGAAGAGCCCCGTGTCTTTCTGAGAGGCTTCAGAGGGAGCCGGGGAGACCCGAAGCCCCGGCTCGCCTCTGCACAGCACCGGAATGAAAAGCGGCGTGTTTCTTCACTCCGGTAGCTGTATTCTCATGAAGTGTGCTGAGGGCTGGAAAAGGTTAATGGGCATTTCCTGTTTCCCAACCCTCAGCGCGCTTCACGAGAATACAGCTACCGGAGTGAAAAAACATGCCACTTCAATCTAGTGCTGTGCAGAGATGAGCCAAGGCTTCGGGTCTCCCAGGCTCCCTCTGAAGCTGGCCCTTTAAACAGAACACCTGGGCAGAATGAAGTTTGCGTGGGGCCCTATGCAAACATTCCCGTACAATGGATGGGCCGGCCCTGATAGGGGAGCTAAAAACAGATTGAGCAGTGTAGAAGATAAAATGGATCCTTAAGGAACCCCACAATTCATCAGCCACGATGATGAGATAGCTGACTTCCAAACAACTTGATAAGATCTGGAGTGCAAAAAGATTAATGCAAATGAATTATGCCCCTATCCCCCTCTGGTCATGGCAAGATAAGGGATATCAGATGAGGGGAAGGGCTTGCAATTGTTTCATGAGAGAATTATAAAATATTCTCTCATATAGAATTTTCAATGGCTTTTTCTGGAATCTGTGTTGCTTCCTAATAGTAAATGGGGCAAATGTATAATACAGTATGTACTTGTATTGCTTCATTTCAAGCACCTATAGATTTGCCATTCTTTATCAAGTGGATATTAACTCTTGAGTTCAGTCTCTCTAATATCATTATTATGGGAGATTTTAATTTTCACTCTAATGGTTTATCTACATCATTATATACAGTTGTGGTCAACATTATTGGCACCTTTGCTTTTTAGGTACGTTGTGTACAATATCTTGGGAAATAATTGGAAATATTCCCACTGTATGCCATCATAATATTTTAATAGCATGTTCAAAGATATACAACAACAAAAAGCTGTCTGTGCAATGTAAATGTAGTAATTTCTGAGAAAAAGAAAACAAAATATGACTTGTACAGGATTCATTGCACCTTTCAATAATATTTGTTTGCACAACCCTTGGCAATGATGACAGCCTCCAAACATTTCTTGTAGCCATTTATAAGGTTCCAACTGTGGGGAAAGAGTGATTTGAGTCGGTGGCTGGGGATTGCAGCTCCATAATGGAGCCATGGTACCATGGCAACAAGATGCCATGGCACTGTGGCTCCATCATGGAGCCTGGCTGAATTAGCCGGGGATCTGCTCGGCGTGCGGCCCATCAGAATCTGGGCTCAGCCTGCATTCCAGACCGGTAGACCCGATTCTGATCCTGTGGGCACATCTAGCCCCCACGGGATCAGTATCAGGTGCTACCATTGTACGCCCAGATTCTGATGAGCCGCACAGGGGCTGGATGGCCAGAATAATTATTGGCCTCACTGGGAAGTGTTGGGAGTCGGAGATTAGTAAATATAGCCATAAAGTAGAAATCAACAAAAGGAATAATAGAAGGTATTATAATGTTCCATGGTCAAATGAAACTTCAATTGCAACATCTTGAACAGAAATGGAACAAATAATAGAACTGATGTCTTTCAGGAACAATACTTATTCACATTAAAGTCTTACGGACCTGACACTGATGTTGTGAAAAAGGCTTTTTTTCCCATAAGCATATTGAAAAATCCTTGTCACTCTCAATTGAATTGATTTTGACTGCATGCTACCTTTTACACTCAACAGATGGATGTGATTGGGGCTTTTTTTGAGAGGATACTCAGTGGTACTGACCCATGATCCTCATATATTAATGAAAGAATCCTGCCTATTAGTACTGGTACGTTTTTTGCTAGGAAAAATGCACTGGACATGATCATGCTACTTTGCTCTCTGCTCAGGAGTTTGCAAATTTTTTTTGAAGTCTAAGGTGGCTTCTTTCAAAGTGCAGGATTTATCCATGACCTCACAAAATCCTGTAAATAAATATTCAAGTACTTGAAATCTGTTTAATAGGAGAGACGTTACTGATACTGAGACTGGTTGGGACTGAAAACAGCATTCTGTCTTCTGGACATACTTTTAGTTGCTTTAACTCAATATCTCAGGGCTTTTATTGTTTTATTCCTGAGATACTCAGTAAAGTCATCTTTATAGGAAGGAATATTACCTAATAAATTAAAATGTGCCAATGTTAGGCCTATTTTGAAGAAGTCCTCAGGCACTATAGAAGATTGTGCATCCA
The DNA here is from genome assembly GCA_033557465.1 of Ichthyophis bannanicus. Taxonomy (NCBI): domain Eukaryota; kingdom Metazoa; phylum Chordata; class Amphibia; order Gymnophiona; family Ichthyophiidae; genus Ichthyophis; species Ichthyophis bannanicus. The sequence continues at coordinate 608,285,067 of CM066033.1, forward strand.
ATATTGAATCTGCCAGTGCTGATTAAAGTGATTGAAAAAGTAGTTTACTTGCAGCTTCAAGAATGCTTGAATATCAATATGGTGATAGACCCCTTCCAGCACGGATTTTGATCCGGACATAGTGTGGAGACATTAACTGTTTGTTTACTGGATGTGATCTGACCTGGTTTAGAAAACAAGGGATCTGCCTATTTGCTGTTATTTATTGATGTTACAACTGTTTTTGACACTATTTTACCACAGCTTCCTGTGATGAGAAGCAGCAGTTGCAGAACAGCAAAATACTGACTATGAGGTGCAAACTATAGTGAACTCAATGGTTTGATGGTGAAAAGATCCACCTGATGGAAAGCTGTGCTTGAAATATGTATTCATGTTGGGGACACCAATAGAGTGAAGATAAATAACATAGGCAACCTGGATGAGGAGGGGGCAATGCCCCTTCAATTGCCACCCCGAACCACTTCCAACAATTCACATCCAACAATACAGACCCCCTTCAAATAATTATATCCACACCAGCAATTTGGAAAATGCTTGGCCACAGCTTTATTAAACAACAAGTCAACAGCATAGAACACAATAGCCTGAGCCAAATAAGAGATATACACCGTTAATCTCCCCAGTGTCATCCCTCCACCACCGGCACCAGATAAGATTTCTACATGCAATACTACCAACTAGGCAGTTCCCCCATCCAAGCTGCCACAGAATAACTCCAGTCCATTTAATCCTTCCGCTGACCTCGCCATTTTACTAGCAAAGACCAGCACCACCAAGGTGAGGACTTCTCAACCAGACATTCACAATGTCCAATTCACAACCAAGCTGCAAACACCTGTTCACAGTTCACACCTTCCAACTATGGAACCACTTGTACCACACCTTCGCTCAGGTAACCACCACAGGCAGAGGCCCCCCAACACAATTACAGCTGCAATCAGCCACGAACACTGCGCGACACTATTTCCAAAGGCTCCTACCAATCATTGAGGAGCAACTCCTGCCCTATCAGAGATAAATGAACCCTATCCAAGCCATAAAGGCCAGAACATGCTATGTCCCACCCACTCATGCCTAATCTGATGTCCCTCTCCTTTTCTACTATCTACCACCCAATTTGGTGATTAACTTTAATAACCTTCTAGACCGTTTTATTTATTTATTTAAAGTATTTCTATACTGTCTTTCTACAGTTCAAGATGGTTTACATGGAACTCAACAATAACAGTGCATAGAAAATCTGAACAAAAAACTTAGGAGGAACTTATCCCAGAACAGTTAAAGTAACAGTTGGCTATAATGCTGGAAGCAGCAACTATATACATTAGATGGGGAGACCATCTCTTCTTCCCCTAGCAGGAAGGCCTCAGAATGATGTCCGACCAACAGAAAACAATTCCAGGAAACAAGGAGAAAACAAAGTTGCTGTTAGCAGTCCTGATCAAGCCCTGGAGGATAAGTCATTCCCACCCATCAATCCAAACCAGAAGCTGCCTGACATGGGCATAACATTGCAGAAAGGGCAATAGCTGTCACCATCTCATGCTCTGCTTCCTGAGCCAAACCACAAAGACATAAGCTGGGGTCAAGTCCAAATTGAGGGCCAAATGGCCAGGTAATCATCCAGCATCCAGCCCAGAACACAAAGAAGCATCCCACCAACAATCAGTGGTGCATGCGGAGCAAACAATTTGCAGAGATAAAACTTGGTATACTACAAAAACAGGAACCCTATATTACAATTGGATATAACCAGAAAAAAACCTGGAGCACCATCTGCCAATGCTCTTAATAACAACCTCTCCAAGGCCTACCACTGCTCCACTCATTGTGGCACCAATTCGAAATGAGTGAGCTGCAATCTGGTGAGAATCCAGGCCCAGACATCCCAACAGCCTCCTCAATACAGCTGTGAACTGAAAAGCACCCTACTTCCTGCCAGTCGAATATATAAGTAGTTATGCAAATTCTTGACAATGCAAGTGACAGAGTCCCCTAGCTTGTGCTACACCACTCATGTGCCCCTACCCTCCTGGTCAGTTTTGGAACTAGGCAGAGGGATTCTCAATTGGACAGGACAAACCAACATGTATTTGAGCAGCAGACTGGGGCACACACCATGCCACGAAGACTCCAACACTAACTCTCCAACATGGAAGACCCCAAAAAACATCAAAGAAAAGGCAGCCTTGAACAAAGACATCTTGAATGGCAAAGAAGCTATTGCAGTTTAACCCCCCCAAGCCAGACCAGAAGATTGCATGAAATAGGGAGCCTGGAATCCCAATCCAGCAAGATTTGCTTGACCAAAAATCTGCCAATGGCAAAAAAGGAAAATCTAGCCAAATGCATTCGCACTGCCTCTTTGGACAAACCATGCCCTTTTGCCTCAAGAATGTGTTGGCCGAGCACCCTTCCCCCAGCCCACCCTTTGCTGCATAAATACTCTGCCACACTCTGAAAAACACTTACATAAGACACCCAAGTGGATGGAACAATTGACCTTTGCAGCAATGACACTATTCCTGGGTGTCAAGACTCCAAAGATGCTCTGGAACTGGAACTCTCTCCACATTTATTTATTTATTATTGATTTATTTAGCATTTTTTCTATACCGCACTATTCAACATCAGCGCGGTTCACAAATAACTCAAATGTCCAATGTGGGGGGTCTACATTGGACTTACAGTAGAACAGGGAATTTAAACTTGGAGAACAGTTAAAACTATATACATATTGGTATAAATACATATTGGCGTATATATTGAGAACAGTTAAAACTATATACATATTGGTATAAATACATATTGGCGTATAAATACACATCCGTTTCCAGGGCGAAAGACTTAAAAAAAGACCACTTGAAGCAGGAAAGAGAGTCAACAGTCCAATTAATGGAACCAGGCACATGCTTCGCTGTCCCAGCAGCATTCAGATGCAAACAACACAAAGGGGCACATGAATGCTGAAATCTGAAGACACCTAGATGAATGCTGATTGATGAACTCACAACAGTTCAGTTATTGCACCAAAGGGTAACTACAATTGCACAACCATCTTGGCCAAATTTCCAAGGTGACCAGGATGGGGAACAACTCTAAGAAGGTGACATTGCGAATCAGCCCCAAAGTGTACAACTCATCAGGCCAGGAAGCCATACATCAAGAGCCCTGAAAGAAAAGGCCAAAACCATGCACCCTCCCCCCCACTGCTTCTGAAAAAAGCTGCAGATACACATTTGACAACTTCTCACCCTGTAACATCACCGATCCATTGACATCTGCCAGAAAGGAATCACACATTGCTAGATCTGCACACTTCCCTTTAGTAATTCTGAAAAAATATTAAGGTTGCTGGACCCCCACCATAGAGCATGCCAAATGAATTTATGATCAATTGGAATAACCCTGCAAGCAAAGTTCAGCAACCCCACCAATGACTGCATCACTTTCAGGGTTACCTGAGCTGACTCAGCTGTTGGCACTAACACCTGGAACTTCTCCACTTTTAGGTAAGCGAGCTACTATTAATGTGATCTCAATCCCAATACCAAGAAAAATTAAGACCGTCATGGGGCCCTTGGTCTTGTTGGATGCCAGTGGGATGCTGAATACTCAGAACATGCTCATGAAGGACTCCCACTGTCAAACGTGGTTGTCCATGGCAGCCCTATGAACAAAAAATCATTCGAGTAGTGCACAATGTTCAGCAAACCTGACTGCTGTTCAAGCACCCAAGCAGGAAAGTGCTGAACATTTTGAAGTACGCACAAGAAATTTAACATCCCATTGGTATGCATTTGTCAAAATAAAACTGACCAAGAAACGTGAAACCTAACAGATGAAAGGCCAAGGGTTACACAGGCAGGAGTTTAAAAGCCAACTTGATTTCAACCTTTGCTAGCAAAAGCCCCCTGTCCACAACTCTGCAGAGCACAATTCCCTTGGAAGACATTAATTTATGGAATGACAGGGGATAAGATAAGTTGTGAATTAGCTTGTATTTACTAGGTTCCTTCATAGGGACCACCTCCAATAGGGAGATAACCAACACAAGGAAGGGATGCTCCTGAAAAGGGCCTGCAATATGACCCAACTCAAGTTCTGCCAACAACTTTACCTGCACTACCTCTGTAGCGATGCACAGACAGAGCATTCCTTACCATATTATTAGATGTTACCCCTTGAAAAGGATATCTGGAAACCCCATTCAAAGCCTTCCCACAAAACTGTTGCTTCTCTCCACTTAGCATACCTTCCTAACCATGGGCATAAGGCCTCAACCTAGATAAGGGTGAAGGCCCTGTCAAAAGAGCTATACTACTTGCCTGAGGAAGGGGCTCTGGCTACGCCTTCCTTAAAGCACTTGCTAGCCATATGACCTCCCCGACATACTGAGCACACATACTTGAACTTACAATCTGAGAATGAGCAGGTAGACTTCTTGTAACACCAGCAAACATTGTTCATTCTTCCGCTGCCCTTTGCCTGACCAGCCATGTTGGCACTGATCTGAAAGGAATGGCCCCCACGGCTGAGGACCCACTAATGTCCTGTGTACCCCAGGACATATGTTTGTTTATCACAAAATGTTTCATTGTAAACACTTGTGAAACTGATAGACCTCTAGAATGAAAACACCCATATTGGCCGGTTCATGCTTGCTCCAAACACTCACCAACCTCAAAAAGCTTTCTTCAGCCAGCCATTTTTCTCCTCCTCCTTACGCTTCCTCTTGCTATCCCCTTTTTTTCTCTGTCCTCCAGCAGATGAAAAATGTCAATATATCTATGCTTCCTGATCTTCTGAGTCAAGAAACAAGGAACCCCTTCCTAAAGTTCAGTAAATGCTACCAGGATGGGGTACCTTACAACCCTCGCCCCAGGATTCACTTCCTGAGAAACCAGCTTGGATTCACAGTTATCAGAAGATGAAGAGGAGGACACCAAATCTGAAGAGGAAGGAGAGAAATCTGACCTCCTTCTCCAGTGCCTCATGTACTTGCCTTTTGTAGAACGCTCTCCCAGCCACCATACTGCCCTGCTTAGAGCCCTGTGCAACCTCACCATCCCTTTAACCATCCCATGAAATGTCACCTGGAGGCAGAACACTTAGCAGAGGTGCACCAGCTGACACATGAATTGACTGCTCTTGATGTGGTCCACCACCCTTCAGGAGAGATTGAACACCAGTATCAGTTACAGCATCAGGCCAAATCAGATGGGGGAGCCTGGAAACTTGTGCTTGAGCACCCTTGCCACTGAAAACTGTCCAATCCAAAAACCTTGTACCTGAAAATGCAAAGAAGAAGAGGCAGAGACAGGAATGAAAGGAGGATGGACAAGTGAATAGAATCCTGTAATTGACCCCCCCCCCCCAACCGGGATCCTGCCCAGAGGCCTTTAATCATATTTTTTAATTGCAACACATAAATGTAAGAAAATATGGAAGAGAGACTGATGAATGAATTTGAAGGTTCAGAAATAGTTGAGGATTTCCATAAACATATCCCCAGCTGATGGCCTTTCTTTTATTTTGAAATATATGTAATATAGTAACATACTTGGATCAACTATCAATAAAGAAGCAACAAGCAGTCAAGAAATCTGATGATGCATTGCTCTTGGCACAATGGCTATGAAGGACCTAGGCAAGATTCTCAAGAGCAGAGAGATGTCTCTCTCCATACAAAGATTTGACTTGTTCAAGCCATGGCATTTTCAATAAAGTCATATGGATGCGAAAGTTGGACAGTGAAAACGATAGACCGGAAGAAAATTGATGCATTTGAATTATGGGGCTGGTGACGAATACTGTGTATACCATGGACTGCCCAAAGAACAAACCAATCAGTACTAGAGGAGATCAAACCTAAGCTTTCTTTAGAAGCTCAGATGACAAGACTTTGACTTTCATACTTTGGACACATCATGCGAAGAGAGAGATCATTAGAGAAAGACATCATGCTTGGCAGGGTAGAAGGTCAATGCAAAAGAGGAAGGCTAGCAATGAGATGGATCAATAAAATAACAGCAGCTATGAGTGTCAGTCTGTCAACAATGATCCGCCTGACTGAAAACCGAACACAATTTAGGACAATTATCTAGAGGATCGCTATGAGTCGACACCGACTTGGCGGCACTTAACAACAACAATAACATAATATAGCCACTGATATAAAGGCATGAATGTTATAACTAGATTCAGGAGTGGATTTGGGGAGGGGAGGCTGAGGTTAATAGATTGTTACATCTCCTGTGTGAAATCATTTCAATGGCGTTTTTGATTTTACTAATTATATTTGAACTGGATATAGAAATGGATGTGGAGTTAATAAAGTGACTTGAGAATAGGGGTTATATGAGCATATCAAGGCTGGCAGAAGATTAACCGTGCAGCTGAGTTTTGAACAGATTGAAGGGGAGAGAGATGATTCAGAAAGAGACTAATAAGGAGGAGGTTGCAAAATGGGAGGTGACTAAAAAGTGGGTAAGTGTCTTAGTAGTGTGTTCAGTAAAGAATGAGCAAATTTTGCTGATGTTATAAAGAAACAGCAGGTTTTAGCTATCAGTTGGATGTGTATGGAGAAAGAGAGGGAGGAGTCAAAGACAACCCCAAGGTTGCGGGATGAGGAAAAAGGGAGTAGAAGACATTATCCACAGAGATTGAGAAAGGAGGATGGGGGGAAGTGGGTTTAAGGGGAAAAGTAAGAAGCTCAGTTTTGGCCATGTTCAATTTCAAATGATGGTGAGTTATCCAGGCAGCGATATCAGATAGGCAGGCAGAGATGGTCAAGAAGGATGAGGTTTGAGCAAAGATCCTTGAATTTTGCCAGGAACAGGTCATTGGAGACTTTGGCAAGAGCTGTTTCAGTAGAATATAAAGGTTGAAAGCCAGATTGCAGTGGATTCAGAAGGGCTTGAGAGGAGATAAAGTCAAGGCAATGGCAGTGAACCGCACATTCAAGTAGTTTATAAATAAAGTGAAAGAGGGAGATGGGTCAATAATTAGAAGGGCAAGTAGGGTCTCTTGCAGATTTCTTGAGGAGATATGTGACCACAGCATGCTTGAAGGCTGCTGGGACAGTTACAGTGAAGAGCGATACGTTAAGAATATAAGAGATGGAAGGGATGACAGAGGAGGAGATGAAGTTAAGGAGATGGGTGGGAATAAGATCAGAGATGCAGGTAGTGAGTTTAGAGGAGGAAAGAAGATGAGAGGTTTCCTCATTGGAGATGTTAGAAAAGGAAGAGAGAGTAGCAGATGTTGAGGGGAAACGTTGGGAGTGAAGAGGGTGAAAAGGAGATGGAGCTAATCTTGTGGGGAAATGGAGTGTAATCTTGTGGAATTTGTCATGGAAATAGTCAGCCAGGGTTTGGGCAGAAAGGGAAGGAGGGATCGCAGGTGGAGGTGCCTTGAGAAGAGAGTTGAGAGTTGTAAAGATACAAGAGAGTTAATTAGATGGACATAGTAGTTTTGCTTGGTGAGTGCTAAGGCTGATTAGAAAGTGGCAAGCATGAATTTGAAGTGAAGAAAGTCAGCAAGGGTACGGGATTTGAACAAAATGTGCTTAGCTGAGTGGGCATAGGAATGTAGATAACAGGTAGTTGAAGATAGCCAGGGCTGAGGTACAGTGCACCTCACAGGACGTGACATTGGCAGAGTAAGAGCATCTAGAGCAGAGGAGAATGCAGAGTTATAAGAAACTAAGGCCTCATCATAGATGATATAGTGGAGGAAAGAGGAGATGAGCCTATAGTGGAGAGAGCCAGTGGGTTGATAATATGAAGATTTCAAAAAAGGTTGAGGAAGGTGGGGAAGATTGAGGTGAAGAGCGATAAAGAGTGAAGCTTAGCACATAATGATCAGATAAGGGAAGAACTGAAGTTCGAAGTGTGAGGGTAAACAATTAGAGAAGAAAACAAGGTCAAGGCAGTGACCATGCTGGTGAGTGGAGGCAGTAGAGCAAAGTTGGAGGTTAAATGAGGAGGTAAAGGAAAGGAGCTTCAAAGCATGAAAGTCAGATGGTTATCAACATGAATGTTAAGATCACTGGAATTTGTTACCGGAGAATGTAGTAAAGGCTGTTAGTGTAGCTGGGTTTAAAAAAGGTTTGGACAAATTCCTGGAGGAAAGGTCCATAAACCATTATTAAGAAGGGACCCAGGATATCGATGCTTGACCCAGTACAAGCTTTGCAGAACCTGTGTCTTTTGGGGAAACTGCTAGGTACGTATAACCTAGATTGGCCACTGTTGGAAACAGGATACTGGGCTTGATGGACCTTGGTCTGACCCAGTATGGCATATCTTATGTTCTTATTAATAAGGGAAGGGGAAGATGAATCCAGAAAGAAGGAAAGCCATGAGTCAAAGTCAATGAGAAAGGTAGAGGTGGACTTGTCTAGGGGTCGATAAATAGCAGCTATCCAGAGAGGTAATGGATTAAAAAGGTGGATGGAGTAGACTTCAAAGGAGAGAAAAGAATGAGATTGAGGCAGAAGGAGGAGTTAAAACTAGCAGTAAGAAGAGAGTAGAAACCCAACATTGCTACCATGGCAATATCACCACCATGGTCAATAGGATGAGACATGTGGTAGAATTGGTAACTGCCATGACAGAGGGCAGCAACTGAAGCTGAGTCATCAGGAAGGAGCCAGGTCTCACTTAGAACAAGAAGATGTAAAGCATTAGAGATAAGAGATCATGAATATATGCAAGTTTATTAGATATGGAGTGTGCATTCCACAAGATGCATGAGAAAGGGAGAGAGAAGGGGGAAAGGAGAGTTATATGAATGAGATTAGAAGTTGCATGAGGAAATATCGTGGGAGTGGGAGTGAGAGAAAAGTCTAGAGGGGCCAAGGATGGGATTAATATCTCCAGGTGATAGGAGAAGGAGGAGAAGAATGCAAAGCAGAGAGGAGACAGTATGGTGGAAAAAAGGGTGAGGTTATTTCAGAGAGAGAGGAGAGGAATGAATGAGAGGAAGGAAAACGTGAAGCTCAAAAGCTGAGGAAATCATTGATAACAAGATGGGGGAAGAAATGAAGACTTAGAGAAGCTAGGAAAGTAGTCAGGAAAGTAAAGATACAAATAGAAGAAAAAATAGCTAATGCAGTAAAATGTGGGGACAAGACATTTTTCAGGTATGTTAGTGAGAGGAGGAAGTGCAAAAGTGGTATTGTCAGGCTGAAAGGTGAAGGGGAGGAATATGTAGAAACTGATGAGGATAAAGCAGAATTGCTTAACAAATATTTATTTATATTCTCTTATATACTGTGCTATTCTGCATCAGTGCAGTTTACATTGAACAAACTGAAATTACATTGAACAGGGCATTATAACTTGGAGATAACAGGGAACATGGGCTATGGAGGGTTAAGTGGCTTGCTCAAGACCACAAGGAGCACCTGTGGGACTAGAAACCCCAATCCTTCCAGCCCAAGGTTGCTGTCCTCTAGTGGGATTTGAACCCCTGACCTTCTGGCCTGAAGTACCTTGCCCCAACCACTAGGCCACTCCTCCACTCCACTATTGTATTTTTGTTCTGAGTTCACAGATGAAGGACCAGGAGCAGGACCTCATAAAACACCCACAAATAGGAACAGGCGTGAAGGAGATGTTGAACCATTTTAAGAACACTGTGTTTACCAGGAACTAGCTAAACTAAAGGTAGACAAAGCGATGGGGCTGGATTGGAAACATCTGAGTATTGAGGGAATCTAGGGAAGTTCTAGTGACTCCACTATCTGACCTAGTCAATGCTTCTTTAGAGCTGGGAGTGACCTCAGAGGGCTAGAGAGAGGCATATGTGGTCCCTTTACACAAAAGCGGAAGTAAGGATGTGGTTGAGAACAACAGGCCAGTTAGTCTAAGCTCTGTGGTAAATAAATTAATGGAAACACTACTGAAACAGTTGATAGTGAGGTTTATGGAGTCCAATGGATTGAGGGATCCCTGGCAACATAGTTTTACTAGAGGCAGATCTTGTCAGACAAATCTAATTAATGTCTTTGACTGTGCAACCAGAGAGTTAGACTGAGGGAGAACCCTTAATGTGATTTGCTTAGATTTCAGTAAAACCTTTTGACACCATTCCACATAGGAGACTTATAAATAAATTGAGCAACCTAGGAATAGACTCTAAATTGACTGACTGGGTTAGAAACTGGTTGAGTGGGAGGCGACCAAGGGTACAGATAAATAGAACTCACTCTGAGGAGAAGGATGTTACGAGTTGTATACCGCAGGAATCTGTCCTTGGTCCAATTCTTTTTAACATTTTTGCTAGTGATATTGCAGAAGGGCTGTCAGGTAAGGTTTGCCTCTTTGCAGATGATACCAAAATCTGCAACAAAGTAGACACCCAGGAGGGAGTAGATAACATGAGGATAGATCTAGCTAAGCTTAAAGAATAGCCAAGAATTTGACAGCTAAGATTTAACACTAAAAATTGTCCACGAAAGAAGAGTGGAACTTGGGCATGATTGTTTCTGATGATCTTAAGGTGGCTAAACAGGTAGAAATGATGACAGTAAAAGCCAGAAGGATGCTTGGCTACAAAGGACAAGGAATAACCAGCAGGAAGAAGGATGTGATGGTGCCTCTAGATAAGTCTTTGGTGAGACCTCATTTGGAGTATTGTGTGCAATTCTGGAGACCACACCATCAAAAGGATATAAACAGTTTGGAGTCGATGCAGAGGGTGACTACCAAAATGATCAGTGTGCTTTGTCATAAGTCAGATGAGGGCAGAGTAAAAGATCTCAATATGTATACTTTGGAGGAAAGGCGGGAGAGAGAAGATATGATAGCGACATTTAAATAGCGCTGAGGCACAAATGCACAGGAGGAGAGCCTCTTTCAGTTGAAAGAAAGCTCTGCAAAGAATAAAGGTTGAGAGGGGATAGACTTATGAGTAATGTGTGGAAATATTTATTTATGGAAAGAGTGGTAGATGCATGGAATAGTCTCCTGGTGGAAGTAGTAAAGAACAGGACAGTATCTGAATTCAAGAAAGCATGGGACAAACACAGAGGATCTCTAAATGGAAAAAAGGGAATATATGTAATAATTGGTATGGAAGGGCAGACTGGATATGTCATATGGTTTTTTTCTGCTGTCATGTTTCCATGTTTCTATATATTAAAATTATTACCTGCTTTATTTTTTAAACTGTGTCTACTTTGTCAGTAAAGAGTTTTATTGAATGAAATAGACTTTCAATTAGTTGTGCAAGCTTTGATTGTACCATATATTGTCTTTTGTAATATTTTATATGTTGGGTTCAAGAATCTGTACTGCACATTGCAAATTGCTCAAAATGCAGCAGCCAGGTTGATTACTGGTACAGCATTTTGAACATATTATACCTACACTGGCTAGCGGATATGTTTTGAATCCAATTTAAATGTTTATTTGATTCGGAAATTTTTTTCTCAGTTTCCTATGCCTGGCTTACTTTCTAGACTGCAGTATGAACAGTACGCAGCATCAGAGCTGACCTATGTATTGTGTTCCTCTCCTTTGAGTCTTTTATCACCTATTTTGTGCTGCATTCCCAAAGAAGATGACATCAAGAAAAATTAAAATTGATGTGGTAGGAGGCAATATTGATCTAACACCAACAACAAGCCTTGAACTCTCTCTTCAAAGTTCTTTTTGAATTTCCATTAGTGTACTTGTTGACTTTACCCCACTGCTAGAATATTGATTTTCCTAATCTTTTAAAACTGCTTTAGGAAAAGATATCTGGCTTTTCTCGATGACTGGAATCCACTTCTCGGTGCTTTGAGGTGCTCATATTTGATAGTAGAACTTTTTTGCCTATCTTCCTATTGTCTTGGCTCTCTCAAGGTGTTTTAGGGCCTTCCATTCTATCTTGCTGCTGTGTTGACCCTCCTTCAATATCCTGGGCTCTCACAGCTGGTGTTGCTGTGAGTGGGAGTGTGCTCCACACATTCCCACTGCTTTTGGCACTTTTGTCACAACACCTCCTCTACTTTCTATCTAAATCCCACAGCATGCAGTTCAAGCATGTTCAAGCATTCTGTGAAGTTTTCCCCCAGTCCAACAGGACCTTCGTCTGTACTTCAGGTTCCTAAGCTAAGACAAAATTACTCAGTGCTAGGATTTTAGCTTGCAGGCTCACAGCTTAGCTGACCTCACCCCATACCCGCTGCTTGAACTCTTTCAGCCTATCTTACTGCTACATTTGCCCTCTTCTGGTGTTTCACAGTCTTCCAGCCTATCTTGGTGCTGTGTTGGTGCTTTTCGGGTGTTTTAGGGCCTTCCAAATAATCTGGTTGCCTTATTGACCCTCTTCTGGTGTTTTGGTACTTTACAGGCATTGCCGTTGCTGTTTTAACCCAATTACACTGTCTTGGTATAGTTTGACCAGTGTTGTTTCCACTTTACTCCTCTATGCCTATGCCTTGGAGTCTTCCTAACAATGTTGGTGCCGTTTTACTCCTCAAAGTGCCTTGGTGTTCTCTTTCCAATTTTCATGCTGCTTTGCCTCTTATACTACGTTGGGTATTCATTCCTTTCTTCTGCCACGTTTCCCTTCTGATGGCGGCTTGCTATAGTCTTCGTGCCATTGTTTGTGCCCATTGCCCCTCTTCTGATGGCATGGGATGTTTGTGATGCTTTTGATGGCTTGCATTGCTGTTGCCTCTGTTACAGATGCCTGCCACTAAGTTTAAGTAGGCTTCATCTAAAATGGATGGCAAGTCCTTCTGTTACATTATAAAATTGCTCGCCCTATAGACTTCAGTGGATAGAAATGAAACAAAGATGAAAATTATTTGGTGTATGTATACCAAATAAACAGGATCTGTGGATTCATACTAATTGATCTGAATGCTTTTTTTGAATGCAAATCCCTAAAATATATAACCCGGGGGGGTATATTCAAAGTGGTTAAAGCCGGTGAATATCCATGGGTGCCACTGCTGCCTGTCCTGAGGCTAGCCGGATAGCATTAGAGCATTCTGGGGGTGGAATGGGGGTAGTGCCTGGCGATACAACCATGCAATGGTAATATTGAGCCTTTGCCCGGTTATTGATATGTGGCGAAAGTTAGGCACATTAAAGGCTGGCCTAACTTTCACCGCCAAAGCTAACTGGGCAGCAGCTGAATATCACTGCTGACCGTGTAGCTTCATCACTATCTAACTGACCTAGATATTAATGTTGTTGGCCAGATATGGCTTCAGCATTGAACATCTGGGTCTAAAATTCGGTGGTGGTAGCTAGCCGCTTTCACAGCACTATCAACTGCCACTAAATATCAGGCCCCTAGTATTAGTCAGCTAACAGAGCCCTTTTACCTATTAAAAAGTGTTTCCTTTTTTATAGTTCTACTTCTATCTGTTAAAAAAATAAATTCTAGAGAATATACAGGTAATTGTAACTTGCCTTGACCTTCTGAGACTAGGTATGAGCTAAATCTAATTATCTTAGTTCTGATATATTATGAATATAAAATAAAAGCATTCGAAGATAACAACTGCAGCCACTCGGTATTCTCTTTTCACCTCCTACACCCTTTCTTTTATACTCTATTCATCTGGCAAGTCTCCCTTAACTGCGCCTTCCTCCATTGCTAACGTGCGACTCTCATCTTTCAACCTAATTGTGCTGTTTGCCAGGAAGTGATTTCTTAAGATGGTGCATCCTCTCTGGCCATATTCAAATCCTGAATAAAAACTCACCTTTTAAAGGCTGTTTTTGCATCTTGACCACTTTTCTACGATTCATTTGCCTAGGCTCTCTTGTTTGTCGCGTGGATTTGCCTTGACGAGATTGTAATCTCTGTGGAGCAGGGACTGTCTGCTACATGTGTGTGTACTGCACCTCATATGCTGCGTAGTGCTCTGGAACTGAATAGCAGCAGTAATTACACATTCACTTTATTCTGCATATGCTGTAATAGACTGTCAGAAAACAGTATTCAGCAGCGGAATTTCTGGTTAAAGATAACAGGAAAAGCTATCTGCTTATTTTTAACTATACATTTAATAAGATATCAGATTAAGTCAGCAGTAATGAATATTGCACGTTAAAGCAATCAAATATATTTATTCAGCAATCACTCTTGACTCTCAGCTATCTTTCCACTCACCTATTTCCAACTTAACAAAGAAGTCATTATTTTTTCTCCACTAAAATCCCTTACTAAATAAACAGGATCTTCAGCTGTTTCTCCTTGCCCTGATTCTAAGTCAATTTAATTAGGATAACACCATCTTTAATGGCATCTCTGTCATCTTCAATGAATGCATCCAGCTTATATAATATAATTTCCATTCCCATACGGTATTTTGTATAACACCTCTCTTAGCCAGTCATCACAAGCTTCCATTGCATTCAGGATTAAAGTCAAAATTTTAACCTTGGTCTTTAAGTCCCTCCTTTATCAAATGTCCCATATTTTTGTAGGATCCCTTGATTCCATACACTCCAACTGTTATCTGGGTTCTTCTCAATTTTTCTTGCTAGCAGTTCAAACCTACCCCCCACCCAATCCACCTTGAATCCACTTGTGCTGTTTGTTCACCTTCCTGCATTCAGTTTCTGGAGTACAATTCCACCGTCCTTCACGTCTCCTCCTTTCGATCCAGTCTGAAAATCTGGCTCTTTGAACAGGCCTACTGTCTGCGGTGAGAGCTTTCTTTCTTCCACCCCTCCCTTCTCACTTTAAAAGTATTCTCATTATTTGTAACTTTATTTTTGCTTGTCTTCCCATGCTCCTCCTAATCACTGACTATTTCTGTCCATTTTTATAATATTGTAAAGCATTTTATTTCTGTATATGAGAGGCAGTATATCAAGCAAACTAAACTAAACTTAATTTAAGCTTGCTATTTATGTGGTACGACTTAACCAGTTACAATGCTAGCTGGTTAAATTTAAGCCATACCCCTGGAATGCCTCTAATCATGCCTTCTTTTCTTCGGTTCACTTTTGGTCAGGCATTGAGCAAGCTATCCAAAAGTTAAGCTGTTAGTGGCCCCAAAATTAAAAAGCACGTGATTTATCCAATAAACTCCCAAGGTTAACTAGACAAATAGTTTTGAATATTGACTCCTAAAGTGATGATTCTTCTCTTTAAAAAAATCGCTTTAATTCATATCCCACTTTTCTCCCGCCTAATGGTACTAAGAGATTCCATGCTTTTCTGAGGACTCAAAGCCTCTATTAAGGTGAAGCTGATTGGGGGGGGGGGGCATATTCAGTGGCAGCAAGTAGTTGTCGTAATGTGACTAGCCACCACCACTGAACTTTAAACCTAGGTTGCCTGGATTGCGAGGAAGCTAACTGGGCAGCGGAATATTCAGCTGCTGCCTGGTTAGCTTCCATGGCAAAAATTAAGCCAGCCTTCACTGCGCTTTACTACATGTCCATAACCGGGCAGCGGTGATATTGAACCGCTGCCTGGTTATCAATGACTGCCTCCCCCAGAATAACCCCGACACACTCATGCTAATCGGTTAGCATCGGGTCATTGGAGTGCACAGCAGTGGCACCTGCAAATATTAGCGGCAGTAACCATATTAGTGCCGCTGAATATCCCGACTAAGGGGATAATTCCTCTGAATATCCCCACCAATGACTTCTAGGCCTCTACTGGCCAGCTAGCATTTAACAGCTGCAGTGTGGATTCTCATGCACTGACTTGAGGTTTGAACAATCAATGAGCAATATTTGTCTCTGCCCAAATTATATTTGGATAGTTCAGTGTATCTTGAAAAAGATGTTTGCTAACCTTTATAAAACTATTAAGTTTATTTTAAAGAAGATATTTTTCTTAAAACAAGACAAATCTTTCTTCTGTGTATTTGAAGACATTGTTTGCGGTTATCTAATTTGTCTGTTATTGATTTGGCTGTGTAAATAGCACCAGAAGAGTGGACAGTGGTTAACTACTAAGGTTGTCTGTATACTATAATGGAATTTGGAAATCTTGCAAACTGATTCATTATTAGTAAAGATGGAATGATATTATTTGCTGTCTTGAATAGATTGTGAGCTCTTTGAAGCAGGGACTGTCTCTTACACATATGTGTACAGTGTCATATATGCCTTGTAGTGCTATACAAATGATAAATAGTAGTGGTAGTAATGATCAAGACAAAGGGCTTAATGCATCCACATTTGGTAATTAGAAACATTTGCTGAAAAAAAATGTGCTTTTGCGGAATAAATTTACTAATGTCTTCTGTAAGTACAAAGGCATCCTAGAGATCATGCTTGTTTTGGAAAAGCTTCAAGGCTATGCTCTGAACAGGATAACACCTTATCCTCATTTAAGTATGCAGAAGCCGCATCATCTCTTTTAGAGTATACAGTCACATGCATAACATCAGCGACATCTAGAAAAGAGGTGCAGAAAATGTACTGCGTTTGCTTAGAACAATCAATGGGCCCTTCGGCGTGGCCCTTAGGCGCGGGCCTGACTTTGCGGGCCCATGAGATCCTGCATTCATATACCGCCTGTGTCCTGCTACCTCCTGATTACGTTCCATCAGCATCCAAACGTCTGCTTCAACAGCCCCCAGATCCGGTTTCGGAGTCCTATCAGCGCGACAAGGAAACACTGACGAAGCGCCCACAAAAGAAGGTTTACCGAAGCTATATGAACGCTATCCAGCCTATTACTGTCTCCTATTAATCAGGGAAACCCCGATGCTGTAAGTTAACCTGAGGGGCAACTTAGAAATAAGCATGCTAGATATTAACTCCTCAAGCATTAACTCTTAACCTACGAAGTGTTATACTATTACTTTCAGATAAACAGTAAAAGAGTTGCAATTAACTGCTTTACTAAGTATCTCTAATGTACCAGCTCCTTGTAATAACACTGTCTCCACTACTATAACATTGTCTAAACTGTGATGTAATTATAAATCCTCTCACAAAAACTGTATCCTAGCCCCTTTCTCTCTCTCTCCTTCATTACTTCCTCATATAAATATTGAGAAAACACCATACTTGTCATACTCCCTGTATCCCAAATCAACTCTGTATACCCCAGGTCCCATTGTGATGCTATATTCAATCACCAGAGACAACTTCTCAGAAAGCCAATCATGACTACCTCGACACTAACCCTCGCTCTCCTCTATACCATTGCCATGACTATCCATGGCTCTGATGCAATTATACATGACCACAATCCTATCCCAGTACTTCTAGGATCAAATAGAAAACACCACTACAACTATCACCAACCTCAGCCAAACCTACAATATAGGCGGCAGACACACCTGCTCTACATAACACTGGATTTCACCACCAACACAAAGACCAAGAAAGATGGCATGCAACATGACCTCAGGTGTGCACTTATCAATGCACGATCTGTCCGCAACAAATGGCCAGCCATTACAGACCTAATATCCAACCACAACCTAGACTTACTAATGGTCACCGAGACATGGCTCTCAGATTCAGACGCTGTTCTAGTTAACCAAATCACCCCACCCCCTAACTTCTCTCTCTTCTCTTGTAACAGAGATAATAGAAGAGGTGGAGGAGTTTTCATAATAGCAAAATCTGCATTACAATACCGAATGACCCTAACCTGGAGCACACAGCACCTAGACACGATAACTATTGTAAATAAAAGCAACACTATCAATCTCATTTATGCGGCACCAAACGCAGTATCAGATGATCTCTCTGACATAATCAACTTGGCTTGTAACCCCGATAATCCTAACAAACCAAATTGGTTGATGGGGGACTTTAACCTCGCCTCCCTACATCAGGATTTATCGAGTACCTTCCTAGATGCAATGACAAACCTTGGATACAAGCAAGTCGTATACAACCCTACCCACCAACGAGGGAACATCCTTAATCTTATATTCGTTCCATCAGCAGTAATAAGCACAAGTAAACAAATTCAACTTTCTATCACCCCAGTCCCTTGGTCAGACCATAGCTTGATTACATTTCGGATACCAGCAGATCCAAATACAAACATCCAACCAGTCACAACAACAGCAAATCCAGGGCGATTTAAGCCACTGGACATAGAGGTGCTCACCAAGCAAGCTCTACCAAAACTATCCCAGCCAATGGACAACCTGAATGAAATGATCTCCAACTGGAATGACACCCTTTATCAGTACGCCCAACAACCAACAATACACAAGAAACTGCCACCCAATAATCGTCCCAATAAAAAGCGGGATGCTCCATGGTTCTCTCCAGAGCTACGAACATCTCTACTTCAACTAAGGAAACTAGAGAGAAAGTACTGTAATGGGGAAGAGACATCCTGTGATATGGAAACAGAGGAACCTGAGTGCAGTAGGGCTGTTTCTAGCAGGAAGGATAAGCTCAGGATACCCAGTTGCCAGGAGCAACACAAACAATCCCAGCCACGAGGGCTGGAACCCCGCCCAGCTAGCAAACAATCCCCATCTCCTGGGCCTGATAGCTTTCACCTGGGAGGGGGAAGAGCTAAATTAGCTCCCAAGCAAATGTATAAGAAAGGTTCATTAGAGTTTGAGAATAGGAACGGCAACAGCAAGAGGAAGGACAACAGCAAGAGAAGTGAGAGAGAGAACAGGGAAGACGGAAGAGAACAGAATCAGCTGGAAAATTTGTGCAAACTGAGGTCTGGCTCTTGGAAGCAGCGTCTGTCCTGGTGTGAAAGGAAACCGTATGAAAGTGATTCAGTGGAGTCTGATTCTGAATGTGAGAGAGAGAAACAGAAAGCAGCTGACAGGAATAACTGGAGGAGCAGGGCACAAAAACCCTTTGACCAAAACTCCAGGTATTTATCCTATGGTGAAGGCATTCAAAGGGAGAAATTACCAGTGAGGATAGCTGGGAAGCACTTACAAGCTCCAAGGAGTGAAAGATATGCAGTGCAAGACATTTGTATGTCAGAAGAAGAGGGTGAGCAGCCAGCACACAGAGAAAAACCTCTGAGGTTTAAACCCCATCCTGAGCGAGCTGTGCACGGACTTTCTCCTGCCTCAAAGCCAGAAGGTAGGCTGTATACTCCTGGTAAAAGTAGTTATAAGAGTTTCTCTCATAAGAACTATAAAGAATATGATTCTCCTCTAAGCTATGCCAAGAGATATAGTAAAGCTAATCCTTACCTCATAGAGGCAGTAACAGAGAAGCCTCTAGAACAGACAGCAGAGAATAATATGGAAACGTGGGATACAAGGCAGAAGTGGTATTCAGCTGATAGCCAGCCTGAGTCAATGCTAATTGATCCTCCAGATGAACAGTTGTCTGATACTCAGATGGATTGTACTTTAACAATTACAAATGATAGGATTTCACTGTGCTGAGCCAGATATACTGAAGAAGCTAGTCAACTGGCTGTTGAGAAGCACAGGGCTTTATTGCCTAATACTAAAGGGACTGTATGCAATGAATACCGTACCATTTGTGATTTAAGTTGGAAGCTGTTATAAGTTATTTTTCCTACCTTATGCCAGAGGGTATGGCTTTCTGTTCCTATGTTACTTTGTGTTTGAATCCGCCTCGGGAGGGGAATTAAAAGCCTGTCTTTGCCTGAACCACTTGATTCACGACTACAACTTATTGAAAAGGTCCACAACTACACACTTAACCTTTCAATAGAAGGTCTCCAGGCTACCTAACCCGTATGCTGAAGCTACGGGTGGACTACTGGTGACAGGAAATGGCGTAGTTTTACGGATTTTTAAAACACAGTACAAGGACAGTATCAAGGGAAAAAAATATCAGCTTGTTAAAGAAGAAAAGGATTACCTGTGAATCAGGAGAAGTTCGGCTATCCTGAAGAAAAGAGGAAAGCACGGACCGGACTTCGGATACAGACCTGACTTGGAGCCACCCAGGATATCTTTCTCAAGGCAAGATCCTGCACCGTGCTCAGGTACAAGTAAGGGGGCACGGGTGTAATAGGATTGGTGAGAAAGTGTCCATTTTTGTGCTATAGGTGGGAGGCAGAGAAAATTTTTTTGGAACCGCACTTGGTGGGCCTCTGTTGTTTTCTTCTATTTCTGCAGATACAGAAACCTGAGATGGATCCCCAGGACGTAAAGAGCTGGATGGAGGCTCAGTGGAAGGCGCAGAGTGAACTAGCCAGAGTGATCCAAGAAAAGACTGTAGCCGCCATGAATGCACAGCAGCAGCAGCCACTTCTTGAGCTACAGGGAGCTCTGCTGAAGCAGACTGTGGACAAAGAGGAAACTATTCCCTCAGTACAAGTGGGGGTAGGACTTGCTAATTGTGGTGCACTAGCACTGGGACAATTTAAAGCCAATGATAATGTTGATGATTTTGCTGATTCATTTGAAAGAATAGCAGAATCAGCTAACTGGCCAACTGACCAGTGGGCTGTCCGGTTCGCTATGTCTCTGTCAGGTGAGGCACTAGCAGCGTACAAAACAATGCCCGCTGATCAGGCGTCCAATTATCTGAATGTAAAAAATGCTGTAAGAGACAGGCTGGGTTTGACTCCCATGCACTACAGGCGTTTATTCAGGGAAGCTAGGCTTAGGCCTACAGAAACCCCAAAAGCACTATTTCAGTGATTAAAGGGTCTAGCGCTGAAATGGCTTACTCCTGAAAGGAGGATGGTAGAAGCTTTGGTAGATACCATAATTATGGAGCAGTTTCTTGAAGCCGTACCACCGGAGGTAAAAGCTTTCCTAGTGCTCCAGAAATGCAGTTCCACCGAGGAAGCGGCTGACCTCACTGACAGATACTTTGAGGCAGAGTTAGCCGGGACCTCTAAGGAAAATATGTTAAAGGTGGCTGGCATTGATAAGCTATGGGGCCTAGAAAAATCCTCTAAAAGGAATGTGTTTGACCAAAATGTAAACAAATTTTCTAGGAGAAAGTGTTATAATTGTGGTCAGCTAGGACACATACGCAAAGATTGTACAATATGCACTGCCTTAATGTCAGGAAAGGAGAAACCCCTAGGGGAGGGATTTCTGCTGAAGGTCCGAGTGGAAGGGGTAGAGGCTATGGCACTGCTGGACTCTGGAGCAGACCAGAGTATGGTCTCCCAGAAGTTGTGGAAGACCATCACTGACCATGACCTATCCGCCTGGAGCCCAGCAGATGGAAGAGTAAAAGTGAGATGCGTACATGGGGCAGCCTCATATTACCCTCTGTATGAAGTGTCAGTACAGGGACTAGGCACTAACGAAGACATGCAAGTGGCAGTAGTCCCGAAACTCCCTTACGATGTGGTTCTAGGGCATGATTGGCCTCCATTTGACAAGGAGATGGAGAAAGGCCTTAGGGAAAAACCAGACCCGGCCTTTGTAGATGCTCCAGGAACGGGTAGCGTGCAGCCCGGGATCCCTAAGACAGAAGCCCTGGCCAAGAAAATCTCAACTCCCTTATTTGAGAGACCCCGTAAAGGTAGTATCCAACCTCACCCACAGGTACGTGATAAGTCCGTACAGCAAAAGAAGTTTATTTTGCAATTCACTAAGACATCTCCTCAGGCCCAAAGTCCGCAGAGGGCTTCCGAAGCCTCCGCAGGCTACGACCTATGTAGCATAGAGGATATTGTAGTCCCAAAAGGGGGGAGAACATTAGTTGACACGGGCTTGCAAATACAAATACCTGAAGGGTGTTATGGGAGAATAGCTCCGCGGTCGGGGTTAGCGGTTAAGCACTTTTTAGATGTGGGAGCCGGGGTAATAGATCCCGACTATCGAGGCCCGGTAAAAGTCCTACTTTTTAACTTCAGTAAAGAGGACTATAAAGTGAAAACAGGCGATAGGATCGCCCAACTAATTTGCGAGCGAGTAGGCTTTCCAGTGGTAGTGGAGGTACCCTCGCTGACTTCCACAAGTCGGGGAGCGAGTGGTTTCGGCTCTACCGGAATGGGGGAGGTAAAAAGCCTGACAGCTTTGGCTGATGAAA
This sequence comes from Ichthyophis bannanicus, assembly GCA_033557465.1. Classification (NCBI taxonomy): domain Eukaryota; kingdom Metazoa; phylum Chordata; class Amphibia; order Gymnophiona; family Ichthyophiidae; genus Ichthyophis; species Ichthyophis bannanicus. The sequence goes on from CM066033.1 coordinate 608,306,975, forward strand.
AAAGGGAAGAAGACCTAGGCCCGCAAATTGGAAGGAACATCTGAAGCCAATAATTGGCGTGGATCTGTCCCTACAACAAAAAAAAGAGTTAGCTACGGTGTTGGCAAGGTTCTCAGACGTCTTAACGATGGTGCCAGGGGAGACGCATATTGTGGCACATGAGATTATCACAACACCAGGGAAAGTAGTGAGACAGAGGCCGTATAGGTTACCCGAGGCCAAGAAGAACGAAGTTATATCCCAAGTAAAGGAAATGGTGGAGATGGGAATAGTGGAGGAGTCCAGAAGCCCCTGGTCGAGTCCCATTGTGTTAGTCCCAAAACCCGACGGTACCCTCCGTTTTTGAATAGATTTCAGACAAGTCAATAACATATCGCAATTCGACGCGTGCCCAATGCCTAGAATTGACGACTTGCTGGATTGTTTGAGCCAGGCGCTGTATTTAACCACACTGGATTTAACAAAAGGGTACTGGCAAATACCATTGACCAGGGACTCGAAACCCAAGACAGCGTTTAGCACGCCAGTGGGGCTGTACCAGTTCCGCCGTATGCCGTTTGGTTTGCACGGCACAGCGGCTACGTGCCAGCGACTGGTAGACCAGGTGTTAAGACCTCACCAAGACTACACGTTAGCCTATATGGATGACGTTGTCATCTATGGCAGCACGTGGAAAGAACACCTATCCAGGGTAGAGGCGGTTTTAGGGGCCATACGGAAAGCCGGGTTAACCCTAAACCCTGGAAAGTGTTTATTTGCCAGCAGAGAGGCCAAGTATTTAGGACATGTGGTGGGGAACGGACTGGTAAGGCCTCTAGCGAGTAAAATCGATAGCATCTGAAATTTCCCCAGACCATCTGACAAAAAACATGTACGTAGCTTTTTAGGCCTCATCGGTTATTACCGTAGGTTTATTCCCAAGTTTGCGGAAGAAAGCGCTGTATTCACAGACATGCTTAAAAAGAATGCGCCCAACTCTGTGAAATGGACCCCGGAAGCGGAAGAAGCTTTTGTATCTCTTAAAGAGAAGCTTTGTAGAGCTCTGGTCCTGAAAGGGGTTGATTTTAAATTACCCTTTATAGTGCAGACTGATGCCTCAGAGACCGGGTTGTGGGTGGTCATGTCCCAAAAGTTTGAAGGGATAGAGCATCCGGTCACCTATCTTAGCCGAAAATTATCTGGTGCAGAAAGGAAGTATTCCACAGTGGAACGAGAATGCTTAGCTATAAAATGGGCTGTGGAGGCATTGAGGTTCTAACTCACAGGCCGTAGATTTCTCCTGGTCACAGACCACGCTCCATTAAAATGGCTCAGCCAGATGAAAAATAATAATGCTCGTTTGACAAGGTGGCATTTAGCCCTGCAAGCCTTCAACTTCGAGGTACAGCATAGGCCAGGAAGACTACATGGCAACGCTGATGCGTTAAGCAGGATTACAAGCTGTCAGACTCAGGAAGTTGCAGCCTGTAATATCTTAAGGGGGAGATATGTAATGGGGAAGAGACATCCTGTGATATGGAAACAGAGGAACCTGAGTGCAGTAGGGCTGTTTCTAGCAGGAAGGATAAGCTCAGGACACCCAGTTGCCAGGAGCAACACAAACAATCCCAGCCACGAGGGCAGGAACCCCGCCCAGCTAGCAAACAATCCCCATCTCTTGGGCCTGATAGCTTTCACCTGGGAGGGGGAAGGGCTAGATTAGCTCCCAAGCAAATGTATAAGAAAGGTTCATTAGAGTTTGAGAATAGGAACGGCAACAGCAAGAGGAAGGACAACAGCAAGAGAAGTGAGAGAGAGAACAGGGAAGATGGAAGAGAACAGAATCAGCTGGAAAGTTTGTGCAAGCTGAGGTCTGGCTCTTGGAAGCAGCGTCTGTCCCGGTGTGAAAGGAAACCGTATGAAAGTGATTCAGTGGAGTCTGATTCTGAATGTGAGAGAGAGAAACAGAAAGCAGCTGACAGGAATAACTGGAGGAGCAGGGCACAAAAACCCTTTGACCAAAACTCCAGGTATTTATCCTATGGTGAAGGCATTCAAAGGGAGAAATTACCAGTGAGGATAACTGGGAAGCACTTACAAGCTCCAAGGAGTGAAAGATATACAGTGCAAGACATTTGTATGTCAGAAGAAGAGGGTGAGCAGCCAGCACACAGAGAAAAACCTCTGAGGTTTAAACCCCATCCTGAGAGAGCTGTGCATGGACTTTCTCCTGCCTCAAAGCCAGAAGGTAGGCTGTATAATCCTGGTAAAAGTAGTTATAAGAGTTTCTCTCATAAGAACTATAAAGAATATGATTCTCCTCTAAGCTATGCCAAGAGATATAGTAAAGCTAATCCTTACCTCATAGAGGCAGTAACAGAGAAGCCTCTAGAACAGACAGCAGAGAATAATATGGAAACGTGGGATACAAGGCAGAAGTGGTATTCAGCTGATAGCCAGCCTGAGTCAATGCTAATTGATCCTCCAGATGAACAGTTGTCTGATACTCAGATGGATTGTACTTTAACAGTTACAAATGATAGGATTTCACTGTGCTGAGCCAGATATACTGAAGAAGCTAGTCAACTGGCTGTTGAGAAGAACAGGGCTTTATTGCCTAATACTAAAGGGACTGTATGCAATGAATACCGTACCATTTGTGATTTAAGTTGGAAGCTGTTATAAGTTATTTTTCCTACCTTATGCCAGAGTGTATGGCTTTCTGTTCCTATGTTACTTTGTGTTTGAATCCGCCCCGGGAGGGGAATTAAAAGCCTGTCTTTGCCTGAACCACTGGATTCACGACTACAACTTATTGAAAAGGTCCACAACTACACACTTAACCTTTCAATAAAAGGTCTCCAGGCTACCTAACCCATATGCTGAAGCTACGGGCGGACTACTGGTGACAGTACCCATAACTCCTGGGACCAAGAAGAATACCTTAATCACCTGAAAATTTATCGCGAACTAACTTGGGCTACAAGGAAAGAGTTCCATTCCGAACTACTTGGCCAAGCACTAAACAGACCATGTGACCTCTTCAGTTTAGTAAAAACGCTAACCAAAGAGCCGTCGCCACTGCAACAAGAATTCATACAACCACAACTATACGCCAACTTCATCCAATCCAAAGTAGTCAAAACGAATACAACCTCATTACAAGTTCTGACCCAATCCCCCCAGACTCCAACCTCACTTGTTAAATTCTCACCTCCATCAAGAAAAACCATCGAAGACATTATTGCCACAATAAATACCACCACAGCACCAAACGACCCATGCCCAGCACACTGGATCAGAACCTTGCGTGCTGAACTTAGCCCTTGCATAGCTAAGATCGCAAAACTCTCCTACATAACTGGGGTTTTCCCTGCTGCCCTTAAGCAGACATCAATTCGTCCACTGCTAAAGAACAACCAGATGGATCCAAAGAAGGAAGAGTCTTACCGCCCAATTTCTAGTATTCCTTATCTAGCCAAAATACTTGAGAAGGAGACTCAGAGACAGATCCAGAATCACATAGACACATCAGCCCCATTGGACCCATGCCAACACGGATTCAGAGAAGCTCATGGAGTTGAAACACTCATGACTTCGCTATTCAACAAGCTCATATGCGGGATCGACAACATACAGATGGCCTTCGCGATGATTTTCCTTGATATATCGGTGGCATTTGACTCAGTTGACCATAAGATTCTTCTAGATAGACTCCATGAAAAAGGCATCCAAGATCTCACTTGGGACTGGTGCAAATCATACCTAGAAGATCGATGGCAACAGGTCCGTATAGGCAACAATACATCTGAGCCCTTCCGACAGAAGCAAGGAGTACCCCAAGGCTCTTCCTTATCTGCGATGCTTTTTAATATATATATGCAGCCAATCTGCCAAATCACCAGAGACTTCGGTATTTCCTACCTATTATATGCAGACACCGTGCTAATTTTCACACCTATCAACATCTCAAATCCTGACTACTCACCACTAATCAACTGTTTCAATGCAATAACTGACTGGCTCCTCAATCAGAACATGAGAATAAATTTCAAGAAAGCCGAAGTCCTCATAGCAACAAGAAACAAGCGATTTGCTCCCCCACCAACCCTCATAGTAAGAGATGCAGAACTTCCAATCAAGGCCACCATAAGGTATCTCGGTGTGATACTTGATCAACAACTTAATCTTAAGGAGCATATAAAAAGCACCGTAAAGACAATTTACTACAAGATGAAAACACTGCGCCACCTGAGACCCATGCTGGAGACCAAAGATTTCCGTACAACTTTCCAAGCAATAGTCACTCCTCATTTCGACTATGCGAATATCGTTCTGCATGGTCTCCCCAAGAATACACTAAGCCCACTTCAACTGGCGATGAACGCAGCGGCCCGCATCTTGTCCGGAGCTTCAAAGAGAGATCACATAACACCGATCCTAATCGATTTGCACTGGCTCCCGATAAGTTGCAGAATATTATATAAAACTCTTCTCATCACTTTCAAGGCCATTAATAAAATATCCCCTGCATCGATCTCAAATCTCCTCACCCATGCACCAAACAATAGATCCAGGAGAATAGTAGCCGAAAACACACTAGTTACTCCTAGTAATTCCACAAAATGGACGCAACTAACTACTAACAGAGCTTTTGTGTCTTTTGCTCCCAAATGCTGGAATAAACTCCCCCCAGCATCAGATCCATCAAGGACATCATACAATTTAGAAAGGCCATTAAGCACTATCTATTCACTTTGCACTTCAACCTACCTTACCTACCTTAGCATTGCATTCCGCCTGACCACCTTAATTGCCTCTCACATAGCTATAACCCAGAACAGATGTAATTGAACTGCGGAAAGTGCTGCTTCTCTGTAAATATCAGGCCACTATGTTACCTGTTTAAATGTATATAGTTTTCCCCGGTTCATACCCAGTTTATATTCCCTGTTATCTGTAAACCTATGTCAGTTTTCTCCTGTCTAGGTAATATCTTGTTTAATGTGAACCGCACTGATGATGAATAGTGCGGTATATAAAAACTGTTAAATAAAACAAATAAAATAAACATGACATTGGTTTGAAGGGAGAACGTGAAGTCAAAAATATTTATCTGCATTTCAAATACCATGTAGCCCCATTAACAGGGGGAAAGCCTGTTTTTCTGCATTATAGTTATTTCCATGTTTTCCACCTAGCTTACAGGAGTTTATAGATCTGCTGTGGAAAACTGGCTGAAAATCAGCATTCATCATAATCAAATGAAAGGCTGCTCTAGTTAAGGGAAGTCTAAAGATGTTGCTATTGACAATTTCATGCTAATGCCTCTTTCTTTACCTAGTAACAGGCTATAGCAGTGGTTCCCAATCCTGTCCTGGGGGATCCCCGGACAGTTGGGTTTTCAGGATATCCACAATGAATATGCAGAAGGTAGATTTGCATGAAGTGCAGGCAGTGTATGCAAATCTCTCATGAATATTCATAGTGGATATTTATTTTATTTATTTAGCAAGCATTTGTAGCCCGCTCCTTCCAGCGATCAGAAGCGGGTAGGATTACTATTGTGAAACTGCCGAATCAAGGCAGGTACAAATTTTGTTTACATACAGATTGTCAGAAAAGCACATCATACAGAGTTAACACTTCTTAGCTATGGGGGAGTTCATTTACATATATACATAAAAACATATATACAGGATAATCTTCTTGGACTGTCGAATCAAGGCAGGTACAAATTTTGCTTACATACAGATTGTCAGAAAAGCACATCATACAGAGTTAACACTTCTTAGCTATGGGGGAGTTCATTTACAGATATACATAAATACATATATACAGGATAATCTTCTTGGACACAGTGGTCAGGGGCTGCTCCATCTGTGGGTTTAGTTCAGGTTGAAATGTGATTGGAAAATGTGCGTTTTGAGTTTCTTTCTGAAGTCTAGAAGGTCATTGCTAGCTCGTAGTTCTGGTGGGAGTTGGTTCCACAGTGTTGGCGCCACATATGAGAAAGCCCTGTGGCTGGTGTTAGTTTTGGCAGATCTTATATCTGTTGGAGTGTGAAGGATGTTGGAATTGTGGGTTCTTCTGTTTCGGGTAGGAGGTTGCAATCTTACTAGGTTGTTGAGGAAGGAAGGTGCTAAGTTGTGGATGAGTTTGAAGGTGGTTGTTAGTATTTTGTATTTTGTGCGAGCTGTTATGGGTAGCCAGTGTAATTGAATTAGCACTGGTGTGATGTGGTCACTTAGATTTTTCTTCATTATGACCCTGGCAGCTACATTTTGTGCCATTTGTAATATGTTTAGGTTTTTTTTTAGGTAAACCTTGTAGGATGGCGTTGCAGTAGTCAAAATGTGGCATGATGAGTGCTTGGGCCACTGTTCTGAAGTCTTGGGGATCAATAATATTCCGAATGGGTTGGAGCACTCTAAGCTTGTGGAAAACTGCTCTGTTGGTCTTTCGGAGGTGTTTTTCCATCTTTAGGTCACAGTCAAATGTGACTCCTAGATACTTTATTTCTTTTTTTGTTTGGTAAGTGTTGTTACATAGTGTTATTGATGTGGGAGGGTCAAAATTCGGTTCTTTGGAGATATACATTACTTCGGTTTTTTTGTGATTAATTGACATACTACTTTGTTGTAACCAGTCTTGCATCTCTCTGATACATGTCTCCAGTGGGTTGTAGTCTGGGTTTTTAGTGTCTAGTTGTGTGTATAGCATGATATCATCGGCATAGATGTGGTAATTAATTTCGTGCCGTGAGAAAATTTTGCATAGTGGCTGCATATATATGTTAAACAGAAGTGCTGAGAGAGCAGAGCCTTGGGGGATTCCCTGTGTTTGTGAGAAAGATTCTGCTTTTTCTCCATTGAATTGAACCTGTTGTGTTCGATTTGAGATGTAAGATGAGAACCATTTTAGTGGGGTTCCTGTTATTCCTATTGATTTTATCCTATTTATGAGGGTCCCATGATTAACTGTATCAAAGGCAGCTGAGATGTCAATGAATACAAGAATGTACATTTTCTTTTTGTTTTCAAGGCCCTTTAGGAGGTTGTTAAGTAGAACTAGTAACAGGGTTTCAACTCCATGATGTTGCCTGAAGCCATATTGCTGGTCATCAAGAGGAGCACTGTCAGTCAGATGGTCTTGGAGTTGTAGAAGGACCGTTTTTTCTATGATCTTTGCCAGGAATGAGATACTTGATATGGGACGGTAGGAGGCTGGGTCTTCTCCGTTGAGTGTAGTGTTTTTTAGGATCGGTCTAATGACTGATTTCTTTAGTTCTGAGGGCATGATTCCTTGTTGTAGGGATAGGTTAACTATGTATGCTATGTGAGGTGCTATGTCTTGTTTCACTGCCTGGATCCAGGATGCAGGACAGGGATCTAGTGGGGAGGTGGTGCTTTTCAGGCTTGTGACAATGGCTGTGATTTGCTGGGTTCCTATTTTGTGGAAGTGCTCCCATAACTGGTTTTGCGTTGTGTTGTTCTCACTTCTGATTTGTGGTGTTGGTGGGGGGGGGGGGGGTGGAGGACCCGGGGCCGTCAGTTTGGTCTCGTAGTGGTTTGCCAGTGTTTGGACCTTGATGGATTTGTTGGGGTTGGCATTTTGGTCGGTTTTGGTTAGTGATTTGACTAGTTCAAATAACTCTCATGGGCGATTGATTGCCTTGTTTAGGATGTTGGTGTGATGTAATTTTTTTGCATTGTTCACGTCGTCTTTGTATTTTGCGAGATGGGCCATGTATTTAGTTTTGAGATCGGAGGATTTGGTTTGTCTCCATTTTCTCTCTATTTTACGGAGCTCCCTTTTTGATTTTATTAGAGTTCCTGTGTACCAGGGTTCCGAGTTGATCTTATGTGGGTTTGATGTGTGTTTCAAAGTTGGGTTAGATGTATTTTGGATGTGTGTGTTCCATCTGTTAGTTAGTTCGTCTAGGTCTGTGGAATCTAGGTTTATGTGGGATGCAATGGTGCTTATGAGGTGTTCCTCGTTGAGTTTGCTGAATTTCCTGATGGGGTTGGTCATTCTCATCTCCTTTGAGTTTTTGGGTTGGCACTGTAGTTTAAGTTTACAGTTGATTTGGTGGTGGTCTGACCATGGTACTTGAGTTATGTTTATTATAGGTGGTTCATTGCTTTGTTGTGGATTTCTGGGTATGAAAATCATATCTAGGATGTTTCCTCTATCGTGTGTGGGGTTGCTTATTATTTGTTGGAAACCCAATTGGTCGATGGCTTCATAGAAGGAGTCCGTGTGGGACGGAGGAATTGATGCTAGGTTCAAATCTCCGAGGATGATCTGGAATTTTTTGCTTTGTGTGGATGTGATGGTTTCTAGTGCTGTGGCTAGTATTTCGTGCTGTGGTGAGGGAGGTCGATAGATTAGGCAGATGGATAATGCCATGCTCTCGACTTTAAGTAGGTCAAGATCGGGATTTGTGACCGTAGATGTGGTTGTGAGTTGAAGGCTGGTTTTGGCTGCTATAAGGACTCCGCCTCCTCTTCTGTTGATGCGTGGGCAGTTGTATAGTTGGTATCCGGGCTTCTGTATTTGATTCATTGTTGCAGAGTCTGAGTCAGTGAGCCATGTTTCTGTTATGCATAGGATATCTGGTTGTTCGTCAGTTAGAATGTTGTGGATAATATGCGTTTTATTCCTTATTGACCTAGCATTAATAAGGATAATGTTACATGTGTGATGTTCTTGGTGTGTGGTTCGTGTGAGTTGTATTTGAGATCCAATAGTGTTCTTTGCTTTGGTTTTAGGGTGTTTTTGGGATTTGTTCCCTTTGATATGGGTGTGTCGTTGGGGTAATTTACTTGGTGTTTGTGTGGTGGTGATAGGATTTAAGTTGTATTGATGCAGGATGGGTAATGGAGGGGGGGGGGGTGGAGAAGGTAGATTGGTGTATATAGTAGAGGAATGCAGTATTGTGAGTGTGGGATGGTTCTATATGAATATGTTAGTATACACATGCACAAAATCAGGAAGGTGTGAGCAGGCTCCATTTTATGTCTGCCAGAAATACTTGGATTTTGGATTCGAGTGGCGCAGTGTGGGGTGAAGTCAAGGCAGCTGGCCTAGAGATGTGTTAGTGTAGGCCGACAAGATAGTTGTTGGGTACCAACAGTCTAGCAGGGATAGATGGGTTGGGGTACAGCGTTTCTTATTACTTTAACAAAATAGGGATACAGTCCTAACGTTCCATATCACTCAGTATAAACAGATACAGTATTGTGCGATACAGTCCTATCGTTACCTATCACTCAGTATAAACAGATACAGTATTGTGCGATACAGTCTTAAGGTTATTGCAAGAAGGTTATTGGGTTACTGCATTGAAATGTAACAACTTGCTGGTTAGAGATACTTGGTTTCATTTAGCTCTAAATAAACAGTAGTAGCCTTTAGAGTCGGTAGGGGTTTACAATGTAACAGCTGGCTTGAGGAGAACAGGGCTTGTGACAGTGGGGAATTTACACATTATATATACAGAGGTATGTTGGCTCCTACTTGGGGGGGGGGGGGGGTTAGGCCAGGGTTGCACAGTGGTCTTTTGCATCAGGAGGTAGATAAGTCCAGTAATTGTTTACCTGGGTGATATCATTGTAGTTGAAAGCTCTTGATGTCGAATTTTGGTCCAGCTATGGGAATCTCGTGGAGCGTGGTGGTCGGGACCGGCGAGCTCAGACCCGGCCTGGGAGCTCAAGCCGTCAGTCATTTGATTGCTGCACTTTCGTTTTCTGTCCGTTATCGGAGTTTTGGTCATGTGAGTCAGGCTTCTTGATACTTGCAGCCTTGTTGCGGTTCAGTGGATGATGTTTCAACTGCGCCTAATCTCCACCGCCTAAGGGCCACCGCCAAAGGGCCCTCTGGCGCGGACCCGCAAGGCGCGGGCGCGCCCTGTAGGGACGCCGCTTTTATGCGGTTCTGCCTGCGTGCGTGTGAGCCTCCCACTGCCCGGATTGGGCAGGAGTGTGTGGAGGGAAGGCTCCCACTGCCCGGATAGGGCAGGAGTGTGTGGGGGAAAGGCTCCCACTGCCCGGATAGGGCAGGAGCTTCACCAAGGCGGTTGGAGGGCTAGCGATGCTCAGCAGCTCCCACGAAGTAGGGACGCCGCTTTTATGCGGTTCTGCCTGCGTGCGTGTGAGCCTCCCACTGCCCGGATTGGGCAGGAGTGTGTGGAGGGAAGGCTCCCACTGCCCGGATTGGGCAGGAGTGTGTGGAGGGAGGGCTCCCACTGCCCGGATTGGGCAGGAGTGTGTGGAGGGAGGGCTCCCACTGCCCGGATTGGGCAGGAGTGTGTGGAGGGAAGGCTCCCACTGCCCGGATTGGGCAGGAGTGTGTGGAGGGAGGGCTCCCACTGCCCGGATTGGGCAGGAGTGTGTGGAGGGAGGGCTCCCACTGCCCGGATTGGGCAGGAGTGTGTGGAGGGAAGGCTCCCACTGGCCGGATTGGGCAGGAGTGTGTGGAGGGAGGGCTCCCACTGCCCGGATTGGGCAGGAGTGTGTGGAGGGAGGGCTCCCACTGCCCGGATAGGGCAGGAGTGTGTGGAGGGAAAGGCTCCCACTGCCCGGATAGGGCAGGAGTGTGTGGGGGAAAGGCTCCCACTGCCCGGATAGGGCAGGAGCTTCACCAAGGCGGTTGGAGGGCTAGCGATGCTCAGCAGCTCCCACGAAGTAGGGACGCCGCTTTTATGCGGTTCTGCCTGCGTGCGTGTGAGCCTCCCACTGCCCGGATTGGGCAGGAGTGTGTGGAGGGAGGGCTCCCACTGCCCGGATTGGGCAGGAGTGTGTGGAGGGAGGGCTCCCACTGCCCGGATTGGGCAGGAGTGTGTGGAGGGAGGGCTCCCACTGCCCGGATTGGGCAGGAGTGTGTGGAGGGAGGGCTCCCACTGCCCGGATTGGGCAGGAGTGTGTGGAGGGAAGGCTCCCACTGCCCGGATTGGGCAGGAGTGTGTGGAGGGAGGGCTCCCACTGCCCGGATTGGGCAGGAGTGTGTGGAGGGAGGGCTCCCACTGCCCGGATTGGGCAGGAGTGTGTGGAGGGAAGGCCAGCTGGGGAGCCCCCCAGGGTACATTTGGGAATCATTGAGCTAGGCAAAAGTACTTCCTCATTAGGGAGCAGCCTGGCAACTTTAAAAATGAGCAAGATGCTATGGAGAGACTGTCACACAAATTGTTGAAAAAAACTAAGGGGTATGTTTACTAAAACCCCGCTAATGTGCGGGCCGCGGTAGTGTGCGGATGCCATATAAGGAGTGGGCGTTTCTTTCTGAAAAAGCAAAACCGGGATTTAAATATGCGCTAAGGTGCGCGGTGCCCATGTGCGCCCCGCACATTAGCGCATGAGAAAGCTGCGTGGGAGGCATAAGTGGTGCGCTGATGTGCAAGCTGAAGAGCAGAGCCACAGCACAATGGTTAAGACACATACCAATGGTGCAGGGATCAGGGGTTTAATCCCCCACAGTGCCCAATGAAGACAGCTGGCTGAGGCATTACTTTAGGAGCCAGTTGAATATTGGGCGGCATAAGGCGGTGTGCTATTGCTTTAGGAGGCATTTTAATATTGGGCGGCATAAGGCGGCGCGCTGATGTGCAAGTACAAGAAAAGAACCACAGCACAATGGTTAAGACACTGACCAATAATGCAGAGGTCAGGGGTTCAATCCCCCACAGTGCCCAATGAGCAAGGCTGGTTGAGGCATTACATATTATGGGGAAGATTGCTTTAGGAGGCATTTTATTTTTATTTTAATTATCACTACTAGCAAACGCACTCTCAAAGCGTGTTAACATAAGGCGCCCCATAATGCACATTTTAAAGTGCACTGTCCGCCAAGGCATCCTAGAATGTTGCTTATAGGGTGCTTTATAGGGTGCCGTATGAGGTACCGCAAGGTCAGTGTACTGTTTTTGATGGCAGCACTGTGCAGTTTAAGGAATGAAAAGCATAAGTAGGTGCGCTGACATGCAAGGAGGAGCAGCAGTGGAGCACAATGGTTAAGGCACTGACTGCTGATACAGGGGTCATGAGTTTGCTCCCCAGTGTGCCTACTACATAAGGCTGGCTGAGGCATCAGCTTTGCAATGTATGTTTTGTTTCTTGCAGCACTTTATTTTTATTTTATTAATTTATGCCAGCAAACAGGTCCTCACGTGCCGTAATTGAAGGTGCCATATAAGGCACCCTATAAGGCACTCCATAGGGCACATTATAAAGTGCACTGTCCGCCACGGCACCCTAAAATGTCTCCTATAGGGCACCCTATAAGTTGCACCACAGGATAACGTATAGTGCACCTTATATGGACGGTAACCATAAGGTAACCTATAGGGCACCCTATAAAGCGTCCTCTGAGGCACCTTATGGGTACAGTACGATGAGGGTGTTTTTGCTGGCAGCAATAATGTACATTAAAAAGAGATAATGCTCTGGGCAGCCCCATCAAATAACCCCACTGTGGGTTTAAACCCATGACCTCTGGCTTCACAGGCAGTGAAGTAACCATTGGGCTACAACCCTATAGCTGCTAGCAGGCCCCTGGCTGGCTTCAGAGGGAGTACATGTCACCACACAGACAGTCTGCTGTGGTCACCAGGATAGGGTTAGCCCACCCGTACCCATGATGCACTGCACATGCAAATCAGCTGTCCACAGATAAACACAAGATGGGGAATGCACCCCCACAGCACCTCGGCCTGGTAGGGGGAAGTGACCATGTGCACCCCCACAGCACCTCGGCCTGGTAGGGGCTACTGACCGTGTGTTTTGCTGGCACAGAGTAGCCACACACCGTCACATTGTGTGGGTACTTTGCTCACCCTGAGGGTGCGGTGAGGCACCCAGCATCAGGTCCACAGCACCTTCCATGCCTGAAAGAGGCCATGCTGGAGGTCCAAAGCAATGTTAATGTGTGAGATAGGTAGTTTCTGCAGAAACATCTTGAATATCTCTGTCTGCTTCAGTCAGGTGTAGCCCCTATGGACCCCCCCCCCCTCTCCCCCAGGGCTGAGGGTGGCAAACAGGGCCTCCCATCAACAGATCCACATTCTACCTCCCTGCAGTAGAGGGGACCATCAACCCCAGTCCTGCTGGTGGAAAGACACCCTACAGGGCAGTCAATGCAGCTCTGTACACATCCATAACACAATAACAGACAGATATTAGGCCTGGATATTCTAAGCTGCACCCCACCACTATCTGATATTCTCCTGCAGCAAGCCTTCAGTCACTGCACCCTGCAAGCCACTCCATCAAGACACATACCAGCTGCAAACAGTCTGCTAGCTAGTCCATAGTGCATGTTCCCTGAGTCAGACAGAGGTATCCAAGGTGTTTAGTGCAGAAACTACCTATCTCACACATTAACACTGCTTTGGACCCCTGGCATGGCCTCTTTCAGCCATGGAAGGTGTTGTGGACCTGGTCCTGGGCGCCTCATTGCACCCTCAGGGTGAGCACAGTACCCGCACAATGTGATGTGTGTAGCTACTCTGTGCCAGTAAAACACACGGTCAGTACCCCCTACCAGGCCGAGGATTTTAGCAAGCGGTAACTGGCTGCAGTGAACCCTACTACTTAGGCAGGAAAGTGAGAGGACAGAGGCAGAATGTGGACATGGCGAACAAAGCAGCAGACGATTGCAGTTACTGTGGGACGTAGAGTGGGTTTATCTAATGGCACCTCTGTATGGGGTATTAGGTGCTCCCATGTTACTTTGTTGCTCTTTAGGGAACTCCAATGCATGTTAACTGCTGGGAACATATAGGTCATGCCCCTGATAACTAATGTAGAATGCAAATTTTTAGCATTGTTTAGTAAAACGGTCTCTAAAGTTTGTTCACTTGCAGTTACATCTGCCAACTGTATGCTCATTTCTTTCTTTTCCCATTAGCTTGTTCAATTGCTTTAGTAAGTTCTGAAGTTATTTCTTTTGACAAGTTCATGGTTTTGTTAGGCAAAAAAATAAAGACTCCCTCGTCTCTGTATTTGCCAGGTGCTTCAAATGTATCTCAGTGAAAGCAGAAAGAATACATTTACAGGCTCCTGCCTATATCGAAGCACAACACAATTAAGTGAATTGAATCATGCATTTATAATGGTTGAACTAAACAAGTGCTCAGTCATCCCCAAAAGCACATTATTCTATTCAGAGTAATAAGTACGACCTGTTGCTTTGTTTTTCACAGCCACCCTTAAATTTAAATGGGTTACAGTGATTTTAGATGGCACAAAAGGTATGTAATTTTATGTTTCACTTGCAAATTTAGCAACTTGACAAAAAGCCGTAAATGGGTCCCTTGATTTGTACTGTGGAACAACTAGCATTAGGATGATTAGGTACTAGGTAGTGGGGCTGAATGCTTATAAATGTTCTTATAATGCCTTCCATTCAGAAAGCCGTGTCCCCTGTGTGGATCCACAAATCTGGTTTGGCCGGGTGCAGGATAATTTCCAAGAGTCAGTTAATTTAGGTGCAATTACTGCAAGTCGTTTATTGTGGACCACAGTGCCACCACAACTAGACCAAAATACCTATGCAATTTTAATCTACAGCATTGTGTTATAGGAACATTTCAGAGTACTGCAGCCGAGGCCTTTGATCTGCATTTATGAAGCATAGAACAATTTTAGCCTGCATGTGTTGCATCAGTCCTCAAAGGGAAACAATTAACCTACATTGTTTTCTTTTGTAAATGAGCAGGTGCACGATATGCTTGTGACCCCTGGCAAATTGGAAGAATCACTGGGACCTGAAAATTCTGATATTGAAATTGTATATTGTCCCTGGAGGACAAGGCAAAACAAATTTCAAATAAAGAGGCTTTGCTCATTAAAGATAAAGGGCTTGATTTTCAGCCAGGATGGAACCATTTAGAATGAAGTATTGGAAATAGCTCTTAATATGCATATTCAGCGGCACTATCCATCTAAGGGGCACAGCTGAATATGTGGATAAGGAGCATATTTAGTTTAAGCTTTGCATTCAGGAGGCCTAAAGTAAATGGATAGCTTACAAGTTTAGTAACTGAATATCACCACTAAACAGATAATTTGACGACTCTACCATCATTCCTCTCCAAAGTTGCTCCCTTATTTTATGAATAAAGAGATAAATGGCCAGATTTCATCATTTTAAGGTCTGAACTATGTGGATAAGTGTGTTATACTTTAGCTACTAGCCGGCGCATACCTAACTTATTTTGAATATCGGGCTCAATATTGCTTTCCACAATAAGCATGAAAACCTCAAAAGCATGGCGAGAAGGCACAGTTAATGCCCGATTAATTTCCCTAGGCTTCCTTCAATTTCTACAGCCGATATGTTTAAAAGATATGCTACTGAAGTTCTGAAGGTACCCACCAGAGTCCATCCCCACTACTTTTGCAATGAATCATTATAGAAATTGGCTTTTTTTTTTTATTTTGAACTGTTTTTATTGAATCAGCAAAACACAAACATCAGACCATGTCAAAAAATTTAAGTAAACACAAACAAATAGTTATGGTCTATCTAAAAGCTGTAAACTCAAGGGGTTATTCTGAGCCACAAACATCAGGGATGGATGGTCCGACCGAACTTCCATACCCGCTATTCGTAGCTTCACCTGCTCCCAAATAACTTCCCTGTCACTTGTGCAGGGAAGTTAGATGGGGCAGGGAATGGGCGGCACGGGGGCAGAGAGTGGGCGGGCACTGGGCGGTCGCTGGCCCCAGACGTACAGGGCCGATTCTAATGTCAGCCTCTACATCTAGGGCTGGCAAAATGTCCGGGGAAGTTATTCCACCTCCAAGGTGGAATAACTTCCTTAGACATTTGCTTTTTCTGCTGCCGATGCGTGGATGGGGCAAGGGGAGCCAGGGTTTATTTATTTTATTTATTTATTTACATTCTCTTATATACCGCGCTATTCTGCATCAGTGCGGTTTACATTGAACAAACTGAAATTACATTGAACAGGGCATTATAACTTGGAGATAACTATTTTACAGGGAACATGGTTTATTCCCTGAAGCCCAACCCTGGCCTTAGGAGGCCAGATAGGGGGTCAGGCTGCGGGAAATAAACTCTTTTTCTTGGCGGCTGGCATTGCAGCTTTTAATTGGAGCCATGCTACCATGACAACATGACGCTATGGCACCACGGCTCCATTTAAAAGCCCTGACTGAGTTAGCGGTGTGCAGTTCTGCACATGCAGGCCAGACAGAATCGCTGTCCTGGCCTGCATGTGCAGGACTGTTCGTGATTCTGATCCTGCATGGCTAGACATGCTCTGCGTTATCAGAATCGCGATCCCCTCTGTGCATTTAGACCAGACACACAGATGGGATCTATGTCCAGGACAGAACCGGGCCCTTGGTATTTAACATACCCCCCTTCCCCACCTTCCTCCTTCCCCCCTCCAATTTAGCCCTCCTCCCCCCACCAAAGCAGACCATTTCTACTAAGCGAGATAAGGGCAGCCTGGTGTGTGGTGGCTCTTACACAACAACGGATGTCCTGGTCCTATCCTCCAGCCTCCCCATCTTCCCTATCCCCTCCCCACCCTCCCACCTCTCTGTCATTCTGCGAGTGACACCCCTCCACCCCAGGAAGCATTAATTTTTAACTACCATCTCCTAAAGGTCATTAAGAACATAGCTGCAGCTGTGTGGAGGTAGCACCTGGATATAATCATTCCATATCATGTGAAAACAGGGAAGGCGTCTATGTTTGGCCTTAGTCCAAAGTTTTGTCAAGCTGCATGCTCTGGTACAGAGTATTTCGCCACTGCCAGTAATGGGGGGGGGGGGAGGGGGGGTCCACTGACTTCCAACCTGTCAATATTAAGCATATTGCCAGAGCCCTCAACCAGCATTTTCGCCCCTGACCTCCACCCCTTCTATTACATGTAGTAAAGCAACCTGGGGAGTAAGTGGCCAGTGTTGTCTTAGGACTCTCTCTGTAAAAGAGTAAACATCTCCAGAGTAATCTTGTATCTTTTGGCAAAACCATAGTAAGAGAACAAGGGGAGCACCATCGCCGCCGCACTTGGGGCAAGCAGGCCAGCTCTCATATCCCATAGCGCACAGGTGGCCTCATAAACCTCTCCCGCCCATCATCTCTTGAGTTTAGCATGTTTGCGGTCTGTCATACGGCTTTCTTGGAGGAAAGCAATATCGGTTTGCTTATCTTGGAGTGCTTTCAACACTTTGTATCACTTTCTAAGGCAGCCTATACTGCAAACATTTCATGAGAGTATCCAAATATCATCCTTAATCATGTAATGCCAATAAACTTGTGATCCGGTTATGAAAAAGCTGCACTTTATTGGGATAGGCCTCACAGCCTAAGCCTTCCCTCTTTATCCCTGTAGTGGGGGGTGTCGCCCGCAGAAGACAGCCTTCCTTCCCCAAGATATAGCCATCTTAGTTACTATAGGAAACTAAACTCCCCATCTCTCCTGCCCTCTCTGTCCTCCCCCAATCCCTTCCCATCTTAAGTCACTGCCCCATCTTATCGGGTGTAAAGTTGGTCATTGTGGCATTGGGGCTCTCCACCTCCCTCCCCGCACTATCGTTCTTGCTCCTCCCACCCAAGTTGGTTAAACCCCGCATAGAAGAGTAGTCCCTAGGAGACTCATGGCTTTTCCCTAACGATGTGGTCAAGGTCGATCTAGTTGTGACAAGTCTGCCAAGAACATCCCTCAAATGGAGGTTCTATCATATCTCATGTGGCTCCACTCACAGTCGACGACTAATCTCCCCTGGGCCTTGTCCTGTTATACCTCCTCCTCATTGTCCTTCAGGTATATTCAGGAGAGAAGGAAAATCAGAGGTGGAATTGCAGGACTCAGAAGTGCTGGGAACGGACTCATGGAAAGTGACATTGAAAAAGCGAAATTGCTAAACAAATACTTCTGCTCTGTTTTTACCAAAGAAAATCCTAGAGAAGGACCACCTGTGACTCCCAAATATAAAAATGGGAATGAAGTAGATACCACACCATTCACAGAAGATGATGTGTTAGAACAACTTGAAAAACTGAAAGTGGTCAAGGCCATGGGACCAGATAGCATACATCCAGAGATACTGAAAGAGCTCAGAGAAGTTCTTGCAGGGCCGTTAAAGGATGTTTTCAACAGATCCTTGGAAATAGGAGAGGTTTCTCAGGACTGGAGAAGGGCTGATGTGGTACCTCTTCACAAAAAGTGGTGACAGGGAAGAAGTGACAAACTACAGGCCGGTGAGCCTTACCTCTGTGGTGGGAAAAGTAATGGAGGCGCTCCGGAAAGAGCGAATAGTGGACTTTCTCAAAACCAACAGGTTACACGAATGAAGGCAACATGGTTTTAACAAAAGATGATCTTGCCAAACAAATTTGATTGAATTCTTTGACTGGGTGACCAGAGAACTAGATCAGGGGCATGCGATAGATGTCATCTACCTGGATTTCAGCAAAGCCTTTGATACTGTTCCTCATAGGAGACTTATCAATAAACTCAGTAGTTTAGGGATGAGTCCCAAGGTGGTGAACTGGATCAGAAATTGGTTGACTGACAGACGACAGAAGGTGATGGTAAATTGAGCTCACTCAGATAAAAGGAGGGTGATTAGCGGGGTGTCCCATGGTTCGGTCCTGGGCTCGGCACTGTTCAATGTATTTGTGAGTGATATTGCTGAAGGACTGAATGGAAAAGTCTGTCTTTTTGCTGATGACACGAAAATTTGCAACAGAGTGGACTCCCCTGAGGGAGTGGATTAGATGAGGAAAGATCTACAAAAGCTGGAAGAATGGTGTAATGCTTGGCAGTTAAGATTTAATGCGAAGAAATGCAGTGTCATGCATTTGGGAAGCAGAAATCCAAGGGAAATGTACGCGATAGGGGGCGAGAGGTTGGTGTGCACGGACCAGGAGAAGGACCTTGGTGTTATTATTTCTGAGGATCTCAAGGTGGCAAAACAGTGTGACAAGGCAGTGACAAAAGCCAGGAGGATGTTGGGTTGCATACAAAGAGGAATTACCAGCAGAAAGGAAGAGGTACTAATGCCACTGTATAAGTCACTGGTGAGGCCTCACTTGGAATACTGTGTTCAGTTTTGGAGACAATATCTCACAAAGGATGTAAAAAGACTGGAAACTGTTCAGAAGAAGGCAATCAAAATTATTTGGAGCCTGCGTCAGAAGCCTTATGAGAAGAGACTTGAAGAGGGGCGGAGCTTGCCGCGACCGGAGATGGCTGCCTAAAAGAACTGCTCCCACCCAGCACCCAAGAATCCTATCTCTATCCCCCGATAGACCCCAGCAACACCGCTAATATTGGCACACAGCACCGGGTACGATGTCCTCCCTGAAACCGGCGAAGTTGGAGTTCTCGCCGACCACAGGGCATGCAGTAAAAAGAACGAAGCAGGAGACGGCGTCTCCACATAAAATGGCGTCGGAGAAAGACACTGCGGAAGGCATCCATGAAGTACTACAAGAACTGCGGTCAGTCAAAAGCATGATTGCCGATAGCAGAGAAGCCTTAACACAATTACAAGGAGATATGCATGATGTAAAAGAGCGTATGTCAGAGGTATGGGAGCGCCTGCACAAGACAGAATCCGCAATTGAGCGGCATGAGACCTTTGCTGCTCAGATTGGCCCGTTGCAGAAAAGAGTCAAAGCTCTGGAGGATCAATATGAAGATCAAAATAACCGGGCCCGCAGGAATAACATACGGATTACAGGTGTCCCAGAAGGTCGGGAAGGGTCGGACTCTGTAAAATTTCTGCAAAAGCTGATTCCCGAGCTGCTGCATCTGGTCTTCACGGAGCATTTTGAGATAGAGCGGGCCCATCGCGTACCATCGCACATGCTTGGAAAGAAGCAACATCCACGCCCTTTGAGGACCTTTGACAGTGGAGAGAGTCTAAGGGCTTATCTCCACGAATGGGCCCAAATGGAGACGGAGCCCTGCAACACTTGAGGACGCTAACATATTTGTGGCATTCTGTGCCAAGGTCTGGTACCTTAAAGGGAGGTTGTGAGTAAATTCCTTAATTCTGTGGAATTATAAAGGGTGTTTTGTACCAACTGTACTGTTTAGACAGATTCGGGGGAGTGAGTGTGAGTGTGACTATGAATAAGGATAAGAACGGGTGGGTGGGGGTGGGACCTGAGGGCGGCGAGGAGAAGAGGGGCGGGTCGGGTTCCACCATTAAATGCAACACAGTTGAAGGCTGACCGCATGGCGATCAGACTAGGTTTTTTCTGTTATGTTATAAGCTTAATGTTCCATTGTTTGCAAGTGACGAGCATCACCCCCAAGGGAGGGACCAGCTACCATAATAGGTAGTGAGAGACTGAGAGTGGTATCCCTCAACGTACAAGGGATAAACAATCCTGCCAAACGAAAGAAAATATTAAATTATTGTAAGAAATTGAGGGCTGACGTGGTCTACGTCCAAGAAACCCACTTGTCACTGTCTGAATCCTACAAGGTGACTGGAGATGGGTATCAGAACATATTGTCAGCGCCAGCTTTCAAAAGGAAAGGGGGTGTCTTAATACTAGTACGAACGGCACTAAAGCCCAAAGTTGAAGGCATGGTGACTGACCCAGTGGGACGTTGGGCCAAAGCGAAAGTGCAGATATCAGACATAGACTACACTTTCATGACTCTCTATGGTCCAAGTCAGGATGATCCCACCTTTTTTGAAAGAATTGCTCAGGAGGTGTTGATGGCCGGTGACACAAATGTAATACTCGGAGGAGATTTCAACCTTATTCAGGACCCACTGATTGACCGGGTACCCTACAAGCAACAGCACAACACGCGGTCCAGTAAACAGCTGCTGAGCATGATGGAAACACTAGGCCTAATTGATTCGTGGCGGTTATTGTATCCTGCCGAGAGGGATTATACCTTTTACTCAATGCCACACAATACACAGACACAAATTGATTATTTCCTGATTTCTAAGACACTAGTGCCCCAGCTACTGACAGCAGACATCACCGCTAGGACGGTCTCGGACCATGCAGCAATCACTTTAGAAATTCGTTCAGGGCAAGCGAAGAAGACCACGTCTAGATGGCAATTCGACCGTACATGGCTCAATAATGAAGAGTTTTGTGACTGCCTGCGTCCAATGATTACAGACTATTTCGAATGCAACACACTGCATGACACCCCCACCTGGGTGTGGTGGGAAGCATTCAAAGCCACGATACGGGGTTGCATAACGTCCTATAGTATCCGCAAGAAGAAAATGGCGGCAGCACAGCTACTCAACCTGGAACGGGAGATACGTGCGGGAGAACGGGTATTGTCTAAGCGCTCAGACGCGCTTGTTCTACTTCGGCTGCAGAATCTGAGGTACCAGTACAACTCTATTCTTAATGAAGAAGCGAGCAAACAGATTCAAGCTCAGCAAGGTATGTACTACCATGACAGCAATCGGGCGAGTGCGCTCTTAGCTCGAACATTACGAGCTAAAAAGATTAAATCCCACATCACTGGTCTGCAAGACACCGGAGGGAAAATACAAAGACGGGACGAAGATATATTGAAAGTGTGTGAAGTTTTATTCGCAACTTTATCAAACTGAAGGAATTTTCACAGCAGATGGTTTCGATAGTTTCTCAGCAAATCTAGTTGGTCCCAAGCTAACGGAAGAACAGCAGCGTCGGCTATCAGAGAGTATCACATGTGCGGAAATACAGCTAGCTATGCGACAGCTCGCTAAAGGGAAGGCGAGCGGACCAGATGGCTTGCCAGTTGAATTCTATGCTGCTTTCTCACAAGAACTGCTCCCCGAACTGCATACATATTATACAGAGCTGGTAAAGGAATGTCCAGCAGTTGGATCAATAGCGGCCGCTACAATAGTAATACATCCCAAGCCAGGACGAGATGACCAAAAGATAGAGAACTATCGGCCGATTTCGCTTCTCAATGCGGACTATAAGATATACGCCAAAGTCCTAACTAACCATCTTTGTTCAGTAATGGAAACTTTGGTCCAACCAGACCAATGTGGATTCATGCCGGGCAGATCTACCACTGACAATGGACGTCTGCTGGCGCACATACTAGGGCAAGTTTCCCAGCTAGAGGAGCCAGTAGTTGGACTCGCACTTGACGCGGAGAAAGCATTCGACCGTGTAGAGCTCCCATATCTATTTCAGGTGTTGCAGTGGTTCGGAATACCGGAAGAATTCCTGGCTAGTGTTCGAGTGCTTTACTCCCGTCCTACGGCACGGATAGCGGCAAACAGTGGGCTCTCTTCTGAATTTCTTCTGTCAAGAGGCACAAGGCAGGGATGCCCCTTATCCCCCCTGTTGTTCAATCTGGCGATGGAACCGCTGCTGATGAAAATTTGGCAATCTCCAAGCATTGAGGGGGTGCGTCTAGGGACATCCCAGATCAAGTTGTCGGCGTACGCAGACGACCTCCTGCTTCTACTGCATCCCAGATCGCTGGAAGCAACAATGTCAGTCATCTCCGAATACTCAGACATATCGGGATACAAACTGAACTTATCCAAAACCACTATCATACCACTGAACGAAAGCGTCTCTAGAATGTTGCTACACAGTTACCCGTTTAAAGTTGAGGACACGTCTTTCAAATATCTGGGGGTGACATATGGAACCACTCTCATGGACACGGTCCGAAGATCCATGGGTCAGTGTGAAAGTATAGTGGAAGAATATACAAGCAAATGGTCCCCGATGAACCTGACTTGGTGGGGCAGAGGGGAAACTATCAAAATGGTCATTGTGCCAAAAATCTGCTATGTTCTCAACATGGTCCCGATCCTGTTTGAAAGGACATTCTACATGAGAATCGAAAAAAAGTTAATATCCTTCCTTTGGCGTAATAGACCGCCTCGTATCGCGACATGGAAGCTTAAATCCCCAACAAACAGAGGAGGAATACATTTCCCAGATTTCTACTGGTATCACATGGCGTCTCTCCTAAAACAGGGTGCCCAGTGGAGTGAGGAAACCATAGACGAAGGGGCCCCAGTCTGGCTGAAAACAGAGAATGCCCTGAGCCAACCGGTTCCCTTGTGGATGCGCCTGGGAGCGGAATACCGAAGTGCTGGACTGGACAATGAGATCATGCGAGATACCCAAGAGGCCTATCGAACAATCAAACACTATATGGATGCGGATCTGGAGTTTTCAGAGTCTACGGTGATATGGCACAATGAGAAGTTCAAGATTGAGGGTCACAGCTTCCTATGGCTGCCCTGGCTACGGGCTGAAATTTACTGTCTCGGGCAACTGATTTCTAACAAGCCTACAAGTCCTTCCACTCTCTACAACAAGAATATAATCTGCCTAGCCGGTGTCTTTATCAATGGTGCCAATTGCGACACTGTTTGAGTAAGGCGAGAGTCCTACCAATAACACTGGATAAGGGTCGCCCCTTTCATCAAGAAATGCAAGAATTCAAGGCAGGATCAAACCTTCTCTCCAAATTTGTCGGAATTCTCAGAGAAGGAGGGAAGAAGCGCTGCACAGGATTGCAAATGGTATGGCAAGCGGAGACGGGGCAGATGGAAGATTCTGGTATATGGGAAGAAATATGGCAACAACAGCGGAGGCTAACAAGATCGGCCTCGCTTAAACAAATGCTGTACTTCCTGGCCCACCGTGCTTATTTCACGCCGGTCCGTGTGGCCAAATGTAGTGGACAGCCGGATGCGCAATGTTGGACCTGTGGAATGGACACTGGTACCCTGGCTTATATGATATACTTCTGTCCCGCACTTCGAGAATACTGGCAAGCAGTTTGGACTCGAACCTCCCAGCTACTTGGACTAAATACAGAATTGACATATCGTATAGTTATTTACAAATCGCTGGCTGAAGTGCCAACATTACAAGAACATAATGCTGTCATCTTTGATTTGCTCTTAAGTCTTGCCCTGAAAGCTATACTGAGCCACTGGAAAAACCTTGAGGGCCTGTCAGTCGTGTACTGGTGGAACCTCGTCTGCTACCATCGTGCCTGCAAGAAAGCCTGTGCAATGCGAAAACCCACCTTTCTTTCCATGATAAAAAAGTGGGATGCCCTCGGCTTATAAGTATCTTGGAAGAATTGGGTGGCTGGTTCGTGTGGGAATGGTGCTCGTCACTGAAGGATGTTTAGTGTAATGTTTGCCTTTTCACATGTAATGTATTATTTCGTAACTAATGATATTAGAATCTAATGCTAGAAAGGGTATTGCTCAATGGGATTGCATGCTAGAGTTGGTGTACAATGATAATGTAGCAGGAATTGTGCATGTAATCCTCTTGTTGGTTCTTATGACTGTTCCTTAAAATTGTGAAATAAAGTATTTCAAAAAAAAAAAAGAAGAGACTTGAAGACCTAAATATGTACACTCTGGAGGAGAGGAGGGATAGGGGAGATATGATTCAGTCCTTTAAATACTTAAAGAGAATTAATGAACAAACAAACCTCTTCCAACGACAGGGAAGCTTTAAAACTAGAGGGCATAACATGAAGCTGCAAGGGGATAAATTGAAAGGCAATGTCAGGAAAAACCTTTTCACTGAAAAGGTGGTGGATGCTTGGAATGCCCTCCCGATGGAAGTAGTGGGGACAAATACAGTGACAGAATTCAAAATGGCATGGGACAGACGCAGTCGATCCCTTTACAGCAACAGGATAAAATCAAAATAATCGTAACTATCTAATTTCTCAACAAACAGGGGTGTCCTACACTGAGCGATGGGTTCCTAAACAAAGACATGGGGAGGGGTGACCTGCATGGAGCGGCAGGTACATCTACTCTTGCCATCTTTCTGGGCAGACTAGATGGACCATATTGGTCTTTATCTGCCATCATTTACTATGTTACTATGTTGTCAGCCCCTATCCTGTCTCTTGGTTGGATCTAACATTCCCTTCCCTAGCCCTCCACAGTGCAGACAATATTTATTCCCCATCTGAGAGAAATATAAAGAAAAGGTAAGGAGAGAGATGGGAAAAAGGACAGACAGTTCTATCCATATTCTTAACCCCCACTCCCCTTGTAGCTCACCATCCTCATCGATTCCTCATCTCCCCACATTTAAAAAACATTCAACATAAAATCTTTCAAACTCTATACAGAATCTTCTCCCCCCAGGAGTTAATTGTAGTGAGCGGGCGTGGAACTCTCTGTGGAAGCCTCCTGCCTTCACTACTCACAGAATGTGGTAGCAGTGGAGATTCTGGATTGCACAGCTAAGTTTAGTGGTTTTTGAGTTTTGTTTTGAATTTTTGTGTATTATTAAAATGGGTCACATTCACATTGGGAGTTAAATTATAATTACTCTCCCCTGTTGTGTGAGACCCGACAAAAAAGTTACACTGACACACTTTTGGATTTTTTTTTGTTTACTACTCACAGGGCACAGAAATAGCCACAAGCCTTGGGTTGTCTAGACTCCACCTTGGTTTTCAAGAGAGGTCAGCACAGTACATGGCAGAGCAACTCCACGGCGTGACTTTGGATAGTCATACTGGATGTCTTTAGCCAGTCTAATTAAGAGCTAATGTTAAAGTTCGCTGTTAGGGCCATCATCTTCTTCTATGGCGGAAAGAATCCACAGGATAGGCATGTTTCCCTAAAACTAGTTTTTTGTATAGTTCGCTGAAGTCAACCCATCATGATAAAGCTGACAAATAGTTCTGTACTTCATTTGGGGTAGCAAAATATCAAACTTGCCGCTGGTCTACAATCCACAGTTTCGCTGGATATACCAAGGAAAAGTGAAGGTTTCGCTGTAAGAGCTGGGTGCAGAGGAGGGCGACTGAGGAGTGCGGAGTAATCCTGGAAGATCAGATTGTTCTTGGTTGCGGGATTTATATTCCAATGTGCCCGAGCCGCCCAGAGCACTTCTTCCTTCTGCATGAAGTCGTGGAAGTGAGCTATCACCACTCTGAGGTGGGAGTGGCTGTCTTTGCATGGTCCCAGGCGGTGGACTCCCTCCAATCTTATTTTCCCCATGAGGTCAGGCAAAGATAAATTGAGTGGTATCCATGCCTCCAGGAAGCCGCGGAGTTCTGCATTGCCCATTGTTTTTTCCAGGCCTACAAAGCGGAGATTTTTGTGGCGACCTTGATTCTCGAGGTCATCTATTTTCTCTTTTTGTTGGCGTATTCAGCCCTCAAGTTGTTTAATAATTGAGGATTGGGCCTGTTGGATGTCTTCGACATCCAAAATCCATTGCTCCGCTTGGGCAATGCGACCAATAAATTCTGCAACCATTGGGGCTGCTTGAAATACTTTATCTGTTAAAATAGTAAAATGCATGTCCAGTGCCTGTACCACTGCCAGCGACACTTCTTTGACCAGATTTTATGAGAGTTCTGCTTGTTGCTGCTGAGGTGGGTTGGCGGCCATCTTTACCTCGGGTGCTTGGTTCTTTTCCCACTGGGTTGTTTTTATTGCCACCCGCCCTTGCAGCTCACCAACTTAATTCCCGTGACAATCAGTTGATCCTAGAAGTGAAGTAGGCACCGTTTGTGTTAGGTTTTTCAGAGTTTAATACCAGGAAAAGGCAGGGAGCCCCAGAGCCGAGCAAAATGCATCCTGATCCGCTCACTGCATCATGTGACCTCTATAGAAATTGGCTTTTACAGGTGTTCTTTAAGATCAGAGACATCCTATTTATGAACAGTTCAATACAGTAAGGATGTTTTTTGGAGTAGAGGAGTAGTCTAGTAAGTGCAACAGCCTAACACCCAGTAGAGAGAGGGGTTTGATTCCCATTGGCACTCCTTATGATCTTGGGCAAGTCACTTTATCCTCCATTGTCAATCTATTTCATGTCATACCTTGCCAAGAAAATCCAGTGCTGCTGCGTCGCTAGGAGTCAGCATCGACTTTACAGCACATTAAAAAAAATGATATGTCTCAAGTTAAACAAAAAAAGGTACTTGCTTACCATATGACTCATGGGTTCTCCCGTTTGGCAGGATTTTTTAAAGTTTTCTTTTAAATATGTACTAAAATGGAGAGCATTATTCCTGGTGGTGAAATTCTGGCTGTTCTGTCCTATTTTGTCCTCAGCTACTTGAGAGGAATATCTGCTAGAGTGGACAGCCTCTGGGTGTGTCATCAGACAGCAACTTGACGGGCAGTATTTAAATCTCTGCAATCTTTCTGCTGCCGCAGACGTGACCCATGGTCCTGTCCCTGAAGGGGCGTGTGACCAAAAAGGCTTGCCCCCCCCCCCTTTGGTGCTCCTTCAGTGCCAATTTGGGGCTTGGGGCCCTAGATTGCCACTGGAGATGCCCCATGGTGCTGAGAAGAGAAAGGCAAGGGTTCAGAAGAAAGTGAAGTCGATGGTAGCATCTACATTGTCGGCGTTTGCTGGTCCAATGGATAAACATGTGCAACCAGTGCCTAAGGTAATTGAAGGATCAGCTGTTGGTTTGGATCCTTCAGCTTTGGACTGCTTGGGTGTGTCCTTAAGTCCCATAGTAAGGACTTTACCCCCCACCCAAGTTCTCTACTGACTAAGGAGGGTTGGGGGTATAGCCCTCTTAATGGACCTGCTCGAGATCTCAAAGATAGACTCAAATGTGAGTTCACTGCACTCTATGCCTCCTTTTTTATTTAATGTGCAGCTTCAGTCCATTAAGCGGCCTGTTCCCTCTAATACTACTGGCATGATTTCTACAGATGTTTCCTTGATAGATATCTGGAGAGAGGTTTCAAAGACTAATTCTATGTTGCAAGGTTTCCTTCAGCAAACTGCGGGATTCTCTGAACAGGTGGTGCAAAAATCTAAGTTGTTTGATGATTCTTTGATCTCAGTAGCCCATTGACCCGACTGTCTGGAGGGTCAGGTTGATACTCTCCAGGCTGCCAGGTCCTCTGGATTTAAAAGATTCTTTTCTTGTATATAAACAAGTTGAAATGTTAGAGAATGCTATGAGATCTCATAATTTAAGATTTTTAAATTTTCCACACACATGGCTGTTATCGCTGTTAATTTTATTTCATAAATATTGCCAGGAAATATTGCTAATTCCTCAACCACAGAAGATTTTGGTTTCAAAGTTATATTACATTTTGAATATTTCTTCAAATCAAGATGATTTGGTGGCATGGGCAGAGGATCCTTTTGCCTCTGTTAATTTAACTGCATTCTTAGAGATATCAGAGAATGTTATTACAACCCACGCTACTTTAGTTATCTTCATCTTTATCTTTATTTGTGAGGCTTGATATACTGTCTGTGCCTAAGCGTCAGGGTGGTGTACAATAAAACATAGGCTGCCAGAAGAGGAAAAGAGAGAAAGGAATGCAATTAACTTATAGGAAAGAGAAGACGTAGAGCAAAGGAAGAGGAGGAGAGAGACAGTTGTTTCATTTGCAACAGAAGTAGATAAAATGTCAGTATTGAGTTTATATTTTCATAAAAAGGATGTTCTGTTTTGTGGACAGAAGGTGACAGTAGTTCCTGACGTGGCCCGTAGTATTCAGATGCAGAGAAGATTCTTTCTGCAGTTGAGCCCTCGTGTCTCGGCTGTGGGGGGGGGGGGGCGACCTTCTTTTTGCGTTTTCCATGAATAATGTCAAATATGTATATACTGATTCAACACAGCTTATTGCTTTTTTAGTTAGTAAGTAGGTTGGTCTTGGTTGAGTGCCGCTTTTCCTTTGGTGCTATTTTTGGAAATTTTTCAGTGGGAGGTGGGTTCCCTTACTACGATTGATATAATTTTAATTTCTTAAGCTAGGTATATGACTCTCCGTAATGTGGGCTACTAAATGTATTTTCATTTCCTTTTTTTTTTGTATTTATGGTTGGAGTATTTTTCAGTTTTGTTCCTTGCTTTTGTCTGTACAAATAGCAGAAATTTCAAATTAAAAAAAAAAGTACTAAAATTTCAAGGGTTTTTTTTTTAAACCTTCTCAGCTAGCTATTTTGCTGAGAAACCCTGACACTATATACAATATAAGGATTCTAAGACCCATTTAATTATACTATTGTGGAACAATAGTCCTTTACATTTTTTCCTTGTATTTATTTCCTTTAACTCTGGCTTTGGCTTCCTTCAGTTTTGTGGACTAGTAGGACATAGGGAAATATTTTGTAATGGTTTGGAAAATGTCTTTTCTTTTCTTATTTTTTAAGATGGGGCATTTTCAAAGCTCTGTTCATGATTTGCACATCTGAAAATGTCCATTCACATTCACATCCCAAGAATGTCCTGAATTTTATTGTGTCTGGCGCAATTACATCTACAGTTGTGGTCAACATTATTAGCACCCTTGCATTTTAGATATGTTGTGTCCAATATCTGGAGTAATAATTGGAAATATTCCAACTGTATGTCAGCATAATATTTTAATAGTATGTTCAAAGGTATACAAACACAAAAAGAGGTGCTGTGCAACTTTAGATGTAGTAATTTCTGAGAAAAAATAATATATATAACCTGGATAGGATTAATGGCATCCTTCACTAATATTTGGTTGTAGAATCCTTGGCAGTGCTGAGAGCCTCCAAATGTTTCTTGTAGCCATCTATAAGTTCCATACATCTGTCTGCTGGTAGTTTCACCCACTCTTCAACTGCAATTTGTTCCAGCTTATGAATGTTTTCAGGATTCCTTTTCCAAATAGCAGATTTAAGCTCTTTCCAAAGGTTCTCAATTGAATTGAGATCAGGACTCATTGCTGACCAGTTTAAAACAGGCCATTTCTTTCCTTTTTAACCATTCTGTTGTACTTTTGGATGTATGTTTTGGGTCATTGTCCTGCTGGAGGACCCATGACTTTTATCCCAGACCTACTGTAGCTTTCTGACACTAGGTAGCAAAATTTCACTCCAAAATATCTTGATAGTCCTCTGACTTCATGATTCCTTTAATAAGTTCCAGGCCTCCAGTTCCTGAGGCAACAAAACAGCCCCACCACATTATGGAACCTCCACCATATTTAACTGTAGGAAGGGTGTTTTTTTCCTTATAAGCTTCATTTCTTTGCCTCTAAATGTATCACTGGTCTAAATTGCCAAAGAGCTCAAGTTTGGTTTCATCATCCAGAGAATATTTTCCCAGATAGATTGCAGTTTCTCAAGGTGGGTTTGGGCAAAGATCAGGCATGCTTTTTATGTCTGTCTGTGAGCAGTGGGGTCCTCCTTGGCCTTTGCCCATCAAGTCTTTCTTTGTTTAGTGCATGGCATATGGTGCAAGTTGAAACCACCACTCCAGACTGCTCCAGGTCAACCTTAAGCTCTTTGGATGCTGTAAGTGGTGTTTTTCCAACAGTTTGCACTAACCTTTGAAGACTTCTTGGATTAACTTTCCTCTCCCCACCATGTCCTGGGAATTTTTTGACAACTGCATGGGCAGAAAACTTCTTAACATTGTGATCTGTAGACACAAGAATCCAAAAGCCTTTGGAGATGACCTTGTATCCCTTTGAAGTTTAGTGCTTGGTGATAATGGCTTTTCTGACAATCTCAGGCAGCTCTTTTGTATTCGCCATTGTGAAAATGGAAGAGGAAGTGTTTGTGGCCATTTTAATCATTAAAGCCATCATTCATTGTTTGATTCAAGCCATATGAATACTGACAATTGATCACAAGTGCATCTAAGGGGGATGTTTACTAAACTGCGGTAATGCCATTCGCATTAGGATCTACGGTAGAGACAGAAATCACAAATAAGGACATGGGCGGTACATCGTTACTGATAACGCGCGTTACAAGGCATCATAAGTTAACAAGCATTACAAAGTGCCATGTAAAGTGCCATGCAAGGCGCCCTGTACGGCGCCCATAAGGCATTTGATAAGCTGCTTAGCAAGGTGTCGAGAGATGTAGCACAATGGTTAATACACTGACTGATGGTGCAGGGGCTGTGAGTTTAATCCCCCTGTGGGTCCAATGAGTAAAGCTGGCTGAGACATTAGCTTTCACTTTAAATCAGTGCTGTCTGAAGCATATTGGTGTGTTAAGTTAATTAGTGCTGCCAGCAAACACACCCTCACAGGGCCGTAACCTAAGGTGCCGCATAAGGCGCCCTATAAGGTACTCCAGAGGGCACATTATTAAGTGCACTGTCCACCAAGGCAACCTATAATGTTGCCTATGGAGCGCCCCATAAGATGCCTTGTAGGGCGCTTTACAGGGTGCCGTAGAGGGCATTTTACAGGACGCTCTATAGGGCGCCTGATGAGGCACCGTAAGGAGACAGCACTGTGAGGGTGTCTTTGCTGGCAGAACCAATTTAAATTAAAAAAGGAAAATGCCGCAGACAGCCCTACCAAATGACCCCACTGTGGGATCAAACCCATGACCTCTGGCCTAACCGGCAGTGAAGTAACTAGTGGGCTACATCTTCCGTGCTACTAACAAACCCCTGCCTGGCCACGGAAGGACATCAGATCACCACACAAATGGTCTGCTGTGGATACCAGGATTTGGGTAACCCACCCATACCCATGGTGCACTGCACATGCAGATCAGCAGTCTATAGATGATCACAAGATGGGGTATGGAACCCCACAGCACCTTGGCCTGGTAGGGGCAACTGACCGTGTATGTTACTGGCACAGAGTATCTACAACAGTAGCCCAACAGGGTGCCCTATAAGGCGCATGAAAAGGTGCCACATAAGGCATTCAGAGCTGTAGCACAATGGTTAATACACTGACTGATGGTGCAGGGTTCATGAGTTCAATCCCCCTGTGGGTTGAATGAGTAAAGCTGGCTGAGATACTACCCTTTCCTTTAAATCAGTGCTGTTGAAGGCATTTTGTTTTGTAAATGTAATGAGTGCTGCCAGCAAACACACCCTCACAGGGCCATAACCTAAGGTGCCACATAAGGCGCCCGATAAGGCACTCCAGAGGACACATTATAAAGTGCACTGTCTGCCAAGGCACCCTATAATGTCCCCTATGGGGCGCCCAATAAGGCGCTTTATAGGGTGCCTCATAGGGCACTTTGTAGGGTGCCTGAGGAGGCACCATAAGGAGACAGCACTGTGAGGGTGTTTTTGCTGGCAGCACCAAATTAAATTAAAAAAAGAAAATGCCTCAGACAGCCCTACCAAATAACCCCACTGTGGGATCATACCCATGACCTCTGGCTCCAGATCAGTGATCTACAGATGACCACAAGATGGGGTATGCACCCCCAGAGCACCTCAGCCTGGTAGGGGCAACTGACTGTGTGTGCTACTGGCACAGAATAGTTACAGACAGTAGCCCAACAGGTGCCCAAAAGGTGCATGACAAGGTGCCCAGTAAGGCGTCTAATAGGGCATCCTAGGCTAAGCCCCATATCAGGTACACATGGATAAGGCAGTGCAGAAGGCACCCTGGGCTATAGAACCATACGTCAAGGTGGCTGAACAAGGGTATGGCGTACTAGGTCAGTGTGCCCTAGGGACTGCAAGGTGCGTCAGGAAGACCTGCATGACCTGTGCGGAACAGAGACAGATGTAGCCCTAACACTACATAGAGCACGCAGGAAGGCAATGAACAGGTGAGTGAAGGAGGGAGAGCTGGGAGCCACTGGACCTGCCATATCTGCGGCATCCCATGTGGCTGTCAGCAGTGATGAAAAACATGGTGGGGGCAACTGTACCACAGCACAGGGTGTTGGCAATGTAAAGTCCTGGAAAGACAGTTTGTGGCAGATGATGGGAATATGTGTCCCCCAGTGGAGGTAGATGTGGCAGGATAGTAACAATGATGGGTGGACAGAGGAGTGGTGGTGCCATGCAGATCAGGCACAGGCACGGAAAGCACAAAGAGGTACAATGCAGGAAAGGGTAGCAGTGCAGGACATAGGGTGACAGCCCACACTGGCATACAGGACACCTCACAGCTGACAGATGCAGATAGATGGACTGAAGGATGGTTGGCAACTGTGATGAGGGCAATATGAGCAGGCAGCACATTGCAGCCGAGATATGACTGTCACAGGGAGTACAGGTACCAGCATAGGAAAGACATCAAACAAAGGAGAACAAAGAGGGCATGAATCCATGACCACTAGGATGGAAAACACTGCACAAACCAATAGGCTACACCACCACTCTGAGGCTCACAACAATGGATGCATACAAGAACACTGCACGGCACCACAGATAACACCAGCTGTGTGTCAGGAGAGGGCAACCCAAACAGTCACCATGATGCAATGCACAGTTAAAGTAGGTGTCCACAGCTCATAGCACAGTCTATAGGTGGGACGGGAGGCACATAGAAACAAATGCACACACACCATGAGATGTAACTCAGTGTAAACAGCATGCAAAAGAGCATGGGAGTGATACATGAAGGGTGTCAGGGGCCAGCTGAAGGGAAAGCTATGTAGATGGCCTGTGGACCAGGGCAATGGACTGAAAAAGGAGCATGTGAAAGACCAACCCATTCAGTGATGTGGCACAGACCAACCAACAGCAGCAGTACCAATCAACCAAGCAGACCGGTCACATGGTCACCACCAAGAAAAAACTATAGGTAATCCACAAGATTTATTTATTTATTTATTTACATTCTTTTATATACCGCGCTATTCTGCATCAGTGCAGTTTACATTGAACAAACTGAAATTACATTGAACAGGGCATTATAACTTGGAGATAACTATTTTACAGGGAACATGGGCTATGGAGGGTTAAGTGGCTTGCCCAAGACCACAAGGAGCACCTGTGGGACTAGAAACCCCAGTCCTTCCGGCCCAAGGTTGCTGTCCTCTAGTGGGATTTGAACCCCCAACCTTCCGGCCTGAAGTACCTTGACCCAACCACTAGGCCACTCCTCCACTCCAAGATGCGGAAGATAGGCTGCAGACAGGGCACACTGTCATGGACAGCCCAAACATGGAAGGGTGTGTCGAGATGTGATGGGGCTGCAGACAGCACATGGGCAGATAATCAGCAAACATGAAAGGAAAAGGTACAGAACATGTGGGTTTCAAACTGGCAACCTATGGATTGGCAATGCATGTCTGTGACCACTATCCCAAAGAACCCTAACAACCAAAATGCAAACAATGGTCCACAAAAGTCACCCACTAGATCACAGCAGACATCGTATCCCGCACCCTGATGCGCCGTATGCCTTGGATAAACCCACGGGGCCTGTGTGGCCGGCACCTTCGCCAACACACATCCAATCCATGTTGCGAGCCCACCTACCTGGTGCTGCCCGTGGACCCTAACCACCCTGACCCCCCACCACCGTTGTCTCCCCAACCCCTGGTCCTCATTCCGTCACCCATCCCAACTAGACGTTAAGATGCGATGAGGAGAGCGCCAGCACGACACGTCCCCACAGCGCTGTGTACAGGGGGCATTTACAGACAAAGGTATGGAGTCATCTATGTAAGTAAACAGGTGTCCATCCCGCCGTACCCCTCATATGAAGCAGTAGCCAATGTAGGGCCACATGGCGTTGACAAGGCAATAAGGAGGGGCAATAAAAACGCAAACCCCAGTCCCAATGTTCCTGCCCCCAGGTGAGATGTGAACCCATGGACCCATGGACCCCTGGTCTGAGGTACTGTGTCTGAACCAGTAGGCCACCATCCCTACTGTGCAGGTGCAGTACATCTGTCAGGGATGAATGTAGTGGGACTAAAATATGTGATGTAACCATACCCAGACATGGTACACATCAGCAATACCTGTACACTGTGGGGATAAAAATGAGTCCCCTTAGGTACCGTCATTACAGATTGAATGCCGCTTGTGTTAACGTATATAACTAAGGCCCAAGGAACAGCTTGCTCTGACTGCACCCCACTGAAACGGCAAATTCAGCAAAGATAGAGCAATGAAATGAACCCAGACCCTGTACCAGAGAGCTCACACAATGAGAATCGCTGAATACCATACAGCCAATGAAAGGCTATCACATTGCCAACATGGGCCTCCCAAATGAACCAAGGAAAACATAAACAAAGAAGACAAACATCATTATCTGCAGTTTATCTGCAGGAAACATGACTCGCAGGTCAGTACACAGCGAGTGAGAACAGGATTCAACAGCCAATAGTGGAGACAGGATGTGACAGTGAGACATATCGGGAAGCAAAATCTCTATTAACAATAATGCAGAAGAAGAAAATAAAGGAATCAATTTGTCAGCAAGCTGTGGATATAAACATGGAGAAAAATACCTGATGCATAGACATAGCTGATCTCATTGGAGTGAAGCTGTCCTCCATCCCCAGGACTGACTATACCTAAGCTAAGTGCTGTGGTTGTCACACCATGGATTGGAAATGAAATCTATACTTTACTAAAGCAAAGCTGGTTGTGACAGGCCTGGCAAGATCTAAATAAAACAAACCCTATGCGTCTATGGTGTCATGAACAAATTAATCAAAGTCCTGTAGATGTATGTTGGGGTCAAACACAAACAGCCAAAACATAACATATGCAATCCACAAAGAATGTTAGGGGAAGCCCAGAAAAGCCCCAACACCACCTACCCCCTCACTCACAGGCTCGCACCCGGATGTCGTACCCAAATGACCTTGCATGGATACTCCTGCTTACCACCATACACAGTCCCCCAGTGTGGCTATCAGCACCCATGTCTGGCTGTACCAGGTAGATACAGAGCCATCTACACACACCTGATCCCTCCCCGGCTAATCAAACCACGAGTGACGCCTGTCATGATGACATTGGCGCCTGGATGGCTCACCATGGCCTGAAAGTGGACATTGCCATGACTGTACCTCCCTTCCAGCATTGTTACACATCCCTGCCCCATCCACCATTGTCGGTGTCTGTGGATAACTCTGTAACTCCCCCAGTATTCCCAGGCTGCAATCCGTGGCCATCCATGGACCCCACCCCTGTCCACGACACACAGGCATGTGATAGCTAGCACCCGCACCCCTCCCCTACAACACCAGTGACACCTGCCCCACCCACCCTGCACCCATCACCAATACTGCCACACACTGTCCAATTGCATCCCATCGGGTCCTCAGTGGTCTGCCCCCTGCATCCAACCATGTGCCATGCCAGTCATGGGTGCACCACCCCCTTGTCTGGTAATGTCAAACCCCCCATCCTTTAACAAACCCATGTAAGACCCCCTGTGCAGGGACCAAGATGCAGAGACCCCATGGTGACCCACCACCCCTCATCTCCCAGCTCATCGCACAACCACCCCTGAAAAAAGCGTGCCCAAGCAGGCACCCACCACCAGTGCAGCACACCCCTACTGGCAGCCCCACACTCTGCCCCTGTCTCCATGATGCAATGTATGCTGTGAGCTCACCCCCACTGTATGTACAGCAGTCACCATCCCAAATCTTCCACAGACCCAGGTTGAAGCATGCAAAGTCAAGAGGGACCATGCAAAGTCACCAGTGACGTATCAATGTTCCACAACAATGCTAAGGTGATCCCCCCCAACTGCAGTCAACAAAACACCCAGACCATTCATGGCAGCGATGGTGTGTCAGTCCCCCCAGTGACAGTCAAAATAGCAGGCCAACAATGAGGTCCAAAAAAGGCCTGTGTCCAACTCGCAGAGATCCATCTCCCAGTGGCACCAACACCCAGGGACAGTTTCACAGAGGTGCCATGTCCAAACACATTTCGCCGATGGGGTCTCCAGATGAAGTGTAGTAGATGTGCCATGTATGTTGGCTGTGTCCTGTGTGCAAAGGGGTAGGAAAAAGGTAAGGGAATGGCACACCCACCATCAGGTCACAAAGGAGACAGTGACATCACAATATGTGCATCATAAATGCTTAGATAGTACAACATGACACGGCCACAACACACAGCACAGTGCACATGGACCACAGCAGGAGATGGCCCTGCAGACCAGGATACCATCTCAACATGGTCAGGTAAATACCCATGTCACACAGGCATCCCTGAGGTCCACAGCATGTCCAGCAGTGGTGGTGCACAGAGATACCACAGCAAGGCACGTTGATACTAACAGGCCAAATGCAGCATCTGCACGTGGTGTATGTCACAGAAGATCGACGGTGAAACCTACCTGAAAGGTATAGCAGGTGTCTGATGGGGAAAGTCCAAGTCAGGCAAGGGCACAAGGGGCCACAGTAGAGGCTGCAGACGTCATTGAACTGCGTCCATCACCACGTCGTCATGGGAAGCTGTCAGTGGAGCATGTACGAGGAATGTTGCGTTGCGTCAAAACCAAACGTTGACGTGCAGTGTCCTGCCATCAAACATGAGACACGTCAGGGAACAATATATGACACATGCACACAATGTACAGAAGGGCAGGACAGAAGGGTGTAGAGAGACGGGTGAACATCACTGGACAGGTAGCCAGACACATCCCTGAAACAGACAAAGGCAGAGGGGAGCAGAAGGCACCATCAGTAAGACACATCCCAAAGACACAGAGACATACACCGTGAGACAAGGTATGCATGCAGCAAGCTGCAGATGGCTGGACTGTCGACAATCAGGGACCAGTGGAGACAACCATCCCAGTCCATGCATGGGTGTACCGAAGCTGTCCAATGCCACACTGGCAGGGAAGTCTGTACGTGCGCTCAAAGAATATAATGTCCTGTGTCCGGAGACACACACAGTCCGCTGACATGTGCAATAGGTACAGTGTGTAGACCCCCAAGATGTGCACAGGCAATGGTCACATGTGTGTCAAATGGAACAAATGGTGGATGGAGTGGTAGGCCAAAGACATGTGCAACACCAGAGGAGCAGTGGAGAGGGAAACACATATATGTGTCATGCGGTGCTGCCACCACAGTACACCTACCTGTATGTACACCCACCCTAGTCACCTGCAGGTCGCATTGATGTACACACGGTCCCTACATGCACCACAGCATTGGGCAGTATTGGCAGCCTATCCTGGGGAGCCCAAACACAGCAGCTTATCCAGGGGAGCCCAAACAGAGCAGCCTATCCAGGGGAGCCAAAAACACAAGAGACATATATAGACATGTCATGACAGTGCCGTGCAACACACAGATCAGCTAACACATGGCAACCCAGAAGAACATCCTCACACATGCAGAACTTACAGGAGAAGAGCTCCTCAATCAGATGTTGCCTGGCTGCCATCCCCTCACGTGTGTCACCACGGCCACATGCAGGAGGGCACACAAAATCCTCTTCTAGATCCTCATTAATTTCAACTGGAACATTGTGCCTGAGAGCAATGTTGTGGAGGATGCAACAGGCCAGAATGATCTGTGCCACAGTCAGGGGTCCGTACTGTAAGGCACCGCCGGTCCTATCCAGACACCTGAAGCGACTGTTTAGAACACCAAATGTGCGCTCAATGACTGAGTGGCTGGAGGCATGGGCCTCATTGAACCGCATCTCTGCACCTGGCTGAGGAAGATGCACAGGGGTCAGCAACCAGGCACGACACCCATATCCTGCATCACCTGCAGAAAGAAACGTCGTACAGTCACATGTGAGATGAGGGACCCACAGAATCGCTGACGTAGAAATGTTCAACTGGACAGCAGATAAGCATGGACACAAACATCTGATGTCACATCATTGCACATGATGGCAGTGCACCAGAGTCTGATGCTGGCAGACCCAGAGCCCCAGGGAAGGCCAATGGGGTCAATACACATCTACGGTACCATGTCATAAAACACGTCCCAAACCTGTGCCCAGACAGCAGCAGGGGCTGCTGTGAGGGCACCTAGCTGCCAGCATCACGGCCTACTGCGAGGGGCAGAGATGCACAGTTGTGCAAGTATGTGACAGTCATGATACAGCGCACACAGAGCGGAGGTCAATGGAACACATCCCCGAGGGTCCAGGTGAGAGTGGCATTGGAGACAAGATAAAGTGGGCAGACAGATAGCATACATGAGTGATAGCAGGTGCGCCCACAGCTCAAAACATGTGTCGCCCCCTACATGGCCAACAGAGAAGAGGCCCCATACACACTGTACATCATGTGAATGGTTCTGTGCCCCAAATCTCCCCCCTCCTCCCCCCGGATGGCACGCACACAAACATGTGGCACATGGGGTGGGAGAGGGATACACCCCATAGGCATACATATGTGCAACCGCCCGTGCAGTATGCCTGAGGCCAGGTGTAGGAGGTATGGGCAAGCCAGAGGTATCACATGCAGCAACGGAAGGGACACACCTTATGCATCCACAGTGACCCTGTACACAGGAGCTGGGTAACCAAACAGCAGAGGCAGATAACAATCCACACCACATGTGTGCCGGGACACCCAGATGAGCACTGACACACACATGGTATACAGATAGATGTGTGGCAGCACACAGAGGTATGTGACCCCATCCCTGGCGACAGGGTGTGATGTTGTGTGGAGGCCCACAAATAGGCTGCACACCAAAACACCACCACAATGTAAGACATGCAGAAGACACAGGAGACAATGGGGTCCCACCAACCATATACTGTACGTGCATGTCAGATATGGTGAATACCCACCCAGCAGGACATAGTCCTCATATTGTCCGGCCTCAAATTGGCTGAACAGTGCTGAGTGCTGCAGGATATAGGAGTCAAGGGCTGACCTGGGAACCGTGGAACCACATTCAGAATACGCATACTTGCATCACAAACAACCTGCACATTCAGGGAATGGAAGCGTTTGCGGTTGCGGTACACAACCTCCCTGTCACGTGGCGGGACCAGGGCAACATGTGTGCAATCTATAGCTCCCATCACATGTGGTATCCCTGCAATCTGCTGAAATGCCTGTCCCAGGGCCCCCCAATGTTGCCTACTGTTGGGAATTGCAATGTAATTCCCAACCCGGCTGACCATGGCCCGCAGTACCTGGTGGAGACAGCGAGAGAATGATGGCCTACTCATCCCACCCACTGCGGCCACTGAGGATTGGAAACAGCCAGAGGCAAAGAAATGTAGGGCAGCCAGGAGCTTGGCCAATCCCGGTATAGCATGTGACCGGGCAGTCAGGGGCTCGAGGACAGGTCTGAAATCCTCGTAGAGCTCCCAAATAGCCCCTGTGTCCAGATGGTAGAGGGAGACTACCTGGTCCTCTCTCATGTCCTGAAGCATGGGCCTGGGCTTGTAGAGGCAATGCAGGCAGGGCCGTGCCTCGACATGCCTATGGCGCCGTCGTTGTCCCACACCCGCCTGTGGACCCCCCATAGCTGCAGGCTGTAGTTGCAGCAGGATAGCACCCATGCCCAGTGCCGCAGCCCCAGGTACATCATCTCCCTCTTCAGGAAACTGCAGCCCTGCCAACTCTTCTAGCGCAACCACCGCACAACCTGCATTCACAGTCTGAGCCATGATAGACACGGGATGGAGGACAGGTGGCTGGGAAATAGGGTGTGGGGCGGGGCAAAAATCAAAGAAATGATACATACCTGGTGAGCCTGGAATGTCCACTAACAACAGCATGAGCCAACACCCTGCATGTACAGAAGCATATTGACGCAGCGCGCGTGGCAGCATGCGTTCCCACAATGCATCCACCTAAATGCATGTATGTGATTGGACACATTAGATGAGACTGAGGGGAGGAGGTGGAGTGTCCCTCTGATGCAGCAGGGTGCAAACATATGGCGTTCTATATCTCGCACCACACCCAGAGACCTACGTGCAACTGCAATGCAAGACGCGCTCCCACATGCGTACACGTAGCGTGCAGCATCCATCTGACATAGTGTGCATGATACACATTGTAGGATCCGCATACGCGCGTGGGAAGATGCCATCACATCCCAAACAATGAGCTCCTGTACAGCGTGCGAGTATGCAGCAGGACCCACGATGGAGGTTGATGTATGCACACGAATAGTGCCGATACTGAAGGATCCCAGGACGGTGAGTGTCCTCCATCCACGGTAAGGCACGCAGGATACGCCATCTCCAAGGCGTGTACATGCGTGCATAAGGGGAACGCGCTCTATGCATGTGCAATGCGCGTAAAACCACACCTAGGGTACACCTATAAGTATAGCAAACTCAAAATGGCAAACACCTCAGCACACAAAACTGCCACATTATGGAGGGTAGTGATGGAGGACCCCAGGAGGCTGGGGGGCAACACATGCCACAACCACCAGTGCCCAATCCTGCCGGCGAGGGGGAGAGCGAGAGGTCAGGCCCATCTGGGGCCCCATAACACGTCACAGCACAAGCCAGAGGTGCACCAGGGCAAAGACGCCACAGAACCCCGGTGGTGGAGGAGGCCAGGAAGAGGGCAGTGCGCTTCAGCCAGGAGGAGAACGACCTACTCCTGGCCAGCATCCTGGACCACTATGAGGTGCTGTTTGGCCGACTAAGCTCCACCACAACCATTGCCATGCACTGCAGCATGGGACGAGGTGCAGGCAGCGGTGGCGGCAGCAGGGGGACCCCATCAGGATATGGAGAGCCTCAGAAAGAGGTACTGTGGGGGGGCGGAGCCTGATGTCCAGCGGGTAGGACGCTTTGCGTTGAAGCTCCCGAGAGGCCTACTCAGAATCCTGACTTAATACCTATATAAATTTACTATTTCGCTCCGAGCTGACCGGGGCACCTCGGGGGGATGGCGGCCCATAAACCAGCGCGCTTGGACTTCGGGTCTCCTTCTTCTTCTCACGGAAAACGCTCCAAAACAGAGGTATCCTCCCCGCAGAAGATGGTTCCATTTCGTGAAAACCCCGCAATGCACCTGGAGATTTTGGAGGAAATACGCGGCGTGAAGGAATTGGTGCAGTCTAATGGAGAAGCGCTTCGAGCCATGCGAGAAGACTTTGGAGTGCTCCAGGACCGACTTGAAGGTCTTTCATTACGGCAGGACAATATGGCGGGGGTCCTCGACTCGCACGAGGTGCGCTTGGGCAAACTGGACAAGGCTGAGCGCCAGATACAGAATCTTCAAAAGGAGTTGGAAGATAGCAATAATCGCGCCCGTCGCAACAATGTGAGGCTCCTCGGAATGCCGGAGGGGGTGGAAGCAGGAGATATAAGAGAATTCTTGCTCAAAACTCTTCCCTCCTTGCTGAAGATCACTTTTCACAGAGAACTGGAAATCGATCGAGCACACCGTGTTCCTGCCCGCATGGCGCTCAACCGCACGACCCCCCGGCCTATTATCTTTAGCTTGCTACGATATCAACAAGTGGAACAAATTTTACATGCTGCCCGAGCGAATCATCATTTGGAATATGAAGGTCGTAAGGTCTCCTTCTTTCCTGATTTGGCAAAGCCTACCGTTGACCGTCGGAAGAAGCTCCTTGCTCTTCGCCCTCGACTTCAACAGCTACAGGCTCGCTTTGGCCTGTTGTATCCAGTGAAGCTCCGAGTGACTCTCCACAACCAGACCAGGACGTTCGAGGATCCTGATCTATTATCAACATTTTTGGACTCCAAAGAAGCAGAACAGATGCGCTAATCCCAAATCTTGGACTCTTATCTGCCGGCTCTGTCCGCCATTTTGAAGGGCCCGATGCGGCGGTCATAGCCCAGCACAGAAATAGCCTGGACTTTCTTTCTTTCTCTGTATGACTTTTGTCTTTGGTCTCCTATCCCTTCATGATGTGTGCCTCGGTCGGATTCGGAGCACGCACAGTCCTACAGGTTATATGTTTTTTCAATTTCGGCCTTCTCTGGGGTTTCTCCCCGCAGACACATGGTCGCCAGTAATTTTGGGGTTTTGCTTCTCCTCTACCGTACTGCGGTTTTCTTTGTTAATGTGGGGCGCTTCATTGTATTATATTAGCTTATTTTCCTATGTCATGTGTACAGCCAGATACAGTCAGTTTGAGGGACACAGTGAAATTATGTGTGCTATCATGCTCAGAATTTTAACTTTTCTGAATGGCCTCATGTAAAATCTTATTATTCATCGTCAAAGGCATTGCTGGTCCACTCAGAAGAAAGAAAATCCTTAGCTATCTTAGCCACGAGCACGTTGATTAGGTGTTTCTTCAGGAAACGCATTACACTCTGCTGAAACACTGAAACTCAATGTTAGGCCTCACA
Organism: Ichthyophis bannanicus; assembly: GCA_033557465.1. Lineage (NCBI taxonomy): Eukaryota > Metazoa > Chordata > Amphibia > Gymnophiona > Ichthyophiidae > Ichthyophis > Ichthyophis bannanicus. The sequence goes on from CM066033.1 coordinate 608,349,894, forward strand.
TGGTAGCTGCCTATTCTCCCACCGTTTCCAAATGGTACGGGATAGCCATTCTGGTTAAGAAGTCTTTGCACGCTACTGTACCTGATATTAGCGCTGACATGGAGGGTAGATGGGCCCGTGTACACCTTGAGGTTGGAGATAGTGAATTCACGTGTATTTGCACTATGTCCCGAATGTGGACAACCCTGCTTACTATGCAAGTTTTGCGCAGTTGGCCTCGGCCTCCGCCAATGCTCCATTAATACTTGGTGGCGATTTTACTCAAGTGTTCCCTCAATCTTTTCTTCTCAAACAAGGTGTTCGTTGGTTGGAAGCTCCAGTACCGAGCAGACCTGTGTGGCTAGATATAGTAGCGGGCCTTTGCTCACCGATTCCTCTTACCTTACTCCCTGGTATGACTCTCCCATTAGACTCCCACTATCCACCAATGTTTTTCGACACTTTAGGTGCCTTTAATACTCCTATGCAACCTTTCGACTCCCGACTCTGGTCAGTGCAACTTCAGCATTGCATTCGGAGCACTAGAGTACTCCCGCCATCGGCACTCTCTGCATAAGGTTGATTGGAAACTTCCGTTCTCTCGGTAGTTCACCGGGTGTAGCATCCAATTTTACTAAACCTTATGTAATGCTATCACTAGAGATACCTCTATAGCGCAGAAAGTATGGGAGAGAGAATTGCATGTGACTTTAACCTCGGAGCAATGGAGCCTTATCTGGAGCAGAGGGACACGGGTTCCCGACCCGCCTCACTCACTCAGACCCTCTTCTTTCTAGCCCACCGGTGTTTTTACACTCCTCACAGTTTAGACAAATGGAACACTACTCAGGGTAATGGTTGCTGGACACGTCCTGTGACCATTGGTTTATTACTTCATTTCATGTTATGCATGAATATCCCGCACTACAGTATAACTGGCGTCGGGTCTGGGGTCGTATTTAGTCTATATTGCACTCTCAGGAGTCCCTTTCTTGGAGGATAGTGGGACTTCGCCCAGTTGCGGGGATCCCCTCTCTCCCAAGAAATGGCTTATCTCCTTTTGAACTTTATGCTTGGCATTGCTGTTTCCCTAATTAAGTAATACTGGGAAACTAGTTCCCATCTGAGCCTCAATGAATGGTGGAATCATGCCTGTCTCTACAGTAAATATGAACAAATACCTCGTCTGTGCGCTTCCTCCGTTCAGACTCCTTCTCATTGGTCTTAATGGAAGATGTTCAATGAATATGTACATTTTGCTAAATGCTCTCATCTGACTGTCTAACTTTGTATATATCTCTGTCTCATGATCATGCTGTATTGTGGATACTTTTTTGATCGTTTGATGTATAATCACTGTTAATTGGAAGCGCTCACATGCTGATACAAACGGGTAGAGAAGAAGCACCGGGGTGGGGGGTAATGGGTTTACTTTTCTTTATTGTATACTTGTTTTGTCTCTTTTGGTGTGTTGTTTCTTTTGTTTGTTGCAAAATGAAAATAAAAGTTTCAAAAAAAAAAAAAAGAAAGAGGTACTGTGACATCAAGCACAATATCTGGACAGAGCTCACCAGGGAGAGACGTGGTGCACAGGGCACTGGCGAGGGCCCAGCACCAGTTGGCAACCTGTCTGAGCTGGAGCAGCGCCTGGCAGACCACCTTGGGCCCATATACATTCATGGCCTGCCCCCTGCATTGGACACGGCGCACCCAAGTGCCAGTAAGTCTGAGTGAGCTGTACCGGTGGGAGACAAAACACACACACATGTGCAGGGGCGGACTGGGGGTGGGGTGGCGGGGCAGTGCATGGCCGGCAGAGATCCAGGGGGTGACACCGACATAGGGTCTAGAGGTGGGCCAGCACAGGGGCAGCTGTTGGTGCACGGTCCAATGGGGGGGGCGTGTCAACAGTGGGCATGGGTGGCACAGTGCAGTGGATGTGTGCGGGGGTGGGGGGCGACAGGCAGCCACGCCCCATCTGACCTATGTCACATTATGCCCTACAGGTGACATATGCTCTATGGACATTGAAGAGGAGGCGCCAGACGACAATGACCCTGGGCCGTGGTGCCACGTGGGTGCAGTGGCAGAGGTGCAGCCAATGGGGGAGACAGCAGGGGGCCCTGATACACCCCCGAGGGAAGGCAGCGGACAGGGCCCATGGTCTGTGCAGGACAGTGCGCCACCCACCACCGCAGCCACGGGGGAGGTGTCTGCGGATGTCAAGGCAGGATGCGCTGTCTGCAATAGCAGGGGTCATAGGGGAGATGCAGGCACACTCCGAGGCGGCACAGAGGGATGCAGAGGGTGAGTGTCCAACTGTGCTGGTGTGGTGACTTCTGTGTACAGGTGGTGGATGGTTCCCTGTCTCACAGCGCACAACTTGCCTTCCCCACAGGTGTACAGCATTTACTGCGGTCGGTGGTCCACGAACAACGCAGACAACATCATGAGGCGCGCCGCTTGCACCACACAACAGTGGGGATCCTTGCAGAGATGCGGGACATGGCCACATCGACATGGGCCATAGCTGCCGGCGTGGAACTACTGGCGGCAGGCCGAGGATCCCCCTCCGGACAGCAGTGGCCACCACCGCCACCACCACCACCACCTCCCTCTGGCAGCAGCAGCAGCAGTGGCAGAAGGTGTGCCACCTGCACCACGGAGTGGGAGGGGCCGCACAAGGCGTGGCCGGGGTAAATAAATGGCTGCATAGGTGACCGTAGCTGATGTCATGTGTCCTGTGTTGCTTGTGGGAGGCCAATATACACACAGCCCTACGCATGTCCGCCCCTGGAACGGCCCCATGCCACTGATGCAGCCGGCCTATGGCCCCCCACCCCAGCTGTGGCCACCATGGGTTGCCACACCAGCCATGGTGTGCCAAACCGCCAGCACACGGTAGCCCCACTGCCCCCAGCCCCGCCAGTGTCCATGGTATCCTCCTCCACCCTACCTGTCCCCTCCAGCACCTGGTGGGGTCACGGTGGGGTGGCCCCAGGTACATCGCCGTACAGTGCCCCACGCATCACATCGGATAGACATCAGGTCTCTTACACTGTCACACTGGCACCCCTCGCCCCTGGCTAGGGGGGTGTGGGTTCCCATAGGACCTTTCTGCGGTCTGCGTATCCCCAGCTTTCCAACCTATCTCCCTGTAGGGGCCTCTGGTTGTGGTAGTCTGTGCTTGGCTGTGTGTGCATCTCACAGACAACATGTAGTCTGGGCTCCAGGGGTAAGGCACATGACAGATATGTATGTTACACAATGGTGCAGGTGCACCCCATCCTGGTTAGGTGTCCATGTCCCAGGTGAACAGAGTGTTTCTCGGAAACAATCACCCAACAATGTCTGTTTCAGGAGGCCCCATATTGCAGGATACGGTGGTCTGTAGCAGCGGAGATAGGTCACTCTCCCTTTAGCCCTGCTGGCAGTGACAGGAAACCACAGGCACATTCATTGTCCACGATTGCCTAGCCGCACACCAGCATCAGGTACCTGTAACCCACGAATACTATCCAGGGTAGGTTACACCTCTGTTACAAAGGCTACTTTCATACCCCAGTGCCCTCCTTCCAGCAGCAGGTGCTTAACAGCCTCAACTCCGTTTCCAGCATTGGATCCTCAGTCCCTATGACTGTCCCTCCAGCAACAGGGAAAAATCAGGGCCACCCAGCCTGGGAACTATGGGTTTCCCTCCCCGCTAAGCCCTCTCACAGGACTGTCTTGTATTATCCCTTTTCAACAGGTTTTGGCGCTTCGTACAGAGAAAAGTCCATAACAGTGTTGTCCACTCCTAGGTGCCCCTCGGGATCTCCCAGCTGCATAGGCCCCCGGGTCATCGTCCCTCACACTGTCCTCAGCTACCAGCCCCCTAGGTAAACGTGGTATCTCTCCTGTGCCTGGCTGCCAACCCTCCTGTAGATGTGCTAGACCCCACTTAGAGGTCCCCTCTCATGGGAGCTCTGTGCCCTTGCTCTGCTCTGCACTGGTCAGACCCCTCTGGCCTGCAGCTGTGCCTCATCCAGTAGCATTCTGGTGACCTGCTCCCCCTTCTCCTCTGCTGCTGCCATTGCCCTCGACCCGGCTCCCACTTTGGCTCCTTCTTTCATATTCTGGCCTCAGTTTACGCTTCCAGGGATCTGGCTTCAGCCCCCCCCCCAAGTGCTGGTGATCAGTCTGCCCTCCTGCACCTGCATATGTGCAAAATTCCCTGCCGATGGGTCTCTGGGCTCTGTGCACTTCCCCCGTCATTCAAACAGGGGACCATGCGATGGGGGCCCGGTGACGGACGTCTGATTCCTGGAGGCGTATGTGTATGTCCCACCCTGCTTCATGTAAGAGGGGACCCTGTCACCTGGCCCTCCCTCATACCACTGCTGGGCCTCCGTGCCACAGCGTCTGTTGACCTGTGCATGCTGACTGACCTGTCCACACGCTCAACCCTGGTAGCACACTGGTAGCGCACTGCTGGTACTATGTACACCCCCATGCATGGGTCATTACGCTGTGTATACACACACACAACCACCTAAAGGGTATAAATAATCATAAATTATAGCACCACCCTTTAACACCACCTATCCTACTCTCTTACTCTCTTCCAAATAATACTGAAGAGTTTGAAAAACAGGCTCGATCAATGATTGCTAAGTTTCAACAACGTGGTTATCCTTTTCCTTTATTAAAAAAAGCATACAAACGTGCTAAGTATAATCACAGGGATTGGTTACTATATCCTTCGGGTGACCATTCAAGTGTTGTGGATCAGTCAACACCTATTACATGTGTCTTACCTTACTCTACTCTTGCACATCGTGTATCTTCTTCGATACAGAAACATTGGAAAATGTTTTCAAAGCATCCGATTTTATCATCTTATACAGTTCGTATGGCTTACCAAAGAGGCAGAAATTTTAAAGATCGGTTATGTCCTGCAGTTGTGAAACCTGCTTCTTCTGCACCAGTTTTTCATCATCAATGTGGACATTGTACATATTGCACAATGATGGTTGATTTATCACGTTTCGACCTTCAACGTAAAATTAATCCTAAATATTCAACAGATTGCAATTCTACTTATGTAGTTTATGCCTTAAAATGCTCGTGTTCTTTGATATACATTGGAAAAACTACAAGACCCTTACGAACACGTTTGGCAGAACATAAATATAGTGTAGTGAAAGCAAGGTTGGAAACACCGCTGGTCTCACATTGTATTGATACAAATCATAGCTTCCAAGATTTTCATTGCACAGTAATAGAGCAAGTGCATTTGGATATCCGCAGAGGAGATAAAGGTCGTCTATTGTTACAAAGGGAACAATACTGGATATATACTCTACGTACTCTTGCCCCTACTGGTTTAAATGATAAGATCGAATGGACACTGTTTTTTTGAATGAGAGATTTCCGAATGATGACGCTCTGAGTTGAATTGTCTGTGATAGGTGGGCACGCTGTGAGTTCCAGATCTGATATTCCGTTTGTGTGTGTATTGTTTAGAACTTTTCTTTTAGTTCTTTAATATTGTAAGTTGGATAATGTGGTTTTGTTTAAGGTATTATTAAGGAAATAGATTATGTTTTTTGTAATAGATAGTGTTATTGTGGTAGTTTTTAGGGTGTTTAATTAAGATTTATGACGTCGGGTGACGTCTACGTTTTGTACGTAAATGTTCATTGCTTGACTAGTTAGTTTGGGTATTTAAGGGCGGTGGGATTAGAAGCCGTTGGAATTATCGAAGTGCCTTTGTCACTCTATTTAAAATATTAATGGTGTATTTGGGCATAACGTTGGATCCCTGAAGAAGCCCGGCAGGGTGAAACAAGAGCTTTTGTCGGATCTCGACACGTTTTTGCCGTCCGATTTTGCTTATGGTGTTATCTGACTGGCAGCTGGATTGCTAAAAGCGGCACACCAGGAAGCGTTGAGAAATTACATGAAGAACAGATTGTTCAGATAAGTAATTTATTGCTACAAGGTTTAATGATTGTATTCAGCCTTGTGATATGATTTTCCTTTTTGTTCAAATTTGCAGATACGTACTGGTTGCTGTAAGAGATATAATGTTATAAACAGGAGGAATTTCATCTTTAATCACGTTTGTTCAAAGTAAATGATACACTTTAGTTATTGAGAAATTTTATTATAAAAAAACGGTTGTCTAAAGAGAATCCTTTAAAAGTACTTTTTTAGGATGAAATTTGTTAATATATTGTCAATTAAAGGAAATGGTAGGTAGGGTGAGGCCCATGATGTGGAAGTTCTACAGCTCTGTCCTAGGGTGATACTGTTCATTACGCTGTGTGCCATGGAGATGCCCCCACCCCGTGGGCACATTCCCTGAGATGCTCGGACACTACTGATGTACACGGGCAGACGCCTGCTGTGCTGCCGGGCCACATCACCCCCGTCACATGGGGACCTCAGCGGTCCACAGGGCCATGATAGGTGCACTGTATGTCCCACATAGATATTCACATGGCACACCACCACCACAGCATGGCCCACCCCATGCTCCAGGTACATCCTGTAACCCTCCCCGTACGCGCCTGTCCACCCACACCTGTGCGATTCACACACCCCCATGCCCCATATACACCACCCATCCCCTGTCCCCTTGCATCCATGGCCATGGTCCCTGGGTCCACCCCTAGCCATGTACATTGCTTGCCCCAGTGTCCATTATCCCCCTGGCATTGTCCATTGCAGCGTCCAGCCTGGTCTGTACCCATCGCCACTGCAGCCCATACCCTTGCATGGTCCGCCACAGCTGCCCCATACCCACTGTGCCACATGTGTGCATTTGTCCATTTGTGGTGCTGTCCCATGCGATGCCCATAGTCTCCCCCTCCCCTGACATGGGTACAGTACCCTGCACACTCCCGTTGTACTGCACACAGACACGCATGTGGGTGCTAACGTGTCATTCACACAACACTGATACATAGCAAAGAGGGACATCTGGTGACCGTAGGTATGTGAAACATATGTACAAATTTATTTACACTGCGCGCTATGTACATGGATTCCCATGGTCACAGCTGTTGGGCCCAGTCATCCCTGTCCCTGGTGGTTGTGGCAGGCCATGGCATGAGCCGTCACAGGGTGGGTGTGCCATGCGTGTCCCCACACTACACACCCCGGGGACCCCCGTCACATGGTGGCTGGCCAGGTGCGTCCCCCGTACCGCGCTCCTCCAGCCTGCACAGCCGGTCAGCCACCACAGTCAGGGTTGCCAGTACCTGCCCCATGATGAGTGCGTGCTGCCTCTGGGCATGCGCCTGGGCATGCACAGCCCCAGCCAGGCACAGGCCACACATGCAGCCGCACAGACACACATCTCCCCTTATCTGTGTGGCTGCATGCACGGTGCGCCTGTCAGCGGCTATGTGTGGCAGGCACATGTCCAGGAGGGGTGCATAGCCAGCATCATGGGACAGGTAGCTGGCTCCCCGTTGCCCTGTGGCAGCCCATGCTGATGGGGACTGGTCACAGCCCCCACCCCATCCACGCCCCCACCCCATCCCCTGCCCCCCCGGCCCCTGCCTGCTCCACCCCACCCCATCCCAACCACCTGATCCCCCTCTGACCCCTGGAACCCCACCACAACACCCCCCTTCTCCCCCACCACCCCTTCCTCCCCCACCCCTCCACCCCCTCCCCCACCCCCTCCACTCCCGCCTCCCCCTCCTCCTCCCCATCCCCCTCCTCCCCCTCACTGTGTCCTTCAGCGCCCTCCTCCTGCCCCCCCACACCATTGGCTGCCGCCATAGGCTCCAGGGCGTCATCCTCCTCCAGCCCCACATCGCTGTCTGCCTCCTCCTGCCCCGCTGCACCATCTGCCTCCTCCGGGCCCACTGCGCCATCCTCCTCCTCCGGCCTTGCTGCTACCACATCAGCATGTGCATCCGCTGTGGGAGAGGGGGAAAAGAATCATTTCCATGGTCACACATCAGCCACAACAGTCACATGCTTCCTGTGGATCTGCCAGCCATTGCCCCACAGGGCCATGTCACATCACTCACCATCCCGTTGGGCCATTCGTTCTCACCTCACACGTTCTATAAAGTGCGGGTACCTGGCCCTCATCTCCTGGGCCTTCTTTCGCAGGTCCTCCACCTGTCGGGTAGACAACGCGCATTGACATTAGCGGACACACACTATTTAGAGGCCTCTGACACAACACATATATATCTCTGTGTGCAACAAGTGCCTGCCCCTATTGTGTAGAACGTTCATGCCCCATGCCTTTTCCAGGGCCACCCCCATGTGTGCACTGTGCCCACGCATGTCTGGCTTGGCCTCTCTGTGCCCTGTGTGCGGGCCCCTCCAACCCAGACACAGCCCACTTGTGTGGGCCACCTCCACACATCTGCCAGTGCCCATCAGCTAATGCCAGGCTGGGAGGTGGGCCTCTGCAGTGTTCCCTGCAGCATCATGGGGATGTAGTTGAGCCTTGTGATCACAAACAGGGGCAGATACCATAGCACCAGGATGGGGGATGGACCCCTGAATTGAGGCCTGCCGCATCCTGGGGATATAGTTGAGCCTTGTGATCACAAACAGGGGCAGATACCGTAGCACCAGGATGGGGGATGGACCCCTGATTTGGGGCCTGCAGCATCCTGGGGATATAGTTGAGCCTTGTGATCACAAACAGGGGCAGATACCATAGCACCAGGATGGGAGATGGACCCCTGAATTGAGGCCTGCAGCATCCTAGGGATACAGTTGAGCCTTGCGATCACAAACAGGGGCAGATACCATAGCACCAGGATGGGGGATGGACACCTGAATTGAGGCCTGCAGAATCCTGGGGATATAGTTGAGCTTTGTGATCACAAACAGGGGCAGATACCATAGCACCAGGATGGGGGATGGACCCCTGAATTGAGGCCTGCAGCATCCTGGGGATATAGTTGAGCCTTGTGATCACAAACAGGGGCAGATACCATAGCACCAGGATGGGGGATGGATCCCTGAATTGAGGCCTGCAGCATCCTGGGGATGTAGTTGAGCCTTGTGATCACAAACAGGGGCAGTTACCATAGCACCAGGATGGGGGATGGACCCCTGAATTGAGGCCTGCAGCATCCTGGGGATATAGTTGAGCCTTGTGATCACAAACAGGGGCAGATACCATAGCACCAGGATGGGGGATGGACCCCTGATTTGGGGCCTGCAGCATCCTGGGGATGTGGTTGAGCCTTGTGATCATGTACAGGGGCAGATACCATAGCACCAGGATGGGGGATGGACCCCTGAATTTAGGCCTGCAGCATCCTGGGGAAATAGTTGAGCCTTGTACTCCTACACAGGGGCAGATACCATAGCACCAGGATGCAGGATGGATCCCTGAATTGGGGTCTGCAGCATCCTGGAGATGTCGTTGAGCCTTGTGATCACAAACAGGGGCAGATACCATAGCACCAGGATGGGGGATGGACCCCTGATTTGGGGCCTGCAGCATCCTGGGGATATAGTTGAGCCTTGTGATCACAAACAGGGGCAGGTGACATACCCCTGTGTGTCTCTTGGCCTCTGTGATGGGCCTGTGGTGTCCTGTGGATAGGGCACATCACTGAGGCTGCAACAGCGCCACATACCATACCATTGTACTGGGTACCCCTTCTCTGTGATGGTTGCAGCTACCCCCTGGAGGCAGGGCGGTTCTGTTTTTGGGGGGGGGGCAAACGTTACTCCAAGATGGACGCACCAACACCTGATATTCCGTGGCAGTGCGTGGTTGATAGGTGGTTTGGTTAAAGGGTGTTCTCCTTCACATCCTAGGTTGGGGTGCCTGTCCCCATGCACTTAGCTCACGTGGGTAGTCAGAGCTTCTATTGTACCTCCTGGTGAGGAGCTCCCAGGATCTCCTGACCCTGGCCAGATTCTGCCTCTGGGATGAGCCAGGGAAGAGGCGCTGCTGGCGGAGGCAGATGAGTTCTGCCAGGAGACAGAGATCTGCCTGGGTAAAGGCTGACTTCCATGAAATGGCAGCCATCTCCTCAAGGATTATTTGTGGTGCATAGCCGTGTGCTTGTGTGGGCATTTGAGGTTACAGGACCTTGAGGGTGTTTTGCAGTTTTAATTACTGCTACCAACTAAAAGGGAATGCCTAAGACAGCCCTACCACATATCACCACAGTAGGATCAAACCCATAGCCTCTGGCTCTGCAGCCAGTGCAGTTGCCAGTGGGCTACATCTCTATAGCTCCTGCTACATGCCTAGCTGGCTACAGAGGGACTTCAGGTCACCACACAGACCGTCAGCTGTGGTTACCAGGGTTGGATTGGACCAGCCACTCCCATGATGCACTGCACATGCAAATCAGCGGTCTACAGATGGTCACATGTTGCGATATGCACCCCCCCAGCACCTCGGCCTGGTGGAGGGTCCTGACCATGTGCACTCCCACAGCACCTCAGCCTGGTAAGGGGTACTGACCATGTGTGTTACTGCCACAGAGTAGCTACAGCCGTCACAGTGGGTGGGTCCTGAGCTCACCCTGAGGGTGAGGTGGGGTGCCCAGCACCATTTCCGCAGCACCTGGCTTTGTAGAGATTGGCTATGCTACAGGTCCCCATCAGTGCCACTGTGTGATAGGTGGTCCCTGCAGACATCCTTAGTATATGCCTGTGTCCATCTGTATATCACGTCATGCCCATGTGGACTATGATGCACTGTGTGGGTGCCATGATCACATGCTTTATGGTCCGGGCCGGGCGGGGGTGGGGGGGTTGGGGCCCATAGGCGGTTTACGTACCAACACCCAACCCACCCTCTGTGACTCAGAGTGGGAAACAGGATTTCCAACCAGCCGATTGACATTTTACCCCCCTGCACTGGTGACAGTAGAGGGGACTATCCACCCCAGTCCTGCTGGGGAATCGACACCCCTACAGGGCAGTTTATGCAGATCTGTATGCCTCCATACATAGGGCAGTGACAGACAGACAGACAGACAGTAGGCCTGGTAATGCGCAGTTGCCCCACACCACTATCTGACATTCTCCAGCAGCAAGCAAGGCATGTCACCAGCCACTGCACCCTGCAAGGTGTTCCAAACACACACATACTAACTGCAGACAGTGTGCTAGCTAGTCCATAGTGCATGTTCCTGGAGGTGATGTGTGCACCCACACCTGGGATGTGCACACACCCACCAAGCAGATAAGTCAGTGATTGGGCTCCAGAAAACAAAGCCCATATATCTCACTTACATGAAACACTATGTAGCACTATGGGTGAACCCAGCCATGCCGTGGTCGCTGCACAGTCAGGGTGAGCGTGACCTCCCAGCAGGACATGCCGTGACCACCCTGTCCATGTAGGCGGTGGGCAGGCCCTACAATGTCCCAGCCATTGCCCTGGGCCCTGTGCAGCTGCATCCTGCCCAGGCCGCCCTGTCCGGCTATACCCACAGTCCCTTGCTCCTCATTATGCACATTGGCAGGCCACTACTGGCAACAGTGCTAGCAGTGTGGGCTGCGGAGGGTGTGGGCAAACACCACACACTGGATAGACTGACGCACACTCCCACACCTATGCCAGCATTGTGCAACTATAGAGGCTTTTGTCAGCCCTGGCCACCACACCAGTCCTGGGCACAGTGCAGGCATGGCTATGGTATGCAGTACTGTTGGGGTCTCTCCCCAAGGTGGTGGACACTGTCAGGTACCAGACCTGACACACACTCCACAGACATTACAGAGGTTGGTATGGGACAGCCCACTGGACAGATTGTGCTAACCTTAGGGATTGCTATGTGCCAGTTCTCATAGCAAATGTTTGCTATCTATGTACCGTATTCCCGGGTTTTGGGTGGCATTGCTAGGGTATGCAAGTGCTAGTATTGGGAGATGCACACAGGGCCCAACATCCTGCCTCTCCAGGAGGCTGTGGATATTGGGGCCTGTGGGTGTGGGTGTTTCCGCCCCTGGTGACCGCTGCTCTTGGACAGGGGTTCCCAACTCCGGTCCTGGTGGGCCGTACCATGCTCGGGTTTTCATGCTGTCCCTGATGAATATGCATGAGATACGTCTGCATACCATGGGGGCAGCACATAGACATACAGCACAGGCATCTTTATTGCAGACAGCATGGAACCTGAAAGTTGTTTGGACCTCCAGGACTGCATTTAGGAGACTCTGCTCTAGGTGATGCACCTGTTTGTGGTGCCTGTGCTCTGTTGGGTAAAATGTAGGTGTTCCAGGCATGTTTATTCTATCAGCAATAATAGGTTCTGTCTTTCTTACCACGGTCTATTACTGGATAAAACTATGGGGACAGAGTTGGCAGGGACCACAGCTAGGATTTGAACCTGTGACCTTCTGCTCCTGAGTGCACTAGCTTGCATACTGCGCCACACGGACAGATTGCTCCTTGGAGGCACCATGACTTTTTGTCATATGGAGCCTGTCTGTTGCAGTGCACGGCACCCACATAGACCAGGCTAGGCCATGGTCTGCTGCAGCCAGGTGCCACTGCCCCCTCCACCACCTGTAACCCCTTTATGGAGCTTTCTCAGTAGTGTTTATTGCTGTTTCCCATTGATATCACTATTGGCCAACTTGGTTATGTTTTTTTCCTAGTTTCTTCTGGTCATTTTCACTGTTTATTTGCCCTTTTGTTCCGTGCACATGTATCACACTTATCACGTTTTGTGGGTTTCCCTGCCAATGCAGTACATTGCTGACACTTAAATGGTTTCTCTCCCCTGCAAATGTGCATCTAACGGCAGGTTTTCATTCGCGGTAGGATTCAGCCCTTGAGTTCAGCGTGTTACTGTGCCTGGAGCCTCTACCCGCCCACTCTCCGCCCATTTACCCCTTCTCTCCGCCCTCTTTCTACCTTCTGCGGTGTTTTATTGCGCCGCGGGACTTGGCAGACGGGTGCCTGGGTGAGAATGTTCACAGTCTTGGCAAAGGCATATATCAATATGATTTGCAAGGGATTGTGGGAAATGCAGTCCATTCACACCAGACACAGCCGCTCACAATAATTAGTTGTGCTTGAGTGTAAAGCCAATAAGATATTTATTTATGGGGTTATTTCTCCCAACACAGATATGCTTGGTAGCACATAAAACAGGATACTTGCTTACAGTGTTAAACTTAGAAAAACAAAATCAGGAAAACAACAGTTGAACTTGTCAGGCAATCAAATCAAAAGAATAAAGACCTGGTTGGTAACAAACTGGTCTTTTCTGTAGGCTCTAGCTAATATTTTCTTAGCAGTGCTTTAATCAACAAACAAAACCCACAAAGAAGGGAAAAACCTCTTTTCAGGTTAACTTCTTATATCTTCACACATAGACTCAGAAGTGATTTCCTCAGAGCTCACAAGCAATTAGGTAAGGCTCAATTGCTAGCAGTTACCCAGCTGAAACCCCTTAGCTGGCTTGCTTTCTACTGCGTGGCTCAAAATCCTACTCAGGAGCTTTTCTGAGTAGATTAAAGAACAAGTTTGTATTTTTTTGTGATGGTTGTTGTACTTTGTAACAGTAAATTACCAAAGGAGTTTAGACTGAGAACAATCCATGTATTCACAGCCTGTATCTAAGACTTCTCCCCCTTCTTCAACAATCATGGGTTCAAAATCATTGATTGGCACAGAGGAATTTCTCAATGGAGCATTTTCAGGAGAATACTTGTTTCCCTGCTGTCTTTCAAGGGTATAGCTAGGGCATAGATCAGTGTTCATACCTGAGCTTCCATTGCTGTTAGAGTTCCTCTCTAAATAGCCTGGCCAGTATGTAGTCCAGTTCTTATGTCCAGCCTTCCAATCCAGATCCCTGGACACTGGATCTCTCTTCACATACCTTCTGGCACGGGTCCTAGGGTCCCTTCCACGTGCAGCCGTCTCCCTCACAGGTACCGTCTGGAGATGCCTAGCTCTGCAGCCCCACTCCTCTGGTTTTCCCCAGTCCAATGGTGTATGCTGGCCTTTTGAATGTCTCCCAGTATACGTACTGCTCTGGACTCCTTTAGACCTCCCAAATGCTTTTCTCATCTTTCTTCCAAAGGGTTTCTTGCCCTCTCTGTCCGTTCGCTCTGGCTTCTGCTTCTGATGATCCTCCAGATGATGAAGCTGTCCAAGATGAGGATCTCCAAGTTGAGGATGATTCTGAGGATCTCCCAGATGAAACTGAGGATAATTCTCTGTAGAATAAACTCTACCTTTATTCTGCTTTGATGAGTACTCCACCCTAGCACAGCACAGCTGTGCTGAGTCAGGCCCTGCCCTTTGAGATGAGTGCTTGGGGATTACCTCATAGCCCTCCTGATTGAACACACATTTCCCCACTTCAGCTCCTCTAATGGCTGTTGGAAACCTGGTGCATTCTGGGACTGGTAGTCTTTTATGGACAAATTCTGTTTTCTTATTTCTACCAGAACTGACAGGTTGCTTGTTCAGAGTCACTTCACCTTTTCTATAGCTCCTTCCTGAGCTATGATAAGCTTCCTTATCACATACCCCCCTGCTTAAGTTATTACGGACTGGTTTAACTGGTGAAACTTCTTCTTCTCTACAGTCCGTAATACGGGAAAGGGCATCCGCATTCTTGTGTAACTTCCCAGCACGATGTTCCACTTGAAAATCAAATGCCTGTAAGGCCATGTACCAGCTTGTCAACCTGGCATTGTGGTTCTTCATTTGCTGCAACCACTTAAGTGGGGCATGGTCTGTGACCAACTGGAACTTTCTCCCTGTAAGGTAAAACCTTAACGCCTCCACTGACCACTTTTTAGCTAAACATTCTTTTTCTATTGTGGAATACTTTTGTTCAGCCGGTGACAACTTCCTGCTCAGGTACATCACAGGATGCTCTTCCCCTTCGTGACACTGGGATAGAACCGCTCCTAGCCCTACATCCGATGCATCCGTTTGAACCAGAAAGGGTTTCCTGAAGTCCACCCCTTTCAGTACTGGTCCTGTACACAATTTTCCTTTTAAGACTGAAAATGCTTTTTCAGCTTCAGGTGTCCACTTTAGCTGGTTTGGACAATTCTTCCGCAGCATATCCGTGAAAATTGCACTTTTCTCTGCAAATTGCGGTATAAATCTGCGGTAGTATCCAATAAGTCCCAAGAAACTTCTTAGTTGTTTCTTTGTTGTTGGAGGGGGAAAATTCCTGATGCTATCTACTTTACTCATTAGAGGTTTAATTTTTCCTCTTCCCACTAGGTAGCCCAGGTATTTTACCTCCCTATTTGCAAAGGCACACTTCTTCGGGTTTAAAGTGATTCCCGCTTGCTTCATGGAGCACAAGACTGCCCTGATCCTCTTTAGATGCTCCGCCCAGGTGTTACTATGGATTATGACATCATCCATATATGCAAAAGCATAATTTTGGTGGGGTCGAAGTACCTGATCCACTAACCTTTGGCAGGTAGCCGCTGCTCCATGCAGTCCGAAAGGCATCCTCTTGAACTGGAAAAGGCCAACGGGGGTGCTGAACGCAGTCTTCGGCTTCGACTCCCTGGTGAGAGGGATTTGCCAATATCCTTTTGTCATATCAAGGGTGGTTAAGTATTGAGCCTGTCCCAGCTGGTCCAACAGCTCTTCAATTCTTGGCATTGGATATGCATCAAAAACTGATATTGCGTTTACCTGCCGGAAGTCAATACAAAATCTTAAAGATCCATCAGGCTTCGGCACCAGGACTATGGGGCTATTCCAGGGACTCTTTGACTCCTCTATTATTCCCATGTCTAACATCTCCTGAACTTGTGCCACTACTTCCTGTCTCTTGGCTTCAGGCAAGCGATATGGCCTTTGACAAATTAATTTCCCAGGTGGAGTTATTATTTCATGGGCAACCAAATGTGTCTCCCCAGGTATGGGTGTCAACACATCTGGGAATTCTTTAAGCAATTTCCTAATTTCTTCCTGTTGTACCACTGTCAGGTCCTCACCTATTTGGGGCTCTGATTTTTCTTTACAATCAGATACCTGGGGTCCCAAATCTTCCTCTTCATTCACCTCCCTCTCTCGGGCACAGGTGGCAGCTAGGCTTTTAACCCCTTTGACGTCAGTAGAACCAAAGCCTTTGGTTCCACGCTTAGAATTTTCCAGGGATGTGACCTCCTCCACAGGTGGAAAACCCAGTCTCTCACAGATCAATTGGGCAATTCTGTCTCCTGTCTTCACGTGATAATCATTCTGTCCAAATTAAATAACAGAACTTTAATATTGCCCCTGTAATCGGGATCAATTACTCCCGCACCCACATCGATGAAATATTTAAGGGCTAATCCGGACCTTGGGGCTACTCTCCCATAGCATCCAATAGGTATTTCCACTTGGAGACCAGTGTCCAACAGGGCTCTCCCTTGGCTAGGTACAGTCACATTTTCTCTACTGCACAGGTCAAACCCAGCAGCTTGAGGGGTTGCCCGCTTAGGAGCTTAGGCCTTCTCTGTGACCCTATGGTACTTTAAGACAAATGTCTGCTTTGGGGTAACTTGGTCTTCTGGACGCTTAACCATCTTTTTAGCTGGGGTCTGAGGACTTCCAAATAAAGGCCCGGGAGCTATTACCATTAATCCTTCTCCCTCCTTCTTTCCTAGTCCTTCCACTAGACCCTGCTTAAATCTTGGCCAGTCTCTTCCTAGAACCAAATCAAAGGGTAGCCTAGGCACCACTGCTAACAGGACTTCCTCTTGTTTCCCCAGGCACTTAACCTTTAGCCTATAGGTGGGATATGATATTGCAGCACCATGAATGCATCTGATGTGAACTTGGCTTTCAGGGGTTCTAGGCACAAATCCTTCTTGGGCCTCTATCCTCTTCCAAAGCCTTTTTGACATCATACTCTGGTCTGCCCCAGAGTCTAACAAAGCATTTGTGGTAATTCCTTGCACATCAACCATCAAAATAAATCCTTCTTTGGGCTGTTTTAAATCCACTCCCATTAAGCTAGTGTGTGTCTGGCATCCCTTTTCTAAATGTCCCCATTTTCCACACTTGAAACATTTCTTTCTACTCCACTGTGTCATCTGGTTTGGCACAGTACATTTATTTTCAGAAACATTTTTAACTATTTTCTTTTCTGATACAGCACAGCTTGCCTCAGCACCAATCCTCAGAGGGCCACCCATTCTATGGCAAGCCTGCGTGGCTTCCAATAATCTCTCTGCTAGCATGGTTGCCTCTCCAAGATTTTGGCAATTTTGCTGTATAAGGAAAGTGTGCAAATCTTTAGGCACAGCAGACATAAATTGTTCAAGCATGATAATGTCTAATAACATTTCTACCGTCTTTTGCTCAGGCTCCAACCATTTTACAGCTAATCTTCTGATTCTCTGACTCAGAGCCCTGGGTGTTTCACCCACTCTTAATGTAGTAGCTCTAAACATTCGCCTATACTCTGAAATAGACAACCCTAGGCGATCTCTAATAGCAGCCTTTACATCCTTATAATTCAAAGCCTGGGCTGCTGGCATTGCTCTATAAGCTGCAAGCACCTCTCCAGTTAATGAGACTGCCAGCCTTACTGCCCACTGGGTCTCTGGCCATGCTAATGCTTGTGCCACTCTTTCAAAAGACTCAAAATCATCAACATTATCATCTGGAGTTAGCTTCCCAAAACTAAATGCCCCAATTCCCTGATTGAGTCCCACACTATCCACATGTGGTGTACCAGTATTTACTGCTGGTCTTGCATCTGATCTACTTTGGTTCTGCAGTTTAACTAGGGCTTGCACCAGATCAAGCCCTGGCCTCTGCTGGTCCATTAAGGCTTTCATAGCAGTGTCCTGAGCCTGCTGTGCTAGCTCCTGTTGCCTGCTAAACTGGGCTGCCATCCACTGAGGTAGTTCCCTTGGATCCATCTTGATCCCTGCAAGAAAACACACAAAAAAACCCCCACAGTGCACCACCTTCCAAACAGGTGTTTTTTTCTACTTTTTGTTTTCCAATTACCCCTGTGCCTTACTCCCATCCACCACTAGACATGCCCAGGTACTTGTTACCTTATGCCAGTGATGAATCCAGCTCTGCACAGGGTCTTTTCTTCCTGGAACAGCTACCTGGAACAGCCACCTCTCCTCCAAAGTGCAGTTGAGGGAAAATCTTTTCTTTCAGCTTTTAAGCTTGAACTGTCTTTTCCTTCAGACTTGAGTTGTAATCCTTAGCAAGTAAATCCCTTTGCGCAAACGCAATCTGAAAAACTACGCCATTTGTCAGACGGGTGCCTGGGTGAGAATGTTCACAGTCTTGGCAAAGGCATATATCAATATGATTTGCAAGGGATTGTGGGAAATGCAGTCCATTCACACCAGACACAGCCGCTCACAATAATTAGTTGTGCTTGAGTGTAAAGTCAATAAGATATTTATTTATGGGGTTATTTCTCCCAACACAGATATGCTTGGTAGCACATAAAACAGGATACTTGCTTTCAGTGTTAAACTTAGAAAAACAAAATCAGGAAAACAACAGTTGAACTTGTCAGGCAATCAAATCAAAAGAATAAAGACCTCGTTGGTAACAAACTGGTCTTTTCTGTAGGCTCTAGCTAATATTTTCTTAGCAGTGCTTTAATCAACAAACAAAACCCACAAAGAAGGGAAAAACTGTTCTTTTCAGGTTAACTTCTTATATCTTCACACATAGACTCAGAAGTGATTTCCTCAGAGCTCACAAGCAATTAGGTAAGGCTCAATTGCTAGCAGTTACCCAGCTGAAACCCCTTAGCTGGCTTGCTTTCTACTGCGTGGCTCAAAATCCTACTCAGGAGCTTTTCTGAGTAGATTAAAGAACAAGTTTGTATTTCTTTGTGATGGTTGTTGTACTTTGTAACAGATAATTACCAAAGGAGTTTAGACAGAGAGCAATCCATGTATTCACAGCCTGTATCTAAGACTTCTCCCCCTTCTTCAACAATCATGGGTTCAAAATCATGGATTGGCACAGAGGAATTTCTCAATGGAGCATTTTCAGGAGAATACTTGTTTCCCTGCTGTCTTTCAAGGGTATAGCTAGGGCATAGATCAGTGTTCATACCTGAGCTTCCATTGCTGTTAGAGTTCCTCTCTAAATAGCCTGGCCAGTATGTAGTCCAGTTCTTATGTCCAGCCTTCCAATCCAAATCCCTGGACACTGGATCTCTCTTCACATACCTTCTGGCACGGGTCCTAGGGTCCCTTCCACGTGCAGCCGTCTCCCTCACAGGTACCGTCTGGAGATGCCTAGCTCTGCAGCACCACTCCTCTGGTTTTCCCCAGTCCAATGGTGTATGCTGGCCTTTTGAATGTCTCCCAGTATACGTACTGCTCTGGACTCCTTTAGACCTCCCAAATGCTTTTCTCTTCTTTCTTCCAAAGGGTTTCTTGCCCTCTCTGTCCGTTCGCTCTGGCTTCTGCTTCTGGTGATCCTCCAGATGATGAAGCTGTCCAAGATGAGGATCTCCAAGCTGAGGATGATTCTGAGGATCTTCCAGATGAAACTGAGGATAATTCTCTGTAGAATAAACTCTACCTTTATTCTGCTTTGATGAGTGCTCCACCCTAGCACAGCACAGCTGTGCTGAGTCAGGCCCTGCCCTTTGAGATGAGTGCTTGGGGATTACCTCATAGCCCTCCTGATTGAACACATGTTTCCCCACTTCAGCTCCTCTAATGGCTGTTGGAAACCTGGTGCATTCTGGGACTGGTAGTCTTTTATGGACAAATTCTGTTTTCTTATTTCTACCAGAACTGACACCTTTTCTATAGCTCCTTCCTGAGCTATGATAAGCTTCCTTATCACAGACTTTACTATTGTTAACGCATCATAACGCGCGTTATGTAACGTTAACACATCATAACACGCGTTATGATGCATTAACGATCGTTAACGTTACATAACACGCATTATGATGCATTACCGCAGTTTAGTAAACATCCCCCTAATTTTACTGTAGTGGTAATGTGGTTCTTCTGTTGAAACAGATTTGAATTATTTATAAGGGTGCCAATAATCATGTCCTATATTGGAAAAAACTAAAAGGTCGACTCCTAAAATATCTCAATGAATCAAGTAAGACCCAACTAATTACGCCCAATAATTTGACTCAAAATTTTCAAAAATCATCTAAGTTTTTTTGTGTTTGATTGTCTGCCTTGAAAGTTGAAACCTCTCTCGTGGCAAACTCTCCATTTTCTCTATTTTAAAGGCACCTCATGCCCATAAACTTATAAATAATCTGAGGGTCAACGCATGTTGACTTCCCCCAGTTTCACTTATCTTTTGTAGTTAATGGCACTGTTGCGGCTGCTGTCTTTTTGATGATATCACAGCATCATAAAATTCTTACAGAGAAAGCAGCTTGTCATTTCCTTTTCTATGGCTGCTAATAGATCAAGACTGATCTTCACATCCTTGCAAAAATGCTGCGAAACTAGACGTGACACAGCGCCATGTTTCAAGCCTCTGCCATTCCTTGGCCCTTCATCAAGCGTATCCACTGTCAAGTGATCATTCCCAGTATTCTTCCTAAATAATGTAAAACGTCAGAGAATGAGTGAGCTGTTATTTATTTATTTATTTATTAGTTTTTCTATACCGCACTATTCGGAATCAGCGCGGTTTACAATGAACAGGTTTGTACAATGTGGAACAATCAGACATTGAACTTACATATAACAGGGAATTCCAACTTGGATAACAGGTGAACTTTATACACTATTTACATAAAGAGGGTTGCATCATAGATGGATTTGTAGTACCAGCCCTGCAAGGGGTGGTTCTATGTAATTGAAAGTTAGATTAGAGATTAGTTCGGCGGCTATGGGATGAGGGACTGTTGGGTCGTGTACTGCTGTCTAGGTAATGTTGTCAGAGTTACAGAAGTGCTGTTGAAATAGGTAGTGTTTGACGGCCTTTCTGAATTGGGTGAGGTTGTTTATGGTCTGGATTTCTGTTATAGCGTCAGAGGTTGTCAGTCATCATGAACAGGTTGTATGCCCATCAATTAAGGGTCCCTTTATATTTCTCAATGAGTATATAATAGTCCTAAATATCTTAAAGTAAGCTACACCAATCAAAATCAGAATTCAGCCCTTGAGGTGGCATCGTCAGAAGTTTAAAAATCCATGATTGCTCTAAATATTGTTATCTTGATACATGATCACCACCTCTCGGTTTAAAGGGGACATGATCTATTATCCTCCAATTCAATTCTTGAAAGGAGTTACCCAGCTGAACACAGTGAGCTACCATGGAAGCTGAAAGAACTTTAGTATTTATCCTAGAACAATGTTCCTGAAGACGTGATTTAATTGGCCTAATTGTCCTCCCCACATATTTGAGTTGACAAGGACAGATAAATATACTACAAATGAGGTTTAACAAGATGTATTGTAACAAGCTTTATAAATATTTTCAGTAGATGTATCCTTCCACTCCAGTCCCCTCAATGTATTTTGACAAAAATCACATTTAGAACATGGAAAATAACCCAAATTCTGATCATGTTTGCTAACACAATCTGCTGATGCTGTTGTACATACCACAAAATCACTGATATTGTTGTCCCCACTAATAAGCAATCATTAAATGTGATTGAAAACAAGAATGCAATGCTAAAATGTGCCAATGTTTTTTTTTTAAATGGCTATGACTGCAGCTGAATTTTTCATAAATGGTAGGCTTCCCACAAAGCTATTAGAAAATTCTGATGGTCTTTTCATGGGATCTTCTATACGCCACCATTCTGGAAGATTAAATTGTGCACTCTTATAAACTTGATGTACTATAGAAAAAGGATATCATCTATCCAACAATCATTGTGATAAATCTTGAGCGTGCTTATGGAATTCCATTTCAGATGTGCAAAGCCTCCTAAATCTTAAAAATTGTCCTAAAGGCAACCCTCTTCTTAATGGACTTGTATGATAACTCTGGTATCTCAACAGAGTATTTCTTTGAACAGCCTTTCAATAAAGGGTAGTAAACAGGCAATCCCTTTCTTTGTATAACAATAAATCTAAAAGTTCTATGTGTGTTGAATGATATTTTGGTGTAAGCTGAATTTCATTTTTATAGAATTTATCCATGCAAAAAATTCTTGAAGATCTGTTTCAGTCCCTGTCCAGAGAAAAAACACATCATCTAAAAACTGAGTCTAAAAAGGAATGTGTGAAAACCAAACCAATATATAAATGTAAGACTCCTCAAAATAAGCTGTGTAAAGGGTGGCTACCAATGGTGCTACCATTGTTCCCATAGCTACTCCAAAAATTTGAAGATAAAATATAGAATCATATAGAAAATAATTCTTGCACAAAACCATCTGAAGTAACTGTAAAATAAAATGTCTTGATAATCTAGACGGAGGTGACAACTGAAACTGTCACTAATTCCTCCTCCTGATCTATGTCTGTGTACAATGAGACAACATCCCATAGTTACTAAAAATACTGAACGTGAATTTAATGTAACCTGTTATAATAAAGATATGAAATGAGTCCTTAATAAATTATCATATACTCATAGTTAAAGGTTGCAAAAACTATCCAGAATTGGGAGTTAGGCTCCAGAATAGAATCTCTGCATTAGACAATCGGGCGAACTGGAGGTGTGTTCATTGATTTATGCACCTTATGTACCATGTACATGATAGAGATGTGTGGATATTTTTTATATAGAAAATCATGCTCTTTTTTGGTGATCCAGCCTCAGCTATGCTTTCTTTAATTTTGGACGCTAATTCTAAAGTAGAATCATTCTGTAATATTGTTTAATACTTAGAATCCTTCAAATGTCGTATAAGAGTGTTATGATAATCAATTGTATCCTGAATGACAATTGCTCCTTCCTTATTTGCTCTCTGGATCATTATGTCCTGTCTTGCCCCCAGTCCACGCAATGCCTGGTATTGCTGTGATGAAATGTTTGAGAAAGATCTTTTGGAAGACTGCTCTAATTTCAGTAGATCTCCCAGGACTAGCTGTTGAAAAGTCAAAAATTATAGGATCAACTGTTCCAGAGGGTATCCATTTTGAAATATTATAACATACAGAGTCATCCTTAAAGTTTACTGAGCCCACTTTTTAAAAAAATGAGCAACTTGTAGCTTCCTAAAAAAGCGATATATGGCCTGTCTCATTTTAAACAGGTCATACCAAGAGGTAGGGACAAAAGAAAGACCTAAATTCAGCACGTTGTCCTGTGCTGCGGGTAATATTACTCATGATAAATTGATTGCTGTCTGGTAAATGAACAAGTGGTGGGTCCCCTCCAGCCCTCTTCCTCCCTGCAACGGTGCTCTTAACTACAAAAGATTTGCCATGAGAGAGGTTTCACCTTTCAAGGCAGACAATCAAACACAAAAAAATTTAGGAGATGTTTTTTGTGAATTTTGAGTCAAATTATTGGATGTAATTAGTTGGGTCTTAATTGATTTATTGGAATAATCATGTCCTGGCAATGTCCCAGTTTTTAAACTATTTTCTATTTCCCTTTTTAATTGGACTTGTTTTATTTGGTTCTTTTATGTATCAAATATGTGTGCATATATAGTCCAAAGCCATTTCACTGGCCACCTTTTGGGGGGGGGGGGGAGATTTTGGACATTAAGAGGTTGAACTGCTAGGGTGCCAATAATGTTGACCACAGCTGTATGTCATACTTGGGCATGGCAGAGGCATGTCTGGGACCATCTGTAAAAGATCCACATGTTTACCCAATTTAGAAAGGCGACACACGGTTATGAAGACTGCTCCCAGGCATGATTAAGCCCTGAAAAAATGCTCATTAAAGCCATCAAACAACATTAGGGGGGAGAAGGGAATGCCTTCTGATCCCCCAATAATTTTTCCCCCATCAAAAAAGCATACAGGTAAATACAGAGGCCTTTTTGTGATCTGCTGCTCCACTGCATATCGCTTGCAAATTAGGAGGTTGGGACATGTATTTGGCGACAGATGTACTCGTATGTGTGCATTCCAAAATACCATCACAGGCACATCTATGTTGCTAGTTTCATGAACATATATATTGTCACCCACCTACATACCCCCCAAAGGCAAAGGACCTGGGGGTTTCAGTGAGGCCTCTTCTTAGGTAGCAGGGACAAGTAGTGCCTCCTGGGAGTTGAAGTCCCACTAGCTATTCAATAAAAAGAGTGTAGTCGTGGATGAGTAGCTAGGCTGATAAAGAGGTATTTTATTTCCCTTCCCGGGAGAACTTCTGAAGTCAGGAATCACAAAGGAAAATAAACCATGCTTCTGGCATAACACAAAATGGAACTACAAAAATTACACAGGAATGCTTCTTTTCAGTTTAAGGCAAAACAAAAAGTGCAAAACAAGCCTTGTACCTTACAACAGCTGTGGATTGGAATCTGTTCCTTTAAACAGATTTCCCTTCTGCACACTTCAGCAGAAAGAGGTCACATTATCCGCAAATACAAGTGTACAATCCATCTGGAAATCCTCTGAGTTTTCCACACAGTAATCACAGTCCATGGCCTCATGAGCTTCCCTGCAATTCTCTTCTGTGGGATTGGAACTTGCACCAGTATTCAAAAATCCCTCCTCTCTCTGGCAAGGGCTTCTCTCTTCCTCACTAGTAAAGTGGAATGGAAAGTTACCATGCAGTGTAGACTTTCCCTCTAGAGGGCCATACACTTCAGGACAAGCGTATGTAAAATCCTGCTTTTCAAGTGCCCCTCTACTCCAGGGAATTGGCCTTTCTTCAGGCTGGCCTCTGCCGGAACCTTTGTAGTTGGGAAGCTGAAAATAGCCTTTCTCCCTTGAAAGCTTTTCACTTCCCCTTACAGGACATGTTTCTTTGAGCCTGGAAATCTCCTTTGGACCAGAGCTTCTATTCCCCAGGTACCTGCTCTCATGGAAGTTCCCTCTCACAGCTTCTCTCCGTTTGCCGGTAGGAATCCTTCTGTGTCCCCAACGACCAGACTCTGGTTCAGTGCAGCCCAACTCTCTGGCACTAACCTCAGGTATTCCCTCTTGGGCAAACTCCTCTGAGACGCTGCTGGACTCCCCGTCTGAAGTTCTCAGGTATGTGTCCTGGTTAGCGTTCCTGTTAGCTCTCCCATGTGTTCTGCTCTTTCTCAAGACTGACTCATTTTTAAGTGCATCACTCTTTGAGTTTCTCATAAGCTCAAGTCTCTGCAGCTGTTCCTGATCCTCTAATGAGCTATGAGGTAATGCTTTGCTGGGGTGTTTACCTACACCCGGTGCTAGTGTTTTTGTTGGTTGCCTATAGCAACCCCTAGCCATGTGCTTTGAGCTGCCCATTTTAAAACTGCTCTGCACATTTTCTTCTGTTTCCATAGGCACTATTTGCCTTACGCCATGACAATATTCACATATACACATTTCTAAAATCAGCCGTTTCCCTACACTGTCTGGGGGTTGATGCTGCATGCCCCCATTTTCTTGTATGTTGGGGAGACATTTATCTTTAGGGGCAGAGAGAGGTTGATTTTAGAACACATTCACACATGTCCACCTTCTCTGCTGCTGCTCCCATGGAATTTTAGTCATTTTAACTTGAATTTCCCAGATAGAATGTCCCCTAAATGGTCTTTCTAAAATGCCACTTTACATTGGTAGCATTCTTTCTTTTCAATGTTCCTGCCCAGAAATATGCTAGTGCCCCACCAAGTGCCTACCTTCCTAAATGATCTTGGTCTAATTTGCTCCAACGTTTAATGGTTGTGTAAAGAAACCAAATTCAATATTAGTAATAATAACGTGTCTCGAAAGCCGAAACAGCCAAACTTATCTTAAAACGATGACAAAGCTCAGTCCAAATAGCATTCCAGACAGCATGTAGAAACAGCCAACTTGTCTTGAAACGATGACTCAGTCCAAATAGCATTCCAGACAGCCCGACGTATACGTTTCGGGGCAATGAAATCCCCTGTATCAAGTGCTTCTTTGCAATGATGACAGCACACGGCCTTTCTTCACAGAATGTGGATGAGCGTCCTTTTCCAAAAGCAGCATCGTTTGGGGATTTAAGCATAATCTTTTCTCCCTTGGATGTGATCCGACAAAAAGAAGGATAAATATTTATTGGGACTGTATCTAGGATCTGTTTTTGTTTGACATTTTTCTGACCCTATTTTGGGATTTTTTGTGTCCAATGTTTAATGGGCCATATGATATATTATTATAAAAGGGGTTTTTTTTCCTGACCTGTGAGGAGTAGTCCCTATAACTATTGTGTGCTCTATAAGGGACTATCTGTGATCTGTGAATAAGAAATAATATTAAGGACACATTCTGAGGTCTTTCCCCCCCTTAGATAGTTTGCCTTTGGATCTTTAGTAGATATTGTGATTGAGAAGTAGTTTCATAACAGGGCCTAATGGATTGATATTTTAGAGGTCACTGAAGTCTATTTTTAACTTTTAGACCTAACATAGAACCTGTGTTGCTTTTATAAAATAAATAATTGGTGGACATTAAAAAAAAAGGGGGGGGGGGTACACCTCAGAGGATATTCTCCCACTTTTTGCATCATTGCCGTCCGTTTTCATCATAGATCTTTAGCTGTTCCCAAAAATACTTCTTATTTCATTAGTCTTTGAAATGTTTCTAAAATCTTTCTTTACATGTGCATGTTATTTAATATTGCATAACAAGCAATTCAACTAATGTTCATATTAAAATAACAGTCCATAAGGATAGAATATGCCCCTGAGCTTACTGGTGCGGACTGTGCAGGAGGGAGTGGGAAGGAGATATTTCTTGTTGCTTTGTTACTGTAAGAGCTATATACATGGGAACAGGAGGAATGTAAAAGGTTGAAGGTTGTTTGGTTGTCACCATCATGCAAAAACAGAATTCTTCTAAAATATCAACCCATCACTCAAAAGTTATAAATAATTTCATATATAAAGAATATACACTTATCTGTACCAACAAATCAAGTATGAATTCATGTTTGATTACAATCTGAGGCAGGAATAAATATTCATCAATCAAAATCATATTTTGGTCCAGCATCCTTGAAACACATTTTTGATGGTCCATCAATTTATACAAGTGGAACCCGATTCAGCAAGGGGCATTTCTGGGCAGCTTGGAAGCCCTGAGCTAGATGGGCCCATTAGGACGCGATTCTGTACTGCAGGAGCATGACGGCCCCATAGAGATGGCCATGCATGCCCCTACATCGCCACAGGGATGTCCTCTCCACAGCTTAATCTGCATGCTGCCTCAGACCCCCTGTTTCCCTGTCACCCAACCCCAACAGGGGCACTTGGGGCCAGATCAGGCAGCAGGGACTCTCCCTGCTCTCTACCATCGCTGCTGGGGGGCTAGCCGGCTGGCTGATCCGAGGGGGGCAGCATTTATTCTACCTCTGATGTGGAATAAGCTGGCCGTCCCACCCTGCGATCCCTGGACTTACAGGGCCATTACCGGGATCGGCCCTTTATGTCCAGGTTCAGCCCCGCCCACATTCCACTTACTCTCCACCCCCATGCACCCCCATCCTCCACAGCAAGAACAATGGCTCGGTATGTGCAGCGAGGCAGGGAGACAGAATTGGCTGAGGGGACATAGTGGATGAGAAGAAAGTAACTATGATGTAGATTTTGTTTACCTCTCTGTGATTTGGATCTTTTTTATTAGTTCTGCCTTTATAAAATAGGCAAAAAGAGGCACCTCTTCACAAAAGTGGTGACAGGGAAGAAGTGACAAACTACAGGCTGGTGAGCCTTACCTCAGTGGTGGGAAAAGTAATGGAGGCACTTCTGAAAGAGAGAATAGTGGATTTTCTTGAAACCAATAGGTTACATGATCCGAAGCAACTTGGTTTTACCAAAGGACGATCATGCCAAACAAATCTGATTGAGTTCTTTGACTGGGTGACCAGAGAACTAGATCAAGGGCATGTGATGGATGTAATCTACCTAAATTTCAGCAAAGCCTTTGATACTGATCCTCGTAGGAGGCTTATCAATAAACTGAACAGCCTGGGGATGGGTCCCAAGGTGATGAACTGGATCAGAAATTGATTGACTGACAGACAGACAACAGAAGGTGATAATAAATGGAACTCGCTTGGATGAAAGGACGGTGATTAGTGGCATGCCCCAGGGATCTGCCCCAGGACCGGTACTGTTCAATGCATTTGTGAGTGATATTGCTGAAGGACTGAATGGAAAAGTCTGTCTTTTTGAAGATGACATGAAAATTTGCAACATAGTGGACTCCCCTGAGGGAGTGGACAAAATGAGGAAAGATCTACAAAAGCTGGAAGAATGGTCTAATACTTGACAGTTAAGATTTAATGTGGTGGATGCTTGGAATGCCCTGCTGATGGAAGTGGTGGGGGCAAATACAGCAACAGAATTCAAAATGGCATCAGACAGACACAGTGGATCACTTTATAGCAACAGGATAAAATCAAAATACACTTAACTATCTCTTATATATAAACAAATAGGGGTGACCTGCAAGGAGTGGTGGGTGTACCTACTCTTGCCACCTTGCTGGGAAGACTAGATGGACCATGCTGGTCTTTATCTACCGTCATATACTATGTTACTATGTTTCATAGAAGGAAGTATAGGATACACAGGGATTTATATGCTTGCACTGCGGGAGAAGCCATTTCACAAAATACACATGGGAAAAATCGATGGAGGGAACCCAGCAAATGCTGGCTCTTACACATGTATCTGAGCCAATTGCAAACCTAGATGTGTAGATGCTGCTATCTACTGAGGACTCTGTCTTTGCCTCATTTCAATTTAGGGAGGGAAATAAACACTGGGAAATTAAGAGGGATATCTCCCTTAGCCGTGGCATAAATTACAATGAGGGTCCCGCAAGCAAATGTTTGCTGAGGGCCCACCATTGTCATGTCAGTGGCATGCCCCCCCCCCACGTGGGCCTCCTCTTTGGGTGGCAGGCCCTCCCCATGTGGCAGCAGCGGCAGCAACGTGGCAAACTTATTTTATCATGTTTGCTGTGCTGCTCCACTCTTGTAAGTTTGTAACAGCTCTGGGGGCTGTTCCCTACAAAGCCAAAGTCTCACAGTATGGCTGGTATCACAAGACTGCGGCCTGATGAGGAACAGCCCTGGGCCCATGGCAGACATACAAGAGCAGAGTAGTATGGCACGCAGTGATAAAGTAAGTTTGCCGCACTGCTGCCACTGCCACTGTATGAGTCCCTCTCTGTCCTGGCCCCCCAGCACTGTGGGGGCTGCTTGGGTGGGAATTTACACCAGTGTCCCTTAGCCTCTCTTGTAAAGGGATGGTCAAAAGGAACATTTTTTAAATACCTATATGTTTCAGGGAGCAGGTTTAAATCCAGATGTGGACCCTTTGGAGATTAAATCAGGCAAGTCCTATGTAGAAGGACGCGGGCAGGGTCCCAGTGGCCACGGGTAACCGGGGGCATGCCCCGGCACGGGACCCTGCCCGTGTAATTGTAAAGGTGGCGAGGAGTGAGGTGGGGGGGCCATGATGACGCAGTGTGCGTCGTTTGAATCGATTGGCTCCACCACGGGGTCGCGTGCAGCAGGAGCCAATCGGGAGGGAGGCAGGCCATGTGCTCCGGCGGCGGGGACGCTCGCGGAGCACATGTTTTTTTGTGAGGGCGAGCGACCGGCGTGTCTGCGGAGACCGGGCCATTGCGGAGGGAAAGAAACATAAGAAATACAATAAAAGAAATAAAATAAAGGACAACAAAACAGGGCGGCTGTGCTAGGTGTGGAGGGGGACTTTTGCCGGCAGTGCAGAAGCGGCGGCTGAGTGGAGAGAGTGCACACCATCAGGCGAGGAGCAGTGGCAGGCAAGTGCTTTGGTGGAGGTGGGCTGTGCGGCCCGGGGGTAAGTCTCGGCATCGGTGGGGCCGGGGATTCTGTGGGCATTGTGCAGGGTGGAGTTTTTTCTTAATAAATAAACAAAACAAAAAGGACATAAAGAGGAGCAGGGGTGTGCTTGGTAAAAGGGACTATGCCAGGGGGGAAAAGGAGACCGAGCAAGGTGCGAGTGGGGATCAGGGCCGTGGGGGGGAGGTCGTCTGTGGCGCAGAGAGGTAGGGGGGAAGAAAGGGGGCGGCAAAGGGGTGCAAATGTCTGGGGCATGGGCGTGGAGGGGGAAGGGGCACGGTGAGCCCTAGGTACACTGGTAGAGGGCGTGTTGGGCCTGTTACAGTGGGCCAAAGGTCTGGAGAGGGGCACAGGCCCAGAGGCCGTGGGGCAGCAGGTACCGGAAGGAGTAGAGAGGCAACTGTTGATAGAGGGCATGGGAATGCTGATGGGGGGGCGGAGCTGGTGGAGGGGGGGAGAGCATGGTGCAAACTCAGGGGATGGGAGCTTGGCTGAGTGGTGAGGGGAGTTGTGGTGTTGGGGAGATGGCTTGGTATGGGATGCATGGTGGGGGGGGGGAGGAGGGGAGTGTTCCCGGGGGGAAGGATGGGGAGTCAGGGGGGTATTGGGACTATGGGGCACCAGGTGTGGGAGCAATGGCTCGGGGATGGGCAGGGCCCTTCCAGGGGGAATTGGGTGGGGGCATGGCAGCCAGCCTGGTCCGGGGTCGCCCCCTCTCCGGTGTTGCCTTTTTTGTCTCTGCAGATTCCATTTATGGCATCGCAAGGAGTGTTGCATGGCTCGGGGCAGCAAGGCAGGCCAGGAAGTGGTGAGGAGTGGAATACGGAGCCCAGCTGTTAATTGACGAGAGACCTCCAGAGGGGCAGCAACGGGCGAGGACCGGGATGACTGCAGATGCAGCGGAGGGTAAGTTACGCGAGGATCAGCCTGGAATGTTAGTTGAGGAGAGAGGGCGGGCAGAGCGGTCGGGGAAGGTGAGCAGGAAAAGGAAGCATGCTTGCCGTAGAAGGCGTGGATTGGGGTCATCCTCGTCTTCATCTCGGATTCCTCTTCATGTTCGTCGGGAGCCGACGCGAGGAGCGCAGGGGGGATGGGTGTCAGGATGGTGGGGGTGTATCAGTTGGGGGTGCGGCAGCAGTGACAGCATTGTCGGAGTTGTGGGAAGGGGTGCCAAAGAGGTTGAGGAAGAAAATACGGGATAGACATTATATTGACATTTTCCGTTTACTGGAGGGTTGTAAGCATTCGGGAGATAGTAGGAAGAAGCGCAAGGAGGACGAGAAAGCAGGGAGGGTTCGAAAGGTGTCGAGGATGGTGGTGAATTGGGTCAGGACTTTTCTGCGTTTGGCGAGCGTATGGGGTCAGCGATACCCAGAGCAGTACGGAATGCTATTATCATACGCTGACTCGATCCTGGAAGCGTCGCAATTGCATGAAGTGGCTCAATTACGATGAAATGTTTTGGGATAAAATGGAG
Source organism: Ichthyophis bannanicus (assembly GCA_033557465.1). Taxonomy (NCBI): domain Eukaryota; kingdom Metazoa; phylum Chordata; class Amphibia; order Gymnophiona; family Ichthyophiidae; genus Ichthyophis; species Ichthyophis bannanicus. The sequence goes on from CM066033.1 coordinate 608,381,165, forward strand.
GGAAACAAGTTTTTAACATGGGGAACACAAGATATTAACTTGTGGCTCACACAGATGTCGGTGAGAGCAACTGCGGGGGTTGGGGGGGTTGGGGGTGGAGTTAAGTTTGGGGTGGGGGCTAATGCAACTGGGTCCCATTCCTTTCATGCCGGAGGGGTCGGTATGCCAAGTAAGCAAGGGGCAGGGGGGGGGGGGGCGACATATGTTGGAGATTCAACAAGTCCTCCTGTCCTTTTCCGGACTGCAAGTTCCGGCATGCTTGTTCCGTGTGCGGGGGGGGGGGAACAACAGTCAGCGACAAAATGTGTTAAAAAGGGGGTCTCCGGGGCCACATTGCTGGCCTCCAAGTAAGGGGGCGTTATACGGCGTAGCTCCATCACCCATACGCGTAGGGGCATTAGGGGAATGGCTGTGCTTCTACCCAAAGAAGGGCGATAGGGAGGTTTTGCAGTCGGGGTTCTTGTCGGGGTTCATTATTCCAGTGCAGGGAGAGGTGGCTGCGGTTGCTTCTAAGAATTCCCCATCGGTTGGTCGTTTTGAAGCGGTTGTTCGGGAGAAGTTGGCAAGCAAGTTGAAGCTGGGATGGATAGCTGGGCCTTTTGCGGCCCCCCCGTTTTGGAATTTCGTGGGGTCTCTGTTGGGGATTGTTCCGAAGAAGGAGCCTGGGAAGTTTTGGTTAATCATAATTTATCCTTTCCTTTGGGGTTGTCAGTTAACGACCACATTCCGCGGGAGTGCTGCACAGTTCGATATGCCTCATTTGACAGGGTGGTGCAGTTGGTGAGAAAGGCGGGAAGGGGGGCTTTGATGGCAAAGGTTGATATTGAATCTGCCTTTCGCTTGTTGCCTGTACACCCCACCTCTTTTCATCTGCTTGGTTTCAAGTTCTCAGGGGAATTTTATTTCAATAAATGTATGCCCATGGGCTGTGCAGTGTCATGCGCGTGCTTCAAAATGTTTAGTACGTTTCTGCAGTGGCTCATGGTACAGCGGGTGGGTTGTGCGGATGTAGTGCACTACCTAGATGATTTTTTGTTTGTGGGGGCAGCGCAGGATTCCCAGTGTAGGGCATTGTTGAAGGGTCTTGTACATGTCGCAGGGTAGTTGGAGGTACCTTGGGCCAAGGGCAAGACGGAAGGACCTGTGACGCGACTCACGTTTCTGGGTATCGAATTGGATTCTGTGGAAATGGTGGCGCGATTGCCAGCGGAGAAAGTAATGAAGTTGCGGATTTTGGTTGCCAATGCATTGTCATCCTCGAAGTTCACTTTGAGAGAATTCCAGTCTTTGATAGGGTCTTTGAATTTTGCATGTAGAGTGATACCTATGGGGCGGGTGTTTATTCGTCGATTGGCTGCGGCAATGGCTGGGGTATGTAAACCTCATCACCGGATTCAGATTTCCAAGAGCATTAAGGAAGATTTGCGGGTTTGGGATGCCTTCTTGTGGGAATTCAATGGGTCATCCGTTCTCTTAGATGCCAATGCCAGGAGCTTCAGCTGTACACAGATGCAGTCAGGGGCATTGGGTTAGGAATTTACTTTGGGGGGGGACATGGTGTGCAGATAGTTGGCCGTTGTCATGGCAAGAGGAAGGGGTCTTAAGGAATATCATGTTCTCAGAGCTGTTTCCTATTCTGGTGGCACTTGAGTTGTGGCTAGATAGGTTACGCAACAAGAAAGTAGTCTGGTGGTGTGACAATGCTGCGGTAGTGAGTGTAGTCAATCATTACTCGCCGCGGTGTGTGCATGTTTCAGCTTTGATGAGGAAGCTGGTGTTAGCCTGTTTGCATCTGAATGTGGGGCTGAAAGCGCGGCACATTCCAGGGCTCAACAATGACGTTGCTGATGCTCTTTCCCGTTTGCAGTGGGATCGGTTCCAGCAGCTGGTGCCAGAGGCGGATGTGGAGGGGCTGGTGGTCCCTTGGAAGTTGTGGAGCAGTGGCCTGCGGATATGAGAGCGCTGCTGAAGAGCTCGGTGACAGAGAAAACTTGGGAGGCATACAGCAGAGATTGTGGGAATGTGGTTGAGTTCTTGCAGTCCCAAGGGTGGCAAGGGGGGGGGGGGAGTGCCAGATCAATTATTGGCAAGGTATATCCTTGTCGCAAAAGGGTGAGGTGTTACTCGGGCAGCGGTGCGAGGGCACTTGGCAGGCTTCGTCTTTTTCACCAAGGCAGTGGAATGGGGCCCATCTGGGGGGGGGGAGGGGTTCTGGCCCAGAAGTTGATAAAAGGGTGGGGGCGGGTGAGGCCATCTCAGCCGGATCGTAGGCAGCCGGTAATGCATGACTTACTTAGAGGACTGTGCAAGGCGTTACCTTTGGTAGCTATATCTGCGTATGAAGCCACACTGTTTAGGGCAGTATTCAGCTTGGCCTTTTTCGGGGCATTTCGGGTAGGGGAGTTAGCGGCAGATTCCAAAAGAAGAGAAGGGGGGAATAGCCTGCAGCGTCAGCATGTGCGAATCAAAGAGGGATAGTTAAAGGTCCTGTTGATGAGGTCTAAGACAGATCAACAAGGAAGAGGCATGTGGGTGGTGCTGCAGACGATAGGGGGATCAACGTGCCCGGTGGCGGCATTGCATGCTTACCTGGGAATTCGCCCAAGGGTGGAGGGTGGGCTATTTGTGCATAGCGACGCACGATTGGTCACGCGATATCAGGTGTCAGCGGTGTTGCGGTTAGGGTTACAACAGATAGGGGAAGACCCTAGCCAGTTTGCGGCGCATTCTTTTTGCATTGGGGCGGCGACTAGTGTGGCTCGAGCCGGGCTGTCGGGGCAGCAGATACAAGCGATAGGCCGTTGGAGGTCACTGGCTTTTCGGGGTTATGTGCGCTTATGAGATAGGGGATAAGCAACATGAAGGATTTAACTGCTCTTTTCTTTTACAGATGGGGCAGTGGTGTGCAGGGATGTTGGATTCTGGGGCATTCATTTGTTTTCTGGGCTGGTCAACGTACAGAGGTGAGGCCTATCGGGCGTAACCTGAGACTGGAGCCTGAGGTGGTGTCGATTTCATGGCTGGGCGAGAGGGGGCTGCGTTGGATGCATCTGCTGCCTTTGCTTTGTCACCACGCGCGACTGAGGACACTACCGTGGATTTTTTTGTTGCACCTGGGGGGCAATGATCTCGTGTCATGGACTTGCAAACAACTGATCAATGCTGCTAAGAGGGACTTGGCTCAGTTATTGCGGATGTTTCCTGGGGTGGTGCTGATTTGGTCGGATGTCATCTCGAGGCCAGCGTGCTGGGGGCAGCGGCGTTGGTCTCGGGGGTTGACGAAGATCAATAGGCAGATTGGGAGGTGGGTCTGCGAGAACAGGGGATATCAGGTGCAACATGATTGGGTGGATGTGGCTTGTGAGGGTCTGTTTAGGACTGATGGGGTGCATTTTTCCCCGGTGGGGGTGGATTTGCTCCTAAATGATTGGCAGGAAGCATTGGAGCAGGTGTTGTGTGATAAGGGGCAGGTCGCAGCTTGAGCTCAGGTTGGGGGGCGGCAAAGGCACGTTAAGGTGTCTGTGCTGGTGGTGGGATCCCGGAGGTTTCCAAGGTCCAGAGCCATAAGCTACTTGGGGTGGGGACAGGGTGCCCTCGACCCGGAGAATGCCTAGTAGACTTTTGCTAGTGGTCACCTTGCTAATTGTACGGCGTGTGAGGAAACCCTCCGCTGGGGGGGGGGGGGGGGGGGTTGGGGGTTGGGTTGTTGTTCATGTTAGAAATGTAAAATGTTAATGGGCAATAAAGCGGTGACCTGTTGTTGTTCCAAATTATGTCTGGTGCGTAGTTTATTGGAATCTGGAAGGGTTGGAACAAGGATTGGGGGCTGGGCAGGAAAAGCGCTGGGTGCAGCTCCCCGGTTAATGAAATGTAGATTTTTGTCCTGCCTAAGCCATGCCCACAATATACCCTCGTGCAATTTCAACAAGGTAGGGACATCCGTATGTAAAACGAGCCTTTTCTAAAATGGATGTTTACATGTGGTTGCAATTTACATGTATAAGTGATCTTATTTACACATGTAAATAGCAAATAAAGTTTCTACAATAACCCCCATATTTATGTTTTGAGGATTCTTTTTCCTAATATCCAATAATTGCTACTACTATTCAGCACTTATAAAGCGCCATGCACACAGCGCTGTACTGCTAAACTACAAGAGGTAGCCAACATACAAGAGACATTCCCTGCCCGTCAGAGTCATGCTCATTGGGGCTTACAATCTAATCAATAATATTGTGCTTTATCTGTTTGAGCAAGTGCTGTCTAGTGTTTTCCTTTTCAATCTATTTGAATACAACATGTGAGTGGTGTTTACTGTGCCTGATACATTCTTACTGACCTGTATGGTAGTACAGGTTTTTTTCCCATGTTTTATTACATAAGATTTAATGCATCACAAAAGCCCAACTAAATTGCACACAAATTATCAAAATGATGTAGAAACCACACCAGAGAAATATCATTCCTGACAATGGCTTCTTAGGGCTGCAATTACATCACATTTTTCTATAGATGGGTGCTTTGCTTAATTTATAGCAGATGTCAGATGTTGTCTTCAATTAAATGAGATGCTTTTAACAAGTTTAATTTTCATAAACTATTGCCAAATTTGCTGTGCTGCAGTGAGTCCATGAGCACAGCATCAGCCTGCTATTTACCACGTAATGCACCTCATTATTTCTGTCATTTATAGAGTTACTTTTTGTTATTTTTTTGGCGAGGTGTAAAGCCCAATTTTTCATAAGGCATTGAGGTAGGAAATGGGCCATCTAGATTGGGATGTGCACAATTTTTCAAGAATTGTACAAAAAGGGCCTCTGAATCCAGATACTTTTGTAAACTAGATGTAAGAGCTCAGGGAAATACATGAGTAGCTTTCAGTACATCCAGCAAGAGCAGCCTTTTACAAAGGAGCATGTTCAAAAAAAGAGCAGCATCACTTGGGGTTTTGAACATGTAATGACCAGAGAACTAGATCAAGGGCATGTGATGAATATGATCTACCTAGATTTCAGCAAAGCCTTTGACACTGTTCCTCAAAGGAGGCTTATCAATAAACTCAACAGCTTGGGGAAGGGTCCCAAGGTGGTGAACTGGATCAGAAATTGGTTGACTTAAAGATGACAGAAGGTGATGGTAAACGGAACTCACTTAGATGAAAGGGAGGTGATTAGCGGTGTACCCCGAGGTTCGGTCCTGGGACCAGTACTGTTCAATGTATTTGTGAGTGATATTGCTGAAGTACTGAATGGAAAAGTCTAGGATTTTGCAAATGACATGAAAATTTACAACAGAGTGGACTCCCCTGAGGGAGTAGATAACATGAGGAAAGATCTACAAAAGCTGGAAGAATGGTCTAATGCTTTGCAGTTAAACATGGAAACATAGAGACATAATGGCAGAAAAAGACCATATGGCCTATTTAATCTGCCCTTCTATATCAACCTCTACAAGAATCACCTTTTTTCTACCTTTAGAGATCTTCTTTGTTTGTTTCATGCTTTTTTGAATTCAGATACCGTCCTCATCTCTACCACCTCCACTGGGAGACTATTCCACGCATCTAACACTCTTTCTGTAAAGAAATATTTCCACATATTATTCCTAAGTCTATCCCCTTTCACTCTCATCCTATGTCCTCTCATAACAAAGCTTGCTTTCAATCAAAAGAGGCTCTCCTCCTGTGCATTTATGCCACGGAGGTATTTAAACATCTCAATCATATCACTTCTATCCTGCCTTTCCTCTAAATTATACATATTAAGATCCTTAAGTCTGTCCTGGTATGCTTTATAATGAAGACCACTAACTATTTTAGTAGCCACCCTCTGTACCGACTCCAACCTGTTTATATCCTTTGAAGGTGCAGTCTCCAGAATCGCACACAATACTCCAAACGAGGTCACACCAAAGACTTATACAGAGGCACTATCAACTCCTTTCTTGTGCTGGCCATTCCTCTCCCTATGAACCAAGCATCCTTTGAGCTGTTGCCTTTTCTACCTGTTTAGCTACTTTAAGATCATCAGACACAATCATGTTTAAGTCCTACTCTTCTTTTGTGGACAGAAGTACTTCACCCCCTATACTATACTGCTCCCTTGGATTGCTGCAGCCCAAATGCATGACCTTGCATTTTTTAACATTAAATCCCAGCTGCCAAATTCTAGACCATTCTTCAAGCTTAGCTAGTTCCCTCCTCATGTTATCTACACCTTCCTGAGTGTCTATTCTATTGAAGATTTTGGTATCATCCACAAAGAGGCAAACCTTACCCGACAGCCCTTCCGCAATATCACTAACAAAGTTGTTAAAAAGAATCAGACCAAGGACAAATCCCTGGGGCATACCACTGGCAATCTCCTTCTCCTCTGAGTGAGTTCCATTTACCTGTACCCTTTCTTACCTCCCACTCAACCAATTTCTAACCCAGTCAGTAACTAGAGTCCATCCCTAGGATGCTCAGTTTGTTTATAATTCTGTGCGGAATGGTGTCAAAGGCTTTAGAGAAATCTAAATACAACGCATCTAGGGTTCTCCTTAGGTACAACTTCCTGATCACCCAGTCAAAGAAATCAATCATACTTGTCTGACATGACCTGCCTCTGGTGAATACATGCTGTCTCAGATCCAGTAATCTGTTGGACTCCAGAAACCTCATTATTTTCTCTTCAGCAGCAATTCCAATAATTTACTCACCACCGAGGTTAAACTAACCAGCCTATAGTTTTCAACCACATCTTTACTTCCGCTTTTGTGCCTCTCTCCAGTCCTCTGGCACTACTCCCGACTACAGTGAGACATTGAAAAGGTCAATCAGTGGAGCTGCTAGAACGTCCCCAAGTTCCCTCAGTATTCTCGGGTGTATTCCATCTGGTCCATTGCTTTGTCTACTTTAAGTTTAGCTAAGTTCTCACAAACACAGTCTTCTGAAAATTGTTCAAGATGCCCCTTGCTTCTGTTCCTGTTTGTGGGTGTTTTCTGAGGTCCTGACACTGCTTCTTTATCTGTGAACACAGAACAGAAATATTTGTTAAGCAACTCCGCTTTATCCTCATCAGCTTTAACATATTCCTCCCCTTCACCCTTGGGTTTGACAATGACACTTTTGCCTTTCGTCGTCTTTTCACTAACCTAACTGAAAAATGTCTTATCCCCCCATTTTATTGCATTGGCTATTTCCTCTTCTTTTTGAATCTTTGCTTTCCTGACTACTTTGCTAGCTTCTCTAAGGGGTATGTTTACTAAACTGCGGTAAAGTCACCGGTGGTAAGGGAAGTGCTAAGGTTCCTGAAGCCATATAAGGCTATGGATGGGTGGGTGTGGTCCGGCGTAAAGAGAGCTATGGGCCGTGTAATGCATGGAACAGGGAGCCCTGACCATTTAACGCACGGTAACGGCACATCTCACATTAAGGTGACAAGTATTATGGTGCCCAAGGGGGTTACGGTGCTTCAATCTAAGGCGCCTGAGTTTAAGGCGCCCCGAGGTGTTAAGGCACATGAAGTTAAGATGCCCTGAGGGTTTTAAGGCACTTGAAGTTAAAGTGTCCTGAGGGGTTAAGATTCTTGAAGTTAAGGAGCCCCAAGTGGTTAAGGTGCCTGAGGTTGAGGCACCCTGAGGGGTTAAGGTGCATGAAGCTAAGGCGCCCTGAAGGTTTTAAGGTGCCTGAGGTTAAAGCGCCCTGAGGGGTTAAGACACATGAGGTTAAGGTGTCCTAACGGGTTTAGGCGCCCAAACATAAGATGGACAAGGGTTTTAAGGTGCTTCAAGTTGAGAAGCGTGCATCTAAAGGCAGGAAAATGGTTGTAACCCTAACTCTGGATAGTGCATCACGGAAAGTGAATGTAAAGGCAATGGAAGGAAGGACAGGTGAGAGCTGATGGACCTGCCATATTGGTGGGCACCCTATGTGGCAGCCAGTTAGGTGGGAGGCAGCTGTACTGATGCACAGGGTGGTGCCAATGTAAAGTGCTGCAATGTCAGTGTGTGGCATAGGATAGGGAAGACGTGTCCCCCAGCCGAGCCAGAAGTAACAGGATGTTTGCAGCCACAGGAGCACAGAGTGGGAGTGGTGACGTGAAGATCAGGCACAGGAGAGCCTTGACTAACACAGGCATGAAAATGACCTGATTAGCACACATTCACAAAAAGCTGATCACCAAATGGAGAATGGACAGATACATCACATCAGCTCAGTACGATGCACTGACAGTGTGTACTGCAATCACATAACAGCTACAAACTGTGCTACTGCGCAGTTTCAGCGGTCACCCTAAGGGTGAGGACAGCCACTCAGCACTTGGGCCCCAGGACTTGCAGTGCTAGAGATGGTCTCTTGCTTTTATTGCAGATCCCTATCACAACTAGTGTGTGGCAGCTATTATTTGCAGTATGTTCAGCTAATCACTGTGCTGACCTAATCACATTTGGTCCTTTTGTAGTGACCCTTCTAGAACAGTGCATGTTAATACCCGTGTTAAACTACAGTGGTAGTATCTAGGCCTGTCATTCCCACAGGAAGTAGGGCTGGAGCAACACCTCTCCTGACCCACCTAGGTCTTGCAATCACCCACAGCAAGTGCGGTCAGACTGCAACTGCTGCCCATCACTGGGTTTTAAAGCCATGCACATATCAAGAGCAGATAGTCTGCTGGTCAGTACATATTGTATGTGCACCAAACAACCGTGTGCACCCAGCAGTTGGTTACACAACCAGGGCCAGACCTGCCTGCCCCCCACCCCAGGACAAGCAGTGCACCCACATCACTAGAAACAGACACTGTAAAGCACTATGTGGATACATAGCTGTGCCATGGCCACTGCTCAGTCCGGGTGAGAGTGCCCTCTCAGCAGGACATGCTGTGGCCACCCAGGCCATGCACGTGGCAGACAGGCACTATAGTGTCCTTACCTCTGATGCAGACCCATCCTGGCCAATCCACCCTGTTTCAGACCATACCCACAATACTTTGTTCCTCATCATGCACATTTGCAGATAACGCTGGAAACAGCTTAGGCACTGTGAGACTCAGTGAGGTGGATAAAGTCACAAAACAATGGATAGACATACACACACACTCTCATATTGCCATGCTGTGCAAAAATGGGGATGGTTAGCATTCCTGCCTGCCACCTTGGTCCCGATATCAGCTCAAGCATTGTTAATGTATGTTCCTTGTACAGGAGCTAGTAGCATGCTCTGTTGTTATCACCCACTCAGTGTTCTGGTGCTGTCAGCCTGACTCTCCATCCAACTGAAGATAGTGGAGCCTGTCTGTGTGGCTGATGGGTGTTTGTGCCCTTGCTGGCCGATTCATTGGGGGTTACACATATTGGTGTTGTACCTGCACTGTGGGCTAAAGTTTAGCCACAGGAACATGCAATGCATAATCCACAGCCCAGACCCAAACCTGTGACTCACCACATATACATATATATATATATATATATATATACACACAGACACACACGCACACACACACACAAAACTGTGTGCATGGAGCCACAGTTTTACCATATGGCTGCACCACTCCCTGGGGCTGACATACTTTGCATCAAACAGGCCTTGGCACATGTTGCATTGCACACTGTGCACAGGACCAGGGCATGGCTTTGGTCTGCTGCAGGCAGGTGCTGCTGCCCCCTCTGCCAACACCCCATACCAGGCTGACATGCCTGTGTGCTGTCCATGTTGGTGGTCTGCAGTCACAGTCCATCCAACATGCGGGTGACAGGTGCCTAGGGCTCAAGGTCCGGAGGGGGGGCAGAGGCATACATGGATGGCCATACATCCCCCCCACAACCACCTGCCTCTGCAGGGACCCCAACACCGCCTGCCAATGTTATGTTTCATCAAACTGTAGTAGGACTATGGGACATGCAATGCGGCTACAGTGTAAGTCATTGAGGACTACTGGGAGTGAATGATTTCTCAGTCAACACGTATTCAAACTCTGGAATTCATTTCTGGAGGATATTATAAAGGCTGTTAGTGTAGCTGGGTTTCAGAAATGTTTGGAAGGCTCCTGGGGAACGGTCCATAAACCATTATTAATGAGGGGTTCAGAATTTCCCCTGCTTGCCCAATACATGCAGTGTGGATCCTGTGTGTCTTGTGGAAACTGCTAGGTACCTGTGACCTAGATTGGCCACTGTTGGACACAGTATACTGGGCATGATGGACCTTGGTCTGACACAGTCTGGCATATCTGCAAGTTTTATGTTCTTATGTGCCAACTAGGCAACTGCCTGGTCCCCCTGTGCACCAGCAGCCCCCACTGCATGACCCATATGCCCCATTTGCACCATCAACATAGTGCCCTTTCATACTTCGGCACTATGCTGTTGCTGCTAATGGAGCACTACTATCACTTTCTTGGGCTCACCTGTCTGTGTAGCACATTGCAGATGTTCAAATAAGGCCCTCTTCTCTCAAAATGCACCCTTACCGACAGGTTTTGATATGTGTTAAGGTTCCTGATGCTAGGGTGCCAGCGTTAAGGGAGCACACCTTGTTCCCTCCCACTCCCCACCCATTGACTCCTATTCTCCATCTACCTTCCGCCCATGGGGCGCTTTACGCCACCGGTACTGTTAATGCATGCTAAGGTGTCATTTAGGATGTGCTAAGGGCGCAAGTGAGCCGATAGCGCACGTTAATGGAACACTTGCTCCTTTACCACCATTTAGTAAACATACCCGTAAGTTTTTCCAAATATAGATGTCTGTCTTCCTCTCTCTGTGATATCTTGTATTTCATGAAGACCTCCCTCTTTTTCTTCACCTCTTCAGCTATTTCTTTTGAAAACCGTAACGGTCTCCTTTTCCTTTTACCTTTATTTACCATTTTAACAAAAAGATTGGTTGCCCTTCAAAATATCCCCTTTCAGCTTTGCCTACTGTTTTTCTATATTCCCAAGCTGTTCCCATCATGCTAATGACTTCCTGAGGTATTGGTCCATCTTGGCAAAGTTAGTTTTCCTAAAGTCTAAGACCCTCGCTTTTGTATGGATTCTAACAGTCCTAGTCCTAATACTGAACCACAGCATCTGGTGATCACTGGATGCAAAATGATTTCCCACTATAACATCAGAAACACTTTCACCATTGGTAAGCACCAAGTCTAGTATGGCCCCTTCACGTGTGGGTTCTGTTACCAGTTGCCTGAATAGTTCTCCCTGTAGAGAATCCAGGATCTCCTTACTTCTAGCAGTGATGTGCCAATCAGCATCTGGGATCTTGAAATCCCCTATCAGTAGCACTTCCCTTTTCCTGGTAATACTGCATACCTCATATGTCTTCAAGTAACTCTCCGTCCAACTCTCTGTGAGGGAGGTCTGTATATCATGCCAATGCAAATAGATTTCTCTTTCCCTCTTTCTAGTTTAACCCACAGTGCCTCCTCTCTCCCTTTAAAACCCTGTATTTCTATAGCTTTAATATCATTTTTTACATATAGTGCCACTCCTCCTCCCCTTCTTCCTACCCTGTCCTTTCTGAATAAAGTATAGCTTGGTATAGTTACATCCCAGGCATGATTCTCCATGAACCATGTCCCTTTTAACTGCCACTAAATCCAAGTAAGCCTCTCCCATTAAATCCTCAACATCTGGGATATTATTTCCCATGCTACGAGCATTTATACACACAGCTTGACATATGTTGCCCCTTTTATCCATTTCCATAAAGGTATTTAATGTTTCACTTACCTGGGGGCTTTCTTCACCCATCCCTAACAAATCTAGTTTAAAGCCCTCTTCAGTAGGTTAGCCAGTCTACTACTGAAGACACAATTTCCCTTCTTGGACAGATGAAAGCCGTCTCTGCTTTGCAACCCTTTGAACAGCATCTCATGCTCCAGGAAATCAAAGCACTCTCAATGACACCATCTATGCAGCCATGCATTTATCTCCAGGATGCAAACTTCTCTGCCTTGGCCTTTACCCTCAGAGAGGATTGAAAAGAACACCACCTGTGCCCCTATCTGCTTTACCCTCTGTCCCAGAGCCATGAAGTCACTTTTGATATGCTCAGAGGGATACCTGGCAGTATCATTTGTGCAGACATGGATGAGCAACATAGGGTAATAGTCAGTGGGCTTGATGAGTCTTGGCAAACTCTCCATAACATCTCAGATTTTGGCACCCGACAGATAGCATACTTCTCTGGACATCAAGTCTGGTCGGCAGACGGACGCCTCAGTACCCCTCAGAAGAGAATCACCTACCACCACTACCCTTGCTTCCTTGTGGTCACTGATTCTGCAACATTGGGGTGCTTGAGCTCTGGTTCTTCTCTTTCATCTCCTCCACTTCCAGGACTGCATAATGGTTCTTCAATTCAAGGGCTGGAGGAGTTGGATTGGTGATTCTGCAAGCCCTGGTGACTCATGTCCAACCTTATCATTCTGTAGGCTCCCATCATCTCCTCTGCTGGAGGGCTTGGATGTTTCAAGAAGTATTTCATCAATGTACTTCTTACTGTCTTGAATGTTCCTCAGCCTTGCCACCTCTTCTCTGAGCTCCTCAACTTGTTTCCTGAGAGCTTCAGCATGCAGGCATCCTGCACATGGAACTGGTCCTTCAATTGGAATTGGGATCTCTGTCAGGACAGAGGCAGAAGCTGTAATGGGGGCAACAGCTTTGGCAATACAATTTTTCTCACCTGTTGTTCAGTTGGTGGAGCTTAGGTATCTGTTGAAGCAATAGAGAGAGAGACCTACCAAAGTACCAGCCAGTTTCCCAGCTGTCCTTTTAGAGAAAAAGCAGTTAACCTCTTTTAAGTGTGATCTAAATGTGCTGTTCCAAGTCCCTGTGTGTAGCTAATTGGAGGGCGGGGAGGCGGTGCCCTATAAAGCAAGACTGCTCACATGAGTTGGGTGGGAGTTGGGAGGGGTTGGGAGGGAACTAACACCTGATGAGGTGTCCGTAGCTTCAAAGAGCTGAGAAAGATAGTAAAATCAGTTTTAAATCTACACAACTAAAGAAAATATTTTCCCTTTTGAACTAAAGCACCAAAAAGAATGCAACTTTGTTTTAAAAATATACTAAAACTCTTTTAAGAGCTCTCAGTCAGAGAGCTAATAATTAAAAGCCACACACTCTTACATTTGCTTGAAATGCAGAGCCCCTGTTAGGAATGTGAAGAAGTGCAGTGTCATGCACTTGGGAAGCAGAAATCCAAGGGAACTGTATGCGAAAGGGGGCGAGAGGTTGGTGTGCACAGACCAGGAGGGCCTCAGAGTGATTGTTTCTGAGGATCTCAAGGTGGTGAAACAGTGTGACAAGGCGGTGGCAAAAGCCAGAAGGATGCTAGATTGCATACAAGAGGAATTACCAGCAGAAAGGAAGAAGAACTAATGCCACTGTACAAGTCACTGGAGAGGCCTCACTTGGAATATTGTGTTCAGTTTTGGAGACCATATCTCTCAAAGGATATAAAAAGACTGGAAACGGTTCAGAGGAAGGTGACCAAAATGATTTGGAGCCTGCATTAGAAGACTTAAGAGAATTGAAGATCTAAATATATACACTCTTGAGGAGAGGAGGGACAGGAGAGATGTGATTTAGACCTTTAAATACTTACAGTATTAATGAACAAACAAACCTCTTCCAAAGACAGGGAAGCTGTAAAACTAGAGGGCATAACATGAAGCTGCAAGAGGGTAAACTGAAAGGCAATGTCAGGAAATACTTTTTCACTGAAAGGGTGGTGGATGCTTGGAATGCCCTCCCGATGGAAGTGGTGGGGCAAATACAGTAACAGAATTCAAAATGACATGGGACAGACACAGTGGATCCCTTTATAGCAAGAGGATAAAATCAAAATAAACATAACTATCTCTTATATCTCAACTAATAGGGATGACCTACATGGAGCAGTGGGTACACCCCTAAATAAAGGCTTCTGGAGGGGTGACTTTCACAGAGCAGCAGATGCACCTACTCTTGCCGCCTTGCTGGGCAGACTAGATGGACCATACTGATCTTAATCTGCCATTATATACTATGTTACTATGTTAATTGTGGTGTTTACATATGTAGATACAGATTTTACAAGCTGTGAAGGTGATTTTATAAACTCCTGTGCAGTCAATGCACATTAACACATGTGTAATTGTGGCCTATTTTATAAAGTGAAGTGCACATACTTTACTTTGGGGTCTATTCGCCCCCCTTCTGTTCCCTGCAGAAGCCTCCTTATACAAACAAGTAGTTTGTACGGGGAGGATTAGACGGGGGTGGGAGGAGGTGTTCCAGAGGCAGAACGAGGGCGGACATGGGCGGTCTGTGTCCCTGGACATATAGGACTGATTCTGAGGTTGGCCCTATACTGTACGTCCAGGGTCGGCAGACTGGACGGGGGTCTTTTCCACCTCAGAGGTGGAATAAGTTCCCTGGACGTCAGGGGATGGCAGGCCTGGGCAGTGCCATAAAGATGAGGGGTATAGGGGGTTCCCCACAGCCCGACCCTGGCCATGGAAGGCCAGATCGGGAGTCAGGCTGCAGAAAACAAAGATTGTAGTCGGCGGCCAGGGACTGCAGCTCCTAAATGGAGCCATAGTGCCATGGCAACAGGACACCATGGCAAAGTGGCTCTATTCAGGAGCCTGAGAGAGTTAGCCATGCATGGATCTATACATGCAGGCCATTGGAATTGGTTCCCAGCCTGCACATACAGGCCCAGACCCCATTCTGATGCCGCAGGGCACGTCTAGCCCCCGCGGGATGAGAATCGGGTCTGCCTCTGTGTATCCCGTTCCGATCGGACACACAGGGACCTGGACGCACTCTTTGGAATGTGCCTCCACATAAAATAGGGATGTACTGACATGCCATAACCGAGTCACAGCTGTTTCAGGCCTAACTGCCCACACCTAGATTTATAGACAGCACAAGCAAGTTATACTGTAGGACCCTAAAAACGTATGCATGTAAATTGAGGCCCCCTCCTAGGCGCTGCCCAAGCTCCACCCCTGTGCATACCCCGAAGTAAAGTATGCATGATGAGACTAAAGAGCATGCTTATAGAATAGTGTCTACCCAAAACACATGCATAAATACTCATTCATGCGCATAAGTCCTTTAAAATAGGGACTTAGGTGAATAAATAGTTCATACATTTCCAAGCGCCCCTTATAAAATTGGCTCCTAAATATGTAAGGAGAAAGTTTAATCATACCTGATAAGTTCCTTTCTTTGAATCCTATCAGACGAGTCCAGATGACTGGGCTATGCTCCCATGCCAGCAGATGCAGGCAGGCTTGAGCAACTTTCAGTGATGTCATCAGAAGATATAATCACTGGTGCAGCACTAAGAGAAGCTGGTAAGAGTTTTCCCAAGCAGTAAGCAAAAAAATGCAAACTCAGAGATAAACTCCAAAACAATTAGAAAAAAAACAATAGTCACCTATTGGAAATAATTGGAACAACTGGAGCTTAGATGTGACTATTTGATCCTTTTCAAATCCAGTCTGAAAACTCACCTCTTTGCTGCTACTTTTGGATCTTGACTCACTTGATCTCCTTTATGCTTCCTTACCATTCCCCCTAGATGTATCCCATGTCTACAGCTACTGTGTTGTCTGGCTTGACTAGATTGTAAGCTCTGATGAACAGGGACCATCTTTTATATATGTCTGTGCAGCGCTGCATACGTCTTGTAGCACTATGCAAATGTTCAATAGTAGTAGTAGTAGTAGACTATTTTACAGCTGGTCAGGCTCTGCAGAAGAAAAGAATGCAAAGGCAGTAGGACTCCCCAACCCACTACAAAGTCTTCCAGTACTGGACTGGTCTAACAGGATTCAAGGAAAGTAAATGATCAAGTGTGATTAAAATGTTTCTTACCTTGTAATCCTGATAGACCAGTCCAGACAATTGGGAAGCACCCCAGCAGTCAGGAAACAGGGTGGAAGGAAGACAACGTTCTGGCAAGAAGAGTCTTGACAAAGGAACCCTCAGCATTTGCTCTCACATGCAGCATATAGTGCTTTACAAAGTACTCAAGAAGAGGTATGTAGCCATCTTACAGATGTCCTCTGGGGACACTAAGGCAAATTCAGCCCAGGAGAAGTCTGTGATCACGTGAGTTTTGATTCCCTCTGGGGCTCACTTTCTGGTCAGAAGTTATGCTGTACCAATGGCCATTTTGATTTAGCTGGAAATAAAGGACTTGGCCACAGTCTGTCCTTTCCTCAGCCCACTAAAAAGCACAAAAAGATGATCTTACCTCCAAAAAGCATTAGTTACCTCCAGATATCTGAGTAAGACTCTCCCTACATCAAGGAGATGCAGAGAGGGATCCGATCATAAATTGTCCTCCAAAAAGGAGGGAAGAACAGCTCTCTAATTGAGGTGAAAAAGGAAAATCACCTTCAGAAGGAAGGATGGAACCATTTGCAAGGTGACTGAAGTTTTAAAAATCAGCAAAAAGGCTCCTGACAGGATAAAGCCTGAAGCTCCGAGACCTGTTTGGTGGAGGCAATCACCACCAGAAAAAACACCTTAAGAGTCAAATCTTTGAGAGTGGCCTTGTGAATGAGTTTGAAAGGCAGACTTTTCAACACCTTCAACAACCATGAGACTCCATTAAGGGACAATTGGGCACACAGGAGGTTAAATCTGCTTAGATCCCCTAAGTAAACGAGTGACATCAGGGTGGGCCAACAAAGATATACCTTGAACTTGTCCTGGATAGCATGCCAAGGCTGCAACTTGAATCTTTAGCAAGTTCAGGGCCAAGCCCTGATCCAAGCCTGCTTTCAAGAAAGCTAGCATGGCCCTGATGTCTGCTTTCCCAGCCGAGTCTGAGAAGAACACCACCTCTCAAAGCACCTCCATATACTCTCATAGTCTAAGGAGGTGGATACCCTATGGGCCTTGAGCAGAATGTGCCGGAGTAGCTGCAATTAGCTGTTTTTACCTCTCAAGGGCCAAGCCATAAGAAAGAAGTAAGCAGTGTTCTCTATTACCCGGGACCCCTGATAAAGAAGGCACATTTTCCTGGGAGACCCCACCTGCAGATCCATCAGGTCCATGTACCACAGCTTGCACAACCAGTATGGGGCAACCATAGTCACCAGGCCTGGATGTGCCTGAATCCTGCGGAGGGGGTCTGCTCACTAGAGGCCATGGAGGGAAGACAGAGAGCACCCCTTCTGGTGCTATACTTTAAGCAGGGCATCCAAGTCTGTTGCTTGCCGGTTCCTGCTGCAACTGAAGAAATTGCTTATCTTTGCATTGTTGTGTATGATCATCAGATCAAACACTGGGAGATCCCCATCTCTGCACTATGAGATTGAATGTATGGGGACCCATCTCCCATTCCCTGGGCTGCACTGTGTTCTGACTGAGAAATTCAGCCTGTACTTTGTTGACACCAGCTATGTGAGCTGCTGACAGAGAAACTAGGTGCTGCTCCTCCTAACTGCACAGACCAGCCATTTTGAATACCATTCCAGCACTCTGGCTTCCTTCTTGCTTATTGATATAGGGTAGGGCACTACTGTGGCAGCATAAGAGAAGACCTGAACTAGTTTGCCCTCCAACAAGGACAGAAACTCCTCCAGAACTAGACAGATCTCATTGGCATCTGGCCAGTTGATAGGCCAAGAGTCTTCCTGAGGGCACCAAACCCTTTGCCTTATCTGACATTGGCAGTGAGCCTTCAGCCCTTCAGGCTAACATGGCTCATCAATAACAATCAATCAGGAGCTTCCAGAGGCATGCCACCACCATGCCAATTGATTGTTGAGGTCTTAGTGAAAGGGGAAGGACTTACTTGAAGAGCTGTGAGCCCAGAGACCATATAGATAGAAGGTGCTTCTGAAGTGGATCCATGTGTGCCTTGGTCCATGTGAGTAACTCCAGAGTTGATGTCATGGACCCCAGAAGCTACAGATAATCCCATGCCTATGGAGCCAACTACCAAAAAATCTCAGGCAGTTGTATTTGTAGCTTGAGTATCCTGTCTGTCGTGAGGAACACCCAACTTTGAAGGGTGTTGAAATGCATTCTCAAATACTCCAGCTGCTGAGAGAGATTGAGTTTGTTCTTGGGGTAATCGTTACTACCCCAAATCACTCCATCTACTGAATCACCAGGGAAGTGTCCTTCCAGGACTTCTCCAGCAAATTGGACCAGATATCCTGGAATCCCTGTGATGGAAGGCCACCACTATCAACATCACTTTTGAGAAAGTGTGGGGAGCCATGGATAAACAAAAGGACAGAGCCCTGTACTGGAAATGTTGGCCCAGTATGAAAAAAGCAGAAGAACTGATGATGATGATCTCTGACGGAAATATGAAAGAAGGCCTTTGCCAGATCCAGGGAGGAGAGGAAGTTTCCCTAATGCACTGACATGATAATGGAGTAGATGGTTTCCGTCCAAAAATGAGGAACTTGGAGTTTCACATTAACTGCCTTCAGGTCAAGAATAGACTGAAATTATCCTCCTTTCTTGCACACACAAGTTGATGGAATATCAGCACCAATCTTGCTCTGTGGAAGGCACAGATATTATAGCCATCAACTGCAGGAGTCATTGTAACATGTCTGTGACTGCCACTCATTTGAGCGGGCCACAGGGAGACTCTACAAAGGTGTCTTGGAGAGATCCTGCAAACTCTAATGCACACTCCTGAACCAGAACCTCTAGCATCCACTGGTACAAAGTGACCTGGATCCATTCTGAAAGTACCAGAGCTATCCTCCCACTGGCCGCCCTCAGAAGGGACCAGCTGGATCTCATTTTGAGGATTTGCCAACTCCAGAAATAGCAGAGGAGGAATCCTGAAGCTGCTGCCTCCTTCCCCCAAAAGGCCTGCCTCTTTCTAGGTCATAGAATGGGATGAAGTGGAACTCTTGGATCCTCAGAACACTTCCAGGCTTCCTGTCAAGCTGGCCTATTGACAAAGAGACCAGGATTCAATTCCCACTGGTACTCCTTGAGTAAGTCATTTTACCCTCTATTGCCTCAGAAGAAAGGCCTGGCAATCTATTTCCAGTCACACCTTGCCAAGAAAATCCAGGGGCTGCTGGGCCATTAGAAGTCAGCATTGACTCAACAGAACATATTGCATTGCATTTTACTAAAAGAATAGAAAAACAAAAAAGGAATATCATAATGTCTCTATATCGCTCCATGGTGCAACTGCGCATTGGGTACTGAGTGCAATTGTGGTTGCTGCATCTCAAAGAAAATATAGCAGAATTAGAAAAGGCAACAAGGAGGACAGCCAAAATGATAAAGGGGATGGAACAACTCCCCAATGAGGAAAGACTAAAGAGCTCAGGAATCTCCAACCTGGAGAAAATATGGCTGAGGGGAGATATGATAAATGTCTCTAAAATCCTGAGTGGAGTGGAATGGGTAAACTTGAATAGATTTTTTACTCTTTCAAAAAGGGAAAGGGAATTGGATTTATCTTTTATTTTTTTCAGAAATTCAGGGTGAGTTACATTCAGGTACAGTAGGTATTTATTTATTTAACATTTCTTATATGCCACCTTTTATGATATCAAAGTGGTTTACATTGAACTGGGCATTATAACTTGGAGATAACTATTTTACAGGGAACATGGGCAATCGAGGGTTAAGTGGCCTGCCTAAGATCACAAGGAGCACCTGTGGGACTAGAAGCCCCAGTCCTTCTGGCCCATGGTTGTTGTCCTCTAGTGTGATTTGAACCCCTGACCTTTCAGCCTGTGGTAACTTGCCCCAACCACTAGACCACTCCTCCCTCTCTGTGCAAAGAACAAAGATTAGATGACATGTCAAGAAATTACTATGTTGGACATTTATGTACAAATCTCTTTATTAAACAAAGAACACACAATCACCAAATAATATTCTTCTCCACAATCCAATGCATGAACCTGTTGATTTTGTGTGTTTTACATTTTTTGTTGATACCTGGTAGGACAGAGTGTGGTGACATTGGGGGTATGTGAAAGAATATGGGGGGGGGGGGTGAGTGAGTGTTGTACATAGGACATTTAAAACAAAAAGGAAAAAAACTGCACTCAACACATAATTAAGCTTTCAAATTTATTACTAGAGAATGTGGTAAAAATGGTATTTGTTTATTTAGACAGCTTTAGTATACTACCTTATCCTTCAATCAAAGTGGTCACAACACAATTGGGGGATGCATCTAACACCAGGTGATATGAGAGATGTATGCTGATATTTGCAGGGAATATGGGCAATGGAGGGTTAAGTGGCTTGTTCAAGACTGCAAGGAGCACCTGTGGGACTAGAGGCCCCAGTCCTTCTGGCCAAAGGTTGCTGTCCTCTAGTGGGATTTGAACCCCTGGCCTTCCAGTCTGAGGTAACTTGCCCCAACCACTAGGCAACTCCTCCCTCCTCCCTCCTCCATAGGTGCATTTGGAAATGCTTTGGACAAGTTTCTGGAGGAATCTGTAAAGGACTGCTTATTGCTGGGGGTGAGCAGCATGGAATCTCCCTAATTTTTGGGGGTCCTGCTAGGTACTTTGACCTGTTGGAAACAGGTTACTGGGCTTTATGGACCTTTGATTTGACCCAGTATGGCAATTTCTTATATTCTTATGTTCAATTAGGAAGCAAAGCTAAAAGTGTCTATTTTTTAAATTTTAAAGTAGTTTTAAACACCACGGTAATAAGCACAATTAGTTCTCTATTCACTCCTGCAAACCCCAGGTCCAAACATGCAGTTATGCCTGCCTCAGATCAAGCATAAATGCTAACATCTAGTTTTTTTCTAATTATGTGTATTCCTTTTGAAAAAATGGAAATATATGCATACTTTTTGTTCCTGCCCAATCCATGCCTACATGTCCTCTATAAAAGCAGCATGTGCTGCGTGCCTACACTTGCAAACTGAAGCTTTCAAAATGTGCTTTTTTTATGTGTGGGGACATTTCCATGTGTATATGCTGCTAATTACACATGAAAATACTGTGCAAGCCTTCTAAAATGACCTACTAAATGTCACATGATTGCTAACATCTTGCAGAGATTAGAGAGTATTAAAGTGCTTGCTCTGGCAGACACTTTATTACTTACTATAAAATAGTTCCTTTCTTTCCAGTCCACATCAATCCTGGTCCAAGGCCCTTCCGTTATGGTCTTTATTGTCTGAGGAAATTAGAAAGAAACTAAAGGGTGTTAAGTGCTGTGCATCGCTCAAGTGGTAATTGCTGCTATGGAGAAGATACTCTTCTCAGAGAAGTTCAAATGGAAAGTGAGGATTGACTTCTTTTCCAAGATGGAAATCGGGACAAGGGTCCACTTTTCCTAAGAGAGAGAAGTCTGGTGTATTGGTGGATAATATCTAATCATGGTTTAAAAGTAGGAAAATCAGTCACAGGAGCTGTGGATTGCAAGTTTGCAAGGAATACCTATTTATGTATTTATTTAGCTGTTTTTTATACCACTTTTCACCCGGCCGAAGCAGTGTACATTAAACAAAGGTTACATTTAGGTTACATTGAACATTAAGTTATGCATAAAGGATACATGTAGGTACATTGAACAATAACATATGTACATGGGTGGAGGATGAGAACAGTGTAACCGAACAATATGATTATATACACAGCAATGCAAGAGGGCAGCTATTTCTCCCTTTTACCCTCCCCTGTACCCTCTCCCCTCCCTGTAATGAATATCGAGACGCTTCTATTGTGACAACATTACAACTTGTTTATTGATAATTCTTGGCCGCAGCATCCCTACTTTACACACGTATCTAATCTTGATTATCCATATACAACTCGCATATAATTTGCACAATCATCTCAATTTAATAATTCTACTTAACAATTCCATTTAAATCAGTTCAACTTTATACATCTCTATACACTCTTTTAACAGGTTCATGTGGGGACCCACAACCTTAGGGCATGGAGTTGTCTGAAGCCCCACCCCCTTTCCTTCTCATTAATGTACCTCCCTTAACATATTACTCAGGTAAGGCATTCCGTAAGAAACACGCTTTACCCTTGCAACAGGGTCCATATCCCGGCTCCAATCCTACCCCATCGGCAGCATAGGTACCAACTGGTCCCACAGCATACCACACAATCTCATCCAGACAATCGATACCTCCGTCACATTCTTTCCTAGATTAAGTCCCAAAGATCAGTTCCTGGTCCTCCTCTGTGCCCAGTGTATAAATGAGTGGCCACAGACCCATACCTCTCGCATATCTCAGATGGAGTCCTCACCTACAACAAAAGCAACCAAGACACGTGAGTTATGACCATGGTGCCCCTAAAACTGCCACCATGCTCCACAGAGGGGGGCCCTCATGGCTTCCCCCTGGATGCACGTACAGTGGAGGAGTGGCCTAGTGGTTGGGGCAAGGTACTTCAGGCCGGAAGGTCAGGGGTTCAAATCCCACTAGAGGACAGCAACCTTGGGCCGGAAGGACTGGGGTTTCTAGTCTCACAGGTGCTCCTTGTGGTCTTGGGCAAGCCACTTAACCCCCCATAGCCCATGTTCCCTGTAAAATAGTTATCTCCAAGTTATAATGCCCTGTTTAATGTAATTTCAGTTTGTTCAATGTAAACCGCACTGATGCAGAATAGCGCGGTATATAAGAGAATGTAAATAAATAAAATAAATAAATAAAATAGCGGTCCAACCACCACCTGCCAAATTGCCATGATTTGCTCCCTTATCATTCCTAGCTCTGCTGTGGATGTGGCTGCACCTCTCTGGAATGAATGAGTGCTGTACTCCTCCTCCCACAGCCCTAATTGACCTATACAAAATTTTAGCACTCTGGCAAACTGAAACCATGAGAGCGGTTACCCATCTTCATAGACTAGGAACCACTCTCCCCCTTGTGGCCGGATCCTGATGCACTCAAATACGTTTCCTACTGGACAGGTATCATCCCCTTTCAAAGGAACCAAGGACACCCTGATACCCCTACCAGTCGGGTTGGTTTTAGATACCTGTATGAGGATTTCCAGTCTTCCATCCCGAAATGTCACATCCTGCCCCTGGAGCCCCTTTTTACCTTGCACATTCTTCGATGGCACCACTAATTCACCCACTCTCATAGCACCAAAGAATGCCATTGCAAAGGTGCATCAGAAGAGCCATGCTTCAAATGGGTCAAGGCAGACAATATCCGTGGCACTCAGCATCACCTTCAGCAATTCATGAGTAATCGGGCATTGCCAGTCTGGTGTGCACCTATGCCCAGCTGACCATCCCCTCACCACCCTAGCGACGATGGTCGGCTGATGGGCCCTGCTACCCCATCGCTCTGGCAAAAAAGGTGATGGCTGCCAGGCACATTTGGACCGCTAATTTACTCAAACCTTCTTCTCGGCATCATAATAGCCATCAGTATCAGCTTGAAACCGATCACCGTTCCCGATCCCCTTCTGTTGACAGAATTCGCGAAACTGGTTCCACCCCTTCAGGTAACGGTGTTTGGCCTGCATCGCCAGTGAGTCCATCAGTAGGTGCCATACTTCGGCGGACCAAAGGCCAAGACCTCCCCTGGTATAGGAGTCCTGTCCATGTCGACGCTGGGAGCACTGCTCCAGAAAGCCATTATCTTTGAATGAGAGAGAGCATCGGCCAATATATTATGATATCCCGGTACATGCTCGGCCCTACAGGTGATGTTATGCATCAGGCATATCAATACTATCTGTCTCAGTAAGACCACCATTCCCACCATCCTAGCATACATTCCGTTCACTGCCTGAACTAGCACCATGTTGTCTGAGCGAAAGGTGATTGCTTTGTTCGCTAATTGTGGGGCCCATATGAATAAGGCCGCCATCATTGGGAACAATTCCAGGAAGGTGATATTTTTTGTGTTGCCGCGTGCATGCCATTCGCTCGGCCATGTTTCGGAGCACCATGATCTACGAAAGTATATACCGAATCCTGTTTCATCAAAGGCATCTGTATAAAGTTTGAGGTCTAAGTTGAAGATGGATGAGTCTTGCCAGAAGACCATGCCATTAAAGGATTGTAGGTATATTTCCCATATGCCCAGGTCTTCCTTTATGTCCCTTGTCACCCTGATATGGTGGTGTCGCTTGTTTACTCCTTTAGTTGCCAGGGCCATTCTCTGGCAGAAAGTCCTTCCCATGGGCATGACTCTAGTTGCGAAACTGAGCAGGCCCATCAAGGATTGGAACCGTTCCAGGGTTGCCTTGTGCGCATTCCTTATTCGTTTAATAGATACTCTCAATTTTTTCCTGGGACAGGCGCGAGACTTGTTCACGAGCATCCAGGTCAGTACTCAAAAAGATTATCACAGTCTCTGGACCTGTGGTCTTGTCTGCCGCCAGAGGAATCCCAAACTGCTGTACAATCTGCTGAAAGGATGTCATTATCCGCTGACACTGCTCATATGCAGAGCCTATGAACAGAAAGTTGTCCAGATAGTGCACCACCTTCCCCAGCCCCTTGATCTATTCAGTCACTCAGTGGACGAAGGAGCTAAACATCTCAAAATAGGCACAAGAAATGGAGCATCCCATGGGCATGCACCTGTCATAGTAGAAACTGCCTTCAAAGCAGAAACCGAGCAATTTAACACTAGAAGCCCCAAAGTGCGTCAATTGATGCAAATGCATCTTTGAAGTTGTATACCAGCGCCACTGCTAGAACCATGTCAGCCATGTTCCATGACTTTGTTAGCAAGGTCAAGATATTCAAATATGTGCATTGAAAATTAATGACAGATGCACCACCTAGCGGGAAAATGAATTTATACCTAGAAGCCCCAAAGTACGTCAAGTTGACACACTCAATTGTCTTGGATGCATCAACTGATGTACTTTGGGGCTTCTAGGTATAAATTCATCTTCCCACTAGGTGGCGCATCTCAATCACTGCTTACAGTTTTACTCCGACATTACAAACAATAAATACACGATGACATCATGTAATGACATCACATACTGCACGTATTTAACAAATAAGTAACTTCACATTAATTCACATCTGCATTTCATGCTAAATGCAGTCGTCATGATAATGCGTCAATTGACACACTTTGGGGTTTCTAGGTAAAATTCCTTTTGGGGCTTCTAGTGTTAAAGGAATCTGGGTGCACTGGCAGCAAGTGAAAGGCCGATTCTATGTCCGTTTCTGCCAGATATGCCTGCATGCCCATTCTCCATGTCAGTGTTATGGCCTGGTCCACCAATGCGTATTGCACCGAGCACAGGTGTGGATCAATATGATCATTGACTGAGTCACCATCAAGGTAGGACAAGTTATGAATCAGTTGGAATTTACTCAGGTCCTTTTTCGGCACTATGCCCAATGGGGATACAATTAGGTCTACAAATGGTGGCTCGGCGAAAGGACTGGCTATCATTCCCAATTCAATCTCCTTGGCGAGCTTGTCCCGCACCACTGTGATGTGTTGAAGAACTGATGAGGAATCACGCATTGGAGGCAAAACCTCATCCCATCTACTGGGATGAGAAAACCTTGCAAAAACCCTTCTGCAATGCTGAGAGCCTTCTCCTGGTTAGGTAAGCTCGCAGCCATGGGCGCATATTCTTAAGGATGATGGGCGATGATGCCACCGCCATCATTCCCATGGAAGGTGGGAGGAGCCCTATGTAACTTTGTGTCTTTATTGAATCAGCATTGTGTAACTGGGTGTCCTGCCCCACATCCAGAACAAACATGCTGGAACTTACAGGGGTTCCAAGTGCATTGTCTGTTGTTATATTGTTGACAGGATTGCCTCCCAGCTGCCAATCCTGTGGGCCTCGGAAGATATATCTGCTCAGATGGCCACCCATTAAAGAGGAAAAAAGACTGGTATCCGCTGTCATGAAGTAGTGGCCTATTCTGCGCTACCTCGTCTAACCATAGGTCGATGATCTGGTACCACTAAGTTAGGGTGCGGTCTACTGCCAAACGCCTTCGGAAGCTAAGGTCATAATTCAGCCACGCCCATCCTCCAAAGCACCTGTGCAGGCGCATGATTGACTCAAGATGTCTAATCAGGAAAGGGCCGAGTTCAGGCTCCTTCTCCATCACTACACTCATGTATATATGGAAAGCTGAGACCCAATTGTATATCAGCTTAGGGGCATGTTTACTAAACTGCGGTAATGTCATTCGCATTAGGTTCAACGGTAAAGGTACAGATGCCCATATAAAGGTGTGGGCGCGGAATCATTATGGCAAGCCATGTCAGATAGCACACGTTATAAGGCACATTATAAGGCACATTATAAGGCATAGTACAAGGCACATGCCTTAATGTGCCTTATACTGTGCCTAATAAGGTGCCTTGTAACATGCCTTGTACTGTGCCTAATAAGGTGCCTTATAAGGATTGTTGGCAACTGTGGTGAGGGTACTATGGGCTGGCAGCACAGATCTGCAAAGATATGACTGTCACAGGCAAGCAAAATATCTGCCTTGGACAGGAGGGAACAACAAGGAATTGAACCCATGACTTCTGCCTAGAACATCAGTGTACTAACCAGTAGGCTATACCTCTATGGCTTGTTGCATAGCAATGGCTGGGTACAGAAGGACTGCATGTCACTGCACAAACCGTTTGCTCTGTGTGCCAGGATAGGGTAACCCTACCAGCAGCCATGATGCATTGCACATGCAGAACAGCGGCCTACAGCTGACCACCAAATGGGGTCTGCACCTCTCCGGTACTGCAGCGTGGTAAGACGGACTGACAGTGCATGATACTGGCACAAAGTAGCTACAGACCATGCCATTGTGCAGGTTCCATGTTCACCCTGAGGAATAGGATGGGCGCCCAGCACTAGGTCCACAGTACATATGGTGCTAGAGATAGGCCCTGCTGCACATTCTCAGCACTTACAGTGTGTGACAGGTGTCCCCAGCAGTGCAACTGAAGGTGCATCTGTTCCAGCTCTGTTCTGCAATCACATGTGGCCCTGTGGGACCAGACACCACCCAGATTAGTGTGTACCCAGCGTTAAGGTCTGGCTGCCATGGGTACCTGTTATCAGGGTAGTGGGGTGTCTAGACTCGCATGAGAGCTATGTAGCACTGCCACTATGGGTCTAAGTGGTATGCACTATATCCCCCAAAGGGACCTCAATCACCCCTTTTGTAGATGAGGGTGTGGTGGGACAGGTGCTTACACCCTGCAGAACGACTGTAGTACCAGCAACCACAGCCCTGCAGGGCCAGTGCCATAACAGCACCATTGCAGAACAGCAGTGATGCTTGGTGACAACTGCCCCACACCACGGTCTGCCATTCATCAACAGACAGCACAGTCAGACTGCACCTGCAGCATCCTACAAGGTGTTCCCACCATGCACAGGTGAACTGCAGACAGCACACTAGTCAGGTCCATAGTGCATGCTCACAGGGGAACCCTGTACAACCAGAGGTGAGATACACAGCACAGACACCAAGCAGATAGCTCCATGAGTGAGCCCCAGAATTGGGACCACACAGGTATCACTGGAAACAAATAACGTGTGGCACTATGAGGGAGCATAGACATGCCATGATCACTGCTCGGTCAGAGTGAGAGTGACCCCCCCCCCCCCAGCGTGACATGCTGTGGCCACCCTGTCCATGTAGGTGGTGGTCGAGCACTACAATGTCCCAGCCATTGTCTTCCACCCTGTGAAGATGCATCCTGGCCATTCTGCCCTGTCTGGGCCATACCCACAATACCTTGCTCCTCATTATGCACATTTGCAGGCTAACGCTGGAAGCAGTGTGAGAAATGTGGGATCAGTAAGGTGTTGGCAGACACAAAACAATGGAGAGACATATGCACACTCCCACACCTATCTCAGCATTGTGCAAAGATGGAGGTGGTTGACAACCCTACCCGCCGCACTGGTCCTGGTCACAGTGCCAACATTGCTAATCTGTGCATGGGGTAGTAGTAGTGCTCTGGTGATAACTGAAGCTCTGTGATGGGGCCAACAGCCTGACACTCCATGAAGCTGTGGATAGTGGAGCCCTTGTGAGTGGGTGTCCATACCTCTGTGCACCACTGCATTGGGGTTTGCCCATGTTGTTGTTGTGCCTGCATTGTGGGCTAAAACTATGGGGAGATGCTCTGCAGGATCCACAGATGGGACGTGAACCTCTGCTCTTGGACATGCTGACTGAGTATACTGCACCACACTGTTGCCACAGCAGCATAGTGGTACCTGGGGCTACCCTTACGTTCCTCAGCCAGACCTCTTCTGTTGCACTGCACACCACGTACTGGTACAGGGCATGGCCTAGGTCCACTGCAGATGGGTACCACTGGTCTCTTCAGCACAATCACCCACCCCCTCTGCCATGCCGCCATGACCATATGCTGTCGGTGCTGGTGGTGCGCCATCCAAGGCCATCCAGGGGGCAGGTAGGCGGCTGTCTAAGGTGTGGGTTCTGGGGTAAGGGTGCCTACATAGATGTCCATGCTTCCCCTGGCACTGCCTGTCACTGTTATGTGCCCCTTGGGGTACCTGCTGGGTAATGTCCCCTGGATGGGACACTGTGGGACACAGACTCATGGGCATGTTTGACCCTGGTCAGTTGCTGTCTTGCTGGTTTCCATTTTCTGCATTCCTATGTGCCACCTCGGCAACCGCCTAGTCCACCCTGTGCCCCAGTAGCCCACACTGCATGTCCCACCTGCAGCCCCCATGCCCCATTTGCGCCATCACCATAGTGGCCTTTCATACCTGGGCACTATGCTGTTGCTGCAAATGGAGCACTACTATCACCTTTCTTGGACTCCCTGCCTATGCTTTACATTGCTGTCACTTAAATGGTTTCTCTCTCCTGCAAATGTGCATCTAACGCCAGGTTTTCAGTTGTGTTAGGATTCAGCCCTTCATTTCCCCGTGTTAGTGTGGAAGGGGCCTCTCCCAGCCCACTCCCCACCCATTGACCCCTTCTCTCTGCCCTCTCTCTACCCTCTGCGGGACTTACCGCGGCCGGGAACGTTAAGGCGCGTTATGTAACGTTAAGGCAAGTTAACGTAACATTAACGCACCTTAACGTTACATAACGCGTAACGCATAATGTAGCCGCTGCTACATTAACGCAGTTTAGTAAACATGCCCCTTAGTTATTTTGGGCTTTCGTTCCTTGTCCCCTGTCCCCTGTCCCTTTCTCTTTCTCCTTGGCCCCTTTCTCCTCGCCCTCCTGATCCCTAATAAGCAATGTGAAGATACCTATGAACTCATTTTTCCAAATCTCCTGTTTTGTTTTCTTGGCATTTCATGTGCCAAAGATGACACCCGCAATGCATGTCTGCCCCATCCATGATGTGCTGTGCTTGCCCTTACCTCTGCTGGCATAATCCTGTCCCCATTCGCGCTCGCATCCCCTAGCCAGGCCCTATCTGCTGAGTTTTTCTGCCCTTTAAACTTTTTAAAAGCCTTTTCCATGAATTGAACAATGGTAAGTTCCCTGTTGCTATCCGATGAGGAGCTTTCTGACGTTGTTGTGAACCTATTTTGCGCTACCGACTGATGCACAGACTTACCCGAGATAGCTTGTCCTGCTGCTGGGTGCCACATATCGCTCTGTCCATTGTGTTTGTTATCATTGCAAGAGTCATCTGTTGCACTCGGGGGAGCCTCGAGCCATCGACGGACAGCCCTGGGGACGAGCTGATTGACTTGCTCCCTGAGTACTCATATCAGCTCCTCCATTTCGCTGCTTGTGCTTTGTGCTTCCAAGACCTTCCCTGTGGCTGCTGTTCACTTGCTGTGCCATGTGATAGCCACAGCTGTGTCCTCCTTCCTCTTTCTCTTAGCTGCAGCTTTGGGTGCCTTGCTTGTGCCAGCCTCTGCAGCCTGCCTGGTGGGGCCTCGTTGAAGTTTGGCTGGTCACCATTGTCCCTGCATCACTTCCTTGCCCCCATTGTTCTTCTGAGGCATGTCTACAAGAAAATGCTTGTTCTGCCTGCTGTGATTGCCTGCTCGAGCCCCTGCTGAAGGGTGAGAAGCTGCAGAAAGATGCCGGTGAGTAGCAGAGTCTCCTCCTGCTGTCGCACCAGTCCTTGTATGCCGATTAGCCGCACCTCTCTCAATTTACTTACCACTTCCTACTGTTCTGCAGCCATGCCTTCTTCTCGTTGGAGGGGCAAGAGGGCGATCCTGGTGCCGTGGACCTCTAAAATAGGCTCCCACCAGCCCACCCCCTTGCCCCTCCACCCCGACTTCTTTAACCCCTTCTATCCCGGTGCCCCTTGCCTACCTGTACACCGCAGCAGCTATTTGCTGTCACGGGGATCTGTATTTACATTGCATAGTATTGACACTGATCATTGGATATGTGTAAAATTTCTGTCATTTTGGGTGGGGAAGGGATGATAATGGAAGTGATAAAAAGGTGGAGGGTGTTATGAGGTGGGTCTGAATTGTTCTTTAAACAAGTGGATTTTTAGATGTTTGCGTAAGGTGATCAGTTTGGTGATATTTCTAATTTGTGCAAGTAGGGCGTTCCAGCGGCTTGGGGCATAGAGTTGAAATGATTTTGTGCATGCTTGTTGTTTACTTTTTGTTTTTTCACGTGGTATGACCAGAGTATTTTTGGTAGATTGTCTTCTTGGTCTGTTGGTTTGAAAAGTGTGTAATATTATTTTTAGATGGGAGGAAGACAGTCCATTGATGACTTTGAAGGTCATGAGCAGTATTTTATATTGGATTTGGCTTAGTAACAGGAGCCAGTGAAATTGTCTCAGGATGGGTGTTATATGTTCATATTTTGAAGTGCCTTGTAGGATGCAGGCTACTGTATGTAAGGCTGTGTGTAGTGGAAGTAAAGTGGATTTTGGAAGGCCATGGAGGACTGAGTTGCAGTAGTCAAAGTTTGGGGTAATTATAGCCTGGAATACCATAAGGAAGTCAAGTGGGTCCAGTAGTGGGCAGAGGTTCTAAAGAGTTTGGATCTTGTGGTAGATTGTTTTAGTTGTGTTATTTATGTGTGACTTCAGGGGTAGGCATTGGTCCAGGATGATGCCCATATATTTGAACTCTGTCTGGATTTTCACATCAATGTTGTTTATTGTGAGGGAGGTTGGAGGGGTGAATGTGTCATCTTTGGAGATTAATAATAGTTCCGTTTTTTTTTTTAAATTTATTGTGAGGGAGTTTTTAGACAGCCATTGAGATACATCTGAGAGACATTTTAGTATATCTGTGAAGATGAGTTTGTTTGTGTTGAGTGATGAGCATGACATCATTGGCATAGACGTGATAGAACATATTGTGGGCTCAAATGATTGAGCACAGTGGTTGAAGGTAGATGTTGAAAGGGAGTGCTGACAAGGTTGAGCCTTGTGAGACACATTGGTTTGGAGAGTAAGGAGGTGATGTGTTGGGTCCCATTTTTACTTGCTGTTGTTGCTTTGGAAGGTAGGATTGGAACCATTTTAGCACTTCATTTTGAATCCCAATAGAGTGGAATAGTTGTAGGAGAATATGGTGGTTGACATTGTCAAAGGTGGTTGATGTCCAGAAATATCAAGATATATCCTTGGTAGTGTTTTGTTTTCCTTTTATTAGTCTGTTCATGAGAGAGGTTGAATGTTTCCATTTCATGGTGTGGCCGAAATCCATGTTGATCTGAATTTAGAGGAGAGTGTTTGTTGATATTTTCTTGGACTTGTGGTTGGATTTTTTTTAATATTATTTATTTATAAAGAAAAGATAAATCATCCAGAAACTAATACACCAGACACTATTTCAGGAAGAAACTATTACCGCAGAAATATCTATAGCCCACTATGAGGTGGAGGGGTATGAAAAAGAAAACAAACAGTTGACCTGAGGAAGATCAACTGCATTGAAAAGTACATATTAACAATGGCATAAAGGTTCAGGGAGAGAGCCTCTTTCAATTGAAAGCAAGTTCTGCTACGAGGGGACATGGGATGAGGGTGAAGGGAGATAGATTCAGGAGTGATATGTGGAAATATTTCTTTACGGAAAGAGTAGTGGATCCATGGAATAGTCTCCCAGTGGAGGTGGTAGAGATGAGGACAGTAACTGAATTCAAAAAAGCATGGGACATACACAGAGGATCTCTAAAGGTAAAAAGGGGACTGTTGTAGTTGTTGATATGGAAGGACAGACTAGATAGGCCATGTGGTCTTTTTCTGTCATCATATTTCTATGTTTCTATGTAACAAGAAAATACAAGAAGACTGCAGGGACCGAGGTTAAAACTTCTAATGCGTGGTCATTTGGCACTAGTCACTTCAGTGGGAGTAGATACTAAGGATACCCTAGCACTTATAAAGGCAGACAAATCCTCAGGATGGTAGAAAATAAACCTTTGTGTTTTAAATACAACAATACATTTACAGGTAAAGCAGAGATAATATGAAACCCCTAATTGCAGAACACCTGTTTTTAATAGTAGAAACTGCCTATGCCTTTTCTGAATTTTCCTAGATACATCTGGGAACATAGATACTTTAAGATCCTGAAAAAGAGACACCCGCTTCTTATAGTACAGTTTCAGCAACCAGTCTCTATCGGAAGCCAATGCCAGTGTAACTAACAGGGTAGAAACTTTTATAGAATCAGAAGTGGGTGAAGTAAATAAATCAGAAATATTCAAAACATCCATTTCATGGTGTGGCCGAAATCCATGTTGATCTGGATTGAGAGGATAGTGTTTGTTGATATTTTCTTGGAGTTGTGGTTGGATGTTTTTGAATACGACATTGGCCAGGAAGGGAAGTCTAGCAATGGGTCTGTAGAAGGTTGGATTCATATGGTTGAGGCCATTGTTTTTTCAAGTGGAGCATATGGAGGATATTTTTAGCCTATCAGGCATGTAGCCCTGGAGTAATGACATCTGGGTGATTTTCTTGAGGAATGGGCTGAGTTCAGATTTGGTTAATTTAATCCATTTTACTGGGCATGGTTCCAGAATGGATGTAGTAGTGTTGAGGGATGTGATTGTAGACTCTATGTTTTTGTTGCTGATGGAGCTGAAAGAAGTCCAGGTCTTGCTTGTGGAAACAGTGGGAGTAGGTTGTGCGGTCTGAGGCGGTGACTGTATGTAGAGCATTTTGTAATGATTAGCCAGTTGTTGGGGCCTGATGGAGACATCTGGGTTATGCTTGGTGGGAGTTTTGGTCAGCTGTTTTACTATGCCAAATAACTCCCTTGATCAGTTGAATGAGCTGCTAATTAATTTTGTATGGTATGCCCATTTGCATTTGTCAGTTGTGATGCAGTAATCTATTAGTAGGGGCGTATAGTTGTTCCAGTCAGTTGTGAGCATAGATTTGTGCCATTTGTGTTCTGGTTTTCAGAGTTGGTTTCTGAGTTCTCAGAGATTGGGGGCGTACCATGAGGTCTTTGGTTGCTTATTGCTTTTGTGTATTAATGGTGGTGGTGTTGTTGCTGCTGCTTCTCCAAGGATTTGTTTCCACTTGGTTATGAGGTCATCTGTGTCTGTGTTTGATGTGGGATTCACCTTGTTGAGGAAGGTTTTTTTTTAATTGAATTTTTTGAATCTTCTATTTGATCGGTGCTGATTCATATTGTTTGTCATTGTGTTGAGTGGAAGCTGGAAGCTTATCAGGTTGTGGTCAGACCATGGTACTGGTAGTAGTTGTGTTGAGAGGGGAGGTTTGATGTGTACTGTTTTGTTGTTGATGAAAATGAGGTCCAGCATGTTTCCCTTATTATGTGTGGGTGCTTTTGTGATTTGAGTAAAGTTCATAGAGGTCATAGCTTCCAAGAAGGGCTGTAGCATGTTTAGCTGGGACGGAATGGAGGTTGAAGTCTCCTAATAGCAGTAGATCTTTGTTTTTGTGTTTTCTAGAACTTTTTCCAGTATGTCTGAGGGGTCATTGGTTGGGAAGGTCAGAGACCTGTATGTGAGACAGAGTGTTATGTGTCTGTTATGGAAGGAATGCCTTGACATTCTGTGCTTTCTGCAGATTATTTGTGGAAGTGTAGGTGGGATTTTGTTAGAATAAGTTCTCCTCCTCCTCCTCCTCTTCTGTGGGGTCTTGGACGATTGAAAAGGCTCTACTTGGGTGGTTTGAGTTGATTCATGAGCATTGTGTCTGTTTCTGAGAGCCAGGATTCTGTTATACATCATGGGCTCAGTTTTCAAAAGGCATTTACACAGTTTACAGCCCAGTAAACTGTGTAAATGCCTTACATTGGGATATTCAACGGCACTCACATGGTTAGTGTCATTGACTATCCCCGTCTGACTTCCCTATGAGCCCTGATGCTATCTAGTTAGCATCGGGGTGTATCAGGGGCATTCCAGGGCAGAGAAGAAGCAGCGACAAGTGATAACGAGTCAGCATCGATATTGCACGCTACCTGCTTACTGATCTGCACTGAAAAGATAGGCAAGGAGACCCCTTGCCTATCTTTAAGGCACAGGAACTAACCGGGCAGCATGCAATATCGCTGCTGTCTGGTTAGTTTCGGCAACTTTTGGTGTATGTGGCGATCCCCAGATATTCAATGCCATTGCCACAGTATTGAATGTCTAGGTTAGAGGTCGGCAGGGAGGGCTATGCACCGATGAGGCGCATAGCCCTTCTAAATGAGCCTAACTCAATATCGGGCCCAATATGTCCAAGTTTTGTAAGATTAGGTAGTCTTTGATGATGGGGATTTCATTTTTTGCCAAGCACATGTTAATAAGTGTGCCCGAGTTGGTTGCGCCGAGTCAGTTCCTTTAAATGGTGTTGGCTGAGGCTGATGATGCAGCCACTAGTGGGAGGAGCTTACCTCCACACGGCCAGGCTTGCCAAATCTTGTGATGAGCCTTGTCCTGCTGTATTCCCTGGCAGGGTAGCTGTTGCAGGTAGATGGCAAAAGCCTGCACCAAAGGTGAGCTGGTCTTCTTTGCTCCCTTGGGAGCAGCATGGCAAGTGCCGGATGTGCTCGAGCTGGCTCCTTTAAATGTTGTTGGCTGAGGCTGATGATGCAGCACTAGTGGAAGGAGCTAACATCTTCTGTTAGCTGCCACAAAATTTTCAAAACCAAGGGCTTTACATGGCCACATCCTGTGCTAACTACAAAGACTTTATGAATATGGATCCCTATTTATTATTTTATTTTCATTTGACTACAGACCTTACTAGGTTCCTTAAGGCATGGTACAATAATATAAAAATTACAATTACTATGTAAAAATGCTATCCTTAATTACTCAACCAATCCCCAACCATTATTAACAAGCCTATTTAAAAATACCATAAAATCTAAGATACGAGACATTCAAGCAGTATGAATCATTTTCACCCACCCCAGATCAATCATTATTTATTTATTTATATATTGAAAAGGATTTCTATACCGCCTTTTCCTTGAATCAAGGCGGTTTTCACAGCAATCACAATAGTGTTTTAGGGGTGGTCATGCAGTGGTCCAGAGTGTGTGTGTGTGAGTTAGGGTATATTAGATTCATGTTGAACTATTTACATTGTTCGCTATTATACATTCCGATGACTATGTGGAGGGGGAGGGGGTTTGTTTCTGGTGATCTGGTTACAATGTGTGCTATTATACTTTCCTATATACAAGTCGTGGGGGAGGGGGTTTGGTCTTTGGTCTTTGGTCTTGGTCTGATTGGTGGGTAGATCATGTGACATCCCCATAGTGTTCAATGAATAGTGTTGTCTTTAGTTGCTTCCAGAAGTCTTTGATGTCTGTAGTTAGTCGAAGTTCGTCTGGTAGGTTGTTCCAAATTGTTGGTGCAGCCAGGGAAAGGGCTCGTTATCTATTATCTAAAAAGCCAAGCTTTAACTAATTCAGTGTCTACATAAATCAATAAAGGTAGCTTATTCCACAATTGTGAGCCAAAATAAGCAAATACTTTCTGTCTCTTTCTTTTCAATTGCAGATGCAAAGAAACACCCAGCAACAACTATTGTGAAGAATACAGCAACTTACCAAGCTCAAAGGCAATCAAAACATCCACCAGATATTACAGTACTAAAATGCACTAGGCCGTTGCATTTAATATGCCAAAAGTTCCTAAACCACGGCATGTAAGTGCAATAGCACTGCATTAACTGTTGTGGGTGTGAACAGCATTTTCCCAGCAGTTAACCCAGAGTCCTCTCCCCTAACACTTACAACATTAGCATGGGTGCACTTAATCCATCTGTTGAGGTGGTACTAGGTGACACTGTGCTAAACATTTGGGCACAATTAGTATGTGGTGTGTACCCCATGCTAAATTCACAGAGCTCACCACACCCACTCTCTGTCCCTGACTTGCCCACTCATGTCCCTAATGCGGGATGCACAGTTAGCATGGGCATCGCCCCCTTGCTGTCATGGCCTCACGCTAGCTGACAATGGGTGTCCAAGGCAAGCTTTCAGCACATGCCAGAGACACACTGCCAGCTAGC
The DNA here is from genome assembly GCA_033557465.1 of Ichthyophis bannanicus. Classification (NCBI taxonomy): domain Eukaryota; kingdom Metazoa; phylum Chordata; class Amphibia; order Gymnophiona; family Ichthyophiidae; genus Ichthyophis; species Ichthyophis bannanicus. The sequence goes on from CM066033.1 coordinate 608,417,525, forward strand.
ACCCTTTAGAAAAAGTCCCCAAATGAAGAAGTGCTGGAGGGGGCGCTCGTGAGCCCAGAGATGGTGGCAGCCGATTAACCTGGCTCCTCTCTTCATATCCCTTAAAAGTAGCCCGATGCCATAAAAACACTGCGAACTTAAGAAATGAGAACTCCCCCGATGATAACTCAAACAGAGCAGCTAAAGTGGGGAGTAGGAAAACAAATGGATTGGACTGTAGCTACTGGATACCCTTTTTCAGCCTGGTGTCCTCTGGAAGATATCCTGGCTCATCCCCTGCATGGGTAAGGCAACCCTCCTAATACGAATCATGAAATAAGAAAGGGAACATATTAGGGCTCCTCGACTAATACTACGATGCCACGGCTCTCTTTCAAACAACTCTAACCCTCTCTAACAGCACATTACCTTTTAAATTCCGGCTTCAGAAGTCTCAGGGCACTAGCGGGGCTCTCGTCTTGCAAGTGGTAGTGTTATGCTCAGGATCGTGGCTCTTAAGCTGTGGTGTGCCTCCTCTCAGCCCCTACCTGGATCCACAAGACCTTAATATTGTGTGGCTGCTCCGGTGAAGGCAAGGCTACAGAGTCAGCTGACGCCATTAGCAACGTGGTCCTGGAACTCAAACAAAGTTGTGGAACCCATCATGGAATGCAGCTGAGCTCAGTTTCAAGGCAGGAAACTGTCTACATCCAGGACCGTAGGCCTTGCTGCTTATTGACCTTTGGCGGCGATCCTGAAGGTTGAATGTAAAGAGCTCTTCTCCTCTTTTTTTTCTTCTTCTTCTTTTTCTTCAAGTAATCTACAGGGGTGATAAAGTCTTCCTTCTACTGGATGCCTTCCACGTCGCTAAATGAAGGGAAATAGCTCTTCTCTGCTGACTCAATATATCACTGGTTTCGTTTTCACTCCTAGACTGTACCACTAAGCCAGGGGTCTCAAACTCAAATTGATTTAAGGACCAAATGAGGACTTGTAAAGTAACTCGGGGGCCGCACAAGATGCGGGCCTCATTTGCATAAGGGACATCATTTGCATAAATATTTGCATAATGTTACCATACACTAACTTTTAGTAAACATGCCTCTTAATGAGTGTATGGATAAAGAAAGACTAAAAGATTTCTACATTACTATAATCCAGTGCCAACCGCCAGGCACATTAGGAACTACTACAAACACTGCCCATTTAGAACCCATAGCAAACCCGCCATATCCTAACAGCACTACCAGGACTCACAAAGCACCATACTCTACCTATCAAAAGGCAACACTCCCTTCTAGTCCCCGCATCAGCCCTTTTCCAGTCCTATCCTAGCCCCACCATCAGCCCATTTCCAGTCTTAGCTCCCTCCCTATCAGCCCATTTCCATTCCAAGCCCCCTTCCACTCAGCCCATTTCCAGTCCTAGCAACTCCCCCCAGTCCATTACCAGTCCTAGCCCCCCCATTACCAGTCCTAACCCCCTCCCCCCCTCCATCAGCCCAAATAAATAAATAAAAAAAACAAACCCCTGGCTTCTGCTGCTGCCGCTACTTATAAAAGCAGAAGGAAGGTTGCTGCAGCTCATTCCCCCAGACCTGATGGAGTAGCCAAAGATAGATGCCAGAATTTCTTTTTCCATAGGTAGTGTCCAAAATTGTGTTTTCCCTTTAAATGTTTCTAATCTAGCAGTTGGAAAGGCTCTGATGGATTCTTCTATTGTGCAGCTGATCTTGGATCCCCATTCAGCAGAACAAGTTATTGCTGACAATTAAGACCAGAGGTGGGTGCAGGGTAAGCAGCTCCCGGGACCAGCTCAATTGCTCACTGGCAGTTCCTAGTTCAGTTTCCAAATCTGGCCTTCTGCCTCTTGGGCTGAATGGAGATTGGATGCTGTGCAGGCGGCATTTCTTCAGATCCCCTGGGGTGTGGGAAGTCATAGGGATCCGTCAAGCTTGACGCCTAGTGGCTGGAGTCAGGGTCCATGATTCCATGACTATGGAAGAAGCCCTGGTGCACAGCTCCTGTCGCAGGATCATCACGGCAATGACCAGTGGCAGAATCAACTGTCCCGCGGCCCCTTCCCGTCTGCCCGACAGAGCCCTCAGCTGTTAGCTCCATCAGCGGCGGGCTTTTCAAGCTGCGAAGAGTGATTTCCCTCTCGCGACTCTGTTAAGCCTGCCGGGGCTGATGGGAAGGGACCGCGGGACAGCCCCGGCAGGCTTAACAGAGCCGCGAGAGGGAAATACTACTCTCTTCACGGCTCTGAAAGCTGCCGCTGATGGAGCTAATAATATATGAGGGCTCTGCCGGGCAGACGGGAAGGGGCTGCAGGACAGTTGATTCTGCCGCTGCTACGGCGGCAGCAGCAGCAGCAAAACCAAGGGTTTGGGGTTTTTTTGTTGTTGTTTCTTCTCCGTCGCGGGCCACACAAAGTTCTCTCTGCGGCCCGCGGGCCGCGTGTTTGAGACCCCGGCACTAAGCCTACATAATATCAGAGTGCCATCTGGTGGTTGTAAGTGGAAGTATGTGATACATTAAATTCCTCTTGAGAACTGCCTGCTGGTGCTTGAGAGTATAAGTAGATTGTCCAGTTGTCTGTCAATTTCTGTCCCAACAGAAACTATGGCCTCCAAGACCACTTATGCCTACCCTCTAAGTTCTCACTGAAGACGGAGTGTCTTGAGACTGATATTCGCACTATATCTCCTTCTAGTCAGATCACCGTTCCAGACACACCGTCAACTTTACCTGCTACTAAGGTGAATCTGGAAATTCTTCAAGAGCTCCGGGCCTTTCGCATGGATTTTGTCAAGGCAATATCTGACCTTCGCTCGGAGCTGAAAGGGTTGGAGGACCGCGTAACTCAAAACGAGATAAATATTGGAGAGCAAATAGATGCTACTGCCCTTTTCCAATCCCGACTTCAGAAGTTGGATCATCTAACCCGTGATCTTAAGGAGCGCCAAGACGATCTTGAGAACAGACAATGCAGGAACAACATACACATTACTGGTCTGTTAGAACTCCCAAGTGGTCAGGAGAATACCACCCGACTGGTCCAAGAGCTCTTTGCGTTCTGTATACTGGGAAAACCCCATCCAGTTAAACTGGAGAGGGCACATCGAGGAGGCAGAACCCATACTGGAGGGGACTCCAGACCTCCACCAATAATTGCGTGTTTTTCCTACTTTGAGGATAAAGTCTCCCTTATGAAGAGCCTACACGGTAAGCGTGGGATTCGCTTTCGCGATCAAGAGATACAGATATATCAGGACCTGTCACAATATACCTTAGAGAGAAGATGGAGCTTCAAGCCCCTCACACAGTTCTTGCAAAGCAAATCTATCAGATATAGATGGGGGTTTCCTTTTGCCCTTATCTTTGAGTGGAACAACATTCCACAAAACATTTCCGACCTCTCGACTTGTATGGACTTTCTGGACTCTGTTCAAAATGAGGGAGGTAGAAGCTCGCGACCTAGAAGCGCTATACCAGACTGGGAGGTAGCCACCCCAAAGAGAAGAAAGGTTCCTCGGTCTAGGAGACAATCTGATGAAGATGCTGAAGAGGCCCAACTTAAATCCATGGACACTGCTGTTCCCCCTTGATAATGCCTGATAACGTTAGATTCAGATTACTATTGCCTCCGTCTTGAATGTTTTATTCTTTCTTATTCTGTATCATATGGTGCTGTTCCATAGGTAACTTCATGAGTTAGAGTGAGTAGAGTTGTTTTTTTTACATACTTAGTTTTTATTTCATAGGGCCAGAGGGGTTCTGGGAAAGGGTGTGCCTAGACCCTTTGATGATTTATGGAGGCGGGTTCAGGGGTAGGTACACCTCTTGAGAGGACTGTGCGTTCTCTCCTTAAGCACAATGTTGCTGAAGCATGATGGGAATTTACAACGTACATGGGATCTGAGGGGGGTGGGGCTTCACCCCATCAGGCCACCTCCTTCTCATATTAGATGCAGTAGCACCTTCCTCTTTATTTCCATTTAATGCATATGTTTCTGTCCTTACGAAAAAGGACCGAGGGGTTTTGGGGGGGAGGGGGGAAGGGAGGGATGATCTGGGGGGGTGGGAGGAAGCCATTCAGGGGATCAGGGGGGTTTCCTACTATCATTATCCAAGGTGCAAGGGACGATACTACAAAATATATGTTCATTTCTGCTAATCAGGACGTTGCTAGGACTGCATCCGGTTCCACAGAGAGGTTAACTTCATGCTCTCTAATTCCAGGCCAATGATTAAACTTCTGACATGGAATGTTAGGGGCCTGCACAATCCAGTTAAACGGAGACGAGTGCTCAATCAGATAAGTAGGTCACAGTCGGAGGTGGTCTTTCTCCAGGAAACTCATCTAGCGTCCCAGGACCATCTTAGATTTGTATCTCCAAGATTTCCGCAAGTATATGTCTCTAATTAGTTGACACATAAGCGGGGCGTGCTTAGAATTTTTTCTCAAAAATATCCATTTCAGCTATCCACTCAGTTCTCTGACCCCAGTGGGTGTTTTCTCATCCTAGTAGGCTCGATACAGGAGACTCAAATTACACTGGTTAACCTTTATGTACCTCCGCAAGAAATTACACAAACATTTACTGATTTACTGAAGATGATCAAACTGTATTCCCAGGGTGAACTCATTATAGGAGGTGACTTCAACTGTGTCTTTTCAGTACTTGATAGAACAGGCTGAGGAAGTGCTCAATCCCTGCGACTGTCATCATTGAAGATATTATGTACAGATTTAGATTTATCTGATACTTGGCGAACACTTCATCCAGGCGAAAGAGACTACTTTCTTCTCACCTGTTCATCGTTCGCACTCCTGTATTGATAACTGGCTTACGTCTCATTCGCTCTTATCATCGATAACGCAAGTTACAATTGGGAGTATGGGGCCTTCTGACCATGCTGCCATTTCTTTAGAGTGGGACATGCTGGCCGATGATAAACCTCCGAGAACATGGGTGTTACCTCGATACCTCCTTAAAATTCCAGCCTTTCTTGATGCTGTTCGCAGGGGATGACAGGAATATTTGAAGCACAATGATACAGCGGGCACCCCGACTTTTACCCTCTGGGAAGCAGGGAAAGCTGTGCTGCAGGGCCACTTAATTTCTTTGCCGACAGCTTTTAAGAAGCAGCAATTGGCCAAGCAGGTAGGCTTACACAGTGAGATTGAAAGACTAGAGCTGGCACATCGGAAAGGGGGAGGCAGATCGGTGTGGCGCAGATTGGTCAAGCTACGTGGCGAACTTGCGGCTCTGGAAACAGAGCATATAGCATCTCTTCTACAACGTACATGTCAAACATATTACAAACATGGTAATAAAGCTAGCTGCTTACTTCTGTGGCAATTAAAGCGTCGCCGTCAGAAGCACCAAATTTCTGCACTGACCTCCCCAAAAGGTATCTTAACTAGAAACTTTGAGGCCATGGCCAAATTGTTGGCAAAATTCTATATGGTTCTCTATACCTCACAGTTCTCGGTTGATCCTTTGCTAATACAACAGTGGCTAAAGGAGATAGACCTTCCCCGTCTAACTCCAGAGACGCGAGGCGCTCTCGAAAGTCCTATCACACTGTCTGAGGTTCAGCTGGTGATCCGCTCTTTAAAAAGTTCTAAAGCGGCTGGTCCTGATATGTTACCAGCAGAGCTCTTTAAAGCAACTCCAGATTTGTTTGCCCCACCTCTGGTTCATGTCTTTAATGAGAACTTACAACAGCATAGCCTTCCAGACTCATTCTATTATGCTACAATTACAGTTATTCCGAAAGAGGGTAAAGACCCGCTACAGTGCAGTAGCTATTGTCCAATCTCATTGCTAAACCTTGATTATAAGATCTTCACGAAGATACTGGCCTCACGCCTTGATTCATGTATCCATGACCTTGTACATCCAGATGAAATGGGTTTCATACGCCACAGATATGGATTTGAGAATGTTCGACGATTAGTGAATATTATGTTTGGGTTGAGGCGTGCTCCCAAAGACTTTGCAGTTCTCTCCTTGGATGCTGAAAAAGCTTTTGATAAGGTTGAATGGAAATATTTAATGTCCGTTCTTGAGCACTTTGGCTTTGGCCCTAGTTTCTGTGGGTAGATTGAAGCGATATATGCTGCCCTTAAGGCTTCGGTATTGGTAAATGGTTTCCTTTCACCATCTTTTGAGTTGGGCAGGGCCACAAGGCAGGGCTGCCCACTTTCTCCACTCCTATTTGCGATGGCCATGGAACCCTTGGTGGCACACCTTCGGAAGGAAGCCTCCCAAATTGGAATCCCAATGGGGGGTCTTTCCATATCATTTCACTTTACGCAGACGATACTCTTATCTTTTTGCGGAACCCGAATGTCACCTTACCCTTAGTTGGAAATATCCTTCAAGTGTTCTCTTTGGTCTCGAGGTTCTCGATTAATCATCAGAGGTTGACGCTCCTACCTTGTCTTTCAGCTACTGGTAAAGGTAAATCCACTCTTGTAACTGACTTTTCAGTAGTAACACAGTTCTGTTATCTAGGAATTATGATACCACAGTACCTCTCCAAGCTGTATGCTCTTAACTATGCTATATGTCTGGACCTTCTAATTAGGCATACTAGCTCTTGGCAGACAGTATCAATTTCTTGGCTTGGCCGTATAAATGCATTTAAAATGTTGATGTTGCCAAAGTTGCTCTTCCTCTTTATACAGCTGCCTATCTGGGTCCTGAGCTCATTTTTCCTAGAGCTGTGACGTATTCTGATGAGATTTGTATGGGGTGGTTGACGACCACGATTCCGTTGGTCTATCATGACCCAATCCCAAGAGAGAGGTGGTATGGGATTCCCGGATATAGAATTGTACTATCGTTGCTCCTGCTTACACTGGCCCTGAATCACTGGCAAACAAACCCAAATATTGCTTTGGTTCGGCTGGAGGCGGAATGGATGCATCCGATACCACTGAGAGCAGTACCATTCGTACACCATGCAGATGACCAGCGTAAGGTCCTTTCTCATGTTTTTCTTGGACCATTTTGGAGAGGATGGACCTCATTATGTCATAAATTTCAGTTGTCTCCGAGTCATACCCCTTATACGGTACTGGCCGTGTTCCCATTCTATAGGAATTTTGTCTCTTGGGCTATGGCATCCGGTGGGTTAGTTCGTTTGACACATCTCTTAGATGGGCAAAACAGACTGGATATGAAGGGGTTTGAACAGCGGACACATTTTAAACCCACTCTGTACCAGTACTACCAGTTATGTCATTGCCTGAGATATTCACAGCATATGCAGGATTATGGCCGTACCCCCCGTCTGTGGTAAAAGACATTATTTGAATCCACCTGTTTTTCCAATCTTTTGGCTAGACTCTATCGTGCCATAGGGATAGACTGTCCAACATGGCTCTCGACTCCGGTACATGAGATTCGCTGGAATGCTGATCTTCTGACTCAGCCAGAAGATTTTTGGATCGAAGTCTATCACTATGCGCATCAGTGCTCTCTTTCTTTATCTTTAGTAAATACCCAATTGCGAATTCTTTTCCATATGTCTATTGTGCCTATAGATATTTTCCAGTGGGGATACGTGGATGACCCACTGTGTTGGCATCTATGTGGACATCGTGGAGACTTTTATCATATGTGGTGGTCTTGTCCCAAAATACAAATATTTTGGAGTTCAGTGTGCAATCATATATCACAGATGGTCAAAGTTTTCATTCCCCTAACCATGGAGGGTTGTGTTTTGGGGTACCTCTCTCCAGATGCTTTTCCACCTGCCCAGCGACGTGTTATTAATTGTCTGTTCCTTGCGGCCTGATCGGTCGTAAGCAGATACTGGAAGAGAGCATCTGAGCCTTCAATAGATGAGCGGATGGTCAAAGTGTGGGATATTTACCGTATGGAGAAGCTTACGGTGGGCCTGCATGGCTGCCCAGGGAAAGTGCCGGACATGTGGCTCTCAGTTCTCTCACTGAATGATTGAGTCTCTCTTTGCACTATGTGACATTGGTGATTGGCATATGATCCCCTGCATATGGCTCTCCCCTGCATGTATATAATTGTGGTCTAAGGCTTCTCGTCTAACTCCTTGGTTGACAGGCTCTCTGATCTTATCCAGGGATTATTAGAGTGATTTCCTAGGATAAGAGGATGGGGGTTAAGTAATAGGAGGAGTGGGAGGGAGAAGGATGGGAGATTGGAGATGGGGGGCTGAGGGGAAGGGATTGGGAGGGATAGGGGATGGGATGCTTTCCTGATGTCCTTGGCATGTAGCGGGGGGCTGGGTCATGAGAGTCACAGACAGGGCTGAGTTGATTGTTTGGTTTACCTAACTATGGTTGACATTATATACTGACTATGATAATAAGAATAAGAATAAGCAGCTCTGTTCCTAATTGGTTTCTCCGCTAATGAGGAGGTAATGTGTTTCTGCATTCTGTTTTGTTGTACAACGATGCTGATAATACTTTGGAGGGAGGAGAATTGAGTATGTGAAGTAACTTCTTTGATCTCTATGTGGACCTCCAGATTTGTTCATACTTCTATGCTTATACCCTGTCTGACGAAATGTGAAAGTTTTCTCTGTATTAACCCAAATAAAATTGTTTGCAAAAAAAAAAAAAAAGAAGAAGACCTCATATGTGTTCAGAAGGAGGATTAGGAGATATTCATAGAGCTGAGCAAAACGTTATGGACCCGATATTCAAAAGGCATTTACACAGTTTACAGCCCTGTATACCATGTAAATGCCTTAGATGGGAATATTAAATGGCACCTACATGGTTAGTGCCATTGAATATTCCCATCTATGTCCCCTACATGCTCCGATGCTATCTGGTTAGCATCAGGGCATGTTGGGGGCATTCTGGGGTGGAGCAGAGGTGGGGAGTCCCAGTAACCAGGTAGTAACGATATTGGACCGCTATACGGTTAACCATACACTGCTAAAACTAGGCGAGCTTTTGGCTCGCCTAGTTCTAGCTATGGATGGCAAACAGGTACCGGTCTAATATCATTGCTACCTGGTTAGACTCTGCGGGTGAATCCCCTTGGCACCTAACCAGGATATTCAATGCCTTCGCTGGGGCATTGAATATCCAGGTTTAAATATCAGTGGACAGAGCTATGCGCCAATGTAGCACATAGCCCACCCAACTGAATATGGGGTCCTATACGAATAGCATCCATTACTATCAGAACACTAGTGTGCCTCCTCATCTTTCCTGATTTTTGAAATATCCATTCAGAATATTATTGTATTTATTTCTGGAGGGGCTACATATCCTAGAGTACTCAGGCACTAATAGTCTAAGGGGTATGTTTACTAAACAGCGCTAACGTCGCAGCGGCGACGTTATCACGCGATAAGTGATGTTATTGCGCGGTAATGGTGCATTATTGTGCGGGAACATCAAGTATCACGCGATGACGTCTTCGCCGGCGTTAAGGTGCACAGAGGGTGGAGTAAGGCTCCCCAGGGGCAGAGATAAGGGGTCAATGGGCGGAGAGTGGGCGGGAAGAGGCTCCATGCACACTAACGCCGTGAAATGAAGGTCTGAAAACTAGCGCCAGTGAAAACCTCGCGCTAGAGGCACATTTACAGGAAAGAGAAACCATTTCAGTCAGCAATGTACAGCAAAGCCAGGGAGACCAAGGAAAGTGATAGTAGTGATACATGTGCAGCAGCAGCATAGTGCCCAAGTACAAAAGAGCATGACGGTGAGGCTGCAAATGGGGTACAGGGGGCTGAAGGCGGGACATGCAGTGGGGCAGCTGGGGTAGAGGGTGGACTAGGCAGATGCCTAGTTGGCACATAGGAACTCAGAAACTGCAAATCAGCAAGCCAGCAACTGACCAAGGTCAAACATGCCTATGAGTGTGTGTCCCACAGTGTCCCAGGGGACATCACCCAGAAGGTACCCCAAAGGGCACATAAAAGTGACAGGTGGTGGCGGGGGGAAGCGTGGATATCTATGTAGGCACCCCTACCCCAGATCCCACAACTTAAGCAGCTGCCTACCAGCACACTGGATACCCTGAGACTGCGCACGACCAGCACCACTGGCATAAGGGCATGTCAGCATGGTGGCGGAGGGATGCTGCTGGTGGAGGGGGCAGTGGCATCAGCCCACAGCACACCAAGGCCAAGCCCTGTTCAGGTGGGTGGCGTGCAGTGCAACAGACAAGGGCTGTCTGATGAACAGTAATGGTATCCCCAGGGAATGAACTGCCTCTGTGGCAATAGTTTGGTGCAGTACACACAGCCAGTGTGTTCAGGGGCAGAAGGTCACAGGTTCAAGTCCCAGCTGTGCCTCCTGCAGACCATGTCTCTATGTTTTACCCTACAGAGCACATACACCATAAACATGTGCACTCCCTAGAGCAGAGGTTCCCAACTACAGTCGTGGAGGGCCAAACACACCTCATGATCTCATGCTGTCCCTAATAAATATGCATGAGATGCATTTGGTATGCAGAGCCCCCATTGTATGCAAATGTATCTCATGCATATTCATTAGGGACAGCCTGAAAACCTGAATCGTACTTGGCCCACCAGGACCGGATTTGGGAACCTCTGCCCTAGAACATCGGCCAACAGGGGCACGAACACCCACACCCACAGGCTCCACTATCCAAAGCCTCATGGAGAGTCAGGCTGTTGGGCCCTGCGAGGAGCAGCAGCGACCAATACTAGCACCTGCATACCTTAGCAATGCCTGCACTGTGCCCAGGACTGGTGTGGCGGCAGGGCTGCCAACCACCTCTATCTTTGCACAATGCTGAAATAGGTGTGGGAGTGTGTGCATGTCTACCCAGTGTTTTGTGGCTGCCTACACCTTACTGAGCCCCCAATGCTTGCACTGTCTCCAGTGTTAGCCTGCCAATGTGCATAATGAGGAGGAAGGTATTGTGGGTATGACCCGGTCACAGCGGTCTGGGTAAGATGCATCTGCACAGAGCATAGGACAATGGCTGGGACATTGTAGTGCCTGACCATCACCTGCACGGACAGGGTAGCCAGAGCATGTCATGCTGGAAGGTCACTCTCACCCTGACTGAGCAGTGACCATGGCATGGTTAGGTTCCCCTATAGTGCTATACAGTATTTCTCTCAAGTGATATCTATGAGCTCCCTTTTCTAGGATCCAATCACTGACATACTTGTTTGGTGTGTGTGTGTGTTCACATCCCATGTTTGGGTGCACGTGGTTCCTCCAGGAACATGCACTATGTACTAGCTAGCAGATTGTCTGCAGTTAGCATGTGTATGGCTGGAACACCTTGCAGGGTGCAGCGGGTGGAGACTGACTGTGCCCTCTGCTGGTGAATGTCATATAGTGTTGTGGGGCAGCTGAGATGTTCCAGGCCTACTGCCTGTCTACCAATGCCCTTATGTGTTGTGTACAGCTCTGCAATGACAGCCCTGTAGGGTGCCCCCCTCAGCAGGGCTGGGGTTGATGGTCCTCTCTACTGCCACCCTTGCAGAGATGTAGAATGTGGATCTGTTGGTGGGAGATCCTGACCCACAGAGGGCAGGTTGGGTGGTGCTACATAATCTGCTTTTGGGTCCAAACACCACCCTTCCCTTATAATATGGGACCATGGAAACCACACAGAATATGCACTATTCTGGGTGCATTATAGCCCACAAGGGCTAGACGTGACTAGGGAATACAGATGGACACAGGTGTGTCTGCAAGGACTACCTGTCACACACTGGCACTGATGGGGACCTGCAACACAACCTATCTCAGCCATGCTAGGTGCTGTGGAGCTGGTGCTGGTGCTGGTGCTGGGCACCCTACCTCACCCTCTAGGTGAGCACAGGAACCATACAATGTCATGGTCTGTAGCTACTCTGTGCCAATAAGACACACGGTCAGTTCCCCCTACCACGCCGGGGTGCTCTAGAGGCACATACCCCATCTTGTGATCATATGTAGGCTGCTGATCTGCATGTGCAGTGCATCATGGGTACGGGTGGGTATACCCTATCCTGATAACCACAGCAGACAGTTTGTGTGGTGACCTGCAGTCTTTCTGTAGCCAGCCAACAGAGTGTTGGATGCTCTAGAGATGTAGCCCACTGGTTACTTCAATGACTGTGGAGGCAGAGGGCATGGGTTTGATTCCACAATGGTGTTATTTAATGACTGTCTGAGGCTTTTCCTTTTAATTTAAATCAGTGCTGCTTGCAAAAACACCCTCACAGTGCTGTAACCTATGGTGCCTCATAAGGTGCCCTATAGGGCGCATTATAAGGTGCCTGGGCGGACAGGGCATTTTATAATGTGCCCTATAGGGCGCCGTATGCGGCTTCTTAGGTTATGGCACTGTTAGGGTGTTTTTGCTGGCAGCACTGCTTTAAATTTAAAGGAAAACCTCAGACAGCCTTCTTACATAGCACTACTGCAAGATCAAACCCATGACTTCTGTCTCCACAGTCATTGCAATAACCAGTGGGCTACATCTTTATAGCTTCTAACACTGCGCTGGCATGCACTTAGGGCTAATGCGTGTTAACGTGCAATGGCGCCCACTATCACGCGATGCAGATTCTTGCAACCTTGCCCCCGGAATGCTGACTACCTTATATGGCATTCTTCACATTAACGCTGCAACTGGCGCCGGTAACATTAAGACGTTTTAGTAAACATACCCCTAAGTGTTACAAAAACAAGACTGTATTAAACTGTCCCTCACTCAGTAAAACACTACAGGATCAGGTGATGTCAATCGATTCAAAATTAGAAAACTAAGCTGCTTGCAAAGAGCAATCTGTGATTTCATACAGTGCATCTCACTATCAGCTGGTGAAGGATGAAGACTCCTCAAGGACCACAAATGTGTCAGGTTTTTAGGATACCCCTAGTGAATATGCATGAGAACATAAGAACATAATATATGCTATATTGGGTAAGACCAAGGTCCATCAAGCCCAGTATCCTGTTTCCAACAGTAACCAATCTAGGTCATAAGTACCTAGCAGTTTCCTCAAAAGACACAGGTTCCTCAATGCTTGTATTGGGTCAAGCAGTGATATCCCGGGTCCTTTTTAATAATGGTTTATGGACCTTTCCTCCAGGAACTTACCCAAACCTTTTTTAAATTCAGCTACACTAACAGCTTTTACTATATCCTCTGATAACAAATTCCAGAGTTTGATTACACATTGAGTGAAAAAAATATTTTTTCTTATTAGTCTTAAATAGGTTACCCTGTAACTTCATTGCAGGTCCCCTAGTCTTTTTATATTCTGATGATGTAAACAATCGATCTACGTTTATCCGTTCCACTCCATTCATTAATTTATAGACCTCTATCATATCTCCCCTCAGCTGTCTCTTTTCCAGGTTGAAGAGCCATAACCTTTTTAGCTTCTATTCATAGGAGTATCCTTCCATCCCCTTTACCATTTTGGTGGCTCTTCTCTGTACCTTTTCTAATAACGCTATATCTTTTTTAAGATACGGCGACCAGAATTGCACACAATATTCAAGGTGCAGTCGCACCATGGAACAATACAGAGGCATTATAATATCCTTTGTTTTATTTTCCATTCCTTTCCTTATGATACCTAGCATTCTATTTGCTCTCTTGGCCGCCACTGCACACTGGGCGGAGGGTTTTAACATGTTATCCACGATGATGTCTAAACCTTTTTCCTGGATAGTTGTTCCCAATGTGGATCCTTGCATCGTGTAACCATAGTTTGGGTTGTTCTTTCCTAGGTGCATAACTTTGCACTTGTCCACATTAAATTTCATCTGCCATTTGGATGCCCAGTCTTCCAATTTATCAAGATCCTCTTGCAATTTTCCACAATCCTCTTGGGTTTTAACAACTTTAAATAGTTTTGTGTCATCTGCAAATTTGATAACCTCACTCGTTATTCCCTTTTTCAGGTCATTTATGAATATGTTAAAAAGCAGCGGACCTAGCACAGATCCTTGGGGTACTCCACTATTCACCTTTCTCCATTAGGAAAATTGGCCATTTAGCCGTACCCTCTGCTTTCTATCTTTTAACCTGTTCCTGATCCACAAAAGTATATCACTTCCTATCCCATGACTTTTTAGTTTTGACAAAAGTCTCTGATGAGGGACCTTGTCAAAGACTTTCTGAAAGTCCAGATATACTATATGAACCGACTCACCTTTGTCTATCTGTCTATTCACACCTTCAAAAAGACATAACAGATTAGTAAGGTAAGATCTTCCTTGTCTAAAGCCATATTGGCTGTCTCCCATTAAGCCATGACTATCTACATGCTGAGTAATTTTGTTCTTTAAGATCATTTCTACCATTTTTCCTGGTACTGACGGGTCTGTAGTTTCCCGGATCACCCCTGGAACCCTTTATAAAAATTGGCGTTACATTGGCAATCCTCCAGTCTTCTGGTATTAGAGATGATTTTAATGATAGTTCACAGATTACTAATAGCAGGTCTGCAATCTCATATTTCAGTTCTTTCAACACTCTTGGATATATACCATCCGGTTCAGATGATTTGCTACTCTTCAGTTTATCACATAGTTGTTATACATCTTCCTAGAGTAGCGATATTTCTGTCAATTCTTCTGCAGCATCACCTTTAAATACCACTTCAGTCATGGGTAACATCCCTACATCTTCCTCAGTAAAGACCGAAGCAAAGAATTCATTCAGTCTCTCCGCTATAGCCTTGTCCCCTCTTACTGTCCCTTTTACCCCTCTATCATCTAATGGTCCAACTGACTCTCTCACAGGTGTTTTTGCTACAAATGTACTTGAAAAAGTCTTTATTATGCATTTTTGCTTCCACGGCAAGTTTCTTCTCAAATTCTCTCTCTGCCTGCTTTATCAATGCCTTGTATTTAACTTGCCAGTGCTTAACATAAGAACATAAGATATGCCATACTGGGTTAGACCAAGGTCCATCAAGCCCAGTATTCTGTTTCCAACAGTGGCCAATCTAGGTCATATGTACCTAGCAGTTTCTCCAAGAGACACAAGTTCCACAATGCTTGTACTGGGTCAAGCATTGATATCTTCGGTCACTTCTTAATAATGGTTTATGGACCTTTCCTCCAGGAACTTGTCCAAACCTTTTTTAAACCCAGCTACACTAACAGCCTTTACTACATCCTCCGGTAACAAATTCCAGAGTTTGATTACACGTTGAGTGAAAAAATATTTTCTGTTATTAGTCTTAAATAGTTTACCCTACAGCTTCACTGCATGTCCCCTAGTCTTTCTATATTCTGATAAGGTAAACAATCGATCTACGTTTACCCGTTCCACTCCGTTCATTAATTTATAGACTTCTATCATATCTCCCCTCAGCCGTCTCTTTTCCATGTTAAAGAGCCCTAACCTTTTTAGCCTTCCTTCCTAGGATTATCCTTCCATCCCCTTTACCATTTTGGTGGCTCTTCTCTGTACCTTTTCTAAAATCACTATATCCTTTTTAAGATACGGCGACCAGAATTGCACACAATATTCATGGTGCGGTCTCACCATGGAACGATATAGAGGCATTATAATATCTTTTGTTTTATTTTCCATTCCTTTCCTTATCATACCTAAAATTCTATTTGCTCTCTTGGCCGCCGCTGCACACTGGGCCGAGGGTTTTAACATGGTATCCACAATGACGCCTAAATCTTTTTCCTGGGCGGTGGTTCCTAATGTGGAACCTTGCATCGTGTAACCATAGTTTGGGTTGTTCTTCACTAGGTGCATAACCTTGCACTTGTCCACATTAAATTTCATCTGCCATTTTGATGCCCAGTCTTCCAATTTATCAAGATCCTCTTGCAAATTTTCACAATCCTCTTGGGTTTTAACAACTTTAAATAGTTTTGTGTCATCTGCAAATTTGATAACCTCACTCGTTATTCCACTTTCCAGGTCATTTATGAATATGTCAAAAAGCAGCGGACCCAGCACAGATCCCTGGGGTACACCACTATTCACCTTTCTCTATTGGAAAAATTGGCCATTTAGCCCTACCCTCTGCTTTCTATCTTTTAACCAGTTCCTGATCCACAATAGTACACTGCCTCCTATCCCATGACTCTTTAGTTTCGCCAAAAGTCTCTGATGAGGGACCTTGTCAAAGGCTTTCTGAAAGTCCAGATACACAATATCAACCAACTCACCACCTGTTTATTCACTCCTTCAAAAAAACATAACAGATTAGTAAGACAAGATCTTTCTTGTCTAAAGCCATGTTGGCTGTCTCCCATTAGGTTGTGACTATCTACATGCTGAGTAATTTTATTCTTTATGATGGTTTCTACCATTTTTCCTGGTACTGACGTTAGGCTCACCGGTCTGTAGTTTCCCGGATCACCCCTGGAACCCTTTTTAAAAATTGGTGTTACATTGGCGATCCTCCAATCTTCAGGTATTAGAGATGATTTTAATGATAGTTCACAGATTACTGATAGCAGTTCTGCAATCTCATATTTCAGTTCTTTCAACACCCTTGGATGTATACCATCCGGCCCAGGTGATTTGCTACCCTTCAGTTTATCTAATAGTTGTAATACATCTTCCCGATGTATCGATATTTCCTTCAATTCTTCCGCACCTTTAAATACCACTTCAGTCATGGGTAACATCCCTACATCTTCCTCAGTAAAGACCGAAACAAAGAATTCATTCAGTCTCTCCTCTATCGCCTTGTCGCCTCTTAGTGCTCCTTTAACCCCTTTATCATCTAATGGACCAACTGACTCTCTCACAGGTTTTTTGCTACGAATGTACTTGAAAAGGTCTTTATTTCGCGTTTTTGCTTCCGCAGCAAGCTTCTTCTCAAATTCTCTCTTTGCCTGCTTATCAATTGCTTGCATTTGACTTGCCAGTGCTTGTGCTCTTTCCAGGTTTCGTCGTTTGGCTCTTTTTTCCATTTCCTGAAAGATGCTTTTTTGGCAACAACAGCCTCTCTGACCTCACCTTTAAACCATGCTGGCAGTTTTTTGGACTTCCTTCCACTTTTCTTAAAGCGTGGAATACAGCTGGTCTGGGCTTCCAAGATAGTATTTTTCAACAATACCCAAGCTTGATGTAAGTCTTTAAACTTTGCAATTGCTCCTTTTAGTTTTTTCTTAACTATTTTCTTTATTTAATCATAGTCTCCCTTTCGAAAGTTAAAAGGTAGTAATGTGGATTTTCTTACCATTCCTCCTCCATTAATTAAATCAAACGCAATCAAACACAATCAAACATAAATGATGGGGGCAGTATACATTAGGAGACCCCGAAAACAATTTCATTGCGGCCCTCAAAGACCACTGATATGGAAGAGGAGAAAGGAGAGAATGAGAACAGAAAGGGAAGGGATGGGATGGGGACAGAGACTGATAGATGAAGGACAAGGATACGAGGTAAGAATACAAAGGAAGGCTAGTTTGGGCCAGGGAAGGAGAAATTACAAGTTAGAGGGAAAGATACAGACCAGCTTAAACTGAATAAGGAGGAGGAGAAGAAATGGAAGAGACAGACTACAGTAGTAGAAGGTAGAAAGAAGGAGGAAAGGAAATGTCTGGAAACTGTTAATGTCTTCCACTCAAGGCAGATTGGCTTTTGTTCATTATATTCAACAGAGAGAATCCTTTTAGGATTATTGGCTTTTGAAGTTGATGGTGGTTAGGAAGTTCTACTTATTTTACTAGACTTATCTGCTTCTTTTGACTTAATAAGTCATGTTATATTACTTCAAAGACTCTCTGATCTATCTACCTTTGGTATTGTTCTCTCCTAATTTGAGTCTTATTTGAAGGATCAATTGTGTGTTCATTTATCTGAGACAATCTCTGCCCCAATGAGTCTTATTTGTGGGGTCTCTCAGGGCTGTATTTTAGACCCTATTTTGTGGGAAGGCGCATTTTAGATAGGACATGGAGATTAAAATGGAAACATCCAGGTCATCATGTTTACATCTGTGCCAGTGTTTTAGAAACGGCTGTTGTAAATGTGGAGTCCTTTCTAAAATACATATCCATGGGCTACAAGAGCAGAGGTTTTAAATAAATGCATGTAGGAAAAATTGATGGGAGAAAGAACCCAACAACCTATATTAAAGTTGTGCCATTGCTGACTTTTACATATGTATCTGGGAGTCATTTTGCAAATGTAAATGTACAAATGCTTTTAATTAATTACAATTAATTAATTGCACTATTTCAATTCAGAAAGGGAAATAAACATTGGAGATTTAAAGGGAATATCCCCCTTAATCTCTTCTGTAAAGGAATGGCCAAAAGGAGCACTTTTAAATCCCTCTGTTCCAAGGAACAGATAGAAATTTGGACATGGATCATTTTGGGCTTATACATGAATACCCTATATAACATGGGGATACACATGTAGACTTTTGTCTCTCCTAAGGCACACTGCCGACATGCTCTTGACATACTCCCATCTACTTTTGATGTTGTGTGGTCATTCACATGTAAATTTCACCCTTTTCCAAACTGGCCATTTAGACGAGGCCATGATTTATACATGTATATGGCTGCTTATATAATCTTAGCTTCTAAAATAACCATTTGAACATATTCCTTATTTAACTGGCTTTATTAATCCAGTCTCTCAGTTTTACATTTGTTATGTATGCCAACGATATCCAACTAAATATCACTTTGGATTCTCATTGATCTACATTTATGTCTAATTTCTGCTAAGCTGGACGGAATTGCTGACTGGCAAGTGGGTAATGGTTCAAAGTTAAATCCGGTAAAATTGACACTATTATTTTCTCCAGGAGGTTATTGTCTTCCCTGCAAGTGGCTCCAATAATCACTAAACTCCCAACGAAAGGCCATGTTAAAATTCTTGGGGTTGTCTTTGACCGACAACTGAATTTTGACTTATAAATTGCAACCATTGCATAAAAAGTATTTGCGTACCGATATCCTTGCCCTAGTGATCTCACGGCTTCATTACTGTAACTCTGTTCCATGGGTTTAAGTAAATGCAGTTAAGAAGACTCCAAATAATTCAGAACACCTCTATCAAACTTCATTTTGGGGCCAAAAATTTGAGCTTGTGACACACCTTCTTTGTGAGGAACACTGGCTTCCTATAGGGGGTTATTCTGAGACATGAATAGCGGACGTCCATCCCCGCTATTTCCATCTCCGCTATTCGTGCCAGCAGCAGCCCCCGACTAACCTCTCCGCCGGTTGTGTGGAGAAGTTAGTCAGGGGCAGGGAAGAGGTGGCCTGGGGGCAGAGAGTAGGTGGGCAGTGGGCAGTCGCCAGCCCTGGATGTACAGGGCCGACTCTAATGTTGGTCCTGTACATCCAGGGCCAGTAAAATGGCTGGAGAAGTTATTCCACCTCCTTGTTTCTTTCATCCTTGGGGCATGGGAGGGGCTGGAGGGGGCCATGGTTTATTCCCCACAGCCTTACCCTGGCCTTACGAAGCCAGATTGGGGTTCGAGCTGCAGGGAATAAACCTTATTCTGTGGTGGCCGGCATCGCAGCTTTTAAATGGAGCCACAGTGCCATGGCAACACAGTCTCGGCCTGCACATACAGGCCTGTTTGCAATTCTGATCCCGCAGGGTTAGACGTGCCCCGCGGGATCAGAATCACGATCCCCTTTGTATGTCCGTCTCAGACCAGACGTACAAAGGGGATGTATGTGTGGGACATCGGGCCCATAGTGTATAGAATCTCATTTAAGTACCTTACCATTGCACATCGGGCCCAATTTTCAAGTAGGCTGGCTATGCACTGCTACGGTGCATAGTTCTGCCCTCTCACCTCTAACCCCGGATATTCAATGCCGTGGCATCAGCATTGAATATCCGATTTCAATGCCAAGCAGACACCACTGCAGAGCCTAACCAGTTGATGGTGATATTGGACCGCTACCCAGTTAATGTCCTTAGTTAGAATTAGCCATGGATTGCTAACCAGGTAGTGGTCCAATATTGCCGCTATCCAGTTACCAGTGATCTCCGCCCCCACTCCAACCCAAAATGCCTCCAACACGTCACGATGCTAACTGGATAGCATCTTGCGCTTGGGGACATAAACGGGGATATTCAACAGTGCTAATCATGTAGGTGCCATTGAATATTCCCATTTAAGACATTTGCATGGTTGACTGGGCAGTAAACCGTGTAAATGACTTTCGAATATCGGGACCATCAAGTCTGTTTTACCATTTGTCCCTGCCAATTCCATATCCTCCTCAAGGCACACTCTGCTTGTCCAAACACAATTTACTGGTACTTCCCTCCCATTTAAAAGTCCAATTAGCATGCACTAGGAATTCCTGTTTTAAAGTGTTCACTCCAGCTTTATGGAATAAACTGCTTCAGGGCATCAGTCTGGAATTGTCTTATAAGAGATTCAAGACCTTCTTAAAAACACACTTTTTTAAGATGGCCTGTCCTCCCTTCTCTTCCCCCCTCCCCTTCTCTTTTCCTTCTTTTAAATATTTATTCAATTATTTATCTATTATTGGGTATTCATTTATTATTGTCTATTTTTATCCTTTTAATAGTCCATTCTCTGTATCACATTGATGTACCTCTCATCTCCCACATGAGGCCTGTAAAGTTTCTCCATGGGTAGCATATTCTTTGGGGGATGTTTACTAAACTGCGGTAATGTGATTCGCGTTAGGATCCGCGGTAGAAGCAGAAGTCCCATATAAGGACATGGGCGGTACATCGTTACCGATAACGAGCGTTACAAGGTGCCATAAATTAACGAGCGCTACATGGCACGTTACCGTGTGTTAATCTTAAGAAGGCGCGCAGGCACAAAAGCACAGCAAGAGAGCTGTAGCACAATGGTTACTACACTGACTGATGATACAGGGGTCATGGGTTCAATTCCCCAGTGGGCCTAATGTATAAGGCTTGCTGAGGCATCACCCTTTACATTTAAGTAGTGATTGTTGAGGCATTTGACCTGTATTTTAATTAGTGCTGCCAGCAAACACACCCTCACGGTGGCATAACCTAAGGTGCCGCATAAGGCACCCCATAACGCACTCCATAGGGCACATTATAAAGTGTACTGTCCGCCAAGGCACCCTATAATGTCCCCTATAGAACACCTTATAAGGCTTTGAACAAAGCCCTGGCTGGCTGCAGAAGGACTACACGTCACCACACAAACTGTCTGCTGTGGTTACCAGGATAGGTTAACCCACCGTACCCATGATGCACTGCACATGCAAATCAGCAGTCGACAGATGGGCACAAGATGGGGTATGCACCCCCACAGCACCTTGGCCTGGTAGGGGGAACAGACCGTGTGTGGTACTGGCACAGAGTAGCCACAGACAGTCACTTTGTGTGGGTACTGTGCTCACCCTGAGGTTGAAGTGGGGTGCCCAGCACCAGGTCCACAGCACCTTTCATGGCTGAAATATATCATGCTGCAGGTCCCCATCAGTGTGTGATAGGTAGTTCCTTTAGACACACCTAGGATACATCTGTGTCCTTCTGTATTTCTCAGTCATGTCTAGCCCTTATGGGCGATGATGCACCCAGAATAGTGCATATTCTGTGTTGGTGCCAAGGTTACCTGCTGTAGGTGAAAGGGGAGGGGTGTTTGGACCCATAAGCAGATTATGTACCACCACACAACCCACCCTCTGGGGCTCAAGGTGGGAAACAGGATCACCCACCAATAGATCCACATTCTACCTCCCTGCAATGGTAGCAGTAGAGGGGACCATCAACCCCAGTCCTGCTGTGGAACAGACAGAGCGGTACACATCCATAACACAATAGCAGACAGTAGGCCTGGAAATGCTCAGCTGCCCCCCACCATTATCTGACATTCTCCAGCAACAAGCCTCCAGCCGCTGTACCCTGCAAGGTGTTCCAGCAAGACACATACAAGCTGCAGACAGTCTACCAGCTAGTCCATAGTGCATGGTCCTGGAGGAGATGCATGTACCGAGAACGGGGATGTCAGCATACACACCAAGCAGATAAGTCAGTGATTGGGCCCCAAAAGAAAACCCATAAATATCACATGAGAAAAATACTATATAGCACTATGGGGGAACCTAGCCATGCCATGGTCACTGCTCAGTCAGGGTGAGAGTGACCTCCCAGCAGGACATGCTGTGGCCACCCTGTCCGTGCAGGTGGTGGCCAGGCACTACAATGTCCGAGCCATTGCCCTATGCCCTGTGCAGGTGCATCCAGGCCAGGCCACCCTATCCAGGCTATTCTCACGGTACCATGCTCCTTATTATGCACATTGGCAGGCCAATACTGGCAACAGTGCTAGCAGTGTGGGCTGTGGAGGGCGTTGGCAGCCACCTCACACTGGATAGACAGACACACACTTCCCACACCAATGCCAGCAGTGTGCAACTATAGAGGTGTTTGGCAGCCCAGGCCACCACACCAGTCCTGGGCACAGTGCAGGCATGGCTATGGTATGCAATACTGTTGGGGTCACTCTGTCAGACTCAAGACCTGAGGCACACTCCACAGACATCAGAAAGGTTGCTATGATGCAGCTCAATCAGGGAATTGAGCTTAACTTAGGAATTGCTATCTGCCAGTGATCATAGCAACCTTTTGATAGCTGTGTACCGTATTCCCAGGTTTAGGGTGGCATTGCTAAGGTATGCAAGTGCTAGTATTTGGAGATGCACGCAGGGCCCAACATCCTGCCTCTCCAGGAGGCATTGGATAATGGAGCCTGTGGGTTCGGGTGTGTCTGCCCCTGTTGGCTGCTGCTTTACGGCAGAGGTTCCCAACTCCAGTCCTGCGGTGCCAAACACTGTTCGTGTTTTCATGCTGTCCCTCATGAATATGCATGAGATACATCTGCATACCATGGGGGTGGCGCATAGAAATGCAGCACAGGCATCTTTATTAGAGGCAGCATGTAACCGGAATGGTGTTTGGCCCTCCAGGACTGCATTTGGGAGACTCTGCTCTAGGTAATGCACATGTTTATGGTGTCTGTGCTCTGTAGGGTAAAATGTAGGTGTCTTGGGCATGTTTACGTCATCTGCAAGAAAGGTGCTGTCTGTATTAGCACATTGTAGTAGTGGGTAAAATATGGGGACTGAGTTGGCAGGAACCACAGCTGAGACTTGAACCTGTGACCTTCTGCTTCTGAATACACTGGTTTTGTGCACTGCACCATCTTGTTGTCACAGAGTCAGTATATTCCCTGGTGATACCATCACTGTTCATCAGACAGGGCCTGTCTGTTGCAGTACACGGCACCCACCTACACAGGGCTAGGCCACGGTCTGCTCTGGGCAGCTGCCACTGCCCCCTCCACCACCAGTATCCCTCTGCCACCATGCTGACATGCTCTTCTGCTGGTGGTGCTGGTGGTGCGCAGTCTCAGGCCATCCAGTGTGCAGGTAGGCGGCTGCCTGTGATGCGGGTTCTGGGATAGGGGTGCCTGCATAGACGTCCACGCTCCCCCCTAGCCCCGCCTGCCAATGTTCCGTGCCCTTGGGGGTAGCTGTTGGGTACTATCCCCTGTGACACTGTGGGAAACACACTCGTGCCCATGTTGGGCCTTCAGCAGTTTCTGTCTGGCTGCTCTGCTGTTTCATCATTCATATGAGCCACCTAGGCATCACCCTAGTCTGCACTGTGGCCCAGCTGCACCACAGCATGTGACTCCTGCGGCCCTCTGTATCCCCTTTTCCGACATCTGTCCAGTTGCCGTTCCGACATGCCCGCCCTGATCTTGCGGGACATGTGCACGCCATAGGAACCCTGTCCGATGGAGGGGGAAACCCTGAACAGCGCTATTTCACTGTGGGCTCATTCACCTTGTATGGGGACGGAGCATAGACCCTTCCACGAGTAATATCTTTTTTGTGGAGCTTTCTCGGGGGGAGGGGTTGATGTTTCCCATTAATTTCACTATTGGCCAGCTTGGTTATGTTTTTTTTCCAGTTTGTTGGGGTCATTTTCAATGTTTCTGTGCCCTTTTGTTCTGGGCACATGTATTACACTTATCACTTTTTGTAGGTTTCCCTGCCTATGCTGTACATTGTTGACACTGAAATGGTTTCTCTCCCCTGCAAATGTGCATCTAATGGCAGGTTTTCAATCGCATTAGGATTCAACTCTTCAGATCAGCGCGAAGGGAGCCTCTCCCCGCCCACTGTCCGCCCACTGACCCCTTTTCTCCGCCCTCTCTCCACCTTCTGTGGTGTTTTACCGCGCCGCGGAACTTTACGATCGTTAATTTAGGTTAACGCGCGTTATGTAACGTTAACGATTGTTGATGCATCATAACGCGCGTTATGATGTGTTAACGATCGTTAACATTACATAACGCGTGTTATGTAACGTTACCGCAGTTTAGTAAACATACCCCTTTGTATATGCCAGTCTCACATTTTTTGGTACACCAGTTTGATTTTTATCCTCCATAAATAGGTCAATGACCAGCAGTTTTTTAGTGTTCTTTATTCTTTCCATTGGTTTTGATGTGTTTGTTCTTAGTTAAATATTTATATATCCCTTCATGGGTATTTTTTGTTTTGATTATCATCCTTATTTTTTTGATCTTTACTCTTATGGGCTGGTTTTGTTCCCGAGAATGGACTCCGAATCATTATACACATATTTTCTTCGTTCCTCAGATGGGCACAGCATCACCCTACCCGATGGGATGGGGAACAGATCAAGTGTATCACATAGCTTGCTATAATTGGTGACTGTGACTAGATCATTTAACTGTATCTCACGTTTGGTTTCTACCTTGTCTGAAGACCTTGATTTACACTCATATCCCAGTTTTCCACCTATGATGTGGTTATTGAGTTTGGTGTTCCTTTTCCCTTGATCTGAGAGGCTTAGGAATTCTTTAGAAATGAAGTAGGTTCATTTGTGGCCGGTGTCTTCCTTGGGCCGGAAGGACTGGGGTTTCTAGTCCCACAGTGCTCCTTGTGGTCTTGGGCAAGCCACTTAACCCTCCATAGCCCATGTTCCCTGTAAAATAGTTATCTCCAAGTTATAATAGTGATATGGCAGATCTATTTACCTTTTGCTTATCAAAATGGTTCCCTTCATATTTATGGTTACTCTGTATTTTCTTTTTTAAATACTTACAATTAGTTTTCTGACTTTTTTCACATTTGTAAGATATGACCTTTGAACCTGGTTTGGAGGGAATTCCTCTTTAAAAGCCGGCTTTAGCCATAGCTCGCTCTTCCTTCTGGTGTCAGCTTCTTGCCATAGGCACAGTAGGTAGGTTTTTTCTTTCATAAATGTTCAGGCACATTTTGAGTTTCATACTTTAGATGTGAAAATTCCCGATATCACATCCATTACATTTGATGATGTGCTATATATTTTCAAGTACATACGTAGTTCGTTCTTTATTCATCGGATTATTTTGCACAATTTTCTTCTGCATTTTAAACAGATCTCTACCTGATATTGTGGATACTAGATATGGTTTGTATGTATAGTTCATTTTTGATGGCTGTTCTATATTGCAGAAGAGAATGGCATTTGTGGTTTAGATTGTATTTGGCATGATGAAATATTGTCCTTTATAATTCTGATTTCCTTGGGCATTAATGTATTGATTCATAGCCGGTTCTTATCCTGCTACAATGAGGTTTAATTTAATCCCCTTTTTCATCCCCATTCTTATTTTTTGAGTATCTTTTTTGGTTTGTGTGATTCCTTGATTTAGAAGTTCTTATCAAAACGCAGTGGCACATTTGTGTGGCACATTGTATACGATCATTAAACTGATTGTTTTGTTTTTATTTATTTATTTATTAATTTGACAATTCTTATATATCGCACTATTTATCATCAGTGCGGTTTGAAACAATAAACACTTGGACGTACAAATAGTCCTACGTTTACAGAAAACAGGGATTTGAACTTGGATAACTGGGGAAACTATATACATTTGAGTTTAGCTACATGTAATTAACAGGGTGGGATCGTAATAAGGTTTTGCTGCCAAGTTTAGCTACAGCATGTTTGTACTCTGTTGGTAAAGAGGAGATAGAGAGCTGTAATGTCATGTGGGGTAGGGTTAGGTTTTAGTTTTATTGTGGAGGTGTATATTGTTTTTAATTTATGAACGTGCTATAAAACTTTTCATTGGACCTACAACCCGTTTCATCTTGTTTAATTTCATAATTTAATTTAATTTAATTAACAGATTATTTATATACCGCTCCTTCCATTGATCAGGTGCGGTTTCCATATAACAACAATAAACAGTGTGGTCTGTTTTTACATATAACATTTGTAGCTAGGTAAATACAGTTAACAATTAATAATTAACAATTAACAATTAGTAAACTATGTACAGTTGAACATAATTAAACTATATACATTGTTTTGTTTTTCATTTACTTATTCGCTTTGTTTTAGGGTGTATCACTTCATTCTTTTGATGAGTTGTGTATTACTCGGGGTGGGATTATCCTTTATCCAGTTGGGGGGTGTGTGGTGTGCTGGTCAGAGATCCATAATGCTTTGTGAATAAGTGTGTTTTGAGTAAGGCGGACATAACCTTTGATCTTGTTTCGGCAGGAATAGACATTAAGTTATCTTGAAATCCATATGCTGTCATTGTCTGGGTGTTCCAAACTCCCGGTACTTCATTACATTTTAATATTTTTATCACATATTGTGACATACAGATATGTTTTAAAGTATATATATATTTTTTCACCACTTCAGTATTATAAAATTTCACAGTATGTCAGAGTATCCTTTTTTAGACATGGATAGTTTTATTATTCATTTAGACACAGAAGGGGTTATTCCGAACAACGAATAACTTCCCCGCCAGTTATGCGGGAATGTTAGTTGGGGAGGGGAAGAGGCGGCCCGGGGGCGGAGAGTGGGCAGGCACTGAGCATACAGGGCTGATTCTAATGTCAACCCTGTACATCCAGGGCTGGCGAATTGGCCGGGGAGGTTATTTCAACCCTGGGGTGGAATAACCTCACTGGACATTTTTTTTTTGCCAATTCGGGGCATGGAAGGGGCTGGGGAGGACAAAGTTAATCCCCCGCAGCCTGACCCTGGCCTTGGGAAACTGGATCGGGGGTCAGACTGTGGGGTATTAACCTTTTGACGCAGCGGCCAGCATCGTGGCTTTTAAATGGAGCTGCAGTACCATAGCAACATGACGCCATGGTGCCGCGGCTCCATTTAAAAGCCCTGGCTGAGTTAGCCGGGCCAGCTCTGTATGTGCAGACCAGGACTGAATCACAGTCCTGGCCTACATGTACAGTGATGTTTATGATTCTGATTCCACGGGGTTAGACATGCCCGCGGGATCAGAATAGCGATCTCCTTTGTATGCCTGGGTCAGCCCGGACATACAAAGGAGATCTCCATGGTGTGTAGAATCGGGACCAGATGGTTTTGCTTTCACATTCGGAGCATGATTAGATTCTTCCATTATGTTGCATTTCTCTATTGATTAGTATCCTCTTTTTCACAGATTTCAGCCATTGACATTTTATTTTAAAGGCTCTTCTCTTGGATTTTAGTCGAACCTTAACGATATTATGCCTGCATTGTTCTGGTGTGACTTCGCAATATATGTGGTCAGCTATAACGCAGGTAACTTGCGCTTCCTTCTTGTTTC
The DNA here is from genome assembly GCA_033557465.1 of Ichthyophis bannanicus. NCBI lineage: Eukaryota > Metazoa > Chordata > Amphibia > Gymnophiona > Ichthyophiidae > Ichthyophis > Ichthyophis bannanicus. Next base: position 608,445,091 of record CM066033.1, read on the forward strand.
TTCTTTGGTCCTCCTCTCCTGCTTCAGTATTGAATGTTTGCTATATCCTTCCCTTCATATAACCTGATAATATAAGTTCCCTCTTACCTCTTACTTATTTAATTGTTTTAATTTACCTATGTATTTATTTATTTATATTATTGCCAGCTATTATTTTTACTATTTATTTATTCATTTATTGGCTTTTAATATATTTTTAATTATTAATATTTTATTCATGTTTAATGGGTTTTTTGTATCCTTGATTTGTCATATATGTTTGATCATCATTGTTTACTTTTTGTTTATATTTTGAGGTGTTTGTACCCCCTGAGGAAGGCCCCTTGGGCCAAAATGTGTCAGGGTTTTAGTTTTGAAAAAAAGAGCCCATTCACCTGTCCTACGAATCTACTGCCTTGTTGTTTCTGTTCCAAGTGTGGGTTCCTTGCTCTCCGTGTTTCCTAAATTTAAATGGGCTATGATTTGACTATGATATTGCTTGCCATGATAGCTGCTTTCTGTTGTCTGACCTGAATTTTTATACTTACCCATTTTTCCTCTTATGTCTTGTATTAAAAATGGAACCCTTTATTTTACTCCATATTTTTCTTTTGTTGTCTTGTCATCCCCTTTTTCTCTTCTGAATAATTGCCAACCACCTAGGTTTCCTTAGATAAGCAGTATATCAAATACATGTGAAATATGATATGTGGAAGAGACAGGCTACAGTGGGGAAAGAGGAAAATAAGGAGCAGATAAAAAATAGTGTAAAGTAGGAAAGGGAGAGATCAGAGGTCATAAGAACAAGTGGAAGAATATCCCAATTTTATTCAAACCTTGGCAAGTGCTTGAAAAAAGTAATTAATATACCTTATCCATTTCCAATAATTCCTGCCAAATTGGTCCTCTTCTAAGTTCTCTTTTATTCTCTACTTATTTTATTCTTCTTTACTTGATAATTCCCAAAACACAGCATATTTAGAAAAGTTCATGCCAAAATCGATGGATCACCCAATAACTGATGATCAAGCAGCGGAAACAGAAGAGAACTTACTAACGAAAAGGCTGTCACACGCTGAAGGTAAGCCACTTAGGTTAATGGTAAATCCACTGCAAGTGCCCAAACTTTGAATGAAATTACACCCAGGAGGAAGTGATCTGCTGAGAGATGAAACTCATTAATTATGCATGCAAATTGAGATCCAGCTGCATATTAGGAGGTGCTATGCTGCAAACTGCTGTTTCCAATGTTGTCAGCAGCTTTTCAGTTCAACACAGCAGTCGGCCAATTAAATTAGCCATCAAAGCAAAGCTAAACTGCATGAAATAGTTGCCAGGAATGTCATATTTAATTTAGTAGCTCAGCCTTGAAGACGTTCATTAGTGTCCTCTGCTAAAATTCTGACCTTGTGGGCACATCTACATTATTGATGCCTTTTGAAGGTTAAGCAAAAATTGTTTACATTTTTTAAACAACTGTACCATACTTTTTATTGTTGGGTACCTATGGAAAGGATGTTTGGATTAGCTGCTTCCTTTTCCTATTGAATATCCACACTTCACAGTAGGTTCCAAGCAATTCACCTATATGTATACATGAATACTGGTTCACATGGGCAAGACATACTGCAGCCACAAAGGGGGTCATTTTAAAAGCCTTTGTCATGATGTGGACATCTGAAGACGTGTACAAGTGCATGTTCAAATTACAGAGACATCTCCAGAGTCATTTTACAAATGGCTTTTAAAGTGTGGGAATGTCCAAGTAGGTAGGGGGTGTTGTTTTCATGTCCTTCTATGTTCAGACCTGCTCCAGGTATGAATGGGCATTAGGAAAGTGCTTATTTTGACCTTAAGATATTCAGAAAGCAGATGGGGAATAAAGTTACTAGCCTAAGATCATAATGGCCCACATCAGGATTTGAACCCTGGTTATCCTGCTTTTAACCCACTACTCTAACCACTATGCTAGTGAATGCCCTTGTACTGCAGTACTCTTCTGGGGATGTCTATGTAGATGTCTCCAAAGATGTCCATATTGGGAATACCCCCATTTGTCAAATTGTGCCTGCACTTGAATGGGCCTGCTTTTTTCGTTAGAGGTTCTGGCTTTGACATCCCAGATTGCACTTGGATGTCCTTTGTAAAATGTACCTTCATGGGCATCTGGAAACTCTGTTTATGATTTCTATGTTTGAAAATACTCATTCAGATGTGCCAGTAGCAACCATATCTGAGAGCTATCTTAGAAAGCCCCGAATTTATGTGTACAATGCGATCATGTCTATGTCGCATCAGAGCATGGCAGAGGCATGTCCAGGATCTTACAAAAAAGATACACATATATGTCAGATTTTAGAATGGCACCACACATCTAAACCCACCAGAGTATATTTCCATGTCTATACCTGCTCTTAGGAATGAATAGCGATCCAAACAGTGATCATTTTGACAACCTAACAACTGTACAGAGAAGAGAAAAATGCCCTCTCATTCTCCCAATAATTCTTGCTCCCTCCAAAAAGCATTACGGTGAATAGAGGAGCCTTTTCTTAGTTATCATACAGAGGCATGTCTCTGTTTGCAAAATGGCATGCCAGGACATATATAAGGTGAGAGACACACATGCCTAGTCCAGAATTCCATTGCTGACACATCTGAGTTGCCAGGCCCATGACTGTCTATTTCGGAAACGTGCAAATTTCAAAAATCATCTCAAAACTTGCATGTGTCTGGAGTATAATTGTAGATATCCCCATATCTTTTCTATCTGACTGAGATGTTTAACTTTTAGGGTGGAGCTGAGTCAGTTTTAGAAAATACTTACATGCATCCTTCTTCACTGCTGCCCATCCCAAAGAATTTTGAATGTTTTGATTTGGATATCCCAGATTGCACAGACAAAACCTTTCTAAAATGTGCCTTCCCACAACCATGGTTGCCTTTCCATTTTAAGTTAAAATCTTCAGTGCCATAATGTCTCTTATGCTGCTTCCTGAGTTACCACATGTAAACTCAACTAGTTGTCAGTGATGCTTTTCTTAGCTCAGTTGCCAAACGTTTGGTACTTAGAAACATGTCTAACAAAGATATATATTTATTAGCTTTGATGAACAGATACAGGGTTATTCTGTCCCCTGAACAGCAAAGATGGATGTCCCAACGGGACATCCATCCTCGCTATTTGTGGGACTCCCCGCCAGCATCTAACTTCCCTGCCAGTTGTATGGGGAAGTTAGATGGGGGCAGGGAGGGGGCAGATTGAGGGCAGAGTTAGGGCAGGCAGTGGATGGTTGCCAGCCATAGACATACAGGGCTGATTCTAATGTTGGCCCTGTACATCCATGGCCAGCGACTTGTACGGGGAAGTTATTTCACCTCCGAGGTGGAATAGCTTTCCTGGACATAATGGATCAGCAGGCCCGGGGTGTAGATGAGGTGGGGGAGGGCCAAGGACATTCCTCACAGCCTGACCCTGGCCATAGGTGGCCAGATCGGGGGTTGGGCTGCGGGGAATTAGCTGCAGGACCCAGCGGCCGGGATCGTGGCTTTTAAATGGAGCAGCTCTATTTAAAAGCCCTGACTAAGTTAGTCAGGCATGTCCTGTACATGCAGGCCAGGCTGAATCGTAGTCCCAGTCTGCACGTACAGGACTGTTCACAATTCTGATCCCATGTCTTGAAAGACTAGAAAAGGGAATTGTTACTTCTGGAGAGAGATCTGCAATTGTGAGTATATACTTCTGGGAATTTTCTGAAAGGAATTCTTTCTATTAAAGCTATTTAATTTGTGAACCCACTATTTTTTGTTAAATCAGTCAGGGCCTAGTAGCAACAGTTTAAGTTTAAATTTAAAACACAGAAGAGAACTTTCTGGTTACAATTCATACCCAGCAGAGAGCTTGTAGTTTTAATTTAATAGTCACTCAGGGCCTAGTATCAGCAAAGTACTTTTAGTTTAAATTTAAAACACAGAAGAGAGCTTTCTGGTTAAATTTGGAACCCAGCAGAGAGCTGTAGTTTACATTTAATAGTCACTCAGGGCCTAGCATCAGCAAAGTACTTTTAGTTTAAATTTAAAACACAGAAGAGAGCTTTCTGGTTAAATTTAGAACCCAGCAGAGAGCTTGTAGTTTAAATTTCATAATAAGTTAGAGCCTAGCAGCAGCAAAGAGCTATAATTTAAATCAAATAATATAGATTAGCACAAAAGTCAAAACAGGGTCCGTACTCTCTGAGCAGCAAATAAAGTCTTCTAGAGACCTTTAAAAGAGGCCTTCTACCTAGGGGGCAAGAGACCTGTGAAACGTTTTCAATAGGTGTTAACACCAGGTGGCAGTTCAAAAGGCCATTTTGAAAGACTCCTTCTATCCAAGCAAGGACTGTTAACCATCCAGGAAGTTGTCATAGCTTACCTCAGCAGCACAGGCATAAATAGCTCAACCAGAACTCTGTGATCCTCAGTCTTGAAAGACTAGAAAAGGGAACTGTTACTTCTGGAGAGAGATCTTCAATTGTGAGTATATACTTCTGGGAATTTTCTGAAAGGAATTCTTTCTATCACTGTACACATCTTTCCATCTTATATACTGGCTCCCCTGTATACCTCTCATCACAGGTATCACTGTACACATCTCTCCATCTTATATACTGGCTCCCCTATATACCTCTTATCACAGGTATCACTGTACACATCTCTCCATCTTATATACTGGTTCCCCTTTATACCTCTCATTACAGGTATCACTGTACACATCTCTCCATCTTATATACTGGCTCCCCTGTATACCTCTCATCACAGGTATCACTATACACATCTCTCCATCTTATATACTGGCTCCTCTGTATACCTCTCATCACAGGTATCACTGTACACATCTCTCCATCTCATATACTGGCACTATTTTTTGTTAAATCAGTCAGGGCCTAGTAGCAGCAGTTTAAATTTAAATTTAAAACACAGAAGAGAACTTTCTGGTTACAATTCATACCCAGCAGAGAGCTTGTAGTTTTAATTTAATAGTCACTCAGGGCCTAGTATCAGCAAAGTACTTTTAGTTTAAATTTAAAACACAGAAGAGAGCTTACTGGTTAAATTTGGAACCCAGCAGAGAGCTGTAGTTTACATTTAATAGTCACTCAGGGCCTAGCATCAGCAAAGTACTTTTAGTTTAAATTTAAAACACAGAAGATAGCTTTCTGGTTAAATTTAGAACCCAGCAGAGAGCTTGTAGTTTAAATTTCATAATAAGTTAGAGCCTAGCAGCAGCAAAGAACTATAATTTAAATCAAATAAGAATATAGCTTACCTCACCAGCACAGGACAGGGTACTGTGCAGCAGCCCTCTTTTAATAAGTGTTATTAGCATGATCGCCTTTGATTTAATTAGTGGAGGAGGGATAGTAAGGAAATCCACAGTACTACCTTTTAACTTTCAAAAGGGAGACTATGATAAAGTGAGGAAAATAGTAAAGAAAAAACTAAAAGGAGCAGTTGCAAAGGTTAAAGACTTACATCAAGCTTAAGAAAAGTGGAAGGAAGTTCAAAAAACTGCCAGCATGGTTTAAAGGTGAGGTCAGAGAGGCTGTTGTTGCCAAAAAAGCATCTTTCAGGAAATGGAAAAAAGAGCCAAACGACGAAACCTGGAAACAGCACAAGCACTGGCAGGTCAAATGCAAGGCATTGATAAAGCAGGCAAAGGGAGAATTTGAGAAGAAGCTTGCTGCGGAAGCAAAAATGTGAAATTAAGATTTTTTCAAGTATATTCGTAGCAAAAAGCCTGTGAGAGAGTCAGTTGGTCCATTAGATGATAGAGGAGTTAAAGGGGCACTAAGAGGTAACAAGGCAATAGCGGAGAGACTGAATGAATTCTTTGCTTCGGTCTTTACTGAGGAAGATGTAGGGATGTTACCCATGACTGAAGTGGTATTTAAAGGTGCGGAAGAATTGAAGGAAATATCGATACATCGGGAAGATGTATTACAACTATTAGATAAACTGAAGAGTAGCAAATCACCTGGGCAGGATGGTATACATCCAAGGGTGTTGAAAGAACTGAAATATGAGATTGCAGACCTGCTATTAGTAATCTGTGAACTATCATTAAAATCATCTCTAATACCTGAAGATTGGAGGATCGCCAATGTAACACCAATTTATATAAAGGGTTCCAGGTGTGATCCGGGAAACTACAGACCGGTGAGCCTCACATCAGTACCGGGAAAAATGGTAGAAACCATCATAAAGAATAAAATTACTCAGCATTTAGATAGTCATGGCCTAATGGGAGACAGCCAACATGGCTTTAGACAATGAAAATCTTGTCTTTCTAATCTGTTATATTTTTTTGAAAGTGTGAATAAACAGGTGGACAAAGGTGAGTCGGTTGATATAGTGTATCTAGAATTTCAGAAAGCCTTTGACAAGGTCCCTCATCAGAGACTTTTGGCAAAACTAAAGAGTCATGGAATAGGAGGCAGTGTACTACTGTGGATTAGGAACAGGTTAAAAGATAGAAAGCAGAGGGTAGGGCTAAATGGCCAATTTTCCCAATGGAGAAAGGTGAATAGTGGTGTACCCCAGGGATCTGTGCTGGGTCCGCTGCTTTTTGACATATTCATAAATGACCTGGAAAGTGGAATAACGAGTGAGGTTATCAAATTTGCAGATGACACAAAACTATTTAAAGTTGTTAAAACCCAAGAGGATTGTGGAAAATTGCAAGAGGATCTTGATAAATTGGAAGACTGGGCATCAAAATGGCAGATGAAATTCAATGTGGACAAGTGCAAAGTTATGCACCTAGGGAAGAACAACCCAAACTATGGTTACACGATGCAAGGTTCCACATTAGGAACCACCGCCCAGGAAAAAGATGTAGGCGTCCTTGTGGATAACATGTTAAAACCCTTGGCCCAGTGTGCAGCAGCGGCCAAGAGAGCAAATAGAATGCTAGGTATCATAAAGAAAGGAATGGAAAATAAAACAAAAGATATTATAATGCCTCTATACCGTTTGATGGTGAGACCGCACCTTGAATATTGTGTGCAATTCTGGTTGCCGTATCTTAAAAAGGATATAGCGTTATTAGAAAAGGTTCAGAGAAGAGCCACCAAAATGGTAAAGGGGATGGAAGGATACCCCTATGAAGAGAGGCTAAAAAGGTTAGGGCTCTTTAACCTGGAAAAGAGACGCTGAGGGGAGATATGATAGAAGTCTATAAATTAATGAACGGAGTGGAACGGGTAAACATAGATCGATTGTTTACATTTTCAGAATATAGAAAGACTAGGGGACATATAATGAAGCTACAGGGTAAACTATTTAAGACTATAAAAGAAAATATATTTTCACTCAACGTGTAATCAAACTCTGGAATTTGTTACCGGAGGATGTAGTAAAGGCTGTTAGTGTAGCTGGGTTTAATAAAGGTTTGGACAAGTTCCTGGAGGAAAGGTCCATAAACCATTATTAAGAAGGGACCCAGGATATCAGTGCTTGACCCAGTACAAGCATTGTGGAACCTGTGTCTTTTGGGGAAACTGCTAGATACGTATGACCTAGATTGGCCACTGTTGGAAACAGGATACTGGGCTTGATGGACCTTGGTCTGACCCAGTATGGCATATCTTATGTTCTTATGTTCTTATGTTCATGGGGCTAGACGTGCCCCGCATGATCAGAATCGCGACGCCTGGACATATAGAGGGCTTCGACGTCCGGGACGGAATACTGTATATTCACATAATACATTAAGGAAAGTGATTATAAAGCCCTAAATATCTCTGAAAGTAAGTCTCCCAGGGCTTGTTGGTCTTTAATACTGCCTCCCAGTCTTATTACATACACCTCATTATCTTTTTGCTATATGCAATAACCTTATCATTGTCCTCCAACTGTTACGTCAGCATTAAGAATGGATAAGAAGCAAAAAATGCCTGAACACGTCAGTCACCACACTGACTCATTTAATGGATTTCAAGAACATTTGCCCATATCAATTCTATAGAAATAAATGAGGAATAAGGAAATATAATAAGCAAAAATAATAGGCTATACTTTATTCAGGTATAACAGGGTAGGAAAAAAGGGAGGAAGAGTGGCACTATATGAAAAAAAATAATATTAAAGCTATAGAAGTACAGGGCTTAAAAAGGAGCAAGTAGGTACTGTGGGTAAAAATAGAAAGAGAGAACGGGAAATCCATTTGCATTGCTGTGATATACAGATCTTTTTCTCAGGGAGAAGAAGTGGACTGAGATTTAATAGAAAACATACACAGTATTGGCATGAAAGGAGATGTGATACTGATAGGTGATTTTAATATGGCAAATGTTGATTGGCTCATCCCTGCTATGGTGTCATCTAGAAGTAGGGAGATCCTGGATTCTCTACAGGGAGAACTATTCCGGCAACTGGTAACAGAACCCACACATGAAGGGGCCATACTGGACCTGGTGCTTAACAATGGAGAAAGTGTTTCTGATGTTATAGTAGAAGACCATCCAGCGATCACCAGATGGTTTAGTTCAGTACTATGACTAGGACTGACCTTTTCAGCGACTCCATGTCTGACCTTTTCAATGCTTCATGAGTCGGGAGTGGTCACAGAGGACTGGAGAAAGGCACACGTGGTCCCTTTACACAAAAGCAGAAGTGGGAATGAGGTTGAGAACTACAGGCCAGTTAGTCCGACCTTTGTAGTGAATAAATTAATGGAAACACTGCTAAAACAGAGGATAGTGAGGTTTCAGGAGTCCAGTGGATTGCAGGATCTGAGTCAGCAGGGCTTTACTAGAGGCAGGTCTTGTCAGACAAATCTGATTGATTTCTTTGACTGGGTGACCAGAGAGTTGGACCGAGGGAGAGCCTTAGATGTGGTGTACTTAGATTTCAGAAAAGCCTTTGACAGCATTCCGCACAGATGACTTATAAATAAATTGTGCAACCTAAGGAATGGACCCTAAAATCACTGACTGCGTTAGAAATTGGTTGAGTGGGAGGCGATAAAGGGTACAGGTAATGGAGCTGACTCTGAGGAGAAGGGTGTTATCAGTAGTGTGCCACAGGGATCTGTCCTTGGTCCAATTCTTTTTAACATTTTTGTTAGTGATATTGCAAAAGGTCTGTTGGGTAAGCTTTGCCTCTTTGCAGATGATACCAAAATCTGCAATAGAGTAGACATCCAGGATGGAGTAGATAAGCTTGAAGAAAGGTCAAGAATTTGACAACTGGGATTTAATGCTAAAAAATGCAGGGTCACGCATTTAAGCTGCAAAAATCCAAGGGAGCAGTACACTATAAGGAGTGAAGTACTTCTGTCCATGAAAGAAGAGTGGGACCTGTGCGTGATTGTTTCTGATGATTTTAAAGTGGCTAAACACATAGAAAAGGCAATGGTGAAAGCCAGAAGGATGCTTGGGTGCATAGGGAGAGGAATGGCCAGCAAAAAAAGGAGATGATAGTGCCTCTGTATAAGTCTTTGGTGAGACCTCATTTGGAGTATTACTGTACGTGTTATTCTTGTTTTATTTTCTGGAGACCATACCTTCAAAGGGATATAAACAGGATGAAGAAGGTGCAGAGGGTGGCTACCATAATGATCAGTGGGCTTTGTCATAAGGCATATGGGAATAGACTTAAAGATCTCCATATGTATACTTTCAAAGAAAGGCAGCAGAAAGGAGATATGATAGAGACATTTAAATATCTCCATGGCATAAATGCACAGGAGGAGAGCCTCCTTCCATTGAAAGTAAACTCTGCAACAAGGGGACATAGAATGAGGGTAAAAGGGGATAGACTCAGGAGTAATATGTCGTTATGTAAAGAGCGGTAATGCAATGTGTACCTTTGAGTCAATCCTGACTCCTGGTGACCCAGAAACTCCTGGGTTTTCTTGACAGTGTCACCAGAAGTAGATTGCCAGGCCTTTCTTCCAAGGCAGTGGAGAGTTAAGTGACTTGCCCAAGGCCACAAGGAGTGCTAATGGGAATTGAACCCTGGTTGTTTGGTTATACAAGCCAGTGTTCTAACCACTAGGCTATGTGGAATAGTCTCCCAGAGGAGGTAGCAGAGATGAGGACAGTATCTGAATTCAAGAAAACATGTGACGAACACAGAAGATCTCTAAATGAAAAAAAGGGGCTATAGTAGTTGAAATGGAAGGACAGATTAGATAGGTCATGACTTTTCTGCCGTCATGTTTCTATGCATTTAAAAATATATATATAATATGATGCAAAATAGCATATATATGCAAATTATAGAGAATGGTATACAGAGTTTATCTAATGTCTCATGTAAAAGTTAGAATAAATGAAAGCAGGGTAATTCATAATATCTTTCCTTTGTTTTATCAGTAGCACTATACATTAAAGAGAAACTTTCACTCTGCAAATAATCCACATATTAATATTCAATGGCAGCTGTGAGCTTAATGTTTTAAATGTTGATAGGCAGTGGTGTTGAATATACATATAAGCAGTCATCGTCACCTGCCATGGGGGTATTTTTTTAAGTACCTGATATTCAAAGTCCTTAGCTAGCCAAAGGGAAGCCAGTTAGCTAAGGGCACTGAACAAAATATTAAATGACAATAACCAGATACCACCAGCACCAACTGGTTAGGGCAGGGACACTCTGTGGGCAGAGAGAAGGCTTGCTGGCGCTAACTGAATAAGTGCTGGCACTTATCCGATTAGCTGGATATTCAACCAAGATTTCTGAGGTCAACTTGGGCCACCTAAAACGCTGTCCTAAATTGCTATCTACAGAAGTCCTGGCTGAATAGTGGGCTAACTAGATAAGTTAGTTGCCACTTATCCAGTTAACGCTGCACAGTCAGGAGTTACAGTGGTGGCTCCTATCCAGATACTGCCAGTGAATAATTTGCTATTTAAGCACCGTTGCTAACCACCATGACATTTAAATATCGACTGCTCGAAGGACTTTGGGGACCCTGCAGAGTTATATGGGTTTCTTATATGCAGTTAAATGTTCTTTATCCCATGTAATGTTCTGTTGTGTTATATATAAACCATTTTAAACAGTGGAAATGCAGTATATAAACTTCGCAAATAAATAAATTGTTTGGCATAATTTGTCCTCGGATCATGCAACTCATTGGTTTATATTTGTTTATTTAAATTTGCAATACCACACTTCATGTTTAACTTCAAAGCGGTTTACAGGTCTAGAAAGTAGTGCTGCCATTACTTTTCCCATCACTGGGGTACGGCTTATCAGCCTATAGTTTATCATTTCTTCCCTATTACCATTTTGTGAAGAGGTATTACATTAGCCCTTTTCCAATCCTGTGGAACCTCCCCCGTCTCCAATGATCTATTACATACACCTTTAAAGGCCCTGCTAGAACCGCTCTGAGCTTTTTCAGTATCCTGGGATGTATCCCATCTGGTCCCATGGCCTTGTCCACTTTCAATTTTGCAAGCTTTTCAAACATGTCATCTTCTGTATATGGTGTGATATCTACTCTATTCCCATTTGTATATTTTTAAATCATACACGGTCCTTCTCCAGGATTTTCTTTCGTGAATACAGAAGTATTTGTTTAGCATTTTCAATGTTTCCATGTCACTTTCTATGAATCTATCCTCATCTTGGTGTGTGGGCGGGAACCTCTCCTCACCTCACTGACTGCCAATCAACTGCCCTGCTCACCGGCATGTAAACCACCGCTCCGGAGGCGCGCCCGCGCCTGAGGGCCTTGCCAGAGGGCCCTTTGGCATGGCCCTTAGGCGGGGTCCGTGGCGATTGATTAAAAACCGTACAGAAGCTGTGAATCTATTTGTCATGCCAGTAGTTTCTGAAGGTAGTCTGCTGTTCTCTTTTCTCCTCTCTTTGCTATCTCTTTGTCTATCTCAGTTTCTCCTACTCTGTCCTATCTTATAAATGGCGTTCTTTTCTTATTTTCCGTAACATAAATGTAGGATTATAAACCGCTCTAATGCTTTTCGGCCTGAGCGGTATATCAAATGTAATAAACATAAACATATATAAACATCACTTTTGAATCTTGCAATTCCACCTCTGCTATTAGTCTTCTCCCGAATATACTTGAAAAAGATTTTGGAGTATGTTTACCAAACAGCGAAAACATTGCAGCGGTGCAGTTAGCACATGATACGTAACATTATCGCGCGGTAAAGTAACATTATCACACGTGTGTGGACTAAGGCTCCCTAGAGGGTGGAGAGAATGGGTCAATGGGTGGAGAGTGGACGGGGAGAGGCTCCAGGCACACTAACGCTGTGAAATGAAGGTCTGAAAATTAACGCCAGTGAAAACCTCGTGTTAGAGGCACATTTGCAGGAGAGAGAAACCATTTTAGTCAGCAATGTACAACAAAGGCAGGGAAACCAAGGAAAGTGATAGTAGTGATACATGTGCAGCAAAAAGCATAGTGCCCAAGTACGAAAGGGCATTATGGTGAGGCTGGAAAAGGGTTACAGGGAGATGCAGGTGGGACATGCAGTGGGGCAGTTGGGGCACAGGGTGGACTAGGCAGATGCCTAGGTGGCACATAGGAATGCAGAAACTGCAAATCAGCAAGCCAGCAACTGACCAAGGTCAAACATGCCCACGAGTGTGTGTCCCACAGTGTCTCAGAGGACAGTACCTAGCAGGTACTCCAAAGGGCACATAACATTGACAGGCGGTGCCAGGGGGAAGCACGGATATCTATGTAGACACCCCTACCCCAGATCCCACACCATAGGCAGCTGCCTAGCGGCACAATGGATGGCCTGGGACTGCGCACCACCAGCACCACCGGCATAAGGGCATGTCAGCATGGTGGCAGAGGGGTGCTGGTGGTGGAGGGGGCAGTGGCATCTGTCCACAGCACACCAAGGCCAAGCCCTGTTCAGGTGGGTGGTGTGCAGTGCAAAAGGTCTGTCTGACGAACAGTAATGGTTACCCCAGGGAACGACCTGCCTCTGTGGCAACAGTTTGGTGCAATACACACAGCAAGTGTGTTCAAGGGCAGATCACAGGTTCAAGTCCCAGCTGTGACTCCTGCAGACCATGTCCCCATATTTTACCCTACAGCACACATACACCCTAAACATGTGCAGTCCCTAGAGCAGAGGTTCCCAACTGCAGTCCTTGAGGGCCAAACACCATTCAGGATTTCATGCTGTCCCTAATAAATATGCATTAGATGCATTGGTATGCAATGCCCCCATTGTATGCAAATGTTTATTTATTTATTTAACACTCATTTATATACCGCATCTTTTAAATCTGTGCTGCTAGCAAAAACACCCTCATAGTGCCGTATCCTAAGGCGCCCTATAGGGCACATTATAGGGTGCCTTGGCGGACAGGGCACTTTATAATGTGCCCTATGGAGTGCCTTATAAGGCGTCTTATGAGGCACCTTAGGTTACTGCACTGTGAGGGTGTTTTTGCTGGCAGCACAGATTTAAATTAAAAGGAAAAGTCTCAGACAGCCTTATTAAATAACACCACTGCACGATAAAACCCATGACCTCTGCTTTCTCAGTCATTGCAGGAACCACTGGGCTACATCTTTTCAGCTTCTAACAAAGCACTGGCATGAACTTTAGGTTAACGCGCGTTAACGAACCAAGGCGCCCTCTATCGCGTGATATAGGGGTATGTTTACTAAACCATCTTAACGTGCGCTCTCCCACGTTATCGCACGATAAGGCACCTTATCGCGCGATAATGGCGCCTTATCACGCGCTAAGGCGCCTTATCGCGTGCTAAGGCGCCTTATCGCGCGCTAAGGCGCAAACGAGCACTAAAGGCGGAGAAAGGCTCCCGGAGGGCGGAGGAAGGCTCCCCAGGGGCGGAGAGAGTGGGTCAATGGGCGGAGAGTGGGAGGGGAGAGGCTCCCTGCACACTAACGCTGTGAAATCCGAGGCTGAAAACTAACACTAGTGAAACCCTGGCGTTAGAGCTGATTTAAAGGGAAAAGAAACCATTTACGTCAGCAATGTATGGCAAAACCAGGGAAACCCACAAAAAAGTGATAAGTGTGATACATGTGCACGGAACAAAAGGGCAAAGAAACAGTGAAAATGACCAGAAGAAAATGTAAAAAAAACATAACCAAGCTGGGCAATAGTGATATCAATGGGAAACATCAAAAAACACCCCCAAGAAAGCTAAAAAAAAAAGATGAATTTTGGAAGGATCTATGCTCTGTCCCCATACAAGGTGAATGAGCCCACAGTGAAATTGCACAGATCAGGGTTTTCCTCTCCATTGGACAGGTTTCCTATGGTGTGTACATGTTCCACAACATCAGGGCGGGCATGTCGGAATGGGCAACTGGACAGATGCTGGAAAAGGGGACACAGAGGGCTGCAGGCGGCACATGCTGTGGTGCAGCTGGGGCACAGTGCGGACTATGGTAATGCCTAGCTGGCCCATAGGAATGCTGAAACAGTAGAGCAGCAGACAGCAACTGATGAGGGCCCAACATGGGCAAGAGCGTGCTTTCCACGGTGTCACAGGGATAGTACCCAGCAGGTACCCCCAATGGCACGGAACATTGGCAGGCGGTGCTGGGGGAAAGCGTGGACAGCTATGCAGTAGGGTTACCAACTTTTTCACCGAGAAAAACCCGACACCTGTGGCTCGCCATGCTCCACCCATTCTCCGCCCCTAGTCCCACCCCTGCCCCGCCCCCAGCCCCACCCACAAAAATTACCGAGGATACGTGTAGGCTAACTTCCTTGGTCATATAATAATTAAACTGGGAACCCCAAAATCCAAACATGACATGTACAACACTGGAGAAATAAAACTATAAAGTAATTTCCTCTTGCACTAATCAATACAGCAAAGATGTTATCAATACACACTTCCCAGACCAAACATATTCCAGCTAATAAATTCAAAATAAAAAGTATTTTTCTACCTTCTGTTTGGGCGTTTTATTTTCAGTTGCAATTGCTCCAGTCACTTTCTTCTGGTTTCTTCGTGTCTTCTGCGAGCTATCCATTTGTCCTTTCTTCTCTTTTAGATGTTTTCCATTCTCTCTCTATTTCTGCTTTAACATACTGATTGTTTCCCTTTTGCTCTTTCCCCCAATTTTTTCCTTATTCCTTTATCATCCATTTAAATTTCACCCTTCCATTCTCAAGCCCCTCACTCTCCCAATACCCAGCCCATCATAGACTTTTCTTCCACACAAAATATTTTTTCACCTCTCCATTCTCATTCCCCATTTATTCTAGTCCTCCCCCAAAATCAGTTCCCTTATAGTTCTAGACCAGGGGTCTCAAACACGCGGCCCGCGAGACAACTTTGTGCGGCCCGCGATGGCGGAAAACCAAAAATCCCCCAAAACCCTGGCTTCTGCTGCTGCCGTTGCCGCCGTGGCAGCAGCAGAATCAATTGTCAAATTAAAAAAAAAAACTGACTTCTGCTGCTCAAGCAGCTGTCCTGCGGCCCCTTTCCCTCTGCCCGGAGATCCGACTCTGCTCTCAGCGGCGTGCTTTTCAAGCCGCGAAGAGAGTATTCCCCTCTCGCGCGGCTTGAAAAACCGCGCGAGAGGGGAATACTCTCGTCGCGGCTTGAAAAGCACGCCGCTGATAGAGCAGAGTCGGATCTCCGGGCAGAGGGAAAGGGGCCGCAGGACAGCTGCTTGAGCAGCAGAAGTCAGTTTTTTTTTTAAATTTGACAATTGATTCTGCTGCTGCCACGGCGGCAACGGCAGCAGCAGAAGCCAGGGTTTTGGGGGTTTTTTTGTTGGCCGGTAATGAGCTATGGAGGGGCTGACTGAACTGGAAGTGGGCTATTGGCAGAGGGGGGAGGGGGGGTTATGACTGGTAATGGGCTGGGGGGGGGTTATAACTGGTAATGGGCTATGGTGGGGGCTAGGACTGGAAATGGGCAGATGGGGGTTAGGACTGGAAGTGGGCTATTGGCAGGGGGGGGGGGTTATGACTGGTAATGGGCTATGGTGGGGGCTAGGACTGGAAATGGGCAGATGGGGGTTAGTACTGGAAGTGGGCTATTGGCAGGGGGGGTTATGACTGGTAATGGGCTATGGTGGGGGCTAGGACTGGAAATGGGCAGATGGGGGTTAGGACTGGAAGTGGGCTATCGGCAGGGGGGGGGTTATGACTGGTAATGGGCTATGGTGGGGGCTAGGACTGGAAATGGGCAGATGGGGGTTAGGACTGGCACTGGGCTATTGGCAGGGGGGGTTATGACTGGTAATGGGCTATGGGGGGGGCTAGGACTGGAAATGGGGTGATGGGGTTAGGACTGGAGGTGGGCTGATTGGGGGGTTAGGACTGGTAATGGCCTATGAGGGGAGGTAAGACTGAAAATGGGGTGATGGGGGATACGACTGCAAGTGGGCTATGGGGGGGACTAGGACTGGTAATGGGGTATGGGGGGGGTAAGACTGAAAATGGGGTGATGGGGGGGTAAGACTGGAAGTGCGCTATGGGGAGGTTAGGACTGGTTATGGGCTATGGGGGGTCTAGGACTGGTAATGGGCTGGGGGGGTTGCTAGGACTGGAAATGGGCTGAGTGGAAGGGGGGCTTGAACTGCAAATGGCTGATGGGGAGGGGGGCTTGGAATGGAAATGGGCTGTGAGGGGAGGGAGCTAGGATTGGAAATGGGCTGATGGGGGGCTAGGATTGGAAATGGGCTGATGGTGAGGCTAGGATAGGACTGGAAATGGACTGATGCAGGGACTAGAAAGGAGCAGATGCTGGGTGGGGCTGGAACTAGAAGGGAGCTGATGTTGGGGGAGGATTAGAATGGGATGGAGCTGGGAAAGTGAAATGGAGAGGGGAAAAATATTTTGTCTGGAAGAGAAGACAAATCTACAATTGGCCAGGTATTGGGAGAGTAAGTGGGGATTGAGGATGGAGGGGTAAAATTTGAGTGGATGAAATAGGAATGAGGAAAGAGCAAAAGGAGAAAGATTAGTATGTTAAAGCAGATGTAGAGAGAGAGAATGGAAAAAACTAAAAGAGAGAAGAAAGGACAAATGGACAGCAGACGATGGAGATAGCAGAAGACACGAAGAAACCAGAAGTGGCTGGAGCAATTGCAACTGAAAAAAAATGCACAAAAGGTAGAAAAATATCTCTTTATTTTGAATTTATTAACTGGAATATGTCAGCTCTGGGAAATGTGCATCATTAATGTCTGTGCTTTGGTACAAGAAATTATTTATAGTTTTATTTCTACAGTGCTGAGGTATTCTGTGTAATTCCTATTTGACATTGCTACTTGTTCTCTTTTCCCAGTAGGTCATGTATTGTTCTCTGAAATGTATTGATTTAATATTTGCAGTGTTGCCTTTTGATAGGTAGGGTCTGGTGCTTTGTGAGTCCTGGTAGTGCTGTTATGATACGGGGGGTTTGCTATGGGTTCCAAATGGGCAGTGTTAGTAGTAGTTCCTAATGTGCCTGGCGGTTGGCACTGGATTATAGTAATATAGAAATTTTCTAGTCTTTCTTTATCCATGCACTCATTATGCAACATTATGCAAATATTCATGCAAATGAGGCCCCTTATGCAAATGAGGCCCGTGTCTTATGCGGCCCCCGGGTTACTTTACAAGTCCTCATTCGGCCCTCAAAGCAATTTGAGTTTGAGACCCCTGTTCTAGACCCACCCAGCATCCACTCCCTTCTAATCCCATTCTCCCATGCCCCACATCAGCCCATTTCCAGTCCTATTCCAGCTCTTCATCAGCCCATTTCCAGTGCTAGCCCTCACATCACAGACCATTTCCAGTCCTAGCCCCCCCATCACAGCCCATTTCCAGTCCAAGTCCCCCATCACAGCCTATTTCCAGTCCTAGGCCCCCCCCCCATCACATCCCATTTGCAGTCCGAGTCCCCCCGCACCATCACAGCCCATTTGCAGTCCTACCCCCCCCCCACCATCACAGTCCATTTGCAGTCCTAGCCCCCCTAATCACAGCCTATTTCCAGTCCAAGTTCCCCCTCCCTCCACCATAGCCCATTTCCAGTCCAGTTCCCCCCCCCCCCCATAGCCTTTTTCTAGTCCAGGTCCCCCTCCCCATCACAACCCCTGTCCAGGCCATGTCCCCCCCCCCACATAGCCCTTTTACAGTCCAGGTCCCCCGCCCCATCACAGCCCATTTCTTTCCAGTCCAATGCCCCCCATAGCCCTTTTCCAGTCCAGGTCCGTCCCCCCCTTCACAACCCATTTCCAGTCCATGTCCCCCTAATCACAGCCTATTTCCAGTCCAAGTTCCCCCTCCCTCCACCATAGCCCATTTCTAGTCCAAGTTCCCCCCCCCCCATAGCCCTTTTCCAGTCCAAGTTCCCCCTCCATAGCCCTTTTCCAGTCCAGGTCCCCCTCCCCATCAAAACCCATTTCCAGTCCATGTCCCCCCCCCCCCACCCCACATAGCCCTTTTACAGTCCAGGTCCCCTCCCATCACAGCCCATTTCTTTCCAGTCCAAGTCCCCCCCCCCCATCGCTCTTTTCCGGTCCAGGTCCCCCCCCCCCATCACAACCCATTTCCAGTCAAATTCCCCCTTCTAGCCCTTTTCCAGTCCAAGCCCCCTCCCCCCATCACAGCCCAGGCAGTCCTTGGCCTCCCCCCCCCCCAAACCGCGGCTGTCTGAGGCTTTAGAGGGAGCTGGGGAAGCCCGCGCGAGGCCCCTGCTCCCTCTGAACAGCTGCCAGCGTGAAGAGCCTTTTCCTTCACGCTGGCGGCTGTTCCTGTGAAGCCGCGAATGCTGGGAAAGGTTAAAGGGCATTGCCTTTAACCTTTTCCACCAATCGCGGCTTCACAGGAACAGCCGCCAGCGTGAAGGTAAAGGCTCTTCACGCTGGCAGCTGTTCAGAGGGAGCCGGGGCCTCGCGCGGGCTTCCCCGGCTCCCTCTGAAGCCCTCCGGATTGGCAGAAAAGCCGGTTTTTTTGCTCTGGCCGCTCCTGATCTTGCGGCCAGAGCAAAAAAAACGGCTTTTCAAGGGCCGGTTTTGCCTCTGCGCCGGCAGCCGGCCTGGCCATGGAAAAACCGGCCAGGCCGGCTGAAAACCGGCCAATTGGCAACCCTACTATGCAGGCACCCCTACCCCAGAACCTGCACCATAGGCAGCCACCTACCCGCACACTGGATGGCCTGAGACTGCGCAGCACCAGCACCACCAGCAGAAGGGCATGTCAGCATGGTGGCAGAGGGGTACTGGTGGTGGAGGGGGCAGTGGCAGCTGCCCAGAGCAGACCATGGCCTAGCCCTGTTTAGGTGGGTGCCGTGCACTGCAACAGACAGGCTCTGTCTGACAAACAGTCATGGTATCTCCAGGGAATGCACTATCTCTGCTGCAGCACGGTGGTGCAGTGAACACAGCAAGTGTATTCACGAGCAGAAGGTCACAGGTTCAAGTCCCAGCTATGGTTCCTGCCAACTCAGTCCCCATATTTTACCCACTACTAAAACTTGCTAATACAGACAGAACCTTTATTGCAGATAACAGAAACATGCCCAATAAACCTACATTTTACCCTACAGAGCACAGACACCATAAACATGCACATTACCTAGAGCAGAGTCTCCCAAATGCAGTTCTGGAGGGCCAAACACCATTCAGGTTCCATGCTGCCTCTAATAATCCCGGCTGTGCTGCATGTCTATGCACCGCCCCCATGGTATGCAGATGTATCTCATGCATATTCATTAGGGACAGCATGAAAACCCGAACAGTGTTTGGCCCACCAGGACTGGAGTTGGGAACCTCTGCCCTAGAGCAGCGGTTAACAGGGGCAGACACACCCTCACCCACAGGCTCCATTATCCAAAGCCTCCTGGAGAGGCAGGATGTTGGGCCTTGCGTGCATCTCCCACTACTAGTACTTGCATACCTTAGCAATGCCACCCTAAACCTGGGAATATTGTACACAGCTATCAAACGGTTGCTATGATTACTGGCAGATAGCAATTCCTAAGTTAAGCACAATTTGCTGATTGAGCTGCATCATAGCAACCTTTCTGCTGTCTGTGGAGTGTGCTTCAGGTCTGATGTCTGACAGTGTTTACCACCCTGGGGAGTGACCCCAACAGTATTGCGTACCATAGCCATGCCTGCACTGTGCCCAGGACTGGTGCGGTGGCCAGGGCTGCCAAGAGCCTCTATATTTGCACAATGCTGGCATAGGTGTGGGAGCGTGTGTTTGTCTATCCAGTGTGTGGTGTCTGCCAACACCTTCCTCAGCCCACACTGTTGCCAGTGTAAGCCTGCCAATGTGCATAATGAGGAGCAAGGTACCATGGGTATAGCCCGGACAGGGTGGCCTGGCCAGGATGCATCTGCACAGGGCATAGGGCAATGGCTCGGACATTGTAGTGCCAAGCCACCACTTGCACGGACAGCATGGCCACAGCATGTCCTGCTAGCTAGGAGGTCACTCTCACCCTGACTGAGCAGTGACCACGGCATGGCTAGGTTTCCCCATAGTGCTATATAGTGTTTTTCTCATGTGATGTTTATGGTTCCCTTTTGGGGTCCAATCACTGACTTATCTGCTTGGTGTGTATGTGGACGTCCCAGTTCTGGGTACATGCATCTCCTCCAGAAATATGCACTATGGACCAGCTAGCAGACTGTCTGCAGCTAGTATGTGTCTGGATGGAACATCTTGCAGGGTGCTGCAGCTGGAGAATGTCAGATAGTGGTGGGGGGCAGCTGAGCATTTCCAGGCCTTCTGTCTGCCTTGCCTTATGGATGTGTACAGATCTGCATTACCTGTCCAGTATGGTGTCTGTTCCCCAGCTGGACTGGAGTTGATGTTCCTCTCTTGCCACCATTGCGGGGAGGTAGAGTGTGGTTCTGTTTGTGGGAGATCCTGTTTCCCACCCTGCGCCACAGAGAGTGGGTTGGGTGGTGGTACATACTCCCCCTTCACCTACATCATGTGACCATGGTACCGACACAGGATATGCACTATTTTGGGTGCATCATAGCCCATAAGGGCTAGACATGAATGAGAAATACAGACGTGTCTGCAGGAACTACCTAGCACACACACTAGCACTGATGGGGACCTGCAGCATAACCTATTTCAGCCATGAAAGGTGCTGTGGACCTGGTGCTGGGTGCCCCACCTCACCCTCAGGGTGAGCACAGTACCCGCACAATGTGACGGTCTGTAGCTACTCTGTGCCAGTAACATACATGGTCAGTTCCCCCTACCAGGCTGAGGTGCTGTGGGAGTGCACACGGTCAGTTCCCCCTACCAGGCCGAGGTGCTATGGGGGTGCATACCCATCTTGTGATCATCTGTAGACTGCTGATTTGCATGTGCAGTGCATCATGGGTACGGGTGAGTTAACCCTCTCCTGGAAACCACAGCAGACTGTTTGTGTGGTGACATGCAGTCCTTCTGTAGCCAGCCAGGGGCTTGTTAATAGCTGTAGCCCACTGGTTACTTCACTGCCTGTAGAGCAAGAGATCATGGGTTCAAACCCACAGTGGGGTTATTTGATAGGGCTATCCAGAGCATTGTCAGTTTTTAATGTACATTAGTGCTGCCAGCAAAAACACCCTCAGAGTACTGGAACCATAGGGTGCCTCAGAAGGCGCTTTATAGGGTGCCCTATAAAGCGCCTTCTGAGGCACCTTATGGTTACAGTCCATATAAGGTGCCTTATAAGTTGTCCTATGGAGCGCCTTATAGGGTGCCCTATAGGGGACATTATAGGGTGCCCTGGCAGACAGTGCACTTTATAATGTGCCCTATGGAGTGCCTTATAGGGTGCCTTATGTGGCACCTTAAGTTATGGCATGTGAGGGTGTGTTTGCTGGCAGCAATAATTAAAATACAAATAAAATGCCTCAAGAAACAATACTCACATGTCAAAGCTGATGCCTCAGCCAGCCTTATGCATTAGGCACACTGGGGGTTCAAACTCATGACCCCTGTATCATCAGTCAGTGTATTAACCATTGTACTACACCTCTGTTTATGTGTTTGCATGTCTGGGCGCCTACTTAAGATTACCGCGTGGTAACGCGCTTAGCCCGTTAATGTGCGCAGCAGCGCGCATTATCACATGATAATCCCATTTTGCTACTTTAAGACTGAAACGCCCACTCCTTTTATGGCAGCTTGCACACTATCGCCGGGCGCACATTAAGACGGTTTAGTAAACATACCCCATAGATTCCTTGCTACCTTCCCTCTGGAATGCCCACTACCTTATATGGCATTCCTCACATTAACACTGCAACTAGCGCCGGTAACATTCAGACGGTTTAGTAAACATACTCCTTTGTCTCCATTTATTTATTTGTTTGTTTTTATATAACACTTTGTCATAGAAATCAGAGCAGTTTACATGGAACTTTAGAACTCCTGCGCAATGCAGTTTACATGGAACGAGAAATATTTGCATATAACAATATAACAATTGTAATTAACAATAACAATAAATAATGTAACTATTTACATGTGTAGTATTCTTGTTACTATACAAAGGAGTGAGTGGTAATAGTGTGAAAATGGTGCTAGTCGCTATAGTGTAGACTGGAGGAATATATGAGCTTTATTACTCATAATTATAGTATTCGGTGAAGATGAATGTCTTGAGATGATTTCTAAATTCGGTGAGATCTTTGGTTTCTCTTAGGGTATTGGGTATGTTATTCCAAAGGACAGGTGCATAGAAGGAGAAAGCTCTGTTGATAGTTGACTGGTTTGCTTTTCATGCATTTTTAGGGATGGATAGAGTGTTTTTCAGGTTATCTCTTGTTGTCCTTGTCTTTTGCTACATGTTTATTAGTGTGCTTAGGTATGTTGGTGCAATGTTGTATATTATTTTATAAATGTTCGTAAGGGCTTTGAATTTGATTCTTTGAAGAACCGGGAGCCAGTGGAGGTGGAATAGAATTGGTGTTATGTGGTTAGATCTTTTGGCATGCATAATTGTACGTGCAACCGTGCTTTGAGCAAGCTGTAATGATTTTAGTGTTTTCTCGGGGAGTCCATGAAGTATGCTGTTGCTGTAGTCAAAGTGTAGGCAAATCAGTGCTTGGGCTACAGTGCGGAAGTCAGAGTGGGAGAGCAGTGGTCTCAGGTGCTGTACCATTTTGGCTTTATGGTAAATTGCACGGGTGGTCATGTGGATGTGTCTGGTTAAGTCAAGCTGTTGACTGCGAAGTTGACAGAGTTTAGCCATGCAGTGACGTCATTGAAGCAGTTGGTGATCTTCTTATAGGAGGGGTCTGAGGTGTCGAAGGTTGTGAATAACATTATATCATCTGCATAAATTCTGTAGTCAACATCATGAGATTGTATGATTTTGCAGATAGGTTAGAGGTATATATTGAAAAGTAATGCGGATAATGCAGATCCTTGGGGGATACCCTGAGGTTGGGTGAATATGTTGGATAGATTGTTGTTGAAGTGTACTTGTTGGAAGCGGTTGGACAGGTAATTTTGGAACCATTGTAGAGTGGTGCCACCTATGCCAAGGTGCCTTAGGCGGTTGATTAGAATATTGTGGTTTACAGTATCAAATGCTGAGGATATGTCGAGGAAATTGAGGATGAATGCACGTCTCATGTTGTCAATTCCTTGTATGATTGTGTTAAGTAGAGATGTTAATAGAGTCTCGACACTATGATGTGCTCTAAATCCATATTGATGGGGGTCAAGTGAGGCACTTGAGTCGATGAACTCTTGGAGTTGCAGTAGGACTGATTTTTCTATGATTTTAGATAGGAATGGTAGGCTAGATATTGGTCTGTAGGATGTGGGGCAGGATTTGGGGTAGGGTGTTTTGTTTCAATATCGGGCATATGGAAGTTCTTTTTTGGTTCACATCTTTAGCTAATTTTTTTTCCACATTTGCTTATTTATTTCTGTCTGTTTTAGCTTTATCCTCTATTCTTTTCTGTGTTCTTTTTTTGTGTTCTGATGAATTATGTGAAAGCTGTGGTTTTCGCCTTTATTTGTGTAGCCACTTCTTTAGAGAACCACATAGGTTTCCTTCTCCTCATTCTTCAGATACTTTCCCATTTTACTGAAACCAGCATTTTTAAAATCTAGGACTTTGGGGTATGTTTACTAAACCATCCTAATGTTGCTGGCGCTAGTTGCAGCATTAATGTGAGGAATGCCATATAAGGTAGTGGGCGTTCTGGCGGCAAGGTAGCAATGAATCTGTATCATGCGATAGAGCGCGCCTTGGCTCATTAACACACGTTAACCTTAACTCCATGCCAGCACTGTGTTACAAGCTTTAGAGATGTAGCCCACTGGTTATTACAATGACTGTGGAGGCAGAGGTCTTGAGTTTGATCCTGCAGTGGTGTTATTTAATAAGGCTGTCTGAGGGATTTCCTTTTAATTTAAATCAATGCTGCCACTAGAGTGGAGGAGTAGCCTAGTGGTTAGAACATTGGCTTGGTAACCAATAGGGTTGCCAACTTTTTCACCGAGAAAAACCCGACACCTGTGGCTCGCCATGCTCCACCCATTCTCCACCCCTAGTCCCACCCCTGCCCCGCCCCCAGCCTCACCCACAAAAATTACCGAGGATTCAGTCACACCCCCCCTCAGTGCTGGTTCACTCACCCCCTCCCCTCAGTGCTGGTTCACTCACCCACCCCCCCTGCTGACTCACTCACCCCCCCTCCCCTGCTGGTTCACTCACTCACCCCCCCTCCCCTACTGGTTCACTCACAGCACCCCTCCCCTCCCCTCCCTGCTGGTTCACTCACCCACCCCCCTGTCACTCACTCACCCCCTCCCCTGCTGGTTCACTCACACCAACGCCCCTCCCCTGCTGGTTCACACCAACCCCCCACCCCTCCCCTGCTGGTTCACTCACACTCCCCCCCCCTCCACTGCTGGTTCACTCACCCACCCCCCTGTCACTTACTCACCCCTCCTGCTGGGTCACTCACTCACTCCCCCCCCCTCCCCTGCTGGTTCTCTCACACCAACCCCCCCACCTCCACTGCTGGTTCACTCACACCACCACCACCCCCCCCTTGCTGGTTCCCTCACACCACCCCCCCCCCTTGCTGGTTCACTCACACCATCACCCCCCCCCCCCTGCTGGTTCACTCACCCCCCCCCCCCCCCCCCCCCTTGCTGGTTCACTCACACCACCACCCCCCCCTTTGCTGGTTCACTAACAACCCCCCTTGCTGGTTCACTCACACCATCACCCCCCCCTTGCTGATTCACTCACACCATCACCCCCCCCCCTCTGCCCAAGCCGCTGCTTCTGCTTTGTACAGAGCAGCGGCTGCAATACACTTACTTTGAAAAGTAAAGACAAACTGTGCAAGGAGCCCTCCGGTCATCGCAGAGCCCGAGGAAGTGATGTCATGGGGCGGGCTCCTCTCAGGTTGTCTTTCATTTTCAAATTAATTTTATTGCAGCTAAAGTTAATTTGAAAAGGAAAGACAACCTGTGAGGAGCCCGCCCCCATGACATCACTTCCTCGGGCTCTGCGATGACCGGAGGGCTCCTCACACAGTTTATCTTTAGCTTTCAATGTAAGTGTATTGCAGCCGCTGCTCTGTACAAAGCAGAAGCAGCGGCTGCACTGCTATGGGGAATCGCGTTCGCGTTCGCGCCACAGACTTCGGCACAAAAGCCGTTTTTTTGCTCTGGCCGCTCCCGATCTTGCGGCCAGAGCAAAAAACCGGCTTTTCAATGGCCGGTTTTACATCTGTGCCGGCAGCCGGCCTGGCCATGGAAAAACCGGCCAGGCCGGCTGAAAACCGGCCAGTTGGCAACCCTAGTAACCAAGCAACCAGGGTTCAATTCCCACTAGCACTCCCTATGGCCTTGGGCAAGTCACTTAACTCTTCATTGCCTACAAAGAAAGGCCTGGCAATCTACCTCCAGTGACACTGCCAAGAAAACTCAGGAGCTTCTGGGTCGCCAGGACTGACTTGAAGGCACACATTGCATCATTTTTGCTGCCAGCAAAAACACCCTCACAGTGCCGTAACCTAAGGCGCCCTATAGGGCGCCTCATATTATAAAGTGCCCTGTCCGCCAAGGCACCTTATAATGTGCCCTATAATTTTCAGACCTTCATTTCACAGCGTTAGTGTGCCTGGAGTCTCTCTCCGCCCATTGACCCCCTTCTCTCCACCCTCTAAAAAGACTTACTCCACCCTCTGTGTGCCTTAACGCTACCGGAGACGTTATCGTGTGAAACATAACATGATTGCGCGATAACATTACGTATCACGCGATAACGTCACCACTGCGACATTAGCGCTGTTTAGTAAACTTACCCCTTTGTGTTTGCTGTGATTGGACTCTGCTTTGGCTTTTACCTCAAACCACACTTTGTGATGATCACTGGACACCCACCCAGACACTAGACATGCTGTCTCCTTTGGTGAGTAATACATCCAGTGTTGAGATTTCCCTGGTTGGTTCCATCACCGTTTATCTGAGCAATGCTCCTTGCAAGCCATCCACAATCTTTTTGTTTCTTTCCAGATTTGCAGAAAGAATGATCATATCCATATCTGTAAATTAAAGTCACCCAGTCTGATCATTCCTCTCTTCATTGTTACTTTGCAATATCATTGAGGAAATCTCTATCCATATCTATACTGGTATTGTTGGAATTGGAAGGCAGGCATCTTGTACAAGAGCTACCACATCTCATGGGGTCTGGCTCTAGTCAGCCTGATCTTATCTCTGCTGATGACCTTCCTTTCTTCTTCCTGATTGGGCCAAAATTTGTCTGGTATGGAGCTCTATGGAAGATGCTAACTGGATGTTTTACCTTAAGAAACTATTGAGTTCTCCTGCAGAGATTTACTTCAAATATTTTTTCTGCTGCCATGTTCTTGTGCCAGAAATTCTATGAAACCACGTCTAAGTAGCATATTAGAGACATTTACTAAGCCTAATCTAGACCCCGGTTGTCCAATTAGTGAACATCTCTCTGCAAACATCTCTGATCATATACTAATACATGGGTTCATAGAATTTAGAATCATAGGGGTATGTTTACTAAACGGTGGTAAAGAAACAAGTGTGCCATTAACGTGTGCTAACTGTGCAGGTGCACACTTAGCACGTGCAAAACAGCACTTTAGCAGGTGCTAACGGCACCAGCAGCGTAAAGCACCCTGTGGGTGGAGAGAAGGAGTGCAAGGGGCAGAAAGTGGGGAGGTCAATGGGTGGGGAGTGGGTGGGAACAAGGCTTGCTCCCTTAACAAAGGCACCTTAATGGCAGGAACCCTAACACAATTCAAAACCTGGCGGAAAGGGTGTTTTTTGAGGAGAGAGGGTCTATTTTATGTCTGCAATGTGATACACAGAGAGGGGAGCCCAAAAGAGTGATAGTAGTGTTCCATTAGCAACAACAGCATAATGCCCAAGTATGAAACGGCACTATGTTGATGGTGCAAATGGGGGCAAAGGAGGTGGCACATGGGTCATGTAGTGGTGGCTTCTGGTGCACAGGAGGGACCAGGCAGCTGCCTAGATGGCACATAGGAACATAAGACTATAAAATATGCCAAACTGTGTCAGACCAAGGTCCATCATGCCCAGTATCCTGTGTCCAACAGTGCACAATCTAGGTCATAAGTACCTAGAGGTTTCCCCAGAAGACACACAGGATCCCCAATAACTGTAACGGGGCAAGCAATGCATAGCTTGGATCCTGTTTAGCAATGGTTTATGAACCGTTACCCACGAATCTGTCCAAATGTTTTTAAACCCAGCTACCCTGACAGCTTTTTACCACATCCCTCCCGCCGGAGAAAGCCGGGGCTGCGAATTCGCTTCAGACTGTCTGGTCTCGCGTATGAGCGCGCGCCCGGCGCGTCCTACTGACTATCATTGCTGCCTGCTTACCTCCTGCTTGCTGTCATCTGTTTATTGCTGTCTGCTCTGTTGCTGCTTGAAACCGTGCTTGTGCTGTGTCTCCCCAGGTACAATTACCCCCTCCGTTACAGCTCTCCATCTGGCCCGACCCACCGGAAGTGACGGACAGCCTAGCCCTGCATAAGAACTGCTCCGGCGCGTCCTACTGACTATCATTGCTGCCTGCTTACCTCCTGCTTGCTGTCATCTGTTTATTGCTGTCTGCTCTGTTGCTGCTTGAAACCGTGCTTGTGCTGTGTCTCCCCAGGTACAATTACCCCCTCCGTTACAGCTCTCCATCTGGCCCGACCCACCGGAAGTGACGGACAGCCTAGCCCTGCATAAGAACTGCTCCGGCGCGTCCTACTGACTATCATTGCTGCCTGCTTACCTCCTGCTTGCTGTCATCTGTTTATTGCTGTCTGCTCTGTTGCTGCTTGAAACCGTGCTTGTGCTGTGTCTCCCCAGGTACAATTACCCCCTCCGTTACAGCTCTCCATCTGGCCCGACCCACCGGAAGTGACGGACAGCCTAGCCCTGCATAAGAACTGCTCCGGCGCGTCCTACTGACTATCATTGCTGCCTGCTTACCTCCTGCTTGCTGTCATCTGTTTATTGCTGTCTGCTCTGTTGCTGCTTGAAACCGTGCTTGTGCTGTGTCTCCCCAGGTACAATTACCCCCTCCGTTACAGCTCTCCATCTGGCCCGACCCACCGGAAGTGACGGACAGCCTAGCCCTGCATAAGAACTGCTCCGGCGCGTCCTACTGACTATCATTGCTGCCTGCTTACCTCCTGCTTGCTGTCATCTCTTTATTGATGTCTGCTCTGTTGCTGCTTGAAACCGTGCTTGTGCTGTGTCTCCCCAGGTACAATTACCCCCTCCGTTACAGCTCTCCATCTGGCCCGACCCACCGGAAGTGACGGACAGCCTAGCCCTGCATAAGAACTGCTCCGGCGCGTCCTACTGACTATCATTGCTGCCTGCTTACCTCCTGCTTGCTGTCATCTGTTTATTGCTGTCTGCTCTGTTGCTGCTTGAAACCGTGCTTGTGCTGTGTCTCCCCAGGTACAATTACCCCCTCCGTTACAGCTCTCCATCTGGCCCGACCCACCGGAAGTGACGGACAGCCTAGCCCTGCATAAGAACTGCTCTGGCGCGTCCTACTGACTATCATTGCTGCCTGCTTACCTCCTGCTTGCTGTTATCTGTTTATTGCTGTCTGCTCTGTTGCTGCTTGAAACCGTGCTTGTGCTGTGTCTCCCCAGGTACAATTACCCCCTCCGTTACAGCTCTCCATCTGGCCCGACCCACCGGAAGTGACGGACAGCCTAGCCCTGCATAAGAACTGCTCCGGCGCGTCCTACTGACTATCATTGCTGCCTGCTTACCTCCTGCTTGCTGTCATCTGTTTATTGCTGTCTGCTCTGTTGCTGCTTGAAACCGTGCTTGTGCTGTGTCTCCCCAGGTACAATTACCCCCTCCGTTACAGCTCTCCATCTGGCCCGACCCACCGGAAGTGACGGACAGCCTAGCCCTGCATAAGAACTGCTCCGGCGCGTCCTACTGACTATCATTGCTGCCTGCTTACCTCCTGCTTGCTGTCATCTGTTTATTGCTGTCTGCTCTGTTGCTGCTTGAAACCGTGCTTGTGCTGTGTCTCCCCAGGTACAATTACCCCCTCCGTTACAGCTCTCCATCTGGCCCGACCCACCGGAAGTGACGGACAGCCTAGCCCTGCATAAGAACTGCTCCGGCGCGTCCTACTGACTTTCATTGCTGCCTGCTTACCTCCTGCTTGCTGTCATCTGTTTATTGCTGTCTGCTCTGTTGCTGCTTGAAACCGTGCTTGTGCTGTGTCTCCCCAGGTACAATTACCCCCTCCGTTACAGCTCTCCATCTGGCCCGACCCACCGGAAGTGACGGACAGCCAAGCCCTGCATAAGAACTGCTCCGGCGCGTCCTATTGACTATCATTGCTGCCTGCTTACCTCCTGCTTGCTGTCATCTGTTTATTGCTGTCTGCTCTGTTGCTGCTTGAAACCGTGCTTGTGCTGTGTCTCCCCAGGTACAATTACCCCCTCCGTTACAGCTCTCCATCTGGCCCGACCCACCGGAAGTGACGGACAGCCTAGCCCTGCATAAGAACTGCTCCGGCGCGTCCTACTGACTATCATTGGTGCCTGCTTACCTCCTGCTTGCTGTCATCTGTTTATTGCTGTCTGCTCTGTTGCTGCTTGAAACCGTGCTTGTGCTGTGTCTCCCCAGGTACAATTACCCCCTCCGTTACAGCTCTCCATCTGGCCCGATCCACCGGAAGTGACGGACAGCCTAGCCCTGCATAAGAACTGCTCCGGCGCGTCCTACTGACTATCATTGCTGCCTGCTTACCTCCTGCTTGCTGTCATCTGTTTATTGCTGTCTGCTCTGTTGCTGCTTGAAACCGTGCTTGTGCTGTGTCTCCCCAGGTACAATTACCCCCTCTGTTACAGCTCTCCATCTGGCCCGACCCACCGGAAGTGACGGACAGCCTAGCCCTGCATAAGAACTGCTCCGGCGCGTCCTACTGACTATCATTGCTGCCTGCTTACCTCCTGCTTGCTGTCATCTGTTTATTGCTGTCTGCTCTGTTGCTGCTTGAAACCGTGCTTGTGCTGTGTCTCCCCAGGTACAATTACCCCCTCCGTTACAGCTCTCCATCTGGCCCGACCCACCGGAAGTGACGGACAGCCTAGCCCTGCATAAGAACTGCTCCGGCGCGTCCTACTGACTATCATTGCTGCCTGCTTACCTCCTGCTTGCTGTCATCTGTTTATTGCTGTCTGCTCTGTTGCTGCTTGAAACTGTGCTTGTGCTGTGTCTCCCCAGGTACAATTACCCCCTCCATTACAGCTCTCCATCTGGCCCGACCCACCGGAAGTGACGGACAGCCTAGCCCTGCATAAGAACTGCTCCGGCGCGTCCTACTGACTATCATTGCTGCCTGCTTACCTCCTGCTTGCTGTCATCTGTTTATTGCTGTCTGCTCTGTTGCTGCTTAAAACCGTGCTTGTGCTGTGTCTCCCCAGGTACAATTACCCCCTCCGTTACAGCTCTCCATCTGGCCCGACCCACCGGAAGTGACGGACAGCCTAGCCCTGCATAAGAACTGCTCTGGCGCGTCCTACTGACTATCACTGCTGCCTGCTTACCTCCTGCTTGCTGTCATCTGTTTATTGCTGTCTGCTCTGTTGCTGCTTGAAACCGTGCTTGTGCTGTGTCTCCCCAGGTACAATTACCCCCTCCGTTACAGCTCTCCATCTGGCCCGACCCACCGGAAGTGACGGACAGCCTAGCCCTGCATAAGAACTGCTCCGGCGCGTCCTACTGACTATCATTGCTGCCTGCTTACCTCCTGCTTGCTGTCATCTGTTTATTGCTGTCTGCTCTGTTGCTGCTTGAAACCGTGCTTGTGCTGTGTCTCCCCAGGTACAATTACCCCCTCCATTACAGCTCTCCATCTGGCCCGACCCACCGGAAGTGACGGACAGCCAAGCCCTGCATAAGAACTGGTCCGGCGCGTCCTACTGACTATCATTGCTGCCTGCTTACCTCCTGCTTGCTGTCATCTGTTTATTGCTGTCTGCTCTGTTGCTGCTTGAAACCGTGCTTGTGCTGTGTCTCCCCAGGTACAATTACCCCCTCCGTTACAGCTGTCCATCTGGCCCGACCCACCGGAAGTGACGGACAGCCTAGCCCTGCATAAGAACTGCTCCGCCGCGTCCTACTGACTATCATTGCTGCCTGCTTACCTCCTGCTTGCTGTCATCTGTTTATTGCTGTCTGCTCTGTTGCTGCTTGAAACCGTGCTTGTGCTGTGTCTCCCCAGGTACAATTACCCCCTCCGTTACAGCTCTCCATCTGGCCCGACCCACCGGAAGTGACGGACAGCCTAGCCCTGCATAAGAACTGCTCCGGCGCGTCCTACTGACTATCATTGCTGCCTGCTTACCTCCTGCTTGCTGTCATCTGTTTATTGCTGTCTGCTCTGTTGCTGCTTGAAACCGTGCTTGTGCTGTGTCTCCCAGGTACAATTACCCCCTCTGTTACAGCTCTCCATCTGGCCCGACCCACCGGAAGTGACGGACAGCCTAGCCCTGCATAAGAACTGCTCCGGCGCGTCCTACTGACTATCATTGCTGCCTGCTTACCTCCTGCTTGCTGTCATCTGTTTATTGCTGTCTGCTCTGTTGCTGCTTGAAACCGTGCTTGTGCTGTGTCTCCCAGGTACAATTACCCCCTCAGTTACAGCTCTCCATCTGGCCCGACCCACCGGAAGTGACGGACAGCCTAGCCCTGCATAAGAACTGCTCCGGCGCGTCCTACTATCATTGCTGCCTGCTTACCTCCTGCTTGCTGTCATCTGTTTATTGCTGTCTGCTTTGTTGCTGCTTGAAACCGTGCTTGTGCTGTGTCTCCCCAGGTACAATTACCCCCTCCGTTACAGCTCTCCATCTGGCCCGACCCACCGGAAGTGACGGACAGCCTAGCCCTGCATAAGAACTGCTCCGGCGCGTCCTACTGACTATCATTGCTGCCTGCTTACCTCCTGCTTGCTGTCATCTGTTTATTGCTGTCTGCTCTGTTGCTGCTTGAAACCGTGCTTGTGCTGTGTCTCCCCAGGTACAATTACCCCCTCCGTTACAGCTCTCCATCTGGCCCGACCCACCGGAAGTGACGGACAGCCTAGCCCTGCATAAGAACTGCTCCGGCGCGTCCTACTGACTATCATTGCTGCCTGCTTACCTCCTGCTTGCTGTCATCTGTTTATTGCTGTCTGCTCTGTTGCTGCTTGAAACCGTGCTTGTGCTGTGTCTCCCCAGGTACAATTACCCCCTCCGTTACAGCTCTCCATCTGGCCCGACCCACCGGAAGTGACGGACAGCCTAGCCCTGCATAAGAACTGCTCCGGCGCGTCCTACTGACTATCATTGCTGCCTGCTTACCTCCTGCTTGCTGTCATCTGTTTATTGCTGTCTGCTCTGTTGCTGCTTGAAACCGTGCTTGTGCTGTGTCTCCCCAGGTACAATTACCCCCTCCGTTACAGCTCTCCATCTGGCCCGACCCACCGGAAGTGACGGACAGCCTAGCCCTGCATAAGAACTGCTCCGGCGCGTCCTACTGACTATCATTGCTGCCTGCTTACCTCCTGCTTGCTGTCATCTGTTTATTGCTGTCTGCTCTGTTGCTGCTTGAAACCGTGCTTGTGCTGTGTCTCCCCAGGTACAATTACCCCCTCCGTTACAGCTCTCCATCTGGCCCGACCCACCGGAAGTGACGGACAGCCTAGCCCTGCATAAGAACTGCTCCGGCGCGTCCTACTGACTATCATTGCTGCCTGCTTACCTCCTGCTTGCTGTCATCTGTTTATTGCTGTCTGCTCTGTTGCTGCTTGAAACCGTGCTTGTGCTGTGTCTCCCCAGGTACAATTACCCCCTCCGTTACAGCTCTCCATCTGGCCCGACCCACCGGAAGTGACGGACAGCCTAGCCCTGCATAAGAACTGCTCCGGCGCGTCCTACTGACTATCATTGCTGCCTGCTTACCTCCTGCTTGCTGTCATCTGTTTATTGCTGTCTGCTCTGTTGCTGCTTGAAACCGTGCTTGTGCTGTGTCTCCCCAGGTACAATTACCCCCTCTGTTACAGCTCTCCATCTGGCCCGACCCACCGGAAGTGACGGACAGCCTAGCCCTGCATAAGAACTGCTCCGGCGCGTCCTACTGACTATCATTGCTGCCTGCTTACCTCCTGCTTGCTGTCATCTGTTTATTGCTGTCTGCTCTGTTGCTGCTTGAAACCGTGCTTGTGCTGTGTCTCCCCAGGTACAATTACCCCCTCCATTACAGCTCTCCATCTGGCCCAACCCACCGGAAGTGACGGACAGCCTAGCCCTGCATAAGAACTGCTCCGGCGCGTCCTACTGACTATCATTGCTGCCTGCTTACCTCCTGCTTGCTGTCATCTGTTTATTGCTGTCTGCTCTGTTGCTGCTTGAAACCGTGCTTGTGCTGTGTCTCCCCAGGTACAATTACCCCCTCCGTTACAGCTCTCCATCTGGCCCGACCCACCGGAAGTGACGGACAGCCTAGCCCTGCATAAGAACTGCTCCGGCGCGTCCTACTGACTATCATTGCTGCCTGCTTACCTCCTGCTTGCTGTCATCTGTTTATTGCTGTCTGCTCTGTTGCTGCTTGAAACCGTGCTTGTGCTGTGTCTCCCCAGGTACAATTACCCCCTCCGTTACAGCTCTCCATCTGGCCCGACCCACCGGAAGTGACGGACAGCCTAGCCCTGCATAAGAACTGCTCCGGCGCGTCCTACTGACTATCATTGCTGCCTGCTTACCTCCTGCTTGCTGTCATCTGTTTATTGCTGTCTGCTCTGTTGCTGCTTGAAACCGTGCTTGTGCTGTGTCTCCCCAGGTACAATTACCCCCTCCGTTACAGCTCTCCATCTGGCCCGACCCACCGGAAGTGACGGACAGCCTAGCCCTGCATAAGAACTGCTCCGGCGCGTCCTACTGACTATCATTGCTGCCTGCTTACCTCCTGCTTGCTGTCATCTGTTTATTGCTGTCTGCTCTGTTGCTGCTTGAAACCGTGCTTGTGCTGTGTCTCCCCAGGTACAATTACCCCCTCCGTTACAGCTCTCCATCTGGCCCGACCCACCGGAAGTGACGGACAGCCTAGCCCTGCATAAGAACTGCTCCGGCGCGTCCTACTGACTATCATTGCTGCCTGCTTACCTCCTGCTTGCTGTCATCTGTTTATTGCTGTCTGCTCTGTTGCTGCTTGAAACCGTGCTTGTGCTGTGTCTCCCCAGGTACAATTACCCCCTCCGTTACAGCTCTCCATCTGGCCCGACCCACCGGAAGTGACGGACAGCCTAGCCCTGCATAAGAACTGCTCCGGCGCGTCCCGCGCCGCGGGGGCGCGCGCACAAGGAGCAGGACCTGCTCCTTGTGCGAGCTCCTTGGGGCGAGGGACGGGGGAAACATCGCAGTGCCCCTATCCCTGCTGGTTGTTCCCGTGTCCCCTTGGCCCCTCATTGCTGTCATCGGCCTTGGCCGTTTACTCCTTCGGTTCTGCTTTGTTTCCTTTTGGCCATGTCTGCTATACCCGTACATTGGGGCTGGCGCCCCTCTCCATCAGGCCCCGCCCCTCCTGGGCCCCTTGCTCGTTGTCTCCCAAACCTCATTGTCTGTCCACATACCCTTCCACCTTCCTCCTCTCCCTCTGCTCCCTCTGTTTTGTTTTTGCAACTCGCTCTACTGAACTGCCGCTCACTCCGCTGTAAGTCTCTTCTAGTACACGACCTCATTTCTCAGCACTCCCTGGATCTTTTCTTCTTAACGGAAACATGGCT
Source organism: Ichthyophis bannanicus (assembly GCA_033557465.1). Classification (NCBI taxonomy): domain Eukaryota; kingdom Metazoa; phylum Chordata; class Amphibia; order Gymnophiona; family Ichthyophiidae; genus Ichthyophis; species Ichthyophis bannanicus. The sequence continues at coordinate 608,480,332 of CM066033.1, forward strand.
GAGGGAGGGCGAAGAGCCCTTTCTCAACCGTTGTTTACCACCTGGGTATTCTTTTCTCTCTACTTCTCGTCGGGGAAGGGCTGGTGGAGGGGTTGCTACTATATACCGCTCCTCCCTCCCCCTTTCTGAGCTTCCAGCTTCTTCTACCCTATCATATCCGGAATCTCTACTCCTTCGACTAGCTTCCTCCCCCTCCCCTTGCCACTTTCTTCTTATTTATGCCCCTCCATCTCTCACTACCGCTGCTTGGGATTCTCTTCTAGCCACCATTCTGGAAGCCTCGCTGCAGTACTCCTCTCTTGTGATACTGGGCGATTTCAATGTTCACGTAGATTCTCCTTCCTCTGCTAGGGACCTTTCTTTTCTCACCTTTCTGTCCGATTTGTCTCTCTGGCAGTTTGTTTCTTTCCCCACCCACAATGCAGGGCACTCCCTTGATCTTATCATCACCTCTGCCTTTTCTTCAGCTCCCCCCTCTTCCCTCTCCTCTTTCCCTCTCCCCTGGTCCGATCACTTCTGCCTTCTTTTTTCCCTACCTGTCTCCTTCACCCCTTCATCCCCACCTCTGCATTCCCATGGCCGCACCCCAACCCAGCCGTTACTCACCCGCAAGATTTCCTCTGACACTTTATCTCAGTTTCCCCCCTCCACCTCTATTTTCCCAGATGATTTTGGTTCCCTGCCTCTTGACACTCAGGCGCACCTCTGGCATTCTTCTCTTATCTCTGCCTTGGATAGTGTCGCCCCCCTTCGTCCCCGCCCCCCCTCCCGGCGTCATCCGCATCACCCTTGGTATCACTCTGGTCTTCATTTACACCGGAAATACCTTCGTCGAGCTGAGCGTCTTTGGCATACTCATCCATCTCCATCTTCTCTACAGTCCTTTCACTTATGTCACACTCATTACCGTTCCCTCCTCCATTCTGCTAAACGTGATTATTACTCTAGACTCATCTCCTCCTCTTCCAATTTCTCTCGTCAACTATACACAGTTCTCCGCAATCTCACCGCCTCTCACTCTTCTACTTCTGTCCCCTCTTCCTCCCTCTCGGCTCCCCCTGACCCCTCAGCACTTGCCTCCTTTTTCATTGCCAAGGTCCACAATCTTCGTCAGTCCTTTTCCTCATGTCCTACACCTCTTTCCCCCCCTCCTATAGTCCCCCCTTGTTCTTCCTCCCCTACCTCCCCCTCCCCTGTCTTATCCCACTCCTGGTCCTCTTTTGAGCCAATTTCCTCAGCTGTACTACACGAAACCTTTCTCTCCATCCGTAAGACAACCTGTTCTGCAGACCCTATTCCCTCACACTGGCTACTGGATCCCTCATTACTCCTCTCTCCTTTCATACTTATCCTCTTCAACTCAAGCCTATCCTCTGGTATTTTTCCAACCCCTTGGAAGCACGCTGTTGTTCGGCCCATCCAGAAATCACATACTTCCAACCCCTCTATTTTCTCCAACTGGCGCCCTATTTCCAATCTTTGTTTTCTCTCAAAGCTTCTTGAAAAACTTGTCTTTCACCAACTCTCCTCCCACCTAGAATCCTCTCTTTTCTTACACCCTCGACAATCTGGTTTCCGTTCTGGTCACAGCACAGAATCTATTCTTCTCTCCCTCCTTAATGAACTTCACCATGCGCACGATCACGGACTTGTCTCCCTTGTTGTTTCCCTCGATCTTTCTGCAGCTTTTGACTTGGTAGATCATCGCACTCTTCTTACACGGCTTCACGACGCTGGTGTCTCTGGTGTAGTTCTTCAATGGTTTCACTCTTTTCTCTACAATCGCTCTTTTACTGTTGTATCAGGGTCCTCCACATCTGCCCCAACCCCTCTCTCTTGCGGTGTGCCCCAGGGTTCTGTCCTCGCACCTCTTCTTTTCAACGTCTTCTTGGCCCCCCTTGCACTTCTTGTTCAGCAATTCGCCATCTCCGCATACTATTACGCAGATGATCTCCTCTTCATACTTCATACTGACTCTCTTAACCCAGACATCTCGCCCCTCAATCACTGTCTCGCTGCTGTTGCCTCCTGGTTCTCTTCTAACTATCTTCACGTTAACCCTTCTAAGTCATTCGCCACATGGATTACACTAGGAAGCACCCCACCCACCTGCGCTCCAATCTTTTCCACCCAATCGGTCCCTCTGGTTTCTTCCTTTCGCTATCTCGGTGTGGTTCTTGACTCCTCTCTATCCTTTCGGGAGCACATCTCCTCAATAGTTCAGCGGTCTTTTTTCTCACTCAAACAACTACGAGCTGTCCGCCCTTTCCTTTCTTCTTCTGCTTTGGCCACGCTACTACTTTCCTTAGTTATATCCAAGCTTGATTACTGCAATGTCGTCCTGGCCGGTCTCCCAAAGTCTCAAATCGCTCGCATCCAACGTGTTCAGAATACCGCAGTCCGCCTCTTAACTCACGCCTCCCGATTCGATCATGTCACTCCTCTCCTTTTACAACAACACTGGTTACCGGTACCCTTCCGCATTCACTACAAGATCCTAATTTTTGTTCATAGGGCCCTCTTCACATGTATTCCTCTCTATCTTGCAGACCAGGTTCACTTTCACACTCCTTACCGTTCCCTTCGTTCTATTCACCTCAATCGTATGTTCCTTCCCCCTCCTGCACAAGCCCACCTGGAATCCACCCGTTCCTCGGCTTTCTACTTCTTGGGTCCCCGACTTTGGAATTCACTCCCTCTTTCCCTCCGCACTGAAACATCCTTCCACCATTTCAAAGCAAAGTTAAAAACCCATCTATTCACCACGGCATTCAACCTTCCCCCATAGTCTGCCCTTCGTTTGTCTGTCTCTCTTGCTCTCCTCCTGTCCCACCCTTGTAGTCATGTCCTTGTTTTATTCTTGTTTCTGCCTTCTTTCCTCTGTACTATTTTAATAATGGCATTCCTTTCCTGTTTTCCGCAGCCATGTAATTTTAATTGTAAACCACCCAGACACCTTTTTTGGTATGGGTGGTATATCAAATTTTAAATAAACATAAACATAAACATAAACATCTTCCAGTACTAGATTGCAGGGTTTGATAAGTTGTTGACTGAAAAAATATTTTCACCTAGAAGACCCAAATGTAGCTGTATTGAAGTTCTCTTAGTCTGTCCACAGTCTGATGGCATAAAACTTTGACCTACGTTTACCTGTTCCACTCCAGTCAATAATCTATAGACCTCTATCATATCTCCCCTCAGCCATCTCTTCCCGAGGTTGATGAGCCCCAACCTTTTTAGCCTCTCCACAAAGGGGTATTCTACCATCCACAGAACCATCAGTGATGTTTGTCATGATCCCACAGTGACAGTGGCAGCACACAGTCTGCTGCTGCAGAGAGGCAATATGCCACATGGGGTGGTCCAAGGGTCCTGGCACCGCAGGTAGAGATCCAGCCTGCCTCCCCCTCCTGCTGCTGCAGAACCCAGCTGTGGGGGAAGAGGCCAATAGTGCCAGATGCTGTAGCCCTCCAGGTAGCTGGAAAATGCATGTGCCCAGGGAAATACTACAGCAATGGCTACCATCCTCCCCCCAAGATGTATTGGTGGCAGGTGGTGATGGGGTCCCTGCATAGGCAGCTGGTGGGGGGGGGCTAAATGGCCATCCATGGGTGTCCCTGTCCCCCCCCCCCTCATCTGGACCTTGTGCCAAAGCACCCACCATACCTGCATGTTTAACATGCTGGGACTGCAACCACCACCACTGGCAATGCATGGGCATGTCTGCATAGTGGGGTGTTGGTGGTGACATGGTTTTCTATACCACTTTATCCTTCAATCAAAGCAGTTATACATTATGTAATTACTACAGGTACTGGATATATTCCCTTGTCCCCAAAAGCTCACAATCTATGTGTACCTGAAGCAATGGAGGGTTAAGTGGCTTGCCCAAGGCCACAAGGAGTGCCTATAGGACTGGAAACCCCAGTCCCTCCAGCCTGAGATTGCTGTCCCCAGGTGGGACTTGAACCTCCAGCCTGAAGAACCATGTCCTAACCACTAGGCCACTCCTCCCTCCTAGTCTCCAGCAGAAAGAAGCCTTGTCCTGGTTATATGCACCATGTGCATTGCAGCATGTGCCAAAGGTCAGCTGAAGAGAAGCATATCAGCAAGAGTAGCTGTTATCCCCATAAAGCAGCACTATGGTGCAACACACATGATTGGTGTGTATATGTGTGGAGGCTCACAGCTTCAGGTCCCTGCTAGGGTTTCTGTATTGCATATTCCTGTGATTTAGCTGGCAGTGTATGTACAGCTCCAGCATGTGCAACCCACAAGGAGATGGCCAGCAAGGGTGGAAACACCCACTAGCAGCACTGACAGGCTCCACTATCCACAGCCGGTTGGAGGCTAATAGCACATGGTAATATAGCACGTGCAAATAGAGCACATGTCATCAATCCTTGAGCTGACATTGAGACAAGAGTGTCAAGCAGGAATGTCAACCATCTCCACTTTTGCTCAGTGCCCCAATGAGAGTGTATTTATATGCGTATGCATATGCATGTGTGCGTGTATGTGTGCATGTATGTGTGCAAGTCTGTGTGTGTGTGTATGGCTTCCCTTTGTCCTGTGGCTTTCTGCACTGCACTTTGACTCACATAGATCGAGTTTTTCCCAGCCTGGTTGGAAAATGTGAATAAGGCGAGGCAGAGGATTCTAGGTATTGCCTGAAACAGCGCAGATTGGCCTGGATGTGTCTGCCACAATGTAGGTTCACTGGCTGAGATGTCATTGTGCCTGTCTGTCACCTGCATTGCCTGGGTGGCCACTGTATCACATGCTGAGATGGCACTCTCATTATGACCAAAAAGTGACCATGGCACTGCTATGTATCCACATAGAGCTATTATAATGACTGTTTCCAGTGATGTGAATGCATTCTATGTCTGGGGTTGCCAATCACTGAGAAAATGTCTGGGCATCAATGTTGGGCATCCCAAGGCAGGGTACTTGTGGTTTCACTATGCACATGCTGTGTATACTGACTAGCAGACCAACTGTAGTTGGTTTGTGTTTAGCTAACACAGGCCAGTAAAGGGCAGCAGGGGGAGTCTTACTGCCAGTCCTGTAGTCAGTAGTTAGCTCTCAATGGGTGGGGCAGCAGTGCTTCATGGCCTACTCACTGGGGTCCTGGTAGGACAGTAACCATAGCCCCACACCATCCTATACACCCCCCACTGCAGTGGCTGTCATAGCAGCAATATATTAATACTAGCCACTAGCCTACATTGTTATCAGAGGGTTAGTGTCCAACATAGGCAGAGCGCAGGGCCAAGCTGCTGCTGTCACCACCATATACAGCATGTAGGAACCAAAGTGAAAAAGCATAATACACTGCAGACATTATCTGCCGCATGCTAGCAGTGATGTGGACCAGCAGCAGAGACCATCTCAAACAGCACAGGTTCAGTGGACCAGGTACTGGGCACCCCTCCTCACCCTCAGGGTGATAGCTCAAACCACTCTGCAACATGGCTTGCTGTTGTTATGTAGCAGCAGAGTGCAGACAAACCATTGATACCAGGAGTCTGTTCAAAAGGTCCAAATCATTTATTTGTGCACAAGTCTCAAGCAGAATCAAATTCAAAATGGCTGAGCAATGGTTTCTGGCAAAACAACAACTTTTATAGACTTCTTCTCCATTCTAGACATAGGAAAACATTTCATTGGTCCCGGTAACCCCCCGTACACCTTCTATTGGTTCCGGTACTGATATGGCTATCCAATAATGTCCTTTGACTGGGCTTAGCACCTGCTTACCCCCCTTCTAGTCCCAATTACAATGGTCAGTTCACCAACTTAGATACTTTTCTCCTCCAAGGCCATTTAACTAGTTAGCACATGTGGGAAAGCGGGGCACTGTAACTTTTCTTTCAGCAGATTTAATTAATTCCCTAGCAGCTGTACTCTCTTATCAGTAGCAATTAAACTTATTTTTCTATATTTTTCTGAGTTTCGATTCTGCTCAGCTAAGCTGATTATGCTTTGCTAAGTTTCAGTTCTACAATAGCAGCATATTGGGGGATGTGCAATTCCTATGGGCCTCTCCACAGGCTTCATTTACAGGTCAAGCTAGTTAGGCCTTTCTGCTTATTTCAGACACCATGGATCATAGGCCTTCGCCTACCACAGTTATGTGCATGTAGCACACGCAGCCAGTGCGTCTTAGTGAGTTGATATGCTGGATCAGTGCCTTCTCCATTTTTCAGCAGCAGACTGCTGTTTTTCATGTACAGTGCCTCATGGGTAGTGGAGGGCCAAACCTATACCTGCATAGACAGCAAACAGTTTGATCAGAAATCTGCACATTCTGCACAGCTGTGTGGCGGTGTAGCCTACTGGTTGGTGCAATGTCTCCATGGTCAAAGGTCCAGGGTTTTATTCCCACTTGCTCATTTTGTGCCTGGGTGTGCTTGCCCACCTCAACGTAGTTCTGACTCTGCTGTGACCTGCAGACAGTCATTCTTCTACATTTCTATGCATTATGGTGACACATTGGGTAGCCCAACATAGCATTCCCCATCATGGACATCTGTGAGCATGGCTTTAGTGGCTCTACCGCGGTGCATTGCAGTGGGTCAGTGATGTATAACAGCAGATGTTTGGGTCAACTGCATATGGATGCATTTCTGTTTTGCCATCATTGTGACCTCCCAGTTTTACATAAAGAGTATATGTCTCGTACATTCAGGCACCTAATACTCGTTGCATAACCATCACCTGCACTGTTCTGCCATCATTACTTGCCCCACATGAGGCAAATGGGTTCAACATGTCCCTTTCTATCATGCCACTCTGCCAGGTGTATTGTCTTGCATTTGCACAGGTTGAGGCACCAGTCCTACCCACACAAATGGTGTTTCATGTACCTCATGACACTGCTACTTTTGGTTCACATGCACCAAATGCTTTTGGCCTGTATGATCTCATACATCCACTCACCACACAAATTGCAAACACTCTGCTTGGATGATCCACGGCACAGCCCTGCACCTATCATCTGACCGTCAGGGAGATTCATGATGGGGCAGCTTACTGGCAGTAAGCTATTCCATCATGGCCATCAGAGGTCATTTGCAGCAGTTAGCCATATCATGCATATTAGGGTGGTCCATAAAAATGAATTCCTGAATTCCTTTGCTCCCTGGCCTGATTCTGGTTCCATTTAGGTAGAAAACACTGTGTACAAAGTTTGAAGCCAATCAAATACTATTTAGGGGTGGCTCAACAAGTCTTGAGATTTCCCCCTGGGAGCAGATGATGAAATGTTGCATCATCTTGTATCATCCACTCAGTTCCACGCTGATTACATTTGATTGCGTCATATTTGAACTAATCTCGTCTCTGAGAGGTGGCAAAGACATTGTACTATTATCTTTGTATCTTTATTCTTTTCAGTGGCGAAAAAACGTGTTTTTTATCTCATTGAAGAAATGTCCACCACAATTCTGGGGGCCAAGCTCCCCAGCAAGGAGCATTTTTACATTACCATATGACATTAAACAAAGGCGTTAGTGAAAGTGCATGTATTGTAACAAGTGAAGTAGAAGCTTACTGAGAAAAGGCCAGGCTTCCTGTTCAAAGAAATGACAAAATTCAAGAAAAAGTAAAGAAATTGTTCAATCAGTGGAAACCTTTGAAGAAAAACAAAGGGAGAGGAGGGAAACAAGAGGCAAATGAAAAAGAATTCCAGGTTGCAATGAAAAACCTATTTGATGTGGCGCATGCCAATGCAATGTCTTTAATTCATATTCAAGAAGACAAAGAATTCTTAATAGCGCAACGAGAACCAGGGCGCCGCAGCTCAATGTGCGCAATGGACAAGAAACTGGCCAACACGGAAGCAAGATCGCAACAGCGAGAAGAAGAACTGAAAAGGCGCAGACAAAAACATGTTGCCGAAGCCGAGGCAACTACAAGCCAAGTTCAGCTGGAAGGATCTTCTTCCTCAGCAGAGTCAGGTGAAGACTCGTCGACATCTGTGGATTCAGATAACGGACAGAAGAAAGCAACTCCACAAACGAAGCAGTATCGACCTAACAATGTCTGGACCCCAGAGCTTACAGCAGCCCTGGATCAGACAGGGTCAATGGATTGCAATGCTCTGTTTGTGGTAGCTGAAACCGCCAGAGGTCTGGGATATTATCATGGGGAGCTCAATATCAGCCACTCCAGCGTCAAGCGCCATAGAGAAAAGCACCGTCAGCAACAATGGACGGACCTGCACAACGCATTCAAAGCCGAAGGCAAAACATGCATTGTGCATTTGGATAGCAAGCTATTGCCATCTCTCCTCTGTTCAACCACATCCGTTGACCGCCTTCCAGTTTTGATAACGGCTGTCTCCACTGGAGAAACACAACTTCTTGGTGTACCAAAACTGACATCAGGAACGGACGAGAATCAAGCTGCAGCAGTTTATGAACTGTTACAGGAATGGTGTTTGGATGAAAAGGTTGCAGGCTTCTGCTTTGATACAACTGCATCGAACACGGGACGTCGATCAGGAGTGTGCATTCTTCTAAAACAGAGACTCCGTCACACAGTCCTTCATTTGGCATGCCGCCATCACATTTACGAAATAATTCTTGGTGCAGTATTCTCTACCTGCTCTGGAGCTTCATCGGGTCCCGATGTCCAACTCTTTCGCCGGTTCCAAAAGAATTGGGGCTCCCTTGACAAGTCCAACTATCAAACTGGAAAAGACTTGGAGGTGCTGCAACCTGACAGGGATCGCATCATGAAGTTTGCGGAATCCAAGTTGGCACTGGGCAATCACCGAGATGATTACCTGGAATTCTTGGAGTTAACGATTGTCTGCCTTGGAGGGAATCTTCCTAGTTTCAATTTCAAGAAACCCGGAGCTTTCCATCATGCCAGATGGATGGCAAAAGTCTTGTACAGTCTCAAGATTTGGATGTTCCGAGGACAACTCAAAGATCTTACCCAACGGGAGGAGTCCTGTGTTCGTGATGTGAGCATTTTCTCCATCCTGATTCATGTGGAAGCCTGGTTTTCTGCCCCTGATGCCGCAGTTGCTTCTCGAACAGATTTGGAGATGCTGAAGAAACTATACTCTTACCACAATGACCGTGTTGGAAGAGCGGCCAGAGACAAACTGCAACAGCATCTGTGGTATGTGTCAGAGGAGCTTGTGGCACTGTCACTGTTCGATGAAGCTGTTTCAGCACCGACAAAGCGGGCCATAGTGTCGGCCATGATCCCGTCAGAATCAGATGAAAGCGATGAGGATGATGACAAAGACGAAGATCCCCCAAAGCGGGTCGAATTGAAAAGTTCCATGATTCCACCACTTGGATCTTTTGCAACTCGCAAGTCAATCCGTTTCCTGAAACACCTCGACATCAACAATGATTTTCTTAATGCAGACCCAGAAGACTAGGAAGAGAATGCATCATTCAAAGACGGTCTGAAGAAAGTAAAAAATCTTCCAGTGATCACCGATGTGGCTGAGCGAGGGGTCAAACTCATTGAGGAGTTCAACGGCCGACATACCACAAAAGAAGAGCAACTCCAGTTCCTTCTGGGTGTTGTCTCGCAACACCGTAAGATGTTCCCCACATCGTCAAAGTCCTTACTAGCATCTGGACCACATTGAGTGAGCGGATAATACCCAGTGGTCTGACGAACCCTGGGGGGGATCCAGGGACCTGATAGATAGGGACCTTGAGCCACCCCTAAATATTATTTGATTGGCTTCAAACTTTGCACACATTGTTTTCTACATAAATGGAACCAGAATCAGGCCAGGGAGCAAAGAAATTCCTACCTTTATTTTTTCCCCTATGGCAGTGGACCACCCTAATGCATATGTTTCCTGTGATTGCTCCAAATGAGCACTCATGGACAGTCCTCCCTTTGCTGCCCACATCAGGAACATGCTGCCTCCACCCAGACACTGTCTTGGCCTATGGCATGTCACACACTGACAGTACATTTGGACACATGTCCACACCTCACAGACACTATAATATAACTTACGGCACAGTGTATGCTTTCAGGAGCATCTAGGACTGCACGCCTGTCACAGTGCTCCCCACTGCTGCATCTCCTCCACTGACTCTGCTACCACAACCACCCACCCATGACACTGCCAACATCTACTTCCAGCATCACTAGGCAGCCACCTATCTTGCCTAGTCAACAGCACAGGCCTGCTGTATGGTCAAACATGCTCATCATACATACTTCCACATAGCCAGGCATCAGGTGAATCCATTAGCTACCAATTATGCTTGCATTCATACCTTCTCCAGTGGCTTCCCTGCCCCCCTTTTAACATTTCAGAGACTTTCCTGCTTTAGGGTGCATGCAAGACACCTTAACACAGCATGTCCTTATACCGCCCACTAAGTGTCCTCTATCACCTCTTAATGTCCTGTTACTGCCTGCTAAGTGTCCACTAGCACTCCTTAATGCCGGAAAGCCTCTAAGACACCCAGAACACTTACCGCATGGTAACCCCTTATCGCTGCCATTAATGCACGGAAAAGACTGCTCCTTTACTGTGGTTTAGTAAACATACCCCAGAGAAACATGATGGCAGAAAAAGACCACATGGCCTATCTAGTCTGCCCTTCCATATCAAGCAATTTATGGCATAAGAACGTGGCAAAAGAAAAATCTTTGGAGTAAATCTCTACAACAGAAGTCAATAGATTCACAAGACAAAAAAATCCAGTTAGAACTTTTCATAGAGCTGCAGACCAGACACCAGACACACAGGAAGGAAGATCACGTAAGACAAGAGCAGGCTTTTTGGAACTAGCCCCTATGGAGCTGTAATGTCTCTTCTACAAGATGCCTGCCTTGTAAGGCAAATATCACAGGTTCAAGATCAGCCTTTAACTTAGAAAAAAAAATCCAGTTGGATTTTTTATTTACCTAAAACCTCTAGTAACCCTTCAGCTATATTTTTTTATTTGGGCAGCAGCCACAGTTACCTCTTTAATTTTCAAAATCATCCTGAAATGAACATTTATAAAAATAAAATGAGGCAAAACAAAAATTTATTAATATGAAACAAACTGCAAAGAACACAGGAAATGAAATAAAATGAAATTGTTTTGTCTGCACACCCCTAGCATTTTACAGTGTTTGAGTTTGTCCACTTGTGAAGACACATTTTAGAAAGGCTGTGTAGGTGAAATTTGGGACCTCTAATTCAGAATGCCTGAAAGTTAGTGGGAGGGAAAATAGAAAAGATGGGCACATGAAAGTGCCTTATAAAATCAGCCTGTATCCACCTTGAAAGATACACGTGTCTACCACGTAAAAGGCAAACATGCGAATTAATGTGTCGGGCATGTTCAGATTTTCACCAGATTTCATAAACTATCACGTGACGGATATGGACATCTGCCATTTCAGACACATAGTTGTGCCTACAGCCCAGTTTGAGAACACGCCCATTTATATATTCCCCCTTTACCTATCCTGACCTGACATTTTGCAAATGGGGGCATGCAGACAAATGGGAACTAGAAGAAATGCCTTTTTACTTACTGCCAGGTTTTTAGGAAGGAGTTAAAAATATCAGTGGAGTGACAGGGCATTTCCCTCTTCACCTTACAGTTATTGGTTTGCTAAAATGAGCACTTTACTGAGTCCTATTCATGCTCTGGAGCAGATATAGCCATGCACATCCCCCACAGTGAACTGATACATGTAGCACTGGCCTAAAATCATGTGCACATGCATATACATTTCTCCCCATCCCAGGCACACCCCTGCATGCTTTGGACATGATTGCACTGGACTGTTTATATTTGGGGCTTTCTAAAATGGCTCAGGGATGTCCATGTGATTTCAACATCTTAATGGGCATTTCTGCCATGGAAATAATCAACTGGACTCCTAAAACGATCCCCATAGCGGATTTATGGAAAAGGTTTTTGAATTTTTTATCTACCAGGCTGGAAACTGAATTGAATCCTGAAGCCATACTTTCCTTCTGGATCTGTAGGATAATTTGGAACTGAAGGATAGTGCAGTACAGAAGGTATGTTTGATGGCAAAGTGCTGTATTGTGCTTCAGTGGATTGATACTCAAACACCTCCCCCCCCCCCCCCCGGCCCCATGATTCAGGTGTGAAAAGTGCAGATGCATATACTTTTATGAATGGGATATATGACAGTACTAACAACAGAGGTGAAGAAGAGGAAGAACATTCTGAAAATATAGCACTCCTTTCAAATGATTCTGACCCTATGTCAAAAAACAAAATGCTGAATACTATTTGGGCCCAATATTCTTCTGGGCAGGCTATGCGCCGACTGCTACTTAGGGATGTGCTGGGGTCATATGCACACATGCCAGAAGCAACATTAGATAACCGGATATTCTGGTTAGCTCCTGCACTGAAAGTTAGGCAAGAGTTTTCCTCGCCTATCTTATCATCGCAGATCGCTAACTGGGCAGCATGCAAAATCACTGCTGCCCAGTTATTGCTTGTCGCCACCCTGGAACACCCCCAACTTATCTCAATGCTAACTGGATAGCATCGGGGCATGTAGGGGAGTTAGAAGGGGATATTTAATGGCACTAACTGTGTAAGTACCGTTGAATATCCCGATTTAAGGCATCCACATGGTTTACTGGGCTGTAAACCATGTAAATGCTTTTCGAATATCGGAACCTGTATGTTTCGTTGTGCAAAGTTGGGGAGGAAAGGAAGGGGAGATTAATGTAAAAGATTCTGTTCATGTTGCAGCTATGTGTTATTTCTATGGCTGGTAAATAAATTATTGATGCAAAAAAAAAAGATGCATTATTAGATATCAACCTACTCTGACACAGACGTTTTCTTTTTATCCACAAGGGAATAGTCTAGGCCTCTAAAAGATTCTTGATGAACAGATTTTTGCTCTGATTTCCTTCCAAATCCTAAAAGGTTCCATCTGCTTTAGGTTGCCATCTAGAGAAAATTTGATTAGAATATAGTCTGTCTGTGATGAAGATTTTGGATTCCGCAAACTTCATGATGCGATCCCTGTCAGGTTGCAGCACCTCCAAGTCTTTTCCAGCAGCCTTGTCTTCTGAAATGTCATTCACCTTCCAGAACACCAAGTCCAGCACATTTCTCTTTTTGTGGGTGGGAGAATTAAACAACTATGTAAATCCTAGTGCTGTTTTCATGTCAAGGCAGAACAATAGTGTTGTATAGAGTTTTTATCTTTAGATTTACGTCCCCCCCTGATCACTATCCTACAGAAATTCAGGGTCACCTATAACCAGAACAAATAGCTCTTCCTCAAATGATGTGTTTCTACGGGGTGGTCAATATACCACAAACATTTCAGGCCGAAGAGGAGCACCACCGGGACATTTAAATTCACATTGCTGCTAGGCGTGAACACAAACTACAGCCGCCAGCCCAATCGGCTTCAGGGAAGGGAGCAGGCAGGCAAGCCCCTCCCTGCTCCCCACCACCGAGGACATAACTGACCTATACATTTATAGACTCATGGAATCAAACAATAAATGATGCTGCAACATTCAATGAAAGACACACCACAAAACACCAAACATCCTCCCGCCCCCCATGGTTCTACAAGAACCTTGCCCGGATCAGAAGAAAACTTAGATGCCTAGAAAGGAAATGGAAAAGGACACAAGATAATTCCATCAAGGCACAGCTTAACAACTACCAAAAAGTATACAACAATCTATGCAACAAAACCCCAAGTGCTCTTATGAAGTCACTCAACCGCTCTAGAGAACTATTCTCAATTGTATCCCAATTACCCAATGATCCCAACACAGCTGACACAACAAACGTGAACATGCAAATTAGCCCTCAAATTATGGCAGACTTCCTCCAAAACAAACAATGCACACAATGCTGCAGCATTATGAACCACCATAGCAAAAGAATGGCACAGACAAAAAATATCTATGGCACTTCAACCTAATAAATAAAAGAGAAATACTAGACATCATTATCAACATAAATATCACAACCTCACCCTTCGACCCCTGTCCTGTAATGTGGTTAAAAAACCTATGCAATCAATTTGCTCAGACCATTCTACAGCACTGTGGTGCACCCTGTACAGTTGCTGTACATAGAAGTAGAAGGCTGTGGGTTTGTGTCCTGCCAGTGGACCAGCTTTTTAAGCTGTTGCCCCTGTTACAGCTTCTGCCTCTGTCCAGACAGAGGTCCCAATGACAGTTGAAGGACTGGTTCTATGTGCAGGGTGCCTGCATGCTGAAGCTCTCAGGAAACAAATGGAGGAACTCAGAGAGGAGGTGGCGAGGCTGAGGAGCATTCAAGACAGTGAGAAGTACATTGATGAGATGCTTCTTGCGACATCCAAGCTCTCCAGCAGAGGAGAAGATGGGTGCCTACAGAATGACGAAGGTTGGACACAAGTCACCAGGGCCTGCAGAATCACCAATCCAACTTCTCCAGCCCTTGAAATGAAGAACCATTATGTAGCCCTGGAAGTGGAGGAGGTGAAATAATCCCTAGAAAGGGAAGAACCAGAGCTCAAGAACCCAAGGTTGCAGAATCAGTGACCATAAGGAAGAAAAGGGTAATGGTGGTTGGTGACTCTCTTCTGAGGGGTACTGAGGTGTCTATCTGCCGACCAGACTTGATGTCCAGAGAGGTATGCTGTCTGCCAGGTGCCAAAATTCAAGATGTTACAGAGAGTTTGCCGAGACTCATCTAGCCCACTGACTATTACCCAATGTTGCTCATCCATGTCGGCACAAATGATACTGCCAGGTATCCCTCTGAACATATCAAAAGTGACTTCATGACTCTGGCACAGAGGGTGAAAATGATAGGGGCACAGGTGGTGTTCTCTTCAATCCTCCCTGTTGAGGGTAAAGGCAGAGGCAGAGAAGCTCGCATCCTGGAGATGAATGTGTGAATGGTGTCATCGAGAGCGTTTTGGTTTCTTGGACCATGGGATGATATTCCAAGTTTTGCAGAGCAGAGATGGTGTCCATTTGTCCAAGAAAGGTCGTCGTTTCTTCAGTAGCAGACTGGCTAATCTACTGAAGAGGGCTTTAAACTAGATTTGTTGGGGATGGGTGAAGAAAGCCCCCAGGTAAGTGAAAGCCCCAGATAAGTGAAACATTAAATACCTTTATGGGAATGGGTAAAAGGGGCAACATAATGAAAGTGGTGTGTATAAATGCCTGTAGCATGGAAAATAAGATCCCGGATGTTTAAGCTTTAATGGGAGTGGCTGACTTGGATTTAATGGCAGTTACAAAAACATGGTTTACAGAAAACCATGACTGGGATGTAAATATACCATGCTATACTTTATTCAGAAAGCACAGGGTAGGAAGAAGGGGAGGAGGAGTAGCACTATATGTAAAAAATAATATTAAAGCTTTGGAATTACAGAGCTTAAAAGGGAGAGAGGAGGCACTGTGGGTTAAACTAGAAAGAGGGAAAGAGAAATCTATTTGGATTGGTGTGATATACAGACCTCCCTCACAAGAGGAAGAGGTGGATGGAGTGTTAATTGAAGACATACGCAGCATTGCTAAGAATGGGGAAGTGCTACTGATAGGGGATTTCAATATGCCAGATGTTGATTGGCACATTCCTGCTGCAGTATCATCTAGAAGTAAGGAGATCCTGGTTTCTCTACAGGGAGAATTATTCAGGCAATTGATAACAGACCCCATACGTGAAGGGGCCATACTGGACTTGGTACTTACCAATGGTGAAAGTGTTTCTGATGTTATAGCGGGAGATCATTTTGCATCCAGTGATCACCAGTTGGTGTGATTCAATATTAGGACTAAGGCTGATAGAATCCATTCAAAAGTGAGGGTCTTAGACTTTAGGAAAACTAACTTTGCCAAGATGGGCTAATACCTCAGAGAGTCGTTAGCGGGATGGGAACAGCTGGGAGATGTAGAAAAACAGTGGGCAAAACTGAAAGGGGACATTTTAAGGGCAACCAACCTTTTTGTTAAAATAGTAAATAAAGGTAAATGGAAAAGGAGACCACCATGGTTTTTGAAAGAAGTAGCTGAAAAGGTGAAGAAAAAAAGGAAGGCCTTCATGAAATACAAGAAATCACAGAGAGAGGAAGACAGGCATCTATATTTGGAAAAACTTAGAGAAGCTATCAAAGTAGTCAGAAAAGCAAAGATTCAAAAAGAGGAGGAAATAGCCAATGCAATAAAATGGGGGGAAAATACATTTTTCAGATATGTTAGTGAGAAGAGGAAGGGCAAAAGTGGCATTGTCAGACTCAAGGGTGTAGGGGAGGAATATGTAGAAGCTGATGAGGATAAAGAGGAATTGCTTAACAAATATTTCTGTTCTGTGTTCACAGATGAAGAACCAGGAACAAGACCTCAGAAAACACCCACAAACAGGAACAGAAGCAAGGGGCATCTTGAAGAATTTTCAGAAGACTGTGTTCATGAGAAGCTAGCTAAACTTAGGGGTATGTTTACTAAGCGGCGGTAATGTAGCATTGGTAACATTACCGCGCGTTAACGTTACAGGCAGTGGTAACTGTCACAGAGGGAGCAGAGAAGCGGAGAGGAGGTGGAGAGAAGGGGGTCAATGGGTGGGGAGTGGGAGGAGAGAGGCCCCTTCTACACTAATGCTGGAACATTAACGCCGGGACATTACCTCCAGTAAAAACCTGGCGGTAAATGCATATTTGTAGGAGAGAGACCATTTCAGTGTCAGCAATGTAGAGCACAGATAGGGAGCCCAAGAAAGTGATAGTAGTGCTCCATTTGCAGCAACAGCATAGTGCCCAAGTATGAAAGGGCACTATGGTGATGGTGCAAATGGGATAAAGGGGGCTGCAGGCAGGATATGCAGTGGGGGCAGCTTGGGCACAGGGTGGACTAGGCTGGTGCCTATGTGGCACATAGGAACACAGAAACTGGAAACAGCAATACAGCATCTGACCAAGGTCAAACATGCCCAGTAGTCTGTGTTCCACAGTCTCCCATCCAGGGGACACATACCCAGCAGGTACCTCAAACATCACACAGGAACCACAATGCCTGTAATGGGGCAAGCAGTGCACATCTGGGGACCACGCTAACAAGGGTGTACGTATCTTCCCCGGGATACGTCCCAAACTGTTCGTAAACCCAACTAACAAAACACCCTTTACTACAGCCCCTGGTAAGGCAGTGCAGGATGTGACCAAACATTGTCTGAAACAGATATATACACCCAGTGGTCCAAACAGGGTACACAGTCCCCGCATTGCATGCCCTAGCCTGTCCACAATCTGCTGGCATAACACAATCTAACCTACTTTTACCTGGTCCACCCTAGCCAATAGTTGTTTTAGCACCAACCTGACACCCCCCAGCCGTCTCTCCCTCATGTGGAAGGGACATAACATTGGTAGGCGGTGATGGGGGTGATGCGTGGATGTCCATGTATGCCTCCCCACCCTAGACTATGCACCCTAGTCACCTGCCTACCTGCACATTTGATAGCCTGGGACTGCACACTACCAGCACCAACAGCTAATGGGCATGTCAGCATGGCAGAGGGGGGTGGTGATACTGGAGGGGGCAGTGGCACCCGCCTGCAGTGGACCTAGGCCATGCCCTGTTCCAGTGCATGGTATGCAGTGCAACAGAAAAGGTCTGTCTGATGAAAAGTAAAGGTAGCCCCAGGGGCTACTGTGCTTTGGTGGTAGCAGTGTGGTGCAGTACACACAGACAGTATGTCCAAAAGCAGAGGATCATAGGTTCTAGTCCCAGCTGTGGATTGTGCAGAGCATGTCCATAAGTTTTACCCTACATTTCAGATACAACATCAACATTTGCAATCCCCAAAGCATTGGCCAACAGAGGTAAAAACACCACCACACACAGGCTCCACCATACAAAGCTCCATGAAGAGTTAGGCCATTGGCTCCAGCACGGAGCAGCAGTTATCACCAGAGCACTACTACTTGCTCCTGCACACCTTAGCAATGCCTGCACTGTGATCAGGACCAGTGTGGGGGCAGGGTTGCCAACCACCCCTATCTTTGCACAATGCTGCAATAGGAGTGTGTGTGTGTGTGTGTGTGTATATATGTCTATCCATTGTTTTCTGGCTTCCTTTTCCTCACTGGGCCCACAGTGCTTACAATGTTTCCAGTGTTAGCCTCCAAATGTGCATATTGAGGAGCAAGGTATTGTGGGTATGGCCCAGACAGGGCAGATTGGGCAGGATGCGTCTGCATAGGGGGTAGGGCAATGGCTGGGACATCATAGTGCCCGATCACCACCTGCATGGATAGGGTGGCCACAGCATGTCATGATGGGCGGACACTCTCACTCTGACAGAGCAGTGACCATGTCATGGCTATGTTCCCACATAGTGCTATATAGCTGTTGTATTTAGTGATATTTATGTACACTCTGTTCTGTGGCCCAATCACTGAGATATCTGCTTGGCGTTTGTGCTGTATCTCTCAATTCTGGGTGCACATAGTTTCTCTGTGAACATGCAGTATGGACTGGGTGGTGGACTATGTGCATGGCTGGAACACCTTGTGGGGTGCAATCTGATTTGTGTCCTCTGCTGGTGAACAGTCAGACCTTGGTGGTTGGCAGCTTAGGTTTTCCATGCCTACTCCCAGCATTACTGCTGGTCTGTCAGTGCCCTAGTAACAGGTACAGATCTGTACCAACCTTCCTGGGTGGCAGCCTTTTGCTAGCAGGACTGGGGTTGTTGGTCCCACCGCCATTCTTCATGTCCCTCAACTGCCTCAATTACAAAAAGGTTGATTGTGGGCCCTTTGGGGCATATAGTGTACACCACTTTGACCCAGAGAGGGAAGGATATTAGGCAGTGCTAAATAAACCTCATGCGAGTCTAGACACCCTTCTGCCCTGATAACAGGTGACCATAGCAGCCACACTGTAACTCTGGGTATGCACTATTCTGGGTGGATCCTTGTCCACCAGGACTAGATGTGACTGGGAGTACAGATGGACACAGGATTACTTTAGGTTCTACAGAAAGGAACACGTGCCACACACAGATAGCAATGAAAATCTGCAGCAGAGCCTATCTCTAATAACACAGGCACTGCGAACCTGATGCTGGGCACCCATCCTCACCCTTAGAGTGAACACAGAACCTGTGCAGTGGCATGGTCTGTAGCTACTCTGTGCCAGTATCACAAACTGTCAGTTCTTCTTACCCAGCTGAGGTGCTGTAGAGGTGCATTCTCCATTTGGAGATCAGCAGTAGACTTTTCTTCTGCATGTGCATTGCATCATGGGTACTGGTGGGGTTACCCTATCCTGGCACACACAGCACACATTTTGTGTGGTGACCTGCAGTCTTTCTGTATCCATCCATTTCTGTGTCACAAGCTATGGAGTTGTAGCCAATGGTTAGTACAATGACTCCCTAAGCAGGGGGTAATGGGTTTTATTCCTCTTTGTTCCCTTTTTTTTATGCCTGTCCTACTCAAATCATTTTCATGCCTATAACAGTCAGTCACATCTCTGCAGATCTGTGCTGCCAGCCCATAACACTCTCACCTCAGTTGCCAATTATCCTTTAGCCCGTGTATCTCCCTCTGCCAGCTGTGTACAGTCCTGTCCTCTTGTGCAGGCTGCTACCCCATGTCCTGCACTGGTACCCTTTTCTGCATTGCAGCAATTCATGCTTTCCTCACCTGTGCCTGATCTGCATGGCACCACTACTCCTCCTCTGTCCTCCTATCATTGTAATTATCCTGCCACCTCTGCCTCCCACTGAGGGACACATATTCCCATCCTCTGCCACCCATCATCATTGCAGCACTTTACATTGCCAACACCCTGTGCATCGGTACAGTTGCCTCCAACATGTTTGTCCACTTTACCGGCTGCCACATAGGATACCCGCAGATATGGCAGGTCCATCATTTCCCATCACTTGTTCATTGCCTTTCCTTGATGCTCTATCCAGTGTTAGGGTTACATCTGTTTTTATGCCTTACAAGTCATGCTTGTCAACTTGAAGCACCTTAAAGCCCTTAGGGCACCATACATTAGGGCATCTTAACTTAAGGCACCTTAACTTCCTTAGAGCATCTTAACCTAAGGTGCCTTATAAGGTGCCTTAATCTATGGTGCCTTAACCTACGGTGCCTTATAAGGTGCCTTATAAGGTTCTTAACCTATGGTGCCTTAACCTACGGACCCTTATAAGGTGCCTTAACCTATGGCACCTTAAAGCCCTTAGGGCACCTTAATCTAAGGCGTCTTAAACCAAGGCTCCTTAACATAAGGTGCCTTATATTAAGGTGCCTTAATTCAAGGCACCATAAGGGCTTTAAGGTGCACTAAGGGCTTTAAGGCACCCTAACTTAAGCCTTAATTTAGGGCGCCTTAAAGCCCTTAGGGTGCCTTATCAGCCTTAACGTGCCCTGTTTGTCACCTTACCGTGACTATCACATTAATGTGCATTAAACAACCAAGGCGCCCTTTACCGCACATTAAACGGCCAGGGAGCCCTGTATCGCATGTTAAATGGCCCATGGTTACCTTAATGCCGCACGCCCACCTCTTTATATGACATCGGTAACATTAGCGCTGCACTTACCGCCGGTGACATTACAGCTGTTTAGTAAACATACCCCTTAAAGTAGACAAAGCGATGGGACTGGATGGGATACACCCTAGAAAAGTGAGGGAACTCGGGGACATTTTGGCAGCTCCACTGACTGACCTTTTCAATGCCTCGTTGGAGTCAGGAATGGTGCCAAAGGACTGGAGAGAGGCTCACGTGGTTCCTTTACACAAAAGTGAAAGTAAGGATGTGATTGAAAACTACAGTCCGGTTAGTTTAACTTCGGTGGTGAGTGAATTGTTGGAAACGCTGCTGAAAGAGAAAATAGTGAAGTTTCTGGAGTCCAGCGGATTACAGGATCCGAGGCAGCATGGATTCACCAGAGGCAGGTCTTGTCAGACAAATCTTATTGATTTCTTTGACTGAGTAACCAGGGATTTGGACCGAGGGAGAGCCCTAGATGTGGTGTATTTAGATTTCAGTAAAGCCTTTGACACTGTTCCTCACAGGTGACTTATAAACAAACTGAACATCCTAGGGATGGATGCAAAAGTTACTGCTTGGGTTAGAAATTGGTTGAGTGGGAGGCGACAAATGGTACAGGTAAATGGAGCTCACTCTGAGGAGAAGGACGTTTCCAGTGGTATGCCCTAGGGATCTGTCCTTGGTCCAATTCTTTTTAGCATTTTTGTAGTAATATAGCAGATGGACTGTCGGGTAAGGTTTGCCTCATTGCGGATGATACCAAAATCTGCAATAAAGTAGACACCCAGGAAGGTGTAAATAACATGAGGAGGGATCTAGCTAAGCTTGAAGAATGGTCTAGAATTTGGCAGCTGGGATTAAATGTTAAAAGATGCAAGGTTATGCATTTGGGCTGCAGCAATCCAAGGGAGTAATATAGAATAGCGGGTGAAATACTTTTGTCTACTAAAGAAGAGCGGGACCTCGGTGTGGTTGTATCTGATGATCTTAGGGGCATGTTTACTAAATTGCGGTAATGTTACAGATTGTTAGGTAATGTTAATGCACGGTATGTAACATTAATGCACATTAACGTTACCTAACGATCGTTAACATTCCCGGCCATGGTAAACACCGCAGAGGGTGGAGAGAGGGCGGGGAAGGGGTCAATGGGTGGGGAGTGGGCGGGGAGTGGGTGGGGTTAGGATCCCTGCACACTAACGTGCTGAACTGAAGGGCTGAATCCTACCGTGAATGAAAACCTGCTGGAAATGGAACACTACTATCACGTTTCTTGGGCTCCCTGTCTATGCTGTACATTGCTGACACTGAAATGGTTTCTCTCTCCTGCAAACGTGCATCTAACGGCAGGTTTTCATTCATGGTAGGATTCAGCCCTTCAGTTCAGCGCGTTAGTGTACAGGGATCCTCTCCCCGCCCACTCCCCACCCATTGATCCCTTCTCTCTGCCCTCTCTCCACCCTCTGCAGTGTTTACTGCGGCTTGGAACATTAACGATCGTTAGGTAACGTTAACGCACGTTAACGTTGCATACCACTCGTTAACATTACCTAATGATTGTTAATGTTACCTAACACACGGTCTGTAATGTTACCGCAGTTTAGTAAACATACCCCTAGGTCTTGCTTACTGATCTGGCATTCACTGAGCTTATGGTTTCAAAAGATTATCTAGAAGCAATGAAAATAATTTGATAGTAGCTGTATGGCAGATAAATGACTTTTAATTTATTTTCCCCATACCACTATGACCCAAATGTTCCCTATTGCTAACTCCTAGTCATTCTCCCTAATCCTTTCTCTCTAAGAGCATAAGACTAGCCATCAACCCATTGCCTGTTTCCGACAATTGCCAATCCATGTCACAAATACCTGGAAGGGTCTCAAAAAATAGATAGTTTCTATTCTACTTACCTCCAGGAATAAACACTGGCTTTCTACAGTACATGTCTACCATAATATCAGTTTATGGACTTTTCCTCCAGGAACCAGTTCATTAGTGCACCTTAAAAATTGTTGTTAATTTGTGAACTAACATATGTTAAATCAATCAATGGCTAGTTACTATGTTGTTCTACTGTTAATGCAAACTAAATCACCATAGCACATGTTATTTTTGCACAGGTCCCATGTTGTTCAATGGGATCTAGTTACTAATAATGTGCATTAATGGAATGAATGTGCACTAAATCGGTAGCACACCTCAGTAATTACAGCTCTCAGTATGTATTGCAAAGTTCTAACAACTGTTTAAAATGTTCTATTAAAATGAATATGTGAAATGGACCGAAAAAGTCCAAAAATTGGTATAGAAACCCAAACTAACTAAAACAAATGAAAATACTTGCTCTGTGCACATCCCTAAGTAGCAGTCAGATAATGATCACTTTTATGCAGGTCCTAGGCTTCCTTGGCTCTTACAATTGCAGGCCTAATTATAGACTGCCTGTCAAGATCACACCAGCTCTTCCATGCTGCCTGTGGGGTATGTTTACTAAACTGTGGTAACGTAGCAGCGACTAACGCGCGTTAACGTCACCGGCTGTAGTAAGTCCCACAGAGGGTGGAGAGAGGGTGGAGAGAAGGGGTCAATGGGTGGGGAGTGGGTGGGGAGAGGCTCCTTTTACACTAACGAGGGGAAATGAAGGGCCGAACATTACCGGGACTGAAAACCTGTCGTTAGATACACATTTGCAGGAGGGTGAAACCATATCAGCATCAACAATGTACAACATAGGCAGGGAGCCCAAGGAATTGATAGTAGTGCTCCATTTGCAGCAACAGTATAGTGCCCAAGTATGAAAGGCCACTATGGCGATGGTGCAAATAGGGCATAGGGGGCTGCAGGCGGGACATGTAGTGGGGGCAGCTGGGGCACAGGGTGGTCTAGGGAGACACCTAGGTGGCATATACGAACATAGAAACCGGAAATCAGCAAGACAGCACCTACATCTACCTGGTCCACCCAAGCTAACAGTTGCCAGGGCACTGACCTAGCATCCCCCCAGCCAACCTTCCCCAAGTGGAAGGGACATAATATTGGTAGGTGGTGATGGGGGGGATGTGAGGTTGCCCATGTATGCCTCCCCACCCCAGACCCCAATCCCTAGGCGACCGACTACCCACCCAATGGATGTCCTGGGACTGCGTACTACCAACACCGACAGAATATGGTCATGTCAGCATGGCGGGGGGGGGGGGGGTGTCCTTGCTGGAGGTGGCAGTGGCACCTGTCTGCAGTGGCCCTAGCCCATGCCCTGTACCAGTACATGGTGTGCAGTGCAACATAAAAGGCCTGGCCAAGGAAAGGTGCAGGTAGCTCCAGAGACTACTCTGCATGTGTAGTGTAGTACACACAGCCAGTATGTGCAGAAACAGAAAGTCACAGGTTCAAGTCCCAGCTGTGGATCCTGCAGAGCATGTTCCTATATTTTACCCTACAATGCAGATACAACAGCAACATGTGCAAAGCCCAAAGCAGCAGCAAACAGGGGTACAAACACCCACTCACACAGGCTCCACAATCCAAAGCTGCATGGAGAGTCAGACTGTTGGCCCCAGCATGGAGCTGCAGTTATGACCAGAGCACTACTACTACCTCCTGCACAGTTTATCAGTGTTGGCACTGTGATCAGGACCAGTGTGACGGGCAGGGTTGCCAACCACCCCTATCTTTGCACAATGCTGAAATAGGAGTGTGTGTGTGTGTGTATGTCTATCCATTGTTTTGTGGCTGCCCACACCTCACTGGGCCCACAATGTCCCACTGTTACCAGCGTTAGCCTGAATATGTGCATAATGAGGAGCAAGGTACTGTGGGTATGGCACGGACAGGGCGGCTTGGGCAGGATGCATGTGCACAGGGCATAGGGCAATGGCTGGGACATTGTACTGCCCAGCCACCACCTGCAAGGACAGGGTGGCCATAGCATGTCATGCTGGGAGGTCACTCTCATCCTGACTGAGCAGTGACCTCGAAATGGCTAGGTTCCCACATAGTGGTGTGCAGCATTTTTCTCAAGTAGTATCTATGGGTTTGCTTTTCTGTGACCTAATCACTGACATACCTGTTTGGTATGTGTGCTCACATCCTATTTTTGGGTGCACACAGTTCCTCCAGGAGCATGTGCTAGCTAACAGACTGTCTACAGTTAGCATGTGTATGGCTGGAACACATTGCAGGGTGTGGTGGGTGGAGACTGAGTGTGCCCTCTGCTGGTGAATGCCAGATAGGGGTGGGGGGCAGCTGAGCTTTACCAGGCCTACTGCACTATGTGATGCATGCAGATGTGCATAGGGTGCACATTCCCAAGCAGGACTGGGGTTGATGGTCCCCTCTACTGCCACCATTGCAGAGATATAGAATGTAGATCTATTGGTGGGGGTTCCTGTCCCCCCACCCTGATCCACAGAGGGTGGGTAGGGTGGTGCTACATAATCCGCTTTGGAGTCCAAACACCAAAGTACATCACAGTCCACAAGGGCTAGACATGACTGGGAAACACAAATGGACACAGGTGTATCCTAGGTGTGTCTACAGGGACTACCCATCACACACTGGCACTGATGGGGACCTGCAGCACAGTCTACCTAAGCCAAGCCAGGTGCTGCGGACCTGGTGCTGGGCGCCCCACCTCACCCTCAGGGTGAGCACAGGAACCGCACAATGTCACGGTCTGTAGCTACTCTGTGCCAATAACACACACGGTCCGTTCCCCCTACCAGGACAGGGTGCTATAGTATTGCATACACCATCTTGTGATGAGATGTAGGCTGCTGATCTGCATGTGCAGCGCATCATGGGTACGATTGGGTTTACCCTATCCTGGTTTCCACAGCAGACAGTTTGTGTGGTGACCTGCAGTCTTTCTGTAGCCAGCTAGTGGTGTGTTAGATGTTAGAGATGTAGCCCACTGGTTACTTCAATGACTGCAGGGTTAGAGGTTATGGGATTGATCCCACAGTGGTGTTATTCAATAAGGCTGTCTGAGGCATTTTCTTTTAATTTAAATCAGTGCTGCCAGCAAAAACACCCTCACAGTGCCGTAGCCTAAGGTGCCTCATAAGGAACCCTATAAAGCGCCCTATAGGGCGCATTATAAGGTGCCTTGGCAGACAGGGCACTTTATAATGTCCCCTTTGGTGTGCCTTATAGGGCGCCTTATGCGGCACCTTAGGTTACGGCACTGTGAGGGTGTTTTTGCTGGCAGCACTGATTTAAATTTAAAAAAGGAAATGCCTCAGACAGCACTGATTTAAATTAAAAGGAAATGCCTCAGACAGTCTTCTTTCATAGCACCACTGCAGAATCAAATCCATGACCTCTGCCTCCACAGTCATTGCAATAACCAGTAGGCTACATCTTTATTGCTTCTAACATTGTGCTGGCATGAACTTAGGGTTAACGCATGTTAACGTGCCACTGCGCCCACTATCGCAGATACAGATTCTTGCTACCTTGCCACCGGAACGCCCACTCCTTATATGGCATTCTTCACATTATCACTGCAACTAGCACCGGTAACATTAAGACGTTTTAGTAAACATACCCCTATGTAAAAAATACTTTAAAATATTTCCCATAAAGACAGATTGGTTCTTTAACTAAAGATATTTGAATGGTACAACAGGTAATCAAGATGCTTTCTACAAGGTTGTTGTAACTGTTTTATTCACACAAAATTTCCTGTTCTATTTTAACATGACCAATGCAAGTTCCATAATAAAGGAGGATTAAGAGATGAAATATTATACAATAATAAATTGACTATTAAATGAACATTTTCTCGCTTTGGTTTCATCCAGTTCATCCAAATATAATTATTTCATATTTCTACTTTATATTCATTGATGACGGGGCATTGTTTATTTATTAGGCCTTTGAGTTGTTAGCTTATTGTTGAGTTTCAAATATTGAAAAGGCTTTGGGAGCCATCATTCAAAGTTCTAATATGTTTATTCAAAAGTAATTTCCATTAGAGCACTGAGTAGGGGAAAAAGGCCTCAAGGTAAAAACAAAAGCCACATTATGAAATAGCTTTAAATGGTGCAAAAAATTCTAGGAGCAAGTAGCTCTAATAACATTGAATAGGATAAGTGGTTTCCTTTTTCGGTTGGATGAACATTTCCTCTGAAGATAAAGCATCAAATGACATGGTCATGGACATGGACAAGGTCATGGGATTGCTAAGGTCCCAAAATAGCTTTTAACACTTTAAATATAACGGCTTTTCTCCAACTCTACTGAAAAAAATTATTCATGAAAACTTTTCTGTGTTGATTGTCTTTGTCTTTTCAGTTCTGCAAACAGTGCCGGCTGCTTCTATGTCAAAAATGCTGTCTTGGAAGTCTAGAACAGATACATTCCATGTTTTAAAAAGAGAAGGAAGGAAGGGCAAATGACAGCCAGCATGGCTTAAAGATGTGGTCAGAGAGGCTGTTATAGCAAAAAGAAACTTTCAAAAATTTGAACCCCCCCCCCCCCCCAACAAATGACGAAAACAAGAAGCAGCATAAGTACTGGCAAGTTAAATGCAAAGCATTGAGAAGGCAGGCAAAGAGAACATTTGAAAAGAAGTTTGCATCGGGCCCATAGTGTATCTTGATCTTCAGAAAGCCTTTGACAAGGACCCTCATGAGAGACTCTTGGGGACATGTTTACTAAACCGTGGTAATGTAGCATTGGTAATGTTAGTACGCGGTAACGTTACCTAATGTAATGTTAATGTGTGGTAATGTTAACGCGTGGTAATGTTACCGGCAGCGCTAAATGTCCCAGAGGGTGGAGAGAAGGCAGAGAGTAGAGGTCAATGGGCGGGGACAAGCCCCTGCTACACTAACGCTGGAACAGTAATGCCAGGACTTTATTGCCAGTGAAAACCTGTCCGTAAATGCACTTTTGCAGGAGAGAGAGACGATTTCAGTGTCAGCAATGTTCAGCACAGACAGGGAGCCCAAGAAAAGTGATAGTAGTGCTCCATTTGCAGCAACAGCATAGTGCCCAAGTAGGAAAGGCCACTATGGTGATGGTGCAAATGGGGCAATGGGGGCTGGAGGTGGGACATGCAGTGGGGGCAGCTGGGGCACAGGGCAGATTAGGCTGTCGCCTATGTGGCACATAGGAACACAGAAACTGGAAAACAGCAAGACAGTGTCTGACCATGGTCAAACATGCCCAGTAGCCTGTGTTCCACAGTGTCCCATCCAGGGGACATGTACCCAGCAGGTACCTCAAATGTCTCACAGGTACCACTATGTCTGTAATGGGGCAAGCAGTGCACATCTGTGGACCACTCTAAAAAGGGTCTACGGACCTTCCCCAGGATGCATCCCAAACTGTTCGTAAACCCAGCTAAACGAACATCCCCTGGTAAGGCAGTACAGTGTGTGAACATGCGTCATCTGAAACATATGTACACCCCATAGTCCAAACTGGGTACAAAGCACCTGCATTGCATGCCCTTGCCTGTCCACAGTCTGCTGGCATAACACAATCTACCTACGTTTACCTGGTCCACCCAAGCCTGTCGGGGTTCCTGTCTACTGTTAAGCAAGACTGTTCAACGGAAAATTGAGAATTTGGAAAGCCTGAATAAGTTTCAATCTGCATGTTCTGAATTTTCCACAGGTTTCCCTGGTCTCCCCTAGGGATCTATTCTCTAGGTTCTTAATGGAGGCCTTTAAATATTCTGAGTCTGGCATCTGGATCTTCAAGATGAGGCATTTGCCTTGGGTGTGAGGTTTAAGCTGAGGTTTCCCTGTAAATGTGTGCTCTCCTATCAGAATAAGATTTATCATTTTTTTTTTAACCTTCTCGGTTACATTTCTTTTTAGATGTTAAGCAACCTGAGAGGCTAGCCAGAAGATCTGTAGATGAGCAGTATGTGTTTTTATGGTTTCATTGCTACTCTGTTTCTTCTTTTTCTATTGCCTGTACCCATCTTCCCTTGGTATGGTATCTTGGGTTTCCCCCTCCCTTATATTGTGGACTCCTTACACCCAATGATGCTTTATTTTTCTGGCTTTTGTTTTTCCTTTGTATTTTGTGATATATGGTTGGGTGTGTATTTCTATTTCAAAGGTTATACCTTAATGTAATTTAAATTGCAATAAAAATAAAGTTAAAAAAGGATACTGATGCCAAGTGTGAAATTCGTTGATAATGTTGTATTGAACAAACTGTTACATGGCTAGTGGTACCTTGCTCTGGTTCCCCTGTTCTGGTTTACAGTGAGGAGTTGGGGGTCCCATGATTATGAAATTTCATTTGGCAAGGCGGTGGATATAGGATGCTATGGGGGCAGGGTAATCATCTGGCATTCTGCCAGGCTTGAGTGGGGAGCTTGGTGCAGTCTTCTTGTTTCAAGGAGAAGGGGTTTGCCTGCATTCAGTTAGTGCATGGAAGGGCAAACGAGATAGGCCATATGGTCTTTTTCTACCATTGTGTTTCTATGTTTCTATCAAAGTTATAAATAATGCACAAGAAACAAACTTTGGCAGAAGAAATACTGCCCTAAAACAAAAGATCAGAAAAGGCTCAAAGGGTAAATGGTGGTGCATGCCTGGAAGAGGAATACAATATAAGGAAAGCATAGGATAAGCACCGAGGCTCCTTAGTTGTGAAGATATGACCGGAAAGCAGAGATCAACTGTGGTCTACGCCATTGTAGTTGGAATTCAATTGGTCAGACTAGATGAGCCTCACAATCCTTATTTGCCATCGTATTCTATGTGCCTATGTTTCTAGAACAGTTCTTAACATCTTACAAACAATGAAGGTAACAATGACAGATTCATCTGAAAACATATCATGTCAAACGTCTTGCTCTTCAATTGAGACAAATGTCTTGGTTGGTCTTCACATGGGCAGCTAACAAGTTGGTTATTCACAGCTCTGAATCTGTGATGAATTTACTTTTTGATGTGAAGTGTTTTCCATTAACTTTAGTATGGAATTGGTATAAGAAACAGTTGTGGTTAACAGCTTAAATGGCAGCAACTTTTTAGGAAAATTTATACCTAATGTATGTGATGTGCCTTTGGCAGAAAGTAGCGATACAGCTACTAGCTATTAAACGAAGTAGACTTTAAAACAATGAGGCAAGCATTTGTTGCTGTTAGATTTACTTGTAGCTCTTCCAAATAAAAAAGGTATAAGCTGTACCCAAAGAAAGGCAGTACCGAATATGACAGCCTGTAAAATAAGCATATCTGAAAAAAACAATAACAGGTTTCTGAGTGACAGAACAAACATTTGCCAGCACAAAGTAATATGATCAATATATTCATGAAGGCATTTCCAGACCACAAAGTAGATAGCGTTCTTAGGTACAATAACACGCATCTAACTTAATTGGTACAATACTTTATTAGGGCACTAGAAAACAAAAGGACTGTTCAGATTGCTCCAGCTGATTGTGAATTGATTGAAATATATTATTATTAGATGTGTTTTGCTCAAGTGGTTTGCTTAAACAAACCTATGCATACAAACAAAGGCAGGAGAGTGGGGTGGCAGGGAAGATAAGGACGGTGGCCATAGCAAAAGGTTTACAGTCTGCTAGCAGGATCCAACTTGCTAGCAGTGGAGAAGAACCACAGAGGGCTGCTGCTGTGGTAAAAATTCTGCAGTCTACCAGTGGGAATCCAACCTTCGAGCAGAAGATAAGAGAGGAAGAGGGAGACAGAAGAGAGAAAAAGTACAGGAGGAGGACCAGGGTGAAAGAACACTGACTACATTGTATTTCTTTGCAGTTCTTGCAATGTTTGTTTTGTTTTTAATTATGAATGAAATATCATTCATTCTTTGCCTTTCATTTTCGGCATAGTATGCCATGTGATCATCAGCTACCAAGTGCCTGATGCCAGTTTATTTCAGTTCATTGATGCTCAGCAGACAGAGTTATGCATGTTACATTTTATTCTTGATCACCTCTAGCATCTGTTTGGTTTATGCTTTGTACGTTCCATGTCCCAACATGTAAGGCATCTTTGCAGCTTCTGACTCTCATTCCATACACAGCTACATCAGCAGTCAGACATCTAAAGGGGTTTGTTCCAACCACATCATAAGTGCTGCCTTTACACTGAAGAGTCTTCAGCTCTTCCTCAGTAACCCATCGAGTGCATTCTGACTTTGGGGGACTCCTCTTCCAGTACCATATCACAAATTGTAAAGGGGGGGGGGGGTGACTTTCCATTGGGTGTTTGTGGCAAGATATGGAAGTAGATTGCCAGGTCTTTCTCCTATGATGATAATGCCACTGTTGTTGTCACAGAAATATAATCCTTCACCACCAACACTGTTGCCGAGATGTGCAGTTTTCTTATTCAATCACCTCAGCTGAGACCTGCCCATCTTAGGAGTCTGTCAGTATTTAAGCTATTGATATCATAGCTCTCAGCATCACTGATGTACGCAAGCCCTCATGGGTACAGATAGATATTTTAAACAGTTTTTAAAACTTAAAGAGATGTTTAACAACTTTGGGCCCAATTTTAAAAAGACCAATATTCAATCACCATGGTGTTCAGCCATGGAACTTAAATATTGCCAGGATATTCAGCAGCTGTAAATGGATAGGAGCTGCTGATCAATATCTGGACTGAGCGGCAATAAGCAGTTAAGTGCTGGGACTTACCCAGTTAGTGTGATTTTCAGGTGGTGCTTAGATGGATTGTAACTTAGGCCCGCTTTTAATACAGCCTAAAATGTCTAGGCAAAGGCAGCTGAAAATCACGCTTACTGGAGAAATGCTGACACTTGCCTGGCTAGCATCAGTGCCCTACTCATAGACCTAACCGGATAGTACCTGGGTGATCTGCAGAGATATTCAACTGCACTAGCCAGTTAGTACTGCTGTATACTATAGTCAGTGCCCTCCCACTGGCCAGATAATACTGCTGTATACTACAGTCAGTGCCTTCCCATTGGCTCACCAGGTAAGGGTTCTGAATATCGGCCCACTTGTAACTGGCTCCATGCTCACCTCCTGTTGCTTACTTCCATCTCTTGCTGAAGTATTTTCTTTTTTCCTGCCATTTTTTGGCTACAAATTTCAAAACAAAATGAAGTTAAAAGCCTTTCCTTCAACTCACTGTGGCTACTATTGCACATAAAAGGAGGAAAAAAATCAGATCTCTTGGTTTTTACTACCAAGGAATCATGAGAGGCTTTGTTGCTTTATTGAGTCACTAATCAGCACTAAATTCACTCCCAGAATTTAAGCTAAGGTATCAGAAAGAAGCAATAATCTTTTTAAATACAGAAAATCATTTTATTAATTAATTTTTTTTTTTTTTAAACTTTTATTTTCATTTTGCAACAAACAAAAGAAACAACGCACTAAAGGAGACAAAACAAGTATACAATAAGGAAAAGCAAACCCAATTACCCCCCACCCCCATGCTTCTTCTCTAGCCGATTATGTCAGCATGTGAGCGCTTCAAAACAACAGTGATTGTACATCAAAACGAACAAAAGAGTATCTACGATACAGTATGATCATGGGACAGAGATATATACAAATTTAAACAGTCAGATGAGAGCATTTAGCAGAGCGAACATAGTCATTGAGCATCTTCCATTTAGACAGATGATGAGGAGTCTGAACGGAAGTAGCAAACATACGAGGTATTTGTTCATATTTACTGTAGAGACAGACATGATTCCACCATTCATTGGGGCTCAGATGGGAGCTATTTTTCCAGTATTTCGTAATTAGGGAAATAGCTATGCCAAGCATAAAGTCCAAGAGGAAGTGAGCCGTTTCTGGAAGAGAGGGGATCCCCGCAGCTGAGCGAAGTCCCACAATCCTCCAAGAAAGAGGCTCTTGAAAGTGCAAAATAGACTGGATACGACCCCAGACCCGACGCCAGTAATACTGTAGTGCGGGACATTCATACATGACATGAGGTAGTGTACCAATGGCCGCATGGCATGTCCAACAGCTATTGCCCTGAGTGGTGTTCCATTTGGCTAATCTGTCAGGAGTGTAAAAACACCGGTGAGCTAGAAAGAAGAGTGTCTGAGTGAGTGAGGCGGATCGAGAAACCCGTGTCACTCTACTCCAGACAAGGCTCCATTGCTCCGGGGTCAAAGTTACATGCAATTCTCGCTCCCATGCTTTCTGCGCTATAGGGGTATCTCTAATTATAGCATTACATAAAGTTTTGTAAAAATTGGATGCTACACCCGACGAGCTACCGATAGATCGGATAGTCTCCGACCAACCTTGTGTAGGGGATGCCGATGGCGGGAGCACCTTAGCACTTCGAAGACAATGCTGAAGTTGCACCAACTGAAAGTAGTGTTTTGCTGGGAGACCAAATTCAATTTGCAATTCACTAAAAGTTTTCCATCGACCATCATGGAACAACTGGTTAGGAATCCAAATGCCCCTAGTGTACCAGGGGCTCCACGCCATCGGTTTATTTTGTATTCGAAATCGAGTATTGTACCAAAGCGGGAGCCTGTCTAACGGACAGAGTCGGGAGTCTAAAGATTGCATAAGAGTATTAAAGGCACCTAAAGTGTCTAAAAGCATTGGTGGATAGTGGGAGTCTGATGGGAGAGTCATACCAGGGAGAAAAGTAAGAGGAATCGGTTTGCAAAGATCCTCCTCTATGTATAGCCACACGGGTCTACTCGGTACTAGATCTTCCAGCCAACGAGCGCCTTGTTTGAGAAGAAAAGATTGATGGTATTTCAGGAAATCAGGGAATCTAACACCCCCATTTTCCTTATCTGCTTGCAGCTTATGTTTCGCTATCCTAGGTATCTTATTTTGCCATAGGTATCTAGTCAGAAGGCCCTCTATATCTTTATATGTACGTCGAGGTAAAAGACAGGGCAACATTTCTAAAATATAATTCACTTTCGGAACTATCATCATTTTTATGGTTTCTAGGCGACCCCACCAGGTAAGTGTTAAAGGAGTCCAGCGGTGAGTAAGCGCCCGGACTTTAGAGGTTAAGTCTTTGGCATTAAAAGAGATAGTGTCTTCCAAAGGAGAGCAATAGTGAACCCCAAGGTATTTGACCATGCGAGGTTGCCATAAAAAGGGAAAGGGTTGCATATCTGCCTGATGAAGCAAAGAATTTAGTGGAAAGGCTACCGACTTGGTCCAATTTATCTTATAACCGGAAAGTTGTGAGTATTTACCAATTTGCTCTAGGACAACCGGTACTGAGTCTATAGAGACAAAGAGCATAAGGTCATCAGCATATGCTGAAATTTTGATTTCCCTATGAGAGAAGGGGACTCCATGAATCTCCTCCGATTGCCGGATTAGTAAAGCTAAGGGTTCGAGTGCAAGATCGAAAAGAAGTGGAGACAGTGGGCATCCCTGGCGAGTACCGCGTTGAAGGGGAAATGGCTGAGACTTTAAAGCATTAGCACATATACTGGCTGTAGGCTGTGCATACATGGTGCGGAGATAACGGAGAAAACCTTCTCCAAATCCGTACCAGCGGAGGACTGCAAACAGGAAGGGCCATTCTAAACGATCAAAGGCCTTCTCAGCATCAAGGGAGAGGCCAACAAATGGGCGATCAAGATTAACTGCAGCGGTCAGTACATGACATAGAGTCCGAGCATTGTCAGCAGTAGATCTACCAGGAATGAAACCGCATTGATCTGGGTGTATTAAGGTAGACATCTTATCAGAGAGCCGGGTGGAGAGAATAGTGGCAAATATTTTATAGTCCGCGTTTAGAAGGGAAATTGGACGATAATTAGCTGTTAGTTGCGGGTCTCTCCCCTCTTTCTCAAAAACTACTACATTTGCCATTGAAAAGGACCCAGAAGGGGAACCCTCCTCGGCCAGAGCAGAAAAATAAAGTTTCAAAACTGGAGCTAAGTCAGCGTTAAAGGTTTTGTAAAATTCAGCAGGGAGACCGTCTGGGCCTGCAGCTCGACCAGTGGCACATTTCTTGATAGCAGAGTGAATTTCTGATAAAGTGAATGGTTTGTCCATGGCCACTCTATCTTCGTTAGATAGGGTCGGTCTTTGTACCCCTGAAAGTAAGCGTTCAAATACTTCTGGCTCAAAATCACATTCAGATTGATAAAGCCGAGTATAAAAATCACGAAAGAGTTCTAAGATTTCTGTATCTTTAGTGACCAAGCCCCCCCCCCCGACGGATTACGGAGGGCGGAAACATGCTTGGCTTCTTTTTGACCTTTTAGGGCATTTGCTAACAATTTGCCAGCACGGTTATTTTCCCGGTAATATATCCCTTGTTGTGATTCAATATTTTTAGCAGCAGCAGTATACAGAAGCTGATTGTATTGAAAACGCAAGCGCTGTAAGCGGAGTAAAATACATGGGTCAGTACGGGACGTGAGGAGACGCTCCCCAGCTTGTATCTGCTGCTCTAGAATCAGTAAGTGCTGCTTTCTTTGTTTCCCCTGCCGAATTTGATAGCTAGTGATAGTTGCGCGGATAGATGCCTTAAAGCCCTCCCACCAAGCCCAGCTCGCTGTGTCATGGGGTGAGTTAAAGTGAAAATAATCTTGAATAGCGGCCTTTATAGCAACCTGAAAATCCTTTTGAGCCAATAGGGATCTATCAAAAAACCAAGCTCGGGGAGAATCGTCTCGCGCAGTGACATGTAGTGATAAAGATATGGCAGCATGATCTGAGATATGGAGAGGATGAGTCCTAGCCGTGTCCACTTGAGAAATCAGTGCTTTGGAAATGAGAAAGAAATCTATCCTAGATTGTGAGTGGTGGGGGGCAGAGAAAAAGGTGAACTCTAAGTCGGAGGGGTGAAGCAGCCTCCATATATCTACTAGCGCAAGATCTTGCATCAGAGCTGTAAGGGTAGCAAGACTCTTGGGTGGACTACTCGTTCTAGGCGGTTGTCTATCTATCAACGGGTCTAACACTTGATTAAAATCACCACCAAGTATTAATGGAGTATTGGCAGAGGCCTGTGCCAACTGCGCAATACTTGCATAATAAGCAGGGTTGTCCACATTCGGGGCATAAATACAAATACACGTGAATTCACTATCTCCAACCTTAAGGTGTACACGGGCCCATCTACCCTCCTTATCAGAGCTAGTATCCATTACAGTAGCTTGCAAAGACTTCTTAACCAGAATGGCTACCCCACACCGTTTGGAAACGGTGGGAGAATAGGCAGCCACCGTGTAAGGCTTAGCATTGAGTTTCAGTGTTTCAGCAGAGTTTAGATGCGTTTCCTGAAGAAACACTAAATCAGCATGCTCATGGCTGAGATAGCTAAGGATTTTCTTTCGTTTGATTGGACTATTGATGCCTTTTACGTTGAGCGATAAGATTTTACATAAGGCCATTCAGAAAAGTTAAAAATTCTGAGCATGATAGCGCACATAATTTCACTATGCCCCTCATATTATCTGTATCTGACTGTACACATGACATGAAAGAAAATAAGCTAATATAATACAATGAAGCGCCCCACATTAAAAAAGAAAAACCGCAGTGCGGTGGAGAAGAAGCAGAACCCCAGAAATTACTGGCGACCATGTGTCTGCGGGGAGAAACCCCAGAGAAGGCCGAAATTGAAAACATATAACCTGTAGAACTGTGCGTGCCGACCGAGGCACACATCATGGATGGATAAGAGACCAAAAACAAAGTTATATAGAGAAAGAAAGAAAGTCCAGGTAGTCTCTGTGCTTGGCTGTGACCGCCGCTTCGGGCCCTTCAAAATGGCGGATAGAGACGGCAAATAATAAGTCCAAGTTGTTGAATTAGCGCATCTGCTCTGCTTCTTTGGAGTCTAAAAATGTTGATAGTAGATCAGGATCTTCGAATGTCCTGGTTTGGTTGTGGAGAGTCACTCGAAGCTTCGCTGGATACAACAGGCCAAAGCGAGCCTGTAGCTGTTGAAGTCGAGGGCGAAAAGCAAGGAGTTTCTTCCGACGGTCAACGGTAGGCTTTGCCAAATCAGGGAAGAAGGAGACTTTGTGACCTTCAAATTCCAAATGATGATTCGCCCGGGCAGCATTTAAAATTTGTTCCACTTGTTGATATCGTAGCAATTGAAAAATAATAGGCCGGGGGGTCGTTCGGTTGAGCGCCATGTGGGTAGGAACACGGTGTGCTCGGTCAATTTCCAGTTCTCTATGAAAAGTGATCTTCAGCAAAGAGGGAAGAGTTTTGAGCAGGAATTCTCTCATATCCCCTGCTTCCACCCCCTCCGGTATTCCAATGAGCCTGACATTGTTGCGACGGGCTCGATTATTGCTATCTTCTAACTCCTTTTGAAGATTCTGTATCTGGCGCTCAGCCTTGTCCAGTTTGCCCAAGCGCACCGCGTGCGAGTCGAGGACCCCCGCCATGTTGTCTTGCCGTAATGAAAGACTTTCAAGTCGGTCCTGGAGCACTCCAAAATCTTCTCGCATGGCTCGAAGCGCTTCTCCATTGGACTGCACCAGTTCCTTTACGCCGCATATTTCCTCTAAAATCTCCAGGTGCATTTCGGGGTTTTCACGGAGTGGAACCATCTTCTGTGGGGAAGACACCTCTGTTTTGGAGCGTTTTCCGTGTGAAGAAGAAGGAGACCCGAAGTCCAAGCGCGCTGGTTTATGGGCCGCCATCCCCCCCGAGGTACCCCGGTAAGCTCGGAGCAAAATAGTAAGTTTGTAGAGATATTAAGTCAGGATTCTGTGTAGGCCTCTCGGGAGCTTCAGCGCGAAGCGTCTTACCCGCTGGACATCAGGCTCCGCCCCCCCACAGAAAATCATTTTAATGATAATCTCTTTGGTGAAGTTTTCCTTAGTGGCTGAGCAACAACAAAATCAGTTTGTTTATGTGTACAAGTCACAGACAGCAGAAACATGATAGACCTGCTTTTACTTTAGATTTTCAGCTTAATTTGTTTGCTCAACTCAGGGCAGCAGGCAAATAAATCTCTGTAGCAGCAGAAAAATATCAGCGAGAACATGGAGTGGGGGCTTTTTCAGAGTAGATGGAATTATTTTTAAATTTTGACAGTGTGAAAATTACCAGTATTGGAATGAAATGAAAGGTTTGGCAGTGTAAATATGCACTGGGACCACCTTATGTAAGAACCACAGCCCAGGGATTACTTTTTCTAGCTTATTCATCTCCTGCTGTTCCTAGAAAATAAATGTTCTCCTTTCATACAGCTCTCTACACTCTATCTCTTTTATGAATACAATAGCACACTCAACAGGGGAGCAAAAAAGGATTTCAGTTTAGTTCTAATTTTCTAAAGATTTGTGACCTTCACCCTACTGACACACAGTACAAAATATGTGATCATTCTTTCCTGAAAATAGAGATGAGGCAGAATACTTCATAGTTTTGGATAGTAATAAAACTTTAAATTGTCTACATTTGAAAAGTCAATGGGCCTGATATTGAGTTGTGATGGCTTTGCGCCTCTAAGGGGCTTGTTTACAAAGCCGCGGTAGCGGTTTGCGATCGTAATCGGAGCCGCGGCCCCATTGATTTCAATGGGGCTGCGGCTGCGATCGCGATCGCGAACCACTACCGCGGCTTTGTAAACAAGCCCCTAAGACTCATAGTCGTCGCCGCTGAACTTTAACCCTGCATAATCAATCTGTGGCCATATACGGCCACTGGAATTGAATATCTAGGTCTGCTGCAATGTGCCGCACATCATGGAAGCTAACTGGGCAGCGGCAATAATGAGCCACTGCCCAGTTAGCTCCCACAGGTAAAGATAGTCAAGATTTTCCCATGCCTATTTTTACTTGCAAGTCGCTAACCTGGTAGGGGTTCAATGTTGCTGCTGCCTGGTTAGCAAAAGGTCAAAAGGTGCCAACTCCACTCTGCCTTGGAATACCCATGATATACCCTGATTCTACATGGATAGCATCAGGGCATGAAGCAGCCGAACCAAAGGATATTCATCGGCACTAACCATGCAACTAGCGCCGGTAACATTAAGACGGTTTAGTAAACATACCCCTAAGTTCTTAAGCAAACCCTTGATTCCGAATACAAAACCAGGATTAGACTCAGCTATTTTTGAGACGGGAATGAGGGATCAGTAGAATTTAAATACCAAGACCTCTCAGTGCATATTGGCCCGTTCAAAGAGCCCACTAAAAAATTTCCAGTAGTAGAGACAAAGGGGCTTGTTTACAAAGCCGCGGTAGTGGTTTCCGATCATAATCGGAGCCGCGGCCCCATTGAAATCAATGGGGCCGTGGCTCCGATAACGATCAGAAACCGCTACCGCGGCTTTGTAAACAAGCCCCAAAGACTGCATTGCTCTTTGATGGTTATGACCACTGTCTGCCAAGCAAGGGATGGGAAAGGACCGATCTATGTTAAATATTCTACTTTGTATATTCACAGCATGTCCTCTAGTTCTTGTGTTTTTTGAATAGACCGTGAGCCAAGAGGACTTTTCTTTTACTGGAAAGGAAATGAGCTCTGTCCAAACTATGGAAAGATGTTCCAATAATATCAATTTTTTTTTCACACCAACTTAGAGGGTCTTTAACAAGTTCTACAGCTACAGACTTCCACAGCAAAGTTCAGACAAGTAATAGCATGTAACTAGCAACAAAAATAACTCGCCTTCTAACAAAACTTCTCTGGCACTTCCAGCAGAGTTCATCAGTATACACTGGGAATCCACTTACTATACATTATCTTGAAAATGAGATAAATGAGACTTTCAACACAGGTGGTTACTTTCTGGTATACCCCATAATCCTCCTAGGAGCTCATTAGCAAAGGAAAGAAGAGGGAACATACTAATAAACACTATAGAATTGGTCTTACAAGTTCCACATTCACTTGATGACGTGCCAAGCAAAAAACACAGTTATTTCCCCTAGCCCTGAAATAACTAAATCTAGCAGGAGAGCACCATGGTCAGTGAACTGAAAAACAAGGCACAGAAGTCATGAAGGGGAAGCAGATTTATGAAGTACCAGAAAGCAATTTATTTCATTTGATGGATGTTCAACACCAGTCCTCAAGAGTCATAAACAGGTCAGGTTTTCGGAATACCTACAGTAAATATGCATGAGATATATTGTATGTAAGGGAGACACTGTCTGCACAGATATCACATGAATATTCTTTGCAAATATCCTGAAATTAGTTGAGCTGTTTGTAGCTCTTCGGAACTAGAGCTGAGCATCCATCAAATAAAATGAATTGTTGAAGTTGGTCACCCCTGAATTTTATCACAGCAATCCTTTTCTGCACCTAAGTTAGAAAGGCACAAATGGGCTTATTTTAGCTTATATTATAAAGATACATTCCTTATAAAACACTAGGGGGTATATTTACTAAATGGCGGTAAGGTAGCAAATGTCACATTAGAGTACATTAACATTACATCGGTGATATTAGCACACACTGCAGCGTGCGCTAACGTTGCACACAGCGTTAAACGCACTATGGGAGGAGAGGGGCGGAGAGTAGAAGTCAATGGGCAGGGAGTGGGTGGGAAACAAGCCCTGCTACATTACCTCCAGCACCTTAACACCAGGAACATTAGCGCCAGTGAAAACCTGTCTGTAATGGTGCACAGTGAGGAGAGAGAGCCTATTTAAACGTATGCAATGTGCTGCACAGACAGGTGAGCCCAAGAAAGTGATAGTAGTGCACCATTTGCAGCAGAGGCACAGTGCCCAGGTATGAAAGGGCACTTTGTTGATGGTGAAAATGGTGCATAGGAGTGTGCAGGTGGAACACGCAGTGGGGGCTGAGGGGGCACAGCACGGACCAGGCGGCTGCCTAGGTGGCACATACAAACAGAAGACCGGTAAATATGCAAGACTGTGTCTGACCAACGTCTATCATGCCCTGTATCCTGTGACCAAGTGTATGAACTATGGCACAAGTGCCAAGTAGGTACCCCAAAAAACACACATGATCCACAATGCCTGCAATGGGGCACGCAGTGCAAAGGTGTGGCCCTCACCAGGGACCCTCCCCAGGAACCTGGCAAAAAATACATGAAAATCCAAACAATACACGAAAACCATGACACTGGCAGCCTCAGGTAATGGAGTGCAAGATATGACGATGTGTGGAAGGACAACATATGTTCACATAGTGGTCCAGAATGGCCAACACAGCAGCCACAGTACATGTCCCCTAGTCCCACAGCAGTCAGATGGCATAGACAATTGAACAACGAATACCCCAGCCACTGAAGACAATATTCCCATCACCTCAAATCCAACACCACAAAGCTGTCCCATCTCCAGGTCAAGGAGACATAACACTGCCATGTCGTGATGGGGACCCTGGAGAGGCAGATTGGCGGGGGGTAGTGATGTGTGCCTGACCAAGTATGCCTCTGGCCCACATGGAGCCCACGCCCTAGCTACCCACTTATCTGCATGTTGGCAGGGCTGGGACCATGCACCGCCAACACTGATGGCACATGGGCATGTCAGCATGGTGTGTGTGTGGGGGGGGGGGGTAAGGCAGGAGGCAGTGTCACCTGTGTGCAGCTGACAAAAGCTTTGTCCATTTATAGTGTGCCATGTGCTATACAATATCTGCCAAGGTCCTTCTGATGAGAAGCATGCAATCAGCATGGACGGTCATAGCAATGTGGCAGCATTGTGGTGCACCCCATACAATTGCTGTATTGAGAAGTAGAATGTCACCAGTTCGTGTCCTAGCAGTGGATTTTGTCCCCATGGCTACATTTTCTACCACAGAGCAAGTATAACGCAAGCATGTGCAATCACCAAAGAATTGGCCAACAAGGGTACAAAC
This sequence comes from Ichthyophis bannanicus, assembly GCA_033557465.1. Lineage (NCBI taxonomy): Eukaryota > Metazoa > Chordata > Amphibia > Gymnophiona > Ichthyophiidae > Ichthyophis > Ichthyophis bannanicus. The sequence continues at coordinate 608,521,597 of CM066033.1, forward strand.
ACCCACACAAACAAGCTCCACTATCTACAGAAGGGACCCAGGATATCAATGCTTGACCTAGTACAAGCATTGCAGAACTTGTGTCTTTTGGGGAAACTGCTAGGTACATATGACCTAGATTGGCCACTGTTGGAAACAGGATACTGGGCTTGATGGACCTTGGTCTGACCCAGTATGGCATATCTTATGTTCTTATGTTTATGTTCTTATCGGCATAGGGAGCAGCTGTCAACATCTTAGCACACAACCTGCTCCCCCACCCGCAGTGGGACTGGTTGCATTTGCCTCTCATGCCATGGCGACACAGTCTTGTGGCAGGGAGAAAACAGGATGGATGAACAAAGGCACAGTTGCTGTGTCTTGCTCACCTCCACAGGCAGAGTAGGAGCACGCAGCATCTGCGAACATGGAAAATGTAATTTGCTGTGATGCACCATGCATCTGCAGCATGAATGAGGCACATCAGCCAGTCCACTATGCAACTCAATCCCACAGCACAGTCCCACAGTAGAATGTGATGTAAATGAAGGGGAGAGGATGCTGGGAAATACATGAAATAGCATCATTACCACAGGGTGCACATGTGCGAGAGGGAATGTACATGGAACAGATGGTTGAACATGTGATAGCCATCAGCCTGACTAAGGTACAAACAGCATAGAATAATTGATATGCTGCCATCACCCTGACTGTGGTGTGACCCTGGACTGGCTATGCAGCCACATTGTGCTATTCCTTGATTAACACTGCAGTTGGTTGTCTGATAGTGCATGTTATGCACCTGTTGTCTTAGGTTGGTGATAGTGTCTCAGAGGCATAGACTGCACTGAGCATGTGTATTCGGTGTGTAACAGCAGCCTTATAATAGCTGGGGTGTGTACACACCTAATGTTCCTGGGTATGTTGATATATGTAGGGTGACAGTTGCAGCTGTCTCTGATTGGCCCTGTGGTGTGGTGATAGCTCTAGCTGTAGCAATGGGTATGAGCTGAATGTTACAACAGAAGCATACCCCACATTAGCAGTGATGGGGTGGTTGGATCACCTCTGACTGTCATTATGGAGCCTTCACACCTTTTGCTGACCATCTTATTATAGCACTATCCTAAGTAAATTGTTCCACTCTCTTACTACAGAAGTATCTCTATGATTTCTTCTTATTTTTTCTTTTGTTATTCTTTCATTATACTCTTATGTTTTTCTTCATGGGAAATGGGTCTCAGACTTACTTGGGGAACAAAGCGTTGGAGAGAAACTCTGTCTCAACAACCGACTAGCCCCTTTCTTGCATCAATGACCCAATTATTTCCCCTTTTTTTTCTTTTTTTAGTATGTGTTGTTAAAACATTATTGTTTGAATTAAGACAGGCTAAACAATGCGTTCTGTATGCTTGAAATATTGAGACTTTCCATTCATTGCAAAATAAAGCTGGCGTCTTCTGAATGTGAGACGAGTCCGGAGAGAATGAAAAATGAGAACTCACCGGGTCAAGCAGTTTGAATGACAATTTCAGGCAATATTCCCCCGATGAAACCGCGTAAGCGGTGAAATGCATTGGCGCCATTGATCGACGTCGGGATGAGATTCCAGTCCTTTGGACTTCACAGATAAGCGTTCACATAGCAGGGTTAGGTGCACGAAGGACTATCCCCTTAGTAGTTGTCCCAGGACTTCCCCAGTCAGTAATCCTAGGCAAGGACTGGCCACAGTTTCACAAAGGGCTAGTACAAGGCTTACAGGAGAGAGAGGATTCCCATGCAGGAAAGGTCCCTAAGGAAGCGCCAGTTCCTCGACCCTTATTGGCATAGGCCAGCAAAGGTAGCCAGAAGAAAGACATTCCAAGGGACAATAATGCAGGAAAACCCAAATTTGTCCTAAGGTTCTGCAAAATGACCCCTAGTGCTCAGGCACCCAAGAGAGCCACGCCTAATGCAGAAGGATTTGACCTCACCAGTGCAGAAGATATTGTAGTTCCAGCCGGTGGAAAGGCACTGGTAGATACTGCTCTACAAAGAGAACTACCTGCTGGGTGTTACGGGCGTCTAGCTCCACGGTCAGGCCTAGCGCTGAAACATTTTATAGATATCGGTGCTGGTGTAATAGACCCAGACTACCGTGGTTCTGTAAAAGTGCTCATTTTCAACTTTGGGAAAAATGACTTTAGAGTGGGGGAGCTGCCAGCAAAGTCGACTACATGCTGGAGCGGGCTTGGCACCTCCCACAACATGGAGGAGGAGGAGGAGAAGGAGGAGGGGGAGGTGGAAAAGGATGAGGGGAGGAGGGGAGGAGGGGGAGTGGGTGGTGGAGTGGGATGGGTTGTGGGAGGAGGAGAAGGAGGAGGTGGAGGGAGGGGTGAGGGTAAGGAGGAGTTGGTGGGGAGGTGGGAGAGGAGGGTGTGAGGCAGGATGAACCCCAGGAGGTGTGGGATGTGGAGGGGGATGACATATGGGTGGAGAGGGGAAAGGAGGTGGGGGTATCTGAGGAGCTGCATTCCTCCACCGCCAGGGGGACAACCTGCCCCACAGACCAGGTTGTGGTCACACATTTGGGACCCAGGATTGCAGAGGGCCCCGGGGGTCCCTGCCACCTGCCCCATGGTCCTAAGGCAATGACAGCATCAGCAGCAGGGGTGGCAACCAGTTCCGCAGACAGGGAGTATACAGATGCACCGCCAACACTGATGGGCACCTGACTGGTTTGTGGCCCTACAGGGCTGGATTTGGAGACCCCTGCCTTATACTTCTGTCATTTAAGATTGTGAGTGGGCAAGGTACAGATATCCTAGACATCAAAAGGGTAGATAGAATGTGTCACATTCCTCCTCGATGCTCACCACCACCAAAAAGTTGTCTAATAGACAATATTTTGGTGGTGGTGAGAAGCGAGGAGGAATGTGACAAATTCTAACCTTTTTGATGTCTTGGACATCTGTACCTTGTCCACTCACAATCTTAAATGACAGAGGTATAAGGCAGGGGTCTCCAAATCCAGCCCTGGAGGGCCACAAACCAGTCAGGTTAGCAGGATATCTCTAATGCATATATATCTCATGCATATTCATTAGAGATATCTTGAAAACCTGACTGGTTTGCGGACCTCCAGGGCTGGATTTGAGTAGCTCTGGTGTATGGGCTGTGGATTCACACAAGAGCAGGTGAATAGATGTGCACACGTAAGATGCGGTACACATGCCACTGTTAGGATGATCCCCGGGGATATGGAGGGGATAACTGTGTTGTGACATGACAGCAATGGCCTGCATGTCCATGTCACGTAGAATGGGGGAGAGGAGCTATGGGACAGATATGTGAGGGACAGGTGCGGATGTTATGTTTCACACCTGAGGGGAGGGGACACATGACATGTATACCTAGGTGGGTACACACCCAGACCCACAGCAGGTAGGGGCCTGTATACGTTCCTTGCTGTAGTACTGACAGACACAGCCAGACATGTGATACTACTACTACTACTACTGCTACTACTGAGCATTTGTATAGCACTACAAGATGTATGCGGCAATGCACAGACATGTGAGAAACAGGCCCTGCTCTTCAGAGCTAACACTCTAGTAAAGACAGACACCACAGATGGCATAGACACGGACAAAACATGGGGGACTGGTAAAGAAACCAGAAGAACAGGAGAGTCAGGAACCAAAAGCAGCAGCAGCAAAGACATGAGAATTCAGACAGGATATGAAAAAGGTCATAGAAGGGGCCTGGCATGCAGACACAGGTATTTTGTTACAGGTGTAAGGTGCAGCAAGGTGTATGGGGCAAAGTCAGGATCTAGCAATAGAAGCAATAGAAGAGAAGGGCATATATAGTGTTGATTTGACCAAAGGGCACAATTCCCAAGGGGGGGGTATGGAGGTTTATGAGAAAAAAGATAGTGAGTAGGTGCTGAGCAGATGCGAGTATAGGTCAGCAGAAGACTCTCGAAATGGATGTGGAAACAATGGAGCCACTAAAGTGACCTGAAAAGAGGGGTGATATGGGCACGGCAAGGCTTGTGGAAGATGTGTCGCGCAGAGGAGGGTTGTACTGATCGAAGGGAGAGAGGTGATACACAGGGAGACCAGCAAGGAATAGGTTACAGTTGTAAGGATGGGAGGTGAGTAAGGAGTGGATATGTGTCTTTGTGGTGTGTACACAAAGGTACGGCCATATCCTGTTGATGTCATAGAGCATGAAATGGCAGGTCCAAGCTTTCAGATGGATGTTGTGGAGGAGGAGTGAGAGGAGTCCAGGACAAGCCCAGGGCTGTGACTGAGAAAACAGCGAGGAACAGTGAGTTCTCCATAGAGACTGGGAATAGAGGAAGGGGACAGGGGGTTCTTGAGGGATAAACACAGGAACTCTGTCCCGGCCATGTTCATTTTTGATTGTGAGAGAGACATCCAAGCAGCAATGTCAGAAAGGCAGGTGGAGAGTCGGGTGTGGTTTGCTGCAGGGATCTCAGGTGTGAAGAGGTAGATCTGGGAGTAATTGGCAACAAGATGGTAGTGAAAGCCAGGGGAAGGGATGAGAGCACCAAGGGAATGGGTATGGAGATAGAACAGGAGTGGACCCAGGACAGATCCCTGGGTTACACCAACTGAGAGAGGGATAGCAGCAGAGGATGAGCCACCAGAATGACCACTGAAAGAGTGGTAGGAGAGGTAGGGGGAGAACCAGGTTGGCACAGAGCCCCTAAACCCATGTGAGGACACGGTATCAAGGAGTGGCTTGTGGTTAACAGTACCCAAAGTAGCAGTGAGGTCACAAGCGATGTGGACATAGGTAAGGCCCCTGGATGTTGCCAGGAACAGATCACTGGGGACTCTGGCAAGAGCCACTGCAAAAGAGTGTAAGGGACTAAAGACAGATTATAAAGTGTCCAGGGGGCATAAGAGGAGTGGAGGGCAAGGCAGCAGCAGTCAACTGCACGTTCCTGTCATTTAAAAACAAGGGGGAGAAGAGAGAGGGGTCAATAATCAGAGGGATAGGTAAGTCCAGGTGAGGGTATCCTGAGGAGATGTGTACCTACAGCATGCTTGAAGGCTGCAAAAACAGTTGAAATGGAGAGTGATAGGTTGTGGATATGAGAGATGTGAGAGAGAACATTGGAGGTGATGTGGCCCTGGTGATAGGTGTGGATATGATCAGAGGAGCAGGTGGTGACCCAGGAGGAGTAAAGAAGGTGCGCAGTATCCTCTTCGGAGATCATTGAAATGGACGGGAGGGTATCAGAGGTCGAGGGGTAAGGTTGGATGTGAAAAGGGGGTGAAGGTAAAGGTGGAGAGAGAGCTGACCTTGTCATGGAAATAGTCAGCCAGGGTTTGGCCAGAAAGGGAGGGTGGGGTCAGAGGCCAAGGCACTTTGATGAGAGTAGTAAGGCAATGGTGAGGGTCAGAGGCAAGAGAGTTAGTCAGATGGACATAACAGTCCTGTTTGGCAGGAGCTATGGCTGACTGGACAAAGACATGCATGAATTGGAAGTGTAGAATGTCTGCAGGGGAGCGGGATCAGAGCCAGGTATGCCCAGCTGAAAGGGCACAGGAATGTAGGGAGCAGGTAGTGGCTGAAAGCCAGGGCTGGGGTGCAGTCGTCATCACCAGACTTGTCATGTGTGGAGCAGGAGCATCCAGGCCAGAGGGGAGTACAGTGCCACAGACTACTGCCACGCCAACAGACTTAGATGACATAGTGGATGAATGAGATGAGGCAACAGTGGAGGAGAGAATGAAAGGATCAATAGCATGAAGATGTCTATATAGGTTGTTGGAGACAGTGCGAGGTTGAGGTGGCTGCTGATGAAGAGTCAGGCCTGGCAGGTGATGGTTGGATACTGGTGGGACTGTTGCAGAGGTTTAAGATTAGGAATAGTTTGTCCAATCTTCTCTTCTAGAATAAGTTCGATATTCTCTATATTAACACTGATATTAGGTCTCAGATTCGACTAGCACTCTTTCTGGACTCGCGTCCTTTCTTACGGTGCTGTCAGTAACATCAATGACCTCAGTGTTTCTTAAATTTCAGGTGTAATAACAATGCTGAGTTTATTGATAAATATAACGTGACTTAACTTAAAAACCACAGCCCTTTCATGCAGCTTAGGTGAACCGGATCCTGACGCTCTGTTATGGCGCCGTATCGGCGTTTCAAACTATTGCTTTCTTCAGGAGATCCTGCCCCAAACCTAAAAACACAAACAACATTCTAAAAACCTATCCCTTCCTCCATATTACTATAACTTATTCTATTAAAACCACTCTCCAATATTGACTTACTATAATTGATGCTGCCCACGCTCTCGTGTATCTCTCTTCCAAAAATGGCTCCAAAAGCTCTAAGAGACGCCGCACATGCGGGGTGGAACTCTCCTCCCCTATTTAAACCCCTGCTACTATCTACCGGCACAAACAACTTACTTTCTATTGGATACCCACATTGTCACATGGGTAGACCGAATTACTGTAATCTTATTTCAGAATTCAGAATTTGTTCCCGTCTCCTCTGGAGACTATTCCCTATCTTGCTATGTAATAAACATGAATTTATGTGCAAACCTGCCAATCTATAGTTAAGTTAAGCCCATTCGGGGTAACTGTATCTAACCTATATATCCAACGCTGTTCATTCAAAAAGAGTGTTTCATCTAGTGTTCGACCCCCATATGGACGTACTATCTGCTCTATAACAAAACAACTTAGCTGCTCGAAAGTATGTCCCTGAGAAAGGCAATGCGCTACTATGGGAGCTTCTAGTCTACGACATTTCAAGCGACTACGATGTTCTCGTACTCTAACTCGTAAAGACCGAAGGGTTTTACCTACATACATCAAGCCGCAGGGACATTGGAGGCAATATACTACTGCTTCTGAAGCACAGTTAGTGCTAGTTCGAAGAGTGTAATTATTATCATGGTAAGTAAATCGTGTGCATTCTGACATCACTGTGCAAACATCACAATCTCCGCACCGCTTGTGTCCATATGGGGGTCGAACACTAGACGAAACCCTCTTTTTGAATGAACAGCGTTGGATATATAGGTTAGATACAGTTACCCCAAATGGGCTTAACTTAACTATAGATTGGCAGGTTTGCACATAAATTCATGTTTATTACATAGCAAGATAGGGAATAGTCTCCAGAGGAGACGGGAACAAATTCTGAATTCTGAAATAAGATTACAGTAATTCGGTCTACCCATGTGACAATGTGGGTATCCAATAGAAAGTAAGTTGTTTGTGCCGGTAGATAGTAGCAGGGGTTTAAATAGGGGAGGAGAGTTCCACCCCACATGCGCGGCGTCTCTTAGAGCTTTTGGAGCCATTTTTGGAAGAGAGATACACGAGAGCGTGGGCAGCATCAATTATAGTAAGTCAATATTGGAGAGTGGTTTTAATAGAATAAGTTATAGTAATATGGAGGAAGGGATAGGTTTTTAGAATGTTGTTTGTGTTTTTAGGTTTGGGGCAGGATCTCCTGAAGAAGAAAGCAATAGTTTGAAACGCCGATACGGCGCCATAACAGAGCGTCGGGATCCGGTTCACCTAAGCTGCATGAAAGGGCTGCGGTTTTTAAGTTAAGTCACGTTATATTTATCAATAAACTCAGCATTGTTATTACACCTGAAATTTAAGAAACACTGAGGTCATTGATGTTACTGACAGCACCGTAAGAAAGGACGCGAGTCCAGAAAGAGTGCTAGTCGAATCTGAGACCTAATATCAGTGTTAATATAGAGAATATCGAACTTATTCTAGAAGAGAAGATTGGACGAACTATTCCTAGTACTACAGTAATTCGTTCAGAAAATAAGACCTCATATGGAGGTTTAAGATTAGGCAACTGGTGAAACATACCAGGTTAAGGCAGTGGCCATGCTGGTGAGTGGGGGCAGTAGGAAACAGCTAGAGGTCAAATGAGGGGGTAAGGGAAGGGCGCATTAAGGCATTAGGGTCAGAGAGCCAATCAACATGAATGTTAACATCCCCGTGAATAAAAGTGAGGTAGAGGAATCCAGAAAGATGGATGGCCATGAGTCAAAGTCAGTGGAAAAGTTAGAAACTGACTTGTCAGGAGGTAAGCAAATCACAGCTACCTGGGGAGGTAGTGGAGTGAAAAGGAAGATGGAGTGGACATAAAAGTGGGAGGAGAATGAGATTGAGGCAGCAGGAGGTGTTGTAATCGGCAGGAGGGAGAAAGTTGACAGGCAACACCACCACCACGGCCAGTGATACAGGGCGTGTTGGGGAACTGATAGCCACCATGACAGAGAGCAGTGACAGATGATGTGTCCTCTGGGAGGAGCCAGGTCTCAGTTAGAGCATGACGATAGAGGCCATTAGAGATAATGAGATCATGTGTAAAGATGCATGTATTAGAGATGGAGTGTGCAGTCTACAAGGCACATTGGAGAAGGAGAGTAGAAGGGGAAAGGAGGGACTATAAATAGGATTGGAGGTGTTGCGTGACAATCCCCTCGGAGTGTGACAGAGGTCTGGGGTGTCAGGGTTGGGGTTGCTATCTCTGAATGAGAGCCAGAGAAGGAGTAGCAGAGTACAGGGCAGAGAGGAGACAGTACAGTGGAAAGGAGGGTGAGGGTGCCTTGAAGAGAGAGAGAGAGGTAATGGCTGAATGAGAGGGAAAAAGTGGTGAAGCTCAGAAGCTGATGATAGGTTAGTTGCTGCCACCATGGCCCTGACAGCCTCAGCCAGGGATTACATCCCCTGGGCCCTTGCACGGTTCTGCTCCCAGTCCTGAGCCATGTCTTGCCGTAGGCCCTGCAGCTCCTGGCAGATACCTGTAGAATGATGGTTGTGACTATGAGGCAATCTTCACACAGCTGCCATGCTAACACATGCAAATGAGGGCTCAAGGATGACAGAGATATGACATCTTGACAACATACATTGACTTTAGGAACCACAGGTCACATGTCTGCTCATGGTGTGCATACAATTCCCCCCCAACCGGTATCTGCTCCCTATCACACTATGTGCTACAAAATGCACATACTGGTTTGTCACCCACCTGCAAGGTCTGCGTGAGTTGTCTCTGTGTAATTGTGAAACTCCTGCATCATCTCCCTCATCGCCACTCAAGATGCGCTGGCCTCATATACCCCTGGTGCAGGGCATGGTCCACTCCCCGGCTCAATTTCTGTGGTCTGAGTGCTTGCCCCCTCATCATCACTGCTACTGCCTGTGAGGTGTAGGTGGATGTCATCTTCCTCCTCCTCACCCCCATCTCAGCTCTGGTATTCCCTCTGCAGCATCTGCAGGCACCTCAGTCCCTGTGTCAGAAGCTGGTGGTGTTTCAACCATGGCGCCTTCACCCCCTGTTGGGATGTCACTGTGCCACCCCTCCACCATGGCACCATCAACCTGATCGGACACTTCCAACAGCTGTGTGTCACCTGGGGAAAGACAACAAACAGTCATTACATGTCACATCCTGGTAAATACCAATCTCAAGACAGTTTAACAATGTAATGTGCCATGTCAATGTGTATACCTCCACTGTATATGGACTTTTATGTCGCAGCACATAAACAGTAGAATGAAGATGCAGGATCATTTAGATGTTTGGTCCTGTGCTAGCCTTTAAATGTGCATGTCCCATAAGGCCTGTGACAGGGCAACAGCACCAAGCAGCCAACATGAATCCCAAGAGCCACTCAGGACAGGTCAGATACTGGGTTGATGGGATATCTAAACCACAGTGGCCCTTCAACTGATCTCCCCATTTGGTGATGAGAGCATTAAGCACCCTCACAGACATTGTGACAGCATGGAGATAATGTGGCACCCCTATGAGCATGACAGGAGAGGCTGACCACCCAAACCCTGGGATCAGCCAAGGAGGTCAATGACCAGAGATGGTAGAAAGACACTTTGGATAGCATTGAGGGAGTTGCACAGGTCCATGCATGCACCAGTCACACAGGCCATTGGGTCACACATGTACCTACATCCATACACGGTAAATGTGTGGCCATATGGCCATCCATATCTACTGGATGTGTCAGTTGCTTGCACGGGACAGCGTGTGTGCGGGATTAACAGGGTTGCATTTGCCAGATCAGTCACATGTGCATGCTTATCTTTGTTTTAATGTTTATTGGGGCTATTGCTATACTGCACCATCATTACACAAGGGCAGTTTACAAATAACACTATACAACGGGGGGATGGATAAAGACAAAGAAAGGGGAGCAGCAGAACAAGCTACAGGCAAAATGTAATGAGGAGGAAAGACAGGTGTACATAACTATTAGGTACATGGTGGGCATTCAAGTTTCGGCACTTACCGGCACGTGAGTGGGCCATGTCAAACTCTGGGGGAAGTCCATGGATATAGATGGGCCCCAGTCTCTCAGCCAACTGTTGCTCCTGGGCAGAAAGATGGGCCTCTCAGGGTCCGCCACCACCTGTGTCCATTGCATGCTGCCGCTCCGCCGTGAGGTGTGCTCTGAAAAGCGCGTTCAATGTCATTCTACCTCTTTCTGAGGCTCTCAGTGTCATGGTGTGGTCCATCAGCCTCCGCAACATCTTGCCGGATATCCTCCCAGATCATATTTCTTGTGCTGAGAGGTGTCTGAGTACTGAGGCGCCCATAGAACACCTTATAGTTTTCCAGCACATTAGTGAGGAGTATATCATTTTCTTGCTGGGAGAAATGCATTGCCCTCTTGTGCACCTCTACAGGTACACGCTTCTTCTTTATTTTGCCAGGTAGGGGCTTGGCAGGCTGCTGTTGTGGAAGCCATACCACCCCAGATGGGCCAGCTTGTTCCTCTTCTGGGGTCTGGACACCAGACTGCTCAGGGGCCTGCTGTTCATGTGTTTCTGTCGCTTTGTCACTTGGTATCTCCTCTCACAGTATTTTTACAGTACTTAACAGTACTAGCATATCTCCAGACAAGAATATGCTTTGCACCACATGTCACACCTACAGCACGCCTAACACCATTTGTACATTGGCAGGGTGCTTCGTGCATGTACAGGGCACATTCCGCAAGCACAGGGCACCCTGCACATGCACAAGGCAGGGCGCACTGCGCATGTGGAGGGTGCACTACGCATGTGCAGAGCACCCTGCACATGCGTTATGTACCCTGCACATGCATAGAGCACCCTGTATATGCAGGAAGCATCCTACTCATGCACAAATCGGGTTAGGCATGTTGTAGGTGTGACACAAGGTGCAAACCATATTCATGTCTGGACACGTGCTAGTGCTGTTCAGTACTGCAAAGATGCTGTGAGAGGAGATACCAAGCAACAATGTGACAGGAACACATGAACAACAGGCCCCTGATCAGTCGCAAGGTGCCCCGCACATGCGGATGGCATGGGCTGCATATGCAGGGGGCCTCATGCACATGTAGGGTGCCTCACCCACATGCAGGGCACCCTGCACATGTACACGGTGCCTCACACAGGCGCAGGGAGCCCTGCACATGGGTGAGGTGCACTGCATATGCACGAGGCACCCTGCGCATGTGCAAATGGGGATAAGCATGTTGTATGTCACACGCGGTGCAAACCATATTCATGTCTGGACATGTGCTAGTGCTGTTAAGTACTGTGAAGATGCTGCAAGAGGAGATACAAAGCGACAAAGCAAAAGGAACACATGAACAGCAGGACCCTGAGCAGTTGTGAGGCATCCTGCATGTGCGGAATGCGCGGACCACATGCACAGGGTGCCTCGCTCGTGCATACCGCTCCGTCCACATATGCAGGGCACCTCGCGCATGTGTTCCGCACCTTCTGCATATGCAGGGCACCTTGCATGTATGTTCCGTGCCTTCTGCATACACAGGGTACCTTGTGCATGTGCTACATGCCTTCCGCATATGCAGGGCACCTTGCGCATGTGCCATGTGCCTACCACATGCGCAGGGTGCAGGGGGTGCCATCACAGCATCCAATTAGTGCCACTGCTAGTGTGCGGTGACTAATGCTCAGGTGTATGGTGTTTGTTCTCATCAGTTGCCCATCCCCTTCCTATTTGAGGCAGTGTGCATTTGCTGAACCTGTCATCCATGATGGCTCACTTTGGCTTTCCTGCGAGTGCTGTCCAGTAGTTGCATGATGAGGGAGAACTGCAGTTGCTTGATGAGGGAGATGGTGTCCAAGGGAGAGTGGCAATGGGCAGGGGTCCAGTTCCACAGCAACACAGACCTGCAACTGTGGAGGATCTATAGGCCAGGTATGGGGCACCATGGCACCATAAGTGTGCAGAGATCTGCCCCAGACAGTCTTGCCTCTACAGCCCAGGGTCATGCTCCAGGGCATGCGTAAGGACCAGGTCATCTCCCTCTATTGTCTGACCACAGGAGCTATTAGAGAGCTCTATGAGGATCTAAGATCTGACCTTAAGCCTCAGACTGGCCGGTCTCATGCCATACCAGGGTTGGTCAAGCTCCTGAGTGCCCTACATTTCTTTGCCTCTGGCTGCTTCCAGACATCAGTGGCTGCAGCAGGTGGAATGAGCTGGCCCACCTTCTCACGCTGTCTCCACCAGGTACTGCAAGCCATGATCATCTGGGTAAGGAATTACATTGTATTTCTTAACAGTAGGCAACAGTGTGGGGCTCTGAACAAGGCATTTGAGCAGATTTCAGGGATACCACACGTGGTGGGAGCTATTGATTGCACACATATTGCCCTGGTCCCACCCAGAGACAGGGAGGCAGTGTTCTGCAACCGCAAGCACTACCATTCCCTGAATGTGCAGGTTGTTTGTGATGCAAATATGCATATTCTAAATGTGGTTCCTAGGTTTCCAGGGTCCACCCATGACTCCTATATCCTGCATCACTCAGCACTATTCCAACAGTTTGAGAATGGACAGTATGAGGACTGTGTCCTGCTGGGTGGGTATTTTTTTCTGTCTACTATGCGCATACTGTTAAGGTGATCTGGGGTGCATGACCACTATCACAGATGGGCCAGGGTCACAGGTGGTTTTGGGTGGCACCTTTATGTCTAGGTATCTCATACTGCAAACAACACATGGGCTACTGCAGGAACACTGTTTTTTTCTCTGACATGCTACAGACTGGTGTTTCTGCTATGGCACATCAAAGCACAGCCATGGCATTCATGCCTTCTGTAGCTGCATTACAACTGCACTTGACATTCCCTTGTTTCCTTTTTTTGGGTTGTGGAAATCTGCAAAGTCTGGTACTTGTAGCTGCAATCTCAGCATGTCACTGTCTCCAGACTGATGTTCACGTCCCTGTTTGTGTTCTCACAATTTATTTATTTTATTTATTTATTTAATGGTATTTATATACCGCCTTATCCTTCAATCAAAGCGGTCACAACACAAGTGGGGGATACATTTAACACATGGGGATTTTGAGACACATACACTAATACTTACAGGGAACATGGGCAATGGAGGGTTAAGTGGTTTGCCCAAGACCACAAGGAGCATCTGTGGGACTAGAAACCCCAGTCCTTCCGGCCCAAGGTTGCTGTCCTCTAGTGGGATTTGAACCGCCGACCTTCCGGCCTGAAGTACCTTGTCCCAACCACTAGGCTACTCCTCCCCCCATACATGTGTATGCGATTTCTTTTGACTATGTGATTTGTGGGACCATGCAGCCATGAGGTTTAGATCAGAATTCCAGCCTCCTGCTCTATTTGAAAGTTATTTGAGCCTCTGCAGGTATCTTAACATGTGATGTAGTCATCATGTGCTATTCTGCAGCATGTGCTGGGCAGCAGATCTGCTGGTTTACACCTCTCATGAACTGGATACCTACATTTCCATCTGCCAGCCTTTGTGGCGTATCCCTATTTCTGTCTCTTGCCAATCAATGCCTGTAGAGTGACTTGCTGAGCTTGAACTCCAATTAATAGATGCACAGGTGAGGTGTGGCCTGGTAGGCTTCCTTTACAGCCATTCTGACATGCACAGCTCCCCTCAGGAGTAGTTGCAGGAGGCCAGCACTGGGAATGGTCTCTTGGTAGGGGCTTCTAGGATAGGGGTTGTAGGTAGACCCCAGAGGTGTTGGGAACAGATGTTGGGAGAGGGCTAGATTGTGATGGGGTGGGGGGTGGGAACATGCAGAGGCAAGTATTACTTGGGTGGGGTGGGGTCAGGTCAGCCTCTATGATTCACCAAGCATTTGACGTGAAGGTGCAGACTGTGGATGGTAGGATGACATCTGAGCGGCCAACACAGGGATTATAGGAAGCTGTGCAGTAAAGACCAAAGGGGATGGTAGCATATATTGTAGCAGATGTAGAGGTAGAATGGCAGGAAAGTAGACGTGAGAGGACAGGACAGGCAGACAGCAGATTATGGGGAGCTAGCAGAGGACATGCTGACACCAGATGAAGGTGACTTGCCCAGTTCCCATGACCTCTCACATTTTCCAAAAGCAAAGTTTAAAGGATACCTGTTGTCTAAATGCTCTTTGACCTTCATCAGGGGTAATCTGGCATGCTGCAATCATAAATGAACAAACAAATTATCAATATAAATTATACTAAAGCAATTCATAAAACAATTGAAACAATAAATAAATACTAAACACAGATAAAAAATTGTAATGATTAAAATAATTAAAAACAGGAACACAAATACCACATGAACAAATGTTAAAATATCTAAAAACTCATAAATAACAATATTCAATCATACAGTATTAACTAAAATCATAACAAATAAAATCTTGAAAACAACATTGATAAAAGAATCATCTAAGGGTGTACCATTAACCAAGTATTGAAATAATACATTGGTATCTCTGTAAATAGTTTTGCCCATATGTAATGGTCTTGTTAGCTAAATAAAAAGAGATGAGATGACATGAGTGACAAAAGCAGGAGTGAACCATGTGGAGCTTGAAACATAAAGTTAAAAACTAGCTTTAGTAGGAGTAGCAGGATGAGACGACATGAGTAACAGAAGCAGGAGTGAACCATGTGGAGCTTGAAACTAAAAGTTAAAAACTAGTTCTAAAAAATTGATTATTAACATGCATCCTTACATAAAATCAAACTGTATGAAATGAGGACAAGGGATTATAAAAACTGAAACTATTGTGTATAATAAATAAACATTAATTTATTAAAAGGCAGTGATATACTCTATGGGGTGACGTTATCGTGTGATAAATGAATGTCATCGCGTGATAACGTGCCGTATCGCCCGACAACGTCCCTGACTGCGCTAAGGCATAGAAAAGGTGGAGTAAGGCTCCCCAGAGGGTGGGGAGAAGGGGTCAATGAGCGGTGGGTGGGCGGGGAGAGGCTCCCGGCACACTAGTGCCGTGACATGAAGGTCCCAAAAATAGTGCGAGTGAAAACCTGGCGTTAGAGGCAAAAGTGAAGGAGAGAGAAACCATTTCATTCAGCAATGTACAGCAAAGGCAGGGAGACCAAGAACAGTGATAATAGTGATACATGTGCTGCACCACCAGATAATGCCCAAGTACAAAAGGGCACTATGGTGTGGCTGCACATGGGGTACAGGGGACTGCAGACGTGACATGCAGAGAGATAATGACCAGAACCAAAATAGAAATACAAAACACCGAGCTGGACAATAGAAAAAACAATGATGAATGGTAATCAATACTACCCATAAAGAATAAAAAGGAAGATCTCACTTTTGGAAGGGTCAATTCTGATTCCCCCTACAAAGTGAATGTCCCATCATTGATAGTGTTGATGAGGATTTGCTGTGGTGTATATTGGGCAGCATGCTTATGTGGCGTTCACATGTGCAGCAACAGCAGAGTGGCCATGTAGGAAATGGCACTATGGTGATGGCGTAAATGGGGTACAGGGGGCTGCAGGCGTCACATGCAGTGGGCCAGCTGGGGCACAATGTGGACTAGGAAGATGCCTACCTGGCACATAGGAATGCAGAAACTGAAAAGCAGCAAGCTAGCAACTGACCAAGGGCAAACATGTCCACGAGTATGTATCCCACAGTGCCCCAATGGACATTACCCAGCAGGTACCCCAAAGGGCACATAACATTGACAGGCAGTGCCGGGGAGAAGCGTGGATGGCTATGTAGGCACCCCTACCCCTGATCCCACACCATAGGCAGCCACCTACCGGCACACTGGATGTCCTGGGACTGCGCACCACCAGCACCACCGGCTTAAGGGCATGTCAGAATGGTGGCGGAGGGGTGCTGGTGGTGGAGGGGGCAATGGCATGTGCCCACAGCAGACCAAGGCCAAGCCCTGTTTAGGTGGGTGCCGTGCACTGCAAAAGACAAGGTCTGTCTGACGAACAGTAATGGTATCCCCAGGGAATGCCCTGACTCTGTGGTAACAGCTTGGTGCAGTACACACAGCCAATGTGTTAAGGGGCAGAAAGTCACAGGTTCAAGTCCCAGCTGAGGCTCCTGAAGACCATGTCTCTATGTTTTATCGAGTACTAAACCGTGATAATATAGAAGGAACCTTTATTGCAGATAAAATAAACATGCCAGAAACACCTATGTTTTACCCTACAGAGCACATACACCATAGACATGTGGAGTCCCTAGAGCAGCGATGGCGAACCTATGGCACGCGTGCCAGCTGTGGCACGCGAAGGCCTTGCAGCTGGCACGCGGGAAGGTCGCACATTAAAAAAAAAAAAAAAGCTGCCCGCTGCCGCCGCGGCGGCATGGAGTGTCCCGCGGGGCTCCCTCTGCCCGGCGGGACTCTCCCGGCGCTGCTCAGCCCCTCTCTGCCGGCTTGCAGAGACGCGAAGGGAGAGTCTCCCTCGTGTCTCTGTTAAGCCTGCAGGGGCTGATGGGAAATTTCCCATCTGCCCCTGCGGGCTTAAGAGAGACGCGAGGGAGACTCTCTCTCCCTTCGCGTCTCTGCAAGCCGGCAGAGAGGGGCTGAGCAGCGCCGGGAGAGTCCCGCCGGGCAGAGGGAGCCCCGCGGGACACTCCATGCCGCCGCGGCGGCAGCGGGCAGCTTTTTTTTTTTTTTTATTGCCATGAGCCGAGGGAGGGGGGTTAAGACTGGCAATGGGCTAGGGAGGGAGAGAGGGGGGTTAAGACTGGCAATGGGCTAGGGAGGGAGGGAGGGGGGTTAATACTGGCAATGGGCTAGGTAGGGAGGGAGGTTTAAGACTGGCAATGGGCTAGGGAGGGAGGGGGGTTGAGACTGGCAATGGGCTAGGGAGGGAGGGGGGTTGAGACTGGCAATGGGCTAGGGAGGGAGGGAGGGAGGTTAAGACTGGCAATGGGCTAGGGAGGGAGGGAGGTTAAGACTGGCAATGGGCTAGGGAGGGGGGGAGGGGGGTTGAGACTGGCAATGGGCTAGGGAGGGAGGGGGGATGAGACTGGCAATGGGCTAGGGAGGGAGGGAGGGAGGGAGGGGGGTTGAGACTGGCAATGGGCTAGGGAGGGGGGGTTAAGACTGGCAGTGGGCTGGGGAGGGGGGTTAAGACGCAGTGGGCTATGGGGGGGAGTTAAGACTAGCAATGGGCTGTGGGCTGATGAGGGCTGGCAATGGGCTATGAGCTGATGAGGGCTGTCTGGAAATGGGGTGATGGGGGGGTTAGGACTGGTAATGGGCTATGGGGGGGGGTTAAGACTGGTAGTGGGCTGATGGGGGGGTTAGGACTGGTAATGGGCTATGGGGGGTTAAGACTGGTAGTGGGCTGATGGGGGTGTAGGACTGATAATGGGTTATGGGGGGGGCTAGGACAGGAAATGGGCTGATGGGGAGGGGTTAGGACTTGAGGTGGGCTGATGTGGTTAGGACTGGTAATGGGCTGTGGGCTGATGGGGGGGTTTAGGACTGGCAATGGGCTATGGGGGGCTGACTGGAAATGGGCTGATGGGGGGTTAGGACTGGTAAAGGGTTATAGGGGGGGGCTTAAACTGAAAATGGGGTGATGGGGGTTAGGACTGGAAGTTGATTGACGGGGGGCTAGGACTGGTAATGGGTTGGGGTGTTGCTAGGACTGGAAATGGGCTGAGTGGAAGGGGAGGCTTGAACTGCAAATTGCTGATGGGGAGGGGGCTTGGAATGGAAATGGGCTGTGAGGGAAGGGAGCTAGGACTGAAAATGGGCTGATGGAACAGCTAGGATAGGACTGGAAATGGGCTGTTGGCGGGAGCTAAGATTGGAAATGGGCTGTGGTGGGGGCTTGAATTGAAATGGACTCATGGAGGGGCTAGAACTGGAAGTAGGCTCATGGGGGGGCTTGGACTGGAATTGGGTTGAGTGGAGGGGAGCTATGATTTGACATGGGCTGATGTTGGGGCTAGGATTGAAAATGAGCTGATGAAGGGACTTGGACTGGAAATGGGCTGATGCAGGGACTAGAAGGGAATGGATGCTGGGTGAGACTGGAACTAGAAGGGAGATGATGTTGGGGGAGGATTAGAATGGGATGGGGCTGGGAGAGTAAAATGGAGAGGGGAAAATATTTTGTGTAGGAGGGATGAAAAATCTACAATTGGCCAGGTATTGGGAGAGTAATTGGGGATTGAGGATGGAGGGGTAAAATTTGTGTGGATGAAATAGGAATGAGGAAAGAGCAAAAGGAGAAAGATTAGTATGTTAAAGCAGATGTAGAGAGAGAGAGAGAATGGAAAAAAAACTAGAAGAGAGAAGAAAGGACAAATGGACAGCAGACGATGGAGAGTTAGCAGAAAACATGAAGAAACCAGAAGAAGGTGGCTGGACCAATTGCAACTGAAAAAAAAATGCACAAAAGGTAGAAAGATATCTCTTTATTTTGAATTTATTAACTGGAATATGTCAGCTCTGGGAAATGTGCATCATTAACATCTGCGCTTTGTTTGGTACAAGAGGAAATTCCTATTTGACGTTGCCACTTGTTCTCTTTCCCCAGTATTCTCTGAAATGTATTGGTTTAATATTTGCAGTGTTGCCTTTTGATAGGTAGGGTATGGTGCTTTGTGAGTCCTGGTAATGCTGTCAGGATACGGCGGGTTTGCTATGGGTTCTAAATGGGCAGCGTTTGTAGTAGTTCCTAATGTGCCTGGCGGTTGGCACTGGATTATAGTAATGTAGAAATCTTTTAGTCTTTCTTTATCCATACACTCATTAAGAGACATGTTTACTAAAAGTTAGTGTATGGTAACATTATGCAAATATTTATGCAAATAAGACCACTTATGCAAATGACGTGCTGGCACTTTGAGGAAATTCTTTGGTTTTGTGCGGCAGTTTGGGCACTCGGGCTCAAAAAGGTTAGCCATCACTGCCCTAGAGCATAGCTTCCCAACTGCAGTCCTGGAGGGCCAAACACCATTCAGGTTTCATGCTATCCCTAAGAAATATGCTTGGAATGCATTTGTATGCACCGCCCCATTGTATGCAAATGTATCTCATGCATAGTCATTAGGGACAGCATGAAAACCTGAACCGTGTTTGGCCCACCAGGACCGGAGTTGGGAACCTCTGCCCTAGAGCAGCGGCCAACAGGGGCACAAACACCCACACCCACAGGTTCCACTATCCAAAGCCTCATGGAGAGTCAGGCTGTTGGGCCCTGCACGGAGCAGTATCTCCCAATACTAGCACCTGCATTCCTTACAATGCCATCTTAAACTTGGAAACACGTTCCACATATATCAAAAGATTGCTATGATGAATGTTTACCACCCTGGGGAGTGACTCTAACAGGTTTGAGTAGCATGGCAATGCCTGTACTGTGCCCAGGACTGGTGTGGCAGCCAGGGCTGCCAACCACCTCAATATTTGCACAATTTTGAAATAGGTGTCGGAGTGTGTGTATGTCTATCCAGTGTTTTGTGGCTGCCTACACCTTACTGAGCCCCCAATGCTAGCACTGTGCATAAAGAGGATCAAGGTACTCTGGGTATGGCCCGGACAGGGCGGCCTGGAAGGATGCATCTGCACAGGGCATAGGGCAATGGCTGGGACATTGTAGTGCCCAACCACCACCTGCACGGACAGGGTGGCCACAGCGTGTCATGCTGGGAGATCACTCTCACCCTGACTGAGCAGTGACAAATGGCATGGCTAGGTTCCCCCTTAGTGCTGTACAAGTTTTTTTTCCAGTGATATCTATGAGTTCCCTTGTTTGGGGGCCAATCACTGGCATACTTGCTTGGTGTGTGTGTGCTCATGTCCCAGTCTTGGGTGTACAAAGTTTCTCCAGGAACATGCACCATGTACTAGCTAGCAGACTGCAGTTAGCATATGCATGGCTGGAACACTTTGCAGGGTGGAGACTGACTGTGCCCTCTGATGGTGAATGTCAGATAGTGGGGGGGTGTAGCTGAGCTTTTCCAGGCCTACTGCCTGTCAGCTCTGCATTGACTGTGCTGTAGGGTGCCTATTCCCCAGCAGGACTGGGGGTGATGGTTCCCATCATTGCAGGAATGTAGAATGTGGATCTGTTGGTGGTAGATCCTGACCCATGGAGAGCAGGTTGGTTTAGTGCTACATAATCTGCTTTTGGGTCCAAACACAACTCTTTTCTTACAACATGTGAAAATGCCAAACGCACAGGTAATGCACTATTCTGTGTGCATCATAGTCCATAAGAGCTAAATGCGATTGTGAAATTAAGATGGATACAGGTGTGTCTGCAAGGACTACCTATCATACGCTGGCACTGACGGGGACCTGCAGCACAGCCTATCTTACCCATGCCATGTGCTGCAGACCTGGTGCTGGGCGCCCCACCTCACCCTCAGGGTGAGCACAGGAACTGCACAATATCACGGTCTGTAGCTACTCTGTGCCAGTGACACACACGATCAGTTCCCCCTACCAGGCTAGGGTGCTATAGAGGCGCATACCCCATCTTGCGATCAGATGTAGGCTGCTGATCTGCATGTGCAGTGCATCATGGGTACGGGTGGGTTTACCCTATCCTGGTAACCACAGTCGATAGTTCATGTGGTGGCCTGCAGTCTTTCTGTAGCCAGCCAGCAATGTGCTAGACACTCTAGAGATATAGCCCACTGGTTACTTCACTGACTATGGAAACAGAGGTCATGGGTTTGATCCTACAGTGGTGTTATTTAATAAAGCTGTCTGAGGCTTTTCCTTTTAATTTAGATCAGTGCTGCCAGCAAAAACACCTTCACGGTGTCGTAATCTAAGGTACCTCATAAGGCGCCCTATAAAGTGCCCTATAGGGCACATTATAAGGTGCCTTGGCGGATAGGGCACTTTATAATGTACCCTATAGCGTGCCTTATAGGGCACCTTAGGTTATGGCACTGTGAGGGTGTTTTTGCTGGCAGCACTGATTTAAATTAAAAGGAAATGCCTCAGATAGTCTTCTTATGTAAAACCACTGCAGGATCAAACGCATGACCTTTGCCTCTACAGTCATTGCAGTAACCAGTGGGCTACATCTTTATAGCTTCTAACACTGCGCTGGCATGAACTTAGGGTTAACGTGTGTTAACGTGCCATGGCGCACACTATCGCGCGATACAGATTCTTGCTACCTTGCCGCCGGAACGCCCTCTACCTTATATGGCATTCTTCACATTAACGCTGCAACTAGCGCCGGTAACATTAAGACGGTTTAGTAAATATACCCCAAAGAGTGCAGGTCACCAGACATACTGTTTGCTGTGGTAACCAGGATAGGATAGAAACAACAGTACCTATAATGCAATTCACATGCAGAACACTAGTCTACATCTGCTCACCAGATGGGGTATGCACCTCTATAGCACGTCAGCTTGGTAGGGGGGAGTGACTGTGCATGTTACTGCCACTGACCACCTACAGGCCATGCCATTGTGTGTGTTCTGTGTTCACTCTGAGTGTGAGGTGGGGTGGGCAGCACCAGGTCCACAGTACCCAAGTTAGCTGGGGTAGGCTTTGCTGCTGGTCTTCATCAGTGCTAGTGTATGACAGGTATTTGCAGAGACACCTGTGTTCATCCTGTTTCCATTTGTGTTTGCCAGTTATGTCTGCCCCTTGTATACCATGATGCAACCAAACTGGTACATAGCCAGTGTGTTTGCCATGGTCACTTGTTCGTGGAACTGGGGTGTGTGGCTTCATATGATGATGATGTACATAACAAAGTGCTTTCTCTGGGTCAGGGTGGGGGACAGGATCTGCCCCCAACAGAACCACACTCTGAACATCTCCAACAAGGGCAGTAGTGCAACATGATGACGGGCTGTGAGACCAGCAACCACCATTCTTTTGGCAACCCCTCAGTTGATGTAGTTTGGTACCTGTGACAGGGCCACTGGCAGACAGATAATAGGCCTGATCAGCTCAGCTGCCCCCCCCCCCCCCATGATCTGGCATTCACCAGCAGAGGCCACAGTCAGTGTGCAACTGGTGCACCCTGCAAGGTGTTACAGCCATACACATGCTAACTGCAGACAGTGTGCTAGCCCATACCTACTGCATGTTCCCAGAGAAACTATGTGCACCCAGATGTGGGATATTAGCACTAACACCAAGCAGGTATGTCAGTGATTGGGCCCCAGAATTGGGAACTCACTAATATCACTATTAAAAACACTGTACAGCACTATGTGGGAGGCTAGACATGCCATGGTCACTGCTCAGTCAGAGTGAGAGTGCCCTCACAGCCTGACTTGCTGTGGCCACCCTGTCCGTGCAGATGGCGTTTGCCCACTACAATATCCCAGCCATTGCTCTATGCACTATGCAGATGCATCCTGGATAAACCGCCCTGTAGGAGCCATATCCACAATACCTTGCTCATCATTATGCACATTGGAAGGCTAACAGTGTAACCAGTGCAAGCATTGGGGGCTCAGTGGGGTGTGGGCAGCCACAAAACACTGAATAAACATATACAGAGTACCACACCTATTTGAGCATTGTGCAAAGATAGCAGTGGTTGGCTGCCCTGGCCACAACACCAGTCATGGGCTTAGTGAAGGCATTGGTAAGATACTCAATACTGTTAGGGTCACTCTCCAGGGTGATAAACACTGTCAGAAATTGATGAGAGGGCACACACACATATATCAGAAAGGTTGCTATGATGGATCTCTGTTAGAAAGATGTGTTTCATTTATGATTTGTTATCTGACATTAGTCCTAGCTATCTTTTGATGTATATGGGATATGCTTCCATGTTTATGACAGCATTGCTAAGGTATGCAGGTGCTAGTAGTGGGAGCTGCCTCTCTGCACAGGGCACAACAACCTGCCTTTTCATTAGCCTTTGGATGGTGGAGCCTGTGGGTATGGGTGTTTGTGCCCCTGTTGGCCGATGCTCTGGGGCAGAGGTTCACAAATCCGGTCCTATTGGTTCAGACAGGATTCAAGTTGTCAGGCTGTCCATACTGAAAATGCATGAGGTACATTTGCATACAATGTGGGTAGTGCCTTCAAATCCATCTCATGCATATTTATTAGGGACAGCCTGACAACCTGAATGGTGTTTGGCCCTCCAGAACTGGGGTTGCCAACATCTGCTCTGGGGAGTGAACATTATTATTGTGTATGTGCTCTGTAGGGTAAAATATGGGGTCATGGTCTGCAGGAGCTACAGCTGGGACTTGAACCTGTGACTTTCTGCCACTGTATACACTGACTGTGTGTACTGCACCAAACTGCTGCCACAGAGGTAGCTCCTTCCCTGGGGATACCATTACTGTTCATCAGACAGACCTTGTCTGTTGGACTGCATGCCACCCATCTAAACAGGGCTTGGCCTTGGTCTGCTGTGGGCAGATACCAATGCCCCCTCCACTGCCATCACCCCTCCACCACCATGCTGACATGCCCTTCTGCCGGTGGTGCTGGTGGTGCGCAGTCCCAGCTCATCCAGTGTGCCATTAGGCGGTTGCCTATGGTGTGGGATCTTGGGTAGGGTTGCCTTGAACCTGTGACCTTCTGCCCCTGTACACTGACTGTGTGTACTGCACCAAACTGTTGCCACAAAGGTAGCTCCTTCCCTGGGGATACCATTACTGTTCATCAGACAGACCTTGTCTGTTGGACTGCCCACCACCCACCTAAACATGGCTTGGCCTTGGTCTGCTGTGGGCAGATACCAGTGCCCCCTCCACTGCCAGCACCCCTCTGCCACCATGCTGACATGCCCTTCTGCCGGTGGTGCTGGTGGTGCGTAGTCCCAGCTCATCTAGTTTGCCTTTAGGCGGCTGCCTATGGTATGGGATCTTGGGTAGGGTTGCCTACATAGACATGCATGCTTCCCCCCGGCACCGCCTGTCAATATTATGTGCCCTTTGGGGTACCTGCTGGATACTGTCCCCTGGGACACTGTGGGACCCACACTCATGGGCATGTTTGACCTTGATCAGTTGCTGGCTTGCTGATTTGCAGTTTCTGCGTGCCTATGTGCCACCTAGGCATATGCCTAGTCCACCGTGAGCCTCAGCTGCCCCACTGCATGTCCCGCCTGCAGCCCCCTGTACCCCATTTGCAGCCTCACCGTAGTGCCCTTTCGTACTTGGGCACTATGCTGTTGCTGCACATGTATCACTACTATCACTTTACTTGGTTTCCCTGCCTTTGCTGTACATTGCTGACTGAAATGGTTTCTCTCTCCTGCAAATGTGCCTCTAATGCGAGGTTTTCACTGGTGTTAGTTTTCAGACCTTTATTTCACAGCATCAGTGTACCTGGAGCCTCTCCCCGCCCACTCCCCGCTCATTGACCCCCTTCTCTCTGCCCTCTGGGGAGCCTTACTCCACCCTCTGTGTGCCTTAATGCCACTAGAGACGTTATCGCGCGAAACCTCACGCTATCGCGCGATAATGTTACTTTATCTCATGATAACGTTATGTATCACGCGATAACGTTATGTATCGTGCGCATTATGTATCGTGCGCTAACTGTGCCACTGCAACGTTATCGCTGTTTAGTAAACATACCCCTAAGTAGTGTACTCTTTATAAAATATACAATTTGATTTTTAAGTATCTTATGAAAGCACCAATGCCGAAGTCCAAGGCATAAAAATCTCTTTACACCTAATAGTTTTTTCAAGATAATCTTCACAGTGACATAAACAATATTGACAATAGATCTAATCCACCTCGCTTTAATGGCTGGATTGGGAATCGGTCATGAATATAGATCCAATGCTTATTATACAGTTTATAATTTAGGATGTAATAATATGTTGGAGCAGTCAAGAACTTTCATACACTAGGACCGCAAGTTGGTATTTAAATAACTGTATGCACAAGTACACCACATGCAATGCGCTAAGGGAAATGGATAATATATTATTCTTTGACATGGTACAGTTCTAAACAATTGATAATTGAAAAGTCTCTAAGGGACGTTTCCATGTACAATATTTAGTACGACCGAATGAGAAAGGGTTTAAAATGATCTGACGGTGACAGTAACCAGTCCAAGACCTGATGCAATTGGCTGAGCCAGTTTTTTTCATGCCAAAAGTGCATTTAAATATGTTGATGAAATGCAACGCCTTGCCACCCAGCCTACGAGCAATCACAGAGATAACTAAATTCAGGAGGGCCCTGAAGCACCACCTCTTCCTCAAGTGCTACCCTGAAGTAGGCAAGCCAAAACGCCCTGCACACAACACAGATCCTTAATCACCCGGTAATCATTCCACAATGTGATGTACATAGGGTTTTCACCTTATGCCTTTGTGTATATAGTTAACTTGTTATAGGGGTTTCACCTTATGCCTTTGTGTTTATAGTTAACATGTTATCCAAGTTAATCTCCCTGTTTTCTGTAATTTACGGTGTAACCCCACTGTAAAACTGTTTTGATGTTCCATGTAAACCGCACTGATGTCGAATAGCGCGGTATATAAGAGTATTAAATAAATAAATAAATAAATAAAATGCAAGTTTTCACAAGACGACGATTCAACGTTTAAGCCCGCTACAAGAAGGTTATTAAACGCAGTACATACCTGATCCTGAAGCTTGCAACTACCTTTAAATAATTGATAGCTAGAACTATAGCTCAGATAACTCTCAAAACGTAACTTTACTCTAAAGCTTTATGGGAATTTCTAATGCACACTCCCCTAGGGACATTATATCACTACCCTTTAAGGCATATGTTTTTACAGCCTGTAATCACCATTTAATTCTAAGCCCACTGCTCGCAATATTAGCAATTCAGAGTCATGGTCCACAATTCAAGTCAATAAATAACAATCTCTTGTTTGCCAAACATATAATGAGACTGTATTTCTATAAGTTATAGCCCTATCTGGACATTATGGGGGTCATTCCAATTTCAAAATAGCAGGCATGCACATCTGGTTCGGATGTACACCCCCTGCAATTCGCTCTGGACCAATTCTATGCCCAAAGTTCCCCACACGTACACAGCAGATGTGCAGGGAGCTCTGGATGAGGTGCAGGCAAGAGAGGGCAGAAGGAGGAATGTGGGTGGAGCAGAGGCGGAAGCCTGACTCTGGATGTATAAGGCTGATTCCGGTCATGGCCCTGTACTTCTGGGCCTAAGGAGGTAGATGGGGGACTTGTTCCACCTCAGGGGTGGAATGAGTCCCCCCAATGTCGCAGCCATAGTGGCAGGACCCACCCCCAGACCAGGTAAGCAGGGCTAGAGGCTCCCCGTAGCCTGATCCCGGCCTTGGCAAGCCCCGTTGGGGATTGGTTGATGAGGAACAGGATCTTCTTACTTGTGCAGCGGATCAGGGCTCCTGCATGACATCCCAGTACCATGGCGATGGGACCCCATGGCACTGGACTTTCATGCAGACACTGCGATTGGGGTAGACAGTGTGGGAGCTGTCCATCTGGTGGCATAGAATCCTGCCCATCCAGTCTCTTTGCACCTGATTCTGCTCCCACAGGAATATCTAGCTCCCAAGGGGGCAGAATCGGGTGCAAATCCAGCCTGTCCAGATTTTGGATGTCTGGATGGGCCAGATGTGCCCCAATCAGAATAGGGCCCTATAAGGGTCATTCTGATGTTGGAATATTGGGGATGTATATCCAGTTTGGATGTAAAGCCCCTGCTATTCACTTGGTGCCAATTTCGTGCCCAAAACATCCCACACGTACAGAGGAGATGTGTGGGGAGCTCTGGACGTGGAGAGCAGGGGAGGATCAGAGGAACAGCATGAGAAGGGCAGAGGCGAGACCCTGACCACGGATGTACAGGGCCGATTCTGGTCACAGCCCTGTATGTCCGGGGTGGAGGAGATAGTTGAGGGACTAATTCCACCTTGGAGGCCTCCCGACTGTGCTGCATGGCACCAGCAGCACTTATCTTGAAGGTGAGAGGCAGCACTGGGTTCCAGGCAACCCGATCCTGGCCTTGTCAAGCCTCTCCAGGAGTCAGGCAGAGGGGAACAGCACATTTGGGGCTGTGCGGCAGATTGGGGCTCCATGCAGGTGCTTTGGCTGGGCTAGCCAGGGATCTTGCAGGACATCCAGTGGCACAGAATCGGGGCATATCCTGCCCATCCAGGCCCTTTGCCTGATTCTACTCCCACAGGAACATCTAGCTCCCATGAGTGCAAAATCTGGTGCAAATCCAGCTCATCCAGATTTTGGATGTCCGGATGGGCTGGACGGGCCCCCAATCAGAATGGTACACTATGTATTAATACCAAGGGGTATGTTTACTAAAGAGCGCTAACGTCGCAGCGGCAACGTTATCACACAATAAGTGATGTTATCGTGTGATAAAGGCGCATTACCGTGCGATAACATCACGCATTACGCAATAACGTGTCCGGCGGCATTAAGGTGCATAGAGGGTGGAGTAAGGCTCCACAGAGGGCGGAGATAAGGGGTCAATGAACAGAGAGTGGGTGGGGAGAGGCTCCAGGCACACTAACGCTGTGAAATCAGGGTCTGAAAATTAACGCCACTGAAAACCTTGCGTTAGAGGCACATTTGCAGGGGAGAGAAACCAGTTCAGTCAGCAATGTACAGCAAAGGCAGGGAGACCCAGATAAGTGATAGTAGTGATACATGTGCAGTAACAAAACATGCAAAAACCAGAGAGATAATGACCAGAACCAAAATAGAAATACAAAACACCGAGCTGGCCAATAGAAAAAACATTGGTAAACGGTAATCAACACTACCCATAAAGAATAAAAAGGAAGATGTCACTTTTGGAAGGGTCAATTCTGATTCCCCCCACAAAGTGAATGTTCCAACATTGAGAGTGTTGATGAGGGTTTGCTGTGCTGTATATTTGGTAGCTTGCTTATGTGGCTTTCACATGTGCAGCAACAGCAGAGTGGCCATGTAGGAAAGGGCACTATGGTGATGGTGTAAATGGGGTACAGGGGGCTGCAGGCGGCACATGTAGTGGACCAGCTGGGGCACAGGGTGGACTAGGCAGATGCCTAGGTGACACATAGGAATGTAGAAATGGAAAACCATCAAGACAGCAACTGACCAAGGGCAAAAATTTCCACGAGTGTGTGTCCCGCAGTGTCCCAGGGGACAGTACCCATCAAGTACCCCAAAGGGCATATAACATTGGCAGGCGGTGTGGGGGGGAGCGTGGATGTCTAGGCAGGCACCCCTACCCCATATCATGCACTATAGGCATCCACCTACCGGCACACTGGATGGCCTGGGACTGCGCACTACCAGCACCACCGGCACAAGGGCATATCAGCATGGTGGTGGAGGGGTGCTGGTGGTGGAGGGGGCAGTGGCATCTCCCCACAGCAGACCAAGGCCAAGCCCTGTTTAGGTGGGTGACGTGAACTGCAACAGACAAAGTCTGTCTGATGAACAGTCATGGTGTCTCCATGGAATGACCTTCCTCTGTGATGACGGTTTGGTGCAGTACACACAGCCAGTATATTCTGGAGTGGAGGGTCACAGGTTCATAGTCCCAGCTGTGGCTCCTGCAGACCATGTCCTTATATTTTACCCATTACTAAACCATGGTAACAAAGATGGAACCATTATTGCAGATAAAATAAACACGCCATAAATGCCTATATTTTACCCTACAGAGCACATACACCATAAACATGTGCAATCCCTAGAGCAGAGTTTCCCAACTGCCGTCCTGGAGGGCCAAACACCATTCAGGTTTCATGCTGTCCCTAAGAAATATGCTTGTGATGCATTTGTATGCACCACCCCCATTGTATGCAAATGTATCTCATGCATATTCATTAGGGACAGCATGAAAACCTGAACCGTGTTTGTCCCACTAGGACCGGAATTGTCAGCTAACAAATCCTAAGTTAAACACAATTGTTGCCAGAGATTTATCACAGCAACCTTTCTGATGTCTGTGGAGTGTGTTTGAGTTCTTGTTTATAACAGTGTTTACCACCCCGGGGAGTGACCCTAACAGTATTGAGTACCATAGCAATGCCTGCACTGTGCCCAGGACTGGTGTGGTAGCCAGGGTTGCCTACCACCTCTATATTTGCAGAATGCTGAAATAGGTGTGGGAGTGTGTGTATGGCTATCTAGTGTTCTGTGGCTGCCTACACCTTACTGAGCCCCCAATGCTTGCACTGTTTCCAGTGTTAGCCTGCTAATCTGCATAATGAGGAGCAAGGTACTGTGGGTATGGCCCAGACAGGACGGTCTGGGCAGGAGGCATCTGCATAGGGCAATGGCTGTGACATTTTAGTGCCTGAACACCACCTGCACATACAGGGTGGCCACAGCATGCATGCTTGGGGGGGGGGGAGGGAGTGGTCACTCTCACCCTGACTGAGCAGTGACCATGGCATGGCTAGGTTCCCCCATAGTGCTATACAGTATTTCTCTCAAGTGATATCTATGTGTTTTCTTTTCTGGGGCCCAATTGCTGACACCCCATTTTTGGGTGCACACAGTTCCTCCAGGAACATGTAGTATTTATTTATTTATTTATTTAAAACTTTCTTATATACCGCCTCTTCCAGCGATCAAAGGCGGTTTACATATAACAAGTGTAACCAGAACAGGTTTTACATGGAACAGATTTTAAATTATTTACAAACAACTTTTAAATCAACAATTTTTCTGAGTAACTATATTATTAATTGTAAACAACTATATACAGGAGTAGTAGAGTAGGTAGCATTGGTAGACATTTGTTGGATTTAATCATCAGTAGGGTTTCATTTAGACTTTTCTGATGTGTTTACGGTGTAAACGTCTGCATTTAAGGTGGGTTTGAGAGGTATATTGTGTTTGTGAAGTGTTCTGTGAATAAGTGGGTTTTAAGTTCTCTCCTGAAGAGATGGAGGTCTTTTATCATTCTAAGATTTAAAGGTAGTAGCTAGCAGACTGTCTGCAGTTAGCATGCGTATGGCTGGAGCACCTTACAGGGTGCAGTGGGTGTAGACTGACTGTGTCCTCTGCTGGTGAATATCAGATAGTGGTGGGGGGCAGCTGAGCTTTTCCAGGCCTTATGCCTGTTTGCCCGTGCCCTATGTGATGTGTACAGTTCTGCACTGATTGCCTGGTAGGGGTGCCTATTCCCCAGCAGGACTGGGGTTGATGGTCCCCTCTACTGCCACCATTGCAGAGATGTAGAATGTGGATCTGTTGGTGGGGGATCCTGTCGCTCACCTTGAGCCACAGAGAGCATGTTGGGTGGTACTGCATAATCCACTTTTGGGTCCACATACCACCTTTCTCTTATAACATATGACCATGGCAACCACACAGAATATGCACTATTCTGGGTGCATCATAGTCCACAAGGGTTAGATATGACTGGGAAATACAGATGGACAGAGGTGTATCCTAGGTGTGTCTACAAAAACTATCTATTCCATACTGGTACTAACGGGGACCCGCAGCATAGCCTGTCTCAACCAACCCAGGTGCTGCGGACCTGGTGCTGGGCGCCACACCTCACCCTCAGGGTGAGCACAGGAACCGCACATTGTCATGGTCTGTAGCTATTCTGTGCCAGGAACACACACAGTCAGTTCCCCCTACCAAGCCGGGGTGCTATAGAGGTGCATACCCCATCTGGTGATCAGATGTAGGCTGCTAATCTGCATGTGCAGTGCATCATGGGTACAGGTGGGTTTACCCTATCCTGGTAGCCACAGCAGACAGTTTGTGTGGTGACCTGCAGTCTTTCTGTAGCCAGCCAGCAGTGTGCTAGACACTCTATGATGTAGCCCACTGGTTACTTCAATGACTGTGGAGACCATGGTCATAGGTTTGATCCCACAGCAGTGTTTTTTAATAAGGCTGTCTGAGTCTTTTCCTTTTCATTTAGATCAGTGCTGCCAGCAAAAACACCCTCACAGTGCCGTAACCTAAGATGCCTCATAAGACGCCCTATAAGGCACCCTATAACGTGCCCTATAAAGCGCCCTATAGGGCACATTATAAGATGCCTTGGCAGACAGGGCACTTTATAATGTGCCCTATGGAGTGCCTTATAGGGCGCCTTATGTGGTTCAGGTTTTCATGGTGTCCCTAATGAATATGCATGAGATACATTTGCATACAATAGGGGCGGTGCAAACAAATGCAGCACAGGCATATTTATTAGGGACAGCATGAAACCTGAATGGTGTTTGGTCCTCCAGGACTGCAGTTGGGAAACTCTGCTCTAGGGATTGCACATATTTATCTTTATCTTTATCTTTATTTAAAATTTAATATACCGCCTAAACCAATTAGGCATGCAGCGGTTTACAATAAAAGCAAAACTGAACTACTGAGAAAGAAACAGAAAGGAACGCCATTCATGTAGAGTAAAGAGCAGTAGAGAGATAGACTAACAAAGTATATTAAAAATAAAAGAGAGACAAAAGACAGACGGACAGTCAGGTAGTCACAGAAGGAGGGGGAAAAGGAAGGTCAAAAGCTGTGCAGAAAAGATAGGTCTTAAGACAAGCTTTGAAAGTGGAAAAAGAGGATTCCAACCGTAACGAAAGTGGCAGTGAGTTCCAAAGATGGGGGACCAAGAAAAAAGAAAGCAGAAGAACATATGGATTCAAGACGAGCCTGGGAGGGAGGTGGAAGAAAGAGACGATTCATATGGAGAGATCTAAGCACTCTGGAAGGGCAAGAAAAATGGACCAGATCAGAGAGATAGAGTGGAATACCAGTGTGCAAAGACCGGTGCACGATAATCAGGATCTTAAACTGTATGCGAAAAGGGACAGGCAACCAATGGAGACGAAGAAGCAAAGGGGTAACGTGAACCGACCGGGGAGAGTGAGTCAGAAGACGGGCTGCAGTGTGGTGAACTAGTTGAAGGCGACGAAGCTGAGTAAGTGGAAGACCAGCTAGAGATGCATTACAATAATCCAAACGGGAAACCACCAAAGTGAGAAGAAGTGTAGTCATAGAAGTGGGGGAAAGAAAAGGCCGAATTGCTCGAAGTTGACGTAAAGTGTGAAAAGAACGTTGCGCAACAGAAGAGATATGGTCTTTAAAAGTTAAGGCAGAATCCAAAGTGACACCAAGATAACGCAGGGATGTGACCAAGGGAATAGGCCCAGCAGGAAGGGACGGGGACAAAGAAGGAATAGAAGCACCTGCAGTGAACCAGATTGCCGAAGTCTTAGCCAAATTGACGTGTAAAAAGTTATCCGAAAACCAGGAAGAAACTGCAGAAAGACAAGCATCAAGAGGACCAATATCTGGAGTGAGTGAACAGGTGTGAAAAAGGCGAAGAATATCATCGGCTTAGAAATATGCCGAGATACCGTGCTGCTGTATAAGTAAAGCAAGAGGAGCCAAGAAAATATTGAACAACAGAGGAGACAAGACAGAACCATGGGGAACACCACAGTGAAGAGGTGTGGGGGAAGAAGAGTCAGAACCAACAAGAACAGAGAAGGAAGATTACAGAGAAAAGAATGAAACCAGTGGAGAACCAACGCAGAGAGACCAATACAGCTGAGTCGAAGAAGAAGAGTGAGATGATCGACAACATCGAAAGCCGCGGAAAGATCAAGTGCAACAGCAACAGAAATAGAACCCCTATTGTGAGCGACATGCAGCTCATTAAGAAAAGAAATAAGAATAGATTCAGTACTATGCCCAGGACGGAAACCAGATTGACGGGGGTGAAGAACCAAAGAATCCTCTAAATGTGCAGAAAGTTGAGAAAAAACCAGTCGTTCAAGAAGTTTAGAGAGAAAAGGAAGATTAGAGACAGGACGCCAGTTAGACAAAGTGGAGGGGTCCAGAGAGGGTTTTTTCAAAAGGGGGCGGATCAAAGCGTGCTTCCAGGGCGAGGGGAAAGAACCAGAGGACAAACAAGCATTGAAAAGAGAGAGAACCAGAGGAAGCAGGGCCAGTGAAGGTTCAGAAAGCCATTGCGAAGGAATAGGATCGGAAGGACAGGTGGTTTTCCGGGCTGTAGAAAGAGTATGGGACAGCTCAGAAAGGGTAATCGATCGAAAAACAGACCAGCAGTGCGAGAGAGGGGGAGTGGGAGAAGGGGACAGAGAAACAGACGGGACTGGGGAAAGGGGGGAAGGGGGAGAAAGAGGGGGAAGACAAGAAGGGAAAAGCTGGCAAATGGAGAGGACCTTGTCAGAAAAATAAGAGGCCAAGGCAGCCGGAGTGGGACTGGAAGAGGACGGTGGAAGAGGGGGTGCAGAGCTGGGGGATGAAGACGTAGCAGAAAGAGAATGAAGAACACGGTAGAGTTGACGGGTGGAATTAGCCGAAGAAGAAACAAGCTCAGAGAAATAGTCGCGTTTGGCTGCATGCAACAGAGAACGATAGTGGGTATGACAGTAGCGAAAGTGTGACAAAGAAGACGCGGAAGGGTGCTTACGCCAACAGCGAATAGAACGCCGAAGGTAGGAGCGATGAAGACAGAGTCCAGGATGAAACCAAGGAGAGTTGGGGCGGCCGCGCCGGACGGGTTTAGGATAAAGAGGGGCAACCTTGTCTAAAGCAGAAGTAAGAGTGGTATTCCAACACTGGACCTGGAGGTCAACCGGGAGTAGATGGAAGTTATCAGGGAAAAGCTGATCAGAAGGAGGGAACTGGTGAAGTGAGTCAGGCGTATAGTGACGACGCAAATGGGTAGGGGGTACAACAGAGGAAACAGAAGGAAGGGAAATAGGACATGAGAGGGTAAAGGAAATGCAAAAGTGATCGGACCATGGGAGGGGCTGAGAAGAGAAAGAAGAAAGAGCGATGGGTGAGCAGCGGCGAGAGATCACAAGATCCAAAGTGTGACCAGCCGTGTGAGTAGGAATTTTGACATGTTGGTAAAAAGAAAGATCAGAGAGCAGGGAAAGAAAAGAAAGATCACGCTGGGAAGAAGGGGAATCAACATGAACATTAAAATCACCAAGAAGCAAAAGATGCTGGTATCTGAGAGAGGCTTCAGACAGAGACAGGAGAAGAGAGTCTCACAAAGGGGAGGACAGGGTAGGTGGAACATAGAAAAGAAGGATGTGCAGAGGAAAGGGGGACTCCAGCAGAAGCAAAAGCGCCCCAGGGTAGGGAAGAGGGGGAGGAAGAACCTCGCGTAGGGGAAGGGAGGAGCGATGGATCACCGCAACCCCCCCCCCCCCCCACCAGGCCTGCCTCGGCGAGATGTTTATGGTGTCTGTGCTCTGTACGGTAAAATATAGGCGTTTCAGGCATGTTTATTTTATCTTTAGTAAAGGTTCCATCTTTATTACTGGGTAAAATGTGGGGACAAGGTTGGCAGGAGCCACAGCTGGGACTTGAACTTGTGATCTTCTGCCCCTGAACACACTGGCTGTGTGTACTGCACCAAAGTGTGGCCACAGAAGCAGGTTATTCCCTTGGGATACCATGGCTGTTCATCAGACAGACCTTGTCTTTTGCAGTGCACGGCACCCACCTAAACGGAGCTTGGCCGTGGTCTGTTGTGGGCAGATGCCACTGCCCCCTCCTCCACCATAGAAACATAGAAACATGATGACAGAAAAAGACCACATGGCCTATCTAGTCTGTCCTTCCATAACAACAACTACAACAGTCCACTTTTTACCTTTAGAGATCCTCTGTGTTGGTCCCATGCTTTTTTTAATTCAGTTACAGTCCTCATCTCTACCACCTCCACTGGGAGACTATTACATGGATCCACTACTCTTTCTGTAAAGAAATATTTCCGCATATCACTCCTGAATCTATCTCCCTTCACCCTCATCCCATGTCCCCTCGTAGCAGAACTTGCTTTCAATTGAAAGAGGCTCTCTCCCTGAACATTTATGCCATGGAGGTATTTAAACATCTCAATCATATCACCTCTATCCCGCCTTTCCTCTAAGGCAGGGGTGGGGAACCCTGGTCTTGGAGAGCCGCAGACCAGTCAGGTTTTCGGGATATCCCTAATGAATATGCATGAGATATATATGCATTAGAGATATCCTGCCAACCTGACTGGTTTGTGGCCCTCCAGGGCTGGATTTGGAGACCCCTGCCTTACACCTCTGTCATTTAAGATTGTGAGTGGGCAAGGTGCAGATGTCCAAGACATCAAAAAGGTTAGATAGAATGTGTCACATTCCTCCTCACTTCTCACCACCACCAAAATATTGTCTATTAGACAACTTTTTGGTGGTGGTGAGAATCGAGGAGGAATGTGACACATTCTATATACCCTTTCGATGTCTAGGACATCTGCACCTTGCCCACTCACAATCTTAAATGACAGAGGTGTAAGGCAGGGGTCTCCAAATCCAGCCCTGGAGGGCCACAAACCAGTCAGGTTGGCAGGATATCTCTAATGCATATATATCTCATGCATATTCATTAGGGATATCCCGAAAACCTGACTGGTCTGCGGCTCTCCAGGACCAGGGTTCCCCACCCCTGCTCTAAGGTGTACATATTAAGATCCTTAAGTCTGTCCTCATATGCTTTATAATGAAGCCCACTAATCATTTTAGTAGCCACCCTCTGCACTGACTCCATCCTGTTCACATCCTTTTGAAGGTGTGGTCTCCAGAATTGCACACCATACTCCAAATGACGTCGCACCAAAGACTTATACAGAGGCATTATCACCTCCTTTTTTCTACTAGCCATTCCTCTCCGTATGCACCCAAGCATCCTTCTAGCTTTTGCCGTCGCCTTTTCTACCTGTTTAGCTACTTTAAGATCATCAGACACAACCACGCCTAGGTCCCGCTCTTCTTTAGAGGACAAAAGTACTTCACCTCCTATACTGTATTGCTCCCTTGGATTTCTGCAGCCCAAATGCATGACCTTACATTTTTTAACATTAAATCCCAGCTGCCAAATTCTAGACCATTCTTCAAGCTTAGCTAGATCCCTCCTCATGTTATCTACACCTTCCTGGGTGTCTACTCTATTGCAGATTTTGGTATCATCTGCAAAGAGGCAAAACTTACCCGACAGCCCTTCCGCTATATCACTAACAAAGATGTTAAAAAGAATTGGACCAAGGACAGATCCCTGGGGCACACCACTGGTAACATCCTTCTCCTCAGAGTGAGCTCCATTTACTTGTACTCTTTGTCGCCTCCCACCCAACCAATTTCTAACCCAAGCAGTAACTTTAGGGTCCATCCCTAGGGTGCTCAGTTTGTTTATAAGTCGCCTGTGAGGAACAGTGTCAAAGGCTTTACTGAAATCTAAATACACCACATCTAGAGCTCTCCCTCGGTCCAACTCCCTGGTCACCCAGTCAAAGAAATCAATCAGATTTGTCTGACAAGACCTGCTTCTTGTGAATCCATGCTGCCTCGGATCCTGTAATCCGCTGGACTCCAGAAACCTCACTATTTTCTCTATCAGCAGCGTTTCCAATAATTTACTCACCACCGAAGTTAAACTAACCGGCCTGTACTTTTCAACCACATCCTTACTTCCGCTTTTGTGTAAAGGCACCACATGAGCCTCTCTCCAGTCCTTTGGCACCACTCCCGACTCCAACGAGGCACTGAAAAGGTCAGTCAATGGAGTTGCTAGAACATCCCCAAGTTCCCTCAGTATTCTAGAGTGTATCCCATCCAGTCCCATCGCTTTGTCTACTTTAAGTTGAGCTAGTTTCTCACGAACACAGTCTTCTGAAAATTATTCAAGATGTCCCTCGCTTCTGTTCTTATTTGTGGGTGTTTTCTGAGGTCCTGCTCCTGGTTCTTCATCTGTGAACAGAGAACAAAAATATTTGTTAAGCAATTCCGCTTTATCCTTATCAACTTCTACATATTCCCCCCCTGCACCCTTGAGTCTGACAATACCACTTTTGCCCTTCCTCTTCTCACTAATATATCTGAAAAATGTCTTATCCCCCCATTTTATTGCATTGGCTATTTCCTCCTCCTTTTGAATCTTTGCCTTCTTGACTACTTTGCTAGCTTCTCTAAGTTTTTCCAAATACAGATGCCTGTCTTCCTCTCTCTGTGATCTCTTGTATTTCATGAAGGCCTCCCTCTTTTTCTTCACTTTTTCAGCTACTTCCTTCGAAAACCATAGCGGTCTCCTTTTCCTTTTGCCTTTATTTACCATTTTAACAAAAAGGTTGGTTGCCCTTAAAATACCCCCTTTCAGTTTTGCTCACTGTTTTTCTACATCTCCCAGCTGTTCCCATCCCACTAACGACTCCCTGAGGTATTGGCCCATCTTCGCAAAGTTAGTCTTCCTAAAGTCTAAGATCCTCACCTTGGAATGGATTCTAACAGCCCTAGTCCTAATACTGAACCACACCATCTGGTGATCACTGGATGCAAAATGATCTCCCACTACAACATCAGAAACACTTTCACCATTGGTAAGCACCAAGTCCAGTATGGCCCCTTCACGTGTGGGGTCTGTTACCAATTGCCTGAATAGTTCTCCCTGTAGAGAATCCAGGATCTCCTTACTTCTAGATGATACTGCAGCAGGAATGTGCCAATCAACATCTGGCATATTGAAATCTCCTATCAGTAGCACTTCCCCTTTCCTAGCAATGCTGCGTATGTCTTCAATTAACTCTCTGTCCACCTCTTCCTCTTGTGAGGGAGGTCTGTATATCACACCAATGCAAATAGATTTCTCTTTCCCTCTTTCTAGTTTAACCCACAATGACTCCTCTCTCCCTTTTAAGCTCTGTAATTTCAAAGCTTTAATAGTAGTTTTTACATATAGTGCCACTCCTCCTCCCCTTCTTCCTACCCTGTCCTTTCTGAATAAAGTATAGTCAGGTATAGTTACATCCCAGTCATGGTTTTCTGTGAACCATGTTTCTGTAACTGCCACTAAATCCAAGTCAGCCACTCCCACCAAAGCTTCAACTTCAGGGATCTTATTTCCCATGCTACAGGCATTAATACACACTGCTTTACATATGTTACCCCTGTTACCCATTTCCATAAAGGTATTTAATGTATCACCTACCTGGGGGCTTTCACTTACCTGGGGGCTTTCTTCACCCATCCCCAACGAATCTAGTTTAAAGCCCTCTTCAGTAGATTAGCCAGTCTACTACCAAAGATGCGTTGACCTTTCTTGGACAGATGGATGCCATCTCTGCTCTGCAACCCTTGGATGCCAGCACCCCTCCGCCACCATGCTGACATGCCCTTCTGCCGGTGGCGTACAGGCCCAGGCCATCCAGTGTGCCGGTAGGCGGCTGCCTATGGTGCATGATATGGGGTAGGGGTGCCTGCATAGACATCAATGCTTCCCCCAGCACTGCCTGCCAATGTTATGTGCCCTTTGGATTACTTGCTGGGTACTGTCCCCTGAGACACTGTGGGACACACACTCGTGGCCATGTTTGCCCTTGGTCAGTTGCTGTCCTGCTGGTTTTCCACTTCCACATTCCTATGTGTCACCTAGGCATCTGCCTAGCTCACCCTGTGCCCCAGCTTCCACACTGCATGTCCTGCCTAAAGCCCCCTGTACCCCATTTGCAGCCTCACCATAGTGCCCTCTCGTACTTGGGCACTATGATTTTGCTGCACATGTATCACTACTATTGTTGTAGCAAAGTGCAATCAATGAATAAATCCAGGAGTCAATTGACAGGGTCCAAGCCAGTTTATTGTGCACAGGCCCAGTCAGTCAAAGCTTCAAAAGGAACTGAGCAAAGGTTTTTACAGAGACATAACCAT
Source organism: Ichthyophis bannanicus (assembly GCA_033557465.1). Classification (NCBI taxonomy): domain Eukaryota; kingdom Metazoa; phylum Chordata; class Amphibia; order Gymnophiona; family Ichthyophiidae; genus Ichthyophis; species Ichthyophis bannanicus. The sequence continues at coordinate 608,560,536 of CM066033.1, forward strand.
TTATACCTCTTTTTCAGTTTGATACATGAGAACTTTCTATTGGTTCTAACTCGATACATACAAACTTCTCATTGGTTCTACGCTCCCTGCACCTGTCCAATTAGAAATCCCTCCGGGGCCTAGCAACCAGCCCCCTCCCTTAGGATTGTTCTAACAATGGTGCAGTTCTTGCTTTTGTTACTTCTCTACTGCAAGGTTATCCCTAGCTCCAGGAATGCATGTATTGAAACATTTCTTTTCTTTCACACACAAGAGAATAATGAAAGACTTATGAATTCATAAAAACTTCTTATTAAGCAGTTTAAAACAGTTTTCTCATTTTCCACAGATTTTTGGTTCTTTTCTAGCTATAATGGGAGTTAGGATCCAGGCCTAACTTACAGGCCTTTCATAATAGCAGGCCATGCTAGGCCATAGCCTACCACATTCCCCCTTTTGATTATTCTCACCCGCAAGTGAGAAAGGGTGAGAATTAAATCACTCATTAGTCAATTAACACATTATACAGGTGTAATAGCATCTTCGTGTGGTATAGGGTAATATTGCCACATAGCTAATATCTTTGTAGCTGCCTTCCTTTCTACATTGCTATCAATGGCTGCTGACTTTATTCAACTGTGATGAATCCAGGGTTCGAGTTTTGCAACTTTAACTGCTGTTGGGGTTAACAAGATGACAACATAAGGTCCCTTCCAATGCGGTGTCAACGGTGTCTTTCTCCACTCTTTGATCCACACCGAGACTCCAGGCTTGAGAGAATGCAGGGGTTCTGTTAGATGGATGAGCAGCTGGTCTTGTACCCATGTATGAAGACTCTGCAAAACAGAACTTAAAACCAATAGTTCTTGTCTAGTAATTTCAGATCTAATCTGTTCCATATCTCCCTTTATTTCCTATACAATAGGCGGGGGTCGCCCATACAGAATCTCAAAAGGGGAAACTCCTAAAGACTTAGCAGGGGCTAAGTATATCCTAAGAAGGGCTATAGGAAGAACCTGGGGCCACTTCAGGTGAACTTCTTGGCAAAGTTTGGACAACTGAGATTTCAGGGTTCTATTCATACATTCTACTTTTCCTAAATTCTGAAATCTGTAGGCAGTATGCATCTGATAATATCAATATCTCGAGGCCATACTTAATGGACTTGCTTCCTGAGGTTATCCACCCTCATTCTTTGTACAGGGCCCCATGTGCATGCAAGGTTGTAAGGGCATACTTGGAATCTGGGTACACATTTAGACAGAGCCCCTTTTCCTATTGTCAGTGCTCTAGTAAGAGCTATCAGTTCAGCTTTCTGTGCTGAAGTTCCTGGGGCCAGGGCTGAGGACTCAACTACCAGATCAAGGGTCACTACTGCATATCTGGCACAACAATGTCCATTAATGATGACAAGACTGCTTCCATCTACAAAGAAAGTCCGTCCAGGGTTCTCCAAAGGAACATCAGTCGAATCAGGGTGACTTAAGAATATAGTGTCCATAGTTTCTAAACAGTCATGATCAGGGGGGTCAAGACCAACTGGTAACAACGTAGCAGGATTCAGAGCTTGACTGACCTTCAATTGTATCTGGGGGTTTTCACACAGCATACTCTGATACCTCAACATTCGTGAATTAGCTAGAAGTTTCCTTTGTGTTTCATAATGGTTAGAACAGAGTGTGGTACAGTAACTTGAAGATTGCTCACTAGGAGGGCTGTAGCTGCAACAGCTCTCAAACAAGGGGCCAGCCTTTTGCAATTACATCCGATTGTTTTGACAAATAGGTTACTGGTCGCTGCCAAGATCCAATGAGATTGAGTCAACACTCCTAGAACATTTCCTTGTGACTCATGAACATAGAGATTGAAAGGTTTTCTGGACATCTGGTAGACCCAGAGCTGGTGATAACATCAGAGCGGTTTTCAAAGATCAAAAGGCTGCATCCTGTTCAAGTCCCTATTCCAATGGAGACTTTTCCATTCCTTTGGTAGCTTGATACAATGGTTTTGCTAGCAGCGCAAAATTGGGGATCCATATACAACAGTACTCTGCGGCACCCAAGAAGGTTTTCACTTACCTCCTGGTGGTTGGAGTAGGAATACTGCATACAGTTTCTTTGCATTCTGGTCCCAGGCATCTAATTCTGCTGGACAACTGGAATCCTAGGTATTTAACTTGTTTGACATAATTATGCCTTGGCTCCTGAGACTTTGTATCCAGCCTCATTAAAAAGGTGCAAGAGTTCACTGGTGGCTTATAGACATTCACTTTCTGAGTTGGTGGCTATGAGCAAGTTGTCCACATACTGGAGAAGAACCCTTTCTCCTGGGTTCACATAGTAGCTTGAAAAATCTTGATTTAAAATAGCACTGAAGAGAGTAGGTGAATTCTTGAATCCTTGAAGTAATCTAGTCCAGGTGAGTTGGCCCAGCATTCCTGTTGTGGGGTCTTGCCATTCAAAAACAAACAAAAGTTGACTGGTGGGGGCTAGGTTCACACAGAAAAAGGCATCTTTCAGGTCCAGGACGGTGAAATGAGTAGCCTCAGCGGGGATCAGTCCCAAGAGAATATAAGGATTTGGTACCACTGGGTGTATAGTTTCAGCTGCATCATTCACTCGCCTCAGATCTTGTACTGGGCAGTAATCCCCTGTCCCAGGTTTCTTAACTGGGAGAAGGGGGGTGTTCCAAGGTGACTGGCATTCCTTGAGAAGTCTATACTTCAGCAGTTTCATCAAATGGCAGTGGATTCCTTCAATGGCTGGTCGAGGGAGAGGATACTGCTTCACATGCACTGGTTCCACTCCTGGCTTGAGGGTGACAATGACAGGGGCTATGTTCTTCGCTAGGCCAGGTGGATTATCTTCTGTCCATACTTCAGGTGGGGCTATAAGGTTGGTGGGTATACAGAAACTAGCTGGCTTGATTGGAGATGCACTATAGAACCGCTACTCTTCTTCTCGGGGAACAGTCAGCACCATCAATCCAGCAGGCTTTGGGTTCACAGTCATTTGCATTTCTCCCCTTTCAGCAAAGGATATTTGTGCCTGGAGCTTAACAAGCATGTCTCGGCCCAGAAGTGGAATAGGGCATTCAGGCATATACAAGAACTGGTGCGTTATTTTCTGTCCCCCTAGTTCACACATGCAGTTCTGCAGGAGAGGCTTTGTGGCCTTAGCCCCAGTAGCTCTGACAATGGTGATGCATCGAGAAAACAAAGAGGCTACTGGCTTTAGTATTCTGCTCCTGTATCCCCCATAAAGTCCATATATTGGTCCCCTATTTTCAGACTGACCATAGGCTCCTGGGTACCCAGGGAAACTTGAAGTCCAGTCTGGCCTAGTCTTCATCCATGCTGTAGCCCTCTTCAGCTGCCATTCACTCTATGGCTGCTTCCCTCTCTTGCTGGAACACTGTGCTCGGTTTATTCTTTCTAAAATCAAGTACTCCCTCCTCCCCTCCTGGGGGTCGAGTCAAGATACGGGCATTCACTTCTCTAATGTCCTTCTTCTCTGCAATGGGCGCACTGATTCGTACCCAGTGGGGGCCGATCATTTTCACGACCCCTTTCACTTCCTCTGCTCCTTCAATTAGGAAAACCTCCTCCACATCATTCAACTAAAGTATCAGCAAGAAGATCTGTTTTCTTCCTTATCTTACATTCACCTTCTCTGTCACATTTATTTCCACAATTCACAAACTTTCTGAACAACGTCCATTAACTGTGCTGTATTCATGCCCGCAAATCCATCCAGTTTCTGCAATTTCTGTTTTATATCTCTCTGGGACTGACTGACAAAAACGCAAATTCTCCTGGGCTGCTGGATCGCATGGGGTATATAGTGAGGGCTGCCTCCGCTATTTGGATCCCACTTGGGGCCATCAAGGCTGATGGGTCTGCATAATACTGTTCATTAGTTCAATCAAATCCTATGGTTTCTCAGTGTAGGAGGCATAATGCAGCTTTCAGTTCCGTAAATCAGTGGCAGAAACAAAGCTGGTCAGCTGGCTAATGCAAAGCTGGCCCTGGACCTAGTGCAATGGGATAACATGACCCTCCCCTTTTACTGGTAGTTGTACTTCTGAAGGCATACGGCAATCGGGACTGTCTGGGTTCCACTTCATGTTCTTGGGCGCTGGCTGTGAGTGACCCTGAACTGGCAAATGAATCCGCTTGTAGTGTCTTCGGTGGACTGTGGCCTACTCTGAGTACTTTAAACTGTGCCGGGGCTTTCGGTCAAGAGGGGGTGTACGTCCTTCTGCTGCGGAAGTGGCTGGAGACATTTGCAGAGAGGTATCTCCCCCCTCCTGCCCAAGGCTCTGCCCGGGGTGGTGGCAGAGCTGAGGGAACTGGCCTATAAAGATAATAAACGGGCAGGGGTTTTTTTTTCTTTTCTTTTCTCAAACATTTAACCAGGAATCCTATGTAGGGGAACTGATCAGAGAACATTCTCTGTACAATCTAATAAACACGGGAAACTACGGGGCCATGAAGTAACTAACACTGGCCACCCCCTTCCACAGAGCATTTCTAATAGGGACAGAGACATTTTAAGTCTGTAGTCTTCAGCAAAGTCCTTGCTAAAATTCCTAGTCATACATTTCAACAAAATCTGCATGGACTCTGACCCCCCCCCCCCCACACACACACACACACCAGTCAGGCTGCATTTTCCTGTGGACTAAGCATAATGGATGTGTGCTCATTCTAAATAAGTACAATGTAGATAAAGTCCTTAAAATATAAAACTATTATTTTGCAACATGTTATAACAACAATCCCAACAGAAAGAACTATAGCTCCTAACATGACGGCCACATATCTGTTACGTATGACTGGAATAAAATTACTTGGCATGAAAACTAACTGCCAGCCGTAATCAGCATGTCTCTGCAAAAGAAATTACTTTAAATCTTACAGTTTTAGGAAGCAGATATTCAAAAGACATTCCGAATACTTTTTCCATAAAGTGGGTGGATATCTAGAATACATATACACTTTTTTCTTCCTATCTTATTTTTATTAACAACAAGTATGTCTTCTATGAGGTGTTTGGGCAGTATATCAGGAACTATAATTCAAACACGATGAACTCCTTATTCACTCAGGATTAAAATCACTTTCAAGTCGCGATCTGGTACTACTGGCTCAGAATGGTTCTTAACCTCTACTTCGTAGGACAAAGGGAAAACAAAAGCAGTCTCCTGAAATTTTCTATCATTTCCTATTTAAACCATTACAGTACTTACTGAAGGTTTGAACATAAATAACACAAAACAAAGCTAAGCCCACAAATGCATTATACCTATAGCCCTACAAAAATTCTTCTCACTTGGTCCGTACAAGTACAGGAACTCGAAAGGGGTTAATAAGAACTTAACCCTTTCCAGGCTAAGCCCAAAACTATCGGGATCCACAATCCTGACTAAACATTCTTATCAAATGATATATAATACATGACCATAGCAGAAGGAACATCACTATTAAAACATATTGAATAAAACAAGTACAATTTTCCTGAAATAAGCACAAATTAACCCAGCTGCAAAGTGTTGAGATTAAGCCTTCACAGGGTTAAAAAGACACTGCACATTCCTTTCTTCAGACACGCCCCTTCTCTCTCCGCTAGCCAGCTTCATGCTGTGCGAAAGGAAAACTGAAATGAGTGAAACAGCTTCTTGATTTTACAGTGACTCTGGCATAGGTGTTTGCGTCTTCTTTCTTCTTTTCTTACTACTATTTCTTAATTGGTAAACTGTCACAAATTACCCAACAGAATAATCTTACATCATACCAGAAGGGAAACTCGCGGTTTCAACAGATAACAAAAATCAGAGACAAACAACAAACAGTAAGAACAGACGAACACCAAACGCTTCCTCCTTTTCGCGACCTGGGCGCAGTCGCCTGGCCAGGAACTGCGCTACTCAGAAGTCCGCTCTCGCTCGGCCTGTCTTTCAAGACCTCTCATTCACACAGGCAATCATATTTTAACAAGAAATCATTTTTCAAGTGCCCAGGTTTTTCTGACTAACTGACTATTTCAAACAAGAAGGGTCGATGGCTTCGGCTTCCGCTTTCACGTACGCGGAGCTTACTAGGACCGCCCTTATGGGAGGTGATCAGAATCCCTTATCTCGCACACACTCATGCGAGATTTTTCCCAGTTAGTCTATACCAAATATACCAAATCAGTCTTGCGCATACTCATGCAAGACTTTTTCCCCAGGCTGCACTGACTTTTAAACAAGAAAATATCTACTCACCGGATCCAGTTCCTGATACCAAACCAGTTCGTGGGTTGGACCCTGGACTCCCCCGGGTCGGAGGTGTTGGCCATCTGGACCCGATGGCCCACCGAGGCAGGCAGAACCCTCTCCGATACAAAGGGATTGGCGGCGCCTGAGAAGTTCCCCTGCAGTCGGACAGACATGGTTCCAACCGGACCAAACCTCGAGGCGAATTTCGTAGATTATTCACTTGAATACCATTTACTACTCGCACTTCCCGGCCCAACGCACCAAGAATATGTTGTAGCAAAGTGCAATCAATGAATAAATCCAGGAGTCAATTGACAGGGTCCAAGCCAGTTTATTGTGCACAGGCCCAGTCAGTCAAAGCTTCAAAAGGAACTGAGCAAAAGTTTTTACAGAGACATAACCATTTATACCTCTTTTTCAGTTTGATACATGAGAACTTTCTATTGGTTCTAACTCGATACATACAAACTTCTCATTGGTTCTACGCTCCCTGCACCTGTCCAATTAGAAATCCCTCCGGGGCCTAGCAACCAGCCCCCTCCCTTAGGATTGTTCTAACAATGGTGCAGTTCTTGCTTTTGTTACTTCTCTACTGCAAGGTTATCCCTAGCTCCAGGAATGCATGTATTGAAACATTTCTTTACTTTCACAAACAAGAGAATAATGAAAGACTTATGAATTCATAAAAACTTCTTATTAAGCAGTTTAAAACAGTTTTCTCATTTTATTTATTTATTTATTTCTCTTATATACCGCGCTCTTCAACATCAGCGCGGTTTACATGGAACATTTATGATTTACGGTGGGATTAACCGTAAAAATACAGATAACAGGTAGCTCAACTTGGATAGTCAAAAATTAACTATTTACACATATTTAAACATTTTAGTATTTACAAATATACATCCTGTGAGAGAAAATTATATTGGACATGGAGCTTTTCCACAGATTTTTGGTTCTTTTCTAGCTATAATGGGAGTTAGGATCCAGGCCTAACTTACAGGCCTTTCATAATAGCAGACCATGCTAGGCCATAGCCTACCACACTATCACTTTTCTTGGTATCCCTGCCTTTGCTGCACATTGCTGACTGAAATGGTCTCTCTCCCCTGCAAATGTGCCTCTAGTGGAAGGTTTTCACTGCCGCTAATTTTCAGACCTTCATTTCACGTTATTAGTGTGCATGGGGCCTCTCCCCGCCCACTCTCCGCCCATTGACCCCTTATCTCCGTCCCTGGGGTGCCTTACTCTGCCCTCTGGGGAGCCGTACTCCACCCTCTGCGCACCTTAACGCCACAGGAGACGTTATCGTTCAATACGTGATGTTCTCGCATGGTAATGCACCATTATCGTGCGATAACATCATGCATCGCGTGATAACGTCACAGCTGCAATGTTAGCATCGTTTAGTAAACATACCCCTAAGACGGTTTCGTAAACATACCCCTAAGGCTTGCTGATCCTGTATTCCTCCTCTGGAATAAATGTCCTTTAATATAGATATAAACATAGAGGGTTTTATGATTCTAACTGTATGCAAAATCTCTTTCATATATTGTGGGTTGACCACATCAAAATAATCTAGGTCAACAAACTTAGCCGGTACAGATTTAATTTATTTTTTGGTCTGGCTACTTTACCACATGTGCTTCCCACACTCCCTGGCCAATATGAGATACTTTAATAACTTAACTCTGGCCACAGATATGATACTCTTAGGACTGTCAAATAAAACATCCTCATCTCATTTTAATAGTACATCTGTATGTTCTATTATTTTAAAAGTTCCTCAGTTATTTATTATTATTGTCATTTATCTGTTTTATATGTTTGTTTTAAAGTATGGCATTCTTACTGATGTTCTTGTTTTAAAGTATGGCATTCTTACTGAAGAGACACAGGTTAACTAGCAAATACAACCATTATATAACTACGTGCCTTGAAGATTAAATTAATGTTTACATCTACAAGCGATATATGATAATTGTAAATATCTACTATGTACATATGTTCTAATAGTTTAACGTTCTAATAATTTACTGTTTAAATATTATACTGTTACCTGTACCTAGTTCACCTGTTCTATGTAAAATGACTTGGTATGATACTACCCATACCATATAACATAATGTTCATTGTAAACCGCACTTGATACTTGTGAAAGAGCGGTATAGAAATAATTGTTAAATAAATAAATAAAATAAATAAATGTTATTTAAGTGATTTATTTTTTGAGGTATTTATTTTTTTATAGTTTATAATCATATTCATCATTTTAATATGATTTCTGATTTTGTATTTGATATATAGATATGTCTGTATTTAGGCCAGGACCTCTAACAAAGGCAGTGCCGAAATATGGCTGTATCGGGTAGTGGCCCCAATAATTTTCTGCAATAAAACAATTTAGTTGTACACCTTGCTCTTTGGTAGGTTCCCAAAAAGGTACACAGATTCCACAATTCCACAATTCTTATCTCGGGGTAAGCAGTACATCTCCCTGATCCTCCTTAATAATGGTTTATGGACTTTTCCTCCAGGAACTAGTCCAAACCTTTTTTTTTAAAATTATATATTTATTGATGTTTTGAGATCATACAACAACAAAACACATAGGAAAAGGAAAAATCTCCATAAATACATAAATAAATGTTATGCCCCTGGTGAGCCCCTTTGGAGCACTGTGGAGCGTGGGGCATTATTCTTCTAATGAAGTTTGCGCTCCTGTATGTAGTAGGTAGTTTTATGTATAGATTACAACACGATGTCTGGGAAGTGGAAAGTGAAAGGCAGTAAGACTGTGACAGGACTGGGTCCTATGGACAAACATGTAGAAGTAAAGACTGATGTTTTAGAACATGCTAGGCCTCAGTCATTATCTTCAAGTGAGGGAGCTTCTTTGAGCTCCCTGGAGCAGACCCGCCCCCCCCCCCCTCCCCAGCCGGTTTTGCAAGACTCTTCTTTTGGGGTTGGTTCAATTTCTTCTTCTGGAGGCCTCAGTGACTTGATTCCTTGCCCTACTCCTGTGCAATGTAATTTAGATCAGGTTTGTTCTTCTGTAGTGACTTCCACTGTTTCTTTACAGGATGTTTGGCAGGTTGTCTCATGCACTGAGGCTCTTCTTACCACTATAGTTCCTCAGTTTTGTGTAGTCTCCCAGGAGACTACTGCAAAACCTCAACAGGTGGATTCGAAGCTGGGAACCATGGAGAGAAAGGTTTCCGGCCTGGACTCTCAGTTTCTTTCATTAAGTTCAGCAGGCATTTATTAACTGCATTTATATCCCGCTTTTCACCGGGTCAAAGCGGTTTAACATAAAAGGGGAGGGGGACAATAATCAAGTTGACAGAAAGAGGGAGGGGGCCATCATCAGGGGGATAACATTGTTGATCTTCACAGAAAGTAACAGTGCTAGACAGTAGACGTGCCCTGTATTAAGGATAGCCTGTTGATACCCCAGAAGATGGAATCTCTGGAGAATATTTTTCGTAGTAAGAATCGGTGTTTTATTAATTTTCCTCAGACTCATTTGTTATCACCAGAGATTTTGTTAAGAAAATATTTTATAGAAATTTTGCTGTTACTTGTTGCCAATGAGATTGTGATTTCACGTTTCTTTTATATTCCTGATAAAAGAGTATGGATTTCCTCGGAACAGGAAGGAGAGGGATTCCTGGATATTAATCCGGAGTTCAGTCTCTCAGCTTTTCTTGAGGATTTGCACAATATCATAACTACTAGAGCTACCTTAGTAGTTTCCGTTTTGAATGACGGTGATAAAACTTTAATAGTGAGAAGTTATTTTCGACATAAAAATGATCTTTTTTGTGGTGGTGTAGTAGACTACCAGACCAAGAAAAGATACCTGAGGCCTTCGTGAAATCAAACAGTTTTAATAGCATGCGAGAACTCAGTGGAATAGTTTCCAAAGACTGAGCCCCCTGGGCCAAGATTTCAGTTCCATTTATAGACTTCTGGTTATATGCAAACTAATAATTTGTTATCACATTCTAGCTACTTCATGATAGGCACATATTAAGTTCCTCTTGATCGCTCACCAATAGAGGTCAGCTGGGGCGTGTTCTGTAAGGTGAGAAGCTGCTAAACTATGCATTTCTTACTGCGTGGTTCTGCTACTAAGCAGGCTACAGTGAAACAAAAGAGACAAAGACATTCCAGCTAGGCCACAGGCCTAGTATTTCAAGGTACATTCGAAAGCACACTTCTGACACCACTACAGTGGGAAACTTCACATTTTCCCGGATGTCTCCAGAGCTACCCAAGTCAGAAGGAAAGCTTTTTTGCTTCTTAGATCCCCGGTATTGGGGATTTCAGGGACCTTTTACCTAAGATTTCCCTGTAAGTGTCTTGTTATACTTTTAGGGGTGAAATATGTTTTCCTTAATTCTTCTCACTCGCAATATTTCTGGTTAGTAAGGAAATGATTGCCCCTGTGGCTGAGGAAGGATGAGGGGTTTTAGAGACCATGGGCCCGATAACGTCTCCTGCGGCATTAAGGTGCACAGAGGGTGGAGTAAGGCTCCCCAGAGGGTGGAGATAAGGGGTCAATGGGCGGAGAGTGGGCGGGGAGAGGCTCCAGGCACACTAAAGCTGTGAAATCAGGGTCTGAAAACTAACGTCAGTGAAAACCTTGCGTTAGAGGCACATTTGCAGGACAGAGAAACCAGTTGTCGTGCCCTCTCTGGCCAAGCGGTAGCTACTGGTATTGCAAGGCTCTGGAGGGTGGTAGTTGTGCCTTCACTGATATAAACCACAAAACACTTCTTTCCAAATTAAAGGGTTTTATTCCCCGTCCCTTGAGGGTACTTTATCTTCAGGAACATAAATCAAATGCCTTGCTTGGACATATAACATAAAGTAACAAAAGCAAACAGAACTTGCTTCCTTCAGCTTCCAAAACAACAAATAAATGAAAAGAACAAAACAGCTTAAATACTTCAATATGGTTCTTTCTCCTGTAGCTGACAGCACAGCTTATATCTGCTTCACTTAGAGAGATCTGCAGCCTGTTGCTTATAACACTAAAGCTAGGACACAAACTAATTACTTATCTGAGAGAGAACTCAGGTTCAATCAAGGTCAAAGAGCAGTCCATCAATTCTGGCATATCATACTCTTCTGCATTTTGATATTCCATTAACTCCGGCTGACTGGAAGGTTCATTCTGGACCTCAGCAGTAACGTGGGAGAATGGCTGGTTAACCTCGTCAGACAGGAAGTTCCTCTCTTCCTTAGAGCTAGTGTCTCTCTGGGAATTACCCTGTATTCTGGAGTTGAGCTTTTCAGGGCACTGTCCCTGCTGGTATTTTAGAATATAGCTCAACTCCTGGTTTGCTCTGCTAGTGGGATAATTAAGGGAATTTCTCTGCCGGTTCAGGCTTCCCTTTTGTAACCCAGCTGAGCTAGATTGGAGAGCTCGTGACGGAGTTTCACAGGGAGCTGTGAGCTTACAATGACTACAAAACTCTTCAGCTTTATCTGGTAAGTAAAACCTTTTTCTTCTAGGGTTTTTAAAACCAGAAGAAGGGATATTTTCAGCCTCTAGTTAGTGGGACCTTGTGTGCCTATTTCCATACCTCCAGGGTTGTCTTCTTTCATATGGCAAATCACTCTTGCATTCACTCTGTGCACTGGAACCTGCAACTGCAGTCTTCTTAAGTCTCTCTGGCTCAAACACACTATCTGGCTGTTGATATCTCTCTGCTTCTCTCAGGTCTTCGGTTCCCCTCTGACCTTCACGCTGGCTCTCTAGTTGCTCCAAAGCCTCATTGTCACTCTCTCTTACATTCTCATACCTGCTCCATGCTTCCCAGGGTTTTAGCTGCCTTTGCTGTATTTTCTCAGAGCGTGTCAGTGGCTGCTTCAGCTCCTCTCTCTCTCTCTCTCTGATTGTCTGGGAGCCTATTTTATCCCAGTGTTTCCTTGCTCCACCCCCACCCAGCTGAACCCTGTCAGGTAAAGTGAATTCCCTTCCTGTGCTGGCTGGGTGTGTCCTCATTGGGCTTTTGCACGTGTTTCTAGGTTGCTCATGGTAACCATCTGACATTTCCTTGTTTACCCTGTCACTTTTTCTGTGCTCCTTTATGCTGAACTGCATTTTCTCGGGTTGTTCGGGGTCTGCACTGTTACATATTCCCCTCCTTAAAATATTACTTGCTGCCGTAGTTTTTAGCGGACAGCAAGTAATCCCTTGCGGGGTCCAACCGTGCTGCTCGTGATAGGCCAAATTGGCCGTGGCTACCCTTTCTTTCCACGGTTTTAGTACATTTATGTGGTATACTTGTCTTCGACCTCTGTCATTCTCCACTAAGTACGATACAAAACCTATCTTTTTTATTACTACAGCTGGCCCTTTCCAGCGAGACTCGAATTTCGGACCTGGGTCCGCTACTTGGATAAGAACCTTGTCGCCTGCTGCCAGTTCTCTAGTTTGTGTATCCCTGTCATAATAACGCTTCTGGCACTGTTTGCTACGGTTTAGATTCTCCCCTGAGGCTTGGGATTTTTTCTTAAGCGTGTCCTCAATTCTTTCAGGAATTGAGGAATCCCTACTTCTGGCACTTTCGGTTCTACCCATTCATCCTTTAAGATGTCTAACACCCCCCTTGGCGTCCTTCCAAATAATAATTCAAACGGGGATACTCCCAGTGAGGTTTGTACCATCTGACATTTCCTTGTTTACCCTGTCACTTTTTCTGTGCTCCTTTATGCTGAACTGCATTTTCTCGGGTTGTTCGGGGTCTGCACTGTTACACAGTTCAGTCAGCAATGTACAGCAAAGGCAGGGAGACCCAGATAAGTGATAGTAGTGATACATGTGCAGTAACAAAACATGCAAAAACCAGAGAGATAATGATCAGAACCAAAATAGAAATACAAAATGATCAGAACCAAAATAAAAAACCGAGCTGGCCAATAGAAAAAACAATGCTAAATGGTAAGCAACACTACCCATAAAGAATAAAAAGAAAGATGTCACTTTTGGAAGGGTCAATTCTGATTCCCCCTACAAAGTGAATGTTCCAACATTGATAGTGTTGATGAGGGTTTCCTGTGGTGTATATTGGCAGCTTCCTTATGTGGCTTTCACAGGTGCAGCAACAGCAGAGTGGCCACATAGGAAAGGGCACTATGGTGATGGTGTAAATGGGGTACAGGGGGCTACAGGCGGCACATGCAGTGGGCCAGCTGGGGCACAGTGTGGACTAGGCAGATGCCTACCTGGCACATAGGAATGCAGAAAATGAAAAGCAGCAAGACAGCAACTGACCAAGGGCAAACATGTCCACGAGTGTGTGTCCCAACGTGCCCCAATGGACATTATTCAGCAGGTACCCCAAAGGGCACATGACATTGGCAGGTGGTGCCAGGGGGAAGCGTGGATGGCTATGTAGGCACCCCTATCCTATATCACGCACCATAGGAGCCGCCTACCAGCACACTGGATGGCCTGGGACGGCGTACCACCGGCAGAAGGGCATGTCAGCATGGTGGCGGAGGGGTGCTGGTGGTTGAGGGGGCATCTGCCCACAGCAGACCAAGGCCAAGCCCTATTTAGGTGGGTGCTGTGCACTGCAAAAGACAAGGTCTGTCTGACGAACAGTAATGGTATCCCCAGGGAATAACCTGCTTCTGTGGCAACAGTTTGGTGCAGTACACCCAGGCAGTGTGTCCAGGGGCAGAAGGTCACAGGTTCAAGTCCCAGCTGTGGCTCCTGCAGACCATGTCCCTATATTCTACCCAGTACTAAACCATAGTAATATAGAAGGAACCTTTATTGCAGATAAAATAAACACCTACATTTTACCCTACAGAGCACATACACCATAAACATGTGCACTCCCTAGAGCAGAGGCTCCCAACTGCAGTCCTGGAGGGCCAAGCACCATTCAGGTTTCATGCTGTCCCTAAGAAATATGCTTGAGATGCATTTCTATGCACCGCCCCCATTGTATGGAAATGTATCTCATGCATATTCATTAGGGACAGCATGAAAACCTGAACCGTGTTTGGCCCACCAGGACCGGAATTGGGAACCTCTGCCCTAGAGCAGCGGCCAACAGGGGCACAAACACCCACACCACAGGCTCCACTATTCAACGGCTCATGGTTAGTCAGGCTGTTGGGCCCTGCGCGGAGCAGCATTTATCAATACTAGCACCTGCATACCTTAGCAATGCCGTCTTAAACTTGGAAACACGTTCCACATATATCAAAAGGTTGCTATGATTAATGTCAGATAACAAATCCTAAGTTAAACACTATTTGTTGACAGAGATTCATCATAGCAACCTTTTCTGATATCTGTGGTGTGTGTTTCAGTTCTTGTGTAGGACAGTGTTTACCACCCCGGGGAGTGACCCTAACAGTATTGAGTACCATAGCAATGCCTGCACTGTGCCCAGGACTGGTGTGGTGGCCAGGGCTGCCAACCACCTCTATCTTTGCACAATGCTGAAATAGGTATGGGAATGTGTGTATTGCTATCCAGTGCTTTGTGGCTGCCTACACCTTACTGAGCCCTCAATGCTTGCACTGTTTCCAGTGTTAGCCTGCCAATGTGCATAATGAGGAGCAAGGAACTGTGGGTATGGCCAGGACAAGGCAGCCTGGGCAGGATTTATTTATTTATTTACATTCTCTTATATACCATGCTATTCTGCATCAGTGCGGTTTACATTGAACAAACTGAAATTACATTGAACAGAGCATTATAACGTGGAGATAACTATTTTACAGGGAACATGGGCTATGGAGGGTTAAGTGGCTTGCCCAAGACCACAAGGAGCACCTGTAGGACTAGAAACCCCAGTCCTTCCGGCCCAAGGTTGCTGTTCTCTAGTGGGATTTGAACCCCTGACCTTCCGGCCTGAAGTACCTTGCCCCAACCACTAGGCCACTCCTCCACTCCATCTGCATCTGCACAGGGCATAGGGCAATGGCTAGGACATTTTAGTGCCCGACCACCACCTGCACGGATAGGGTGGCCACAGCATGTCATGCTGGGGGGGGGGGGGGGGTGTCACTCTCACCCTGACTGAGCCGTGAGCATGGCATGGCCAGGTTCCCCCATAGTGCTTTGTAACATTTCCCTTAAGTGATATCTATGAGTTGTCTTTTCTGTGGCCCAATCACTGACATACCTGCTTGGTGTGTGTGTTCACATCCCTTTTTTGGGTGCACACAGCTCTTCCAGAGAAATGTACTAGCTAGCAGACTGTCTGCAGGTAGCATGTGTATGGCTAGAACACCTTGTAGGGTGCAGTGGGTGGAGACTGACTGTGCCATCTGCTGGTGAATGTCAGATGGTGGTGGTGGGGGGGGGGGCAGTTGAGCTTTTCAAGGCCTACTGCCTGCCTGCCAGTGCCGTATGTGATGCATACAGATCTGCATTGACTTCCCTATAGGGGTGCCTATTCTCCAGCAGAACTGGGGTTGATGGTCTTCTCTACTGCCACCATTGCTGAAATGTAGAATGTGGATCTGTTGATGGGAGATCCTGTCCCCCACCCTGAACCACAGACAGCAGGTTGGATGGTGCTACATAATTCACTTTTGGGTACAAACACCACACTTCTCTTATAACATGTGACCATGGCAACCACACAGGATACACACCTATTCTGGGTGCATTATAGTCAACAAGAGCTAGACATGATTGGGAAATGCAGATAGACACAGGCATATCCTAGGTGTGTTTGAAAGAACTACCCATCACATACTGTCACTGATGGGGACCTGCAGTACAGTCTAGCTCAAGCAAGCCAGGTGCTGCTGACCTGGTGCTGGGCGCCCCACCTCAACCTCAGGGTGAGCAGAGGAACTGCACAATGTCATGGTCTGTAGCTACTCTGTGCCAATAACGCACACGGTCGGTTCCCCCCTACCAGGCCGGGGTGCTATAGATGTGCATACCCCATCTGGTGATCAAATGTAGGCTGCTGATCTGCATATGCAGTGCATCATGGGTATGGGTGGGTTTACCCTATCTTGGTGACCACAGTAGTTTGTGTGGTTACCTGCAGTCTTTTTGTAGCCAGACAGTGCTGTGTTAGTAGCTGCAAAGATGTAGCCCACTGTTTACTTCAATGACTGTGAAGCAGAGGCCATGGGTTTGATCCCACAGTGGTGTTATTTAATAAGGCTGTCTGAGGCTTTTCCTTTTAATTTAAATCAGTGCTGCCAGCAAAAACACCCTCACAGTGCCATAACCTTAAGGTGCCTGATAAGGCACCCTATAGGGCACATTATAAGGTGCCTTGGCGGACAAGGCACTTTATAATGTGCCCTATGGAGTGCCTTATAGGGCACCTTAGGTTAAGACACTGTGAGGGTGTTTTTGCTAGCAGCACTGAAATAGGTTTGGGAGTGTGTGTATGTCTATCTAGTGTTCTGTGGCTGCCTACACCTTACTGAGCCCCCAATGCTTGCACTGTTTCCAGTGTTAGCCTGCCAATGTGCATAATGAGGAGCAAGGTACTGTGGGTATGGCCCGGACAGGGCGGTCTGGGCAGGATGCATCTGCACAGGACATATAGCAATGGTTGGGACATTATAGTGCCCGACCACTACCTGCACGGACAGGGTGGCTACAGCATGTCATGCTGGGGGGATGTCACTCTCACCCTGACTGAGCATTGACCATGGCACTGCTAGGTTCCCCCATAGTGTTATACACTACTTCTCTCAAGTTATATCTTTGTGTTTTCTTTTCTGGGGCCAAATTGCTGACGTATCTGCTTGGTGTGTGTGCTTACATCCTTTTTTTTGGGTGCATACAGTTCCTCCAGGAACATGTAGTAGCTAGCAGACTGTCTGCAGTTAGCATGTGTATGGCTGGAGCACCTTGCAGCGTGCAGTGGGTGTAGATTAACTGTGCTCTCTACTGGTGAATGTCAGATAGTGGTGGGGGCCACTAAGCTTTTCCAGGCCTACTGCCTGTTTGCCCGTGCCCTATGTGATGCATACAGATCTGCATTGACTACCCGGTAGGGGTGCCTATTCCCCAGCAGTAATGGGGTTGATGGTTCCCTCTACTGTCACCATTGCAGAGATGTAGAATGTGGATTTGTTGGTGGGGAATCCGGTCCCCCACCCAGAACCACAGAGGACATGTTGGATGGTGCTACATAATCCACTTTTGGGTCCACACACACCACACCTTTCTTATAATATGTGACCATGGCAACCACACAGGATATGCACTATTCTGGGGCCATCATAGTCCACAAGTGCTAGATATGACTGGGAAATACAGATAGAGACAGGTGTAACCTAGGTGTGTCTGCAAGAACTACCTATCACACACTAGCACTGACGGGGACCTGCAGCATAGTCTGTCTCAACCAAACCAGGTGCTGCGGACCTGCTGCTGGGTGCCCCACCTCACCCTCAGGGTGAGCACAGGAACCGCACAATGTCATGGTCTGTAGCTACTCTGTAGGAACCAGTACAGAAAATGTAGGCAGGTATGAACCACTCACGATTCCTTAATTATTCCATATATTTCTTTATTGATCCATCATTGATAAGGAAGGCCAGACCCGACACAGGCCGTGTTTCGAAAGAATCTTCTTCAGGGGTTGGGCACACCTTACTCTAAAAACACATTATAATAAACAATAAACAATAAAAACTGCATACATAAATGAATAAATAAAACAATAAAAAACCAAGAGAATACCAAGGAGAAACCAAAGGTAAAGTAGGAATCATGAAAATCATAAACATTCTGAATGTATAAAGTACATAAAAATTGTGTATATATGTGTATATATATAATATATTTAAACATATAAAAGCATCAATATATCAAAATAAACAAAATAAACACACCCTGGGAGTAACCAGTTTAAAATATAAAAATAAAAAATATGCATATAATATATATATAAAACCTAAATACAATCAATAACTAACTAACTAACTGACATATCATCAACATAGATATAAAAGATAAAAACCATCGTAGTTAAAAAGGAGAAAAGAACTATGTAATTAAAAGGGAGAAAAGCAAGAGAGATGAAAACTAACACAAAAACATGTGGAGGAGCAGGAGTGAAAAGGACCATTACCTTAGGACCTTAGAGCACACGTTGCTGGTGTAGTATATTGCAGAATATAAAAGTATACTTCCTACATATAAAAAGAATAATAATAGTATGAACCAATTAAAAAAGAAGAATTGATCATAAAAAGTATTTCGGAACATGAACCTCAAAAAATCACCGTACTAAAAACGACCGTGCTGTTTATAAATATTAACATAGTGTGTAAGAGGCAAGCTGTACTATTCCAGGGACTGATTATATTATGTATCAGCACTCTTGAAAACCACTTGAATTGTGTCACTATATAAAAAATCGTATAAACATCAGACAAATATAGTTAAAAATCAAAGTTGTAGGAGCAGTGCTCACAGTTTGCGTAAACTTCTTAACAAAAGGAAATATGAATGAAAAACAAAAAAGCGGGCAATCGGGTCACTTTCGCTTGCACATGAGATAACCACCGCATCCACTATTCTAAATGAAACTGCCACCGTGCACCAAATCGCAGTTATAATATAACAAGCTTAATCTGCATCATTGAAATATTACTCACTACTTCACAAAACTTTATACATTCAGAATGTTTATGATTTTCATGATTCCTACTTTACCTTTGGTTTCTCCTTGGTATTCTCTTGGTTTTTTATTGTTTTATTTATTCATTTATGTATGCAGTTTTTATTGTTTATTATAATGTGTTTTTAGAGTAAGATGTGCCCAACCCCTGAAGAAGATTCTTTCGAAACACGGCCTGTGTCGGGTCTGGCCTCCCTTATCAATGATGGATCAATAAAGAAATATATGGAATAATTAAGGAATCGTGAGTGGTTCATACCTGCCTACGTTTTCTGTACTGGTTCCTCTATTTACGAGGCAGTGCACTGTTTTTTTCGTGGTGACTGTAGCTACTCTGTGCCAGTAACACACACCGTCAGTTCCCCCCTACCAGGCCGGGGTGCTATAGAGGCGCATATCCCATCTGGTGATCAGATGTAGGCTGCTGATCTGCATGTGCAGTGCATCATGGGTATGGGTGGGTTTACCCTATCCTGTTAACCACAGCAGTTTGTGTGGTGGCCTGTAGTCTTTCTGTAGCCAGCCAGTGCTGTGTTAGTAGCTGCAGAGATATAGCCCACTGGTTGCTTCAATAACTGTGGAGTTACTGCTTGGGTTAGAAATTGGTTGGGTGGGAGGTGACAAAGAGTACAAGTAAATGGAGCTCACTCTGAGGAGAAGGATGTTACCAGTGGTGTGCCCCAGGGATCTTTCCTTGGTCTGATTCTTTTTAACATCTTTGTTAGTGATATAGCGGAAGGGCTGTCGGGTAAGGTTTGCCTCTTTGCGGATGATACCAAAATCTGCAATAGAGTAGACACCCAGGAAGGTGTAGATAACATGAGGAGGGATCTAGCTAAGCTTGAAGAATGGTCTAGAATTTGGCAGCTGGGATTTAATGTTAAAAAATGTAAGGTCATGCATTTGGGCTGCAGCAATCCAAGGGAGCAATACAGTATAGGAGGTGAAGTACTTTTGTCCACTAAAGAAGAACGGGACCTAGGCGTGGTTGTGTCTGATGATCTTAAAGTAGCTAAACAGGTAGAAAAGGCGATGGCAAAAGCTAGAAGGATGCTTGGGTGCATACGGAGAGGAATGGCTAGCAGAAAAAAGGATGTGATAATCCCTCTGTATAAGTCTTTGGTGCGACCTCATTTGGAGTATGGTGTGCAATTATGGAGACCGCACCTTCAAAAGGATGTGAACAGGATGGAGTCGGTGCAGAGGGTTGCTACTAAAATGATTAATGGGCTTCATTATAAAGCATATGAGGACAGACTTAAGGATCTTAATATGTACACCTTAGAGGAAAGGCGGGATAGAGGTGATATGATTGAGATGTTTAAATACCTCCGTGGCATAAATGCACAGGGGGAGAGCCTCTTTCAATTGAAAGCAAGTTCTGCTATGAGGGGACATGGGATGAGGGTGAAGGGAGATAGATTCAGGAGTGATATGCGGAAATATTTCTTTACAGAAAGAGTAGTGGATCCGTGGAATAGTCTCCCAGTGGAGGTGGTAGATATGAGTACAGTAACTGAATTCAAAAAAGCATGAGACCAACACAGAGGATCTCTAAAGGTAAAAAGTGGACTGTTGTGGTTGTTGTTATGGAAGGACAGACTAGATAGGCCATGTGGTCTTTTTCTGTCATCATGTTTCTATGTTTCTATATCAAATTACACCCCTTGAAATCAACCCAACTATATCCCCCCCCCCCCCCCAATACTTGATTTCACACTATAATCTTTTTGTAACCGTTATGTTTTATATGTATTTTTTGTCGGATAACTCATCATGAGAAGGAATCATCCTACTACCGAAGTGAGTCCTCCTTTTTAATTAAGTATTAAATGACCCATTACAGATCAAAAAACCGGGTGCTACAGCACTACCAAGCTGTCATACCCATAACGCTGAAATGGACCTCCTCTTCATCCAAAGAAATCTCAGTCAATTGTTAGTCCCCACAGATTATACTCCCCAAACAATAATATCCTCCTAAGGTGCTTATCAAAATGAAGCAGAAACCCGCTGCCGGTATCTTGAAGAAAACCGTATCAGTGTGACTGCTGATTATATGCCTTCCTTTGTACCACTCAACTCAGGAGTGTCTGGAACAAATCACCACTTGAGATTTCTTCATCCAATGTCCCAATCAGTGATAGAATCGTATGCTCGTATAGTTCAATAACTGTGGAGGCAGAGGTCTTGGGTTTGATCCTGCAGTGGTGTTATTTAATAAGGCTGTCTGAGGCTTTTCCTTTTAATTTAAATCAGTGCTGCCAGCAAAAACACCCTCACAGTGCTGTATCCTAAGATGCCTGATCAGGCACCCTATAGGGCACATTATAAGGTGCCTTGGTGGACAGGGCACTTTATAATGTGCCCTATGGAGTGCCTTATAGGGCACCTTAGGTTACAGCACTGTGTGGGTGTTTTTGCTAGCAGCACTGATTTAAATTAAAAGGAAATGCCTCAGACAGTCTTCTTTCATAACATCACTGCAGGATCAAACCCATGATCTCTGCCTTTACAGTCATTGCAGTAACCAGTGGGCTACATCTTTATAGCTTCTAACACTGCACTGGCATGAACTTAGGATTAACGCGTGTTAACGTGCCATGGCACCCACTATCGCGCGATACTGATTCTTGCTACCTTGCCGCCGGAACGCCCACTACGTTATATGGCATTCTTCACATTAACGCTGCAACTAGGGCCGGTAACATTAAGATGGTTTAGTAAACATACCCCCATGTTCTTATATGGTCTCTTCTAGGGGTGCAGTTTTGCAGCTTTGTGAGGCTATTGTCTCTTTTTTTCTTTTATAGAATGTTTCCCTTATTTAGTTATTGCCCCCTTGATGTGGGCTAATATCCATTTTGTTTTTGTTATTATTCTAGGAATATTTTTTTTGTATTCCAAACCTTTTTAAACCCAGCTACTCTAACAGCTTTTACTACATCCTCCATTAACGAATTCCAGAAATTGATTACTCATTGAGTGAAAAAATATTTTCTCTTAGGGGCTTGTTTACAAAGCCGCGGTAGCGGTTTGCGATCGTAATCGGAGCCGCGGCCCCATTGATTTCAATGGGGCCGCGGCTGCGATCGCGATCGCGAACCACTACCGCGGCTTTGTAAACAAGCCCCTTAGTCCTAAATGGACTACATTGTAGCTTCATTGAGTGTTCAAAATCTTCCTACTTTTTGACTGAGTAAACAACTGATCTATGTTTACCTGTTCCACTCCATTCATTAATTTATAGACCTCTATCATATCTCCCCTCAGCAGTCACTTTTCCAATTTGAAGATCCCTAATTTTTTAAGCCTCTCCTCATAGGGGTATCCTTCCATCCCCTTTAACCTTTACTATTTTGATCACTCTGCAATGTACCTTTTCTAATTCTGCTATATCCTTTGTAAGATAAGGTGAAAGGAATTTTATACAATATTCAAGGTGTGGTCATAGCATGGGACAATACCGAGGCATTATAATATCCTTGGTTTTGTTCTCCATTCCTTTCCTTATGATTCCTAGCATTCTATTTGCTTTCTTGGCTGCCGCTGCAGACTGGGCAGAGGGTTTCATCATATTATCCACAATAACGCCTAAATCCTTTTCCTTGGTGGTGGTTTCTAATATGGAACCATGCATTGTGTAAGCATAATTTGGATTGTTCTTCCTGTGGAGGCTGATTCCAAAGTGTGCATGCCTGGGCAGTCTGAACACCTACAACTTGGACGGAGTCAAGTTGGAACTGATTCCGCAACCGCAGGATCTATACACAGCCGCAATTTCAGAATTGTGGAGATTGACAGTTCGGCATGCCCAATATTCTGCTCTCGGATACATCCCTTGTGCTGCCTGTCCTCACCACACAGTGCTCTGGCTGGCACTCTTATGCATTGGCATCCCATCGCCATAGCACTGACATGTCCAGCTGGAGTTGGAGAATGCCCAATCCGAGAGAGCTCTGGCACACTGCCATCTGACCCTCAGCGGGGGTCCCCAAGGCCTGGATCAGGCAGCTGGTACCATACTGCAGCATAGCAATTGGATAGGGGGGCTTCAGCCCGCCAACAGAACAGTGCCCACCACTTATTATGCCGTCGGGATAGAATAAGCCAGACATGCATATTGGTGCCAGGGTGCATACAGAGGCCTTTCCTGAATAGCCTCTGTACATCCTGTTCCCTGGCCCCTCCCTCACTCTGCCCCCACTCCGCCACCTCCCGCCCATGTACAGTAATCACTACACAAACGCTGTGTATGTGTGGGGAGTGCTGGCAGCGGAATCAGGGTCAGGAGCTGAGGGCAGTTTGGATGGCCAGCCTGCACATCCAACCCCGCTATTTGCAGCACAGAATGCCCCTCTAAGTGCATAACGCTGCACTTGTCCACATTAGGATGTATAAGCCCCTCCAGGATGTCCTATTGTCTCCACTACAAGATCTGTTCTCAAACCATTTTCCAACTCTTTGGATCACTTTCTCCATCCTATTGTGGAGATTTGCTCCTATGTGCAGAATACTGCTCATGTCTTGCACATATTGGATACTTTGCCTTAGATTAGTTTTGTGGTATTTATGGCATCTATGGACATCACAGTGTTATATACTCATATACCCTAATCAGCAACTCTTGCAATTGTGTGTGATATTATATTACACCTTTATTTAGATCGTGGGATTCCCATTCAATTTTTTAAACAGATGACTGATCTGGTACTTTTTCATAATTATTTCTGGTTTATTGATTGATGTATTGTTCAGAAAAAGAAATACAGATAGAGAGTAATTTTATAACAAGGCACCTAGATTTAGAGACAGAAAGGCGTCTACTTTTGCCCAATTCTATAGAAACATGGACATCTGTGTGTCTTTATAAAATACCAGCACAAATCCAGCAGCAATAAGACCTACTTTGAAAATGCAGACCATTTGCTTGAGAGCAAGCATAAATGTCTGCATGTAGAGTGCACGAACATGCACATTGATTAATGTATTTACAATCGACGTGCATTCTTCGAGACTCCACCTGTGCTCTGTCCAGACCACACCCTGGCAATGCCTTCAGTAAAAATATGTTTGTTCATGTGAACATGGATACCTTTACACCTGACCTAATCTTACAGAATTCATTGTGCATGTGTACATGGTCACATATCTGCTAAAATGACTTTATAACATACCCCCTGAAAGGGTAAGGACTGAAAAACCATGGGTACATGGAGGAGGGTTTACAAAGACATGAGGCACAGAAAAGAAGCATATGGTAAGGATGGAGAAATAGAAGTGTAGTTAAGCAATAATCAGACCCAAATCTGAGTGACTCAAACCCATTAGGATTACAACTTTTTGTTTAATTAGAGTTTATGGGGGGATATTTTCAAAACCATTTCAGACCAGTTAAACCACGGTCAGTGGGATATTCAATAACACTAAACCATTTAGTGTCGCTGAATATCCCCTTGTACTTGAATAAGCATTTAGCATCAAGGTATTCTGGGAGCAGAGTGGGGGCAGCAGCAGGGTTAGCTGGTGAGCTACAATATTCAGCCATTGGCTGGTGAACCCAAACCAGCTAAGGTTCAGACAGCTGAATGGCTCTCCTAACTTTTATTCAGTTTTGCAATCTGGGCAACTCAAGTGCCAAAATCCAAGATGTTATGAAGAGTTTGCTGAGACTCGCCAAGCCTACTGACTATTATCTGATATTGTTCATCCATGTTGGCACAAATGATACTGCTATGTAGGTATCCCTCTAAGCATATCAAAAGTGACTTCATGGCTCTGGGACAGAGGGTGAAGCAAGTAGGTTTTCAGGGGGTGTTCTCTTCAATCTTCCCTGTTGAGGGTAAAGGCCGAGGCAGAGAAACTCAAATCCTGGAAATGAATGCATGGTTGCGTGGATGGTGTCATTGAGAGCGTTTTGGTTTCCTGGACCATGGGATGATCTTTATCTTTATCTTTATTTAAAATTTGATAAACCGCTTTTCGTCGTAACATAAAGCGGTGTACAATAAAAGGTTGACAGTGCACAAACAAGGAAAGGAACGCCAAAATAAAACAGGAGAGTAGATATAGAAAATAAAAGCATAGACAGATAAAATAACAAAGAGACCAAAACGTTGCAAACAAACTAGGGGGCCAATAGTTAAAACATAAATTAACAGGGTTTCTTAAAACAGGCGTGATAAAAAGGCCCAAAGGGGAGGACAAGATTAGACCACATATAGACAAAGGACACAACTAAACAAAACAAATGGACAGGACAAACATAATAGGTAATTGGGAGAAACATTAGGAAAGACCATCGGGAGAAAGATGAAAGGCCTGCTGAAATAGATGTGTTTTGAGTAGAGTTTTGAATTGGGGATATGAGGGTTCCAGGCGGAGAAACGGTGGTAAAGCATGATATTCGAAGGGCTGCAGAGCAAAGATGCTGTCCATCTGTCCAAAAAGGGTTGAAGTGTCTTCAGCAGCAGACTGGTAACCTACTGAAGAGGGATTTAAACTAAATTTGATGGGGATGGGTGAAGAAAGCCCCCTAGTAAATGGAACATTAAATACCTCTGTAGAAATGGGTAAAATGGGCAACATCTGGAAAATGGTGTGTATAAATGCCCGTAGCATGTGAAATAAGATCCCCGATGTTGAGGCTTTAATGGAAGAGGCTGACTTGGATTTAGTTGTGGTTACAGAGACATGGTTCATGGATATACATGACAGGGATTAATTATACCGAGTTATACTTTATTCAGGAAAGATAAGGTAGGAAGAAGGGGAGGAGGAGTGGCACTATATTTAAAAAGCACGATTAAAGCTATAGAATTGCAGGGCTTAAAAGGAAGAGAGGAGGTGCCGTGGGTTAAACTAGAAAGAGGGAAAGGGAAATCCATTTGCATTGGAGTTATATACAGATCCGTCTCAAAGGGCATAGAAGTGGACGAAGATTTAATAAAAGACATACACAGTATTGCCATGAAAGGAGAAGAGCTGCTGATAGGTGATTTCAATGTCAAATGTGGATTGGCACATCCCTGCTGTGGTGTCATCTAGAAGTAGGGAGATCCTGGATTCTCTACAGGGAGAAATGAACCCACACGTGATGGAGCCATACTGGACTTAGTGCTTACTAAAGTGTTTCTGATGTCACAGTGAGAGAACATCTTGCATCCAGTGATCACCAGATTGTTCAATATTAGGATTAGGGCTGATAAAATCCATTTAAAAGTGAGGATCTTAGACTAACTTTGCCAAGATGGGACAATACCTCAAGGAGTCATTAGTGGGATGGGAACAGCTGGGGGATGTAGAAAAATAGTGGGCAAAACTGAAAAGAGATAAGTTAATGGCAACAAACCTTTTTATTAGAAAGGTAAACAAATCTAAACGTAAAAGGAGGCTGCTATGGTTCTCAAAAGAAGTAGCTGAAAAGGTGAAGACAAAGAGGGAGAGCTTCAGGAAGTGCAAAAGATTACAGAGAGAGGGAGACGAGCATCTATATTTGGGAAAACTTAGGGGTATGTTTACTAAACCGTCTTAATGTGCGCCCGGCGATAGTGTGCAGGCTGCCATAAAAGGAGTGGGCGTTTCAGTCTTAAAGTAGCAAAATGGGATTATCGTGCGATAACCCGCGCTGCTGCGCACATTAACGGGCACGGTAATCTTAAGTAGGCCCCCAGAATGTAAGCACAGAAACAGAGGTGTAGTACAATGGTTAATACACTGACTGATGATACAGGGGTCATGAGTTTGATCCCCCAGTGTGCCTAATGCATAACGCTGGCTGAGGCATCAGCTTTGACATGTAAGTATTGTTTCCTGAGGCATTTTATGTGTATTTTAATTATTGCTGCCAGCAAACACACCCTCACGTGCCGTAACCTAAGGTGCCGCATAAGGCACCCTATAAGGCACTCCATAGGGCACAATATAAAGTGCACTGTCTGCCACGGCACCCTATAATGTCCCCTATAGGGCACCCTATAAGGCGCTCCATAGGACACCTTATAAGGCACCTTATACGGACTGTAACCATAAGGTGCCTCAGAAGGCGCTTTATAGGGCGCCTTCTGAGGCACCTTATGGTTACAGTACCCTGAGGGTGTTTTGCTGGCAGCACTAATGTAAATTTAAAAAATGACAATGCTTTGGACAGCCCTATCAAATAACCCCACTGTGGGTTTGAACCCATGACCTCTGGCTCCACAAGCAGTGAAGTAACCAGTGGGCCACAGCTCCTAACAAACCCCTGGCTTGCTGCAGAAGGACTGCACGTCACCACACAGTCTGCTGTGGTCACCAGGATAGGGTTAACCCACCCATACCCATGATGCACTGCACATGCAAATCAGCAGTCTACAGATGATCACAAGATGGGGTATGCACCCCCAAAGCACCTCGGCCTGGTAGGGGGAACTGACCGTGTGTGGTACTGGCACAGAGTAGCTACACACCGTCATATTGTGCAGGTACTGCACTCACCCTGAAGGTGAGGTGGGGCGCCCAGCACCAGGTCCCCAGCAGTGCTAATGTGTGAGATGAGTAGTTTCTGAAGACACACTTTGGATATATCTATATTTCTTAGTCAGGTTTAGCCCTTATGGACCCATAGGAGGATTATGTACCACCACACTCCTCGCCCTCCCCCTGGGCTGAGGGTGGTAAACAGGGTCTCCCACCAACAGATCCACATTCTACCTCCCAGCAATGGTGGCAGTAGAGGAGACCATCAACCACATTCCTGCTGGGGAACAGACACCCTACAGGGCAGTCAATGCAGCTCTGTACACATCCATAAAGCAATAGCAGACAGACATTAGGCCTGGCTATGCTAAGCTGTACCCCACCACTATCTGATATTCTCCTGCAGCAAGCCTTCAGCTGCTGCACCCTGCAAGGTGTTCCATCAAGACACATACAAGCTGGAGACAGTCTGCTAGCTAGTCCATAGTGCATGTTCCTGGTGGAAATGCGTGCACCCAGAACTGGGATGTCAGCATACACACCAAGCAGATAAGTCAGTGACTGGGCCCCAAAAGAGAACCCATAAATATCACATGAAAAAAGAATTATATAGCACTATGGGGGAACCTAGCCATGCCGTGGTCACTGCTCAGTCAGGGTGAGAGTGATCTCCCAGCAGAACATGCTGTGGCCACCCTGTCTGTGCAGGTGATGGCCGGGCACTACAATGTCCCAGCCAGTGCCCTATGCCCTGTGCAGATGCATCCTGGCCAGGCCACCCTGTCCGGGCTATACCCATGGTACCTTGCTTCTCATTATGCACATTGGCAGGCCAATACTGGCAACAATGCTGACAGTGTGGGCTGTGGAGGGTGTTTGCAGCCACCACACACTGGATAGACAGACACACACTCCCACACCTATGCCAGCATTGTGCTACTATAGAGGTGTTTAGCAACCCTGGCCACCACACCAGTCCTTGGCACAGTGCAGGCATGGATATGGTATGCAATACTGTTGGGGGTCACTCCCCAGGGTGGTAAACACTGTCAGACACCAGACCTGAAGCACACTCCACAGACATCAGAAAGGTTGCTATGATGGAGCTCAATCAGCAAACTGTGCTTAACGTAGGAATTGCTATCTGCCAGTAATCATAGCAACCTTTTGATAGCTGTGCACCATATTCCCAGGTTTAGGGTGGCATTGTTAAGGTATGCAAGTGCTAGTATTGGGAGATGCACGCAGGGCCCAATGTCCTGCCACTCCAGGAGGCATTGGCTAATGGAGCCTGTGGGTGTGGGTGTGTCTGCCCCTGTTGGCTGCTGCTTTACGGCAGAGGTTCCCAACTCCAGTTCTAGTGTGCCAAACACTGTTCGGGTTTTCATGCTGTCCCTCATGAATATGCATGAGATACATCTGCATACCATGGGGATGGTGCATAGATAAGCAGCACAGGCATCTTTATTAGAGGCAGCATGGAACCTGAATGGTGTTTGGCCCTCCAGGACTGCATTTGGGAGACTCTGCTCTAGGTAATGCGCCTGTTTATGGTGTCTGTGCTCTGTAGGGTAAAATGTAGGTGTTTTGGTCATGTTTACATCATCTGCAATAAAGGTTCTGTCTGTATTAGCACATTTTAGTAGTGGGTAAAAAATGGGGGCTGGGTTGGCAGGAACCACAGCTGGGACTTGAACCTGTGATCTTCTGTTCCTAAACACACTGGCTGTGTGCCCTGCACCACCATGTTGCCACAGAGACAATGCATTCCCTGGAGATACCATGACTGTTTGTCAGACAGAGCCTGTCTGTTGCAGTGCATGGCACCCACCTAAACAGGGCTGGGCCATGGTCTGCTGTGGGCAACAGCCACTGCCCCCTCCACCACCAGTACCCCTCTGTCACCATGCTGACATGCCCTTCTGCTGGTGGTGCTGGTGGTGCACAGTCTCGGGCCATCCATTGTGCGGGTAGGCGGCTGCCTATGGTGCGGGTTTTGGGGTAGGGGTGCCTGCATAGATGTCCACGCTTCCCCCCAGCACTGCCTGCAAATGTTCTGTACCCTTGGGGGTACCTACTGGGTACTATCCCCTGTGACACTGTGGGAAACACACTCATGCCCATGTTGGGCCCTCATCAGTTGCTATCTGGCTGCTGTACTGTTTCAGCATTCGTATGGGCCACCTAGGCATCACCCTAGTCCGCACTGTGGCCCAGCTGCACCACAGCATGTGCTGCCTGCAGCCCTCTGTGTCCCCTTTTCCAGCATCTGTCCAGTTGCCCATTCCAACATGCCCACCCTGCTGTTGCGGGTCATGTGCATGCCATAGGAAACCTGTCCAGTAACAAGGGATAGCCCCGATCAGCGTTATTTCACTGTGGGATCATTCACCTTGTATGGGGACAGAGCATAGCCCCTTCCAAAATTGATATCTTTTTTTTGGAGCTTTCTCGGTAGTGTTTTTTGATGTTTCCCATTGATATCACTATTGCCCAGCTAGGTTATGTTTTTTTTCCAGTTTGTTCAGGTCATTTTCAATGTTTATCTGCCCTTTTGTTCTGTGCACATGTATCACACTTATCACCTTTTGTAGGTTTCCTTGGCTTTGCTGTACATTGCTGACGGAAATGGTTTCTCTTCCCTTTAAATCTACTCTAACGCCAGGGTTTCACTGGCGTTAGTTTTCAGCCCCAAAATCCACAGCGTTAGTGTACAGGGAGCCTCTTCCCTCCCACTCTCTACCCATTGACCCCTTCTCTCCGCCCCTGGGGAGCCTTCCTCCGCCCTCAGGGAGCCTTTACTCCGCCTTCAGCGCTCGTTTGCACCGCTGAGCGCGTTAGCGTGCGATAAGGTACCTTATCGTGCGATAAGGCGCCTTATTGCATGCTAACGTGTCAGAGCGCACATTAAGACGGTTTAGTAAATATACCCCTTAGAGAAGCTAGCAAAGTAGTCAGGAAAGCAAAGATACAAAAAGAAGAAATAGCCAATGCAATAAAATAGGGGGATAAGACATTTTCAGATATGTTAGTAAGAGGATGAAGGGCAAAGGTGGTCTTATCGGACTCAAGGGTGAAGGGGAGGAATATGTAGAAACTGATGATTAAAGCGGAATTGCTTAACAAATATTTTGGTTATGTGTTCACAGATGAAGGGCCAGGAGTAGGACCCCAGAAAACACAGTCAGGAACAGGAGAAACGGAACAGAAGAAATAGGAAGAGAAGAAACGGGGATCTCAAACATTTTTCTGAAGACTGTATTCATGAGGAACTAGCTAAACTAAAAGTAGACAAAGCAATGAGTCCGGATTAGTGTTGTTGTTGATAAGTACCGTCGAGTTGGTGTTGACTCATGGTGACCCTCTGAATAGTTGTCCTAAATTGTGTTCAGTCTTCAGTCAGTTGGCTCATTGTTCACAGACTGTTGCTGGTCTTCCTCTTTTATGTTGACCTTCAATCTTACCAAGCATGATATCATTCTTTAATGATCTCTCTTTTCGCATAATGTGTCCAAAGTATGAAAGTCAAAGTCTTGTCATCTGAGCTTCTAAAGAAAGCTTAATTTTGATCTTCTCTAGTACTGACTGGTTTGTTCTTAGGGTAGTCCATGATATATGCAGTATTTGCCGCCAGCACCATAATTCAAAGGCATCAATTTTCTTCCTATCTATCTTTTTCACTCAACTTTTACATCCATATGATGTTATTGAAAATACCATAGCTTGAATGAGTCAAATCTTTGTATGGAGAAAGATCTCTGCTCTTGTCTAGGTCTTTCATAGCCATTCTGCCAAGAGCAATAAGTCGTCAAATTTCTTGACTGCTTGTTGCTTCTTTATTGATAGTCGATCCAAGTAGGTTAAAGTAGTCCACTATTTCAATTTCTTCTCCTTCAACGATGAACTTATTGATTTTGCCAGTTGTCATCATCTTTGTCTTCTTAACATTAAGGTGCAGGCCCATTTTAAGACTATGTTCCTTGATTGTGAGAAGCAAATGTTTCAGATCATCTTCACTTTCAGCCAGTAATGTGGTATCATCAACATAGTAAAGGTTGTTGATTAGTCTTCCACCAATCTTCACACCTCTGTTGTCTTCATACAATCCTACTTCTCTGATGATTTGTTCTGCATATAAATTAAATGGGTAGGGGGGAAGAATGCAGCCTTGTCGTACACCTTTGCTGATTTTAAACCATTCTGTTTCTCCTTGTTCCGTTCAAACTGTTGCTTCTTGATCAATGTACAGATTGTGTAAGAGAATGATCAGGTGTTCTGGTTTACCCATGCTTCTTGATGTGGCCCAGAGTTTCTCATGGTTTACATAGTCAAAAGCCTTGCTGTAGTTGATAAAGCACAAATAGATATCCTTTTGATATTCTTTAGTCTTTTCAAGGATCCATCTCACATCCGCGATGATGTCTTTCATTCCTCGCCCTTTCCTGAACCCTGCTTGCACTTCAGGTAGTTCTTGTGCCAAGTATGGTTGTAGTCTCTGTTGAATAATCTTCAGTAGAATCTTGCTGGCATGTGGGATCAGAGCAATTGTGCGATAATTTCCATAGTCAGTTGGATCACCTTTCTTTAGTATTGGTATAAACACAGATCTTTTCCAGTCAGTTGGCCATGATATTGTCTTCCAAATTTCTTGTTAGAGCCTTGTAAGTATGGTAACAACTGCATCAGATTGCTGTAATACTTCTATGGGAATTCCATTAATGCCTGGTGCTATGTTCTTTGATATGGTTTTCAATGCTGCTTTGACTTCTTTCAGCACCAATGGTTCCGGATCATAACGTACAGGTTGAAACGACTCTTGGTCCACTTGATCTTTATCATATAAAGACTCCGTATATTCTTTCCACCTTTTCTTGATCTTCTCAGCATCATTCAACATAAAACTTTGAGCATCTTGTAACATTCCAATTCAAGGCTGTAATTTTTTCTTGAACTCTCATAGCTTTAGGAAAGCTGATCTTGTACTTCCTCTAATAGTTTCTGCTTCTATTTCCTTGCATGTGTCATTGTAGTACTTTTCCTTGTACTGTCTTGCTGCACGTTGGAAATCTCTGTTGAGTTCTGCAATTGTCTTTCTTTCTTCTCTGACTTTAGCTTCTCTGTGTTTCTGGGCAATTTTCAGAGTTTCTTCCATCATCCATTTTGGCCCTTTTTGCTTTTTCACCTTTTGTAGAGACTTCTCGCTTTCTTCCAACACAACCTTCTTGATGCCATTCCATAACTCTTCTGGAGCTCTGTCATTTGTATCTAAAGCAGCAAATCAATTTTACAGGCAGTCTTTAAATTCCAGTGGTATATTCTCAAGGTCATATTTTGCTGCATTCATGAGTGGCTTGATCTTTTTCAACTTTAGCATACTAGTAGTTGGTGATCTGTACCACAGTCAGCTTCAGGTTTTGTCTTTGTTGATATTATAGAGCTTTTCCATCATTGACTTCCACAGATGTAGTCAATTTGATTTCTGTACAATCCATTGGGTGAGGTCCATGTGCACAGTCACCACTTGTGTTGCTGGAAGAAGGTGTTTGAGATGAATAAATTGTTGGTCTTGCAGAATTCTATCGGTTTTTCTCCAACTTCATTTCTGTTGCCAAGTCCATATTTTCCAAACACTTTGCCTTCTTCTTTGTTACCAACTTTTGCATTCCAGTCACCCATGATTATCAGGATATACTGCTTGCATGTTCTATCAATTTTAGCTTGTACTTGTTCATAGAACTCATCAATTTCATCCTCTTCTGCAGCTGTTGTTGGGGCATATACTTGAATTATAGTTGTGTTGATAGGCATTCCTCGTAGACGAATAGAGATTCAGCATTCACTGACTGCATTGTATTTCATTGCAGTTCTTGCAAGTTTCTTCTTTATTATAAATGCAACACCATTTCTTCTTTGTCTTTCATTTCCAGCATAGTAAACTATGTGATACATCCAAGAATATTGAGGGAATGTGGGGACATTCTAGCGGCTCCGTCTGACCTTTTGAATGCGTCTTTGGAGTTGGAAGTGGTGCCAGAGGATTGGAGAAAGGCACATGTGGTCCCTTTACACAGAAGTGTACGTAAGGATGACATTGAGAACTACAGGCTGGTTAGTCTAACCTCTGTGGTTAGTAATTTATTTGAAAGGATACTAAAAGAGAGAATAGTGAGGTATCTGGAGTCCAATGGATTGCAGGATCCGAGGCAGCATGGATTCACCAGAGGCAGGTCTTGTCAGCCAAACCTGATTGATTTCTTTAACTAGGTGACCAGGGAATTGGACTGAGGTGGAGCCCTAGAAGTGGTGTACTTAGATTTCAGTAAAACCTTTGCCACTGTTTCACACAGGCGACTTATCAACAAATTAGGGATGGACACAGGCGACTTATAAACAAACTAGGGATGGACCCTCAAGTTACTGATTAGGTTAGAAATTGGTTGTGTGGGAGGTGACAAAGGGTATAGGTAAATGGAGTTCACTCTGAGGAGAAGGAGGTTACCAGTAGTGTGCCACAGTGATCTGTCCTTTGTCCGATTTGTTTTAACCACTTTGTTAGTGATATTGCGGAAGGGCTGTCGGATAAGGTTTGTGGTTTGCAGATGAAACCAAAATCTGCAATAGAGTAGACACTCAGGAAGGAGTGGATAACATGAGGAGGGATCTAGCTAAGCTTGAAGAATGGTCTAGAATTTGGCTGCTGAAATTTAATACTAAAAAATTTAATGCATTTGGGCTGCAAAAATCCAAAGGAGCAGTATAGTGTAGGGAATGAGGTACTTCTGTCCACGAAGAAGAGCGGGACCTGGGCATAATTGTGTCTGACGATTGAGGACACACAAAGATCTTAATATGTATACTTTAAAGGAAAGGTGGAATAGGGGAGATATGATAGACATGTTTAAATACCTCCATAGCATAAATGCACAGGAGGAAAGTCTCTTCTGATTGAAAGCAAGCTCTGCTATGAGGGGACATAGGATGAGGGTGAAAGGGGATAGACTCAGGAGTAATATGCAGAAATATTTCTTTATGGAAAGAGTGGTAGATGAATGGAATAGTCTCCCAGTGGAAGTGGTAGAGATGGGGACAGTATCTGAATTCAAAAAAGCATGGTACAAACACAGAGGATCTCTAAAGGAAAAAGGGCACTATTGTAGTTGATGGAAGGGCAGACTAGAAAGGCCATGTGGTATTTTTCTGCTTCGCGTTTCTGTGTGTCTAGGTTTAATGCTGGTGGCTGGATATGGCCCAGGCATTGAATATCCATGTTAAAATTAAAGCAGTGATGGCCAGCCTCTTTAGGTTTGCTGACTGTCGCCATCGAAAAAGCCCCCCTAAATGTTTAACATCTCTCAGACATCCCATTCGCCTCCTGTTAAACATTTTTATGCTTCTAATACCAAAAAAATAGTAATATAATAATATTAAATCTTTCAGCTTATACCTTGATCTAGTTAACTGGGTGACCAGAGAACTAGATCAAGAGCTTGCGATGGACGTGATATATCTAGATTTCAGCAAAGCCTTTTATACTTATCAATAAACTGAGCAGCCTGGGGATTGGATCAGAAATTTATTGACTGATAGATGACAGAAAGTAGTGGTGTGAATGGAATTTATTCATAAAAAAGGAAGGTGGGTAGTGGAGTGCCCCAGGAATGGGTCCTGGGACTGGTACTGTTCAATGTCTTTGTGAGTGATATTGCTAATTGGATTGAAGGGGAAAGTTTGCTTTTTTGCAGATGACACAAAGCTTTGCAACAGAGAGAACTCCACTGAGGGAGTGGACAACATGAGGAAATTTCTACAAAAACTTGAAGAATGTTCTAATACTTTGTGGTTACGATTTAATGTGAAGATGTGCAGAGACATGCACTTGGGTTGCAGAAATCCAAAGGAATCGTATGGGATAGGGAGTGAGAGATTGTGTGCACAGATCAAGAGTTGGACCTTGGAGTGATGGTCTCTGAGGATCCCAAGGTGGTGGAACAATATGATAAGGTGGTAGCCAAAGCCAGAAGGATTCTGGGTTTCATTCAGAGAGGAATAACCAGCAGACAGGTAGAGGTATCATTGCCCCTGTATAAGTTATTTTTGATGTCTCACTTGGAGTACTGTGTTCAGTTTTGGAGTCCATATCTCACAAAGGATAAAAAAAAGACTTAAAATAGTTCAGAGGAAGGTGACCAAAATGATTTGGAGCCTGTGCCAGAAAATGTATGAGAAGAGACTTGAGGACTTATATATGTATGTCCTAGAGCAGTGCTTCTCAACGTTTTCTGTTTTGTGGCACGTTTTTTGAGTTTGTTCAATCTTCGCAGCACACCAAACCCAGTTTTGCATGATCCTTTCTCTCTGTCCCTCCCACTTGCAGAGAGAGAGCAACACTTCTGTCCTGTCAGGATCTCAATCTTATGGGTGAATACTATATGTGCATTGACCTTCTCCTGCCAGGGGAGGAAAGGAGGGGATTAAGGCTACCTGGTTTCGTGTGGGTGAATCTGGGACCCTTGCTCTCTGTAGTACTAATACTAAGCAGGCGGTTGAGTTCAGAAAGCAGAGGGATTTTCTCTGGGCACTGTCCAATAGCAATGGGGCAGCACCCTCGTTATCCCATGTCTAACCATGCCCTATCAGTTACCTCAAGGCACATCAAGGACTTTTCAAACACACACCAGTGTGGCACGGCACACTGGTCGAGAAGCACTGCCCTAGAGGAGAAGAGGGACGGGGGAGATATGATACAGATGTTTCAATACTTAAAAGGTATTAATGGACAAACGCACATTTTTCAAAGAAGGGGAAGCTACAAAATGAAGCTGCAAGGAGGTAAACTTAAAAGCAATGCCAGGAAATACTTTTCCACTGAAAGAGGGGTGGATGCTTGGATTGTCCTCCTGACGGAGGTAGCAGGGGCAAAAACAGTGTTGGAATTCAAAATGACATAGGACAGACACTGTGGATCCCTTTATGGTAAGAGGATGAAATCAAAGTAAATTTGAATATCTTTGATCTTTCAACAAATAAAGGGGGTGAACTGCATAGAGTGGCAGGTAGAACCCTAAAAAAGTATAGAGGGGGTGATCTGCATGGAGCGGCAGGTACAACCATTCTAGCCACCTTCCTGGGCAGACTAGATGGACCATACTGTCTTTATCTGCCGTCATATACTATGTTATTATGTTACCTTCATTGTATTCACTTTCATTTTATGTTCTAATGCTCATATGGAAACTAGAGGGTTCTTCTTCTTTCCTTGTCTTTTTACGGTACACTTTTGTCTTTTCTGCTTCCTTTTGCCATTGTCTGTTTTTCTTTCAATTCATTATGCCTTTCTCTTTCTTTCCCAAATCTTTTCTGTTTATCATTTGCTTTGGTATCAGTACATTATGATAGACCAAACTGGCCCATTCAGCCTATCCAGTTAAGATTCTTCTAATTTGGGTAGATGATGATTTACATTCCTATGTACACAAGGGCAGCCCAAGGGGGGTGCGGGGCCATGTGCGAAGATTCATTGCGGGGCCTCATTTTCATATGGGGCCTTATTTGCATACATATTTCCATAATGTTAACGTGCACTTACTTTTAGTAAACATGTCTCTTAATGAGTGTCTGCATAAAGACAGACTACCAGATTTCTACATTACTGTACTACAGTGCCAATCGCCAGGCACATTAGGAAGTACTACGTATAAACACTGCCCATTTAGAACCAATAGCAAACCTGCCGTATCATAACAGCACTACCAGGACTCACAAAACACCAAACCCTACCTATCAAAAAGGCAACACTGCAAATATTAAACCAATACATCTCAGAGAATACCAATACATCTCCTACTGGCGAAAAAGAACAAGAGGCACTGTCAAATAGAAACTACATGAACAGAATACCTCAGCTCGGTTACACATGCAGAACATAGACCATCACCAAAGAACAAGGGATCGCAATTTAGGAATAGAAAGACAATAATTAAACTGGGAACCCCAAAGGCCAAAGTTGGAACATACAACAACACTGGAGAAACAAAACTATAAATTAATTTCCTCTTGTACTAAACAAAAACGCAAAGATGTTAGCAATGCACATTTCCCAGAGCTGACATATTCCAGTTAATAAATTCAAAATAAAAAAGTGTTCTTCTACCTTTTGTTGTTTGGGCATCTTATATTTCAGTTGCAATTGCTCCAGTCACTTTCTTCTGGTTTCTTCATGTATTTGGCTAACTCTCCATTATCTCCTGTTCATTTGTCCTTACTTCTCTCGTCTAGTTTTTTTCCCATTCTCTCTCTACATCTGCTTTAAGATACTGATCTTTCCTCCATTTCTTTCTTTATTACTTTATCATCCACTCAAATTTCATCCTTCCATCCTCAATCCCCATTTACTCTCCCAATACCTGGCCAATCATAGATTTTTCTTCCCTCCCACACAAAATATCTTTTCCCCTCTCCATCCTCACTCCCCAGCCATATCCCCTTCTAGTCATCCCCCAACATCAGCTCCCTTCCAGTTCCAGCCCCAACCAGCATCCTCTCCATTCTAGTCCCATTCTCCCATCCTCCCACATCAGCCCATTTCCAGTCCTAGCCCCCCTCAGCAATTTCCAGTCCTATTCCAATCCCCCATCAGCCCATTTCCAGGCCAAGCTCCCCCTAACCCATTTCCAATCTTAGACCCCAATCAGCCCATTTCCAGTCCTAGCCCCCCCCAGCTCATTTAAAGTCCTAGCCCCCCATCAGTCATTTCAATTCTATTCCAGACCCCCATCAGCCCATTTCCAGTCCAAGTTCCCCCCATCAGCCCATTTCCAGTTGTATTCCAGCTCCCATCAGCCCATTTCCAGTCCTAGCCCCCATCAGCCATTTCCAGTCCAATCCTAGCCCCCCATCAGACCATTTCCAATCCTAGCCCCCATTAGCCATTTCCAGTCCTATTCCAGCCCCATCACCCTATTTCCAGTTCACGTTCCCCACCCCATTAGCCCATTTCCAGTTGAAGCTCCCCTTTCAACCCATTTCCAATCCTAGCCCCCAATCAACCATTTCCAGTCATATTCCAGGCCCCCATCATCCCATTTCCAGTCCAAGCTCCTCATCCCATCAGCCATTTCCAGTCCCATCCTAGCCTCCCATCAACCAATTTCCAATCCTAGCCTCCCCCATCAGTCATTTCCAGTCCTATCCCAGTCCCCATTAGCCCTCCAGTCCAAACTCCCCCTTCAGCCCATTTCCAATCCTAGCCCCCATCAGCCATTTCCAGTCCTATTCCAGCCCCCATCAGCCCATTTCCAGTTGACGTTACCCACACCAACAGCCCATTTCCAGTCCCATCCTAGCCCCCCATCAACCCATTTCCAATCCTAGCTCCCCACCAGTCATTTCTAGTCCTATTCCAGCCCCCATTAGCCCATTTCCATTCCAAGCTCTCCCTTCAGCCCATTTCCAGTCCTAGCCCCCCATCAACCATTTCCAGTCTTATTCCAGCCCTCCTCAGTCCATTTCCCGTTCAAGCTCCCCACCCCATCAGCCCATTTCCAGTCCTAGCCCCCATCAGCCATTTCCAGTCCTATTCCAGCACCCATCAACCCATTTCCAGTCCAAGCTCCCCCTTCAGCCCATTTCCAATCCTAGCCTCCCATAAGCCATTTCCAGTCTTATTCCAGCCCTCATCAGCCCATTTCCAGTCCAAGATCCCCACCACATCAGCCCATTTCCAGTCCTAGCCCCCATCAATCATTTCCAGTCCTATTCCAGCACCCTTCAGCCCATTTCCAGTCCAAGCTCTTCACCCATTAGCCCATTTCCAGTCCAAGCCCTCCCATAAGCACATTTCCAATCCTAGCCCCCCCCCACCCCATCGGCCCTTTCCTGTCTTATCCTCGACCCTCCCCCTGAAGAGCCCCACGCCTATCTAAGTTGTTTCAGAGGTGAGCCGAAAAAGCCCACGTGAGGCTCCGGCTCACTTCTGCACAGCCACCAGTGTGAAAAGCACCATTTTCCCTCACGCTGATGGCTGTGTTACTGTGAACCATGCTGAATGCTGGGAAAGGTTAAAAGGCATTTCTCAGCACTCACACACCACAATAACACAGCCACCAGAAGTGAGCCGGACCTCGCGCAGCTTCCCCAGCTCACCTCTAAAGCCATCCATTATGCGCAAATGAAGTTCGCACGGGGCCCTGTGTGAACAACATTCTTGCACAATGGACGGGCCAGCCCTGTATGTACAAACAAAATACGATTTTTCTCCTGCCTCTCAAAAATTTTGTGGACCTTTCAACTTTAGCTCCACAGTGGTGTGATAAATTCTTGCATAGGTAGTGCCGAATTGGTAGTTTTTAGTTGTTTGGATCACAGGGAAAAATGCATTACAATTTACAACTCCTTTTGCACGCCATTTTCTTCCCTCATCTTTTGTACAAATCTGATAAATTTGCCATGACTTGAGCATTCTTTTATGATTAATACCCATTGTCTTATTTGATTGTGAACCTGTGTACAAAGATACAATGATGTGCTCAAAAGGTTGTTGTGCTTTTTGTTCTGTGTATGTTGGCAGTGTGCATTTTTCTTTGAATTTCATTAGGTAGCTCAGAAATGGGCTGTGGTTTGTTGTTGGTGGCCATTAGTACTTGATGGGCCAGACCTTGCTCTCTTACCAGAAGACATATGTCTGGCATGGAGTGGACCAGTTTGACGAGGTTTTCTCGCGTTATGATGCGATTCCAGGCTACAATCATTGACTCAATCAGCTCTCACTTGGTCCGCTGCTGCTTCTTGGCGATCTCAACTGATACCTTATACCAAAGATTCGCAATTGACTTGAGATCGAGTGATTGAACTGACCAGACAATGGTCTGAACTCCATTTATTTTCTTACAGTTGGCAACAGTTTTCGCTCAGTGGCAAGGTGCATTGTCATCCTGGAAGAAATATTTGCCAGGAAACAGTTGCTCAGCTAATGGCAGCATGCACCTCTACAGAATTCCTATGTATTTCGCTACATTCACCATCCCATCAATGATATGGAATCTTCTAACACCATTGACTGCCATGCATCCACAGATCATGACCTTGGTTGGATGCTTCACGGAGATATGCAAGCATTCTGGTTTGTACTCTTCACGAGGACACCTCCTCACATAGATTTTTGCCTGGTCACCCAGAATGCAGAACATGCTTTCGTCACTGAAAAGAACTTTCTTCAAGTCAGTCTTGTTCCATTTGGAGTACTTGGATGCCCACTCAATGTATCTCTTCCTCTATTCCACCATTAGTAGCGGCTTACTCCGCGCCTTACAACCAATCAATCTGTACTCCAAGCATCGTCTCCTTACAGTGGAAGTGCAAACTGCAACGGAACACTTCTCCTTCCAGTCCCACAGAAACTCAGAGGAGGTTTGCTTGTAATGGCCAAGAAATGTCTTATCAAGGCCCTGTTTTCCCTCTTGGTTGACTTTCTAGGCCGACCGCTGTGATGTCAATCCTGCGTATTTCCCATCTAATGCTTCTGCAGAATGCGGACACCCATGATCTGATTACTTTGCTGCAATCTGTGGTCTGGAATACCCCTCCTCGTGCAAAAGCACCACCTGGACCCGGTCATTTATTGATAGAAAATGTGACCTCTTCACCATGCCAGAATGTTGAGCATCAGATGCAATACACACCAGTTGATCCACATTAAATTCAAACCCTGTGGGCTACCAAAATACCATATACCGATTGGCTATCAAATATGACTTCCTATTGGATGAGGAAATGAAGTATTCTATGGGTTCATTTTGAACCTGCTTTGACACAGAATCTAGGTGATCATACTAGGACATGGTTTCCTCATGAGAGCCATACAAAAGTTCACAGACAAGTAATTTTGCATGCAGAAATGGCTGCTGAATTAAATTTGCAACAAAACAGTATATAATAAGCCAGGATTCTGCCACAGAATTTGGAAAGATTGTTAAAATAAAGCTGAGAATAGCTTTATCATAGAGCCTATGCAATACTTTTGCACAGCACTGTAGCTTAAGCATACCCAAAATTCTTTAAAAGTACTGGCCTATACCACATCTGCTGGTAGGCCATGCCAAACCTTGTCATTTTCAACCTTGATTCTTATGAGACCAATACTTAATCCAACACTCAGGCCACCTTCCATGTCTTGTTACCAAGTTTTGTAATAATCCTCACAATAACCAAAATCAGTGAAGTCTAAAATATTCCAGCATCTCTATGCTCAGTGATGTTTCATGTAGGATACTCTGTCCATCTTGGAAGCGTGATTCAATAAACACACCATGCAGATTATCCAGTGCCTTCTTCTCACTCTTTGGAACATGTTTACCAAGCTGTGCTAAGGTTTTGCAGGTATCATGTGTCAAGAGTAGTGCGCTAACAGATACTGCACTGATTTGAACCTTAATGGATGTCGGCAGCAATTGCACTTTATGTGGATGCATTTAATGACACCCATTGAGGTGGCCTTGTGCTCCCAAATGCAATAGTGACAGTGAATGCTAACCTGTGCTCTGTCCCTTCCTTGTCTATTTCTCTTTCCACCATGCACTAAGCAGATAGTGCGAAATTAACCCCACACTGTCTGTTTAGCACGTGTGCTGTTAGCACAGTCGATTAGCATGCATTAACAGCTAGGGCAGCTTCGTAAACATATCCTTTTGTATCTTGGGCTTCTTTCTATTTTCCTTAGTCTCCTCCTCCTTCCTGATTACCTTTTCATTTGATTTCTACTCCTTGGTTCCTCTCTTCCTGTCTTAGTGAATTAGTTCCATTTTGTTCCAAGCGCTTTCCTCATCTAATCTTAACTCTCTCTTCCTTCTTTTTTATAACTTGCCTCTCTGTTCCCTCAGTCAGTGGCTTTATTCCCCTTTCTAATTTCTATTTATGAAAAATCAATCAGTTTGAACCAATTTGACCTAAACAAGGCAAGTTTGATAAAATTCACATACTTCAGTTGAAATGTGAAGGCCCACATCACAGCATTGAGGATTACTAGCCAATGCTAGACAGCAGTGTAGAAAGATTGTTTAGTTGCTTTGAAAGAACCATCAATTTTCTCGTCATCTTTATTTCTCTTTCTTTGGGTGCTGGATAGAAAGCGATTTTCTCTGGACCATTTAATTATCCTGTCAGTGAATGTCTGCAGTGCTGCTAATTCATGAGCCAATAAGACTGATTTATAGAGTCCAGTGTCACTATCGCCAAGTGGAAGGATGGTAGAAAGGAAAGGGAAGCTAAAATCATACCAGATTGTGTTCTAGAGGAATAAAATAATTTGCTGTGCATTTCTCAGTATTTCTATGGAGCAATACTTTGTGTCAACTTAAAACTTTTCTATCATTTTTTAAAATTATTTAATCTTCTTCCCTATAGTTTTGCTGTAGGCACAGAAATGGACACTAATTGGAAAGCAACACATTGCAAAACGTTCACTTGATCACTAGGCCTACATTGAGTCATTAACATAAGAAGTTAAGATGTGCGATACTGAGTCACATCAAAAGTCCATAAGTAACCTTTCCAGCTGCAGAGCCAGCGTTA
This sequence comes from Ichthyophis bannanicus, assembly GCA_033557465.1. Taxonomy (NCBI): domain Eukaryota; kingdom Metazoa; phylum Chordata; class Amphibia; order Gymnophiona; family Ichthyophiidae; genus Ichthyophis; species Ichthyophis bannanicus. Next base: position 608,603,444 of record CM066033.1, read on the forward strand.
GACATCCAGGGGCCAAGGACAGAAACTGGTGATGGGGCCCTAAAGGCCACCATGCCTTCTTAAGCTTGAGGCAGACATGGGGCCCCCCTGTGGCTTGGGAACCTAGGGCCATTGCCCTGTTCACCACCCTCTAATGCCAGCCCTGAGTCATACATACACAGCAGAATCCCAAAGAACAGATACACTTCTTGTTGCCCCCTCCCAGGGATAAGTGGTAGGTATATGCACAAAATGAAATTAGGTTCCTTTCTCTGAATCTTCTTGTTTTTTGGGTTCATTTTGAAGATGTGTGTTAATAAAATGTCTTAACCCAGGTTACAACGTGTGGAAATCGACTGTACGAGTATATGCACTAATAGGCATTAAATCCATTTTATGGATCATTTTAAAGTCACTTAATGAACCAAAAGCACTCTAATGAAAACATATTCCTAGTAAATGATGATTTTCCCAGAACTACATGGTTAATAATGGTCTATATGCTTTGCTAAATCCTTTTTAAACCCAGCTATTCTAACTGCTTTAACCATTTTATCCATCAACAAATTCCACAACTTAAATGTACCCTGAGAGAAAATATACTTTTTCCAATTTGTTTTAAATGAGTGTCCCATAGTCTGAGTGTTATTTGAAAATGTAAAAATCATTTCTTATGTACTTGTTCCACGTCACTCGTGATTTTATAAACTTTTATAATAATTCCTTCTGGCTGTTTGTTCTCTAAGCTAAAGAGCCCTAACATATTTAGACTTTCTTCATAAGGGAGCTGTTCCATCCCCTTCTCTAAATAGCAACCCTAAATTAAGGGGGGATATTTACTAAAATGTGCTATTGTAGCACATATTAAGCCCCGAAAATTAGTACTGAAGGTGAAGTAGACTCACGATAACAGTTGGGGGCATGTCCAGCATGTCCCCCCCCCCCCCGCAGTTGTCATGGGGAGATACACTTCAACATGCCACACCCATTTCCCTCTTTGTCTCCACTATTGTATCTGCTTTGATAGAGGGTGTTGCATCAGTAGAAGGGGTAAATGAGGGGGAAGTTACCGTGAAGGATATATGGGGGGCAGTTAGAAATATAGATTCTAAATTGTCCAGTATGGTTAGCTCACTGTGCAGTTTTAGGCATGGAGCAACTCAGAAACTGGCCAATTTGGATAATAGAGTTCTGGTTCTAGATAAATCTGTGGCACAGCTGAACACTCAGATGCAATCCTCTTCAGTTTTAAATGTGAGGTTATGTAAAGGGTTTTACAAGTTTGCATGTTAAAACTGAGGCACTGGAGAATGTTTCGCGAGCAAGAATCTTGCGGTTATTGAATTTTCTTGTTGCATATTTGTTATCCATGGAAATCCTTTTGAAGAAATATTTCAAAGAAGTTCTGGGATTATCAGATCCAAGTGAAATTGTGCAGGCTTATTATGTTCCAGCTAAGGTTTGGGTATCTTCCCCAGGGGACCAACTGTTAGCCAAAATTTAACTGACTTTCTAGAAGACTCTACTGATGAGATTACTGAACAGAACACATTGATTGTTACCTTTGTTGCTGAATCTATTAAAGTGAAAATTCTTAAGCTTTTTTTTAAACATAAGCAAGTGTTATTTTGCGGCCAACCCATAAAAATTTCCTCGGATGTTAGCCAAGCCACACAGGCTTGTAGGAAACAGTTTCTGCAGTTGAAGCATAAAGTGTTGGCTTTGAGAGCCACTTTTTTTTAAAGCTTCCCTGCAAGTGTCTCGTTACCTTGCAGGGTAAAACTTTCATTTTTGTAGAAATATCTCAATTAGAAACGTTTCTGGTGGATAAGCAGGTGACTGTTGGCGTGGGTTTAGATATACTAATCCTCCAATATGGGTATATTAATGCCTGAATTTCTTCTAAAGTGTTGTTTTTTAAGTTAACTTTTCAGCACAGCCTCTTGATGTGGGCTTGACCATCTGGTTTCTATATATTTCTAAATATCTGTTACTGTTTTTGTTTTTTGGGGGGGTTTCATTTGTGTTTGAACTGATGGTTTTCTCTGTGTTCTGTGGTATTGTATTTTTATAAAATGCAATAAAACCTTTATGCATAACATGCTAAACTGCAAGCACACTTAATGCGAGTGCACTTACCACTGCCCACTGGGGTGGCAGTAAGTATACCCATGTCAATGACAACATTCACAGTCAGCATGCACCAACGACGCCCACACTAATCCTGATGTGCTATCAATGTCCACACTTCACCCCTAAGCCACCCACGCACCAACCAATTGCATGCTAAGCAATTAGTGCAGGGTTTTGCCACACTGCTGCATAGTAACAGCAAGCATAATTAGCATGCGGTAAACCCCATGCCAACTATTAGAGCGCTTTAGTAAACATGCTCCTAAATGTATAGTAACATCAGCAGTGACCACCTTTTCCTGTTTATTCAACACTTTTGACTAAATACGGTATATGGCGACACATTATATGTATGTGTGTGTGTGTGTATATATGTTGTAAAGCCTGCATAATCTGTGTCTAAACCATGGAGCCATCATTCACTTTAACATGCAAACCTTGGCAGTAGTGATCATAGCATGATCACTTTTGATTTAATTAATGGAGGAGGGATGGTAAGGAAATCCACAGTACTACCTTTTAACTTTCAAAAGGGAGACTACGATAAAATGAGGAAAATAGTTAAGAAAAAACTAAAAGGAGCAGTTGCAAAGGTCAAAGCCTTACATCAAGCTTGGGTGTTGTTTAAAAATACTATCTTAGAAGCCTAGACCAGCTGTATGCCACGCTTTAAGAAAAGTGGAAGGAAGTCCAAAAAACTGCCAGCATGGTTTAAAGGTGAGGTCAGAGAGGCTGTTGTTGCCAAAAAAGCATCTTTCAGGAAATGGAAAAAAAGAGCAAAATGACACAAACTGGAAACAGCACAAGCACTGGCAAGTTAAAGCAAGGCATTAATAAGGAAGGCAAAGCGAGAATATGAGAAGAAACTTGCTGTGGAAGCAAAAACACATAATAAAGACTTTTTCAAGTACATTCGTAGCAAAAAAACCTGTGAGAGAGTCAGTTGGACCATTAGATGATAGAGAGGTAAAAGGGGCATTAAGAGGGGACAAGGCTATAGTGGAGAGACTGAATGAATTCTTTGTTTCGGTCTTTACTGAGGAAGATGTAGGGATTTTACCCATGACTGAAGTGGTATTTAAAGGTGATACTGCAGAGGAATTGAAAGAAATATCAATACACCGGGAAGATGTATTACAACTATTTGATAAACTGAAAAGTAGCAAATCACCTGGACCGGAAGGTATACATCCAAGGGTGTTGAAAGAACTGAAATATGAAATTGCAGACCTGCTATTAGTAATCTGTGAGCTATCATTAAAATCATCTGTAATACCTGAAGATTGGAGGATTGCCAATGTAACGCCAATATTTAAAAAGGGTTCCAGGAGTGATCCGGGAAACTACAGACCGGTGCGCCTGACGTCAGTACCAGGAAAAATGGTAGAAACCATTATAAAGAACAAAATTATTCATCATGTAGCTATTCATGGCTTAATGGGAGACAGCCAACATGGCTTTAGACAAGGAAGATCTTGTCTTACTAATCTATTATGTTTTTTTGAAGGTGTGAATAAACAGCTAGACAAAGGTGAGTCAGTTGATATAGTGTATCTGGACTTTCAGAAAGCCTTTGACAAGATCCCTCATCAGAGACTTTTGGCAAAACTAAAAAGTCATGGGATAGGAGGCAGGGTACTATTGTGGATCAGGAACTGGTTAAAAGATAGAAAGCAGAGGGTAGGGCTAAATGGCCAATTTTCCCAATGGAAAAAGGTGAATAGTGGAGTACCCCATGGATCCGTGCTGGGTCCGCTGCTTTTTGACATATTCATAAATGACATGGAAAAGGGAATAACGAGTGAGGTTATCAAATGTGCAGATGACACCAAGCTATTTAAAGTTGTTAAAACCCAAGAGGATTGTGGAAAATTGCAAGAGGCTCTTGATAAATTGGAAGACTGGGCATCCAAATGGCAGATGAAATTTAATGTGGACAAGTGCAAAGTTATGCACCTAGGAAAGAACAACCCAAACTATGGTTACACGATGCAAGGTTCCACATTGGGAACCACTACCCAGGAAAAAAGATTTAGGCGTCATTGTGGATAACATGTTGAAACCCTCCACCCAGTGTGCAGCGGCGGCAAAGAGAGCAAATAAAATGTTAGGTATCATAAGGAAAGGAATGGAAAATAAAACAAAGGATTTTATAATGCCTCTGTATCGTTCCATGGTATGACTGCACCTTGAATATTGTGTGCAATTCTGGTCACCATGTCTTAAAAAGGATATAGCGTTATTAGAAAAGGTGCAGAGAAGAGCCACCAAAATGGTAAAGAGGATGGAAGGATACTTCTATGAAGAGAGGCTAAGAAGCTTGGGAGATTTGATAGAGGTCTATAAATTAATGAATGGGGTGGAACGGGTAAACGTAGATCAATTGTTTACGTTGTCAGAATATAAAAAGACTAGGGGACCTGCAATGAAGCTACAGGGTAACCTATTTAAGACTAATAAAAGAAAATATTTTTTCACTCAATGTGTAATCAAATTCTGGAATTTGTTACCGGAGGACGTAGTAAAAGCTGCTAGTGTAGCTGGGTTTAAGAAAGGTTTGGACAAGTTCCTGGAGGAAAGGTCCATAAACCATTATTAAAAGGGACCTGGGATATCATTGCTTGACCCAACACAAGCATTGAGGAACCTGTGTCTTTTGGGGAGACTGCTAGGTAATTATGACCTATATTGGCCACTGCTGGAAACAGGATACTGGGCTTGATGGACCTTGGTCTTACCCAGTATGGCATATCTTATGTTCTTATGTTCTTATTACTAGTAATCTGTATCCTTAATAACATCAGCTACCACTGAAAATTGAAAAAAACCTCCATCTCATTCTAAACTAGTCCTCCTATTATATAGTATTCAAATAGATAATTAGTAAGCAGTAATACTCAAAATGCGAACTGACAATAAGAAACCATGCAGCAGTAGTGTGCAGTCAGGGCCTTCAAGGGATTCAGTGAATCCCCAGCCCTGCCTTGATGCTGTCTTTTTTTTTTTTTTTTTTTTAGCAACAGGCAGCAGCATTTCCCATAGCCTTCTCGTCCCCCACCACCACTGCCATAGCATATCAACAGCGTGGCAGTCATGGTGACAATAAAAAGATACAGTACTCATGGACCTCCATGATGCAGGCGCTCCTTGAAGTGAAAGGTCCTGCCAGTCCTGCCCCCTCTGATGCATGCTTCATGTGAGAGGGAGAGGGGAATGGCGGGATCTTCGAGGAGCGCTTGCGTCACAGAGGCCCCATGATTATTGTACTTTGTTATTGTCACTGTACCTGCCGCTCTGTGTATATGCTGCAACAGCAGTGGTGGGGGAAGAGAAGGCTACAGAAAATACTGATGCCTGCGGGGAAGAACTAGGGATGGTGGGGGGGGGGGACGGGGGGAGGACCTAGGAAGATGAAGGGAAGATACAGGATATGAGAGAGGGAGATAGAGAAATGGAGGAGAAATACTGGAAACAGAAAGGGGATCCTGGACACTGGAGGGGTCACAGGAAAATGGAGGGGAGATACTGGATGAAGGGGGACATAGGAAGGTGGAGAAGGTGATGCTGGATGCAGGGGGAAGAGGAGGAGGGAGAGATACTGGACATGAGGGTCATAAGGAAATGGAGGAGAGACTGGACTTGGGGGGAGCAGAGGAAAATGGAGGAGAGACTATTGATATGCACGGGGCAGAAACTGGATGGGACAGATAAGTTGAACACAGAGGAGGGAGAGAAAGGTGAGAGTTAAAGACTGGGGAATAATGAGCCAGGGAAGTAGAGAGGTGGGGGATGGGAGGGCTGGGGTAAGAGTTATAAAGCTTTAGTTAGATGGAGTAAAAAGAGGGGGGATGGAGAACTGTATAGTCAGAAGGAGGAGTGAAATCTGAATGGATAGAGAGAGAAAAAAATGGGGAAAAGTTAAAAGGAATAAATCACTACCCTAGGTGGAAGAAAGTGAAGAAAGCAGGAAAGGACAGAAGTGGCAGATGGATTGGAGACCCTAGAAAGAGAGAAGACAAAGGAAAGCAGGAACCAGAGACTTGGATCAAAATGATTAGAAAATAAAATGGCCAGGCAACAAAGGTAGCTAAATCATCTTATTTTCAGTTTAGCAGTTGGAATCTGTTCGTTTCTGGATTTCTATGTGCTATCTTTATATTTTGCACAGTACACAGAGAAATGCATTTCTTTCTATTTCTCTGGTGTTGAACTGCATGCAGAATCCCGAGGCCGCGGGCAGGGTCCCGGCGGCCGATGTTAACCGGGCGCGCGGCCCGGCGCGGGGACCCTGTGCGCGGCCTGGGCGGGGAGCGTGCGCGCGGCCCTGGTTGGGCGCGCGCACGCGTCTTTTAAATTGATTGGCTCCCGTGGGTCACGGCCACACGGGAGCCAATTAGTGCAGCGGGGTTGGGGAGCGGGGGGGGGATTAAGGGCTGAGCAGCCTCCGCGTGGTCAGTCGGGCGGAGGCTGCGTTCGGGGCCGGCGTGGAGACTGCGGGGTGCTGCCAGCTGTCCAGGATCCAGGTCGGGAGCTCGGCGGTGTTCTGCGGTGCATCGGGCTGAGTGAGTGTGGGGGCATTTTGTCGGCGCCGTTTAGGAAGCGCGGCTGATCCCGGGTGTTTCGGGTGGCAGCACGTGGGGGCCTCGCTGCTGGATGTCCGGTTGCTGAAAGCAGCAGGTCCTGCAGCTGTGCTGGTTACCTGCAGGGGATGCCTGGCAAAGCTAAGGCAGGGGGTTTGGCCCCTGCTAAAGCTGGGGCAAGGGGGAGGGGGTCGAGGTCTAGGGGGGCACGGGGAGGCCTGGGTCGGTCTATGGGGGTGGGGGGAGTTGTGATAAGGGGTGGGGGGGGGGGGAAAGGGGCCGGGGAGATGCAGTGCGGGGCCGCAACGGCGGAAGGGGTTCCTACCCTCACGGGGGATCCCAGGGGGTGGGGGAGGGGCTGCAGGGCGGGGCTGGAGCGGCGGGACGCGTACGGGCGGGGGATGTGGGGGATGGGGTAGGGGTGGGGGATGTGGGGGAGGGCAGGGGGTGAATTCAGGGCACCGGGCCAAGGGGGAGGGCTGCGGCCCGATGCGGCTCCGTGGGTTTCTAGCTGTGGCGGGGCCGCAGGGTGGTTCCCGGCCCCCGGTGGTTTTGGCACGCCGGGGGGTGCTTCCTCTTGGGAGCAGTGGATGTCTGGGGGGCAGGGTACATCTAGGGCGGGGTGGGGAGGTCCTTGGTCTCCGGCCTGGCCGGTGTCGGTTTCCCCCCCTGTTTTCCCCTTTTTGTCTCCGCAGGGGCAGTTTATGGCGCAGCCCTCGTGGCCTGTGGGCGCGGCTGGCGGAGAGAGCTGGATGAGTCCTTCGGCTGGGACTGAGACGCAGCGTGGAGCGGCAGCGGAGTCGGCCCAAGGGCGCCCGAGGGATGTCGCGCGCGCTGATGGCGAGGACCTTGCGGTGGCTGGTGAGCTGGCTGCTGCGCCAGGTGAGTTAATGGGGGAAGGGGGAGAGTCGCGAAGGGAAAAGGGGGGGCTTCGCACAAAAGCACCGGCGGTCGTGTCGGCGGCGTCGCAGCTCGGACTCGTCCTCGTCCTCTTCCTCCTCGAGTGGTTCGTCAAGGGGGTCGGGAGGGGGGGGTTCGGCAGATTCCAGATGTCGGGGGGCTTCTTCGGTGGTTTTCCTTGCCGGAATTGTGGGTGGGGGGTGCCGCGTAAGCTGCGGCGTAAAATTGGGACGCAGCGCTACATTGATATCTTCCGTTTGTTAGAGGGGAGGAAGCGCTCGGGCGAGAGTCGGAAGAAGAGAAAGGACGATGAGAAGGCTGGTCGGGTTAGGAAGGTGGCACGTAATGTGGTTGACTGGACGCGTTCCTTTTTGCGGTTGGCCAGTGTTTGGGGCCGGCGCGATCCGGCGCAGTATGGGATGTTGTTAGCGTACGCCGATTCCATCCTCGAGGTGTCTCAGACGCACGTCGGCTGGTCTTGGCTGAACTACGACGAGAAGTTCAGGGACAGGATGGAGGAGAGCCATTCGCTTTCGTGGGGTACGCAGGACATTAACCTGTGGTTGACCCAGCTGTTGGCGAGGTCCGGCGGGGGAAAGGGTGGTGTCGGGGCAGTGGGGGGGGGGCGGCGCGGCCCTTTCGAGGGGGGTGGCTGGGGTGCCCTCAAAGGCAGTCTCGGCCGGGAGCGGTGACGTGTGCTGGCGTTTCAACCGCTCCACCTGCCCTTTTCCCAATTGCAAATTCCAGCACGCCTGTTCCTTGTGCGGGGGTCCCCATTCGGCTGTCAAGTGCATTAAGAGAGGCACCTCCGGCATGGCCGGTCCCGCCCCAACAGGGCAGTGAGTGGCGCGGGGGTGCCCCTTCCCCGGTTCGGGTGGAGGCCTTTTTAGGGTGGCTAAGTCGTTATCCCCGGAGGCGTGAGGCGGCGATTCTGGGGTTTGGGTTTAGGAATGGCTTCGTTATCCCTGTGCGGGGGGTGGTGTCGGCGCCGTCTGCTAGGAACTCCCCTTCAGTACGTCGTTGGGCGGAGGTGGTCCAGGGCAAATGGTTGAGCAGATTGCAGTTGGGGAGGGTGGCGGGCCCCTTCTTGGAGCCTCCTTTTTCTAACATGGTGATTTTGCCTTTGGGTGTTGTGCCCAAGAAGGAGCCGGGCAAACTCCGGTTGATTCATAATTTGTCCTGTCCGATCGGGGCTGCCGTGAACGATTCTATCCCGCGTCAATTTTGTACGGTTCGCTACGCGTCCTTTGATAAGGCTGCTTTGTTGGTGCGCGAGGCCGGTCGGTCGGCCTTGCTGGCAAAGGTGGACATTGAATCGGCTTTTCGTTTGCTACCCGTCCACCCGTCTTCCTTCCCCTTATTGGGGTTCTGCTTTCAAGGGGGGTATTATTTCGACAAGTGCATGCCGACGGGCTGTTCTATCTCTTGCGCTTACTTTGAGATGTTTAGTACCTTCTTGGAGTGGGTGCTGGTTCGCGCATCTGGCCTGTCTTCCGTGGTGCAATTCCTGGACGATTTTTGTTTGTAGGAGCAGCGCACTCCGGGGACTGTCAGGGGATGTTATCTGTGTTGTGTGGCTGGCACAGGAGTTTGGGGTCCCCTTGGCGGACGGGAAGACCGAAGGTCCGACGACACGGTGGACCTTTTTGGGTGTGGATTTGGATTCGGTGGACATGGTGGCGCGTTTGCCTCAAAGACAAAGTCGCTCGCTTGCGGATTTCGGTGGCCAACGTGTTGTCGGCCCGCAAGGTTTCTTTGCGGGAGTTGCAGTCCTTGTTGGGGTCCTTAAATTTTGCCTGTCGGACGATTCCGATGGGGCGGGTGTTTTCCAGGAGGTTGGCATGTGCGACGGTTGGGGTGCGGAAACCTCATCATCGGATCCGGGTGACGACAGTGATGCGGGCAGATTTGCGGGTGTGGGATCATTTTTTGGGGGACTTCAAGGGGACTTCTGTTTTGCTGGAGCCCGAGGTATCCAGTGATGATTTGCAGTTGTACACTGATGCGGCGGGGGGGGGCGGGCTTGGGTGTGTATTTCGGAGGGGCCTGGTGCGCGGATCGGTGGCCGGACTCTTGGCGTGTGGCAGGCCTGACTAGGAATATCACATTTTTGGAGCTCTTTCCGATTCGGGTAGTTTTGGCGCTCTGGCCTGAACGCCTTCGGAACCGGAGGGTGCTTTGGTGGTGTGATAATGCGACGGTCGTAAGTGTGATTAACAGATGCACTCCAAGGTGCGTGATGGTAGCTGGCTTGATGCGGGAAGTCATCTTAGCATGTTTACAGTTGAATGTGGCGGTGCGGGCTCGACATATACCAGGGTGCACTAACGAGATTGCTGATGCTCTTTCTCATTTTCAGTGGGAGCGGTTCCGGGCGCTGGCCCCCGAAGCGGACAAGGACGGATCTGTGGTCCCAGAGAACTTGTGGAGCATTGGCCTCGAGAGATGTTAGATCTGCTGAGGAACTCAGTGTCAGCGGGGACCTGGTCTTCGTACCGGCGGGGGTGCGACAGGGTGGTCGCCTTCTTGTTAACTTGTGGGTGGCAGGCGGGGGGGGGGGGTCCCGGAGTGCTTGAGGGCTCCATATATTGTGGCGGCCAAGGGCGCTGGGTTTTCACGGTTGGCGGTGCGCGCGCATTTGGCGGGGTTTAACTTTTTTGCGGCGCGGTGGGTTGGGGTCCTCCTCCTGGGGGGGGGTTTAACACGACGGCTTCTGCAGGGCTGGGAGCGGGTGCAGCCGACGCCATGTGATTCACGGTTGCCAATCACGCATGGGCTCCTGGTGCGGGTCTGTGGGGCCTTAAGGCAGGTGGCTTCGTCTGAGTACGAGGCTTCCTTGTCCCGGGCGGTGTTTTGCCTAGCCTTTTTGGGGGCATTTCGTATCGGGGAACTGGTTGCGGGCTCTAGCCGGGGGGGGGGGGGTGTTGGGGGGCTGCTGGCGCGGCATGTTCGGGTGGCAGCAGGGGGGGGGGTGCGGATCTTTTTGGCTAAGTCCAAAACAGATCCGCTTGGAAAAGGTTTGTGGGTGTGTCTGGGCGAGAGTGCAGAGCCGCGGACTTGCCCGGTGCGGGCATTGCGGCAGTATTTCGCCGTGCGTCCGGTGGGCGCAGTCTGTTTTTTCATGCACACGGATTCTCGGGTTTTAACCCGTTTCCAGGTTTCTGCGGTGTTGCGGCTGGTGCTGTCCGTGGTGGGGGAGGATCCGCTGCGTTTTGCTCCGCACTCCTTTCGTATTGGGGCTGCCACTAGTGCGGCAGCGGCGGGGCTACCGGGACATGTCATTCAAGGCATCGGGAGGTGGTGTTCTTCGGTTTTTAAAGGGTACGTTTGGCTGTCGGGGCCGGGATGCTGTTGGTTGGGGTTTTACCTTTCTATTTCTTTTTCAGATGGGGGTGTCGGACCTGGTGGATGTTGGTGCATCTGGGTGGCAATGACCTGGTGTCCTGGTCCTGCCTGCAGCTGATCCGGGCGGTGCAAGATGATTTGGGACTGGTGTTGCGGATGTTTCCCGGTGTTATTGTTCTGTGGTCAGACATCATTACAAGGCCTGCCTGCCGGGAGCAGCGTCGTTGGTCGCGGGGGTTGACCAAGGTCAACCGCCAGATTGGTCGTTGGGTCTGTGCACAGGGTGGGTATCAGATCTTGCACGACTGGGTGGATGTTGGGTGTTCGGGCCTATATCGGGCTGATGGGGTTCATTTGTCGCCAGTTGGCATGGACCTGCTCCTTAATGACTGGCAGGAGGCCTTGGAATATATGTCTGGCAATGATGCACGCTGGTCGCAGCTTGGGGCCAGGGGGGGCGGCACATCAAAGGTGTTATGTGCCGGTGGCGGGATCCCGGAGGTTTTCGGGGTCCGGAGCAGCAGGCTTCACTTGGGCGGGGGCGGGGTGCCCCTGACCCGGTCAAACCCTCGGCCGACTTTTGCTTAGCATGGCGAAGTCGGGGAGAGGGGTATGGTAACTTGCCGGGTGGTGAGTTATGGCATTAGCGGTGGCAGGCGCTTTGCTGAGGTAGGGCTGGTGCAGCCGGGTGCCGCTAATTGAGGGGTTGGAAAGTTTTATTGTTGGTTTCTTAAATTGTTATGGCTAATAAAAGCTGCGACCAGTTGTGTTCCATAAAATTATGGTGTTATGTCTTTTGTGGGGGCAGGGTAGGGGCGGGGTTGTTGTGGGGGGGGGGGTGCGAGAGGTAGGGGCCTGGAGCGCCGGGTCCGCCTGCCTCGGTTATCTGGTTTCTTGTGGTTTCAATTTAATTTTTTTCTACATATTTCTATTTTTGGTTTGTAGTGGTCACTTATTCTGTATTTGGTGAGGGTCTATCTACAATATGTTCTTATTGTGTGACCAAGGCTAGGTCTTCTGTTAGCATGTACGGTAGTTTCTTCATAGGGATCTGTACTGTAGTAATCCAGCTTATTTAGTTTTCCCAGTAGGTGCATGATTGTTGTTGAGCCCACTACAAATTTTACAGTACTGTCTTTTTCTGAGTAGGCTCCTTGATGTGTGAGTTTTGGAAGTTGGCACCATCATAAAATGGTGGATTTGCTCTATAGGACTTGAGTGACTTTTGTAGGGTTTTATATTAGTTCACATCACAATATGTCTGGTACTGGAGAGGGTTTATTTTGCTGTTAATGAAATGACATCAGAATCTGATCTTTTTTGCACATTGAGTTCTGTAAAGGAATGTCCTAGTTCCGCTTTGCAACATTGTTGGAGAGAGGTATTCGGGATACAGAATATATGTTCAAAAAGAAGAAAATGAGACCCATAATGCAGAATTTAGGTAAGCTGGGGACGGCCTCAGTGGCAATGTGAGCTGGGGGGGGGGGGGGGCAGCAGGATGGAGGGCTTCCCTAGGGCATCTCTAATTCTGCACTGGCCCTAACTGAATCGCCAACTGCAAATGTCACCGCACACCACTGCAGTTCACCTAGGTTTGATGATGGAGAAGGCCCTATTTTAAATCTATTTTATAACGGTGCCCATTTGCCTTTATAAAATGATAGTACAGATCTTGCAGAAATAGCACCTAGATTGAAGGCACAGATGAAAAGATGTAAATATCAGCATGTAGTTTACACATATATGGGCATATTTTATAATATGTAAATTACGACTCCATCCATGTTCTGTCCTAGCTCCTTCCCTAAGCAAACCTACTCTATAAGCACGTACCATCTTGCACCAGGTCTAATTTCTGCACATAAATCAGTGTTTTACACATGGAAAAAGTTTATAAAATTGCCCCCAGAAAGCTCAAGAACAATGGTACATCTTATACAATAGAGATGTCTATACATGATAAGAGACGCTGCAAGAGGGGGACTCAACTATATTTTCTCGGCAAGGAAGGTGAACAATTATCTTTTAGAAAAAAAAGAGATCACCCAATTGAAAATCTTAAAAGCAGAAAATGATGACTTTTCTATAACCGTAGACACATCTGGAAACATTCTGATCTTATAATTGAGACAGCATTTATCATGGTGCCTGAAAAACAAATGCAGGAACCAGTTCTGATCAGAGTACTGCATTATGCAAGCATTTCAATCAAGGTAATTGGAGTAAAAGCTTTACTATCAGATTTTTCAAAAAAGGCAGCCAAGTTTGATACAACCATCATTTATATTATCCCTCCTTTCTTTTCTTCCTTTTGAAAGAAGAAAAAAATTGTTGCACATTAGGTGGAATAGAGCTAAGAATAAATTAATGGAAACATTGCTAAATGACAGGATTGTGTTGTTTCTGGACATCTATGCATTGCAGAATCTGAGGCAGCATGACTTCACCTGAGGTAGGTCTTGTCAGATGAACCTGTTGAAGTTCTTTGACTGGTTAACCAGAGAGTTGGATTTAGAGAGAGTGCGAGATATTGTGTACTTCAATGTCAGCAAGGTCTTTGACACAGTTCCACTCAGGCAACTTGTAAATAAACTGAACACCTTTGATATAGGCCCAAAAGTGAATGACGGGGTTAGAAACTTGTTTAGCGGAAGTTCACAAAAGATAGTAGTAAATGGAGATCACTCTAAAGACAAGGGCCTTACTGGTGTGCTGCAGGAATTGGTCCTTTGCCCGTTCTTTTTAACATTTTGGAAAGCCATATTGTAAAAAGGTTCCTTTCTGTGGATAATGCTAAAATCTGCAACAAAGTAGATACCCTAGAAGGTGTGGATAACAAAAGGAGGGATATAGTCCCTCCTCCATTAACCAAGCCTCTCCTTTCAAAATACTGTCCTTGTCATCCATTGCATTGTCCGTGTCCATAACCATTTCTTCCTCTTGTGATGGCAGCCTATAAAGTCTTTTAGGTTTTTATATTATATTAAAATAAACAAGGCTACTCCAAGTGCACAAACTAAGGAAGGCTATTCCAAGTGTACACTGCAGTAATGTATAAAGCACAGCATCAAAGCTAGTGGAAGAGGAGAAGGGCATAGATTCTTTAGTAGAATTCGGAAAGAGAGGTGTAGAAAGCACTAAGAGAGAAGAAATAGTGAGGAATTTCAGAATGAATATGCTTGTAAATGAGAAAGAGAAGCTTACACAGTAGTTTATAGGAAGCCATTATGAAAACCTAAGTAGAGTGGTTATATGGCTATAGCAACATCAGCAAAAAAAGCTATTTATTTATTTATTTATTTATTTAGGTTCTTGATATACTACAGTTTGAACAATAAATATGGCATTATTGCAGTTTATAATAAAATTGAATATCTGGAGCAGTTACAAAAAGTCTGTTAAGGGTAGTAAGTCAGGAGGACAGGACAAAATATAAGAGGAGTACAGAATAACACAAAAAATTGAATTACCAGTTATAAATGTCTCAATCGTGATATAGTAGGAAGAAATAATGTGTCACATAAAACCAAAAAGCAGCCACCAGTCACAGAAGAGGTGAGAAAATGAAGTTGGAAATGCCTGGTGAATTAGTCATGTTTTAACCCTTTTCAGACATTTATGAAAAGAACTTTCAAAACAGACTTCAATTGGGAGTGAGTTCTACAATGATGGGGCAGGAAGCAAATGGATGAACAATGGGTGGATTTTCACTGGATCCTTATGGTGACTGGACCACCAAAAGACTGGATTGTGAGGATCTCAACACACGATTGGGGCAATAGGGGATGGCAAGACAGTTTAAATAAACCAGTCCCATATAGTAAGCCCAATGTATAAGAATCAGTTTTAAACTTTGTTCTACTGGCGATTGGGAGCCAACGTTGGTCCATTAACAATGGAGGTCACATGACCAGAATGTTTTGCATTTTACAGTAATTTATTGGCTCTGCTGTGTAGAAGGTGAATGTGTTTTATGCTGTAGAGTAGGACTCCTGCTAAAAGGGCATTATAAAAGTCGACTTGGTTGAAGACTAATGTATAAATTAAGCTTTTTAGTCTTAAGATTAAGGAAAGGTTTGAGTTATCTGATCATTATAGGGGATAAAAGGTTGACTTGACCCTGAGAGAGATATGAGATGGGGCAAAAGAAAGTGAGCTATCTATCTATCTGTTTTTTGATGTTTCCCATTAATATCACTATTGCCCAGCTTGGTTATGTTTTTTTCCAGTTTTTTCAGGTCATTTTCATTGTTTATTTGCCCTTTTGTTCCGTGCACATGTATCACACTTATCACTTTTGTAGGTTTCCCTGGCTTTGCTGTACATTGCTGACGGAAATGATTTCTCTTCCCTTTAAATCTGCTCTAGCGCGAGGGTTTCACTGGCGTTAGTTTGCAGCCCCGGAATCCACAGCGTTAGTGTGCAGGGAGCCTCTCCCCTCCCACTCTCCACCCATTGACCCTCTCTCTCCGCCCCTGGGGAGCCTTCCTCCGCCCTCCGGGAGCCTTTCTCCGCCTTCAGCGCCTGTTTGGGCCGCTGCGCGCGTTATCGCGCAATAAGGCACCTTATCGCCCAGTAAAGCACCATTATCGCGTGATAAGGCGCCTTTTTGCGTGATAACGTGACAGCAGTGCAAATAGCGCCCTTTAGTAAACATACCCCTAAGTTTTTTTTCCCTGTTTGATGGAGAGTTATAACTTTATTTAACAGCAATATTTGTTCTGTGGTTTCTGTCTTGCAAGTGTTTACATTTTATTTGTATGTTCTCTTTTTAATAAATTGCTTTGGTTAGTGTGTACTAAAAAGGCAGCATATGAGTTTTATACATAAATAAATAAATAAATAAATAAGAAGTCTGGATCAGCCTCTCCATGATTAGTGTCATGAGGTCCTAATGAACATAAATTTATCAGGTCTGTGAGTAAATTTAGTCAGAGAAGCATCTCTTCTTGGCTCCTCTGATCTTTGATTTAAAGTTGACTTCAAGGGATTTACAGTGGGAGAGGAGATTTGGGCCTCTGTCTTTTCTCCACCGTCATTCTGCCTCATGGCCACACATACTGTAGCTTTGAAATCTACAGAGATTCTCTTTATACCTACATTGCTATTTCACTTTATACCAACATTGCTATTTCATCTTTTACATTGCTATTTCATTATTGGGGGCTTTCTTTTTAAGGCCCTTTCTAAGGCCTAAGTCAACATGCTGACTTTATCATCTAGTGGCAATGTGAAAGAATTTATCTTATGCTAGACCATTTGTATCCAAGGAATGCAACCTCAGAGTGATTCTAAATTTGGGAGATGACAATGATACAGTGGGGACCAAATCAATGTCAAAAGTAGTAAGAACATGATCTGTTCAGAATAAAGGCGCTATCTAAGGGCATGGCAAAGCCTATCGCTCCCCCTTAAAAAATATCAGATCCAGATAGTGGCCAATAGAATGAGTTGGGGCCAATCTCTGGAGGCTAGAGTAGCAGACTTGGAGGACATAAGGAAGACAGAGAAGTACATAGATGAGACCTACAGGGATGTAGTACTGAAGTCCCATCTCCAGTCTGGCAGCATCCCTGTTACAATGCAGGAGAGAGGTCATCACCCTGGTGCGGCAGAAAGTGATCCTATAGCTAGAACCTGTCCTCCAGTTGATGTAAAACCCTCTCGCACCGAGAAGGTTTCTCCAGGGCCATATGCCAATGAGGGAAGGGTTAGGACAGCCGTTATAGTTAGTGATTTGATCATTACGCATGTAGATAGATGGGTGGCTGGTGGACACGAGGATCGCCTGATAACACGCCTGCCTGGTGTGAAGGTGGCAGACCTCACGTGCCACCTAGATAAGGTCTTAGATAGTGCTGGGGAGGAGTACGCTGTCTTGGTACATGTCAGTACCAATGACATAGGAAAGTCTGGTAGGGAGGTTCTGGAGGCCAAATTTAGGCTATTAGGTAAGAAGCTGAAATACAGAACCTCCAGGGTAGCATTCTCTGAAATGCTTCCCCTTCCATGTGCAGGACCCAAAAGGCAGGCGGAGTCTCAATGTGTGGATGAGACGATGGTGCAAGAAAGAGGGTTTTGGATTTGTTAGGAACTGGGCAACATTCTGGGGAAAGGAGGGGCTTTTCTGAAGGGATGGGCTCCACCTTAACCGGGATGGAACCAGGCTATTAGCATTAAAAAGGAGATAGAGCAGCTTTTAAACTAGATAATAGGGGAAATCCGACAGCCGCCCAAGAGCGCATGGTTCGGAACAATGTATCCTTGAAGGATACTATAAAAAGATTGAAGTTAAGGCATATCAAGAGCAGGGGTGGCCCAAGGGGGGTGCGGGGCCATGTGCGGAGACTCGGTGCGGGGCCTCATTTGCATAAGGGCCTCATTTGCATAAATATTTGCATAATGTTACCATACACTAACTTTTAGTAAACATGCCTCTTAATGAGTGTATGGATAAAGAAAGACTAAAAGATTTCTACATTACTATAATCCAGTGCCAACTGCCAGGCACATTAGGAACTACTACAAACACTGGCCATTTAGAACCCATAGCAAACCCGCTGTATCATAACAGCACTACCAGGACTCACAAAGCACAAGACCCTACCTATCAAAAGGCAACACAACAAATATTAAACCAATACATTTCAGAGAACAATAATACATGACCTACTGGGGAAAGAGAACAAGTGGCAATGTCAAATAGGAATTAAATAAACAGAATACCTCAGCTCAGTTACACCTGCAGAACATAGACCGTCACCAAACAAGAAATCACAATGTAGAAACAGGAAGACAATAATTAAACTGGGAACCCCAAAAGCCCAACAACACTGTAGAAATAAAAACTATAAATTAATTTCCTCTTGTACTAAACAAAGCGCAGACGTTAATGATGCACATTTCCCAGAGCTGGCATATTTCAGTTAATAAATTCAATAAAGAGATATTTTTCTACCTTTTGTGCATTTCTTTTCAGTTGCAATTGCTCCAGCCACTTTCTTCTGGTTTCTTCGTGTCTTCTGCTAACTCTCCATCGTCTGCTGTCCATTTGTCCTTTCTTCACTCTTCTAGTTTTTTTCCATTCTCTCTCTACATCTGCTTTAACATACTAATCTCTCTCCTTTTGCTCTTTCCACATTCCTATTTCATCCATTCAAATTTTACCCCGCCATCCTCAATCCCCACTTACTCTCCCAATACCCGGTCAATTGTAGATTTGTCTTCCCTCCCACACAAAATATTTTTTCCCTCTCCATTTCACTCTCTCAACTCCATCCAATTCTAATCCTCCCCCAACATCAGCTCCCTTCTAGTTCCAGCCCCACCCATCATCCGCTCCCTTCTAGTCCCCGCATCAGCCCATTTCCAGTCCTAGCTCCCCCATCCGAGTCCCTCCATCAGCTCATTTCCAATCCCAGCCCCCCATAAGCCCATTTCTAGTCCTATCCTAGCCCCACCATCAGCACCATTTCCAGTCCTAGCTCCCCCATCCGAGTCCCTCCATCAGCTCATTTCCAATCCCAGCCCCCCCCAACGGCCCATTTCCAGTCCTATCCTAGCCCTCCATCAGCCCATTTCCTGTCCTAGCCCCCCCCCCACTCAGCCCATTTCAAGTCCTAGCTCCCTCCCCTCACAGCCCATTTCCATTCCAAGCCCCCTTCCCCATCAGCTATTTGTAGTTCAAGCCTTCCTTCCACTCAGCCCATTTCCATTCCAAGCCCCCGTCCCCATCATCTATTTGCAGTTCAAGCCCTCCTTCCACTCAGCCCATTTCCAGTCCTAGCCACCCCCCAGCCCATTACCAGTCCTAGCCCCCCCATAGCCCATTACCAGTCCTAAGCCCCCCATAACCCATTACCAGTTCTAAGCCCCCCATCAGCCCACTTCCAGTCCTAAGCCCCCATCACCCCATTTTCAGTCTTAGCCCCACATAGCCCATTACCAGTCCTAACCCCCATCAGCCCATTTCAAGTCCTAGCTCCCCATCCGAGTCCCTCCATCAGCTCATTTCCAATCCCAGCCCCCCATCAGCCCATTTCTAATCCCAGCCCCCCATCAGCCCATTTCTAGTCCTTTCCTAGCCCCACCATCATCAACCCATGTCAAATCCTAGCTTCCCTCCACTCAGCCCATTTCCAATCCAAGCCCCCATGAGCCTACGTCCAGTTCTAGCCCCTCCATGAGTCCATTTCAATCCAAGCCCCCCCCAACAGCCCATTTCCAGTCCTATCCTAGCCCTCCATCAGCCCATTTCCTCTCCTAGCCCCCCCTCACTCAGCCCATTTCCAGTCCTAGCTCCCTCCCCTTACAGCCCATTTCCATTCCAAGCCCCCTCCCCATCAGCTATTTGTAGTTCAAGCCCTTCTTCCACACAGCCCATTTCCATTCCAAGCCCCCGTCCCCATCAGCTATTTTCAGTTCAAGTCCTCATTCCACTCAGCCCATTTCCAGTCCTAGCCACCCCCCAGCCCATTACCAGTCCTAGTCCCCCCCATAGCCCATTACCAGTCCTAAGCCCCCCATCAGCCCACTTCCAGTCCTAAGCCCCCATCACCCCATTTTCAGTCTTAGCCCCCCCATAGCCCATTACCAGTCCTAATCCCATCAGCCCGTTTCCAGTCCTAGCCCCCCATAGCCCATTTCCAGTCCTAGCCCCCCATAGCCCATTACTAGTCCTAACCCCCCATCAGCCCATTTCCAGTCTTAGCACTCCCATAGCCCATTACCAGTCCTAACCCCCCCATCAGCACATTTCCAGTCCTAGCCCCCCTATATCCCATTACCAGTCCTACCCCCCCATCAGCCCATTTCCAGTCTTAGCCCCCATAGGCCATTACATCCTAACCCCCCTCCATCAGCCCATTTCCAGTCTTAGTCCCCCCATAGCCCATTACATCCTAACCCATCAGCCCATTTCCAGTCCTAAACCTCCATCAGCCCACTTCCAGTCTTAGCCCCTCCCATAGCCCATTAGTAGTTCTAACTCCCCCATAGCCCATTGCCAGTCCTAACCCCCTCCCCATCAACCCATTTCCAATCTTAGCCCCCCCCATAGCCCATTACCAGTCCTAACAGATTTAAAAAAAAACAGCTGCTGCTGCTGCTGCTGCTGCTGCCGCTGCCTCCGTGGCAGGGGCAGAATCAAATGTCCCACCGCGGGACCCCGCCTGCCCGGCAGAGCCTCCCTTCACCATCAGCTCCGGAGTCCTTCCCAATGCACGGTATCTCAGAGCCGCGAGAGTTTCCCTTTCTTCTCACGGCTCTGTTAATCTCGCCGGGGCTGATGGGATTTCCCATCAGCCCCCGCGGGATTAACAGAGCCGCGAGTGGTCAGAGAAGCTCTCGCAGCTCTGAAAGCCCGTGCATTGGGAGGGACTCCGGAGCTCATGGTGAAGGGAGGCTCTGCCGGGCAAGCGGGGCCCTGCGGCGGGACATTTGATTCTGCCGCTGCCACGGCGGCAGCGGCAGCAGCAGTCGTTTTTTTGGGGGGGTTTTGGCCGGCTTTTGCTAATGTAGAATGTTTTTTGCGCGGGGCCCCCTGAAACACGGGGCCCTGTGCAAAAAACATTCTTGCTCAATGGACGGGCCGGCCCTGATCAAGAGAGAGGTTCAATAAAGTCAAAAGTAACCCAAATGCCCTTGAGTACAGAGCAGACAAAGCTTAAAGATTCCAAATTACCCCTGCCTACCGATAACCAGATTAATATGAATAAAATACAGCCTTTAAAATGCTTGTATGCAAATGCTAGAAGTCTAAAAGATAAGATGGGAGAGTTAGAATATATAGCACTAAATGAAAAGTTAAATATGATTGATATCTCAGAGACATGGAGGAAGGAGGACAACCAGTGGAACACCACAGATGTCTCCACCTTCAGGAAGCTCTTGAAAACGCATCTATTT
Source organism: Ichthyophis bannanicus (assembly GCA_033557465.1). Lineage (NCBI taxonomy): Eukaryota > Metazoa > Chordata > Amphibia > Gymnophiona > Ichthyophiidae > Ichthyophis > Ichthyophis bannanicus. The sequence goes on from CM066033.1 coordinate 608,624,290, forward strand.
ACCGAATACTACTATACCCCACCAACCTCGTAACGGACTGCCTACCACCCAACAGACCAAACCCTAAGCACCATGCAGAGCACAAACTTTATGTAAATAGTTAAAAAGTTAAATGTAAACAAAGTCAACTTTGCTGTATATAGTTTTGAAAAATGTTCTATGTAAACGAAGTTCTGTTCTATGTAAACCGCCCTGAGATTCTGAAAGGCGGTATATAGAAAATGTTAAATAAATAAATAAATAAATAAATGCATAAATAAATAAATAAAATAAATAAATAAATAGGTACTTGTGACCTAGATTGGCCACTGTTGAAACAGGATACTGGGCTTGATGGACTTTGGTCTGACCCAGTATGGCATATCTTATGTTCTTATGTTCTTATGAGTCATAGAAAAGATTGAAAACCCTAAATCATATAAGAGAGAGGAAATAATTTCCCAGCCTTAATACAGAATTGCAGTATCTGCATGGATGTTGATGTCCCTTAATATGAGCAGGTCACCCAGAAAAAGAAAGCAAATAAGGAGACCAGTTTGTCTAAGTAAAACTGAGAGATAAAAGGTAGGTGCTAATTCTGAAAACGGTTTTGGGGAGAAGTACCGGTAATCTGAATAACAGTGTCATAGAAACATAGAAAAATGACGACAGTAAAAGATCACATGGCCTACAGTATCTAGTCTGTCCTTCCATATCAACAACTACAACAGTCCACTTTTTTCCTTTAGAGATCCTCTGTGTTTGTCCCATGCTTCTTTGAATTCAGATACTGTCCTCATCTCTACCACCTCCACTGGGAGACTATTCCATGGATCCACCATTCCTTCCGTAAAGAAATATTTCTGCATATATCTCCTGAATCTATCCCCTTTCACCCTCATCCCATGACCCCTCATAGCAGAACTTGCTTTCAATTGAAAGAGGCTCTCCCCCTATGCATTTATGCCATTGAGGGATTTAAACGTCTTAATCATATCACCTCTATCCCGCCTTTCCTCTAAGATGTACATATTAAGATCCTTAAGTCTGTTCTCATATGCTTTATAATGAAGACCACTAACCATTTTAGTAGCCACCTTCTGTACTGACTCCATCCTATTTATATCCTTGTGAAGATGTGGTCTCCAGAATTGCACACATTGCAAAAATGAGGTCGCAACAAAGACTTATACAGAGGCACTATCACCTCCTTTTTTCTGCTTTCCTTTCCTCTCCTATGCACCCAAGCATCCTTCTAGCTTTTGCCGTCGCTTTTTCAACCTATTTTGCTACTTTAAGATCATCAGACACAACCACGCCTAGGTCCCATTCTTCTTTAGTGGACAAAAGTACTTCACCCCCTATATTATATTGCCCCCTTGGATTTCTGCACCCAAATGCATGACCTTGCATTTTTAACATTAAATTCCAGCTGCCAAATTCTAGACAAGAGGTACTCAAATCCAGTCCTGGAGGGCCGCAAACCAGTCAGGTTTTCGGGATATCCCTAATGAATATGCATGAGATAGATTCAAATACAATAGAGGCAGTGCATGCAAATATATCTCATGCATATTCATTAGGGATATCCCGAAAACCTGACTGGTTTGCGGCCCTGCAGGACTGGATTTGAGTACCTCTGTTCTAGACCATTCTTCAAGCTTAGTTAGATCCCTCCTTGTGTTATCTATACCTTCCTGGATGTCTACTCTATTGCAGATTTTAGTATCATCCACAAAGAGGCAAAACTTACCCGACAGCCCTTCCGCTATATCACTAACAAAGATGTTAAAAAGAAACGGACCAAGGACAGATTCCTGGGGCACACCATTGGTAACCTCCTTCTCCTCAGAGTGAACTCCATTTACCTGTACCCTCTGTTGCCTTCCACTCAACCAATTTCTAACCCAAGCAGTAACTTTAGGATCCATCCCTAGAGTGTTCAGTTTATTTATAAGTTGCCTGTGAGGAAGGTGTCAAAAGCTTTGCTGAAATCTAAATACACCACATCTAGGGCTCTCCCTTGGTCCAACTCTCTGGTCACCCAGTCAAAGAAATCGATCAAATTTGTCTGACAAGACCTCCTTCTAGTGAATCCATGCAGCCTAAGATTGTGTAATCTGCTGGAATCCAGAAACCTCACTATTTTCTCTTTCAGTAGGGTTTCCAATAATTTACTCACCACCGAAGTAAAACTAACCGGCCTGAAGTTTTTACATTCTTACTTCCACTTTTGTGTAAAGGGACCACATGAGCCTCTCTACAGTCCTTTGGCACCACTCCCGACTCCAATGAGGCATTGAAAAGGTCAGTCAGCGGAGCTGCTAGAATGTCCCCAAGTTCCCTCAGTATTCTGAGGTGTATCCGATCCGTCCCATCGCTTTGTCTACTTTAAGTTTAGCTAGTTTCTCACCATCACATTCTTCTGAAAATTGTTAAGATGCCCCTCGCTTTGTTCCTGTCTGTGGGTGTTTTCTGAGGTCCTGTTCCTGGTTCTTCATCTGTGAACACAGGATGGAAATATTTGTTAAGCAATTCCACTTTATCCTCATCAGCTTCTACATACAGGAGTGGTTCTATCATTAGGCGAACTGAGGCGGTCGCCTCAGGCGGCAGTTTCTAGGGGGCGGCACTATTTGCCGCTCCCTAGAAACTGCCTATGATAGAACCGCCGATAATTTAAAATCAAATGAAAGCAGACGCAGGAACATTTCTCCGTTCCCGCGGCTCTGCTTTCAAACTGCTGGGTCGCTGCCTGCCTGCCTTCAATCTTTCTGGAGCCGGCGGGGGGGGGGGGGAGGGGACCCGAGATCATCTTCTGCTGCTCTTCTGCTTCCATTGCTGCTGGCTACTTCAGCAACGGAAGCGGAAGGGCGGCGGAAGTGATGACCTCGGGCCCCTCCCACTCCGCCGGCTCCAGGAAGATTGAAGGCAGGCAGGTAGCGACCCAGCAGTTTGAAAGCAGAGTCACGGGAACGGAGAAATGTTCCCGTGGTTGCTTTTATTTTAAAGGATAAATCAGTGAGGCGAGGGGGGGGGAGGAGGGAAGGGAGCAGACACAAGGGGGGCCTGGAAGGGAGCAGACAAAAAAGGGGGACCTGGAAGGGAGCAGACACAAGGGGGGGCCTGGAAGGGAGCAGACACATGGGGGGGCCTGGAGGGAAGCAGACATGGGGGGCCTGGAGGGGAGCAGACATGGGGGGCCGGGAAGGGAGCAGACACGGGGGGGCCATGGGGGGGACCAAACAGGGGGCGCCCTGGATGGGAGCAAACATGGGGGGCCTGGAAGGGAACAGACATGGGGGGGCCTGGAGGGGAGCGGACATGGGGGGCCTGGAAGGGAGCAGACAAGGGGGGTCTGGAAGGGAGAAGACATGGGGGGCCTGGAAGGGAAGCAGACATGGGGGGAAGCTGGAGGGGAGCAGACATGGGGGAGCGGGAAGGGAGCAGACAGGGGGGCCTGGAGGGGAGCAGACAGGTGGGGAGCTGGAAAGGAGCGGAGCAGAGCAGACATGGGGGGGGGGGGGAAGCTGGAAGGGAGCTGACACCCGGGGATGGCACTGGAAGGCGGATGGACAGGGGAAAGGGGGAGCTGGAAGGGTGCTGACATGGGAGGGGGCATTGGGACTGGAAGTTCACTGATACCTGGGATGGTATTTTAACTAGAAGGGGCTGGACAATGTGGAAGGAGGGGGACTGGAAGAGAATAGACACCAGTGGCGGTACTGGAAGGGCAAGGGGGTTGGTACTGGGAGGGGAGGCTGTAAAAGGGGCTGATACGAGGGGGAGTTACTGGGACTGAAAAAATGCTGATGGAAGAAAATGAAGAAAGCAAAAGGAGAGACAAGAAATGGCAGATGGACTATAGACCATAGAAAAAGAGCTAAGAGAAGACAGAGGAAAACGGAAACCTCAGATTGGGACCAGCATGATCAAAAATCATCAGACAACAAAGGTAGAAAAAATAATTTTATTTTCAATTTAGTGATTGGACTTTGTGCTATCTATATTTCACACAGTATGGGGAACTGCATCTCTTATCTGGTGTGGCACCACATGTGGAGTCTGGCTTCTTGGGGTTTCATTTTCATTTTTGTCTACATATTTTTATTTTTGCTTTAGGTTGTGGTCATTTATTCTGTACTTGGTGAGGGTCTGTGTTCTGAGTGTGCTACCAAGGCCAGGTATTCTTTTAACATGGAGTTTGTACGTAAGGATCTGTACTGTAGTAATTTGACTTGTTCAGTTTTTTAAATAGGTATATGCAGGGCCGGATTTACCTTGAGTGAGGCCCTACGCCAACAAAAATTGTGGGCCCCCAGCAGGGGCGGCCCAAGGGGGGTGCGGACCTCATTTGCATAAGGGGCCTCATTTGCATAAATATTTGCATAATGTTACCATATACTAACTTTTAGTAAACGTGCCTCTTAATGAGTGTATGGATAAAGAAAGACTAAAAGATTTCTACATTACTATAATCCAGTGCCAACTGCCAGACACAATAGGAACTACTACAAGCACTGCCCATAGTAAACCCGCCGTATCCTAACAGCACTACCAGGACTCACAAAGCACCATACTCTACCAATCAAAAGGCAACACTGCAAATATTAAACCAATACATTTCAGAGAACAACAATACATGACCTACTGGGGAAAGAGAACAAGTGGTAATGTCAAATAGGAATTATATAAACAGAACACCTCAGCTCAGTTACACATGCAGAACATAGACCATCACCAAACAAGTAATCACAATTTAGAAATAGGAAGACAATAATTAAACTGGGAATCCCAAAAGCCAAACTTGGAATGTACAACACTGTAGAAATAAAACTATACATTAATTTGCTCTTGTACTAAACAAAGCGCAGCTGTTAATGATGCACATTTACCAGAGCTGACATATTCCAATTAATAAATTCAAAATAAAGAGATATTTTTCTACCTTTTGTGCATTTTTTTCAGCTGCAATTGCTCCAGCCACTTTCTTCTGGTTTCTTCGTGTCTTCTGCTAACTCTCCATCGTCTGCTGTCCATTTGTCCTTTCTTCTCTCTTCTAGATTTTTTTCCATTCTCTCTCTACATCTGCTTTAACATACTAATCTTTCTCCTTTTGCTCTTTCCTCATTCCTATTTCATCCACTCAAATTTTACCCCTCCATCCTCAATCCCCACTTACTCTCCCAATACCCGGCCAATTGTAGATTTTTTATCCCTCCCACACAAAATATTTTTCCCTTCTCCATTTTACTCTTCCAGCCCCATCCCATTCTAATCCTCCCCCAACATCAGCTCCCTTCTAGTTCCAGCCTCACCCAGCATCCATTCCCTTCTAGTCCCTGCATCAGCCCATTTCCAGTCCTAGCCATCCATCAGCCCATTTCCAGTCCTAGCAACCCCCCAACCCAATACCAGTCCTAGCCCTCCCATCACCCCACTTACAGTCCTAACCCCCCATCACCCCATTTTCAGTCCTTAACCCCCCATCACCCCATTTTCAGTTTAAGCCCCCCCTATAACCCATTACCAGTCCTAACCCCCCATCAGCCCACTTCCAGTCCTAACCCCATCAACCCATTTCCAGTCAGCCCCCCATAGCCCATTGCCAGTCCTACCCCCCCATCAGCCCACAGCCCATTACCAGTCCTAACCCCATCATCCCACCTCCAGTTTTAACCCCCCAGCCCATTTCCAGTCCTAGCCCCCCTTTGCCCATTACCAGACAACCCCCATCAGCCCACTGCCCATTACCAGTCTTAACCCCCCCAATGCCCATTACCAGTTCTAACCCCCCCCAACAGCCCATTACCAGTCCTAACCCCATCAGCCCACCTCCAGTCTTAACCCCCCAGCCCATTTCCAGTCCTAGCCCCCCCCATAGCCCATTACCAGACAGCCCCCATCAGCCCACAGCCCATTACCAGTCTTAACCCCCCCCAAAGCCCATTGCCAGTTCTAAGCCCCCCCAACAGCCCACAGTCCAGTACCAGTCCTAACCCCATCAGCCCACCTCTAGCCTTAACCCCCCCCCCCCAGCCCAGCCCAGCCCAGCCCATTTCCAGCCCCAGCCCCCCAATAGCCCATTACCAGCCCTAACCCCCCCAGTCCATTTACAGCCCCAGCCCCCCCAATAGCCCATTACCAGTCCTACCCCCCCCCCCATAGCCCATTACCAGTCCTACCCCCCCCCCGGCCTAAAGTAAAATTTAATTTAAAAAAAAAAACCTGGTGGCTGCCGCCGCGGGGCCCCCTCTGCTGCCGCGGGGGCCCCGTCTACAAGCTGAAGCCGTCGGGTCGGGTCGGGTCTCTCTCCCTCCCTCCCTCGCTGCAGGCTGCAGGCTGCGAGAGACGCGAAGGGAGAGAGCCCTGCGGGCTTAACACAGACGCGAGGAGACGCTCTATCTTCGCGTCTCTCGCAGCCTGCAGCGAGGGAGGGAGGGAGGGAGGGAGAGACCCGACCCGACCCGACCCGACGGCTTCAGCTTGTAGACGGGGCCCCCGTGGCAGCAGAGGGGGCCCCGCGGCGGCAGCCACCAGGTTTTTTTTTTTAATTGTGTTTAAAAAAAATTAACTGGTTCTTTTTTTGTGGGCCCCTGCCGGCTGTGGGCCCTACGCCATGGCGTACATGGCGTATAGGTAAATCCGGCTCTGGGTATATGGATGTTTTGGGGCCCATTGCAGTGCTTATATTGCTGCTTTTTTCTTGGTAGGCCCGTTATTGTATGAGTTTTGGAAGTGTATTCTGGTATAGTATGGTAGATTTGGCCTTGCAGATCTTAGTGACTTTAGTAGGGTTTTATATTAGTTCCCAATATGCCTGGTACTGGATTGTCGGTGAGATGATCAGAATCAGCTTTTTTTTAAATATATATATATATATATATATATATATTGAGTGTGGGTGAATGTCCTACCTCTGCTCTGCACCCATTGTTGAGGAGGGGGTTCTGTGAATGCAAAATGTATGTTCAAAAAGAAAAAGCAAGAATCATAATGCAAGTTATAACAAAATACAAATGAATTATAATCTGGAGTTATAAACTGCTGTGGTTCTCGCTCTTTCTTTTAGTTCTTTGGTGTGTGAACATCTTGCATTTGCTCCACATTATCTAATTGGCTTTTTGATTTGGTTCAGTACCTGACTGGAGTTTTGAGAAAGATCCCCACCCGGGGGGGGGAGGGGCGTGGGCCGTGGGGGGGGGAGGGGTGCGTTCCGGGATGGGGGGTGCTTGCACCGGGGGGGGGGGCGCCATCTCATCCCTCGCCTCAGGCAGCAGATTGCCTTGAGCCGCCCCTGTCTACATATTCCTCCCCTTCGCCCTTGAGTCTGACAATACCACTTTTGCCCTTCCCTTTCTCAGTAACATATCTGAAAAATGTCTTATCCCCCCATTTTATTGCATTGGCTATTTCCTCCTCTTTTTGAATCTTTGCTTTCCTGACTACTTTACTAGCTTCTCTAAGTTTTTCCAAATATAGATGCCTGTCTTCCTCTCTCTGTGATTTCTTGTATTTCGTGAAGGACTCCCTCTTTTTCTTCACTTTTTAAGCTACTTCTTTTGAAAACCATAGTGGTCTCCTTTTCCTTTTACCTTTATTTACCATTTTAACAAAAAGATTGGTTGCAACTAAGAATGGTATGGTAATTCCTTGGAACTATATTTAGAGACAAAAAGGATAGATCCCTTAATGCCTAGAGCAGGAGTTCTCAACCCTGTCCTCGGGACCCACCTAGCCAGTCAGGTTTTCAGGATAACCACAATGAATATATATAAGAGAGATTTGCATACACTGCCTCCATTATATGCAAATCTCTTCCATGCATATTCATTGTGGTTATCCTGAAAACCCGACTGGCTAGGTGGGTCCCGAGGACAGGGTTGAGAACCCCTGGCCTAGAGGGACAATGAGTGCAGTAGAAGAAAGATTCATGGGGGCAGGCTTGAACAATATAGTAGTGTGCACCTTATTTCAACCAGGACTCAAACTTATACAGAAGGAAGAGATCATGCATATTTGCTTATTATTGATCACAAATGTAATAGTCTTACCTGAAGTAGGTCCTGCCAAAACCTTCCAGAATACTGAAGGAGTTCAGGGAGGTTTTGGCAGGACCTTTACAAGATGTGTTTAATAGTTCCCTAGAGACTGGGGAGGTACTGTGTAATTGAAAAAGAGTTGATGTGTTCCTTCTTCACAAAAGTGGCAACAGTGAAGAAGTGGCAAACTACAGGCTGGTAAGCCTTATCATGGTAGTGGGAAAAGTAATAGAGATGCTGCTGAAGGAAAGGAATGTGTTTTTTCTGGAAGCTAATGAGTTGTGAGATCTGAGGCAACTTGGCTTTACCAAAGAAAGATTGTGACAAACAAATCTGAGTGATTTATTTGGGTGACTGGAGAATTAGATCAAGGGCATGCAATGGATGTGGTCTACTTAGGGGTATGTTTACTAAACGTGAATAACGCGCGTAGTATGACGTTAACGACCGTAAGTGCAGTGTAACACGCATAAACACGCGCCAACGACCGGTAACGTTGTACTACGCGCGCTAACCGCGCTTAACGATCTAAAGCCCCGCGGCGCGTTAAAACAGCGCAGAAGGTAGAGAGTGGGCGGAGAGAAGGGGTCAATGGGCGGAGAGGGGGCATGGAGAGGCTCCCCCTCACTAACGCGCTGCAATTCTGAGCTCAATTCCAACGCGAAAGAAAACCTGCCGTTAAAGGCATTTAAAGGGAAGAGAAACCATTTCCGTCAGCAATGTACAGAAAAACCGGGGAAACACACAAAACGTGAGCAGTGTGATACATGTGCACTGAACAAAATAGCACATAAAACGTTAAAAATGACCACAGGAAACATTGTAAAAAGCATAATACAGCTGGGCAACAGTGATAGCAATGGGCAACAAGGAACAACACTGCCTGGAAAGCACCAAATAAAAAAGAAATGATGGGTGGAAGGGTCTACTCTTCACAGACCCTTTTAAATATCATTTCATTGTAATGGATTGTCCTGGGAGTGTTGTGTAATGTTTCCCAATGATATCATTGTTGCCCAGCTTGGTTATGGGTGTGTGCCCCTTTTGTGAGGTTTTCTCTGAGGTTTATGTGCACCGTTGTCTGCATACAAGGTAAATGAGGTCACAATAAACCTGTTGCAGAGCAGGGTTTCTGACTCGTCAGGCCGGTTTAACTAACTCCAGGGACTGCACTGTCTCTGTGGCTACAGTGTGGTGCAGCAGACACAGCCAGTGCCTGTAAGACCAGAGGGTCACAGGTTCAAATCCCAGCTGGGGCTCCTGCCAACCCAGTCCCCATAGCTTTACCCACCACTAAACAGTGATAGTAAAGACACACCTTTATTGCAGAGAACATACGCATGGCCTATATTTTACCACACCAGAAACAGGCACATTACCTTAAAGCAGAGTTCCGCAAATGTAGTCCTGGAGGGCCCCACAACATTCCGGTTTCATGCTGCCTCCAATAAAGATGCCTGTGCTGCATAGCTATGCACCACCCCCATGTTATGCAGATGTAGCTCATGCATATTTATGAGGGACAGCATGAAAACCCGAACAGTGTTTGGAACACCAGGACTGGAGTTGGGGAACTCTGCCGTAAAGCAGCAGCCAACAGGGCCACACACCCACCCACAGGCCCCATTGGCCAATGCCACCTGGAGAGGCAAGAAATTGGGTCCTGCCTGTATCTCCCAATACTAGCAGTTGCATACCTTAGCAATGCCACCCTACACCTGGGTATATGGTACACAGCTATCAAACGTTTGCTATGAGAACTGGCAGATATCAATTCCTCTGTTAAGCACATTTTGCTCATTGAGCTCCACCATAACAATCATTCTGATGTCTGCGGTGTGTGCTGCAGGTCTGGTCTCTGACAGTGTTCACCACCCTGGGGAGTGACCCCCCAACAGTCTTGTGTACCATATCCATGCCTGTACTATGCCCATGACTGGTGTGGTGTGTATGGCTGCTGACCACCTCTATAGTAGCACAATGCTGACATCGGTGTGGGGGTGGTTGTCTGTCTATCCAGTGTGTGGTGGTTGCAAACACCTTCCACAGGCCACACTGCCAGCAATGTTGCCAGTATTGGGCTGCCAATGTGCATAATGAGGAGCAAGGTACCATGGGTATAGGCCGGACAGGGTGGCCTGGCCAGGTCGCACCTGCACAGGGCATAGGGCAGTGACAGGCACATTGTAGTGGCCGGCCACCACTTACACAGACAGGGTGACCTCAGTATGTGCTGCTGAGAGATCACTCTCACCCTGACTGTGCAGTGACCACAGCATGGCTAGGCACCCCCATAGTGCTATCTAGTATTTCTCTCATGTGATATATATGGGTTGCCTTTTGGGGCCCTGTCACTGATTTAACTGTGTATGCTGACATCCCAGTTCTGGGTGCAGGCATCTCCACTGGGCACTAGCAGACTATTTGCAGCTGGTATGTGTTGTGATGGAGTGGCTTGCAGGGTGCAGTGGCTGATGGCTTGCACCAGGGGAATATCAGATAGTGGTGGGGTGCAGCATGCCATAATCTAGGCCTAATGTCTGTCTGCTATTGTGTTCTGGATGTGTACAGGGCTGCATTGACTGCTCTGTGGGGTGTGTGTCCCTCAGCAGGGCTGGGGTTGATGTTCCCCTCTATGTCCACCTTGCAGGGAGGTAGAGATGTATCTTTTGATGGGAGACCCTGTTTGCTGCCCTGGGGGAGGGGGCGGTGGTGCATGGGCCCTCCTGGGGGTCCATGGGGGGCTACACCTGACTGATACAGACAGAGATGTCCAAGGTGTTTCATGCAGAAACTACCTGTCTCACACTATAACACTGCTGTGGACCTGCACCATGGCCTCTTTGCAGCCATGGACGTTGCTGTGGACCTGGTGCTTGGCGCCTCACTGCACCCTCAGGGTGAGCACAGTACCCGCACGCTGTGACGGTGTGTGGCTACCCTGTGCCGGTACAACACACGGTCAGTACCCCCTAACAGGCCGAGGTGCTGTGGGGGTGCACATGGTCGCTTCCCCCCTACCAGGCCGAGGTGCTGTGGGTGTGCATTCCCCATCTTGTGTTTATCTGTGGACAGCTGATTTGCATGTGCAGTGCATCATGGGTGTGACTGGCGCAACCCAACCCTGGGGGAATCCAGAGCCTGCTCACAGGCTTTGATAACCCATAGGCCATCCCACGTACATCTGTTAGCATTGTGCATAGGTGCAGGACACCCTACCGAGTCTGTCATATAAGGTACCCACACAGGTAAAAACACACATACCCACGCACAATTGTACGCGCGTCGCTACGCACGCCCAACGTACATTGTTACACACACTGCGAGGGTCTGTTTCTGTATGGAATACTCGACGTAAAGGAAAACATGCCTTCTCACGGCACACTGGGGACTCAAACCCATGCTGCCTGTAACAGTGGTCAGTACACTAACCATTGTGCTACAGCTCTGTATGGGTCAAGTATGTCTACGAGGCTTCTTATGCTTAACGCGCGGTAACTCCTCTAACGCGCCACGTATCGCTCATTAGTTCTGTACCGCGCGTTAGATCTTCTGCTGTCCCGCCCATCTCCTTATTTGGGGATTTGTCTTATTAACGCGAATACTAACGCGAACTGCACTAACGCGATTTAGTAAACATCCCCCTTAGAGTTCAGCAAAGCCTTTGATACTGTTCCACATAGAAGGCTTGCCAACAAACTGAGCAGCCTGGGGATTGATTGCAAGGTGGTAAACTCATTCAAGAAGTGGTTGACTACAGAGGGTAATGGTGAATGGAGCTCACTCTGAATAAATGAGGGTGAGTAGTGAAATGCCTCAGGGACTGGTCTTGGGGTTCCTATTGTTCATTGTCTTTGTGAGTGATATTGCCAGAGAGTTAAAAGGAAAAGTTTGCTTCTTTGCAGATAATAGGAATATTTGCAAGAGTGGACACATAAGAAAAGATTTACAAAAATTAGAAGAATGGTCAAATGCTTGCAAATTGAGATACAAAGGAGTGCAGAGTGATGCACTTTGGATGCAGAAACCCAAAGGAGCTCTATATGACAGGGGATGAGAGGCTGATGTGAAGAGACCAAGAGAGGACTTCGGAGCAGGGCTGGCGCAAGGAGATGAGCTGCCCTAGGCAAACCTCATCCCTTGCACCCCCTCCAGTGCCCAATGTTGCCCCTCTCTGGGACATGTAGCAGAAGCAATTGGAGCAAACAGCCCTGCGGCACTTACCTTTAAATTTCAGCACCATGGAGCTGTTTGCTTCCACCCCCTTTCTAACGCCCATGCCTCTATATAAGTCATAATACTCCAAGTGAGTTTTGAAGCTTGTACCTTAAAAAGGATACAAAAAGACTTGAAATGCTTCAGAGGAAAGTGACCAAGAAGATATGGGGTCAACTCCAGAAGGCACATGAGAAAAGACTTGAAGACCTAAATATGTATACTTTAGAGGAGAGGAGAAACAGGGGGGATATGATACAGAACTTTAAATACTTATAGGGCCTGATATTGAGTTATGCTGGCTATGCGCCGATCCTTATCCCTGGATATTCAATGGTGGGGTCATATGTGGCCCCGGCATTGAATATTTGAGTTTGCCACACAGCCTTCCAGATGCAGTACATAACCAGGCAGTGCGATATTGCATGCTACCCGGTGAGCTGCTGCGGCCAAAAGATAGGCGAGCTTTTGCCTCGCCTACCTTTTAGCCACAGGTGACTAACCAGGCAGCATGCAATATCACTGCTGCCTGGTTATTGACTGTCGCTGTCTCTGCCCCTCCCTGGAGTGCCCATGACACACCCCAATACTAAACAGTTAGTAACGGGACATGTAAGGGAGAAGATCGACGATATTCAGTGGCACCGTGTTAGTGCCATTGAATATCCCGGTTCGAAGCATTTACATGGTTTACAGGGCTATAAACTGTGTATATGCCTTTCGAATATCAGGCCCATAGTGTATTAATGAACAAGCAAACTGTTTTCAAAGATTGCAAATCTGTAGAACTAGAGAACATGTAATGAAACTGCAAGGAGGTAAACTTAAAAGCCACATCAGGAAATACTTTTTCACGGAAAGGGTGATGGATGCCTGCAATGCCCTCCAGAGGGACATGGTGGGAACAAAAGCTGTGATGGAATTCAAAAAGGCATGGGACAGACACAGAGGATCACTATATGGCAAGAGGATGGAATCAGAGCAAATGTAAATAACTATATAAATAGAGAAGTAATCTAGTAGTAGTACAGCAAGACTACTTCTGGGAGTCTGATGGTTTCATTTTGAACTAGGCAGCCACTGGACAGATATGAGTAGAGATCTATCCTGTCCCCTTCTCCCCCAGGACCCTTGGAGTGAGTCAGGGTCAGAGGAGTGTCAAAGGATGGGTGCATGAGGGTAGGGTCAGCCTGTACTTTGAAAAGAGGTGAGGTGGCCTTTTAAAACATTTTAGTTCTATGTTGGGGCTGGAGAGATGGGGGCATCTGACCCACTGGGCCACCAAGGAGTTGAGGCCCTTTGAGGAGGGGATTCAGGAGGACTTCCAATTTAGGCCAGAGGGCCCTCTATTTGTGTCACTAGGTGAAGAGGCATTTTTTCATGCTTTGCCACAGCCTGGAATGCATAAATTTCCTAGCTCTGGCAATTCGGGAAACATTTCCTGTGAAGTATAGCTAAGGATGTAAATGATCCAAGATCTTATCTGCATCTTGTGGTTACACTTCACAGAAACAGTTACTGGCCTGTGAAAAATACAGATTTATTTCCAAAGTGAAAATTCTTTCATATTTCACAGAAGATTTTTTGCTTGAAAAAATGTTTCATACTTTTTGCATTGAAAAATTAAAGAAATTAATTTATCTTTGTTCAGTACAAATGGTGCACAACTGAGAAAAATTGTGCACTAAGACTATGCATTTCCTGGAGTTGCCTAAACTCCAAGAAGACTTTGAATTCAAGCCCAGTCATTGATTTATGAAGAACTATTATAAAAGCCAAAAAAACTAACACAAGCATACTCTTAAGAACAATCTAAAAATATGGTCATGGAAATTTTCATAACCATTGAACTGGGACTTTCACAAAACAAATCAGTTTTAAAATGGTCATAAACTATGTTAAATGCATAAAACATAAGCCAGATGAAGTTATATAAATTATTTGTAGTAAAAATACAGTAAAACTAAATGGTTGCTAAGGATTAAAATGTTACTGCTTTTTATAAAGAAGAATGTTTTCAAATCCATCCAGGTAAATAGTGATTTTTCTGGGTAAATTAGCATGTTTAAAACTTGTCCTCCTCAGAGCAGCTGAAAGGCTAAGGGGTATGTTTACTAAAGCGCGGTAAGGTAACAGCGGTAAGGGACGAAAATCTAAAAAAGGTGCTGGGCCTGTAGGGGCCGTTCCGGTGTAAAGCGCTCTATGGGCCATTTAGCGTGTGTTAACAGAACATTGTGCATTAAGGTGCCAAGCATGCACTTTAAAGCACGAAAACAGTTGTAAACTTAACGCTGGATAAAGGAACACCAAGGAAAGGCAATTTAAAGGCAATGAAGGAAAGGACTAGTGGGAACCGATGGACCTGCCAGTAATTGGGACAAGCATGTGGGAGGCAGCTGTACTAATGCACTGGGGGGTGCCAATGTAAAATGGCGCAATGTCAGTGTGTGGCATAGGATTGGGAAGATGTGTCCCCTAGTGGAATCGGAAGTTGCAGGATGTGTGCAGCGAAAGGAGAATAGAGCAGGAGTGGTGACGTGTAGATCAGGCACAGGAGAGACGTGCGTGAAAAGCCAAAATGCAGAAAAGTGTATTAGTGTAGGCGATGGTATAGCAGTCTGCACAAAAAGACATGACTGCACACAGCCGACAGAGACAGATAGATGGGCTGAAGGAAGGATGGCGGCTGAGGAGAGGGTGGTATGAGCTGGCAGCACCAATGTGCAGAGTCCTGACTGTTACAAGCATGAAAATGATCTGAGTAGCACACAGTCACAAAAAAGAACAAGTAGGAGCCAAACCTCTGATGGCTGCATATGAAGACATTGCACTAACCAGTAGGCTATACCCCCACACTTCTCTATGCAGTAATGTCTGGAGACAAAGAGACTGCAGGTCACTGCCTAAATGATCTGCTATGCGTGCCGTATTGGTTAGTCCCTCCAGTACCCATAATGCACTGCACATGCAAAACAGCAGTCTGCAGCTGACTACCAAATGGAGAATGCACTGATCCATAACCTCAGCTCAGTAATATGCATTGACAGTGTGTGATACAAGAACAGAGCAGCTACAAACCATGCTACTAAGCAGTTTCTGCAGTCATTCTGAGGGTGAAGATGGGTGCCCAGTACCTGGTCCCCACAACCTGCACTGCTAGAGATGGTCTTGGCTGGCTGTGCTGCAGGTCTGTATCACTTTTTGTCCTACGTAAGATATGCCATACTGGGTTAGACCAAGGTCCATCAAGCCCAGTATCCTAGAGTATTGTAATTTTATTTTGTTTCTTTTTATCCCAGTCCATTTATTGTCACATTGGTCTCACTACTCTTTTTCGTTCTGTTTTAACTCTGTTCATTTGTGAAAGGGCACATTTTGAATTTATAATTCACTGTCCTTCTTTATATGATTTCATTTCACGATTTATGGTTTCTGCATCTTTTTTCATTCACTTGCTATTTTTCACAGCTGCATTTGACCCCGCCAATTTTGTTACGTCATCTTCGAAGGCGCAAAAAATGGCGTCTACATAAACTGCTTGTTTTTCCTAGGTTTCTTTTCACTGGCCTCACGTCGTTTTTAGACTCAGCATATTGTTGTCAATTTGGCATTTCTACACGATCTACACAGGTCTACTCATCGATAAATGTAAGACCATGCTCTATTGGTTTGCATGCTTCTTCTCCACTCTGTCACTGCTCTAGCGGCTTGATCAGATTAATAGGATTCTAACACTTTTTTTCACACCTGTACGATTGTCACTTCCAGCACTTTTCAATAGTTTTTTTAATGTCCAGCCGTTTCACATTTTTGCATCAAATATTCTTGAGATTACCCAGTTGTTCTGCCCTGCTCACCGTCTATGCCAAAACGATTTTTTCTTTACATGTTTGTTCTTATTTTACACTCATATACATTCACCAACTCCTGGTTTTAAGATTACATAAGTACACCTTTATTCCTATCACATTTTATTCTTGAATAGAGATATGCAATGCACGTGTTCACCTTTATCTCACTGACATTTACATTCACCTTTCTAACCCTCTAATTTCTTCCTCAGCATAAGTTTTGTTGACAGCTCTCTGCACCTATCCACCAAATGACCTCCTAGTTCTTTTCCATCATTCAATAGCTCCTTTCACACATGTTTTTGTTTATAGTTCTCTGCACAAACCTATTAACCACTTTTTTTACTTGTCCATCAGTATTTATTATCTAGGTTATATATGTACGATTGCTAGTTATTTTAATTATTTTTATTTTATATGTTGATTGTTAACTGCTCCTCATTAGGTCGCATAGTCCTCAACGTCTGGACAAATTGGTCTGTCGCTTGTCTCGGCCCTTCTTATTATTATTTTTATTATTTTTAAAGTTATCTGAATGTACCTCATTATTTATTTATTTATTATTATTTTTTACTATGTGTACTATTTATTAAGATATGGCGTTTAATATTGTTTTGTTTTAATATTGCTTGTTCATTTATGTTAGCTGTATGTCCCCCGAAGAAGGCGTTTGCCAAAACGCGTAGGGACTATCATCAATAAAGCAGTCTGTTACCAACTTACGTCTCTTGTTCCGTTTGTTCCTCGCTTGTTCTGCAAGAGCGACGCTCCTCTCCTTGTTACCTCCCTCTTTGGAGCCATGTTCTCTCCCTGGCAAGAGGTTTTGAGCTACAAAGAAGATGATCTTAAAGGTTTGCTCCCCGAGGACCCCTTCTACATGGAAGAGGAAGCGGTCCCGGATTTAGAAGACGAATGGAGAGAACTGGTTTGGTTGACGCAGAAGTATGTAAGAGAAGAATTACATGCAGCTTCCTTACTTGAGTACTGTAGAAAAAAGACCATTCCCAGAGGACTTAGGGTGCAGAAGGCACCCGGAATGTTTAAAGATGATGATGTTTTTATGACTAACTGGATAAAAATTTTAAATAAATGTTCATTGGATCTGATGATCCTTTTAATTAATACTTCTAAACGAAGGGCCGAGACACTCAAACCACAGATAGATTAAAAAATCGACAATCTTAAGAAGAAGGATGCTCAGTTTGAATCGGAGAAAAGAAAATTTGATAAAAATAACCTAGATTATAGACAATCCATTAAAGAGTCCAAGATCAAAAAACTTAAAAGGGATGATGAGGACTATAAACAAAACACTGTGTATTACTGGACTTACAGTAAGTCCGATCTCAGAGATAGGAAAAGGAGTACTTCTTTTAGGAGACCATATAGATCACCCAGACCACATAGATCTCCCAGATCACCCTGGAATATTTCAAAGACTAATGCAAAGGATAAACAACCAGCAAGACGCAGGTCCATATCAGTCACTCCAGAAATAGAAAGAAGCAATAAAAGGTCACGGCATCATTCAAAGGACAACATTGAAGCATCAGCCCCCCTTTTTCCCACACAACCACGATCTCCCACTGCACACTATCATAGGCATAATCACAAGCGGGATTTTCACATGGATTCCCTTTGGGCAAAAGGCAGAAGAAATGCGTCTCCAAGATCACCACCACCTCGTCCACCGAGATACAGAAATCAACAATCAAGACAGTACTCACCGCAGGAAAGAATGCACAGTCAGGGAATGATGTCAAAAAGACATCTGAATTGGGACTTGTAAATGCAGTCATTAATTTATCCACACACTCATTAACAGACCTTGAACTCCAGGTTTTAAATAAGGGCCTTTCTTTTGTGCCCACTAAACGTCATGATAAGTTTCTAACACATGTGGAACTTTACAAGTTTTTTCGTAAGCTTAAAATCATAGATTACTTAAAAAAAAACCCTCGTCCTCTGTTGATCCTTCTGTAGCTAAGAAACCATCCACTTGGCTCCCTCCGTCTATCCCAGATCCCATGATTACTGCCTATGAAAATATGGTCCTTTCCAGAGTTAATGCATTATATAAAACTAAACAGAAGCATTCATATCACAATCTTACAGCCTTACAAAAATCAGCATTAAAAGGCCTTCAATCTAATCAGGCCATAATAATAAAGCCCGCGGATAAAGGCGGTGCAATTGTAGTACAGGACAGAACCACATATATAGCAGAGGTCCTTCGTCAACTGAACGACACTACATTCTATCAAAAGATTTTTGATGACCCTACGAGCACATTACAACGGAAAGTAGACAATTTATTATATATTGGTAAAGAGGCAGGTTACCTAACACACAAAGAAATCACCTTTCTTACTGTCATCCATCCTGTAATACCCACGATTTACATGCTTCCAAAAATACACAAATCTATGCAAAATCCCCCAGGCCGACCAATCGTCTCAGCTAATGGCTCACTTTTCGAACCTCTTTCCAAATTTCTGGACCTTTTTTTGCGTCCATTTGTCTCTCTAGCACCCTCTTATGTCAAGGACTCCACCCATATCATTAATATTCTTAATAATTTTCAAGGTTATCATGATGGTCTTATTTTATTAACATTGGACATCAATTCTTTATATACAAACATTCCGCAACAAGCAGCTCTAGAAGTGCTAGCAAATGTATTAATTAAAAGACCAAAACTGGTTCGGATACCCACCTTTTTTCTTACACAGTTGGCCTCCTTGGTTATGTCCGAGAATTATTTCATCTTTAAAGGTCTTTTTTATAAACAGGTCAAAGGGGTCGCCATGGGTTCGCCCATGGCTCCTGACGTAGCAAATCTTTACGTATCTGAATTTGAGAATACATTTTTGTCCTTTCATCCATACAAGAAATATATCCGGCTCTGGAAACGTTATATTGATGACATACTTGTAATTTGGGATGGCCCTGAAGATACCTTGCACACCTTTCATATTTGGCTCAACACATTAGATTCTAATCTGCAATTTGAGGGAACATACAGCTTAGAATCCATTCCATATCTTGACATCATGATCAAGAAATCAGATGAGGGTTTTGTCACTGATTTATACCGGAAATCGACTGATAGAAACACCTTTCTTACATATGACAGTTGTCATAACACTGCCTTCAAGCAAAATCTCCCTGTCAGCCAATTCCTTAGAATTAAGAGGTTATGTACTAACAATATGGATTTTGAGAAACATGCTATGGATTTATATCGGAGGTTTGAACAACGGGGTTATCCTAATAAATGCATTCACAGAGCATATCAGAGAGCATCAGCTACAGATCGTTCTACACTCCTGCAGAATACAATACGTTCACAAACAGATAGGGTCACTTGTCCTCTCACCTTTTCATCATATTCCAAGACTATCATGGACATCTTGAAACAAGAATGGGATCTTATATCCTTTTTACCTGCCTTTCAATCAAAACGGTTGATGGTATCATATAAACGGGCGCCAAACTTGAGCCATTTTCTAGTTCCCTCTGCTCTCACTGCCCCTCGGCCCTCTCTCAAAGTTAGAGGTCACTACAGCTGCGGCAATTGCTCTGTTTGTCTTCATGCCATCACAACAAAAGATTTTTTCTTACACAAATCCACGGGTCACAAAATAATCATAAATCATTATTCAAATTGTAAGACCATCAATGCTATTTATCTGATATTATGTCCCTGCGATATGGTTTACATAGGCAAAACTCTACGACAAATACGGACACGCATCATTGAACATAGGAGCAATATTCAGAGACAACTCACTGACAAACCATTAGTCTCGCACTGGTTGGAGAAGGGCCACATGGTTAGTGCTTGGTCATTAAGACTGCTATTCCACATTGGCGTGGAGGCGATATCAACAATACCTTACTCAAGATAGAACGGTTCATTTATGAACTGAATAGCCTGGAACAGTTCGGCCTTAACCAAGAAAGTGATCTTTCGGTTTTTCTATGAATCAGCTTATAATAATGTTTTCTAATAATTTTTTTTCTAAATAGGTTTTTACCATCCTCACTGGATCAATTCCCCGGGTGATTCCCTCTTCTTTTTACATACATTTAATATACATTGTATTCTCTATGATCAATCTTATGCCACATATTTATTTTTTCAGCACATATTCATGGACTCATGTTTTACCAATGTCCATTTGCGTTTCAATACATTTCAATATAATTCTACAGGTAGTTTACATTGGACTTTGACAGATTTCGGCTCTTATCATTATTACTACCTCACTCAGTTTTCGATTTTATACATAATTCATGGTTTTACCTTTTGCCCCCTCTGGGTTACAGTGTATTGTAATTTTTAATTTTGTTCCCTTTTACCCCCTGGTTTTAACCCCCCTTGTTTCACCCCTGACTGATTTATTAATTGCTTCATTGGTTTAATTACCCCCTGGCGTTCCGTTTTTCAACTCTGACTACTTGCCAAATGCTGACTTTATGAAGGTACTTAGTTTGTATCTATAGCCTATGTTTCTTCTTTAATTGTTTGATATTATGGTTTCTGCAACTTTCTCATTAATCGCTTTCTCGCGGCCGCTTTTGACTCCGCCCATTTTTGTTACATCATCTTGGAAGGCGCGAAAATTGGCGTCTACATAATACTCCTTGGTCCTCCGAGGTTACTTCTCATTGTCATTACGCCATTCCTAGTTTCAGCACATTGTGTGACTTTGGGCTTAATCTCTACACGGTCAGCGCAGGATTAATCATTGCTAAATGTAAGATTATGTTCTCTTGGTTTGTTTGCTTTGCTTTTATACCTTTACACTGTTACGTTCTAGTGGTTTGATCAGATTAATCGGTTTCTAATACTTTCTTTACACTTGTAGAATTGTCACTCCCAGCACTCCTTAACAATTTTTATTTTATGTCCAGCGTTTTCATATTTCTGCATATAATAGTCTTGCGCTTACTTAGCGTTTCTGTCAGGCTTATCGTTTACATGTTTGTTTCTATTCTATTTTACATTCATATACATTCACTTACTTCTGGTTTAAAGATTGTACACCTCTATTCCCATCACAATTCAACCCCGAACAGAGATATGCAATGCACTTCAATATAATTTTGCAGGCAAGTTTACACTGCACTTTGACATATTCGTGCTCTTATAATTACCACTATCTCACTCAGTTTGATTTGGGACACATAGCCCATGGTTTCATCTTCTGCCCATCTGGGTTATAGAGTATTGTAATTTTATTTTGTTTCTTTTTATCCCAGTTCACTTATTGTCACATTGGTCTCACTACTCTTTTTCGTTCTGTTTTAACTCTGTTCATTTATGAAAGGGCACATTTTGAATTTATAATTCACTGTCCTTCTTTATATGATTTCATTTCACGATTTATGGTTTCTGCATCTTTTTTCATTCACTTGCTATTTTTCACGGCTGCATTTGACCCCGCCAATTTTGTTACGTCATCTTCGAAGGCGCGAAAAATGGCATCTACATAAACTGCTTGTTTTTCCTAGGTTTCTTTTCACTGGCCTCACGTCGTTTTTAGACTCAGCATATTGTTGTCAATTTGGCATTTCTACACAATCTACACAGGTCTACTCATCGATAAATGTAAGACCATGCTCTATTGGTTTGCATGCTTCTTCTCCACTCTGTCACTGCTCTAGCGGTTTGATCAGATTAATAGGATTCTAACACTTTTTTTCACACCTGTGCGATTTTCACTTCCGGCACTTTTCAATAGTGTTTATTTAATGTCCAGCCGTTTCACATTTTTGCATCAAATATTCTTGAGATTACCCAGTTGTTCTGCCCTGCTCACCGTCTATGCCAAAACGATTTTTTCTTTACATGTTTGTTCTTATTTTACACTCATATACATTCACCAACTCCTGGTTTTAAGATTACATAAGTACACCTTTATTCCTATCACATTTTATTCTTGAATAGAGATATGCAATGCACGTGTTCACCTTTATCTCACTGACATTTACATTCACCTTTGTAACCCTCTAATTTCTTCCTCAGCTTAGGTTTTGTTGACAGCTCTCTGCACCTATCCACCAAATGACCTCCTAGTTCTTTTCCATCATTCAATAGCTCCTTTCACACATGTTTTTGTTTATAGTTCTCTGCACAAACCTATTAACCACTTTTTTTACTTGTCCATCAGTATTTATTATCTAGGTTATATATGTACGATTGCTAGTTATTTTAATTATTTTTATTTTATATGTTGATTGTTAACTGCTCCTCATTAGGTCGCATAGTCCTCAACGTCTGGACAAATTGGTCTGTCGCTTGTCTCGGCCCTTCTTCTTATTATTTTTATTATTTTTAAAGTTATCTGAATGTACCTCATTATTTATTTATTTATTATTATTTTTTACTATGTGTACTATTTATTAAGATATGACGTTTAATATTGTTTTGTTTTAATATTGCTTGTTCATTTATGTTAGCTGTATGTCCCCCGAAGAAGGCGTTTGCCGAAACGCGTAGGGACTATCATCAATAAAGCAGTCTGTTACCAACCTACGTCTCTTGTTCCGTTTGTTCCTCCCCAAAAAAAGTGAGAACATCTAGTAAATTAAAAGCTTAAATAGTTTACTTATTTACCTTTTTTAGCTATATAACGTCTTTATTTCGACAATTTCCGGTCGCCATCTTTGTTTTTTTAATTTGTCAATTGTTTACATCTGTCTTTTTGAATTTTTAAATAACTTATATGCTACGAGATGTTCTCACTTTATTTGGGCCCCCTGTACGTCACAAGTACATAGCAGTCTCCCTAAAAGACACAGGTTCCGCAAAGCTTGTATTGGATCAAGCAGTGTTATACTGGGTCCCTTTTAATAATGGTTTATGGACCTTTTCTCCAGGAACTTGTCCAAACCTGTTTTAAACCCAGCTACACTAACAGCTTTTACTACATCCTCCAGTAACAAATTCCAGAGTTTGATTACACGCTGAGTGAAATAATATTTTCTCTTATTACACAATTGCAGCATACTATTTTATTAGAGTCTCTTTTATACCGCGCTATTCAGCATCAGTGCGGTTTACAATGAACAGTAAAATACACATTTTCGATGGTACTTTGTGTTTACAGTTGAACAGGTAATGCAACTTGGATAACAGGTAACTATTTACAATTTAAGACATAATTGGGAACTCTTTTGACTTCAGTCAAGGGGGTTCTGAGAGGCTTGTGAGGATGGTGCAGCGTCCACATTGGCTTCTGGTTAAAACTGGAGGAAGAGGTGAAGTTTTAAGGCCTTTCTGAACTGAAATAAGTCCTGGATTGATCGGATGCCGAGAGGGAGGCTGTTCCAGTACCTTGGTGCGCAGAAATTGTAGGCCCTGCCTACTGTTGCCTTGGTGCATTGTGTTATTAGTTTTGGGACTACCAGGGTGTT
The DNA here is from genome assembly GCA_033557465.1 of Ichthyophis bannanicus. Lineage (NCBI taxonomy): Eukaryota > Metazoa > Chordata > Amphibia > Gymnophiona > Ichthyophiidae > Ichthyophis > Ichthyophis bannanicus. The sequence continues at coordinate 608,647,802 of CM066033.1, forward strand.
AAGTGTTACTGACCTTCTGTCCCTATTGAGAGGAGTTGTCTGGATTAGTTCAGTCAATGATGCCGACGAAAGACCTTTAATAACCTTGAATGTAAGTAGTAAGGTCTTGTAAGTGATTCTACCTTGTATTGGGAGCCAGTGGAGATGTTTTAGAATGGGTGTGACATGGTCTTTCCTAGAAGCGCCATGTAGAACTCTTGCTGCGGCATTCATTGCAAGTTGAAGTGGATTTAAGGTGGCTTGAGGGAGACCTTGCAGGATTGAATTTGCATAATCAAAATGCGGTATGATTAGTGCCTGATAGATGGTTCTGAAATCGTCAGGTGCAAGTAGGGATCTTAGATGTCTAAGGGATCGGATTTTATGGTATACCGCTCTTACAATGTTTCCTATGTGCGCCTTCATATCCAAGTGCTGATCTAAGGTCACGCCTAGGTATCTGATAGTGGGCTTGGTCTGGAGATCTGCATCCTTCACTTTTATGAAAGACGGAGCAGTGAAGTTTCGATTTCTTGTAATAAATAAATCCTCCGTTTTCTTGTGTTGGATCCTAAGGTTTTGGGATTGCAGCCAGTTAGAAACTTCATTTATGCAGTTTGTTATAGGTGTGAGGTTGGGTTTCTCTGTTGCAAAAGGCATGTATAACAGCACGTCATCAGCGTAAATAAGGCAGTTAACACTGAAGGACCGGATCAGGTTGCAGATAGGCTGCATGTATATATTGAACATCAGGGCGGAGAGGGAGGACCCTTGGGGAACACCTTGTTTTTGGTGGAACGGATCAGATGATGTATTGCTGGATCGTACCTGCTGCCATCTATCAGAAAGGTAGGACATACACCACTCAAGTGCTTTATCGGTGATTCCTTTCTCCTTGAGTCGTTCAAGGAGGCACTCATGGCTAACGAAGTGTTATTTCTGTTCACTGTAAACCGCGCTGATGTCGAATAGCGCGGTATAAAAGAAACTTTAAATAAATAAATAAAAATAAATAACACCATGAGCTTCTCTAAAACCATGCTGGCATGGGTCCAGTGGTGCGTTGGTATCAATATGATCTTGGATTTGTCTTTGAACTTCCTTTTCCATTATTTTTGCCAGAAATGGTATACTTGATATCGGTCTATATGATTCAGGCTTCTGAGGGTTGAGCTTGTTGTTTTTTAGTAAGGGTCTTATAGATGTGTGCTTGAGGATACGTGGGAAAGCTCCTGTAGTGAAAGATTGTTCCATGAGTTTAGATATGAAGGGACTGAAGTCGGTCCGAAGTTCCTTAATCCAGAACGCTGGGCATGGATCAGTTTGGGTGGTAGTCATGTTGATGCCAACAATGGTGTCCTCAATGCGTTGTTTGGATGGTGTTGAGAAGATGGTGAGTGGTATTTGGTCGTATGGTTTAGGGATAGTGCTAGGTGATGAGTTGTTATTGATCTTGCAGAGTTTGGATTGCAGATAGTCGGCGAATGTTTGAGGGTGGATATCGCTTATTTGCTCTGAGGCAGGTTCCTTTGTCAAACGCTTGACGAGAGCAAAGAGGTCGTGTGGTTTGTTCAGAGATCTTTTTAGTATGTCTGTGTGATAACGTCTCATGATTTCTGTCACTGAGGTGCGATGTGCTGCGAGATGTGAGTTATATGCATTCCGGTCTTCATCTGAGCGTGAGCGACGCCATCCTCTCTCGAGTTTCCTTAGTGTTGTGCGTGAGGTTTTTAACTCAGCTGAATACCAGGTTGTAGAGTGACGCTTCCCTTGGAGTTTGTTAGTTGATGGACATACTGCGATTGAACTGAGTGTTTTATTCCAATCGGAGACTAAATTGTCCAGGTTGAGTGCCAATGAGGTAGTTAGTGGGAGTGTTGTTTTTAGGATTAGGTCTTTGTCGAATGGTTGGAACCTTCTCGGAGGGGAGCTGGGATGGCCGCTAACTCTTTTTTCTTCATTTTGGCCACAACTAGGAAGGGGAACTTGGAATAAAATTAGCTTGTGATCCGACCATGGAACTGAGGTGATTGATAGATCAGGGATAGATGGTGCATTGAGGGATGTCTCAGTTGTGAATATTAAATCTAGAATGCCTCCTTTGACATGGGTTGAATCTTTGATTAATTGGCTGTATCCTAAATCCTGCATGGCTCCATGAAAAGCTGATGCATGGGAGACCTGCAGTGAGGGTAGATTGAAATCTCCTAGCACCCAACTTGATGAATGTGGGTTCTGGGTTTTGGAGGCCAAGTCAATTATCGTTGATAGGGCGTCTGGGTTGGCTGATGGAGCTCTGTATAGTAGATTAAAAGAGCAGCACTTATTTGCTATAGAGATAGAGTCCAGGAGTGGTGAGCTGGTTGTGTCTTTTAGATTAAACTGAAGGTCAGATTTGATAATGGCAAGAACACCTCCTCCTCTTTTGTCATTTCTGTGACATGTATGGATTGAGAAATTGGAGGGTAGGAGTTGGTTGAGTAGCACATTGTCATCACAAGAAAGCCATGTCTCAGTGATCAGTAATAGGTCAAGGTTGTGTAGTGAAATCATGTCTGAGATGACCGGCCATTTCTTGCGAACCGATCGGGCATTTATCAGTGCGCATCTCAGATGTTGGGGAAGTGGGTTTACTTCCTGTTTCTTTTTCTTGTTATGTTGTAATGAGATGAGTAGAAGATGGTGGTGGGTTCGGCTAGTTTCTCTTGTGCTGTAGAAGTGGGCGTCTTGCCACCGTCTTCTATAATTGTGTATCATTGGTATATGCTTGTGGCTAGAGTGTAGACTAGTAACGTTACCTAGTCCTAAGGCAAGGAGATAAAGGGCAATTGTAAAAGAGCAGGATAAGGCCATTTTGTGTGTATGGAATGGAAGTGGTCAAAGGCGAAATCTTGGTTGGTAACTATGTCAGAGAATAATTGGAGATGACAGAATACAATATACAATATACCATAAGCAATAGGTGCCCATCTACGGTTAGATTTAAGGCCTATGTTGTGGTGATTACAGCTTTGTTGTTTGAGAGAGTAAATATTTACTTGCGTTTTCATGATGGATGTCAGCCTGATGAAGAGTGACCTCCGTCAGTGGCCTCCGCCTAAGGGCCACGCCAAAGGGCCCTCAGGCGCGGGCCTGCCTGAAGGCAGTTGCTTTTTAAATGGAGCAGGCTCCTCCCCCTCTCAGGATAAGCAGTATAGATGGAAGGCTGCAGGCTGCTTAACACTAATCAGAGCAAGAAGCAGATGGCAGTTAGCTTGTACCTTGATTGAAGGCAGCTGCTTTTTAAATGGATCAGGCTCCTCCCCCTCTCAGGATAAGCAGTATAGATGGTATATATGCACCAGTCACATCTGGCACTGTGTCCTGCCCCTGTTGGACAGGGATATACCTGGAACAGTGCATGTCAATACCCAATGTTAAACTGCTGATGCTATGGATGCTATCCATGGTGGGGGTGTCTAGGCTTGCATAGGGACAGAACTAAAGTCCTGTTGGCCCACCATTACCCCTCCTGAAACCCCTCCTGCTCCATAAATACCCACAGCAAGACTGCACCTGCTGCCCACCACTAGGTTTTCCAACCATGCACATACCAATTGCAGACAGTCCACTGATCAGCAGACATTGCATGTGCACAGAGCAGTCATGGACACTCAGCATTTGGTTTCATGACCAGAATACCCTCAGGATAGGACATGTACCCACATCACTGGAAGCAGACATTATATAGCACTGTGTGGATACATGGCCATGCCATGGTCACTACTCAGTCAGAGTGAGAGTGTCCACCCAGCATGATATTCTGTGGCCACCCAGTCCATGCATGTGGCAAACGGGCACTATGACATCTCAGCCATGGACCCTACCTCTGATGCAGACACATCCTGGCCAAACCGCCCTGTTTCAGGCCAAAGCACAATACCTTGCTCCCCATCCTGCACATTTGCAGACTAATGCTGAAACAGCTTCGGCAATGCAAGGCTCAGTGAACTATAGAAAGCCACAAAATAATGGGAAGAGACACACACACACACACACACACACACACTCACACTCACACACACACACACACACACACACACACACTCATATTGCCGTGCAGGGCAAAAATGGGGATGGTTGGCATTCTTGTCTGCCACTTTGGTCTCCATATCAGCTCAAGCTTTCTTAATGTGTGCTCATTGTGCAGGAGCTAGAAACATACTCTGATGTTAGCACTGGTACACTGAGGGGGCATTGTAGAATTGACTCTGTATCCATCTGAGGATAGTGGAGCCTGTCTGTGTGGCTGGTGGGTGTTTGTACCCTTGCTGGCCGATTCATTGGGGGCTGCACATACTGGTGTTGTACCTGCACAGTAGGCTAAAGTGAAATGGGTGAAGAAAGTCCCCCGGTAAGTGAAAGTCCCCAGATAAGTGAAACATTAAATACCTTTATGGAAATGGGTAAAAGGAAAATAGTGTGTATAAATGTCTGTAGCATTGGAAATAACATGCCAGATGTTGAAGCTTTAATGGGAGAGGCTGACTTGGATTTAGTGGCAGTTACAGAAACATGGTTCACAGAAAACCATGATTAGGATGTAACTATACCTGGCTATACTTTATTCAGAAAGGACAGGATAGGAAGAAGGGGAGGAGGAGTGGCACTATATGTAAAAAATACTATTAAAGCTTTGGAATTACAGAGCTTAAAAGGGAGAGAGGAGGCATTGTGGGTTAAACTAGAAAGAGGGAAAGAGAAATCTATTTGCATTGGTGTGATATACAGACCTCCCTCACAAGAGGAAGAGGTGGACAGAGAGTTAATTGAAAACATACGCAGCATTGCTAGGAAAGGGGAAGTGCTACTGATAGGAGATTTCAATATGCCAGATGTTGATTGGCACATTCCTGCTGCAGTATCATCTAGAAGTAAGGAGATCCTGGATTCTCTACAGGGAGAACTATTCAGGCAATTGGTAACAGACCCCACACGTGAAGGGGCCATACTGGACTTGGTGCTTACCAATGGTGAAAGTATTTCTGATGTTATAGAACCTGCAGATCTCTAATCAAACTGTTTGCTGTCTGCCAGCATAGGTTGGGCCCTCCATTACCCATGAGGCACTGCGCATGCAAAACAGTGGTCTGCAGCTGAAGAACCAATGCAGAATGCACTGATCCAGCATATCAGCTCAGTAAGATGCACTGGCTGTGTGTGCTACATGCACATAACAACAGCAAACTGTGCTGCAGAGCGGTTTTCAGCTGTCAGCCTGAGGTGAGGAGGGGTGTCCAGCACCTGGTCCACTGAACCTGCACTGTTAAAGATGATCTTTGCTGGCTGTGCTGTAGGTCCACATCAGTGCTAGTATTTAGCAGGTATTGTCTGCAGTGTGTTATTTTTTTCCCTTGCTTCTTGAATGCTGAGGATGACAGTGATAGCAACAGCTCCACCCTGTGTTCTGCCCATTGGACACTAACCCTCCAGAAACAATGCAGGTTAGTGCCAGTGTCAATATGCTGCTGCCATGGACAGCCACTGCAGTGGGGTTGTATAGGCTGGTGTGGGGCTACTGCTACAGTCCTGTCAGGACCCCATTAAGTAGGCCATGAATCACTACTGCCCCAACCATTGAAGACTAACCATTGAATACAGCACAGACAGAAATATTACCCCACTGCCCTTCGCTGGGCTGTAGCAACCAAGCACAAACCAACTACAGTAGATCTGCTCGCCAGCATGCATAGCAATTGTGTAGTGTGACCACTGGCACTTTGCTTTAGGTTACTCAGCATTGACACCCAGACATTTACTCAATGATTAACATCCCAAGACAGAAAATGCATCCACATCACTGGAGTGCCATGGTCACTTTTTCGTCATAATGAGAGTGCATTCTCAGCATGACATACAGTGGCCACCCAGGCAATGCACAAGGCAGATGGGCACAATGGCGTCTCAGCCAGTGACCCTACCATTGAGGCAGACACATCCAGGCCAATCTCTGTTCTTTCAGGTGATACCCACAATCCTCTGCCTCGCCTTATTCACTTTTTCCAAACAGGCTGGGAAAAACTCAGACAATGTGAGCCAAAGTGCAGTGCAGAAAGCCACAGGACAAAGTGGAGCCATACACACACACACACTCTCATTGGCACACTGAGCAAAAGTGGAGATAGTTGGCATTCCTGCTTGACACTCCTGTCTCAATGCCAGCTCACCACACATTGTTACCGTGTGCTATTAGGCTCCAACCAGTTGTGGATAGTGGAGCCTGTCAGTGCTGCTGGCAACCTTGCTGGCCATCTTCTTGAGGTTGCATATGCTGGAGCTATACTTATACTGTCAGCTAAATCTTGTCCACAGGAAGATGCAATACAGAAACCCCAGCAGGAACCTAAAACTGTGACCCACCACACATATACACACCAATCTTGCATGTTGCACCACAGTGCTGCCTTATGAAATAAACAGCTCCTGTTGCTGACATGCTTCCCTTCAGCTGGCCTTTGTCACATGCTGCACATGACCAGGACAAGGCTTCTGTCTGCTGCAGGCTGGTACCACTTCCCACACCACCACCAACACCCCATCATGCAGATATTCCTATGCACTGTCAGTGGTGGTGGTCGCAGCCCCAGCATGTTAAACATGTGGGTTTGGCAGGCACCTTGGGCACAAGGGATGGATGGGGGAGAGGGACAGGGGCATACATGGATGGCCATGCAGCCCCCCTACCAGCTGCCCATTCAGGGGCTCCATCACCGCCTGCCACCGATACGTCTCAAGGGGATGATGGCAGCCACTGCTGTAGTATTTCCCCGAGCACCTGCATTTTCCAGTTACCAGGAGGGCTACAGCATCTGGCACTATTGGCCTCTTCCCCCACAGCTGGGCTCAGCGGCAGTGAAGGGGAGGTGGAGGCAGCATGGACCTCTGCCTGGGGTGCCAGGACCCTTAGACCGCCCCATGTGGCACATTGCCTTTCTGCAGCAGTAGTAGGACTGTGTGCTGCCACTGTCACTGTGGGGTCATGACAGATATCACAGATGCTTCTGCAGATGGCAGAATACCCCTTTGTGGAGAGGCTAAAAAAGATGGGGCTCATCAACCTGGGGAAGAGACAGCTGAGGTGGGATATGATAGAGGTCTATAGATTATTGACCAGAGTGGAACAAGTAAACGTAGGTCATTTTTTTATGCCATCAGACTGTGGACAGACTAGGGGACCTGCAAAGCAGCTACAGTGTAACCCATTTGGGTCTTCTAGGTGAAAATATTTGTTCAGTCAATGCGTAATCAAGCCCTGCAATCCATTACCGGAGGATGTGGTAAAAGCTGTCAGTGTAGTTAGATTTAAAAAGTTTAGACGGGTTCCTGGATAACGGTCCATAAACCATTGCTAAACAGGATCCAAACTATGCACTGCATGCCCCATTACAGTTATTGGATATCCTGTGTGTCTTTTGGGGAAACTGCTAGGTACTTGTGACCTAGATTGTGCACTGCAGTACACAGGATACTGGGCACGATGGACCTTGGTCTGACACAGTTTAGCATATTTTGTAGTCTTATGTTCCTATGTCACATTTAGGCAGCTGCCTGGTCTCCCCCCCCCCCCCCCCGTGCACCAGCAGCCCCCACTGCATGACCCATGTGGCACCTCCTTTGCCCCATTTGCACCATCAACATAGTGCCTTTTATACTTGGACACTATGCTGTTGCTGCTAATGAAGCACTACTATCACTCTCTTGGGCTCCCCTCTCTGTGCATAACATTGCAGATGTAAAATAGGCTCTCTCGCCTCAAAAAACACCCTTTCCGCCAGGTTTTGAATTACGTTAGGGTTCCTGCCATTAAGGTGCCTGAGTTAAGGGAGCAAGCCTTGTTCCCGCCCACTCCCCGCCCATTGACCCCCAACCTCTGCCCCATGCATGCCTTCTCTCCACCCATAGATACCGTTAGCATGTGCTAAAGTGGCTGGTACCATTAGCACGCGCTAAAGTGGATTTTTGCACACGCTAAGTATGCACATGCACAGTTAACACATGCTAATGGCACACTTGCTTCTTTACCGTGGGTTAGTAAACATACCCCTAAGGGGTATGTTTACTAAACTGCGTTAGTGCGATTCGCGTTAGGAGCCGTGGTAGAGACAGAAATCCCAAATAAGGACATGGGCGGTACATCGTTACCGATAACGCGCGTTACCAGGCGCCATAAATGAATGAGCGCTACAAGGCACGTTACTGTGCGTTAATCTTAAGAAGGCGCGCAGGAGGGGGAGGGGGGAGGGAGGATGGGGGGAGGAAGGGGGAGGGGGAGAGGGGGAGGAGGGGGGGAGGAGGGGAGGGGGGAGGGGGGGGATGGGGGGGGGGGGGGGTGGGGGAGGGGAGGGGGGAGGGAGGGGGTGGTGTATGGACCCATAGGCAGATCATGTACCACCACACAACCCACCCTCTGGGGCTCAGGGTGGGAAACAGGATTACCCACCAATAGATCCACAGTCTACCTCCCTGCAATGGTAGCAGTAAAGAGGACTATCAACCCCAGTCCTGCTGGGGAACAGACAGAGCGGTACACATCCATAACGCAATAGCAGACAGACAGCAGGCCTGGAAATGCTCAGCTGCCTCCCACCATTATCTGACATTCTCCAGCAGCAAGCCTCCAGCCGCTGCACCCTGCAAAGTGTTCCAGCAAGGCACATACTAGCTGCAGACAGTCTGCCAGCTAGTCCATAGTGTATGGTCCTGGAGAAGATGCATGTACCCAGAACAGGGATGTCAGCATACACATCAAGCCAATAAGTCAATGATTGGGCCCCAAAAGAAAACCCTAAATATCACATGAAAAAAATGCTATATAGCACTATGGGGGAATCTAGCCATGCCATGGTCACTGCTCAGTCAGGGTGAGAGTGACCTCCCAGCAGGACATGCTATGGCCACCCTTCTCCATGCAGGTGGTGGCCAGGCACTACAATGTCCAAGCCATTGCCCTATGCCATGTGCAGATGCATCCAGGCCAAGCCACCCTATCCAGGCTATTCCCACAGTACCTTGCTCCTCATTATGCACATTGGCAGGCCAATACTGGCAACAGTGCTAGCAGTGTGGGCTGTGGAGGGTGTTGGCAGCCACCACACACTGGATAGACAGACACACACGCCCCACACCTATGCCATCATTGTGCAACTATAGAGGTGTTGGGCAGCCCAGGCCACCACACCAGTCCTGGGCACAGTGCAGGCATGGCTATGGTACGCAATACTGTAGGAGTCACACCCCAGGTTGGTAAACACTGTCAGACACAAGACCTGTAGCACACTGCACAGACATCAGAAAGGTTGCTATGATGCAGATCACTCAGAAAATTGTACTAAACCTAGGAATTGCTATCTGCCAGTAATCATAGCAACCTTTTGATAGATGTGTACCATATTCCCCGGTTTAGGGTGGCATTACTAAGGTATGCAAGTGCTAGTATTGGGAGATGCACGCAGAGCCCAAAGTCCTGCCTCTCCAGGAGGCTTTGGAAAATGGGGCCTGTGGGTGCGGGTGTGTCTGCCCCTGTTGGCTGCTGCTTTACGGCAGAGGTTCCCAACTCCAGTCCTGGTGTGCCAAACACTGTTCGGGTTTTCATGCTGTCCCTCATGAATATGCATGAGATACATCTGCATACCATGGGGATGGCGCATAGAAATGCAGCACAGGCATCTTTATCAGAGGCAGCATGGAACCAGAATGGTGTTTGGCCCTCCAGGACTGCATTTGGGAGGCTCTGCTCTAGGTAATGTGCATGTGTTTGGTGTCTGTATACGGTAGGGTAAAATGTAGGTGTCTTGGGCATGTTTACTTCATCTGCAATAAAGGTGCTGTCTGTATTAGCATGTTGTAGTATTGGGTAAAATATGGGTATTGGGTTGGCAGGAACCACAGCTGGGACTTGAACCTGTGACCCTTTGCTTCTGACTGCACTGGTTTTGTGCACTGCACCACCTTGTTGTCAGAGAGTCAGTACATTCCTTGGTGATACCATGACTGTTCGTCAGACAGGGCCCGTCTGTTGCAGTACACGGCACCCACCTACACAGGGCTAGGCCACGGTCTGCTCTGGGCAGCTGCCACTGCCCCCTCCACCACCAGTATCCTTCAGCCACCATGCAGACATGCCCTTCTGCTGGTGGTGCTGGTGGTGCGCAGTCTCAGGCCATCCAATATGCAGGTAGGTGGCTGCCTATGTTGCGGGTGCTGGGGTAGGGGTGTCTGCATAGACGTCCACGCTCCCCCCAGCCCCACCTGCCAATGTTCCGTGCCCTTGGGGGTTGCTGTTGGGTACTATCCCCTGTGACACTGTGGGAAACACACTCGTGCCCATGTTGGGCCTTCAGCAGTTGCTGTCTGGCTTCTCTGCTGTTTCAGCATTCGTATGGACCACCTAGGCATCACCCTAGTCCGCACTGTGGCCCAGCTGCACCACAGCATGTGCCGCCTGCGGCCCTCTGTATCCCCTTCTCCGGCATCTGTCCAGTTGCCGTTCCGACATGCCCGCCCTGATGTTGTGGGACATGTGCATGCCATAGGAACCCTGTCCGATGGTGGGGAAAGCCCTGAGCAGCGCTATTTCACTGTGGGCTCATTCAGCTTGTATGGGGACGGAGTATAGACCCTTCCACGATTTATATCTGTTCTGTGGAGCTTACTCGGGGGGTGGAGGGGTTGATGCTTCTCATTGATACCACTATTGGCCAGCTTGGTTATGTTTTTTTTCCAGTTTGTTGGGGTCATTTTCAGTGTTTATGTGCCCTTTTGTTCTGTGCACATGTATCACACTTATCACTTTCTTTTGGTTTCCCTGCCTGGGCTGTACATTGCCGACACTGAAATGGTTTCTCTCCCCTGTAATGTGCATTTAACGGCAGGTTTTCAATCGCGTTTGATTCAGCTCTTCAGATCAGCACGTTAGTGTGAAGGGAGCCTCTCCCCACCCACTCTCTGCCCACTGACCCCTTCTCTCCGCCCTCTCTCCACCTTCTGCGGTGTTTTACCGCGCCGCAGAGCGTTACGATCGTTAGCGCATCATAACGCGCGTTATGTAACGTTAACGATCATAGAAACATAGAAACATGATGACAGAAAAAGACCACATGGCCTATCTAGTCTGTCCTTCCACAACAACAACTACAACAGCCCACTTTTTACCTTTAGAGATCCTCTGTGTTGGTCCCATGCTTTTTGAATTCAGTTACTGTCCTCATCTCTACCATCTCCACTGGGAGACTATTCCATGGATCCACTACTTTTTCTGTAAAGAAATATTTCCGCATATCACTCCTGAATCTATCTCCCTTCACCCTCATCCCATGTCCCCTCATAGCAGAACTTGCTTTCAATTGAAAGAGGCTCTCTCCCTGAACATTTATGCCATGGAGGTATTTAAACATCTCAATCATATCACCTCTATCCCGCCTTTCCTCTAAGGTGTACATATTAAGATCCTTAAGTCTGTCCTCATATGCTTTATAATGAAGCCCATTAATCATTTTAGTAGCAACCCTCTGCACCGACTCCATCCTGTTCACATCCTTTTGAAGGTGCGGTCTCCAGAATTGCACACCATACTCCAAATGAGGTCGCACCAAAGACTTATACAGAGGCATTATCACCTCCTTTTTTCTGCTATCCATTCCTCTCCGTATGCACCCAAGCATCCTTCTAGCGTTTTCTGTCACCTTTTCTACCTGTTTAGCTACTTTAAGATCATCAGACACAACCACGCCTAGGTCCCGCTCTTCTTTAGTGGACAAAAGTACTTCACCTCCTATACTGTATTGCTCCCTTGGATTGCTGCAGCCCAAATGCATGACCTTACATTTTTTAACATTAAATCCCAGCTGCAAAATTCTAGACCATTCTTCAAGCTTAGCTAGATCCCTCCTCATGTTATCTACACCTTCCTGGCTGGCTGAGGCAGCACCCTTTACATTTAACTAGTGATTGTTGAGGCATTTGACATGTATTTTAATTTGTGCTGCCAGCAAAAACACCCTCACGGTGGCATAACCTAAGGTGCTGCATAAGGCACCCCATAACGCACTCCATAGGGCACATTATAAAGTGTACTGTCCGCCAAGGCACCCTATAATGTCCCCTATAGCAGTGGTCCCCAACCCAGTCCTATGGGGCCCACCGGCCAGTCAGGTTTTCGGGATATCCCTAATGACTATGCATGAGATATATATGCATTAGAGATATCCTGCCAACCTGACTGGTTTGTGGCCCTCCAGGGCTGGATTTGGAGACCCCTTCCTTACACCTCTGTCATTTAAGATTGTGAGTGGGCAAGGTGCAGATGTCCAAGACATCAAAAAGGTTAGATAGAATTTGTCACAGTCCTCCTCACTTCTCACCACCACCAAAATATTGTCTATTAGACCTTAGAGGAGGAGGAGGAGGAGGAGGAGGAGTGCAAGTGCAAGTGCAAGTGCTAGTATTGGGAGATGCACGCAGAGCCCAATGTCCTGCCTCTCCAGGAGGCTTTGGATAATGGGGCCTGTGGGTGCGGGTGTGTCTGCCCCTGTTGGCTGCTGCTTTACGGCAGAGGTTCCCAACTCCAGTCCTGCGGTGTCAAACACAGTTGCTGTCTGGCTGCTCTGCTGTTTCAGCATTCGTATGGGACACCTAGGCATCACCCTAGTCCATACTGTGGCCCAGCTCCACCACAGCATGTGCCGCCTCCGGCCCTCTGTATCCCCTTCTCCGGCATCTGTCCAGTTGCCATTCCGACATGCCCGCCCTGATGTTGCGGGACATGTGCACGCCATAGGAACCCTGTCCGATTGTGGGGGAAACCCTGAGCAGCACTATTTCACTGTGGACTCCTTCACCTTGTATGGGGACAGAGTATAGACCAGGGGTGGGCAAACCTGGTCCTGGAGGGCCGCAGACCAGTCAGGTTTTCGGGATATCTCTAATGAATATGCATGAGATATATATGCATTAGAGATATCCTGCCAACCTGACTGGTTTGTGGCCCTCCAGGGCTGGATCTGGAAACCCCTGCCTTACACCTCTCTCATTTAAGATTGTGAGTGGACAAGGTGCAGATGTCCAAGACATCAAAAAGGTTAGATAGAATTTGTCACAGTCCTCCTCACTTCTCACCACCACCAAAAAATTGTCTATTAGACAACTTTTTGGTGGTGGTGAGAATCGAGGAGGAATGCGACTCATTCTATATACCCTTTCGATGTCTAGGACATCTGTACCTTGCCCACTCACGATCTTACATGACAGAGGTGTAAGGCAGGGGTCTCCAAATCCAGCCCTGGAGGGCCACAAACCAGTCAGGTTGGCAGGATATCTCTAATGCATATATATCTCATGCATGTTCATTAGGGATATCCCGAAAACCTGACTGGTCTGCGGCCCTCCAGGACCGGAGGTGCCCACCCCTGGTATAGACCCTTCCACGATTTATATCTTTTCTATGGAGCTTACTTGGGGGGGGGGAGAGGTTGATGTTTCTCATTGATACCACTATTGGCCAGCTTGGTTATGTTTTTTTTCCAGTTTGTTAGGGTCATTTTCAGTGTTTCTGTGCCCTTTTGTGCTGTGCACCTGTATCACACTTATCACTTTTTTTTGTTTTCCCGCCTGGGCTGTACATTGCTGATGCTGAAATGGTCTCTCTCCCCTGTAATGTGCATTTAATGGCAGGTTTTCATTCGCGTTGGAATTCAGCTCTTCAGATCAGCGCGTTAGTGTGAAGGGAGCCTCTCCCCGCCCACTCTCCGCCCACTGACCCCTTCTCTCCGCCTTCTCTCCACCTTCTGCGGTGTTTTACCGCGCCGCAGGGCATTACGATCATTAGCGCATCATAACGCGCATTATGTAACGTTAACGATCGTAAGCGCAGCATAACGTGCATTTTGATGTGCTTACGATCGTTAACGTTACATAACGCGCGTTATGTACGATTACCGCAGTTTAGTAAACATACCCCTTAAGTTTAGTAAACATACCCCACACCCACAGGCCCCATTGGCCAATGCCTCCTGGAGAGGCAGGACATTGGGCTCTGCATGCATCTCCCAATACTAGCACTTGCATACCTTAGCAATGCAACTCTACACCTGGGTATACGGTACACAGCTCTCAAACGTTTGCTATGAGTACTGGCAGATAGAAATTCCTAAGTTAAGCACAGTTTGCTGATTGAGCTCCATCATAACAATCATTCTGATGTCTGCGGTGTGTGCTTCAGGTCTGGTCTCTGACAGTGTTTACCACCCTGGGGAGTGACCCCCAACAGTATTGCGTACCATATCCATGCCTGTACTGTGCCCAGGACTGGTGTGGTGGGCATGGCTGCTGAACTCCTCTATAGTAGCACAATGCTGGCATAGGTGTCGGAGTGTGTGTCTGTCTATACAAACACCTTCCACAGCCCACACTGCCAGCACTGTTGCCAGTATTGGCCTGCCAATGTGCATAATGAGGAGCAAGGTACCATGGGTATAGCCCGGACAGGGTGGCCTGGCCAGGGTGCATCTGCACAGGGCATAGGGCACTGACTGGGACATTTTATATTTGCATACAATGGGAGGCAGTGGGTGCAAATATACCTCATGAATATTCATTAGGGACATCCTGAAAACCAGGCTGGATCATGGTGCACTAGAACCGGAGTTGGCCACCCCTGACCTAAGGCACCTCTTATCCTTGCACTGTCCCTTCATTTATTTCATAGGTGTCAAACCTGTCCTGGAGGGCCACAATCCTGCCAGGTTTTGGGATAGCCCTAATGAATATGCATGAGATATATATGCATTAGAGATAGCCTGCCAACCTGACTGGTTTGTGGCCCTCCAGGACTGGATTTGGAGACCCCTGCTTTACACCTCTGTCATTTAAGATTGTGAGTGGGCAAGGTGCAGATGTCCAAGACATCAAAAAGGTTAGATAGAATTTGTCACATTCCTCCTCACTTCTCACCACCACCAAAATATTGTCCATTAGACATCTTTTTGGTGGTGGTGAGAATCGAGGATGAATGTGACACATTCTAGCTACCCTTTTGATGTTTAGGACATCTGTACCTTGCCCACTCACCATCTTAAATGACAGAGGTGTAAAGCAGTGGTCTCCAAATCCAGTCCTGGAGGGCCACAAACCAGTCAGGTTGGCAGGCTATCTCTAATGCATATATATCTCATGCATATTCATTAGGGCTATCCCAAAACCTGGCAGGATTGTGGCCCTCCAGGGCAGGTTTGACACCTATGATTTTATTTATTTACATTCTCTTATATACCGCACTATTCTGCATCAGTGCGGTTTACATTGAACAAACTGAAATTACATTGAACAGGGCATTATAACTTGGAGATAACTATTTTACAGGGAACATGGGCTATGGAGGGTTAAGTGGCTTGCCCAAGACCACAAGGAGCACCTGTGGGACTAGAAACCCCAGTCCTTCCGGCCCTAGGTTGCTGTCCTCTAGTGGGATTTGAACCCCTGACCTTCCGGCCTGAAGTACCTTGCCCCAACCACTAGGCCACTCCTCCACTAGGCCACTACAATTCATGAATCAGTGCAATGTACTCCCACTGACCATCCAAAGCATGGATTTGTTTTATACATACAGAACATTTTCTCCTCTGTTCTGTATATAATATTGATTCTATGATTTAATTTATCAGTACTGGCGCTTCTGTTATAGCCCTATATTTTATATCTTGAAGCTTTCTCATTTTCCTTTGCATGTGTCGTTTGAAGGGCTACAACGCCTATTTCATGGTTGCATTACATTTTTAATAAGGAACTCTCCCTCGTCCCTTCATATTCCTTCTACATTTAATTAATAGATGCAGAGAGCTAGACCAACTGTTCTGACTCTGAACAAAATAACAGATTTGACTGCTGTTTTTCCAGCCGAGAGACCTGAAAGAAATGTGATGCCTGGCTGCCATTTGATGACATTAGTATGCTGATGATATCATAGCAAGTGGTATCAACAGAATTTAACAAGCTTTCATAGGAAGATATCGCCTCACTCCTACTGTAATAGCTATTGTAATTTAAGTTTTACCAACTAGATTTCACTCCTTGCCTAAGGGGGCTTATCATCTTTCTAAGTTGTACCTGAAGCAAAGAAAGATTAAATGATTTCCCAAGGTCACAAAGGGTCTTGTTTACAAAGCCGCGGTAGCGGTTTCCGATCGTTATCGGAGCAGCGGCCCCACTGATTTCAATGGGGCCGCGGCTCCGATAACGATCGGAAACCGCTACCGCGGCTTTGTAAACAAGCCCCAAAGAGCCTCAGTGGGAGATGTGAGAACTGATGCCTCACTTCCCTAGTTCTCAGCCTGCTCCTCTAAACACTAGGCTGCTGGGTAAGAAGTCAAATCTGAAAGCTGCTTCTGCCAGCAGGTGCTTCTTCATGCCTAGGGGCAGGTGTAAATTCCGATCTCTAAATTTTTTTCAATTAGATGTGGATTCTCTATATGAAATACAGAATCCACATCTACATTGTAGGCCTGCCCAAACCATGTCCTCTCTCCGCCCCACTTCTCTCCCTGAGAATGCAAAACCCTTGTTCTACAATAGGATTGACACATGTATAGACCAAGAAACAAGAAATGGAGGTAGATACAAGGCGCCAAAAGAATCTATCTCCATTTCTGATTTTTTGGTCTACAATTTTCTTGTAAGGACTAGAGGTTTCAAAAATTACCCTATGCATTTTACTAAAAATTGACCTAGTGGTGTACAGATATTATTTATAGATATCAGTGAAGAGATATCTGAGAAGCGGGTGAACTGATCCAAGACACATTTTTAAGAAAGTCAAATAGAAGTGTTTTGCTCAGTTTCCAGCTCCTTCACTGATGAGTTGCCCACATCAAATTTACTGATGTCTGCTGAAGTGCTTTAAATGAAACTTGGAAATGAAAGCTTCCCTTAGTTGAGTTTCTTTCTGGATATGTCAAAGATTTTGGGCTTCTGACACTGTAATGTGTTACCATGACAACACTGACACCGACAATATAAATTAAGCCACAGAATGAGGTTTCAGTGTCTCAAATTGGCTGCATAGGGGAAGAAAAACTTGAAGTGTGATTTGAAACTAATAAGGAAATTGGATTTTGCTCAATAACATATGCAGTTTGTCATGCAGATTATCACCCAGAAACACGAAGCTCCTGAACACGAAGGCTATTTTGCTTGCAGTTTAGAGGATGACCCCATATGTACTGTGTTTAAACATCTGGAAAATGAGATTCCTTGCCAGACTGTAAACTAGGCAATTTTATCAAAATCTAACCAGCTATTTCTTTCACTCAGGGAGGTCACACCATCACAAATAGACTGGCTGTACTTTAGAGTCTTGGCAGTAAAATAACACAGTGATTCAGTAGGTAATATACTAAAACTGTTCATACGTGATTGTTTAAAATTAAAGAAGGAGAAAATAGCATAACCTTTCCCTTTTTAGGTAATTTTAAAAAAATATTTCCACGTATTTAAAGACAGCAAAGATCTTTTTGAATTGCAAATATGTTTCGTGTTAATACAAGTGAACATTTTCTGTAGGAAAAAAAAAGAAAACAATATTTTTTTTTTAGGAAAAATATACTACAGTATCTTATTTGAAGGAAAGTCCAGCTTGGCAAGGACTTTGATGGAAGACCAGCTTGGAATACCAGATGCTATAGACTTACTGTGCAGAAGAAAGGCCCGTCAATCTACTTCCAGTCACACCTTGCCAAGAAAAACCAGGGGCTGAGTCATCAGACGTCAGCATTGATTTGACGGCACACTTTGTATGTGAATCAATTATTGGCCGATTTTCACAGGCTATCCTATAGTGACTGAGCCCACAATAGCTGCTGTGCCATCTAATGAGTCATCATTTTGTCCATCTCTGAAACATACTGTCAGTGTTGGCAGTTCTCTGGAATGATGCTTTTGGTAATGGTGGGCAACAAACTATTCAGACATTCATCCTTGAGAACAAGGGAAATGTGAGTAAGCTATATAGGAAGATCAGAAGAAGTTAATACTGAGGTCCTACCTTATTGAGAATTTTAATAATCGGTGGCCTTGGGCAAGTCACTTAACCCTCCATTGCCTCGGAAGAAAGGCCTGGCAATCTACTTCCGGTGACACTGCCAAGAAAACCCAGGAGCTTCTGGGTCACCAGGAGTCAGGACTGACTCGAAGGCACACATTGCATTTTGCATAACAAGAAAATATTTTCTTTTTTAAAAAGGGATGTTTGTTTTTCAGGAAATCGCTTAGCAAGATGAGAAATCTTGCCCATGAGCAAAACTGTAAAGCTCCTGCTCACTGCTTTGAGATGTGCCATTTATATAACTATTGTAGCAAACAGAGGTTAGCTGTTTTTTTTTTTTTATAGTTCTCCAAACCTACTGTACATGCAGCAAAACTTACACAATAATGGCCTGTCACTGCCAGCACTTAGTAAAACAAGGGGATGTTTACTAAAGTGCACTACATGGCTAAGGTGTGTTTTTGGCACCGCGCTACAATATAGCGCAGGCCCTGAGCTAAAAAATCCAGCTACCTAGGCAGCATGCATCTGTGTGGAGCCAGGGTGGGGTGTGTGCATTCCCACCACAGTGCCACTAGCGCAGTCCTTGAAAGCCGTTGCTGCCAGTGCGTGGCAGGGAGCAACTACCACTAACAGAATGGGGTGGCAGTAGTTGCACCCTGTGACGGCAGTAACTTGGCAAGCTGCCCTATATTCAGGGCGATGGCTGCCCCCACTCCTTGCCTCTAGTGCAGTGCTCTGCACTGGTAATGAGGTCCGAACCTGTATAACTACTATAGGGCTTAGTAAACATGCTCCTAAAATAGCTAGTCACTGAATAAACACAAGAAAAACAATTTCAAAAAGGAGCAGAAATGGCAAGCTTGAGTCTAACAGGAGATGTCCATAAAAGTGGACCATCTTCCTTCGCAGGTTTTATGCGAAAGAGTGTGGTGGTGGGGAATACAGTCAAACCTCGGTTTTCATGATTAATCTGTTCGAAAAAGTCTGACTAAAACCGAAACGTATGAAAACTGAAGCAATATTTACCATAAGAAATAATGTAAATCCAATTAATCCATTCCAGACACCCAAAAATATTCACAAAAAATATATTTTATAGAGAATAACTATATTTTTACATACAGAAAACAATGAGAAATAAATATAAATGATTAATGAAATGGATAAATGAACATTTAACATCACTGAAAGCAAGCTAAGTACAGTACTGTACAGTACAGTATGTTAGCATCTGGCCTTAGCCACCCCTGACAAGCTGCTGTGCCCAGCTCTCTTCGGAATCACATTGGATTCAGCCCATTAAAATACCTTTACATTATCTGCTCAATGCTTCAGAATGGCAGAAAATCTTAATGATATAGCTTCAGATGTACCCTGCAAGAGAAAGAACTGCCTCCCACATTCATGCAACATCTCCTGCTTACGTTGACAGCTTTTCTTCCCTGCTACCTCTGAGCTTGAGGGGGCGCTCCAGAGAACGGGCAGGTGGTGGACAAGATCGGGGCCTTCCTCTCCGCGCAATCCTTGCCTCTCTAACTCTGACCAGGCTCGAGGATGTGTTTCATTTACGTGCTCAGCTGGCTTTCGCTTCTCATCACGCTGGCGATCGGTGAGTCCGGGGGGCAGTGCTGCCGGGACCGGGCGGGCGTCCTGGCAGTGTATACAGATCGGTGTGCAGCGCGAGGGTGTATGTATTTACAGTACTGTACTTTACGAAAACCGAGGCGATGTACGAGAACTGGGACAAAATCTCAGTCAAAAAAGAGGTTGAAAACCGAAACGTATGAAAACCGGGGCAAATGAAAACCGAGGTTTGACTGTATTTTGTAAATTCGAAAATTGCTCCTGCTTGATATGATTCTAGACTATGATGGTCCTAGATGGTTCTTATCATGCCTCACTGTACAGCCACAAGCTTGCCCTAAATCAAGTGAGTTCTGTCTTAATATAATGAACCACCGGTAGGTCGCCTCATAGCACAGGATTTGATGGCCAGGACCCTTAATGGTCTGGCACATATCCTGTTGGAGTCAATTTTGCCATCTCTGCTGCTTTAAGAAATTATTGTTTCTGGTTTTGCATATTGCAAAATATATACAGGGTGGCCCAAAAAAAGTGAGAACATCTCGTAGCATATAAGTTATTTAAAAATTCAAAAAGATAGATGTAAACGATTGACAAATTTTAAAAAAAAGATGGTGACCGGAAATTGTCGAAATAAAGACATTATGGGGCATGTTTACTAAAATCCGCAAAATAGCGCGCCGCAAAATAGCGCACGGCAACGCGGCACTGAAACGCGCAGAAACTCGTTTAAACGCCCCGCACACATGCGTGTCACCCCCGCACAGGTACGCGGCTCACTAACGGGCCCCGTACAAGTGCGGGCCCGCAAATGTCCGATAGAGGCGTGGAACGGCGAAAGGAGGGCGGAGGAAGGCTCCGGAGGGGCGGAGGGACGGGGTCAATGGGTGGAGAGTGGGAGGGGAGAGGCTCCCCGCACAGTATCGGGCCCGAATTTGCATGTAAAAACTACCGCGAGTGAAACACTCGCGGTAGAAAGCATTTAAAGGGAAGAGAAACCATTTCCGTCAGCAATGTACAGGAAAACCTGGGAAACCAGCAAAACGTGAGCAGTGTGATATATGTGCACAGCACAAAAGTGAAAATAAAAATAGAAAATGACCACAACAGAACTATTAAAAATAGTAATTCAGCTGGGGAACAGTTATAGTGATGGGCAAATACAGAAATCACACCCAGCAAAGCTCCAGAAAAAAGAAATGAATTTTGGAAGGGTCTACTGAGAGGAGACTCTTCCAAAAAACATTTCCACGTTTTGGAGCTTTCCTGGGAGTGTTTGCTATGGTTGCCCATTAATATCACTGTTGCCCAGCGTGGTGATATTTTGTCCCACATTTCCCGTGGTCATTTCCGGGGTTTATGTGCACGTTTGTCACCAGACAGGGTGCATATGCCCACAGTAGAATTGCGTAGAGCAGGGTTTGTGACTCCATCCTGCCAGGCTTACTGCCTCCAGGGGCTGCACTGTCTCTGTGGCCAAAGTGTGGTACAGCGGACAGAGTCATTACCTCTAGGACCAGAGGGTAGAGGTTCAAAACCCAGCTGGGGCACCTGCCAGCCCAGTCCCTATATTTTACCCACCACTAAATAAAGATAGCGCAGACACCCCTGTATGCATGGGGAAAAACACCCATATTTTACCCAACACCGCACACACACCACAACAATGGGCATTACCTACAGCCAAGTCCCCCAAATGCAGTCCCATACGGCCACATTGCAATCAGGTCAACTGCTTTTTCTGAGAGAAGTTCATGCCAGCATGTTGGCGGACAAGTACATGTGGTGCAGGGGGCAGTGGCTGCTAACCACAGAAGACAGAGGCCTAGCCATGTGCAGGCTGGCACAGTCCACTGCACCAGACAGGTCCTGCCGGATCCACAGTCATGGACAGTCCAGGGAGTCCAACCAATCTGTGGCTACACAGTGGTGCAGTGCACACAGACAGTGCATACACGAACAGAAGGTCACAGATTCAAAGCCCAGCTGGGGCTACTGCCAATCCTGCCCACATATTTTTCCCACAACTAAACAGTGATAGTAAGGACACACCTTTCATGGCGGGGACATATGCAATGGTAAGACATCTATCTTTTACCCCACTGAGCACAGACACCATGAACAGGGGCAGTACCTAGAGCAGAATCACCCAAATGCAGTCCTGGTGGGCCACACACCAGTCAGGTTCCATGCTGACACTCATACAAATGCCTGTGCTGTATATCTATGCACCACCCCCATGGCATGTAGATGTAGCCCATGCATATTTATTTATTTATTTATTTCAGTGCTTTTCTATACCGCCCCTTCCAGAGATCAGGGGCGGTTTACAAGGAACTTAAACAACAATATAGCAGAACATTGCAATATTGAATTACATTAAACATTAGTTGAGTAAAAACAAGGAACTTAAACAACAATATAGCAGAACAGTGCAATATTGAATTACATTAAATATTAGGTGAACATAAACTAGGTTACATAATAACTAGGTTAAGTGGAAAACAATGTGAGGGTTATTAACATAAAAGGAAGTATAAAACTATGTTACAAGGAGTCATAAAACTATGTTACAAGGAACCAGAAGGGTAGATTTACATGGTTAGTAAGAGACTATAATAGTTATTTGTGATCATAAATAAAGTATTGGGAGTAGACTAACTTGAGAGGATGAGAAATGAAGTCCGGCATTAGGTGGGGTAGACCTGTGTTTGGTTTGTTGCATGTTTGTTGCATATTGCATGTTTGTTGCATGTTTGGTTTGTTGCATGTTTGTTGCATATTCATGAGGGATAGCAGGAAAACCCGAACAGTGTGATGCAAACCTGGACTGGAGTTGGGAATCTGTGCCGTAAAGCAGCAGCCATCAAGGGCAGACACACCCACACCCACAGGCCCCATTGGCCAATGTCTCCTGGAAAGGCAGAACATTGGACCGTGCATGCAGCACCCAAAACGAGCACTTGCATAACTTACCAATGTCACCCTACACCTGAGGTATACGGTACACAGCTCGGAGACGTTTGCTAGGAGCACAGGCAGGCAGTTATCCATACGTTACGTACATACTGCTAGTTGACCCCATCCAAACAATCTGTTAGGTGTTTGCGGGGCATGCTCCAGGCCTGGCCTCTGACGGTGCTTACCACCCTGGGGAGTGACCACCAGCTGTAATGCGTACCATATCCATGCCTTGCTGTGCTCAGGACCGGTTTGGTGCGCAAGGCTACTTACCCCCTCAATCGTAGCACCATGATGGCAGAGGTGTGGAAGTGTGTGTCTGTCTACTCTATACAGTGGGTGTTGGCTGCAAGCCCCTTCAACAGCCTGCACTGCCAGCACTGTTGCCAGTATTGGCCAGTCAATGTGCATAATGAGGTGCAAGGTACCATGGGTATAGCCAGGGCAGGGTGGCGTGGCCAGGATGCATCTGCACTGGGCATAGGGCCCTGGCAGGGACATTGGCTGGGATATTGTAGTGTCCGGCCACCACCTACACAGACAGGGTGGCCAATGCATGTCCTTCTGGGGGATCACGCTCACCCTGACTGTGCAGTGACCACAGCATGGCTAGGCCCCCCCATAGTGCTGTATAGTAGTTCTCTCATGTGATAGATATGGGTTTCTCTTTGGGGCCCAGTCACTGATCTATCTGCTTGCTGTGTATGCAGACAGCCCAGTTCTGGGTGCATGCATCGCCATTGGGAACATGCACTATGGACTAACCAGCAGACTGTTTGTAGCTGGCAAATGTCTTGCTATAATGGCTTGCAGGGTGCAGTGGCTGTTGGCTTGCTGCAGGGGAATATCTGGTGGTGGAGTGCAGCTTACCATACCCTGGGCTTATGTCTGTCTGCTATTGTGTTATGGCTGTGTATGGAGCTGCCTGCCTGGGGGGGTGGTGGTGTTCTGCAGCAGGACTGGGGTTGATGTTGCCCTCTACTGCCACCTTTGCAGGGAGGTAGAGTGTGGATCCCTTGATGGGGACCATGTTTGCCACTGGGGGGGGGGGGGGGGTGCGCCTGATGGCGGCAGACAGGGATATCCATGGTGCTTGTGCAGAAACTAGCTATCTTACACATTAACACTGCTTTGGAACGCCCACTTGGCCTCCATCAGCCATGGCAGGTGTTGTTGACCTGGTCCTGGCCACCTCATTGCACACTCAGGGTGAGCACAGTACCCGCACGATGTAACGGTGTGTGGCTACTCTGTGCCAGTAAAACACCCGGTCAGTGCCCCCTACTAGGCCAAGGTGCTGTGTGGGTGCACCCAGTCACTTCCCCCAACAGGGCCGAGGTGCTGTGGGGGTGCATTCCCCATCTTGTGTCCATCTGCGGACAGCTAATTTGCATGTGCAGTGCATCATGGGTACGGGTGGCCTGACCCTATCCTGTTGACACCAGCAGACTGTCTGTGAGGTGACGTGTAGGCTATCTGCAGCCAGCCAGGGGCCTGCTTACAGCTATGGAGCTGTAGCGCAATGGTTACATCACTGCCTGTGCAGCCAGAGGTCATGGGTTCAAACCCACAGTGGGGCCCTTTGGTAGGGCTGTCCACAGCTTTATTTTTATTTACTGTACATATGTCTATGCCGGCAAGACCACCCTCAGCTTACTATACCCATTAGGTGCCTCTGAGGGTGCTTCATAGGGCGCCCTGTAGGCCACCTTATGGTTGCCATCCCTATAGGGTGCACTATACATTATCCTGTGTCGCAACATACATGCTGCCCTATAGGGGTCCTTCAAGGGTGCCTTGGCGAACAGTGCACTGTAACATGTGCCTTATGGGCCGCCGTATGTTAACATGCTGGGAGAGTGCGTTTGCTAGTAGTGATAACAAAATAAAATTATACAGCCTCCTACAGCACTCCACAACATAATACATACTGCCTCAGCAGGCATTTTTCACTGGGCATTGTGAGGAGTTGAACCCCTGATCCCTGTACCATTGGTCAGTGTTTTAACCATTGTGCTGTGGCTCTGTTCCTGTGCTTGTGCATCAGCGCGCCGCCTTGTGCCTATCAGCGCGCCGCCTTCTGCCGCCCAAGGGGACCAGTGCGCCGCCTTCTGCCGCCCAAAAATAACTGTGCGCCGCCTTATGCCGTTCCAAATTAATTTGCCTCCTAAAACAATGTTAATCATTACAGTTACTGCCTCAGCTGACCTTTGTCGTTGCGCACACTGGGGGGATTGAACCCATGGCCCCTGCACCATTGGTCAGTGTCTTCACCGTTGTACCACGGCTCTGTTGTTTTGTATACTCAGCAGCGCGCCACTTTGCCTTTCCACGCGCTAATGTCGACCCCCGCACATTAGCGTGACGCACACACGTCCGGTTGCTTACTACCGTTTTTTTTCTATTTTCTGCCTGAACCGCCCACTCCTTATATGGCACAGGCACACTAGCGCGGCCCCGCACGTTAGGAATGTTTAGTAAACATGCCCCTATATAGCTAAAAAAGGTAAATAAATAAACTATTTAAGCTTTTAATATACGAGATGTTCTCACTTTTTTTGGGCCACCCTGTATATATATATATATTACTTAAGTCATTTTATATGGATGTTTGAATTGATACTGGATTTCCTAATTGATTTTATGTACCTCTAATGCAGGCATATTGCCAAACATAACTATGTCAGTTTCTAATTTTAATTATTTGATATTTTTCCAATGTCATTTTTATGGTTTTGTAAATTATCACTGGCTTACACATTAATTAGGAAAATTAATGTTTTGACCTGTACTGTTGGTTCCCTCACTATTGTGTTCTGCTTAGGTCTATTTGCAAGGATGGTGCCCTTTTCTTCTTTTGTCTCAGGAAACATCCAGATCCAAACAAATGGATAACTATTAAGAGACATTTATCCCATTGAGAAAGATCCAAGATGGCTGCAGGCAGGCATTTTTTTGCTGTGAAGCTTTCTCGATGGGAAAGAGGAAAGCCAAAGTGGACAAGAAGCCCTCTGCCGCTCCAGTGACTTTTTATTGATCTTTTTCTGGTCCATTGGATCCTTTTGTAACATGTTCACAGCAGCAGCCAAGTGAGCTGGTGGTTTAGAGCTACACTGGCAATTCGTCGGAGCTAGGATGCTCGATGATAAGCTTGGGGCCAGACATCTCTTCATTGGATCAGTGGCGAACACTGAAGGTTGCTTTGCTGGTACATAGTCCTAGGAGTTTGATGGAGCCCGTTTCTTCCCATGAGGATGAATTGGCAGCAGTAGGAAGGATGACCTTGGGGTGGAGTGGAAAAGAGCTTTCAGCCCTTCCGGATCAGCTAACCAGCAGTTACTTACCTCAAAGTTTCATCGGAGGTACGGCTGACAATTTAGCTGTGTCAACCAGTCCTGCAATGGAGCAGCAAGCATCAGAAACCAGAATAGGAGCAGCGGGACTCCCAATTATCTTTTCCTTGGTTCGCTCAGATGTTTTCACTGTTGGGTACGTATCCCCTGGATGGGACACTGTAGAACACAGAATACTGGGCATGGTTGACCTTGGTCAGATGCTGTCTTGCTGTTTTTCAGTTTCTGTGTTCCTATGTACCACCTAGGTGACTGCCTAATCTGCCCTGTGCCCCAGCTGCCCCCACTGCATGACCCACCTGCACCCCCCTTTGCCCCATTTGCACCATCACCATAGTGCCCTTTCCTACTTGGGTACTATGCTGTTGCTGCAAATGGAGCAAAAGTGCATTTACCGGCAGGTTTTCATTGGCGGTAAAGTCCTGGCATTAATGTTACAGCATTAGTGTAGCAGGAGCTTCTCCACACCCACTCCCCGCCCATTGACCCCGTCTACACCCTCTCCCCACCCTCTGGGACATTTACCACTGCCGGTAACGTTAACGTGCATTAATGTTACCGATGCTACATTAGCGCTGTTTAGGAAACATACTCCTAAATCTTTTGTTTTCTCTACCCTGTCGGTTACTTTTGCATTTACCTTTGATAGGGATTGGCTTCTGAAAGTAATTTTCCGTAAGCTGAGTGCATTGTTTAAGGGATTAGCTGCGCATGTTTTTCCTGATTTATCATGGGAAACTCATTGGAGAAGGAAAGCGTTTCTCCTGCTTTGACCCGGAGTCCAGCAGTTGGGAGCTCTTTTTTTTCTTAAATTTCTCTGCAAATGCATGGTAAAGTTGCAATCTACCTCTTAATGTTCTTCCCAACTGCTGGCTTTTCTGAATGCTTGCAAGTCTGTTGATGTAGATTAAATCCGCATTATATGTTTGAATTATGCTTGGTTGTTATGTTTCTCCTGCTTTGACCCGGAGTCCAGCAGTTGGGAGCTCTTTTTTTTCTTAAATTTCTCTGCAAATGCATGGTAAAGTTGCAATCTACCTCTTAATGTTCTTCCCAACTGCTGGCTTTTCTGAATGCTTGCAAGTCTGTTGATGTAGATTAAATCCGCACTATATGTTTGAATTATGCTTGGTTGTTATGTCTGCCTAATTTCCTCCATATTTTGGTTTATTTTTAAATTTTTTTGTGCTCTCTCCCTTCATTGTGGGCTGTAGTAGGGGGTAGAAATGATTATTTCAGTTTTATACTGTTCCTTTTCTTTATGTATTTCCTATGGTAATTTTCACAATTCTACTTCCCTTATTTCTGACATGTGTAATTGTTTGCTTGGATTTATTTGTAAAATAAGAAAGAAAAAAGAAAAAAAAAGAGATTTTTATCCCATGGTATATTAGTTTTTCATGTTGAATAAAGAAAATATTTAGTAGGGTTGTACACTGGAAAAATATCGACCTGAGTCATTTTTGGATCATATTTCTTTTGAGCCATTCAGTTCGGACGGCACTGGCTCAAGCAACTTGGCCCATATTTTGGGATGTTCATACGACTCTGTTTGTCTTGATGTGCTGTTTCGTCTGCTGTTTATTCCTGACATCAAGTTTCAAACTAGGAAAAATGAATTGGAAGTTAGAAAATCAGCATGGGTTCTCCAGTTGGGCCTTAGAGCTGGGATACCATTCTGAGGACCTCGAGCCAGGGCACCTCCTCTCAGCTGACATTCCTATTACACTGGTCAACAAACTTTTACAAAAGTCATGTTACTGAAATAAAAATAGTCATTTCTTATCAATTTTTATATACTGAACACAAATATGGCAGTGAAATTGCAAAGTTGGCTCTAGTCTTTTTGTAATCTACAAGAATTAATGTTTACATCATGAAATGCATGTCAATAGTAAATATAATAGGCCTTCGGTTAATACCTGTAAAAAAATAAGTCATAGGGGTATGTTTACTAAAATGTGGTAAACATGAATAACGCGCGTTATACGACATTAACGAGCATAAGTGCAGTATAGCGCACGTAATCACGCGCCAACGACCGTTAACAGACTAGATGGGCCTTGTGGTCTTTTTCTGTCATCATGTTTCTATGTTTCTATGTGTGTTAACCGTTGTTAATGATCGGTAATCCCCGCGGCGCGGTAAAACAACGCAGAAGGAGGAGAGAGGGCGGAGAGAAGGGGTCAATGGGTGGAGAGTGGGTGTGGAGAGGCTCCCCTCACACTAACGCGCTGAAATGCACAGCACAATTCCAACGCGAATGAAAACCTGCCGTTAAAGGGGAGAGAAACCATTTAGCTGTCAGCAATGTACAGCACAGGCAGGGAAACCCACAAAAGGTGATAAGTGTGAAACATGTGCACAGAACATAAGAGCACAGAAACACTGAGAATGACCCAAACAAACGGATAAAAACAAGAACCAAGTTGGGCAACAGTGGTATCAATGCGACCCCCCCCCCCCCCCCTCTGAGTAAGCCTTATAGCACAGAGAGAAAATGTGGAAGGGACTAAACACCGTCCCCATACAAGGGGAATGGACCCACAGTGAAACAACGCTGTTCACGTTGTCCTCAACCACCAGACAGGGTGCCTATGGCGGGCACATGTCCCGCAACAGCATGGCGTGCATGTTGGAATGGCAACTGGACAGATGCTGGAGAAGGGGATACCGAGGGCCGCAGGCAGCACATGTCAAGGCACCACCAGGGAATGCACCATCTATGTGAGAACATGGTGGTGCAGTGCACAAAAGCACTGTATCCTAAAGCAGAAGGTCAAAGGTTCAAGTCCCAGCTGTGGATCCTGCCAACCCACACTGCATATTTTACACACCATTGCAAAGTCCTAATACAGACTGAACCTTATTTGCAGATGACCGAAACATGCCCATGACACCGACATCCCACCCCACAGAGCACAGACACCATAAACCTACCCAATACCTATAGCAGAGCCCCCCAAATGCAGCCCTGGAGTGCCAAACACCCATTCAGTTTCCCCACTGCCTCTGAGAAAGATGCCTGTGGGGCATGTCTATGCGCCACACACATGGTCTGCAAATGTATCTCATGCCCTGCCATGAGGGACAGCATGAAAACCTGAACAGGGTATGGCACACCAGGACTGGAGTTGGGAAACCCTGGCATAAAGCAGCAGCCAACAGGGGCATCCACACCCGCATCCACAGGCCCAACAGCCAAAGCCACCTTGGGAGTCAGGACATTGGGCTCTGCGTGCATCTCCCAATACTAGTAATGCCACCATACACCTCGGAATATGGTACACACCCTACAAAAGGTTGCTATGACCACTGGCAGATAGCAATTCATAGCCCAAGTACAGGTTTTCCCCCAGTGAGCTGCAGCATAGCAACCTCCCTGATGTCTGTGGAGTGTGCTACAGGTTCTTTGTCTTTCAGTGTTTACCAACCTGTGCAGTGACACCTACAGTTGTGCGTACCCAAACCATTTGTGCACTGTGCCCCGGACCACTGTTGTGGGCATTGCTGCCCAACACCCCCAGAGCTACACAATGCTGGCATAGGTGTGGGGAGTGTGTGCCCCACTATCAAGTGTGCTGTGTCGGCAAACACCCCCCACAGCCCTCAGTGCTAGCACTGTTGCCAGTATAGGCCGGCCAATGTGCATAATGAGGAGCAAGGTACCCTGGGAATAGGCCGTAGAGGGTGGCCGACCTGGCTGCATCAGCACAAGGCATAGGGCAATGGCGCAGACACTGTAGTGTCTGGCCACCACCTGCACAAATAGGGTGGCCATAGCATGTCCAGCTGGGAGGTCACACTCACCCTGAATGAGCAGTGACCACTGCAGGGCTAGGTTCCCCCATAGTGCACTATGGCAGTTCTCACATGTGATATCTATGGGTCCCCATATGGGGCCCAATCACTAACCTATCTGCTTGGTGTGTATGCTGACACCCCTGTTCTGGGTTCCTGCATCCCATTCAGGACCATGCACTCTGGGCTAGCTGCTGGATTGTCTGCAGCTAGTATGTGTTGTGCTGGAACACCTCGTGGTGTGCTGCTGGAGAGTGTCAGAAAATGTTGTGGGGCATCTGGGCATTCCTAAGTCTGTCAACTATTGCCTAATGCAGTGTTTCCCAACCCAGTCCTCGGGGAATGCCAGGCCAGTCAGGTTTTCAGGATATCCCTAATGAATTTGCATGAGATATATATGCATTAGAGATAGCCTGCCAACCTGACTGGTTTGTGGCCCTCCAGGGCTGGATTTGGAGACCCCTGCCTTACACCTCTGTCATTTAAGATTGTGAGTGGGCAAGGTACAGATGTCCTAGACATCGAAAGGGTAGATAGAACGTGTCCCATTCCTCCTGACTTCTCACCACCACCAAAATATTGTCTATTAGACAACTCTTTGGTGGTGGTGAGAATCGAGGAGGAATGTGACACGTTCTATCTACCCTTTCGATGTCTAGGACATCTGTACCTTGCCCACTCACAATCTTAAATGACAGAGGTGTAAGGCAGGGGTCTCCAAATCCAGCCCTGGAGGGCCACAAACCAGTCAGGTTGGTAGGCTATCTCTAATGCATATATATATCTCATGCAAATTCATTAGGGATATCCTGAAAATCTGACTGGCCTGGCGTTCCCCGAGGACTGGGTTGGGAAACACTGGCCTAATGGATGTGTAGCACTCTGTCTGTTCCCCAATAGGACTGGGGAGGATGGGCCCCCCTACAGCTACCACTGCAGTGAGGTGAACCTGTTCTGCACCATGAGCCCTGGAGAGAGGGGGGGGGGGTGGTTGTGTGGTGTCACCTAAGTCCTCCTCCCGCCAGTACTCTTGCCACCAACACCAGATATGCATTACATGAGCAAGACATGCAGCAGGTCATCGATGTAACCACAGTGCGTCTAACAGAACTACAGAGACCACACTGATGGGGACCTGGGGTGTGTCAGTCATAAAAGGTGCTGTGGACCTGTTTCTGGCCACCCCACCTCAAACTCAGGGTGGTCACAGTAACCGCACAAGGTGACTGTCTGTGGATACACTGTAGCAGTGCCACACATGGTCTGTTCCCCCTACTATGGCGAGCTGCTGTGGGGTTGCACATGGTCAGGACCATCATCAGCCTGAGGAGATGGGGGGGGGGAACCCACAACATAGGACCATCTAAACACAGCTGATTTGCATGTGCAGTGCACCATGGGTATGCTTGCATTGGTACAGATCCTAGCCAACACATCAGGCAGTTAGGGTGGTGTCCTTCTGCCCTTCAGTAGCCAGCCAGGGGGTTGTTAGCAGCTATGGGGCTACAGCCCAGTGGTTCCTTCATTGCCTGTGGGGCCTGTGGTCATGGGTTCAGACCCACAGTGGACTCCTTTTATAGGGCTGTCTGCAGCGTTGTATATTTTTAATACACATGACTGCTACCAGCGACAGCCCCTCAGCGTAATATAACCCTACAGAGCCTCATAGGGCGCCCCATGTGGCACCTTATCTGGCGCCCTTTACGTTCCCTTATAGGATGTTCTATGGGGGACATTTTGATGTGCCTCAGCGGACAGTCCATTTTATAATGTAGCCTATGGTGTGCATTATGGGGTGCCTTCTACGGCACCTTCGGGTACGCCACTGTGTGGGGGTGTTTGCTGGCAACCCTACAAAAAAATACATATACATGCCCCCTCACTCACTATATAATGTACAGGGTGCTGCGTCAGCCAGCCTTATGCATCTGGCACCCTGGGAACTCAAACCCATTATGCCTGTATCAGCAGTCAGTGCAGTAACCATTGTGCTACAGCTCTGTATCGGTGATGTATGTCTGGGCGCCTTCTTATGCGTAACGCGCGGTGACGCGCCATGGCGCCCTGTAACGCTCGTTAGTTTTTGGAACGCGCGTTAGTGGTTACGATGTCCCGCCCATGTCCTTATTTGGGGTTTTTGTCACTACCGCGGCTCCTAACGCGAATTGCACTAACGCGGTTTAGTAAACATACCCCATAGACTACTTCTTAGATTTTTTCGCCTGTCTCTTGTAAAGCTGTTCGGGAGCTTCTCTGGGGAGTGTCCAGCAGTAGTCAGCCAGCATTGTAGTGGACCATTTTCCCTGGTATCTTTGCTCCATTGTTGCGATATCCTGGTGAAAACGTTTGCCCTGTTCATAACTAACCATACCACAGTTGTCAGGAAAGAAATCGAGATGGGAATCAAGGAAATGGATCTTTAGAGACATATTGCAGCCAAGTTTCTGATACTGCATCAGCATGTCTTCTACTAGTTCCTTGTAGTTTTCTGCCCTAACATTCCCGAGAAAGTTTGTTGACACTAGGTGAAAAGCATTCCATGCTTGTTTCGCATCACCCTGCAGCAAGTTGTTGAACCGGTCATCTTTGAAGAGCTCTCGAAACTGAGGACCCACAAAAACTCCCTCTTTAATCTTTGCTTGGCTGAGTCGAGGGAATTTTTCATGCAGGTATCGGAAAGCTGGTGAAGTGCGGTCCATGGCTTTCACAAAGTTTTTCATCAAACCTAGTTTGATGTGAAGGGGTGGTAGCAGGATTTTGTGAGCCTAAACCAGAGCTGGGTGCTGGATATTCTTCTCTCCAACTGTTACATTTTGTCTGCGATTCCATTCCTTCCACAAGTAGTGCCAATCCCTTGCTCGGCTATCCCACTCACATAAGAAACACATGTATTTTATATATCCCTGCTGCAGTCCCATTAAAAAGGCAACTACCTTCAAGTCACCACAGAGGTGCCAGCTGTACTTTTTATAGTTAATGGAAGTCAGTAGATGCTTTAAGTTATCGTATGTTTCTTTCATGTGGATGGCATGCTCTACTGCAGCGTTTTTCAACCACTGTGCCGCGGCACACTAGTGTGCCGTGAGATATTGTCTGGTGTGCCGTGGGAAAAATTTCAATTTCATCTGTAACATGTGGCCTCGGCTCACAAATTAGGGTTGCCAACCGGCCGGTTTTCAGCCAGCCTGGCCGGTTTTTCCATGGCCAGGCTGGCTGCCGGCACAGTTGTAAAACCGGCCATTGAAAAGCCGGTTTTTTGCTCTGGCCGCAAGATCGGGAGCGGCCAGAGCAAAAAAACCGGCTTTTGTGCCGAAGTCCGCGGCGCGAACGCGATCGCGATTCCCTATAGCAGTGCAGCCGCTGGTTCTGCTTTGTACAGAGCAGCGGCTGCACTACACTTACATTGAAAAGTAAAGAGAAACTGTGTCAGGAGCCCTCCGATCATGCAGAGCCCGAGGAAGTGATGTCATGGGGGCGGGCTCCTCACAGGCTGTCTTTCCTTTTCAAATTAATTATTCTGTGTGGAGTTGATATGCATCCCAGTGAAAATCTGGGTCACTGCATGCTGACGGACAAGGAGAAGAACAGGTCAGCTCACCCTTGTCCTCATCAGATGAATCAAGAGAATATTCTGATGGAGGTTCTGGAATAGGAAGTCCCTCACCATGTGGAACTTGTCTCAATGCAGACGGAATGTTTGGGTAGACTATGCTCAACTTCTTTTGCTTCATTATTCCGCTGGAAAGAGGAGGAACCAAGCAGAAGTAACAGTCATTGATGTGGTTGCTTGGCTCTCACCACACCATGGGGACTGCAAACAGCATTGATGGTCTTTTGCAATTCCACCACTGTGAAAGTTGTGTTGTACATGTAGCGCAGCATATATGCGGGGCCCAAGGCTTGTCTTGGTCACCAATTTTGCATCCAAAATAAAGATGATATGCCTTCTTCAGTTGAGAAGTGATACTTTTCTTCTGGTTGGCAAATGTCACTTCCCCACAAATGTAGCAGAAATTGTCAACGGTATTTAACGCACTTTCGCGGCATTACTGTTCTGTATTGTACCTAAATGGCTAAAATTATATGATTAATAAAAGTTACATGTAACAGTAGCTTAAACTGTCTCGCACACAGTCTGAAATATTTTAAATGCTCAACCTTTCCGACTGCATATAGAACACTGCTGACGTCAGATGGCTTCAGCAGCTGTCTGGCAGTAGTATTGCATTGCATCAGAAAATGATGCAATCAACTCTGGATGATGTGTGCATGCTGGTATTATGCAATGTGATGAAATATTACATTATTCAAGGCTTATTTGGGATGTTGTTGATGTCCTACTGGATAAATTTACATGGTAAAACGTCAAAAATGAACTACATGCAATATCTTCAAAACGAGAGTCAATAATTTTTTTTAATGTTATATTCGTGTTCAGCTCACCAAGATACTACAGATTAGGGCCTTTTAAAGTCAGTAACAATTTAAATGTTGACCAGTGTTATCAGTCAAACCATCACCATTTTCAGAGTGGCAGCAAATCAAACAGATGAAGATCAAACTTCATCAGGACCAAGCAATTATTAAACTATCAGGGAAGCAGATAATTTGGGAGATTCTGGTCATCATGGGGGCCCAGGTCCAGGGTTCTCTAATGTGGGGTACCTGGACCAGGGGTACCCTGACCTGGAGAGCACTGATTTGCCCTTGGTCAGGGATGCTATGATCTGGGTTGTTCTGGGTTAGAGTTCCTGATCACAGCTATTCTGGCTTAAGATGTACCAGTCTTTTGTGCCCTGACCTAGCATGCCTAAGCTTGGGTGGCTTCAGGGTACACAGGTCAGGGGGTTCTGGCTTAGGATGCTCAGGTTAAGAGTGTCCTGTATCTGCATGCATCCAGGTGTGCCAGGATACCATAGTTTAGGGTGTCCAAGCCAAGGTGACTTCACCAAAGATGACCTGAGACATATGGGCCCCCAATCTTGGGATCCTACTTCCAAGGGTCCTCCAATTGGAGATCTTCTACTGATTTTTTTGACATCACATTGATTTCCCTTGAAGTCAATAGAACCTTAAAATGAAACTAATGGCAACAAATAGTTTTTTGGTTCATTTAGAATCCATGCCCATTCATTATGTTTAAGACTAAAAATTACTCATTCATTGCATTTTATCATTTGTTTCAAAATAAATTTACATGAACCCATTGGGGATATTTAATTTAATACTGAACATAGTGGCAAAAGTTCAAATTTAGGGCTCCCAGGCCACAAATTCTGAAAGGGTCACCAAAATGGAAAGGATCGACTTCAAAAGATACAAAAGCAGTTCCAAGTAGGCCCCCTCCTTCCCTTGGATCCAGTGTCCAAACGGGAACCCAAAGGCCAACCCAGATAAAGGGTATACCTGCCAACAGACTCTCATATATAGTACAAAACCAGGAAACGCTAGGAGGACATTAAAGCACAGTCCAAATTGAGGCTGAAAAATGGTGGAAAATGGTATGAAAAAAAGATAAATTATCTCCATGAGGACTGAACATGAACAGTTATGGAGCTTCCATCAGACACCACCATAGCTATGTCCCAAAGAAACATTTTACAGTTAACACATAAAAGTCTAACTAAAGACATTTCCAGATTAATTTGAGAAAAACAACAATTTGTATTGGTGCAGAAGCAAAACATACTTTTTGGTTGACAATACTTCAACATATTTTGGACTTGTATTCAAAAAAGCCAACAAGTAAGCACCTTAAAGAGAAAAGGAGAAGTCCAATTCATTCAGTAGTTCATAGGAAGAAACAACATTCAAATTATAGATTCATCATTGTTCCTTTAGAAGAAATAATTTATTAACATTTCCTCTTCTAGGAGGAAATATTTGTTCCACAGCAAGGCAAAACAGTTCTTCCAAAACATGGTATTTATTTAAACAATGGACTACCATGGATGCCTCCATTTTTGATGTCTCAAACAACTTCTATATTCAATAATGTGGGTCTTAATATAAATTCTGTCAGATTAAAATAGTCTTAAAAGCAGACTGGTCGTAATTTTTTCCCACCATCCCAGGCACATCCCTTAATTTATAGTTATTTATCCCATTTAAGACAGAGAATGAAATTTGACCTTACGGTGTATTTTCATCTGTACGTTATTAACAGTTAACAGATTATTAATAGTTCATTGGGAAGCAAACACAAAATAATAGCATAAAATATACCAAACAATCCTAAAGGCCTTTGTAGTAGTCTAGTTATCCCTCCTCTAAGGGCCATACCAAAGGCCGTGCGAGTGGTGAGGCCACACAGGGAGCAAGTACAGAAACAGCACCAATATCATCACTGGGGTCCAGAAAGCTTAAAAAGAGTGTGTTACTACACATGGCATTAGTTGCACAGGGCGCATTGCTAATTTGAGACGGCCCTGACTACTCCGTTAGCAACTCTAAAGAACTAAAATTGCTAATACAGAGATGCAGACAGCAGTCCAGCAGTGAAAATGGGACCTATGCAGTCTTTTACATTGTCACATGTATGATTATTTCCCAATTTGTGAAGGGTCGTATGTGTGCACTCCTTGCAAAGAGATCCTGACTCCCAGAGAACGAGTCTGACCTCTGCAGGCTACAGTAGCAAACTTGGAGGAGCTGAGATAGATTGAAAGGAGATTTACAGGAACATAGAAAAAAAGTCCCCCTCCAATCTGGTAGCTTCAATGCTGCCTTGGAAGACAGAGGTAACCTGGAAGGAGAGCATTTTTTTTGTATGGAAGGAAGTTGTCCTTCAGGGGATGTAATATCCTCTCACACAGAGGATGTGTCTCCAGGGACTTTTGCCTAGAAAATAAGGGTAGGACTACTGTTTTAGTTGATGATTTGAATATGGCAGCACGTACTATACATAATCAGGCTTATTCTGATGTGGACATAGATCCCCTCTGTACGTCTGAGCCGGACATACAGAGGGGATCACGAATCTGATCCCGCGGGGCACGTCTAGCCCCGTGGGATCAGAATCATGATCAGCCCTGTATGTGCAGGCCGGGACAGTGATTCAGCTTGGCCTGCACATACAGGACCTCCCCGGCTAACTCATTCAAGGCTCTTCAATGGAGCCGGCCACCAGACTCCAATGCTGCATTCCCCGCAGCCCAACCCCCAATCTGGCCTCCTAAGGCCAGGGTTGGGCTGCGGGGAATGTCTTTGGGCCTCCCTGCCCCATCTGCGCCCCGGGCAGCTGATCCTGGTTGTACGGCAAAGTTATTCCACCTTGGAGGTGTAATAACCTCCCCGTACAAGTCGCTGACCCTGGGCATACAGGACCGACATTAGAATCGGCCCTGTACATCCAGGGCCGGCAACCGCCCACTGCCCACCCAGACTCTGCCCCCAAGCCGCCCCTTCCCTGCCCCCATCTAATTCCCCATACAACTGGCAGGGAGGTTAGACATAGCGGGAGAAGGCACGAATAACCCCTAATGCGAAATGTAGCGATCATGTAACACCTTTACTAAAACAGCTTCATTGGCTCCCAGTGATTGAGCGTATAAAATGTAAAACAATTCTTACTATATTCAAGATAATGAACAATTTGTCATCCACCTACCTTTGCTCTGTACTCCAAGAGTCCAATGAAATCAGGTCAAGGAGAACAGGATCTCTAAACACATTATCCCTGCCAGTACCTTTTGCTAAATCTAACTCTACTTCTAGAAGAGCTTTCTCTCTATATTCAACAAATATTTGGAACTCATTTCCACCAAATATACAAATCATCAAGGACTTACTTTCATTTCGTAAGGCCTAAAGACTCATTTATTTGCAAACTATTTTGAAGATTAATTGTGTACAGAATATACTCTAATCTCTTGTTATTATTCTTTATACTTATATTAACATTATTTCTACATCACACTTGATCTTTTATTTTTGTATAAATGTTTGTAATTCAGTTACATGGTTATATTGTTTTATGTTCTGTTTTGTTTGATGTACACTGCTTTGACCAAGGGATAAAGCGGTATAGAAGATCTGTTAAATAAATCAATAAAATAAATAGCTGGATCACTGGTGGGTGTGAGAATCTCTTTGTTAATTGCATGCCTGCACAAAATTGTTAATGGGTAATTTCAATTACCCCAGTATCAATTGGATCAATGTCACATCAGGATATGCTAGATAGAACGTTTCTAGAAATAAATGACGGCTTCATGGGGCAGCTAATCCACAAACTGATATGAAGGAGTTATTTTCAACCAAATCCTTGGTGGAATATAGGATGTGATGTGAGAGGTAACGATGTTAGGGCCACTTGACAATAGTGATCATAATATAAGCAAATTTGGTATAATAAACAAAGGGAGGACAGCAAAGAAATTTACTGTGCTAGCAATTACCTTTCAAAAGGGAGACTATGATAAAATGAGAAAAATGGTTAGGAAAAAACTAAAAGGATCAGCTGCAAAGGTTAAGAATTTACATCAGGCCTGGACTTTGTTTAAAAATACCATCTTGGAAGCCCATACTAGATGTATTCCACACTTTAAAAAAGGTGGAAGGAAGGCCAAACGACTGCCAGCTTGGTTTAAAAATTGTAAAAAAGGATCCATATGAAGCAAACAGGAAACAGCATACTGTAAGCACTGACAAATTAGGTACAAAGCATTGATAAAGCAGGCAAAGAGAGAATTTGAAATAATGGTTTCCATGAAAGCAAAAACTAATAATAAAATCTTTTTCATGTACATTTGAAGCAAAACACCTTTGAGGGAGTCAGCAGGGGCGGCTCAAGGCAATCTGCTGCCTGAGGCGAAGGATGAGATGGTGCCCCCCCCCCACAGAGTGGGGGGGGCGCCTTCTCAAATCTCAGTCAGGGACTGAACCAAACCAAAAAGCTAATTATATAATATGGAGGAAATGCAAGATGTTTGCACACCAAGGAACTAAAAGAATGAGCGAGAACCACAGCACACTTTATAAAACTATAACTCATTTTTATTTTGTTATAAACTGCGTTATGGTACTCACTTTTTCTTTTTGAATATATATTTTGCACCCACAGAATCCCTTCCAACAACAGTAGGTGCAGAGCAGAACTAGAACATTCACCCACAGAACTCAATATCTTAAAAAAAAAAATCAGATTCTGGTCATCTCACTAACAAATATTCTCCAGTACCAGGAATACTGGAAGCTAATACAAAACCCTACAAAAGTCATCAAAGATCTACAAGGCCAAATCCACCATACCATTACCAGCATAAACCTCCAAAACTCATACAAAAAAAGCAGCACTATAAATACTGCAGCAGGCCTTAAAACATCTAACACCTATTTGAAAAGCTGAACAAGGCAAATTGCTACAGTACTGATCCCTGCGTACAGATTTCATGTTAACAGAACACACACTCTTGATCACACACTAGGCACACAGATTCTCGCCAAGTACAGAATAAGTAATCACAACCTAAAGTACAAATAAAATATTTAGAGAAAAATTAAACTGAAACCCCAAGAAGCCAGACTCTGCATACAGTGCAACACCAGATAAGAGATGCAGTATCCCATACTGTGTAAACTATAAAAATAGCACAAAGTCCAATCACTAAATTAAAAATAAAATTATTATTGGAGGCGGAGCCTGGAGCGGTGCTGCATGGACGGCTAGAGCGTGAGCTCCGAAGGGACTTGCCGTTGAATCCTGTGTCTGCGCCCTTGAATTGGTTTGTAGAGAGCTCCTTGTGCTGGGTAAAAGCCCGATGATGTCGAATCCTAAACCGGTCCGCTTGGATTTTGCTTCGGGGCAGAATGTGAGTGTTAAATGCTCAAAAACTGAGCCTCCATCTCCTCAGAAAATGGCGGCGGTGCGAGAGCAACCGGAAGTGCTGCAGGAGTTATTACAGGAGATACGGGCGGTCAAAGAGATTGTCTCGGCTAACAGTGACTCTCTAGCAAATATGAAAGAGGACATTGGGCAGCATAAAAGTAAGCTGGAAAGTCTGACGATCCGACAAGAAATGACAGAACAATGGCTAGGGGCGCAGGAGGAAAGATTGAAAAGCATTGACAAGCAGGCCAAGCAGATCGATCGGCTACAAAGGGAGCTTGAGGATATGAACAATAGGGCCCGGAGGAATAATGTCTGGATGGTGGGAGTACCGGAGGGAGCGGAAGGGAAAGATATTTTTGCCTTCTTACACAAATTTATGGTGTCTATGTTAAAGATTTCCTTCGAGGCTCCCTTTGAATTAGAGAGAGCACATCGTGTTCCCGCACATGTCTCGCCCCTGAACAAAAGGCCGCGCCCGATCATCTTTAAGATCCTGCGTCACCAGCAAGCTGTGAAGATCCTGGAGTCAGCGCGAGCCCACTCACCGCTGGAATTTGAGGGTCACAACATCATGTTTTTCCCGGACTTTGCTAAGAGCATGGTGGATAAAAGAAGAAGGTTTTTGGAGCTGAAACCAAGGTTACAACGGCTGCAAGCCAGGTTCTGGCTGCTTCAACCGGCTAGAATGAGAGTCACACTATGCAACTCTACAAGAACCTTTGATAATCCGGTAGACCTACTTGCTTTTCTGGAAGACAAGGAGGCAGAGCTCATGAGTTGAACTTTAATGGAGCTTCTCTTTTTTGGAATGATTATCAGCGCAATGGAGCCGCTGGGGGAGTAGTGGAGGCAAGGTGGTCTTCCAGTTTGGTGGCCATGCTCCTTTATAGTATATGGTTTCTGGGCATTGTTGTATGTTAACATTTTGTAATAAGGGTACAGACTTTGGGGAATTGTGTGATTATGTCCCTCTGTGCCAGTTCTGCTGCGCTACGCTGGGTTCACCCGATTTTTTCTATGTTATAGTTTCTCTCCCCCCTTGGTGGCTCATGGGATTGTATGGTACTCCTGGGATGATGCGCTCTCTAGCAAACTATTTGTGCAGGATGTTATTATGCTCGGATTACCACGGTTTGTCTGTGCTAAAGGAATCATGCTTGTTTGGGGTGAGACTGCAACGTTTGTGAGTTAGAGGGCCGTTTTTGGTGCTGGTAAAATGGCTGGGTTAAGAATCCACTCGCTGAATGTAAATGGTATTAACAACCCCATTAAAAGGAAAAAAATCATTCTTTATGGGAAGCAGGTTAGCAGTGACATTTTCATGTTGCAAGAAACACATTTAAATGAGCGAGAGTCACTGAAATTGAATATAAGACCCTTTACCCTACAGGCATATTCCCCGGCAAGAGGTAAACACAATGGAGTGGCTATTTTAGCTCGAAAGTACCTTTCTTTGATGGTGGTGCAAACAAGAGCAGATCAGGAGGGGAGGTGGGTCAAGGCTCGAGTTAAAGTGGGGGCGTTGGAGTTAACCTTATTGAATGTTTATGCTCCTAATGGCGATGCTCCAGACTTCTTTCAAAATTTTGCTGAAGAAGTATACTCTGATATTGCAGCTTCTATGATAATAGGGGGTGATTTTAATTTAGTCCTTGATGCTTTAATAGATAGGAAGCCCCCTAGATCCCTAGGAGTTTGCAAAGCTCAGAAGATCCTAATGGCCTTGATAAGAGGGGCTGGTCTGATTGATGCTTGGAGATGGCTACACCCCGGGGATCAGGAATTTACCTTTTACTCGCCCCCTCATGGGACTTTATCTAGAATAGATTTTTTTCTGGTGTCGAAGTCCCTGGTGCCTAATTTGATTGCTGCTGAGATTCTTGCGGCCCATGTATCTGATCACTCAGCTCTCTGTTTGGAGCTAGAGGATACGATGCAGGGCTCGGCGCCTGGGAGGTGGTTTTTTGATAGGTCACTGATAGAGGATGTTGAATTCCAACTGAAGGTGAAAGCTGCTATTAAAGAGTATTTTGACTTTAACTCCCCGTCGTTGACTAAGGGATGGGCTAGATGGGAAGGTTTTAAAGCCTTTATGAGAGTGGAGATAACTAGCTTTAGTATAGGACAAGCTAGATTGCGTAAGGAGAAGCTCAGGGTGCTAGATCTGCAAATTAAGGCAGGTGAGCGTATTCTGGCATGGCGTTCAGATCCTAGTATATTACTTTGTCTGCAAAGATTGAGGTTTAAGTATAATCAGATTCTTTCTTCGGAGGCTGTCAAGCTTGTCAAATCTCAGGCCGGTACTTATTATTGGGAGAGCAATAAGGCTGGCAGGTTGTTAGCTAACACATTGAAAGCCCGCAAAGAGGCGGGCCGGATTGTTGCCCTTAGGGATGGCTGCACCTCGGAAGTGGCTAGGAAGGACTCTGAAATTGTTGGGATTTTCAGATCTTTTTATGAGCGGCTTTACACTTCGGAAGCAGAATGTTCGTTAGAGGCGTTTGAACGCCTAATGGACAAGGTTCAGAGGCCAACTCCGGACTCAGCTATGATGGCGGCACTTGATAGCCCAATTTCTTTGGAAGAAATTAGGGGGGCGATCGAGTCCCTGGCTGTGGGGAAGGCGGTGGGCCCTGACGGCCTCCCTTCAGATTTTTTTAAGACTTTTGCTAAGGAGCTGGGCCCCTCTCTACAACAGTATTTTCAAGCGCTATTGGAGGAATGTCCTCAGGTGGGCTCCTTTGCGGCGGCAAACATTATTGTGTTGGAAAAAGCAGGGCGGGACCCCTTAGAGCCAGGGAATTATCGTCCCATCTCACTGCTGAACGTAGATTACAAAATTTACGCAACTATCCTGGCAAAACGTTTAGCGGCAGTAATCCCTTTCTTGATTCATCCTGACCAATGTGGTTTTATTGGGGGCCGATCGACAGCTGATAATGCCAGACTTTTCTGTCACATTCTGGCGGCAGCTGAAGTTACTGATTGTCCCTTAGTGGGGTTATCTTTGGACGCTGAAAAAGCGTTTGATCGCTTGGAATGGTCATTCCTTTTTCCTGCTTTGAGGTGGTTTGGCTTTGGGGGGAAATTTATTGAGTTAGTGAAAGTAATGTATGCCCGGCCGCTTGCAAGGATGTGTGTAAACAATGTACAATCTCAGGAATTTATATTGGGCCGGGGGACTCAACATGGCTGTCCGCTCTCACCACTGTTGTTTAATTTAGCGTTGGAGCCCCTCGCCCTACTGATTAGACAGAATGCCCTTGTCCAAGGTGTTAATATTTTGGGGAGCAAGGTTAAATTATCAGCATATGCGGATGACCTGCTGTTGTTCACGAATCCAGAGTCGGTGCCCCACATCCTTTTGCAGATAGATAGGTATGCGGCTCTTTCTGGTTACAAGATAAATTGGTCCAAATCTGTGGCGTTTCCATTAAACACTCGGGTGTTTAAGGCAGATTTGTCACAATTCCCCTTTGTTTGGGAGGCGAAAATGGTTAAGTATCTAGGTGTATTTTATTGTAGTCCCTTAGAGGAAACGATCCGCTTCAATGCAGAACCTTTACTCTCTATTGTAGAAACGATGATCTCCAAGTGGTCGCCCTTGCTGTTATCATGGTGGGGACGTCTGGAGACTATTAAAATGACAATTGCTCCTAAAATTAATTACATTCTAGAAATGTTACCCTTTTACTTTCTGGACCAGGTATACAAAAGGGTGGAGAGGGCGCTTATGCGTTTTCTTGTGGAACAACAAGCCCCCTCGAATTGCATTGGTAAAGTTAAAGGCTGTTAAGGCAGAAGGAGGGGTAAATTTCCCTGATTTTCGTTCATATCATAGCGCTTTTCTACTGAAACAAGGGAGTATGTGGGCTGGGAAAATGTCTGAGTTAAGTCCGAGGTGGTTGGAAATTGAAGACAGGGTAGTCGCCCCCTTCCCGCTAGGTCTGGCTCCTGAAATGCTCTTTAGTCAACCCAGCGGGAGACCTCAAACGATAGTGGATACTCAGAGGGCGTTCCAAGATCTTATTCAATCTGGGCAGCTGGAGGGTGCGACATTCCTTGGGTCTCCCATTGTGGTTTAATCCCCTTTTTAAGATTCAGGGGAAGATAGTGGCATGGAAGCAGTGGTATAGTAAAGGTATTTAGATTTTAGGTCATTTAATTGAGGAAGGTAAATGGAAGGCTTTTGATAGGCTTCAGTTGGAGTTCAACATTCCTGGATCGTTATTTTTTCAATGGGTCCAATTACGGCACTGTGTAGAGCGTTCAGTGGGGGATGTAAAGTCCCTGTGACCTGAAGGAGACTTGTCTGTATTTATTAGACAAATACAAGAGATAAGCGGTAAGGTTTCCTGTTTA
Source organism: Ichthyophis bannanicus (assembly GCA_033557465.1). Lineage (NCBI taxonomy): Eukaryota > Metazoa > Chordata > Amphibia > Gymnophiona > Ichthyophiidae > Ichthyophis > Ichthyophis bannanicus. The sequence continues at coordinate 608,691,747 of CM066033.1, forward strand.
TACAAAGTATTGAGACGGAGGGACTGCTCGAAGATAGGGGGAGTACAGAGGTCTTTGGAGCAAGACACCGGTGTAGCCATCTCTCAGCAGAGCTGGGGGAAGTTTTGGGCCTCTCAGATTCGAATATCAAAGTCAGCTGCAGTCACTCAGTCTCTGTTTTTCTTTGCGCAGAGGGCTCATCTCACTCCTGTGAGAATTGCTAAATGGGATAATGCTGTAAATGATAAATGTTGGCTATGCCAGCATGTTGCGGGGACTCTTAAACATATGGTATATGACTGTACACAGCTTCATTCCTTTTGGGGGCAAGTGTGGGAGCGTATTCAGGGGGTTCTCAGATTTAGAGCTCCCCTTTCTTGGGAAATTTTGGTTTTCCGTTCTGAGATGTCGGTTCCATTACAGAATAAGCATGATTCCTTTCTTTTGGACTTTATGTTGGGGATTGCCCTTTGCTGCAGATTTCAGTGTTGGAAGACGGTCACTGACCTCCACTGGCACACATGGTGGAATCAGGTGTGTTTGTACTGTAACTATGAGATGGTGCCTCGCAAAGGCGTAAGACAAACGCTATCTTCTTGGAGGAAATGGCAACCCCTTTTAGACTTTGGTAATGCTGCTCAATGTTCATGTGATGGTACAGTTTTTTGATACATCATTCCTTGTTATTGGGGAAAGTGGTAATGGTTTTGGGCATGGCGGTTTGGAGAGGGTGGATGGGAGCGGTGTCTGGGACGGAGCCAGGGGAGGAGAGAATGGGGTGGGAGGGCAGTTGTTGGGAACAGTGATGTATTGGTGTGTGTTGGTGGTTTATTTTGTTTGTTGGAAACTTAAATAAAGATATTAAAAATATATATATATTTTTTTTTCTACCTTTGTTGTCTGACCATTTTATTCTCTGGTCATGCTGGTCCTGACCTGAGGCTTTTGCTTTCCTGTCTTCTCTTAGCACTCTAGCTGCCATTTCTTGTCTTTTCCTTTCTTTTCTTTACTTCCTTCCTTCAGCTTATTTCCAGTCCCAATGAAACTCCCCACGTGTCAGCTCCCTTCCAGTCCCAGTGCCCCTCCCTGCCAGCCTCCTCCTTATTACCCAGCCACCTACCAGTCCCATCCCTAAATGTCAGTTCCCTCCAGTCCCACCCCCCAGGTGTCAGCTCCCTTCTATCCCCCTCTTTCCCCCATGTCAGTTCCCTTCCAGTCATCTCAGTTCCCTTCAGTCATCTCCTTCCCCTCCTCTCAGTTCCCTTTCAGCCATCTCCTTCCCTCCTCTCAGTTCCCTTTCAGCCATCTCTTTCCCCTCTCTCAGTTCTCTTCAGCCATCTCCTTTCCCTCTCTCAGTTCCCTTTCAGCCATCTCTTTCCCCTCTCTCAGTTCCCTTCAGCCATCTCTTTTCCCTCTCTCAGTTCCCTTTCAGCCATCTCCTTCCCCTCTCTCAGTTCCCTTTCAGCCACCTCTTTCCCCTCTCTCAGTTCCCTTTCAGTCATCTTCCCCCTCTCAGCTCCCTTTCAACCATCTTCTTCCCCTCTCTCAGTGCCCTTTGAGCCATCTTTTTCCTCCTTTGTCAGCTCCCTTCCAACCCTCTTTTCCCCCTGTGTTAGCTTTCTTGCAGCCCCCATCATCTCCCTCTTCTCCCCCCCATGCAGCTCGTATCTTTTCTCTCCTCCCCCCCATGTAGCTCGTATCTCTTCTCTCCTTCTCCCCCCATGCAGCTTGTATCTTTTCTCTCCTCCCCCCATGCAGTTCATATCTTTTCTCTCCTCCCCCCATGCAGCTCGTATCTTTTATTTAATCCCCCCCCCCCCCCGGTGCAGCTCGTATCTCTTCTCTCCTTCTCCCCCATGCAGCTTGTATCTTTTCTCTCCTCCCCCCATGCAGCTCATATCTTTTCTCTCCTCTCCCCCATGCAGCTTGTATCTCTTCTCTCTTTCTCCCCCATGCCGCTTGTATCTTTTCTCTCCGCCCCCCCGTGCAGCTCGTATCTTTTCTCTCCTCCCCCCGTGCAGCGTGTATCTATTCTCTCTTTCTCCCCACCGTGCAGCTCGTATCTTTTCTCTCCCCCCCCCCCATGCAGCTCATTCCTGTTCTTCTTCTCTTCTTGCCTCCCTGTCATTTGTTCTGCTCTTCATTTGAAATGACAGGAAACTGGTGCGGACCCTCCCGACTGTAAGGAACCTCTGCTGCTGCCGCGTCCCGCTATAGCATCACTTCCTTTTGGGGACGGAACACAGCAGCAGCAGAGGTTCCTTACTGCCGGGAGGCTGCACACTGGTTTCCTGTCATTTCATAACGCAGAGCAGAATGAACGACGGGCGATGGGCAGCAGTTTATACGCATTTTTTTTAAACTGAAGGCGGAGTGAGGCGGCTCTTTTGGGGGCATTTCTGCCACCCCCAAAAGTTTGCCACCTGAGGCCACCATCTCACTTTGCCTAATGATAGAGCTGCCTCTGGGAGTCAGTTGGACTATTAGATTATAGAGGGGTAGAAGGGGCACTAAGGGAGGACAAGCTCATAGCAGAGAGATTAAATTAATTCTTTGTTTTTGTATTTATTGAAGATGATGTAGGGGAGAACCTCTGCCAGAAATCATATTTAAAGGTGATGAATCTGAGAAATTGAAACAAATCTTGGTGAATCTGGAATACATAATAGGGATGTTTGACAAACTAAAGAGTGGCAAATCATTTGGACTGGAGATTATACATACCAGGGTGCAGAAAACTCAAAAATGAAATTGCAGACTAAGGAGTATATTTACTAAAGGGCATTAAGGTAGCAGGTGTTAACAGCAGCAAGAAGAGGTTTTACATGAGAAAAAGGCTCTGGACGGGTAGAGGGCATACCGACGGTAAGGGCGTAATGGGCCATTTAACGTAAATTAACAGGACATCGCGTGTTAAGGTGTCAAGCGTGCACCTTAATGCTCGAAAACGGCTGTCACTGTATCGCTGGATAAGAGAGCCCCAGCGAAAGCTAATGCAAAGGTGATGGATGGAAGGACAGGTGGGAGCTGATGGACCTGACAGATCCATGGGCATCCTACGTAGCAGTCAGTAAGTTGGATGAGCATGTGGGAGGAGCTGTACTGATGTACTGAGGGGTGCTCACGTTAAATGCTGTAATGTCTGTATGTGGTATAAGATGGGGAAGACGTGTCCCCAGCGGAGTCAGAAGTGGCACGATGTGTGCAGCAAAAGGAGGATGCAGCAGGAGTGGTGATGTGCAGATTGAATACAGGAGAGGTGTGAGAAAAGCGTCAAAATGTGGAAAGGAGTACCTGTGTAGGCCATGGTGTAGCAGCTTGCATGAGAAGATATGACTGAACATAGCCACCAGAGGCTGATGGATGGGCTGAAGGAAGGATGGTGGCAGAAGAGCGTGTGGTATGGGCTGGCAGCACCAATATATCAGAGGTACCATCCCCAATGCATTTGTACGGTGTGGGGAAAACATGTGTCAGTGCCGTATGGAAGGCCTGATACCAGACATGTGGGTCCCACACCTGCCCCAGCCACACAACCACCATACAACAACCCAAGCAAATGTGCATATGACGACTGGACAGGAGTCGCTCAAATTATGTAAAAGGGGCACATATGGACATGTGTTGATACCTGAAGGTGGCTATCCATGGGGTAGGATGTGTCTGCATGCCATGCAGAGATGTATTGGAGCCAAATCTGTCATACCTGACTCATGTATCACATGTAAGTTACAGCTGTATGCATGTAACTGCCTATCGGTATATCGCTGTATCAATGCAGTAACGTCACAGTACATTGTACCAAAAACTTGGTAATGTTTGATGACAAAAAGGGACTATAGGAACCTACAGTCAGCTGAGGCAATTGAGGGTTAAGTGACCTGCCCAAGGTCACAAGGAGGTGTGGTCATTCCATGCAGGTTTTGGTATACATAAAACACATCAGTAACGCAGTCCAAAATGATGCAAAAGGTATGCTAGTAGGCCTCAAACCCTGGTACCTTGGTGCCCAAAACAGTGCCATAACCATTATGCCACACCTTCAAACAGATGCCAGATATCTGCAGAGTGAACATGTTTGACCCCCTGCAATAGGCTGCAGCAGAGCTAACAAAGCCATGCTCTCAGAAGGGCATGAGGGGGAATAGCATATTTGCTGACACAAATTGTGGGCAGAACCCAGAACAAATAAGAATGTGTGTCTGCCAGTCACAGCACAGCCTGGACTATTACAGGTATGAAAATGAACTGAGTAACGCACAGACACAAAAAGAACAAGTTGGAATCAAAACCTTCGCCTTTGCCAATGGAGACATTACACCCCCATACTGCTCTGCCCAGCAATGTCTGGAATTTAGAAGACTGCAAGTTACTGCCTAAAATATCTGCTGTGTTTGCTGGTATAGGTTAGCCCCTCCAGTATCCATGATGCACTGCACATGCAGAACAGTATTCTGCAGCTGGTCCACAAATGGAGAATGCAGTAAGAACATAAGAACATAAGATATGCCATACTGGGTTATACCAAGGTCCATTAAGCCCAGTATTCTGTTTCCAACAGTGGCCAATCTAGGTCATATGTACCTAGCAGTTTCCCCAAGAGACACAAGTTCCACAATGCTTGTACTGGGTCAAGCATTGATATCTTCGGTCACTTCTTAATAATGGTTTATGGACCTGTCCTCCAGGAACTTATCCAAACCTTTTTTAAACCCAGCTACACTAACAGCCTTTACTACATCCTCCGGTAACAAATTCCAGAGTTTGATTACACGTTGCATGAAAAAATATGTTCTTTTATTAGTCTTAAATAGTTTACCCTGTAGCTTCATTGCATGTCCCCTAGTCTTTCTATATTCTGATAAGGTAAACAATCGATCTACGTTTACCCGTTCCACTCCGTTCATTAATTTATAGACTTCTATCATATCTCCCCTCAGCTGTCTCTTTTCCAGGTTAAAGAGCCCTAACCTTTTTAGCCTTTCTTCATAGGAGTATCCTTCCATCCCCTTTACCATTTTGGTGGCTCTTCTCTGTACCTTTTCTAAAATCGCTATATCCTTTTTAAGATACGGCGACCAGAATTGCACACAATATTCAAGGTGCGGTCTCACCATGGAACGATATAGAGGTATTATAATATCTTTTGTTTTATTTTCCATTCCTTTCCTTATCATACCTAGCATTCTATTTGCTCTCTTGGCTGCCGCTGCACACTGGGCCGAGGGTTTTAACATGGTATCCACAATGACGCCTAAATCTTTTTCCTGGGTGGTGGTTCCTAATGTGGAACCTTGCATTGTGTAACCATAGTTTGGGTTGTTCTTCCCTAGGTGCATAACCTTGCACTTGTCCACATTAAATTTCATCTGCCATTTTGATGCCCAGTCTTCCAATTTATCAAGATCGTCTTGCAATTTTTCACAATCCTCTTGAGTTTTAACAACTTTAAATAGTTTTGTGTCATCTGCAAATTTGATAACCTCACTCGTTATTCCACTTTCCAGGTCATTTATGAATATGTCAAAAAGCAGCGGACCCAGCACAGATCCCTGGGGTACACCACTATTCACCTTTCTCCATTGGGAAAATTGGTCATTTAGACCTACCCTCTGCTTTCTATCTTTTAACCAGTTCCTGATCCACAATAGTACACTGCCTCCTATCCCATGACTCTTTAGTTTTGCCAAAAGTCTCTGATGAGGGACCTTGTCAAAGGCTTTCTGAAAGTCCAGATACACAATATCAACCGACTCACCTTTGTCCACCTGTTTATTCACTCCTTCAAAAAAACATAACAGATTAGTAAGACAAGATCTTCCTTGTCTAAAGCCATGTTGGCTGTCTCCCATTAGGTCGTGACTATCTTCATGCTGAGTAATTTTATTCTTTATGATGGTTTCTACCATTTTTCCCAGTACTGACGTCAGGCTCACCGGTCTGTACTTTCCCGGATCACCCCTGGAACCCTTTTTAAAAATTGGTGTTACATTGGCGATCCTCCAATCTTCAGGTATTAGAGATGATTTTAATGATAGTTCACAGATTACTGATAGCAGTTCTGCAATCTCATATTTCAGTTCTTTCACACCATGTATACCATCCGGCCCAGGTGATTTGCTACTCTTCAGTTTATCTAATAGTTGTAAGACATCTTCCCGATGTATCGATATTTCCTTCAATTCTTCCACACCTTTAAATACCACTTCAGTCATGGGTAACATCCCTACATCTTCCTCAGTAAAGACCGAAGCAAAGAATTCATTCAGTCTCTCCGCTATTGCCTTGTCACCTCTTAGTGCTCCTTTATCCCCTTTATCATCTAATGGACCAACTGACTCTCTCACAGGTTTTTTGCTACGAATGTACTTGACAAGGTCTTTATTTCGCGTTTTTGCTTCCGCAGCAAGCTTCTTCTCAAATTCTCTCTTTGCCTGCCTTATCAATGCCTTCCATTTGACTTGCCAGTGCTTGTGCTGTTTCCAGGTTTCGTCGTTTGGCTCTTTTTTCCATTTCCTGAAAGATGCTTTTTTAGCAACAACAGCCTCTCTGACCTCACCTTTAAACCATGCTGGCAGTTTTTTGGACTTCCTTCCACTTTTCTTAAAGCGTGGAATACAGCTGGTCTGGGCTTCCAAGATAGTATTTTTCAACAACACCCACGCTTGATGTACGTCTTTAATCTTCGCAACTGCTCCTTTTAGTTTTTTCTTAACTGTTTTCCTCATTTTATCATAGTCTCCCTTTCGAAAGTTAAAAGGTAGTACTGTGGATTTCCTTACTATCCCTCCTCCACTAATTAAATCAAAGGCGATCATGCTATGATCACTATTGCCAAGTGGCCCCAACACCCTTATCTCTTGCACTACATCTGGTGTTCCACTAAGGACTAGGTCTAATATGGCTTCCCCTCTGGACGGTTCATGAACCAGCTGCTCCAAGAAGCAGTCATTTATTTCATCTTGGAACTTTATCTCCCTAGCATGTCCTGACGTGACATTGACCCAGTCGATACCGGGGTAATTGAAATCACCCATTATTATTACTGCGCTGTAACGTTTGTTAGCTTCCTTGATTTCTTTGAGCATTTCATCATCCATTTGGTCATTCTGGCCAGGTGCTCGATAGTACACACCCACTGCCATCGCCTTCCCCCTTTTATATGGAATTTCAATCCATATAGATTCTACAGCAGATTTTGTTTCCTGCAAAACTTTAATCCTTTCTGAGTCAATGCCCTCTCTAACATAGAGCGCAACCCCTCCACCAATTTGATCAGCTCTATCATTACGATATAGTTTGTACCCAGGTATCACAGTGTCCCACTGGTTGTCCTCCTTCCACCATGTCTCTGATATTCCAATCATATCTAACCTTTCATTTAGTGCTATATATTCTAACTCTCCCATCTTATTCTTTAGACTTCTAGCATTTGCATACAATCTTTTTAGAGAATGTATTTTATTCATGTTAATTTGGCTATTGTTAGACATGGGTAAATTGGGATCTTTAAGCTCTGTCTGCTCCATACTTGAGGGCATTTGGGCTACTTTACTCTTTTGTGGAACCTCTCTGCTTTTGGTAGTATCCTTCAAGGATACATTCTTCCGAACCATCCGCTCAGTGATCCAGCACATCAGCTCAGTAAAACACACTTACAGAGTGTGCTACAAGCACATAACAGTTGCAAACCATGCTACTGAGCTGTTTCAGTGGTTGCCCTGAGGTGAGGATGGGTGCTCAGCACCTGATCCCAGCACTTGCACAGCTAGAGATGGACTCTGCTGTAGATTCACATCATTGCTTGTGTGTGGCAGGTATTGCTGACTGTGTGTTATGTTAGTCATCTGTGTTTCCAGCACAATTGTAGTATGCTGTATTACATGTCACCTCTGAGTCCTGTGTCTGACTCCTGTTGGTCAGGGATTCTTCTAAAACATCTCATGCCATGCAGTGGGGGGTTGTATAGGCATGCATTGGACTGCTGCTACCACCATCCTGCTAGTCTGGCCATGAGCCTGGCCACAGTGGTCAGCTGCTATCCAAACCATCTGGAACTATCAATCGACCACACACTGGACCAGCTGCCCACCATAAGACTGTCTCAATCATGCACATACCAACTGTGCTCAGTCTGCTGGTCAGCATAAACTGCTTGTGTACAGAATAACCATGTACACCCTGTCTCTGAACAAATGGTATGGACACCCATGATTGAGCTCAGTAATAAGTCTCCCAGGATGAAGAGTGCAACCACAACACTGGAGCCTGACACTCCCTAGCACTATGTGGATAATTTAGCCGTGCCATGGACACAGCTTGGCCATAGTGAGAGTGCCCTCTTAGCATGAACTGCTATGGCCACTCAAGCAATGCACGTGGCAGATGGGCACTATGACATCTCAGCCGTTAACCCTACCTCCAATGCAGACAGATCCTAACCAAATCACTCTGTTTCAGGCCATACCCACAATCCCCTGCTCCTCATCATGCACATTTTCAGACAAATACAGGGAACAGCTTAGGCAATGTGAGGCACAGTACACACACACACAGCCACACACACACACACACACACACATATCGCAGTGCAAAAGTGGGTATGGTTGGCAGTACTGCCTGCCACGTTGGTCACCAAATCAGCTCAAGCATCGTTAACATGTGCTCATTGTGCAGGTGCTATTAGCACACACTGACGTTAAAGCCCATTCAGTGTGCATGTGCTATCAGCCAGCCTTTCCATCCAGCTGTGGATAGTGGAGGCTGTCTGTATCCTTGCTGGCTGATTCATTGGATGATTGCACATGCTGATGCTGTACCTGCACTGTAGGATAAAGTTTATCCACAGGGACATGCAATACATGATCCACAGCCAGGTCTTCAACTCATGACCCTCTGGCTATTATGATTTTATTGTTGACATACCTGTATTTATGTATCTATTTCTATATTTATTGAGTTGTCTGTTTTTTTAATATTAAATTATATTGTTTCTGGCTGTATTATTTATATTAATGATTAGTACACCATTGCTCATTATGTGTTTTTATGTTTATTTTAATTTGTTTTTATATTTTTATGTTTTTAGTGGTCATAGTCCCCTGATGAAGGCCTGAGAGGCTGAAACACGTGTAGGGCTGACCTCTTCAATAAAGTTGTTCTTCCAAGGGTTCCTTGTTTTTCCTGCTGTTTTTTGTGTGTCTTTGGACTGCAGGTGGAGTACCTCCTTGTTTCTGTAAGACATCAAAGATATGTGCAACCTGGCCAGCTGCCTGATCTGTCTTTCCACCAGCAACCCCCACTGTATGATCCATGTGCCACCCCCTTTGCCCCATTTGCACCATCAACACAGTGCCCTTTCATACTTGGGCACTATGCTGTGGATGCTAATGAAGCACTACTATCACTATCTTGGGCTTCCCTGTCATGCATCACAGTGCAGATGTTAAAGTACGCTCGCTCCCCTCAAAATACCCCCTTTCCACGAGGTTTTATTTGGTGTTATGGTTCTCAACGTTAAAGGGCACTAACGCAACAGGCTTTAAGAGAACACCCACTGTCAACGCCCACTCTCCATCCCGTTAATGCCCACTCTCCGCCTACTATTCCCTTAGTGCTGCAGGAGCCTTTGATGCTGGTTAATGCAGCTTTTTTACAGTATTAAGGATGCAAGGTTGCCGATAACAGGTGCTAACAGCACACTTGCACCCTTTGCACCCTTTAATCAATTTGGAACCTGTCATTAAATCCATCTATAGTACCTGTGGACTGGAAGAATGACCAGAGTAATGCCAATTTTTAAAAAAGGTTCCAGAAGTGATCTAGAAACTACAGACCATTGAGGCTGACATTAACACCAGGCAAAAAATCATAGAAAACATTTATACATTAAAGAACAAAATTACTGACATATAGACATGGTTTAATGGGACAAAGCCAACATGAATTTAAGCTAAGGGAAGTCTTGCCTCACCAATCTGCTCCACTTTTTTTAAAGGTGTGCACAAACATGTAGATAAAGGTGAGCTAGTTAACACAGTATAGTGTATTTGAATTTTCAGAAACTCTTTGAGAAATGCTCTCATGAAAGACTCTTGAAGAAATTAAAAAGTCATGGGATAGAAGGCAGTGCGCTAGTGTGACCTGGGAACTGGTTAAGAGATAAAAAAAGAGATAATAATGCTATATAATCAATTTTCTGAATAAAGAAAGGTGAATAGTGAAGTACCCCAGAGATATGTACTAGGACCTCTGCTTTTTAACATATTTATAAATGACCTGGAAATGGAAACAAGTGAGGTGATCAATTTTGCAGATGACACAAAATTATCCAGACTTTTCTAAATGTTAGGCAATTTTCAAAAGCTCATTTCTGCACATTTATCCCTGTTTTTCATGCAGAAATGCCTTTGAAATGTATCATCAAAGTGAATTTTCCAAGGTCAAAAGGAGTATCAGTAGTTGGATGATTCAAATAGATACAAAATGGGAAAAAAGGTTTATTGCATAGATTCCCTATTGAGACATATCTGTAATTCAGCAACAGCAGAAGAAGGAAGGGTAGTCTCGGCATCTGCTGGGCTGCCAGTACCTCTTATCTGGTATATACAGTATATGCCAGAGAGGCAAGTGATGGTGTTAATATCATAATAATGAAACCGTGTCATCACTAATAAAGAATTAAGGATATGTTTACTAAACCGTGGTAAAGGAGCAAGTACAAATCACCTGGAGACCGTCACCATTTCCAACAAGCGCTGCTCAATCAACCTGCTGTACAGAGCGCCCTCAGCATCCTCGGATGATCTCGCTGCTATCATTGATCTCGCCTCCAACACCCGTAATCCAAGCACTCCAAACTGGATTCTAGGCGATTTCAACCTGCCAACGCTGCAAGATAATCAAGCATCGTCCTTCCTTGATGCCCTCGAGAATCTCGGCTTCAAGCAATTAATTAAGGAACCTACCCATGTTAAGGGAAATATCCTTGACCTAGTTTTTGCCCCGCAGATATCTCTCAACCCATCTCAGGACCCCGTAACGTCCATAATCTCTGTCTCTTGGTCAGACCACAAACTCATCATCCTCCAGATTCCTACATACAAAGCCCAGTCAAAGAGCAACAAAATACCAAGCAACACCGCAAGACCGCCCTCCCGATGTTTCAGACCTTACAGCAGAGATCTTATCCTGGCGGAAACTCAACAACTTATCAATGAAACCACCTTGAACCTCGAGGATCTAATTACTCACTGGAACAATAGCCTTAGTGCAATTGCCCTGCGCACACCAACCAGCAGGCCCCCTAGGAAAAGAGTAAGCGCTCCATGGTACACAGCTGAACTTAGAGCATCACTTACCCATTTATGGAAACTCGAGAAACGCTGGCGCCGGTCTCATTCCATAGGAGACCAGACAGCATACAACTGTCAACTAGCTGCCCACCGCAAGACAATCACTGAGAAATTGAAACAGTACCACTCGGACACTTTAAAGAGATCACTAAGCAAACCACATGACCTCTTCAATCTGGTCAAGACTCTATCTAAGGAACCAACCGCTGAGCCCCAATTTGAGATACACCCGCAAGATTTCACAACTTACTTACAATCCAAGCTATGCCAGACAAATAAAACCTCTACAATAACTGCCACCCCTGAGAAATATGGCCAAAAAGCTCTAACCACATTCTCTACCCCTACCAAGAAAGGAATTGAAGACACCATCATGGCTCTTAATCTCACCACAGCCCAATCCGATCCCTGCCCAGCCTTCTGGATTAAGGAACTCCGCAGTCATTTCAGCCCAGTACTCTCCAAAATAATGAACCTATCCTTCTCAACCGGTTCATTCCCTTCATCCCTCAAGCATACCTCTATCAGACCCCTGCTAAAAAACTGCAAGCTCGACCCCCAAAAGGTAGAATCTTACAGACCGATATCCAGCATACCTTTACTCGCGAAGATAACTGAAAAGGAGGTTCAACGACAAATACAGGACCACATCAACACCGCTGCACTGTTAGACCCCTGCCAACATGGTTTCAGGGAATTCCATGGTGTGGAAACACTTCTTACCACTCTCTTCTGCAAGATAATCACGGGCACTGACAACATCCGTCAAGGGTTTGTTCTCATCTTTCTAGACATTGCTGCAGCTTTTGACTCTGTAAGTCATGAGCTTCTCTTAGGGCAACTAATTGAGAAAGGCATCAATGGAACAGCGCTTGAATGGTGCAGATCTTACCTGTCAGTAAGATGGCAGCATGTACGTTCTGGAGGGACAACTTCAGAACCTTTCCACCAAAGCCAGGGAGTGCCGCAAGGATCCTCCCTCTCGGCCTTATTGTTCAACATATACATGCAGCCAATTTGTAAGATCATTCGGTCTTTCAACATCGACTGCATGATATACGTCGACGATGTCCTACTTTACATGCCCTTCTCTACAGAGCATTTGGACCTCTCCCCATTGACGAGCTGTTTCAATGCAATATCTGACTGGCTTCTGTCTCAAAACCTCCGAATACAACATAAGAAAACGGAAGTACTCTTCATTACGAGGAATCCAAATTTTAACCCACCACAATATCTTAAAGTAAAAGAAGCTGAGCTATAATCTAAACCCACAATACGTTACCTAGGGGTCACTTTGGATCAACGCCTGGACATGAAGGCGCACATAGGAAACACCGTTAGAGCAATATACTACAAGATCCGCTCGCTCAGGAATTTACGCTCCCTGCTTGAACCAAATGATTTCAGGATAATCTACCAGGCGCTGATCATACCTCATTTTGACTATGCCAATGCCATTTTACAAGGCCTTCCCCAATCCACCTTGAACCCGCTACAACTCGCCATGAATGCGGCAGCGAGGGTTCTGCATGGAGCCTCCAGGAGCGACCATGTGACGCCTCTTCTGAAGCAGTTACACTGGCTACCCATCCAGGCCAGGATCGTTTTCAAGACCATGTTACTCACATTCAAAGCTGTTAACAAGCTCTCCTCTGCCTCCTTAACTACCCTCATCCACACCACATCCCCAAATAGAGCAAGAAGATCCACGGCTATAAACTCACTAAAAGTTCCGAAGGCACTAACAAAATGCACCACAACTACAGCCAACAGGGCCTTTAGTCTCTGCGCGCCAATATGCTGGAATGCATTACCCCCAAATATTTGGGCCATCAGGAGCCTAACACAGTTTAGGAAAGCCCTCAAACGCCACCTTTTCATCAAGTACCTCATTGATAGCAACAACACCACACCCCAAGCAATCAAGAGATCCTCAACAACACGCCCAGACAGATGCTCTAACTCCAAGTGATTCATATGATTCTATGAAACCTCCCTGTTCATATGACTTTACGCAGTTTGCTTTGTAAATAGTTGCCCCTTGTTATCCAAGTTTTTTGCCCTGTTATCTGTAAACTCATACATGTTAACTGTACTGAGTATTTTTGTTCCATGTAAACCGCGCTGATGCCGAATAGTGCGGTATAAAAGAGACTGTAAATAAAATAAATAAATAAAATAAAGTGTGCTGTTAGCACGGGCTAACTGTGCATCTGCACTTTTAGTGCATCCTATGGGCAGAGAGAGGGCATGCACATGGCGGAGAGTGGGGGGTCAAAGGGCGGGGAGTGGGTAGGAACAAGGCTTGCTCCCTTAACACAGGCACCATAATGGCAGGAACCCTAACACAACTTAAAACCTCACAGAAAGGGTGTTTTCCGAGGAGAGAGAGCCTATCTTACGTCTGCAATGTGATGCACAGACAGGGGAGCCCAAGAGAGTGATAGTAGTGCTCCATTAGCAGCAACTCAAATAGAATAGTCCCAGAAAAACGGTATTCAAATGTAAATAATCAATAATTTCAAATAATACCATGACACTTCCCCTCAACTCTTCACCATATTTTTGTTGGGTATAAACCGCAAGAGGAGGAGAACACTCTCGACCTCACACGCAGTACATGCCCCTTTTTTATTCTTTTTAAGAAGTTCTCGTATCTTAATCGGAATCAGTCAAAACTAACATAAAAGAAAAGAAAAAGCACACTTATCTAGTCCATCGCACGACGTGCACATTTCGAAGCACTACAGCCTCTGTATCAAGTGCTCTCAATGAATTGAAGTGTGTCCAGACTTTCTTCAACCTCCAAAAAACGCCGAACAAGCAGCTGTTGAAAAGGGGAAAGCTTGCTCAGAATAGGCTGCTCTCGAAAATGCCCACTAACTTGAGAACACCAATCACATCAAGGGTCTTCCCCACTCAACCGGGGATCCCTATAGTGAAAGGCAAATCAAGACGAACTGAAGAGAGAACTTTAAAGCCCCAACCAATCAATTTCACGGTTTAGGCCAGCAGGGGAAACAATCTGTAAGGTAAAGATCCATCGCTGTTCCAGTCTGCGCAACCTGACCACGCGATCCCCACCTCTAGGATTCAACGGGACATGATCGATCACTGTCCAATTCAAATGTTCAAAGGAATGATGTTGATCAAGACAGTGTTGCACCACCGGAGCCGTCAACACAGATTGATGGAGCCTTGAGGCATGTTCGCCCAAACGAATCTTCACTGCTCGTGTAGTGCTCCCCACGTAACGCAATACACTATAGGAGCTACACTGATAGCTTTTACCACATCCTCCGGTAACGGATTGCAAGGTTCTATACTATACTGAAAAAAATATTTTCACTGAGTTTAAATGAAAGATCCACCATTGTTCCTTGTAATTTAAATGGGCTTCCTTATCTCCCCCCTCCCCATGATTGTGGTACATAATCAAGTACTCTCCATTGTAACTCAGGGAACAAATGATTGTGAGAAATACAGTGTTCAACTAAAGATGCTGACTTGCATTAAATTTGAATTCTACTCTGATGTTCTCTCAATTTTTGAAACATCAAATGCTTTGTTCTTCCAATGTAAAGTTTTTTGCATGGGCGTATAATTGCATATACAACAAACATAGTTAAACATAGGGAAGATAGGGAAGCTCATTTAAATTATAAGGAACAATGGTGGATCTTTCATTTAAACTCAGTAATACCCAATGGACTCAATCGACAAATAGATTGGAATACATTGATGCGAGTTACTCGTTGGCTGTTATTCATTTGAATTTAACCAATCAGTTCAGGACAATTTAGTAGTCATCTGATGTTTTAATGTGCCGCAGCCTTTATAACCATATTACAGGAGAGCTTGTAAAAGTGAAGAATGAAACCGGGGAGCTTTAAAAAAATGAAAAAAATGGCTGAGATAAGTACTAACTTATTGTGACTGGCCCATATCAAATCTTAACTTCCTAGCAAAATTACTGAAAAAGTGTTTTTTAGCAATTATTTAGTTTTGTAGAGGCTATTAATGCTCTCCGCCAAGGAAACAGGGTTTTGTCAAGGGCATAGTATGGAGTCAGGACTACTAGCCTTGCTAAATGAGACTTATACTCACTGGGAGACTGGACAGGATATACTTGTAATACAACTGAACCTAAGTTCAGCCTTTGATCTAATTGACCATAGCATTATGCTTGATAGACTCAAGGAAATTGGAGTGACTGACACAGTTCTATAGTGGTTCTCTGCATATTCTCTGCACAGTCAATAATGATTCTTCTAAGACTTATTCTTTAACTTCAGGGGTCCCTCAGAGATCAGTATTAGCCCCTTTTTAATATTTTTTTGGCACCGTTAGTGACCTTAATTCAAGATCTTGGATTTAGTCCGTTTTTCTTCACTAATGATATCCAGATCTTGGTCACCCATTCAACATGGAATAGTTTGTTTCAAGACATGGTTGGTCAGGCCTTCAATGTGATTACAAATTGGTGTATGGGCCATAGACTTTCTCTCAATGCATCTAAATCAGAAACAATATGGTTTTCTAAGAATAAGGTTTGTCCAATGGCGGTATCCCAAATCTCGTAATAAATAAATATTTTTTCCTAGGTTATGTTGTGAGGCTTTACCTGGTCTCACTTAATTGTTTTCCTTACATTTCCCCCTTTTTTTGTGGGCTAAAGAACCCTGCGTATCAAGGAAGATTTTTTCTTTATTGTATTTGATGATGTGTTATTTCTTTTGTGTGCAGTGGTGTATTTCTGTATAAGCATTTGCTTGGTTCTTTATTGTAAAATTGCATAAACAAATAA
Source organism: Ichthyophis bannanicus (assembly GCA_033557465.1). Taxonomy (NCBI): domain Eukaryota; kingdom Metazoa; phylum Chordata; class Amphibia; order Gymnophiona; family Ichthyophiidae; genus Ichthyophis; species Ichthyophis bannanicus. The sequence goes on from CM066033.1 coordinate 608,707,890, forward strand.
TAATAAATAAATAAATAAATAAATAAATATATCAATCTAGGGCTCTCTCTCAGTCCAACAATTTGGTCACCCAGTCAAAGAAATTAAAGAGATTTGTCTGAGAAGACCTGCCTCTAATAAAACCATGTTGCCTTGGATCCTGCAGTTTATTAGATTACAGAAACCTCTCTATCCTTTGTTTTAGCAGCATTTCTATTAATTCACTCACCTCAAAGGTCAGATGAATCAGCCTGTAGTTTCCAACCTCATTGTTACTTCCGCTTTTGTGTACAGGGACCACATGCACCCTTCTCCAGCCCTCTGGGACTACTCTCAACTCTAAAAAAGCATTGAAAAGGTAAGACAGTAGAGCCACTAGAGCTTCCTTAAGTTCCTCCAATACCCTTGAATATATCCCATCTGACCTCATCACTTTGTCTACTTTTAATTCAGTTAGCTCCTCACGAACACAGCCTTCTAAACATTGTCAGTGTTTTCTGAGGTCTTGCTCCTGGCCCTTCATCTGTGAACACAGAACATAAATATTTGTTAAGCAATTTTGCTTTATCCCTCACTAGCATCTACATATTCCTCACTTTCACCCTTGAGTCTGCCACCCGGATAATTACTCACTCCTCTCACACTAACTACATCACTCCTATCGTCATGTAACTCCCCTGGCTTTCCCTCAAGGCTCACATTAAATACAAATTACTCACGCTAGTTATAGAGCCCTACACACCTACTTCTCAGATCTGCTCCACCTTCACTCCTCCCACCGTGTACTCCATTGAATTCACGCCAGCCAACTACATCTCTCTTTACCCTCTCAGGCACACCTGGAATCCATGCAATACTCTACCTTCTTCTTTCTTGGCCCTGCCCTTTGGAATGCCCTTCCCACCAACCTCAGATTTGAGGTTTCCTTCCATAAATTCAAATCCTTATTGAAGACCCATTTGTTTCTGCTTATGACCTACTCCTACCCAGTATGTAATTCTGCTCAATACCTGCCACCCCCCCTCCTTTCACTCGTCCTCTGTTCCTCTCTCCCTTCCTTTCCACTACTCTCTTTCTCTGTGTGCTTGGTCTTTCCATTCCTATCGATTAATCGAGTTCTTTTCCTATTTTCTGTGCACCAGTGTGTATTTTGTAAACGTCCCTGATACTCTAAAGTGTGGCATATCAAGCTCATGAATAAAGATAAAGAATACCACTTTTTGAATGTCTTCCTCTCACCAACATTTCTGAAAAACGTTTTGTCGCCCCATTTTACTGAATTGGTTAGTTTTTCTTCCATTTAAATCTTTGCTTTCCCAACTAGATTACTAGCTTCACTTCCCTTTTCCAAATATTTATGCTTGTCTTCAGGGGCGGCCCAAGGGGGGTGAGGGGCCATGTGCGGAGACTCAGTGTGGGGCCTCATTTGCATAAGGGACCTCATTTGCATAAATATTTGCATAATGTTACCATACACTAACTTTTAGTAAACATGCCTCTTCATGAGTGTATGGATAAAGAAAGACAAAGATTTCTACATTACTATAATCCAGTGCCAACCGACAGGCACATTAGGAACTACTACAAACACTGCCCATTTAGAACCCATAGCAAACCCACCGTATCCTAACAGCACTACCAGGACTCATAAAGCACCATACCCTACCTATCAAAAGGCAACACTGCAAATATTAAACCAATACATTTCAGAGAATAACAATACATGACCTACTGGGGAAAGAGAACAAGTGACAATGTCAAATACGAATTACATAAACAGAATACCTCAGCTCAGTTACACATGCAGAACACAGACCATCACCAAACAAGGAATCACAATTTAAAAACAAGAAGACAATAATTAAACTGGGAACCCTAAAAGCCAAACATGGAATGTACAACAACAATGTAGAAATAAAACTATAAATTAATTTCCTCTTGTACTAAACAAAGCACAGACATTAATGATGCACATTTCCCAGAGCTGACATATTCCAGTTAATAAATTCAAAATAAAGAGATATCTTTGTACCTTTTGTGCATTTTTTTTCAGTTGCAATTGTTCCAGCCACTTTCTTCTGGTTTATTTGTGTCTTCTGCTATCTCTCCATCGTCTGCTGTCCATTTGTCCTTTCTTCTCTTCTAGTTTTTTTTCCATTCTCTCTCTACATCTGCTTTAACATAATAATCTTTCTCCTTTTGCTCTTTCCTCATTCCTATTTCATCCACTCAAATTTTACCCTTCCATCCTCAATCCCCACTTAGTCTCCCAATACCCGGCCAATTGTACATTTTTCTTCCCTCCCACACAAAATATTTTTCCCCTCTCCATTTCATTCTCCCAGCCCCATCCCCTTCTAATCTCCCCCAACATCAGCTCCCTTTTAGTTCCAGCCCCACCCAGTATCCGCTCCCTTCTAGTCCCCACATCAGCCCATTTCCAGTCCTGGCCCCCCATCAGTCCATTTCCAGTCCTAGCTCCCCCATCCATTTCCAGTCCTATCCGAGTCCCTTCATCAGCTCATTTCCAATACCAGCCTCCCATCAGCCCATTTCTAGTCCTTTCCTAGCCCCACCATCAGCCCATGTTAAATCCTAGCTCCCCTCCACTCAGCCCATTTCTAATCCAAGCCCCCCATGAGCCTACTTCCAGTTCTAGCCCCTCCATGAGTCCATTTCAATCCAAGCCCCCACCACAGCCCATTTCCAATCTTAGCTCCCCCCAACACCCATTTCCCAGTGCTATCCTAGCCCCTCCATCAGCCCATTTCCTGTCCTAGCTCCCTCCCCTAAGAGCCCATTCCAAGCCCCCCTTCCCATCAGCTATTTGCAGTTCAAGCCCCCTTCCACTCAGCCCATTTCCATTCCAAGTCTCCCTCCCCATCAGCTATTTGCAGTTCAAGCCCCCCACTTCCCCTCAGCCCATTTCCATTCCAAGCCCCATCCCCATCAACTATTTGCAGTTCTAGCCCCCCACTTCACCTCAGCCCATTTCCATTCCAAGCCCCATCCCCATCAGCTATTTGCAGTTTAAGCCCCCTTCCACTCAGCCCATTTCCAGTCCTAGCAACCCCCCCAACCCATTACCAGTCCTAGCCCCCCATAGCCCACTCCCAGTCCTAATCCCACCAGCCCATTTCCAGTCCTAATCCCCCATCACCCAATTTTCAGTTTAAGCCCCCCCATAGCCCATTACCAGTCCTAACCTCCCCATCAGCCCACTCCCAGTCCTAATCCCACCAGCCCATTACCAGTCCTAATCCCCCATCACCCAATTTTTAGTTTAAGCCCCCCCATAGCCCATTACCAGTCCTAACCTCCCCATCAGCCCACTCCGAGTCCTAATCCCACCAGCCCATTCCCAGTCCTAATCCCCCATCACCCAATTTTTAGTTTAAGCCCCCCATAGCCCATTACCAGTCCTAACCCCCCATCAACCCACTTCCAGTCCTAATCCCACCAGCCCATTTCCAGTCCTAATCCCCCATCACCCAATTTTTAGTTTAAGCCCCCCCCATAGCCCATCACTACTCCTAGCCCCCCCCCCAGTGCCCATCACCACTCCTAGCCCCCCCAGCGCCCATCACCACTCCTAACCCCCCCCCAGCACCCATCACCCATCACCCATCACCACTCCTAACCCCCCCCAGCCCAGCCCAGCCCAGCCCAGGGAAAATTTAAAATAAAAAAAGCTGTCTGCTGCCGCTTCCGGGGCCGCCGCGGCAGAATCAAGTGTGCCGCGGGGCCCCCCCTGTGCCCGGCAGAGCCTGCCCTCCCCTGTATCACCTCTCTTTCAGCTGCAGTCAGTCACATGCGCCGGCTTTCAGAGCGCGAAGGGACTAGTTTCCCTTTTGCGGCTCTGTTAAGCCCGCGGGGGCTGATGGTAGTTCCCATCAGCCCCCGCGGGCTTAACAGAGCAGCGAGGGAGAAACTCTCCCCTCGCGCTCTGAAAGCCGGCGCGTGTGACTGAAAGAGAGGTGATACAGGGGAGGGCAGGCTCTGCCGGGCACAGGGGGGGGGGCCCGCGGCACACTCGATTCTGCCGCGGCGGCCCCGGAAGTGGCAACAGACAGCTTTTTTAAATTTTTTTTTTCATTTTACTTTTGGATCAGAATGTTTTTTGCACAGGGCCCCCTGAAACGCGGGGCCCTGTGCAAAAAACATTCACGCTCAATGGACGGGCCGGCCCTGCTTGTCTTCCTCTTTCTGAGATCTCTTGTATTTTATAAAGGCCACCCTATTTTTCTTCACCTTTCAGCAACTTCTTTCAAGAACCATAGTGGCCTCATTTTCCTTTTATATTTATTTACATACTTTCCTAACAAAAATGTTTGTTGCCCTTAAACGATCCCCTTTCAGTTCCACCCACTGATTTTCTGCATTCCCTAGCTGTTTCCATCCTACTAATGACTCCTTCAGGTATTGTCCCATCTTAGAAACATAGAAACATGATGGCAGAAAAAGACTATATGGCCTATCCAGTCTGCCTTTCCATTCCAACCACTATAGTCCCTTTCTTTCCTTTAGAGATCTTCTGTATAGGTCCCATGCTTTCTTGAATTCTGATACTGTCCTGGTCTCTACTACCTCCACTGAGAGACTGTTCCACATATCTATCACTCTTTCCATAAAGAAATATTTCCGCATATTACTCCTGAGTCTATCCCCTTTTACCTTCATCCTATGCCCCCTTGTTGCAGAGCTTTCTTTCAATTGAAAGAGGCATTCTTCCTATGCATTTATGCCACTGAGATATTTAAACATCTCTATCATATCTCCTCTCTCCCACCATTTCTCCATAGTATACATATTGAGATCATTAAGTCTGTCTCCATATACCTTATGACAAAATCCACTCACCATTTTGGTAGCCATCTTCTGCATTCTATTTATATCTTTTTGAACGTGTGGTCTCTAGAATTGCACATAATACTCCAAATGAGGTCTCACCAAAGACTTATATAGAGACATTATCACCTTCTCATTATTTTCTCTATGCACCCAAGTATGCTTCTGGCTTTCATCATCACTTTTTCTACCTATTTAGCCACCTTAAGATCACATTCACTCCCAGGTCCTGCTTTTCTTTTGTGGACAGAATTACTTCATCCCCTATACTGTACCACGTCCTTAGATTTTTGCAGCCCAAATGCATGACTGTGCATTTGTTAGCATTAAATCTCAGCTGCCAAATTCTTGACCATTCTTCATGCTTAGTGAGATCCCTCCTCATGTTATGTACTCCTTCCTGACAAAATTAGTTTTCCTAGTCTAGAACCTCACTTTTCAATTAATTATACCAGTTCTGTGAGTGGAAGAGTAGCCTAATGGTTAGAGCCAGGGGCGGCTCTATAATGAGGCCGAGTGAGGCGGTCGCCTCAGGTGGCAACTTTGTGGGGGCAGAAAAAATTGTCCCCAAAAAGACCACCTCTCTCGGTCTTCAAAATAAAAAAATACAATCACAGAAGCTGCTGCCACTGCCACTGCAGCGGCAGAATGAAGTGGCCCGCGGCCCCCTGCCACCCCGGAAGAGCCTGACAGTCTGATTTGCCCCGTGCTTGATCAGCTTTGCAGAGCCGCAAAGGGAGAGTGTTTCCCTTTTCCGCAGCTCTGATGGGAAACAGGCATTTCTTGTCTCGCACAGGAAATGCCTGTTTCCCATCAGTAACCCAGTAAAAACCGTGGAGGCAAGGAAGGAACTATAATACCACCTTTATTTCATAAAGCCAGGCCTGGCTTTATGAAATAAAGGTGGTATTATAGTTCCTTCCTTGCCTCCACGGTTTTTACTGGGTTGCTGTTGGTACGTGGACTGTGCTTTTTGTTGGACTGTTTCCCATCAGTGCCAGCAGGCTCAACTTTAACAGAGCCGCAGGAAAGGGAAACACTTTTCCTTCGTGGCTCTGCAAAGCTGAGTCAGTGCAGGGGAAATCAGACTGTCAGGCTCTTCTGGGGGGCTGTGAGGCACTTCATTCTGCCACTGTAGCGGCAACAGCTTCTGCGACTGGGCTTTGGTTTTTTTACCTCCCTTCAGAAGGTCTGGGGCTGGACTGGGCTGGGGGGAGGTAGCACTATAAATAGTAATGGTCTGATGGGGGGAGGGCTAGGTCCAGGACTGGAAATGGGCTGATGGGGGGGGGTTAAGAATGGAAATGGGCTGATCGGGGGGGGGGGTCTAGGACTGGTAATGGGATGATTGGTGGGGATAGGCCTGGAAATGAGCTTATTAGGAGGACTAGGACAGGAAATGGTCTGATTGGGGCTCTAGGACTGGAAATGGACTTATTGGGGGGGTAGGACTGGTAATGGGCTGATGGGCGGCTAGCATTTGAAATGAGCTAGGACTGGTAATGGACTGATTGGGGGGCTAGGACTGGAGTGGGCTGATAAGGAGGATAGGACTGGAAATGGGCTAATGGGGGAAAGGAGGACAGTGCTGCTGGCCCTGGAAGAAAACTAGGGGCTAGGGCTACAAATGGACTGATGTGGGGAGATGGGAGAATAGGTCTGGAAGGGAGCGGATACTGAGAGGGTCTGCCAGGGGAAGGAAGGGTCAGGAAGGGAGCTGACATGGGGGAAGGAGTGGGCTTGAAAGGAGCTGATATGGCAGGGGAAGGACGGGGCTGGAATGGAGATGACACCTGGCATGTACTGAAGGGGGACTGGAAGGGAGCTGACACTTGGGGATGGGAGTTGTAGGTGGCTGGGTAATGGGGAGGAGGCTGGAAGGGAGCTGACATATGTGAATGGCACTGGAAGGGGGAAGGACAGAGGGTAGGGTGATTGGAAGGGAGCTGATTGGGGGGGTGGCACTGAGAGTGGACATGAGCTAATACCTGGAATGTTATTTGGACTAGAAGGGGCTGGACAGTGTGGAAGGAGGGGGACTGGAAGGGAATGGACATAAGTGGCAGTTGTGGGAATACAAGGCAGTTGACATTGGAAGGTACTGGGAGGGGAGGACTGGAAAGGGGGCTGATACTGGGGAAGGTTATTGGAACTGGAAATGGGCTGATGAAAGGAAGTGAAGAAAACAAAAGAAGAGATAAGAAATGACAGATGGAGCATAGACCACAAAAAATAGAGCTAAGAGAAGACAGGAAAGCAGAAGCCTCAGATCGGGACCAACATGACCAAAGAATAAAATGGTCAGACAGAGGTCCCAATGCCAGTTGAAGGACCGGTTCCATGTGCAGGGTGCCTGCATGCTGAAGCTCTCAGGAAACAAGTGGAGAAACTCAAAGAGGAGGTGGTGAGGCTGAGAAGCATTCAAGACAGTGAGAAGTACATTCATGAGATGCTTCTTGCAACAACCAAGCCCTCCAGCAGAAGAGAAGATGGGTGCCTACAGAATGACGAAGATTGGACACAAGTCACCAGGGTCTGCAGAATCACCAATCCAACTTCTCCAGCCCTTGAACTGAAGAACCATTATGCAGCCCTGGAAGTCGAGGAGGTGAAAGCATCCCTGGAAAGGGAAGAACCAGAGCTCAACTACCCCAAAGTTGCAGAATCAGTGACCACAAGGAAGCGAAGGGTAGTGGTGGTTGGTGACTCTCTTCTGAGGGGTACTGAGGTGTCCATCTGCCGACCAGACTTGATGTCCAGAGATGTACGCTGTCTGCCAGGTGCCAAAATCCAAGACATTACCGAGAGTTTGCCGAGACTAATCAAGCCCACTGACTATTACCCAATGTGGCTAATCCATGTCGGAACAAATGATACTGCCAGGTATCCCTCTGAGCATATCAAAAGTGACTTCATGGCTCTGGGACAAAGGGTGAAGCAGATAGGTGCACAGGTGGTATTCTCTTCAATTCTCCCTGTTGAGGGTAAAGGCCAAGGCAGACAGGCTCACATCCTGAAGACGAATGCATGGCTGCGTGGATGGTATCATCGAGAGCATTTTGGTTTCCTGGACCACGGGATGCTGTTTCAAGGGTTACAGAGCAGAGATGGCGTCCATCTGTCCAAGAAAGGTCGACACATCTTCAGTAGTAGATTGGCTAATCTACTGAAGAGGGCTTTAAACTAGATTCGTTGGGGATGGGTGAAGACAGCCCCAGGTAAGTGAAAGCCCCCAGGTAAGGGAAACATTAAATATGTTTATGAAAATGGGTAGAAGGGGTAACATATGGAAAGCAGTGTGCATAAATGCCCGTAGCATGGGAAATAAGATCCCTGATGTTGAAGCTTTGATGGGAGTGGCTGATTTGGATTTAGTGACAATTACAGAAGCATACCGACCTATATCCAGCATACCCTTTCTGGCAAAAATCATCGAAAAAACAGTACAACACCAACTACAGGAACACATTGACAACCATGCACCACTGGATGACAACCAACACGGCTTTCGCCCCAACCATGGAGTCGAAACTTTACTGATTAACCTCTTCGACAGCATCCTCTGAATCATAGACAACACCAATAATGGAATCATAATGATCTTCATTGACATCTCATCAGCATTCGACACAGTAGACCACAAAACTCTCCTGGAAAGACTACAAAACATTGGGCTACATGGTCCCACCTTAAAATGGTTCCACTCATACCTAACTGACAGGCAGATACAGGTCAAGGTAGGCCACAACACCTCTCGACCCATAAACGTCCTCCAAGGAGTTCCAGAAGGATCGGCCCTCTCAGCACTACTGTTTAACATCTATATCCAGCCAATATGCGACATCCTAAAAAAGAACAGCATTCAATATACAATCTATGCAGATGATATCATGATATACACACCTATCTCAATTGACAACCCGGACTACGCTAAAATAACAAACTGCCTCACACAAATGACAAGATGGTGTCAAAACAACAACCTCTCAATCAACTACAGCAAGACTGAGGCACTAATCATCACTCGTAACCCAGACTTCATCCACCCATCGGACATCAAGATACAAAACACAACCATACCAATAAAATCGGAAGTAAAATACCTCGGAGTGACCCTGGATAATGAACTGAATCTCAAGACACACGTAAGCAAAACAATCAAAAATGCATACTACAGGATGAGAATCATCAGAAGACTTAAGCCCCTCCTCACCACTGAGCACTTCTGGACCGTATGCCAAGCACTAATAACCCCCTTACTGGACTTCTGCAACCCAATCTACCTTGGACTAGCAAAACAAACACTCAAACCACTACAACTAGCACAAAACACGGCGGCCCGCATAATAACTGGATCAACAAGACAGGAACACATCACACCTGTTCTGAAAGACCTACACTGGCTCCCAATCAGTTCACGCATCAAATACAAAACAATCATAAACATATTTAAGATCAAACAACACATTTCAGCCAACAGCCTGCACACCCTCATACAACCAGACACCAGCACATGCCCAAGAAGAAAAGGAACCTCCAACCGAGTTAACACTTCAGAAAAACACGCAAGGACACCACAGAAAGAGCACTCTCCCTGGCTGCCCCAACAATCTGGAACACCCTCCCAGACGATCTGAGACTTAAAGACTTTCGCAAACAGCTGAAGACAATGCTATTCAAAGAACACTATGGACACGTCACATGATCTAACTACCAAGAACAACGAACATACCCCCCCCCCCCAACCCGCTGATAAGAGATTGTATAATGGCACATGATGTTTCTTAACACTCAATGTATAGAAGAATGTATTATAGCACACGATGTATCATAGCGCACAATGTACATAGCCCAACCTAATCATTCACACAACACATCTTACACACAAATCACGATATAACCTTCACTGCATGAAAAACACGATCACTCCTTTTGATTGTTTGCTGTGATACCGCCTTAATTGTAAGATAAGGCGGTATAGAAATGCTGTTAAATAAATAAATAAAATAAATAAATAAATGGTTCACAGAAAACCATGACTGGGATGTAACTATACCAGGCTATACTTTATTCATAAAGGACAGGGTAGGAAGAAGGGGAGGAGGAGTGGCACTATATGTAAAAAATAATATTAAAGTTTTGGAATTACAGAGCTTAAAAGGAAGAGAGGAGGCACTGTGGGTTAAACTAGAAAGAGGGAAAGAGAAATCTATTTGCATTGGCGTGATATACAGACCTCCCTCACAAGAGGAAGAAGTGGACAGAGAGTTAATATACAGTATTGCTAGGAAAGGGGAAGTACTACTGATAGGGGATTTCAATATGCCAGATATTGATTGGCACATTCCTGCTGCAGTATCATCTAGAAGTAAGGAGATCCTGGATTCTCTACAGGGAGAACTATTCAGGCAATTGGTAACATACCCCACACGTGAAGGGGCCATATTGGACTTGGTGCTTACCAATGGTGAAAGTGTTCCTGATGTTATAGTGGGAGATCATTTTGCATCCAGTGATCACCAGATGGTGTGGTTCAGTATTAGGACTAGGGCTGTTAGAATCCATTCAAAAGCAAGGGTCTTAGACTTTAGAAAAACTGAATTTGCCAAGACGGGCCAATACCTCAGGGAGTCGTTAGCGGGATGGGAACAGCTGGGGGATGTAGAAAAACAGTGGGCAAAACTGAAAAGGAGTATTTTAAGGGCAACCAACCTTTTTGTTAAAATGGTAAATAAAGGTAAAAGGAAAAGGAGACCGTGTTGGCTTTCGAAAGCAGTAGTTGAAAAGGTGAAGAAAAAGAGGGAGGCCTTCATGAAATACAAGAGATCACAGAGAGAGGAAGACAGGCAACTATATTTGGAAAAACTTAGAGAAGCTAGCAAAGTAGTCAGGAAAGCAAAGATACAAAAAGAGGAGGAAATAGCCAATGAAATAAAATGGGTGGGGGATTAAGACATTTTTCAGATATGTTAGCGAGAAGAGGAAGGGCAAAAGTGGTATTGTCAGACTCAATGGTGTAGGGGAGGAATATGTAGAAGCTGATGAAGATAAAGTGAAATTGCTTAACAAATATTTCTGTTCTGTGTTCACAGATGAAGAACCAGGAACAGGACCTCAGAAAACACCCACAAACAGGAACAGAAGCGAGGAGTGTCTTGAACAATTTTCAGAAGACTGTTGGTGAGAAATTAGCTAAACTTAAAGAAGATAAAGCGATGGGACCGGATGGCATACACCCTAGAATACTAAGGGAACTTGGGGACATTCTAGCAGCTCAACTAACTGACCATTTCAATGCCTCGTTGGAGTCAGGAGTGGTGCCAAAGGACTGGAGAGAGGTTCATGTGGTGCTTTTACACTAAAAGTAGAAGTAAGTATGTGGTTGAAAACTACAGGCCGGTTAGTTTAACTTCAGTGGTGAGTAAATTATTGGAAACACTGCTGAAAGAGAAAATAGTGAGGTTCTGGAGTCCAGCGGATTACAGGATCTGAGTCACAATGGATCAACCAGAGGCAGGTCTTGTCAGACAAATCTGATTGATTTCTTTGACTGGGTGACCAGGGAGTTGGACCGAGGGAGAGCCCTAGATGTGATGTTTTTAAATTTCAGTAAAGCCTTTGACACCGTTCCTCACAGGCGACTTATAAACAAACTGAGCACCCTAGGGATGGACCCTAAAGTTACTGTTCGGGTTAGAAATTGGTTGAGTGGGAGACGACAAAGGGTACAGGTAAATGGACTCACTCTGAGGAGAAGGAAGTTACCAGTGGTGTACCCAAGGAATCTGTCCTTGGTCCAATTCTTTTTAACATCTTTGTTAGTGATATAGCAGAAGGGGTGTTGGGTAAGGTTTGCCTCTTTGCGGATGATACCAAAATCTGCAATAGAGTAGACACCCAGGAAGGTCTACATAAGATGAGGAGGGATCTAGCTAAGCATGAAGAATGGTCTAGAATTTGGCAGGTGGGATTTAATGTTAAAAAATGCAAGGTCACGCATTTGGGCTGCAGCAATCCAAGGGAGCAATATAGTATAGGGGGTGAAGTAATTTTGTCCACTAAAGAAGAGTGGGACCTAGGCATGGTTGTGTCTGAAGATCTTAAAATGGCTAAACAGGTAGAAAAGGCGACAGCAAAAGCTAGAAGGATGCTTGGGTGCATATGGAAAGGAATGGCTAGCAGAAAAAAGGAGGTAATAGTGCCTCTGTATAAGTCCTTGGTGCGGCCTCATTTGGAGTACTGTGTGCAATTCTGGAGACCACACCTTCAAAAGGATGGAGTCAGCACACAGGGTTGCTACTAAAATGGTTAGTGATCTTCATTATAGAGCATATGAGGACAGACTTAAGGATCTTAATATGTACACATTAGAGGAAAGGCGGGATAGAGGTGATATGATTAAGACGTTTGAATACCTCCGTGGCATAAATGCACAGGGGGAGAGCCTCTTTCGATTGAAAGCAAGTACTGCTACATGGGATGAGGGTGAAAGGGGATAGATTCAGGATTGATACGCAGAAATATTTCTTTACAGAAAGAGTGGTGGATCCATGGAATAGTCTCTCAGTGGAGGTGGTAGAGATGAGGACAGTATCTGAATTCAAAAAAGCATGGGACAAACACAGAGGATCGCTAAAGGAAAAAAGGGGACTGCTGTAGTTGTTTACTTGGTAGGACAGACTAGATAGGCCATGTGGTCTTTTTCTGTCATCATTTTTCTATGTTTCTAACAAAGGCAGAAAAAATAATTTTATTTAATTTTAGTGATTGGACTTTGTGCTATCTTTATATTTTACACAGTATGGGGGAACTGTATCTCTTATTTATCTGATGCGGAGTCTGGCTTCTTGGGGTTTCAATTTAAATTTTGTCTACATATTTTTATTTTTACTTTAGATTGTGGTTACTTATTCTGTACTTGCTGAGGGTCGATGTTGTGAGTGTGTGATTGAGTCCAGGTGTTCTGTTAACATGGAGTTTGTACATAAATATCTATACTGTACTGTAGTAATTTGATTTGTTCAGCTTTTCAAATAGGTGTATGGATGTTCCAGGGCCGACTGTAATATTTACAGTGACCTTTTTTTAGATGGGCTCCTTATGTGAGTTTTGGAAGTTGGTGTTGATATGGGATGGTATGGTAGATCTGCTCTTTGTTATAGGGTTTTGTTCACAATATGCCTGGTACTGGAGAATGGTTGTTGTTGTTGTTAGTGAGATGATCAGAATTAGGTTTTTTTAAGATATTGAGTTCTGTGGGTGAATGTCCTGGTTCTGCTCTGCACCCACTGTGGATGCAAAATATATGTTGAAAAAGAAAAAGCAAGAGCCATAACGCAGTTTATAACAACAAAATAAAAATGATTTATAATTTAGTTTTATAAACTGTGCTGTTGGTTCTCATTCGCTTTTAGTTCCTTGGTGGGCAAACATCTTGCATTTCCTCCATATAATCTAAACAGCTTTTTTGGTTTGGTTCAGTCCCTGATTGGAGTTCTGAAAAAGCCATGCCCCCATCTACGGGGGGAGGGGCACCATCTCATCCTTTGCTTCAGGCAGCAGATTGCCTTGAGCCGCCCCTGGTTAGAGCACTGGCTTAGTAACCAAGAAGCCAGGATTCAATCCCCACTAGCACTCCTTGTGGCCTAGGGCAAGTCACTTAATTCTCCATTTCCTCAGAAAAAAGGCCTGGCAATCTACCTCTGGTCATCCTACCAAGACTACTCTGGAGCTGCTGGGTCACGCAAAGTCAGCTTTGACTCAAAGGCCCACATTGTATTTGCATATCAGCCCTTGTCCTAATACTGAACCATACCATTTGGTGATCACTGAATGTGAGATGATCACTCACTATAAGATTAGAAACACTCTCCCCATTCATAAGCATCAGGTCCAGTATGACCCCCTCACATGAGTGTCTGCTACCAGTTGTCGGAATAGTTCTCCCAATAGAGAATTTAGAATCTCTTTACTTCTAGATGATATTGCAGCAGGATTGTCCTAATCAACATCCAGCATATTGAAATTATCTGTCAGCAGCACTTCTCCTTTCATAGCAGTACTATGAATGTCTTCAATTAAATCTTTGTCCACTTCTTATGCCTGTAAAGAAGGTCTGTATATCTCACCAATGCAAATTGATGCTCCATTCTCTCTTTCTAGTTTAACCCACAGTGCCTCTCTTGTAAGCCCTGCAATTCTAAAGCTTTAACATTATTTTAACATCATTATTTTAAACATATAGTAACGCTCCTCCTTCCTTTCTTCTTATCCTGTTCTTCCTGAATAAATCACTGGCTGGTATGATTACATCCCAGTCATGGTTCTCCATGAACCATGTCTCCATAACTTCCATTACTACAACTACTACTACTTGTCACTTGTATAGCACGACAAGGCATTCACAGCGCTATACAGACACATGTAAAAGATTATCCCTGCTCATCAGAGCTTAAATCTAGTCAAGACAGACAATACAACAGCTGAGGACAAGAACACATCTAGGGGAGTGACAAGGAAACACATAGGAGACCAAGCAAATCAGGATCCAAAAGCAGACTCAAAGAGATGAGTTTTCAGTCTGGATTTGAAAAGAGGCAGAGATGAAGCCTGATGCACAGACTCAGGTAATTTGTTCCAGGTGTAAGAAGCAGCAAGGTGGAAGGATCAAAGTCTAGAGATGGCAGTAGAAGAGAAGGTCACAGATAGAAGGGATCTTCCAGAAGGGCGGAGCACCCAAGGAGGGGTGTAGGGAGAGATAAGAGAGGAAAGGTAGTGAGGAGCAGCAGAATGAGCATACTTAGAGGTCAGTAGGAGAAGTTTGAACTGGATGCGGATATGGATAGGGAGCCAGTGAAGCAGCTTCAGAAGAAGGGTTATATGAGCACATCCAGGTGCAGATGTAATTTCACAAACCTGGAAAGGCCCAATAGGGACATTTGCAGGGGCATAACTTAGACATCCACAGAAAAGCTTTAGTCCTGATGTCTGAGATAGCATGACGGTTAGAGTAGTGGCTTGAAAACAGGGCACCCAGGGTTTAAATCCTGCTGCTAGGTGGAATTGTGCTGAGTACTGGGGGTGATAAAGTACCTTTTTCTCTATACACTCGGGATGTTTTTCAACTAAACGTTTTAGATGCTTGTTGGTTGCTATGTGTGCCTCTAAGCAGGTCTAAAGTTATGCATGATGCCTGACATTTCTGTGATTAGGCAGGAATGTCCTTACAGAAACATGATGGCAGAAAAAGACCATATGGTCTATAAAGTCTACCCTTCCATATCAACTATTATAGTCCCTTTTTTTTTTCCTTTAGAGATTTTCTGTATTTGTCCCATGCTTTCTAGACTTCTCAGCTGCTAAATTCTGGACCTATTCCTTTCTGGGTGTCTACTAAATTGCAGAGTTTGGTATTATCTGCAAAAAGGTATACCTTACCCAACAGCCCTTCTGCAATATTACTAACAAAAATGTTTAAAAGAATGCAGCCTACTTACTGGTAACATCCTTCTCCTCAGAGTGAGCTGCATTTACCTGTATTTATTTATTTAACAGGTTTTGTATACTGCTTTATCATTTCAATCAAAGGGGGTTACATTGAAACTTAAACTTGACAATGTACATTAAACAGGGATGTTGATAACTTGAATTTTTCCTGAGGTCATGGAGGATTAAGTGACTTGCTCAAGGCCACAGTGAGTACTGGTGGGAATTGAATGCTGGTCTCTTGGCTCTCAAGACAGTGCTCTTAACCATTAGGCTACTCTCCTCCTCCTATGTGCTTTGCCACCTCCCACTCAACCAATTTCTAACCAATTCAGTCACTTTAGGGTCCATCCCTACGTGCTCAGTTTATTTAAAAGTAACCTGTGCAGAATGATGTTAAAGGTTTTACTGAAATCTAAGTACAGCACATCTAGGGCTCTTCCCTGGTCCAACCCTCTGGTTGCCTAGTCAAGGAAATTAATTAGATTTATCAAGACCTGCTTCTGGTAAACCCATGCTGCCTCAGATTCTGCAATTCATTGGACTCCTGAAACCTCATTATCCTCTGTTTTAGCAGCGTTTCTATATATAAGCATCAATTTTAGCAGTTTTCCTATAAAAGTGACAGCAATTATTCGTCTAAGAGCTGGATTCCAGAAAACTATTGGGTCAATCTTTAAAAAGCACTTAGACATTTGGCCCCAGATGCATTGTTCAGCTGCAAATGTTAGGAAATAGGAAGGGCAGAAGCAGAGCAAACACATCAGAGGGCAATAGGAGGCATGAGCTGCATACCAAGGCCACTGCCTAGGCTGCCTGTTTTGAGGGGCTGCATGATACAGTTGACATGGTAGTGGACCACAACAGCCTGATTAGCACAATATCAGTGTCTGCAGATCTGCGCTGACCCTGCTGTAACAGTGGGCAAACATCTACAGACACATCAACACAGCTCGCACATTGCATATGCACTGCATACGGATCAGAAGGCTGCTGGAGTTGAGTGTTGTGGGGGTCTCAGGAGACAGAGCCTGTGCTCTGTGCTGCAGGCAGTACTGGCCTCATAGTTAGAGTTAGAACTGGCAGAGTACAGTGGAGGGAGTAGCTTGCAAATTAGGTGTTTCACAGACTGCCAACATGATGGTGTGGCAGCAAAAGGTACCATCTGACCCAGTGGCGGCATTCAATCTGACCAGGAACCGGTTCGGATCAATCCTGCTGCTGAAGGAGCCGAGCAGGTGGCAGTACAGCACACATATGTGTTGCCAGCACCGCATGCTCAACCCGCAGGCAGCCACTGCTGGGCAGAAACTCCCTGATGGCCCAGCGGCCCAATCCCCCCACCTGCCAGTGGTTTGATGGCATCAGGGACTTCCATCCTGCTGTTGTCCCCCAATGCCGTCAAATCACTGGCAGGTGGGAGGAGTCCTGCCAGTGCAGGTCCAGCATTGGGAAGCTGTTTTCAGCCCTGTTTGGCAAACCTGGCCCATGGAAAGAACCAGTTTGCGTGAATCGAGCCAAACCGGCCGGATTCCCCCACTGATCTGACCTCTACCTCCCCTGTATGGGGGACTATGTAGCTATGCATACATGCACTGGGGGGGGGGGGGCATGCCACTCTCATGGGCCATATTGCTGTGGGCAGATAGCCCCTTACCCTGATCAAGGGAAGAGGTGGCTGAGGCCTACCAGCTCTTAGCAGCTGCATAATATTTCTGTAAGTGAATGTGGGTCTCCATTGTTGGAGCTTGCTGATCAATGTCCTTTGCCCGGGGTGCAGGCTATCCATGAACCTGTGGAGGTTTTTTTGATCTTCCCATGTCTGCTGGGCTGTTGTGTCCATGGCAAATGGTGTTTGGGATTTACCACCTCCATGTGGTGTTCTCCCAGAGAACAGTACATGGAGCACAACAGCAGCGGCGTCCTCTGTGCATGGATGATGGCTGCCCCTCCCTTGTTGATGTCAGACCACAGGGTTGGTTGGTTTATGCCATGGGCCAATAGGGTACTTCCTGACCTTATGGCCCCCAAGTGCAGGCTGCGCAGAACAGGTGTGCTGATTGTGCTTGGTCTTCAGACCATCCTGGCCCTTGGAGACCCCCCTTTCCCCCAGCATGGGGTACACATTCTGCAATGGCTATGGTGCAACCCAAGCCATAAACAAAGGAGCATATTAGCTATGGAGCCCATCCCCCCTCCCATCAAAGGCCTTGTTCTGTATTCCCAGCAACAAAGGTGAGCAGGCACCCTTGGCACCTCAGGGCAAGGGGGTCCATATACCTATCCACCACAATGGACACTGTGGAAACCATAGCTGTTCTCATACATGGCCCCTTGCATCTCAAGATGCCACGTGTGTGCCCTGTCTTCTATGGTTTAAAGACACAGCACATACTCTCTGCATGTCTCTGCTGTGCTGATTTCCATGTCCCGCCCCTATGCTCTGAGCTCTGCAGGCTATTAGACCTATTCCCAGTCATCCCTCTGTATTCTGACCTGCCTAGTTGTTACCTTCATGTACCTACTTAACCAAGAAGACCCAGCCTTAACCATTCAGTTTGGGCCTAACATCTAACTTGTAAATAGTTACTCAGCCACTGCTTTGATGGTTGAATATGTAAATAGTTCAGCCAGTTACAGCTCCAAGTTACTGATCCTGTTCTATGTAAGCATTAGGCAGTTCTCACTGGCCTAGTGCAAGAATTGTTAATTGTAAACCACACTGATATTAAAGAGCGTGGTATATAAAAGCTTTTAAATAAATAAATAAATAAATGTATATGTGCTTGGGGCACAGTTCCTACTGTCCACAGTGGTTCCATAGCCTGCAGCCACCTTGCAAACATTCTTGCTGTTTTCCTATTTCCAGCATACATTGATGCCCCGTGCACTGTGTGCATGCGCTAGGGCTGTGCGTTCGCAACTACCATACTAGTGATGTGACTAGCATGATGGTAGTAGCATACCAAGGTCATGCCCCTTGTGTCTACCATGGCCACTAGGCTCCAGCACATAGTAACAAGTGATTTCCACATGTTAACCCATAGGGGTATGTTTACTAAACCGTCTTAACGTGCGCTCTCCCACGTTATCACACGATAAGGCGCCTTATCGCGCGATAATGGCGCTTTACCGGGCGATAAGGCGCAAATGAGCACTGAAGGCAGAGAAAGGCTCCCGGAGGGCGGAGGAAGGCTCCCCAGGGGCGGAGAGAGAGGGTCAATGGGCAGAGAGTGGGAGGGGAGAGGCTCCCTGCACACTAACGCTGTGAAATCCGAGGCTGAAAACTAACGCCAGTGAAACCCTGGCGTTAGAGCTGATTTAAAGGGAAAAGAAACCATTTACATCAGCAATGTACAGCAAAACCAGGGAAACCCACAAAAAGTGATAAGTGTGATACATGTGCACAGAACAAAAGGGCAAAGAAACAGTGAAAATGACCAGAAGAAAATGTAAAAAAAACATAACCAAGCTGGGCAATAGTGATATCAATGGGAAGAAAGCTCCAAAAAAAGATATGAATTTTGGAAGGGTCTATGCTCCGTCCCCATACAAGGTGAATGAGCCTATAGTGAAATTGCGCTGAGCAGGGTTTTCCTCTCCATTGGACAGGTTTCCTATGGTGTGCACATGTTCCACAACAGCAGGGCGGGCATGTCGGAATGGGCAACAGGACAGATGCTGGAAAAGAGGACACAGAGGGCTGCAGGCGGCACATGCTGTGGTGCAGCTGGGCCACAGTGTGGACTAGGGTAATGCCTAGCTGGCCCATAGGAATGCTGAAACAGTAGAGCAGCCGGAAAGCAACTGCTGAGGGCCCAACATTATTCCCCACTCGTTGAGTGAATCTACAAGTGACTGACAACTTTAACAATTACTATTTTTTTGTCGGACGTTTATGCCTTGAGAGATTACTCCCTCCTGAAGCGTAACTTCCCTTTTAATCAATTATGTGGTAACCTAACCACTGTGTAAAATATTGTGAAATAATCGCATTTAACTTTAATGCTATCTCACAATAACCCAAATCTGCAGAGGGCCCAACATTGGCAAGAGTGTGCTTCCCACGGTGTCACAGGGGATAGTACCCAGCAGGTACCCCCAATGGCACGGAACATTGGCAGGCGGTGCTGGGGGAAAGCGTAGACAGCTATGCAGGCAGCCCTACCCCAGAACCCACACCATAGGCAACCACCTACCCGCACACTGGATGGCCTGAGACTGCGCACCACCAGTACCACCAGCAGAAGGGCATGTCAGCATGGTGGCAGAGGGGTACTGGTGGTGGAGGGGGCAGTGGCAGCTGCCCAGAGCAGACCATGGCCTAGCCCTGTTTAGGTGGGTGCCGTGCCACTGTCTGAGGCTTTTACTTTTTAAATTTAAATTAGTGCTGCTAGCAAAACCACCCTCACAGTGCTGTAGACTTAAGGTGCCTCATAAGGCGCCCTCTAAAGCGCTCTATAAGGCACCCTATAAAGCGCCCTATAAGGCACCCTATAAGGAACATTATAAGGTGCCTTGGCAGACAGTGCACTTTATAATGTGCCCTCTGGAGTGCCTTATAGGCCGCCTTATGCGGCACCTTAGGTTACGGCACTGTGAGGGTGTGTTTGCTGGCAGTACTAATTTAAATTACAAAAGAAAATGCCTCAGACAGTCCTATCAAATAACCCCACTGTGGGATCAAACCCATGACCTTTGGCACCACAGGCAGTGAAGTTACCAGTGAGCTACAGCTACTAACAAACCCCTGGCTGACTACAGAAGGACTGCAGGTCACCACACAAACTGATTTAAAGTAAAGGGTAATGCCTCAGACACCCTTACTCATCAGGCCCACTGGGGGATTGAACTCATGACCCCTGTTTTATCAGTCAATGTAGTAACCATTGTGCTACACCTCTGTTGCTATGCTTGCTGGTCAGTGCACCTAATTAAGGCTAACGCACATTAACGTGCCACCGCTCCCTCTATCGCATGAAAACATACCTTATCACATGATAACCCTAAATGCTACCTTAAGACAGGAACACCCACTATCTTATATGGCATCCTGCACACTAACGCTGGCTGCACGTTAAGACTGCTTAGTAAACATACCTCATAGTCCTTACTACATTTTAGTAAACATGCCACTTGACTTCTCAGGTCTTGAATCCTGCCTAGAAGCAATAGCATCTTATCCACTATGTAATAAAACTAACAAGCTAAAATTTAATTTTCAAAAGTCCCATGCAACTTGGATTATTTATTTATCTAGGTTTATATATCACTTTTCTACCAGTCAAAGCAGTGTACATTCAGGTACTGTATGTATATTTTTTCCCTTGTCCTGAAGGACGCACAATCTATGTTTTTGTATCTGAGGCCACAAGGAGCACCTGTGGGACTAGAAAACCAGTCCTTCTAGCAGCATTTGAGCTCCTTCCCCTTGGTAACTTGCCCCAACCACTCCTTCCTCTGGCTTATATGTAATAGCGATTGATGAACACTTGTTTCTAAATTATCTGGTTATTGTTTAATGCTCCAGAATGCCCTAAAGATCTTGGGATGTTTTTTGATCCAGATTTGAGCTTTGATACTCAGATTTTCTCAGTTACACATGCTTGTTACTTCACTCTAAACAACATTCATTGTATTTAATTATTACTAGATACAATGATCTGTGTACACTTCTTCATGCACTAGTCTTATTCCATATTGACTACTGCAACACTTTATATAATGGTCCCCAATGTTCATCTATAAAACAATTGCAATCATTACAGAACACAGCTTTTGGCTATATAAGGAGACAATATTTGATCATGTCACCCCACTATTACTAGCAGAACACTGACTTTTGGTATCAAATTTTAAATGTTGTTGCTCACTTATAAAACTCTATTTAAATGGCATTCCAGATTATCTTTTGAATTTGCTGATACCTTATACTTCATTTATTGTTTTACAATCCTCTAATCATAATCTTCTTACTATTCTCCTTCACAAGTTAGATATGAGATTACATGCCATTCAACCTTTTTTTGTCTAATTCCTTTTTAATAAAACATCTCTTCCTCAGGGTCTTAGAATGGAAAGCTCTTTGTTGAAACTTGAAAAGGGACTAAAACACATTGGGTCATGTTTACTAATGCTTTCTGTTAGTGCCGGGTTTATCACACGGTAAGTGCCCCATACTACCAATTAGTATGGGGCCCCATATTAAAACTCCCGCGCTTACCAGGTAAAGCACAATCAGGTGGGAACTGGGTGGTTTGTGGGTGGAAGATGGGCATGGATGGCACTTCACGGTACGTGCAGGTATTTGGGACATGCATTAACCACTAAGGTAGCTTTTAGCATGGGAACACTTAATACCACCTCAGTGGGTAGCAGTAAATACACTCACACGCCAGTTAGCAAGGTGTGCTGCATTAATACTGCGCAAATGGCAGGGAGACAGACACCCATGCCTCTAAAACTTAGCTATTAGCGCGTATCTTAGTAAACATGTCCCATTATTTTGAGCTGGCTTTTGATGATGCTTTGGAGTAAAAAGGGGCTCATGCTGCTCCCACCTCGCATACTATCTCTTAATTTGTATTGTTACTTTATATATTTTTAATTTTAGCTTCTTTATGTTTTATAATTTATTTTAAAACGTACTTTATTAACATTCATGTAATTTTACTCTTATTTTCTTTTTACTTTTATGATTGTCCCTTTCCTTGCTATATTTTTGAAAGGTGGGTAATCAAGTCTAATAAACATAAACATAGCCCTGGAACAAACTTCTATATTATTGTAGGGGAGCAGTGATTGGAAGGGGGAAGCTCTGAAGAGGCTTTTTGACTTGTACTGCAGAGGCTAGGGACTTAGAATGATTATAAATAATGCAGAGAACAGCTATATTGTCTTTTCCTCTCAGTGTATGTAATTAACTATCATGGCTTGCTTAAATTAGGAATGCCAATTTGGCTGTTAAAGGAAAATAAAATAAAAGTAGCGCCTTTTTGTATTCTTGCATGTTAATAACATAGTTCTCCTCTGTTTTGTTCCATCCTTGTTCATAATCTCCTCTTGGGGTTGAGTGTCTTTCACAACCTATTGATATAATCATGATGAGCAGTGTGGATTTGATGCTGTATGCTGGAATCTACAGCTTTGTGCAAAGCATTTCATCTTTGTGGCACTATACTTAGGACTGTTGCCTGACCACAGCTTTCCCGAAGTTCTGCCTTGTCTTTTATTTTGTCTCCTCTTTCTCTCAGGCTACAAGAATTTTGCATGACACATGCACGTTGGGATTTTTCGTATCTATTTTAATTTTGTGTTTGATAAGGAATTGCTCTAGACCATTCAGCATATCCTGGGATTCCATTAGTCAGCGGCATTCCCAGCCCCCTTTGTCTCGGGGCGTCTGCTCCCCTTTAGGGCTGGCTCCCCCTCCCCTTGCAGTTAGGAGAGAAGAGACAGCCTGGATTGGAGACAACGTGGCAAGCAACCCATCTTTCAGGTATGTTTGCCGTGCTGTCTCTAAAGTGTGTGCTCGGCAGGGGTACACCTCCTGGCCGGCACCCAGAGACGGGCTGCACCCACTGGCCTGTCCTTGTTATGCCACTGCCTTTAGTGCATTCTCAGGGTTTGCATGCATTGAAGAAATGTTTTTTCTGGGCGCTTGCCAAAAGCTATATTAGCTGAATTACTTGGAGATGCAAGCATACTAACAGTGGGCTGACATCCACATTTATAATATAAAATGTCAAGACTTAATTGCTGGATTCATAGAGGCAATCCATGGTGCACACACATCCAATGGTAGATTTGGAGGCACATTTTAGAAAGTACATGAAAATCAGAACTGAGATATCACAGTCACAACATACACAATTCCAGCAGTATTTTAGAATAGGGTCTGCCAAACGTAGAGTCTTTTCTAACATACTGAATACAGAACTGCAGGTGTGCACATGTGTGCTCTGATACGTGTAGTTGGAGGAGACATTTTGCAAATCTACATGTGGGAAAAGACAACAGAACACCATGGCAGACATTCATGTGTAAGTGCCGACACTTCCCAAAGCATGGCAGCTATTTTCAGGTACTGCATATATATTTTTCCCTTCTTTCCTGAAGGGCTCACAGTCTATGTTTTTGAATCTGAAGCAACAGAGGGCTAAATGGCTTGCTGAAGGCCACAGGGTTGCTGTCCTCTAGCAGGATTTGAACCACTGGCCCTTGGTAATGTGCCCCAACCACTAGGCCACTCCTCCCTGTTTTGTTTTAATGAGCTATTGAAGGGGATATAAACAATAGGGGTTAAAGAGGATAACCCCCTCAATCCAACCATTAAAGGACTAGCCAAATTGATCACTTTTTAAAAACGTAATGCCAGAGAGCAGGTATAAATCCATTGTAGACAACTGCAGTCATGAACATGTGTTCCCTATGTGAAATTTTTTACCCATCCAGGCCACTCCCTAACCACACCCCTGACATACCCCTTGCAATTTCTACATAGTAAGGAGATCCCTGTGTCAAAGAGGAAAGTGGCCTCCGCAAACAAGAATGCCGAAGGAGGAGCAGAGAAAGACCACAGCCGCATGAAGAGGTCTTCTATTAACACTCTCTTCTTATGGCTGTGGTCTCTCTCTGCTCCTTCCTTTGATTGTCACGTGAATGCTTTTTCCACGTGTAAATGCCTCATTTTACGTGGGCAAATTGTGATTTAGGCTTTTAAAATAACCCCGCTGATGAGTTCAGCAAGCTTTTCTTACTCGGCATTTGCATTAGGATCGTGCTTACTAGTCCCACGGCTAGTTTAAACTATATTTTTATGGATGTTTATTTTGCTATTATTCTTGTGAAGATGTGTTTTGTTCACCACCTATTGAAGTATTTCTGCAGCAAGAAGGTTTCAGTTGGCTGAGTGCTTCTGCAAATAGCACACCTTTTGTATTTCCTTTCCTTGCAATGACTTCAAGTGGTTTTGTTGCCCTGTATGCTAAAGCAAAATCATGCCTTTTGCAGTATTTCGTGCAGAGTTCTCCTAAGCTGGGCAGTCCTTCATGTTGTGTGCCCTCTCACATCTCTTTCATTGCTTCTGTGAACTTCTCAGATTATAGGCTATTATTTTGTTGCTATGACCCATT
The DNA here is from genome assembly GCA_033557465.1 of Ichthyophis bannanicus. Taxonomy (NCBI): domain Eukaryota; kingdom Metazoa; phylum Chordata; class Amphibia; order Gymnophiona; family Ichthyophiidae; genus Ichthyophis; species Ichthyophis bannanicus. The sequence goes on from CM066033.1 coordinate 608,732,336, forward strand.
GTGACTGGCACAGGGCTGCTGCATGCAGTTTTAAAGGTGTGATTGTTTCTGATGAACTTAAGGTGGCTAAACAGGTAGAAAAGGCAATGGCAATAGCCAGAAGGATGCTTTGGTGCATAGGGAGAGGAATGGCCAGCAAGAAGAAGGAGGTGATAGTGCCTCTGTATAAGTCTTTAGGGAGACCTCATTTGGAGTATTGTGTGCAATTCTGGAGACCGTACCTTCAAAAGGATATAAACAGGATGGAGTCAGTGCAGAGGATGACTACCAAAATGGTCAATGGGCTTCGTGATAGAGCATATGGGGACAGACTTAAAGATCTTAATATGTATACTTTGGAGGAAAGGCGGGAGAGAAGAGATATGATAGAAATGTTTAAATATCTCTGTGGCATAAATGCACAAGAGGAGAACTTCTTTCAATTGAAAGAAAACTCTGCAATGAGGTAGCATAGGATGAATGTGAAAGGGGATAGACTCAGGAGTAATATGCAGAAATATTTCTTTAAACATCTCTATCATAAGTATTTCCTCTTTCCTGCCATCCCAAAAAGCAATGAGTACCAATGTCGCATGCTAAACAGGCCTCTGCAGCAGGATGAGGTACAGGTGGTCATTAAAGACTTGGCCCCCACTAAGACCCCAGGACCAGACAGACTAGGGTCAGAGTTTTATAAGATCCTGGGAGACCTTGTAACACCATCCCTGGTGGCCATGGGGGAAGCAGCTGTAGCGGAAGGAAAACTGGGGGCATTTGCAATGCGCACGGTGGTAGTTTTGCTGCCTAAACCAGGACGTGACCCAGAAAAGGTGGAATCTTATCGGCCCATTTTCTTATTGAACCCAAGATCTTAAAATCCTCACTACAGTGCTGACGCAGCAGTTGAGTGCGGTGCTACCAGGGATCATACACTCTGATCTGGCCAGCTTTGTTAAGGGCTGCAGTGCAGTGAGCCATATATTGCGAGCATTGACACTGCTCTGGCAGAGCAGGCCTGGGGAGCCTCTTGTGACAGTTGTGGGACTAGATGCTGAAAAGGTGTTCAACTGCGTGTCTTGGACATATCTGTTTTAGATGCTACCGAAATTTGGGATCAAGGGGTACTTTGCACAGTGGGTGAAGATGCTTTATAATGACCTGACTGCACAGATCTTGTTAAATGGCCACCTGGCAGAACCTTTTGCCTTGGCGCGTGGGACACGGCAGTGGACCCCCTATCTCTGTTACTATTTATTCTATCATTAGAGCTCCTGGCAATTAAGCCGAGAGCTTCAGAGGGTTTCCTTAGAGTGCAAACGAGGAACTCTGAATGCAAAATCGGAATGGTTGCTGCTGTCATGCTGATCAGCATGCAGCACACCACAGAGAACTGGGTAGTCCTGAGACGTATGCTGCAACATTTTGGCAGCTTCTCTGGACTAGAAATTAATATGGACAAGTCCGAAGTGCGCCTTCTAGGGGACGGAGGTCCCGTGAAAGGGGATAGTGTGTTTTTTCGGTGGTTGGAGGGCCCACTTAAATAGTAGTGCATTTACCTCCATAAAGATTTGAGACAGGTCTATCAGCTTAATAGCTACGACAAACTCCATCAAATTAAAAACTTATGTGATTGCTGGCACAGATGGTCCTCATCCCCAAGATTTTATATCAGTTGCAAATGTTGCCCCTCTGGGTACGAAGCAAGGATGACAGATTCTTCAAAGGGGTGAGGAGAAGCTTTCTATGGCAGGGTGAGCAGGTGAGAATTAGTTATGCTAAATATATTCTGGACAAAGGGAGAGGTGGGATGGGGCTACCAGACCTTTGGATGTACAATTTATTATTTATTTAACAATGTGGCGGACCTTATGTGTTGTCTGCATGAAGCCTTTATGGGAGTGACACAGTAGGCCCTGAAAAACCTTTTAGATATGTGGAGTCACCTATATGGTCTGCTGAGTGTACTGCACCATCCAAGGGTGGTGCTTGCCTGCCTGGAATTTTTGACCTTGTTAGAGCCTCTTAGGAAAGCATGGAAATGGTGGGAAGGGAAACATAAGTGGGACTGAGGTATCACCCCTGTTTTGCAGGTGACAGGGAATCCGAGGTTTGTGCCTGGACAGGGGAACAGTCGATTCCAATAATGGAACAAAAATCAGCAAATGGATATGGGACACCTTCTGGGATGGGGTGGTGGAAACTATGTCCATATTTGAGCAGCTTCAGAACACTCTGGGGATCCCGGACACATCACTTCTCTCATGTTCAACTCTACCACTATTTGAAGGCACTTGAAGGGATGAACCTTGGGGCTGTGCAAATCCAGGATTACAACCAGGATTTTTGTAATCTGACCCCATATTGAAATAGGCTGGGAATTTGGTACTGTATTCTCTTGTAAGTCTTGCTGGCACTCTACTTGTTGGCATTAGCCCAGCACTGGGTGATGAAATTAGGAGAGACTGTGGAGGATGTACACATTAAACGGTATTTCCAAGCAGATCCTAGAGATAGAAACATAGAAACATGATGACAGAAAAAGACCGCATGGCCTATCTACATATCGCCCACTACCAGAGTTCCCTTTTTTCCTTTAGAGATCCTCTGTGTTTGTCCCATGCTTTTTAAAATTTAGATACTGCCTCCTCTCTACCACTTCCACTGGGAGACTATTCCACGCATCTACCACTCTTTCCGTAAAGAAATATTTCCGCATATTACTGCTGAGTCTATCCCCTTTCACCCTCATCCTATGTCCCCTCGTAGCAGAGCTTGCTTTCAATCAAAAGAGGCTCTCCTCCTGTGCATTTATGCCACGGAGGTATTTAAATGTCTCAACCATATCATCTCTGTCCCGCCTTTCCTCTAAAGTATACATATTAAGGTCCTTAAGTCTGTCTTATGCTTTATAACAAAGACCATTAACCATTTTAGTAGCCACCCTTTGCATTGACTCCAACCTGTTTATATCCTTTTGAACATATGGTCTCCAGAATTGCACACAATACTCTAAATGAAGTCACACCAAAGACTTATGGCTGTCCAACGCAGGGCAAATTATCACGTGATACAGGCACACAGTACAAAACGTGATAAGGTGGAAAAACACTTTATTTGAAATATCAGACCTAGCAACCCGACACAGGCCGTGTTTCGGAGACCTTCATTAGGGGTTGTCTAAATAGGTGCTACAAACATAAAGACAAACCATATTAAAAAACAATTTAAAAGTGAAAGAACAAATAGGCATGGACATACATTTCGCTCTAAACATACAAAATAAAAAATAATAATAATAATTATAATAGTAATAATAATAATAATATAATCAAATAATAATAAATATTTCATAATAAATAATTAAACGTTTAAATGATTAAAATAATAATAATAATAGTAATAATAATAATAATAATGATAATAAAACTCTAATGCTTGAAATGCGATACCAAATTGTAGTTAAACCATAAAAGATAATACAGAACTAGTAGACCACAAATAAATCCATATAGACATAATTAAATAAAATTCTTATGGAAGGTGACAAGCAAATAATTATAATGTTGGTACCTTCTTTGTTGGGACGGTGATCTGCAAACCTCACAGGGAGGCACACAAACTTATTGTAGAAGCGATGACACAAACACTTGTATTAAGATAAAGAACTATAATGGAGAAGACACAAGGTAAGGCATATGTGCACCATTGGAGATAGCTTAGTCAAAACTTAAATCAAAAATAATAAAAGGGGGGTTTAGAAACTGGAATATAAATGAACCACAGTAGGCATTGGTGGGGGAGGAGGAGGGCACGGCCAAAGGACACAGATATTGATTACTCATTTACTAGGCTCGAAAAATGAAATAATATTTATTTATTTTATTTATTTAACAAGTTTTCTATACCGCCTTTTCCTTCAATCAAAGCGGTCACAAGAAATACAAAGGTTATAGGCAAGGGAAACAAACACAGTATAAACATAACAGTACAATGGTAATATAGGAAAAAATAACAAGGGTTAACAATAAGGCAAATTAGTTAAAATAATTAAAATAAATATAATATATTTAGTCAATTGTTGATCCATATTGTTCAATGAAAAAGTGTAGTTTTCAATTGTTTACGAAAGTCTTTTAAATCATCCAGTGAGCGTAAATCAGGAGGGAGAGAGTTCCAAATTAAAGGGGCGGCCAAAGCAATTGCTCTTTGTGAGGTACATTTGCATGATTTAGAGTAGTTTTTTGGGGTGCTGAGGGTGTTAGAAGTGGATAACCTTCTTGGTCTTTTGTTGATATCATGGAGTAAGAGGGCATGAAGGCTGATTGCAGAACTGTTGTGTTTCATTTTGAATATATTTATGATTAATTTATACTTTATGCGAAGGATTATTGGGAGCCAGTGGAGTTTCTTTAAGGATGGGGGTAATGTGTTCATAATTTGAGGATCCATTGATGATTCTAGCTGCTGTATTTTGTGCCATTTGAAGTGGCTTGAGAGCATGCTTAGGCAGTCCATTGTAAATAGGGTTGCAGAAATCCAGAATGGGAGTAATGAGTGCCTGACAGACTGTTCGAAAGTGATCATAAGAGATAAGAGGCTTAAGTCGTCTAATTATCTTCATTTTGTAATACGCGTTTTTAACAGTTTTTCTTATATGAGAACGCAGGTTTAGCTTCTTATCGAGGGTTATTCCGAGGTATCTTACTTCGTCCTTAACTGGAATCTTTGTGTTGTTGCATGTAATGTAAGGTGGAGGGATAAAGCTGGTGTTTCTAGTTACAATAAGTGCTTCCGTTTTGTTCAGGTTTATTGCAAGGTTATTATTTGTTAGCCAATTTGAAATGCTGGTAATACAGTTTGAAATTTTGCTGTAATCTGGGCAGTTGATATCAATTGGAGTGTAAATCATGATATCATCCGCATAAATCGTGTAATCTATTTGATGATCTGCTATTATGTGACAGATTGGTTGGATAAACAAATTAAAAAGAAGTGAAGAGAGTGCAGATCCTTGCGGCACGCCTTGTTTGATTACTATGTGACGTGAAGTGTTTAGGCCAATTTTAACTTGGAACTGTCTATCAACTAGGTAGGATTCAAACCATTTAGGACGGTGCCAGTTAATCCGATGCTCTTTAGTCTTGTTAAGAGGATTGCATGGTCCACTGTATCGAAGGCAGCTGAAATATCTAAGAAGATCATTAAGGTACCTTTGTTGAAATTATCTATTGTTTGAGTGATGTCATTAAATAAGTATAGTAGGAGCGTTTCAACACCATGGTTGGGGCGGAAGCCATGCTGATGTATATCAAGTGGCGCATGTTCATCAATATGGTCTTGAAGTTGTAGCTGTACTGCCTTCTCAATAATTTTTGCTAAGAGTGGTAAGCTGGAAATTGGTCTATATGCAGCTGGATTGTCTTTTTCAAGGTTGGTTTTTTTATGGGTAGGCCTAATTGTTGCTAATTTAAGTTGTTCTGGCATGATTCCATGAGTTAAGGAGTTAGTTACAAGATTGTGAATAAAATTAATAAAGTTTGACTTGGTAGCTTTGATCCAAGGTACAGGGCAAGGATCTGTGGGTGCAGTGCTTGTGTTAAGTGCAGCAATGATGTCTGAAAGTTGTGTAGTCGAGGGAGTGTAAAACTTGTTCCAAATTGTACTTGGTAAAATAAGGCTGTTGTTTTCAGGTTGTTTTAAAGGTGGTGTTTGGCCTATTTTCAATTGAAGATGATCTGCATATACTTGAGGACTGATCTGAATGTCTTTATCAGAGCTTGGTTCGTTGACTAGATTTTTTACAATTGCAAAAAGTTCTCTAGGTTTGTTAAATGCTTTCTGTATAGTATTTGTGTGGTGCTCTTTTTTAGTTTGTTGATGAGATCGTTGTAATTCTTTTGCTGAATTAAATATAAATTTTGAGAGGTAGGAGATTTTGATCGTCTCCAGTGGCGTTCAATTCTCCTTAATTCCCTCTTAGCATTGCGTATGTTTTTGGAATACCATGGAGCATGATGTCTGTTTTTGAATGTTCTTGAGTCTGAAAAGGCCTTGGATGCAGTGCTAATGGTGTTATACCAGTTGTTCACTTGTTTGTTCAAATCAAGTTCAGTTGAGTCAAGGCAAGGTAATGTGTCAAGTAAGAACTGCTCTTTATTGAAGGCTTTAAATCTTCTTGGAGTAAATGTAGAAGTTTTTATCTTATCAAGTTTGTCAATCCTGCTTGAGAATTCTATTTTAATTCTAAGGTGGTCTGACCATGGGACTGGTGTGATTATGGGTGAGGAGAAGCTGTCATTATTTACAAGGTGGTTGGGGGCAAAGAAGAGATCTGGCGTAGATCCGTATTTATGTGTAGGAGCATTTATTAATTGTGTATATTGTAGGGAGTCCATAGCATGCAAGAAGGTTTCCTTATCTGCATTAGAAGAGGAGTTGAGGTTGAAGTCACCTAATACAATTAGAGGTTTATGGCAAGTGTTGACTGCACAGATGGTCTCTAAAATAGAGGTTAGCTCATCAGCTGGGGCGTGAGGGGCTCTATATAGGAGGCTGATAGCTAAGTGTTTGTTACCCACTGTGATAGAGCTGGATTTATCAGAGGTATTAGAGGCGATAGTTTGTAGCTGAAAAGATTTTTTTGCAATGATTAGAACTCCACCTCCTCTTTTCTGTGTGCGAGGGTTGTTAAAGGCGGAATATTCTGGTGGGACCAGTTGGTTTAGTAGAACGCTGTCAGTAGGAGTTAGCCATGATTCTGTAATGCAAAGGATATCTGGTTTTTGGTCATAGATATGGTCTCTGATTGTGTGAATTTTATTTCTAACTGATCTTGTGTTCATTAATTCAATGGAAGTTGGCGTGTAAGACCTTTTTTGAGGATTCTTAGGATTTGTTTGCTGGTGTTGATAAGAGTTGTGTTTGTGTTGTGATAATATATGTGAATTTATTGAACTGAGGAGAATATGGTAAATTGGCATGTAGGTTGAGAACCACATATAAAGGGGTTGGGAATAAGGAGCATCATATTGTACAGTGTAATGTTGAGTAGGTGAAGGAAATATAGGGTGATAGGTAGGAGTAGTCATATTAGTTGATCGTTGAGAATCTTAATAAGGATGGATTTATATTATAGCATTAAAGTCTGTTAGCGTTAATTTTCTTAACATAAACTTCTAAAGTAGGGCGGTTAAAGCGAACAAAGATTTAGCTCCTTCATGTAAATAACCTACGAGTAGTTGCTATGATAGAGCAAGGTCAGCTGTAAGGGTGAGAATATCTTGTTTATGTTACTCACTTTTACTTTTATTTTCGGATATTCCAGTCTGACAGTATACCTTTGATAGATATTTGCATGCAGATTTTTATTCTCCTTTTGTGCCCCGCCTAAGGGCCACGCCAAAGGGCCCTCTTGCGAGGCCCTCAGGCGCGGGCCCGCAAGGCGCGGGCGCGCTTTAGCTGCGGCGGTTTCTTGACTGTGTAGAAGGGCTCTGATTGGCAGCCTGCTCCCTGAAGTTAAAGCACTGAAAACAATTAAATCACAACAGCTGATGCTCTTAGAATTCCCGATCGCACTTCTCTGCCTTAGCTGCGGCGGTTTCTTGACTGTGTAGAAGGGCTCTGATTGGCAGCCTGCTCCCTGAAGTTAAAGCACTGAAAACAATTAAATCACAACAGCTGATGCTCTTAGAATTCCCGATCGCACTTCTCTGCCTTAGCTGCGGCGGTTTCTTGACTGTGTAGAAGGGCTCTGATTGGCAGCCTGCTCCCTGAAGTTAAAGCACTGAAAACAATTAAATCACAACAGCTGATGCTCTTAGAATTCTTTAAAACATGAAGAAGCAGAGATTTATCTTCTAGATTATTAAACATCGCTATGAGCCTACGAGTTATCTGAGTCAGCTATAACAGTATAGTACCCCTTTACTTTGCACTAATCTCTCTACTTCTTCATGTTTTAAAGAATTCCCTAGCAATTTGATGTCCTATTTTCCCCGTACATTTTCCAAATTGATGTGAAAGATTTTGGTTCAGTTGGCCCTACGATGGAACCTTGGCCTTACCTTTAACATTTCTTGTTATTTTTAAAGTTCAATTTTTTGACATAAAGTTAAAAATAGGCTATATTATTTCATTTTTCAAGCCTAGTAAATGAGTAATCAATATCTGTGTCCTTTGGCCGTGCCCTCCTCCTCCCCCACCAATGCCTACTGCGGTTCATTTATATTCCAGTTTCTAAACCCCCCTTTTTTTATTTTTGATTTAAGTTTTGACTAAGCTATCTCCAATGGTGCACATATGCCTTACCTTGTGTCTTCTCCATTATAGTTCTTTATCTTAATACAAGTGTTTGTGTCATCGCTTCTACAATAAGTTTGTGTGCCTCCCTGTGAGGTTTGCAGATCACCGTCCCAACAAAGAAGGTACCAACATTATAATTATTTGCTTGTCACCTTCCATAAGAATTTTATTTAATTATGTCTATATGGATTTATTTGTGGTCTACTAGTTCTGTATTATCTTTTATGGTTTAACTACAATTTGGTATCGCATTTCAAGCATTAAAGTTTTATTATCATTATTACTATTATTATTATTATTACTATTATTATTATTATTTTAATCATTTAAATGTTTAATTATTTATTATGAAATATTTATTATTATTTGATTATATTATTATTATTATTATTATTACTATTATAATTATTATTTTTTTTTTTATTTTGTATGTTTAGAGCGAAATGTATGTCCATGCCTATTTGTTCTTTCACTTTTAAATTGTTTTTTAATATGGTTTGTCTTTATGTTTGTAGCACCTATTTAGACAACCCCTGATGAAGGTCTCCGAAACACGGCCTGTGTCGGGTTGCTAGGTCTGATATTTCAAATAAAGTGTTTTTCCACCTTATCACACCAAAGACTTATACAGAGGCACTATCACCTCATTTCTTCTCCTGGCCATTCCTCTCCCATGCACCCATGCATCCTTCTGGCTTTCGCCATCACCTTTTCTACCTATTTAGCTACTGTGAGATCATCAGACACAATTGCTCCTAGGTCCCATTCTTCTTTTGTGGACAGAGGTATGTCATCCCTTATACTGGATCGCTCCCTTGGATTACTGCAGCCCAAATGCATGACCCTACATTTTTTGGCATTTGTAGTCCAAATCTTGACCAGGGACAGTCTGTCCATTGTGCGAGAATTTTGTTCGCACAGAGCCCCGCGTGAACTTCATTCTTACAAAATGGATGGCTTCCAAGGTGAGCCAGGGAAGCCGCGCGAGGCCCCAGCTCACCTCTGCACAGCCGCCAGTGTGAAAAGCACCATCTTCCTTCACGCTAGCGGCTGTAACTATGAAGCGCGCGAGTGCCAGGAAATGCCCTTCAACCTTTACTGGCATTCAGTGGGCTTCAAAGTAACAGCCGCTAGCATGAGGGAAAATGGCACTTTTCATTCTGGCGGCTGTGCAGAGGTGAGCTGGGACCTTGCATGGCTTCCCCGGCTCACCTCTGAAGCAGTTTAGATAAACATGGGGCTCTTCCGGGGGGGGGGGGGGTCTAGGATAGGACAGGAAACGGCCGATGGGGGGGCTTGGACTGGAAATTGGCTGATGGTGGGGCTAGGATTGGAAATTGGCTGAGGGGGGAGCTTGGACTGGAAATGGGCTGATGGGGGCTGGAATAAGACTGGAAATAGCTGATGGAGGGGCTAGGACTGGAAATAAGCTGATGGGAGGGCTAGGATTGGGAATGGACTGAGGGGGAAGCTTGGATTGGAAATGGGCTGATGGGGGCTAGAATAGGAATGAAAATGGCTTGGGGGGCTAGGATTGGAAATGGGCTGATGGGGGGCTAGGATGAGACTGGAAATGGCTGATGGGGGCTAGGACTGGAAATGGGCTGATGATGTGGGGAGCTTGGACTGGAAATGGGCTGATGGGGGCTGGAATAGGACTGGAAATGGTTGATGGGGCTAGGACTGAAAATGAGCTGATTTGGTGGCTAGGACTGGAAATGGGCTGATGGGGGTGCTAGGATTGGAAATGGGCTGAGGGGGGAGCTTGGGCTGGAAAAGGGCAGATGGGGGCTGGAATAAGACTGGAAATGGCTGATGGGGGGCTAAGACTGGAAATGAGCTGATGGGGATCTAGGATTGGACATGGGCTGATGGGGGTGCTAGGATTGGAAATGGGCTGAGGGGGGAGCTTGGGCTGGAAATGGGCTGATGGAGGCTGGAATAAGACTGAAAATAGCTGATGGGGGGGGCTAGGACTGGAAATGAGCTGATGGGGGGCTAGGATTTGAAATGGACTGAGGGGGAAGCTTAGACTGGAAATGGGCTGATGGTGGCTGGAATAGGAATGAAAATGGCTTGGGGGGCTAGGATTGGAAATGGGCTGATGGGGGGGCTAGGATGAGACTGGAAATGGCTAATGGGGGCTAGGACTGGAAATGTGCTGATGACGTGGGGTGTTTGGACAGAAATGGGCTGATGGGGGCTGGAATAGGACTGGAAATGGCTGATGGGGGCTAGGATTGAAAATGAGCTGATTTGGTCGCTAGGACTGGAAATGGACTGAATGGGGGGCTAGGATTGGAAATGGGCTGAGGGGGGAGCTTGGACTGGAAATGAGCTGATGGGGGCTGAAATAAGACTGGAAATGGCTGATGGGGGGCTAAGACTGGAAATGAGCTGATGGGGGAGCTAGGATTGGACATGGGCTGATGGGGGGCTAGAATGGGCCTGGAAATGGCTGATGGGGGTAAGGACTGGAAATGGGCTGATGGTGGTCTGGAATAGGATTGGAAATGGCTGATGGGGGGCTAGGACTAGAAATGAGCTGATGGGGGGCTAGGATTGGAAATGGGTTGAGGGGGGAGCTTGGACTGGAAATGGGCTGATTGGGGGCTGGAATAGGACTGGAAATGGCTGATGAGGGCTAGGATTGGAAATGGGCTGATGGGGGGAGCTTGGATTGGAAATGGGCTGATGGGGGAATGGGAGAATAGGACTAGAAGGGAGCGGATGCTGGGTGGGACTGGAACTAGAAGGGAGCTGATGTTGGGGGAGGACTAGAAGGGGATGGGGCTGGGGAGTGAGAATGGAGAGGGGAAAATATATTTTGTATGGGAGGGAAGAAAAATCTACGATTGGCCAGGTAGTGGGAGAGTAAGTGGGGATTGAGGATGGAAGGGTGAAATTTGAGTGGATGAAAAAGAATTAAAGAAATAAATGGAGGAAAGAGCAAAAGGAGAAAGATCAGTATGTTAAAGCAGATGTAGAGATGAAGAGAGAAGAAAGGACAAATGGACAGCAGACAATGGAGAGGTACCGAAGACACGAAGAAACCAGAAGAAAGTGACTGGAGAAATTGTAACTGAAAAATAAAATGCCCAAACAACAAAAGGTAGAAAAACACTTTTTGATTTTGAATGTATTAACTGGAATATGTCAGCTTTGGGAAATGTGCATTGCTTACATCTTTGTGTTTTTGTTTAGTACAAGAGTAAATTAATTTATAGTTTTATTTCTGTAGTGTTGTTGTATATTCCAACTTTGACCTTTGGGGTTGCCATTTTAAATATTGTTTTTCTATTTCTAAATTTTGATTCCTTGTTCTTTATTTGGTAATGGTCTATGTCCTGCATGTGTAACCGAGCTGAGGTATTCTGTTTATGTAGTTTCTATTTGACAGTACCAGTTGTTCTCTTTCACCAGTAGGAGATGTATTGGTTTACTATTTGCTGTGATACCTTTTGATACAGGGCCGGCCCGTCCATTGAGCGAGAATGTTTTTTGCACAGGGCCCCGCGTTTCAGGGGGCCCCGCGCAAAAAACATTCTTTTGTAAAAGTAAAATTGAAAAAAAAAAAGAAAACCTGTCTCCTGCCGCTGTCGGGGCCGCCGCGGCAGAATCGAGCGTGCCGCGGGGCCCCCCTGTACCCGGCACAGCCTCTCCTCCCTGTAGCAGCTCTCTCTTCTGAGCTGCAGTCAGACGCGCCGGCTTGCAGAGCGCGAAGGGAAGAGTTTCCCTTTCGCGACTCTGTTAGGCCCGCGGGGGCTGATGGGAACTTCCCATCAGCCCCCGCGGGCTTAACAGAGCAGCGAGGGAAAAACTCTTCCCTCGCGCTCTGCAAGCCGGCGCGTCTGACTTCAGCTCCAACTAGAGAGCTGCTACAGGGAGGAGAGGCTGTGCCGGGTACAGGGGGGCCCCGCGGCACGCTCGATTCTGCCGCGGCGGCCCCGACAGCGGCAGGAGACAGGTTTTCTTTTTTTAAAACATTTCCCTGGGCTGGGCTGGGCTGGGCGTTAGGAGTGGTGCTGGGCTGGGCTGGGCTGGGGGTTAGAAGTGCTGCTGGGCTGGGCTGGGGGGGGTGTGTTAGGAGTAGTGATGGGCTGGGCGGGGGGGGGGGGGGGTGTTAGGAGTAGTGATGGGCTGGGCTGGGCTGGGCTGGGGGGGGTTAGGAGTTGTGATGGGCTGGGCTGGGCTGGGGGGGGGGGGAGGTGTTAGGAGTAGTGATGGGATGGGCTGGGCGGGCTGGGGGGGGTTAGGAGTGGTGAGGGACACTGGGCTGGCTGGGGGGGTTAGGAGTGGTGATGAGCACTGGGCTGGCTGGGGGGGGTTAGGAGTGGTGATGGGCACTGGGCTGGCTGGGGGGGGGTTAGGAGTGGTGATGGGTGCTGGGCTGGGGGGGTTAGGAGTGGTGATGGGCGCTGGGGGGGTTAGGAGTTGTGATGGGCGCTGGGGAGGGGTTAGGAGTGGTGATGGGCGCTGGGGGGGCGTAAACTAAACATTGTGTGATGGGGATTCGGACTGGAAATGGGCTGGTGGGATTAGGACTGGACGTGGGTTGATGGGGGGTTAGGACTGGTAATGGGCTATGGGAGGGCTTAAACTAAAAATTGAGTGATGGGGGATTAGGACTGGGAGTGGGCTGATGGGGAGGTTAGGACTGGTAATGGGCTATGGGGGGGCTTAAACTGAAAATTGGGTGATGGGGGATTAGGACTGGAAATGGGCTGGTGGGATTAGGACTGGGAGTGGGCTATGGGGGGCTAGGACTGGTAATGGGTTGGGGGGGTTGCTAGGACTGGAAATGGGCTGAGTGGAAGGGGGCTTGAACTGCAAATAGCTGTTGGGGATGGGGCTTGGAATGGAAATGGGCTGAGGGGAAGTGGGGGGCTTGAACTGCAAATAGCTGATGGGGACGGGGCTTGGAATGGAAATGGGCTGAGGGGAAGTGGGGGGCTTGAACTGCAAATAGCTGATGGGGAGGGGGACTTGGAATGGAAATGGGCTGAGTGGAAGGGGGCTTGAACTGCAAATAGCTGATGGGAAGGGGGGCTTGGAATGGGCTCTTAGGGGAGGGAGCTAGGACAGGAACTGGGCTGATGGATGGGCTAGGATAGAACTGAGAATTGGGTGTTGGGGGGAGCTAAGATTGGAAATGGGCTGTGGTGGGGGCTTGGATTGAAATGGACTCATGGAGGGGCTAGAACTGGAAGTAGGCTCATGGGGGGCTTGGTTTAGAAATGGGCTGAGTGGAGGGGAGCTAGGATTTAACATGGGCTGATGGGCTAGGAAAGGACTAGAAATGGGCTGATGGGAGGCTGGTATTGGAAATGAGCTGATGAAGGGACTCGGATAGGACTGGAAATGGATGGGGGAGCTAGGACTGGAAATGGGCTGATGTGGGGACTAGAAGGGAGCGGATACTGGGTGGGGCTGGAACTAAAAGGGAGCTGATGTTGGGGGAGATTAGAAGGGGATGGGGCTGGGAGAATGAAATGGAGAGGGGAAAAATATTTTGTGTGGGAGGGAAGAAAAATGTACAATTGGCCGGGTATTGGGAGACTAAGTGGGGATTGAGGATGGAGGGGTAAAATTTGAGTGGATGAAATAGGAATGAGGAAAGAGCAAAAGGAGAAAGATTATTATGTTAAAGCAGATGTAGAGAGAGAATGGAAAAAACTAGAAGAGAAGAAAGGACAAATGGACAGCAGACGATGGAGAGATAGCAGAAGACACAAATAAACCAGAAGAAAGTGGCTGGAACAATTGCAACTGAAAAAAAAATGCACAAAAGGTACAAAGATATCTCTTTATTTTGAATTTATTAACTGGAATATGTCAGCTCTGGGAAATGTGCATCATTAATGTCTGTGCTTTGTTTAGTACAAGAGGAAATTAATTTATAGTTTTATTTCTACATTGTTGTTGTACATTCCAAGTTTGGCTTTTAGGGTTCCCAGTTTAATTATTGTCTTCCTGTTTTTAAATTGTGATTCCTTGTTTGGTGATAGTCTATGTTCTGCATGTGTAACTGAGCTGAGGTATTCTGTTTATGTAATTCCTATTTGACATTGTCACTTGTTCTCTTTCCCCAGTAGGTCATGTATTGTTATTCTCTGAAATGTATTGGTTTAATATTTGCAGTGTTGCCTTTTGATAGGTATGGTATGGTGCTTTGTGAGTCCTGGTAGTGCTGTTGGGATACGGTGGGTTTGCTATGGGTTCTAGATGGGCAATGTTTGTAGTAGTTCCTAATGTGCCTGGCGGTTGGCACTGGATTATAGTAATGTAGAAATCTTTGTCTTTTTTAATCCATACACTCATGAAGAGGCATGTATACTAAAAGTTAGTGTATGGTAACATTATGCAAATATTTATGCAAATGAGGCCCCTTATGCAAATGAGGCCCCGCACCGAGTCTCCGCACATGGCCCCGCACCCCCCTTGGGCCGCCCCTGTTTTGATAGGTAGGGTTTGGTGCTTTGTGAATCCTGGTAGTGCTGTTATGATACGGCGAGTTTGCTATGGGTTCTAAATGGGCAGTGTTTATAGTACTTCCTAATGTGCTTGGCGGTTGGCACTGAAGAATAGTAGTGTAGAAATCTGCTAGTCTTTCTTTATCCAGACACTAATTAAGAGGCATGTTTACTAAAGGATAGTGCACGTTAATGCTATACAATTATTTCTGCAAATGAGACCTCTTATGCAAAATGAGGCCCCATAATGAGTCTTCGCACATGGCCCCGCACCCCCCTTGGACCGCCCCTGATCTTGACCTTGCATTTTTTAGTGTTAAATCTCTGCTGTCAAATTCTAGTCCATTCTTCAAGCTTAGCTAGATCTCTCCTCATGTTATCTACAACCTCTTGGGTGTCTACTCTGTTGCAGATTTTGGTATCATCTGTAAAGAGACAAACCATACCCAATAGCCCTTCCGCAATATTACTAACAAAAATGTTAAAAAGAATCGGGCCACTGGTAACCTCCTTCTCCTCAGAGTGAACTCCATTTACCTGTACCCTTTGTCGTCTCCCGCTCAACCAATTTCTAGCCCAAGCAGTATCTTTAGGGTCCATCCCAAGGATGTTTAGTTTATTTATAAGTCACCTGTGCAAAACGGTGTCAAATGTTTCACTGAAATCTAAATACACCACATCTAGGGCTTTCCCTTGGTCCAACTCCCTGGTCACCCACTCAAAGAAATCAATCAGAATTGTCTAACAAGACCTGACCCTGGTGAATCCATGCTGCCTTGGATCCTGCAATCCTTTGGACTCCAGAAACCTCACTATTTTCTCTTTCAGCAGCATTTCCAATAATTTACCCATCACCGAGGTTAAACTAATCAGCCTGTAGTTTTCAACCACATCCTTACTTCCACTTTTGTGTAAAGGGACCACATGTGCCTCTCTCCAGTCCTCTGTCACCAACCCCAACTTCAAAGAGGAATTGAAAAGGTCAGTCAGTGGAGCTTCTAGAACGTCCCCAAGTTCCTTCAATATTCTTGGATGTGTCCTATCTGGTCCCATCACTTTGTCTACTTTTAGGGGTATGTTTACTAAACGGCACCAATGTAACAGCTGCGATGTTATTGCGCGATACGTGATGTTATCACACGATAATGGCACATTACCATGCAAGAACATTACATAACGTGTGATAACATATCCTGCGCAGTAAGGTGCGCAGAAGGTGGAGTAAGGCTTCCGAGAGGACAGTGTAAGGCTCCCCAGGGGTGGAGGGAAGGGGTAAATGGGCGGAGAGTGGAGGGGGGGAGAGTCTCCATGCACACTAGCATCAAGAAATGAAGCTCTGAACAGTAGTGCCAGTGAAAATTTCGCGCTAGAGGCACATTTGCTGGGGAGAGAGACCATTTAAGTCAGCAATGTGCAGCAAAGGCAGGGAAACCAAGAAAAGTGATAGTAGTGATACATGTGCAGCAACATCATAGTGCCCAAGTACGAGAGGCTTGTGAGGCTGCAAATAGGGTACAGGAGGCTGCAGGCAGGACATGCAGTGGGGCAGCTGGGGCACAGGGTGGGCTAGGCAGATGCATACCTGACACATAGGAATGTAGAAGCGGAAAACCAGCAAGACAGCAACTGACCAAGGGCAAACATGGCCCTGAGTGTGTGTCCCACAGTGTCTTAGGGGACAGTACCCAGCAAGTACCTCAAAGGGCACATAACATTGGCAGGTGGTGCCGGGTGGAAGCGTGGATGTCTAGGCAGGCACCCGTACCCCATATCATGCAAAATAGGCAGCTGCCTACCAGCACACTGGATAGCCTGGGACTGCGCACCACCAGCACCACCGGCAAGGGCATGTCAGCATGGTGGCGGAGGGGTGCTGGTGGTGGAGGGGGCAGTGGCATCTGCCCACAGCACACCACGGCGAAGCCCAGTTCAGGTGGGTGGCATGCAGTGCAACAGACAAGGGCTGTCTGATGAACAGTAATGGTATCCCCAGGGAATGACCTGCCTCTGCGGCAACAGTTTGGTGCAGTACACACAGTGTGTTCAGGGGCAGAAGGTCACAGGTTTAAGTCCCAGCTGCAGCTCCTGCAAACCATGTCCCTATATTTTACCCAGTACTAAACCGTGGTAAGAAAGATGGAATCTTTATTGCAGATTACATAAACATGCCATAAATGCCTATAGTTTACCCTACAGAGCACAGATACCATAAACATGTGCAATCCCTAGAGCAGTTTCCCAACCCCAGTCCTGGAGGGCCAAACACCATTCAGGGTGGCAGGATGTCTCCAATAAATATGCATGAGATGCATTTACATGCACCACCCCCAGTGTATGCAAATGTATCTCATGCATATTCATTAGGGACAGCATGAAAACCTGAACTGTGTTCACACCACCAGGACCGGAGTTGGGAACCTCTGCCCTATAGCAGCGGCCAACAGTGGCACAAACACCCACAACCACAGGCCCCACTATCCAGCGGCTCATGGAGAATCAGGCTGTTGGGCCCTGCGTGGAGCAGGAGCTACTAGTACTAGCACCTGCATACCTTAGCACTGCCTGCACTGTGCCCAGGACTGGTGTGATGGCCAGGGCTGCCAAAACCGCTATCTTTGCACAATGCTGAAATAGGCGTGGGAGTCTGCGTATGTCTATCCAGTGTTATGTGGCTGCCTACACCTTCCTGAGCACACAATGCTTGCACTGTTTCCAGTGTTAGCCTGCCAATGTGCATAATGAGGAGCAAGGTACTGTGGGTATGGCCCAGACAGTGTGGCCTGGGCAGGAAGCAGCTGCACAGGGCATAGGGCAATGGCTGGGACATTGTAGTGCCCAGCCACCACCTGCATGGACAGGATGGCCACAGCATGTCATGCTGGGTGGGTCACTCTCACTCTGACTGAGCAGTGACCACGGCATGGCTAGGTCCCCCCATAGTGTTATTGTAGCATTTCTCTCATGTGATATCTCTGGGTTTCTTTTTTTGGGGCCCAATCATGGCCATACCTGCTTGGTGTGTGTGCTTGCATCCCATTTTTGGGTGCACACGGTTCCCCCAGCAACATGCACTATGTACTAGCTAGCAGACTGTCTGCAGTTAGCATGTGTATGGCTGGAGCACCTTTCAGGGTGGAGACTGACTGTGCTCTCAGCTGGTGAATGTCGTGGGGGGGGGGGGGCAGCAGAGCTTTGCCAGGCCTACTGCCCTATGTGATGCATACAGATCGGCAATGACTGCTCTGTAAGGTGCCCATTCCCCTCTTCTGCCACCATTGTAGAGCTGTAGCATGTGGATCTGTTGCTGAAGGATCCTGTACCCCACCATGACCCACAGAGGGCAGGTTTGATGGGGCTACATAAGCCGCTTTGGGATCCACACACCATCCTTCACCTATAACATGTGACCATGGCAACCACACAGGATATGCACTATTCTGGGGGCATCTTAGGCCACATAGGCTAGATATGACTGGGAAATACAGATGGGAACCGGTGTATTCTAGGAGTTTCTGCAGGAACTACCTATCACACAGTTGTACTGATGGGGACCTGCAGCACAGCCTATCTCACCCAAGCCAGGTGCTGTGGACCTGGTGTTGGCACCCCACCTCACCCTCAGGGCGTGCACAGGAACCGCACAATGGCATGGTCTGTAGCTATTCTGTGCCAGTAACACACACAGTCAGTTCCCCCTACCAGTCCGTGGTACCATAGAGGCACATACTCCATCTTGTGAGCAGTTGTAGACTGCTGATCTGCATGTGCAGTGCATCATGGGTACGGGTGGGTTTACCCTATCCTGGTAGCCACAGCAGACAGCTTGTGCGGTGACCTGCAGTCCTTCTGTAGCCAGCCAGCACTGTGGAGGCAGTGGTCATGAGTTCAATCCCGCAGTGGTGTTCTTTAATAAGGCTGTCTGAGAGATTTCCTTTTATTAAATTAGTGCTGTCAGCACAAATACCCTCACAGTGCCGTAACCTAAGGTGCCTCATAAGGTGCCCTATAGGGAACATTGTAGGGGGCCTTGGCGGACAGGGCACTTTATAATGTGCCCTATGGGGCGCCTTATGAGGCACCTTAGGCTATGGCACTGTGAGGGTGTTTTTGCTGGCAGCACTGATTTAAATTAAAAGGAAATCCCTCAGACAGCCTTATTAAAGAACACCACTGTGGGGTCAAACTCATGACCTCTACCTCCACAGCCATTGTAGTATCCAGTGGGCTACACCTCTTTAGCTGTTTTTGCGGTGCTGCTACGTAATTAAGGTTACTGCGTACTAACGAGCCACGGCACACACACTATCGTGCGATGACGGCAAGGTGCTCTCTATCGCGCAATGCCCAGCTATTGTTGCCTTGATGCCGGAACGCCCACTTCCTTATATGGAATTCTTCACGTTAACGCTGCAACTAACGCCGGTAACGTTAAGACGGTTTAGTAAACATAGCCCTAAGACCCTCGCTTTTGAATGGATTTTATCAGCCCTAGTCCTAATAGTGAACCACACCATCTGGTGATCACTGGATGTGAGATGGTCTCCCACTAAAACATCAGAACATCCCCATTGGTAAGCACCAAGTCCAGTATGACCTCTTCACGTGTGGGTTCTGTTATCAATTGCCTGAATTATTCCTCTTGTAAAGAATCCAGGATCTCCTTGCCATACCACTGCCCATTATCAAGAAATGCAATTGCAAATTTTACATCAAGAGTTCCTCACAAAGGAGGGGGGGGGGTGCTACTGGAGTTATGGGCTCAGGCCCACTGTTATAAATGGCAAACACAGGTGGATACGTTCTGCCATGCTTTCTTATAATGCTCCAGACTGATAAAGATATGGTGGAAGGCCTTGCAATGTATGGAACAAGTACTTAAGAAGTGCATTAACTGGACCTATACCATGTTCCTTCTGGGGGATGAAGGACCACTATGGGAGCAGCGGATATGCAAAATGGAAAGGAAATTCCTTCTGATAGGAGTAGGTTATGTGAAGAAGCAGATCCTACAATACTGAGTGGGAGAACGAGTGCCCTCATGACAGCATCAACTGGCCTTGGCCAAACTGGCTGTATATGCTCACTCTAAGACTCCTCGCTTGGGGCTTTACAGATGACTATGGACCCAGTTCGAATCTCAAAACCTGCAGGTAGCTGAGGGAGAGGAAGGGGGAATGGTGAGGGGTGAGGGGTGGGGATGTGGTCTTTATGGGCTATCCAAGGAATGGGTAAAATAATGTTGAGGTACCTTGGCATGAGTCACTGTAGAAAGGTCACTTTGTAATTTGTTGTTCTTTTCCTATGTTTTAATGATTGAATTATTCTTACACTTGTTAAGAACATAAGAACATAAGATATGCCATACTGGGTCAGACCAAGGTCCTTCAAGCCCAGTATCCTGTTTCCAAAAGTGGCCAATCTAGGTCAGCAGTTTGGACCAGATCCTATCTGTTGGTGTGGGATGTCTTGTTTAGGGACTCTCATGTAGGGGGCGCTGTTCTTTATTGTAAGAAGGGTTGACTGACTGGTTTTGTTTTAAATTTAATAAAGATTTCATTTTAAAAATGCCCCAATTGAAAAAGTAGCATACATTCTTATAGAGAAACGTAATTTGTAACACTTTGAATAAATACGTGGGGAAGGGGAGATTTTCAAAGGCATTTAGGAGGTTTTCAGACCTACAAACTTCCTAAATATCACTCAGCTAAATATCCCCAGGTGCTACCACTCAACATCCCAATGCTACCCAGCTAGTGTCAGGGCATTCTGGGCATAAAGTGGAAGTAGTACCCAGGGATAATTGGCTAACAGCAATATACGGCCACTAGCCCCTTATGCTACGGTGGCTAAGTGGCTGTCGTAATTTTAGCTGCTTTTACAATCCGACCAGTGGCTGAATATTGCCGCTGACTGGATTGCAAAAACACAATCCAGCCAACCTGGATAGTGAATGCTAATGGCCAGATATGTTTCTGGCATGAAAACCTTGGTTTAATGTTCAGTAGTGAAGATTAGCTGCTTTGTTAGTACTAGTTGCTGCTGCTCAGTATCACTCCCACAAGCTTTATTTAACAGGTTTTTTATACTGCTTTATCATTTCAGTCAAAGTGGTTTACATTGTACTTGGTAATGTACATTAAACAGGGACATTGACAACTTGGAATTTTCTGAGGCAATGGAGGGTTAAGTGACTTGCCCAAGGCCACAAGGAGTGTTAGTAACTATCAAACCTTGGTCTCTTGGTTCCCAAGACCACTGCTCTAACCATTAGGCTACTCCTCTAGTTTATATGTAAACTAGACATGAATTTCTGTCTGAATATTCATCAGTGCTTGACATTTGTATAGAGCTGCTGTTGTTTGCGCTGTCTGAAAAATAAAATTAATAAAAAGAGGAATGAGGATTCAAATATCTTTAAACAATGCTCTAGTCCCTGAAAAATTTGAAAGATATTCAAACCAATAGCTGAAGTCTATAAACAACTTTAATGATGTTATTTAAATGCTTTCTGATTCAAATGTTTTGAATGCTCTCTGATTTTTAAGGGAAATATTTGCTATACATTTGCTGATTTAATTTTTGCAAGAAGTTATCTCTTTGAATTACTTGTTAAAGGAGGCAATGCACAAGATCAGAATCAATATGGAGCATCTAGGAGTGAGCATGTGT
This sequence comes from Ichthyophis bannanicus, assembly GCA_033557465.1. Lineage (NCBI taxonomy): Eukaryota > Metazoa > Chordata > Amphibia > Gymnophiona > Ichthyophiidae > Ichthyophis > Ichthyophis bannanicus. The sequence goes on from CM066033.1 coordinate 608,753,758, forward strand.
CGCCCCTTCTGAAGCAGTTACACTGGCTTCCTGTACAGGCCAGGATCATTTTCAAGACATTACTACTTACCTTCAAAGCGGTAAACAGTCTCTCATCCACATCATTAACTGAACTCATCAAACCCATTTCTTCCAATAGATCAAGAAGATCAATGGCATTAAATACGCTATTGGTTCCCCGTGAACTTACAAAAAGCACCTCATCAACAGCAAACAGAGCTTTCAGTCTCCGTGCCCCGAAGCTTTGGAATATGCTGCCACCTGATATTAGAGCAATCACCAGCATACTCCAATTCAGAAAGGCCCTCAAACATTACCTATTCCTTATATACTTCCCAGTGAGTGCAGAATCACGACCCATCACTGTTAGTTATAGAAACTCTGAATCACCCATTGACCCTGAATTCCCCACTTAGTAAGTGCAACGCTCAACTGACCATTACGTCTCAACGGTGCCCTAACTTATAGATGTAAATAGTTTACACTACAATCAAAGTTTATTTACCTGAGTTGTAAAATTACCCTGTTACCCAAGTTGTTAACCCTGTTTAATGTAACTCAGACATTTTTGTGTACTGAAATGTTTTGTTTGATGTAAACCGCGCTGATGTCAAATAGTGCGGTATATAAGAAATGTAAATAAATAAAATAAATAAATAATCTATATCATTCTTATTTTTAAATAATGTCTTGTGCTTTTTAATTTTTGTAGAAGTCAAGTGACTGTTCAGCATTAAGCAGCTTGACTATTGCGATGAAGAAACTAAGGGGAATGTTTACTAAAGGGCGCTAACATCGCAGCGGCGGAATTAGCACGCGATAAGGTACATTATCGGGCGATGAAGGCACGATAACGCACCTTATCGTGCGATAACGTGCCTGCGGTGTTAAGGCACACTAACGCCGTGAAATCCGGCGCTGAAGGGCGGAGGAAGACTTCCCAGAGGGCAGAGAGAAGGGGTCAATGGGTGGAGAGTGGGAGGGGAGGGGCTCCAGGAACACTAATGCTGTGGAATCCGGGTCTAATCACTAACGCCAGTGAAACCCTCGCGTTAAGGCACATTTGCAGGAAAGAGAAACCATTTCCGTCAGCAATGTACAGCAAAGCCAGGGAAACGCAAAAAAGGTGATAGTTGTGATACATGTGCACGGAACAAAGGGGCAAATAAACATGGAAAATGACCTGAACAAAATTTAAAATCACCATAACCAAGCTGGCCAATAGTGATATTAATGGGAAAAATAAAAAAGCACTACCGAGAAAGCTCCAAAAAATATATATCATTTTTGGAAGGGTCTATGCTCTGTCCCCCTACAAGGTGAATGATCCCACATTGAAATAACGCTGACCAGGGTTTTACCTTTTTATTGGACAGGTTTCTTATGGCGTGCACATGTGCGGCAACAGCAGAGTGGGCATGTCAGAAAGGGCAACTGTACAGATGCTGGAAAATGGGATACAGAGGGCTGCAGGCGGCACATGCTGTGGTGCAGCTGGGGCACAGTGCGGACTAGGGAGATGCCTAGGTGGCACATAGGAATGCTGAAACTGTACAGCAGCCAGACAGCAACTGATGAGGGCCCAACATGGGCATGAGTGTGTTTCTCACAGTGTCAAAGGGGATAGTACCCAGCAGGTACCCCCAAGGGCACAGAACATTGGCAGGCGGTGGTGGGGGGGAAGCGTGGACGTCTATGCAGGCACCCCTACCCCAGATCCCGCACCATAGGCAGCCGCCTACCGGCAACTGGATGGCCTGAGACTGTGCACTACCAGCACCACCAGCATAAGGGCATGTCAGCATGGTGGCGGAGGGGTACTGTTGGTGGAGGGGGCAGTGGCATCTGCCCACAGCAGACCATGACCTAGCCCTGTTTAGGTGGGTGCCGTGCACTGCAACAGACAGGCTCTGTCTGATGAACAGTCATGGTATCCCCAGGGAATGAACTGTCCCCATGGCAACAGTGTGGTGCAGTATACACAGCCAGTGTGTTCAGGAGCAGAAGGTCACAGGTTTAAGTCCCAGCTGTGGCTCCTGCCAACCCAGTCCCCATATTTTACCCAGTACTAAACCGTGGTAATAAAGACTGAACCTTTATTGCAGATAAAATAAACATGCCTGAAATGCCTATATTTTACCCTACAGAGCACAGACACCATAAACATGTGGAATACCTAGAGCAGAGTTTCCCAAATGCAGTCTTGGAGGGCCAAAAACCATTCAGGTTTCATCCTGTCTCTAATAAAGATGCCTGTGCTGCATTTCTATGCGCTGCCCCCATGGTATGCAAATGTATCTCATGCATATTAATTAGGGACAGCATGAAAACCTGAACAGTGTTTGGCCCACCAGGACCGGAGTTGGGAACCTCTGCCATAGAGCAGCGGCCAACAGGGACAGACACACCCACAGACTCCACTATCCAAAGCCTCATGGAGAGGCAGGATGTTGGACCCTGCGCGCAGCAGCATCTCCCAATACTAGCACTTGCATACCTTAGCAATGCCGCCCTAAACCTGGGAATACGTTACACATATATCAAAAGGTTGCTATGATTAATGTCAGATAGCAATTCATAAGTTCAGCACAATTTGCTGATTGAGCTGCATCATAGCAACCTTTCTGATGTCTGTGGAGTGTGTTTCAGTTCTGGTTTCTGACAGTGTTTATCACCCCGGGGAGTGACCCCAACAGTATTGCCTACCATTGCCATGCCTGCACTGTGCCCAGGACTGGTGTGGTGACCAGGGCTGCCAAAAGCCTCTATATTTGCACAATGCTGGCATAGGTGTGGGAGTGTGTGTCTGTCTATCCAGTGTGTGGTGGCTGCCAACACCTTACTCAGCCCACACTGCTTGCACTGTTTCCAGTGTTAGCCTGCTAATGTGCATAATGAGGAGCAAGGAACTGTGGGTATAGCCCGGACAGGGTGGCCTGGGTAGGATGCATCTGCACAGGGCATAGGGCAATGGCTGGTACATTGTAGTGCCCAGCCACGGTGCCCACAGCATGTCATGCTGGGAGGTCACTCTCACCCTGACTGAGCAGTGACCATAGCATGGCTAGGTTCCCCCATAGTGCTGTACAGTATTTCTCTCAAATGATTTTTATGGGTTCTCTTTTCTGGGGCCTAGTCACTGACTTATCTGCTTGGTGGGTGTGCTCCCATCTTCTCCAGGAACTTGCACTATGGACTAGCAAGCAGACTGTCTACAGTTATATGTGTATGGCTGGAACACCTTGCAGGGTGCAGCTACTGGAGAATGTCAGATGGAGGTGGGGGTAGCTGAGCATTTCCAGTCCTACTGTCTATCTGCCATACCCTCATGAATGTGTACAGATCTGCATTGACTGCCTTGTTCACCAGCAGGACTGGGGTTGATGGTCCCCCCTCTACTACCACCATTGCAGTGAGATCCTGTTTCCCACTGCGGCCACAGCGGATAGGGTGGTGGTACTTAATCTGCCTATGGGTCTAAGCACCCTTCCTCCCTTCTTTTTCACCTACATCATGCGACCTGGCACCAACACAAAATATGCACTATTCTAGGTGCATCATAGCCCATAAGGGCTAAACATGACTGACAAATACAGATGTATCCTAGGCATGCCTGCAGAAAATGCCTATCACACACTAATACTGACAGAGACCTACAGCATAACCTATTTCAGATATGAAAGGTGCTGTGGACCTGGTGCTGGGTGCCCCACCTCACCCTCAGGGTGAGCACAGTACCCGCACAATGTGACGGTCTGTAGCTACTCTGTGCCAGTACACACATGGTCAGTACCCCCTACCAGGCTGAGGTGCTGTGGGGGTGCACACGGTCAGTTCCCCCTACCAGGCCCAGGTGCTGTGGGGTGCATACCCCATCTTGTGATCATCTGTAGACTGCTGATTTGCATGTGCAGTGCATTATGGGTACGGGTGGGTTAACTCTATCCTGGTAACCACAGCAGACAGTTTGTGTGGTGACCTGCAGTCCTTCTGTAGCTAATTAAAGATGTGTTAGTAGCTGTAGCCCACTGATTGCTTCCCTGCCTGTGGAACCAAAGGTCATGGGTTTGATCCCACAGTGGTGTTATTTGATAGGGCTATTTGAGGCATTTTCTTCTTTTAATTTAAATTAGTACTGCCAGAAAAAACACCCTCACAGTGCTGTAACCTTAAGGTGCCTCATAAGGCGCTCTATAAAGCGCCCTATAAGGTGCCTTATAAGGCGCCCTATAGGGGACATTATAAGGTGCCTTGGCGGACATTGCACTTAATAATGTGCCCTCTGGAGTGCCTTATAGGGTGCCTTATGCGGCACCTTAGGTTACTGCAGTGAAGCCCTGGCGTTAGAGCTGTTTTAAAGGGAAAAGAAACCATTTCCATCAGCAATGTACAGCAAAACCAGGGAAACCTACAAAAAGTGATGTGTGATACATGTGTACGGAACAAAAGGGCAAATAAACATTGAAAATGACCAGAAGAAAATATAAAAAAACCATAACCAAGCTGGGAAATAGTGATATTAATGGGAAACATCAAAAAACACTCCCGAGAAAGCTCCAAAAAAAAGATATGAATTTTGGAAGGGTCTATGCTCCGTCCCCATACAATGATCCCACAGTGAAATTGCGTTGAGCAGGGTTTTCCCTCTCCATTGGACAAGTTTCCTATGGCATGCACATCTTCCGCAGCAGCAGGGCGGGCATGTCAGAATGGGCAACTGGACAGATGCTGGAAAAGGGGACACAGAGGGCTGCAGGCGGCACATGCTGTGGTGAAGCTGGGCCACAGTGCGGACTAGGGTGATGCCTAGGTGGCCCCAACAGTATTGCGTACCGTAGCCATGCCTGCACTGTGCCCAGGACTGGTGCAGTGGCCATGGCTGCCAAACACCTCTATAGTTGCACATTACTGGCATAGGTGTGGGGAGTGTGTATCTGTCTATCCAGTGTATGGTGGCTGCCAACACCTTCCTCAGCCCACACTGCTAGCACTGTTGCCAGTATTGTCCTGCCAATGTGCATAATGAGGAGCAAGGTACTGTGGGTATAGCCTGTACAGGGTGGCCTGGCCTGGATGCATCAGCACAGGGCATAGGGCAATGGCTGGGACATTATAGTGTCTGGCCACAACCTGCACCGACAGAGTGGCCACAGCATGTCCTGCTGGGAGGTCACTCTCACCCTGACTGAGCAGTGACCATGGCTTGGCTAGGCTCCCCCATAGTGCTATGCTGCATTTTTGTTAAGTGAAATGTATAGGCTCTCTTCTCTGGGGCCTAATCACTGACTTATCTGTTTGGTGGGGTTGCTCATATTTTCTCCAGGATCATGCACTGTGGGCTAGCTAGCAGACTGTCTGCAGTTATATGTGTATGGCTGGAGCACCTTGTAGGGTGCAGTGGCTGGTGATTCATTGTGCTTGAATTTCAGATGGTGGTGGGGGGTAGCTGAGCATTTCCAGACCTACTGTTTTTCTGCCATTGCCTTAGGGATATGTACAGCTCTGCATTGGCTGCTCTGAAGGGTGTCTGCTCCCCAGCAAGATTGGGGTTGATGGCCCCCCCTCTACTGCCACCATTGCAGGGAGGTAGAATGTGGATCTGTTGGTGGGGGATCCTGTTTCCCACCTGAGCCACAGAGGGTGGGTTGGTGGTGGCACATAACCTGCCAATGGGTCCAAACACTCCCCTTCACTTACCATGGCACCAACACAGAATATAAACTATTCTGGGGACATCATAATCCATAAGGGCTAGACCTGATTGACAACTACAGATGGCTACTAATGTATTTCTAGGTGTGTGTGCAGGAACTACCTATCACACAAACTAGCACTGATGGGCACCTGTGACATGGTCTATCTCAGATATGGAAGGTGCTGCGGACCTGGTGCTGGCTGCCCCACCTCACCCTCAGGGTGAGCACAATACCCACACAATGTGACGGTCTGTAGCTACTCTGTGCCACTAATACACACCGTCGGCACCCCCTACCAGGCTGAGGTGCTGTGGGGGTGCACTTGGTCAATTCCCCCTACCAGGATGAGGTGCTGTGGGGTGCATACCTCATCTTGTGATCATCTGTAGACTGCTGATTTGCATGTGCTGTGCATCATGGGTACAGGTGAGTTGACCCTATCCTGGTAACCACAGCAGAATGGTTGTGTGGTGACATGCAGTCCTTCTGTAGCCAACCAGGGGCTTGTTCCCAACTGTAGCCCACTGGTTACTTAACTGCCTGTGGAGCCAGAGGTCATGGGTTCAAACCCACAGTGGGGTTATTTGATAAGGCTATCCAAGGCATTGTCTGTTTTTAATGTACATTAGTGCTTCCAGCAAAAACACCCTCAGAGTACTGTAACCTTAAGGTGCCTTATAAGGTGCCCTATAAAGCGCCTTATAGGGTGCCTTATAAGGTGTCCTATAGGGGACATTATAGGGTCCCTTGGCGGACAGTGCACTTTATAATGTGCCCTATGGAGTGCCTTATAGAGTGCCTTATGCGGCACCTTAGGTTATGCCACCGTGATGGTGTGTTTGCTGGCAGCTCTAATTAAAATAAAAGTAAAATGCCTCAAAAAGCACTACTTAAACATAAAGGGTGATGCCTCAGCCAGCCTTATTCATTATGCACACTGGGGGACCAAACTCATGATCTCTGTATCATCAGTCAGTGTATTGACCATTGTCTACACCTCTGTTTCTGTGTTTGTATGTCTGCGCGCCTACTTAAGATTACCATGCGTTTACGTGCTTAGCGGCTTCTCGCACGATAATGTGTGCAGCGCACGTTATCGCGTGATAATCCCTTTTTTGCTATGTTAGGACCAAAACGCCCACTCCTTTTATGGCAGCCTGCACACTAGCGCTGGGCGCACGTTAAGACTGCTTAGTAAGCATACCCCTTTGTGTTTTTAATTCCCTATTTGTTTTATGTGAAAGGTTTGGTCTGAATTAAAAAGGCTTGAGAAACTATGACACAATAGGGATCATTTTAGAAGCTCTATTCATGCTTGCCACACCTGAAAATGTCCATTTGGATGCTGAAATCATATGGATGGCCCATGAGTTATTTTTGAAAGCCACAAATGTACATGTGTCTGACAGGAGCATGTGATTTTAGACCAGCTCAGCACATCTCGATTAGCTATTGAGGATGTCCATGGTTAGACCTGCTCCAGGGTACAGAGAGAACTCTGAAAGGTGCTCATTTCAGCAAACCAATTGTTATAAAGTGAAGAAGAAAATTCCCCCTCACATGATTTTTTGCTCCTCCCAAAAAACATGGCAGTAAGTAAAAAAACATTTCCACTGCCTCCCATACTGCTGCATGTCCCCTTTTGGAAAATGGCAGGCCGGGACATGTAAAGGGGAAGATATGCATGGGCGCATTCTGAAACTGTTCTGCGGGCACATCTATGTTCCTGGAATGGCAGACATCCATATCCACCACATGCAAGTTTCTGAAATAGGGCAAGAACCTGTATGTCTTCGACACTTTACTCCACATGTCCCCATTGTGCCTTTTGTGTGGTGGACACGTGTATCTTTCAGGGTGAAGACAGGTGGATTTTACAAGGAACTTATAGGTGCTCACCTTCTCTGCTGTCCCTTCCACTAAACTTTGGACATTCTGATTCGGACGACCCAAATTTCACCTACATACCCTGTCTAAAATGTGCCTTAGTAAGTGTAATGGACTATGTATTGAGATCTTGTGTTTATAGTCTTATGAGAATTATGAGTGTAACTTTCAGATTGCCAACTTTGTTGTAAAGTCCTCAGACACTTTTAGCCCTTTGGATTTTGCACTAACTTTCAAAGTGAAAACACCAACATTTTGGAAATTGTCTTAGAAATGCATCTACACTTGCATTCATCCACTTTTTTCTGCAGGTACCTTTTCCACCTAAAACAAATATAATTTTCCCAGTTCCTAACAAATCCAAAACCATCATCCTTGCACCATTGTCTCATCCACGCATTGAGACTCCGGAGCTCTGTCTGCCTTTTGGGTCCTGCGCGTGGAATGGGAAGCATTTCGGAGAATGCAACCCTGGAAATTCTGGATCTCAACTTCCTACCTAAAAGCCTAAATGTAGCCTCCAGAACCTCCCTACCACATTTCCCTATGCAATTGGTACCAACATGCACACGTTCTGAAACAAAATGCATACTTTTGCTCACAGAGAGGGTGGGTAATTTTCAAATACCTATTGACTAGGTATATGGTATTTGAAAATTACCCTCTCCATTCTTTATATGCAAAAGATGCATGTAAGCTCAGTGCTATTTGCTCTGCTTTAGCATGAATCTGTTTTTATTGTAATCTGCTGTTTATTAGTTGGTGTTTATTACTGTAAACCTCTTTGAATGGGCATTCTGGTATTGTGGTATATACATCTTTTGAAATAAACTTTGCTGTCTTGCATCACTTTTCTTTCTCTTTTGGTCTATTTTGGGCCAAGATACAATAAGCATGTCAAGATCCAAAAGTCATAGAATGGATCTGCCATAGAGATGTACATGGGGTAATATCTTTTTCATTCATTTTCAGATTGCTTTTTTATGCCCTGATTTTAGGGTGTTCTTTTTGGTTTGTTGCACACATTCACTTTAATGACATCTTTACACATACAAATCAACTGTACATGTGTTAATATGTAATGCATATGTAATGTGCATGCAATCAATTTTTCATTATATTATGAAATGCATATCTCACCTAGGTTAAATTTCAAAAATGAAAAGAGCATTAAGAACATAAGATTTGCCATACTAGATGAGACCAATGGCCATCAAGTTCAATATCCTGTTTCTAACAGTGGTCAATCGAGGTCACAAGTACTTGTTAGAATCCCAAACGGTAGATAGATTCTATGCTGCTTATCTCAGAAGTAAGCAGTGGATTCCATCAGTCCACTTTAATAAGGGTTCATGGACTTTTCCTCCAGGAACTTGCCCAAACCTTTTTTTTAAACCCAGCTACACTACCAGCTTTTATTAGATATTCTGGCAATGAATTCCAGGGCTTAATCATGCATTGAGGAAAGGTATTTTCTCAGAGTAGTCTTAAATGTACTACTTTGTAGCTTCATTGCATGCCCTCCAGTCTTCCCATTATTTGAAGGAGTAAACAATTCATATTTACTCATTTCAGTCTGCTCATATCTCTTTTCCAGCTGAAGAGCCCTAACCTTTGAAGCCTTTCCTCATAGGGGTATCCTTTCATTCTCATTATCATTTTTTGTTACCCTTCTCTAAACCTTTTCCAATTCCATTATAACCTTTTTAGATATGGCAACCAGAACTGCACTCAGTACTAAAAGTGTGGTGTATTATGATATTCTTTGTTTTATTCTCCATTTTACTCCTTACAATCCCTAGCATTCTATGTGCTTTCTTGACCGCTGCTGCACACTGAGCAGAGGACTTCAACATATTATCCACGATGACACCTAAATCTTTTTATTGGGTGATGGTTCCTAATGTGGAACCTTTTATCATTTGATTGTAGTTTGGGTTGTTCTTCACTAAGGGGATCATTCTAACCACCAAATAGTGGGGTTGCACATCCGGGTTGGATGTCCAACCCCCGTTTGGTCCCGGCACCATATTCTGCCTTCCTGGCTCCCCGCTTACACAGATGGCTTGTGCGGGGAATACTGGATGGAGGTAGGAGAGGGAGGGCCAGAGTTTGAGAGTGGGCGGAATGGGAGAAGGCCGATGCACATGGATGTTCCCAGACATACAGAGCCTATTCAGGTCATGGCCCTGTGCGTCCGGCTTGGGAAACATGGATGTCAGATCTATTCCACCTCGGAGGCGGAATAAGTCCAAGGAATGGCAGTGATTGGGCCAGGAACCCTCCTCCCAAACACATGGCACAGAGGCAAGTAAGTACCCACTGACCGATCCCAGCCCTGGCAGATCCCGCCGAGGGTTGGGTGGAGGGGAAACAAAGATTTCATCGGAGTTGGGCTTTCTGCTCTCCTGCTGGGTGTCCTGGTGCCATGCTGACAGGATGCCATGGCACCAGCACACCAGCAGGAGCATAGGGCGGGCTGGCCGGGCAGGGCAATGGACATCCCATGCTGCTTAATCGGTGCCAGCCCGGGCCGTCTAAGTGCCTGATTCTGTAACTGCAGGAACATCTGGCTCCCGCAGTTGCAGAATCCAGTCTAATTTGGGTCTGTCCATTTTTTGGACAGCTCAAACGTGCCCCAGTTGAAACTGGCCTCCATGTGCATAACTTTGCATTTGTCCACACTAAATTTCAGCAGCCATTTGGAGGCCAGTCTCCCAATTTCTCCTGGCCCTCTTTCAGTTTTCACAATCCTCTTGTGATTTAAGAACTTTGAATAATTTTGTGTTGTTTGCAGATTTGATCACCACACTTGTTGTTTCCATTTCCTGGTTATTCATAAATATATTTAAAAAAGTGGGTCTAGCACAGATCCCTCGGGTACTCCAGTATTTACCTTTCTCCATTGAGAAAACTAACCATTTTTCCCCTTTTTCTATCTTTTAACCAGTTCCCAATCCACAATAGCAATTTGCCTCCTAGCCCATGACTTTTTAATTTCTTCAAGAGTCTCTCATGACGGACCTTGTCAAAGGCTTTCTGAAAATCCAGATACACTATGTGCACTGGCTCACCTTTATCTGTTTATTCACACCTTCAAAAAATGTAACAGATCATTGAGGTAAAACCTCCATTTGCTAAATGCATGCTGAATCAATCATGCAGTGTGTACCCCTGCTATTGAGAAAAACAATGATGTTATGGTCTTGTTTTCTGAAGATTTAGATTTACAGATCTTGATAGAGCAATCTGACCTTTAAATCTTGTACAAGGAGTCCACGTGACGCATGAGCGAGTGAGGACATTCCTCTGCTCGCTCCGGGGCTGCCTCATGAAATAACCTTAAAAACTGACCAATATTCCCCCGCAATAAACGAGAAAGTAGAGGATATGGAGGAGTAGCGAAAGAGACGGCAGCTGTGGAAACCAAGCACGGCAGAATGCCCCTGCCAGCCAAAAAAGACTGCGACAAAGGGAGCAAGGCCAGAACCTTAACTTCAGCGGAAGATCAGCCTGCATCGCTGGGTGCGGAAAGCGCAGACTCCTCGACGGAAGAGGTGGCAAAGGAGGTAGTAAAATTGCTGGATCCTAAATTTGATCTAATTTTGAAAAAACTGGAGGAAGTTGGAGATTCACTAACGGAGGTAGGCCGGAGGGTGGATGAGTTGGAATATCGTGTGGCCACAGTTGAGAATGAGGAGGGACGCTGCTCAAGGGAGTCTGCAGTGCAGCAAAGTGCAGCAAGTACAAACTGAGGCACTTCTGGCAAAAGTAGACGATCTAGAAAATAGATCATGGAGAAACAATCTGCGGATAGTGGGAGTCCCAGAGTCTACAACAGACCGACTGCTGCCAGCCTTGATCAAAACATGGCTCCCAAAAGAGCTGGAAACACAAAGAAGGAGCAGACGCTCCTGCAAACTGTCCAGGCAAACACAAAGAGCAGGAGTTGTGGAGTGGATAGGCAACTTGTTTATTAGAACGGAACCCCAACGCGTTTCGGCAACACCTTCCTCAGGGGGGGATATTGCTTTAATAACAAACATATAAGATAAATCAATCAAATTAAAACCATAGAAATACAATTAAAACAATCAAACCAGTTAAAAACAGTTAAAAAACAGTTAAAAAACAGATGGCATATTGAAAGAAAAACTTATGCAATGATAATCATAACTGTATAAAACAACGAAATAGAAGAATACATCAATCAAAATAAAAATGGAAAAACGCAGGGCTGAGAAACCACAAAGAGCATATAAACCATACTTAGTAAGAGAAAGATACCTATAGATTGGGACTGTAATATACAACAACTAACACAGTATTGTGCTAAAAGAGGTGAATGATAATAAAAAGATAGGTAATAAATAATTAAGAAGTAAACAATACAAACAAATAGATAAGACTAGTTATTTAGATAAGGTAAAACACTAGAGCTATAAAAGCAATTAAAAAAGAAGACGAACAATTATATCAACTATATGCATTATTATACGAAATGAAACTAGTTATAGAAACATAAATAAATAAATAATTAAGAACTCAACAGTACGAGCAAAACAATAAGCTAATTACTTAAACAAAACATTAAGCGCGTGGATGATAACAACAGTACGAGCAAAACAATAAGCTAATTACTTAAACAAAACATTAAGCGCGTGGATGATAACAACAAAGACAGTGCTGGAGCTGAACTTAATATTAAGCAATAGACGTAAATAAAACATACTACTGAGTGGTGTAGCAACTACTTAAAACAAATAGAATGCTACTAGAGTTCAATGGTGACAATACATTTAAAATTGTACACAGTGCACATAAACAAAAAGCTCGGTTAAGCGTAAGAAAGTACTAAGAAATGAGACTGTATGAGAAGTAGTGAAATATACAGAGTAATACTAAGCCTCGGGCACTCACATAATACAAGCGCATGAATCATATGTGTTCTAGCGGTGGTGTTATAGAGGAGCTATGACGATAAAACACTGAAACAAGATTAAAAAATATGTTTAAAAATATGTGAAAAGTATAAAGTGTTAAACCTTGATGATAAAACACTATGAACATTAGTGTACAATGTGAATAAAGAATATGGGAAAGGCGTCATCCAAAAGAGAAACTGAACGGGTACCGAAGCCAGCATATAAAATGAAAGCAATGCGTCTCTATTGGAAAAAGAGAAAACAAGGAAGCAAATAGAGTGTGCCGAAACTTCTGAGAGATGTAAAAGACATACCATGTAAAACTCTTCTTGATTGAGAATACTGATGCACAAATTGCACTGTGTGCAATGGAAGGGAGACTAGGTGAGACAGACTGTTTTGTAAACGCCGACTTTCGCGCCAAAACGAATGTAACCCGATCTGAGGTGAGGAGTTAATTAATGCAGGCAAGCTGCCACTCATACAGTACAAGGGAAGGACAGGTAAAAGCATGTACACAACTTAAAAATAAAAAGTATCACACATGCAAATATGATAAATGTATAAACAACAACCAAGAAAGTATAGTGCTGAAAGGGATATTGAAAATTATCAAGAAACGATAACCACGTTAGACAAAGGATAAAGGATATAAACAACCACCTCTATCCACAAATAACTTCAAAGTAATATGCAAAAGAGAATACGAAGATAATATACAAAGGCCAAATTGAAGCAGAATGTGTGAGTACACCATACAGAATATATGAGGGGTTGAGAAACGGAGCCAGAGATTCCAAAAAAACATGCAAGATAAAATTTAAAAGAATAGTAGAAGTAAAATTGTATGTATAACACCATATGAAGTGTGTATAAATGAGAGATTAGACTATATGGGACTACCCCAGAAATACTGACAGATCCACTTCCTGATTTAAACCATGTGGTTCTAGAGTATTAAGCTCATAAATGAAACATTGTTCAAGCTTAAGTAGGGCTTTATCAATGTTACCACCTCTCCAGTGTGGAATAACTGTTTTGATCACTGCAAATTTGATATCACTAATAATGTGACTCTTTTCTAACCAGTGTGATACTAGTGGCTTGTCAGACAACTTCCTTAGGATATTGCTTCTATGCTCTATAATACGGGAACGGACTTGTCTCTGAGTTTTACCTATGTATAACTTGTTACATGGACATTGAATAAGATAAACAACATTATTGGTTTTGCAATTTGAATAATGTTGTAAAAACATTTTTTGACTAGTGGGTGTATGTATGAAACTATTCTTAATTGTAATGGCATGTATACAAACCGAGCAATTTCCACAGCTATAATGCCCCTTGACCTTAGGAGATGGTCTGGGAGCAGTAAGGGCAGATGGAACCAGAGAATTAGTCAAATTTGAAGAGCGTTTGTACGCGATCATTAATTGTTTAGTTGCAAAAGAGGGTGTGGTGGACAAAAGATGCCACTCCTGTTTCAAAATGTCATCGATAGCTTTAGAATGCCTGGAAAAGGTGAGAGCGCAGACAATCTTATCCATATGTGTCCGTGATGATTGAACTAAGAGAGTGGAACGGTAGGTGGCACATGCTCTATGATAAGCTTTTTGGATGCATGTATTGGGATAACCACGCTGCTGAAACCTACGAGACATGTCAGTGGCATGTTTCTCAAAGTCAGCATTATCTGTACATAGTCTCTTAATTCTTAAAAACTGACTGATAGGCAAATTCTTCTTAAAGGAAGAATTATGATAGCTGTCATATTTTAAAAGGGTATTCCGTTCTGTGGGTTTGCGATATAAGGTAGTAGAGAAACCAGTTTCAGATTTTTTAATGAGGATATCCAAGTATGGAATAGCTTCCATACTATAATTGCCCTCAAACTGTAGATTGGAGTCCAATGTATTCAGCCACGTATGAAAGGCGTGCAATGAAGAGGGAGTCCCATTCCAGATTAGAAGTACATCGTCTATATAACGTTTCCATAAAAGAACATTGGATTTAAAAGGGTGAAAAGTTAAGAATTTGGATTGAAAATCAGTAACATACAGGTTGGCTACATCTGGTGCCATGGGAGAACCCATGGCAACCCCTTTGATCTGTTTGTAGAAGACACCTCGGAAGCAGAAATAGTTTTCCATCATCACTAGAGATGCCATCTGAGTGAGAAAATATGTAGGCGTACGTGTTGGTTTTGGCCTTTTAATTAAGGTATTAGCCAATACCTCTACTGCAGCTTGTTGAGGAATATTTGTGTATAGTGACTTAATATCCAATGTAACCATAATCAATTGGTCATGAAAACCTTGAAATTCCTGTAAAATATGTTTTAATTGTATTTCTATGGTTTTAATTTGATTGATTTATCTTATATGTTTGTTATTAAAGCAATATCCCCCCCTGAGAAAGGTGTTGCCGAAACGCGTTGGGGTTCCGTTCTAATAAACAAGTTGCCTATCCACTCCACGACTCCTGCTCTTTGTGTTTGCCTGTCCCAAAAGAGCTGGGTCTGGAATCTTTAGTGGGCCAGATACAAGTGGAGCGTGCACACTGCCTGAGAAATCGAGCGGAGACCAGACAGAGGCCAAGAGTAGTGATTGCGCGTATACTTAACTTTCAGCATAAAACACAGTTACTGCAGGCCTACCGAAAGAAAAGTGAATTGATATTGGAGAACCAGAGACTTTTGTTATTCCAGGACTATTCTGCAGTTGTGGCGGTGAAAAGAAAAGAGTTTGCCCTGCTATTTAAGAGGAAGATGCGATTTACGTTAGCATACCCAGCAGTATTGAGGATTTCCAGCCAAGGTCAGAATCATGTGCTTGACACTCTGGCGGCAGCTAAAAAGTTTATAGTGGACTTGGACAAGGAGAATTCTGGTGAACTAGCAACTTGAGCAGCCTTAAGAACAGGAGGTGGGAGCTAAGGAGAAAGGCTGGACTTGGGGCAGAAGTGGATTTGTAATGAGGAATATGTGTTTTCACGCTACAGTGTTTAAGATTCAGCATCCTAGAACTTTATAATACTAGTCAAAGACCGGAAATCGGGTTGGTATGATGGACCTTTGGACTGTGGACACCAAGAGGAGATCGGAGTAGCAGGGAATCATAGGAAGAAGAGCCGTGGCATGGAAGAAGATGGCAAGAAGCATTATGGATAAATCGAGGCAGGGGTGCAGCGTTGATTTGTACCAGACCTCAGCAGAGATAGGCTGAGGGGTGGAAGAGGGAATTTTTATTGGGGATTGTGGGGACGGGGGGGAAGGGAGAGAAGAAGGGGGTGGAAGAGGGGGTGGGGGCGGGGGGAAGGGTGGG
The DNA here is from genome assembly GCA_033557465.1 of Ichthyophis bannanicus. Classification (NCBI taxonomy): domain Eukaryota; kingdom Metazoa; phylum Chordata; class Amphibia; order Gymnophiona; family Ichthyophiidae; genus Ichthyophis; species Ichthyophis bannanicus. The sequence goes on from CM066033.1 coordinate 608,769,592, forward strand.
TGGGGCAGTGATTAGAACATACTTTCAATGTAATAGAGTAGGTGGATGTGAATGGAGGAAGAATGTGCGGAGCAGGAGCGATCTGCATAATAAAAGTTCGGAGTCGAGGCTGGGCGGCTCCGGGCAGGAAAAAGCATTGGTAATGAAGAGGAGGGCCAAAATAAAGCACTGCTGTGGCTAATTTGTATGATCACGTGGAATGTGGGAGGAGTAAGCACCCCCATTAAACGCACTAAGGCGTATGTTTACTAAACCGTCTTAATGTTCCCAGCGTTAGCTCCAGCGATAATGTGAAGAATGCAAAAAAAGGAGTGGGCGTTCCGGTCTTAAGGAAGCATTTCAGGTTATCGCGCGATAAAGTCCGTTATCGCACAATAGAGGGAGCCATGGCATGTTAACACATGTTAGCCTTAATTAGGCGCACTGACCTGCAAACATAGCAACAGAGGTATAGCATAATGGTTAATACAGTGACTGATGAAACAAGGGTCATGAGTTTGATCCCCCAGTGGGCTTAATGAGTAAGGCTATCTGAGACATTGCCCTTTACTTTAAATCAGTGCTGTCTGAGGCATTTTCTTTTTGAATTTAAATTAGTGTTGCCAGCAAACACACCCTCACAGTGCCGTAACCTAAGATGCCGCATAAGGCGCCCTATAAGGCACTCCAGAGGGCACATTATAAAGTGCACTGTCCGCCAAGGCACCTTATAATGTTCCCTATAGGGTGGCTTATACAGCGCTTTACAGGGCGCCTTATGAGGCACCTTAAGGTTACAGCACTGTGAGGATGTGTTTGCTGGCAGCACTAATTTAAATTAAAAAAGGAAAGGCCTTAGACAGCCCTATCAAGTAACACCATTGTGGGATCAAACCCATGACCTCTGCCTCCACAGTCAGTGAAGCAACCAGTGGGCTACATCTCTATAACTACCAACAAACCCATGGCTGGCTACAGAAGGACTGCAGGTCACCACACAAACTGTCTGCTGTGGTTACCAGGATAGGGTTAACCCACCCATACCCATAATGCACTGCACATGCAGATCAGCAGTCTACAGATGATCACAAGATGGGGTATGCACCCCCACAGCACCTCAGCCTGGTAGGGGGAACTGACCGTGTGTGTTACTGGCACAAAGTAGCTACAGACCGTCACATTGTGGGAGGTACTGTGCTCACCCTGAGGGCGAGGTGGGGCGCCCAGTACCAGGTCCGCAGCACCTGACTTAGCTGAGATAGGCTATTCTGCAGGTAGCCAATAGTGCCAGTGTGTGATAGGTAGTCCTTGCAGATACACCTGTGTCCATCTGCATTTCCCAGTCATGTTTAGCCCTTGTGGACTATGATGCACCCAGAATAGTGCATATCCTGTGTGGGTGCCAAGGTCACATGATTTAAGTAAAGGTGGGTGTTTGGACCCATATGCGGATTATGTAGCACCACCCAACCCGCCCTCTGGGGCTCAGGGTGGGGGACAGGATCTCCCACCAACAGATCCACATTCTACATCCCTACAATGGTGGCAGTAGAAAGGACCATCAACCCCCAGTCCTGCTGGGGAACAGGCACCCTAGAGGGCAGTTAACGCAGATCTGTACACATCCATAAGGCAATGGCAGACAGACAGCAAGCCTGGAAATTCTCAGCTGCCCCCCACCACTAACTCCAACAGCAAGCACAGTGAGTCTCCAGCCACTGCACCCTGCAAGGTGTTCCAGCCATACACATACTAACGGCAGACAGTCTACTAGCTAGTCTATACTGCATGTTCCTGGAGGAGATGCATGCACCTAAAACTGGGATGTGAGCACACACACCAAGCAAATAAGTCAGTGATTGAGCCCCAGAAAAGAGAACCCATAAATATCACTTGAGAGAAATACTATACAGCACTATGGGGGAACCTAGCCATGCCATGGTCACTGCTCAGTCAGGGTGAGAGTGATCTCCCAGCAGGACATGCTGTGGACACCCTGTCTGTGCAGGTGGTGGCTGGGCACTACAATGTCCCAGCCATTGCCCTATGCCCTGTGCAGATGCATCCTGCCCAAGCTATACCCACAGTACCTTGCTCCACATTATGCACATTGGCAGGCTAACACTGGAAACAGTGCAAGCAGTATGGGCTGAGTAAGGTGTAGGCAACCACAACACACTGGATAGACAGACACACACTCCCACACCTATGCCAGCATTGTGCAACTATAGAGGCTCTTGGCAGCCCTGGCCAACACACCAGTCCTGGGCACAGTGCAGGCATAGTTATGGTACGCAATACTGTTGGGGTCACTCCCCGAGGTGGTAAACACTGTCAAAAACCAAAACTGAAACACACTCCACAGATATCAGAAAAGTTGATATGATGCAGCTCTATCAGCAAATTGTGCTTAACTTAGGAATTGCTATCTGCCATAACAACCTTTTGATATATGTGGAACGTGTTTCCATGTTTAAGACGGCATTGCTAAGGTATGAAGGTGCTAGTATTGGTAGATGCTGCTACGTGCAGGGCCCAACAGCCTGACTCTCGATGAGGCCTTGGATAGTGGAGCCTGTGTGTGCAGGTGTTTATGCCCCTGTTCACCGCTGCTCTAGGGCAGAGGTTCCCAACTCCAGTCCTGCTGGGCCAAACACTGTTCAGGTTTTCAGGCTGTCCCTAATGAATATGCATGAGATACATTTGCATACCATGGGGCGGCGCATACAAATGCAGCACAGGCATATTTATTGGAGACAGCATGAAACCTGAATGGTGTTTGGCCCTCCAGGACTTCAGTTGGAAAACTCTGCTCTAGGTATTGCACATGTTTATGGTGTCTGTGCTCTGTAGGGTAAAATATAGGCATTTCAGGCATGTTTATGTTATCTGCAATAAAGGTTCCGTCTTTATTACCACGGTTTAGTACTGGGTAAAATATGGGGACTGGGTTGGCAGGAAGAATGAGAAGGGTTTTTAGATGCGGTAACGCTTCCGACTCTGACTGAGGTAGAGCTCATAGAACTTAATAATCCCATTGAAGGGCGGGAAATCCAGAAAGTCATCAAGGCAGGAGCCTCTCATAAAGCACCAGGGCTCGACAGGTTTGGGGTAGAATTCTACAAAATTTTGGAAGCGAAAGTGACACCCACCCTGGCAGCCCTGTATGAGGAGGTGGCAAACCAGGGGCAATTTCCCAGAGACATGCGGACCGCAACTATATCAGTTTTACCCAAGCCAGGGAAGGATTTGGAAGATCCGGCTTTATATAGACTGATATCTTTAATTAATTATGACATGAAGGTTTTGGCTTCAGTGCTTGCGAATCAATTGGAAAGTATTTTTCCGAGATTAGTGGGGTTACATCAAGCGGGATTCGTGAAAGGACGCAAAGCCTTTTTGAATATTAGTAAAGTTCTGTTTGGCATGGAAACATGTTTATTGAAGGGCAATCCCATAATGTTAGTGAGTCTGGATAACCAAAAAGGCATTTGACCGAGTATCGTGGGCCTATATGTTTGAAGTTATGTGTCGTTTTCGATTTTAGGGTATTTTTCTAGACTGGATAAAGGCATTATATGCGGACCCGTTGGCACAGATTTTGGTCGGAGGACACTGTGCGAAGATGTTCTCGTTGAGAAAAGGGACAAGGCAGGGCTGCCCTTTATCCCCACTCCTGTTTATTCTTCAGTTAGAGCCATTACTATTATCATTAATTAACATGGAGGAGGTGAGGGGGATAGAGTGGAAAAATGGTGGCATAAAATTAGGTGCATTTGCGGATGACATGCTTCTTTGTCTCCAGGATCCCACCCAGTCTTTGGAAGCAGCGCTGCGGCAAATTGAGTTGTTTGGCACTTTCTCCAGCTTGAAAATCAATAAAACTAAATCTATGGTGTTAGATGTGGGGGGCTGGGAAGTGGCAAGGGACTTTTCCACTAGTGTGGACTGAGGATCAAATTCGATACCTGGGGATTCAGATTCAAGGGTCGATGATGCAACTTTATAATGTTAACATCAAACCACAGATGGAGAGAACAATTGCAAGGTTGGCAAAGTGGCAGGAGCTCCCTGTTTCCTTCAAGGGTCAGATAGCTCTCTTTAAAATGATGGAGCTTCCCCGTTGGGTTTATCTTCTAAGGCATTTGCCATTATGGATTGCAAGGAGAGATATGGAAATTCTGCAGGGCCACATTGGCAAATTTCTGTGGAGAAGGCGGCGACCTCGCATTGCACTCTCAGTGCTAATGGGCTCAAGGGAAGCAGGCGGGGCAGGTCTACCCTCATTTCGAGCCTATAATTTGACCTGACTTGCGAGGCCATTGAGAGACTTATTAATGGGTTCAACAGAGACCCTACCAGTAGAGCTAGTGGAGGACATGTCAGGGGAACTACACAGGGCATTTCTATTGCATCAACCAAATAGTAGGTTGCCAGAGGCGTGAAAGAAGTCGATCTACTTGCATTCCCTAAGACAGGCGTGGAGGGTATTTTGTCAGTATAGACAGCTTAGCTGGAAAGGGACGGATTGCCTTCCGTTAACAGGCAACAGAGACTTCCCTCCAGGTATGGAGGAGTGTGTGGCGGGGAGATGGGCAAAGTGGGGGCTTATATATGTGGTGCATATGAAGATGGAAAAAACTGCAGAGCTAGAGTCCTCTCAAATGTTGCAGAGGAGATATCAGTTAGGTCCAAAGGAATTTTATTACTATTTACAGGCAAGACACTATGTGAGAAATCTCCAGAGAGAGTTTCTGGCACTTCTCCAAGCAGGAGGAATAGTGGAACTCTGGGGTTCTCTATCGGGGAAGATCACCAAACCTAGGCTGTGGGAGGAGCTTTCCCCCTCGCTGGATTTGGGACAGTTGATGAGGTTATCAGAGAAGTGGAGGCAGGATGGTTTACCGGGGGTCACGGTGGAGATATTGCAGAAGGCATTTACAGCTGTGACTAAGCTGTCGGAATCAGTACGACTGCAAGAAATACAGTATAAATTCTTGTGGCGAGCTTATGTTCACGATGTGTGGGCGAAGCGGGCGGGTTTGACTCAGACAGATGTGTGTAGACTTTGTGAGAAGAGCAGAGGGACACTTACACATAGATTTTGGGGGTGCCCTCGTATTCAAATCTTCTGGCAAGGGATTTGTGCTAAGCTGAGCAGGTGGATGTTGCAGTATGTAGCGGTCTCCCCAGAGTGGTGTCTGTTTGGAGACCCGGGGGTGGGGGATCCCTACAGAGCCACCATAGGAAATTGTGCGAGAGGGGATTTATCTTGGCCAAGCAATGTATTCTTCAGCAGTGGTTAGCGGAGAGATCTCCAGAGGTCGGGGTATGGGAGCGGGCAATGATAGTCTTGAAGACGATGGAAAGGAGGTACACCCAGTTTTGGGGGGCAAATAAAGTGGCACTGTTCAAAGCAACCTGGGACCCAGTGTATGACCAACATTGGGGGGAAGGGGAGGAGGAGAGCTTGGTGTAATAGTGGGGTAGGGACCACAACAAAACAAAATAAAACAAAATAAAATAAAGCCTTAGAGGTGATAGTAGGAGGAGGAGAGGATGGAACAGCTGTTGAATAGGAAGTGCAAGGGCAGAGCTTAAGGAACAGACATTAATGGGTAAATTGGCTAATCACAGGGGGTGGGGGGTGATAGAGGGGGTGGTAAGAGGGGGGTTAAGGGGAAGGGGAAGGGGAGGGGGAGGGAAAGTTGGGGTAAGAAAGGTTAAAGATATCATACAATGAGTGGATTGACTCAGGTGAAGAAGGGATGAGATGGAGGGAAACGGCGGAAATAGGGGTACCCTTTGGCTTATTAGAGATGTCTTGAGCTATATCGGTACTAATGTAGAAGTGAAATATAAAAGAGGGGGAATAAGCTGTTGATTTGTATTAATTTTCATGATTAAAATGTAGAAAAGTTCTCGATCTGCATAAAGGATGAAAGGGAAGCTGGAGATCTTTGGTTAAGAGTTTATCATAGTTAATATGTATAAATATAGTTACAAGTTATAAGTATAAATACAAAGATAATGGTGACTGTAAACACGGAGACAAGGGGAAAAGCAGGGTGAAAGACTGACAATGTACTAAGATGAAACAATGTACAACTTTCACATACTGTGCTGTTGATTCAATAATAATAATAATAACGAGTTTTCATAAATCTTGTACAAATTAGTGGCCAGAAAACATTATTTTTTAATTTATATGCCCCAGTGGGTATATAAATTTACAATGGTAATCTCTAAAATTTTGGAATCTAGCGTTGCATCCTTTTTCATTGGTGATGGATTTAATCTGCAACTTGATCACTTCCTAAACAGTCTCATAGTGAGATATACTCCTCTAGGTCAGCCAGGGTACTTTCATCTAGAATTTTGAATTTGCTTGACTTCTGGAAGCTTTTAAATCCAAATAGAAGAGTATGCATTTTTTATTTTCTGCTTCACACTAATTTATGTATAGGCTATTGATTGATTTCTGGTTCTCTGCCAGGTTCTCTTAAAAAAAAAAACATATACGTTATCATAGTGTCAAATCATGTGATGGTCGTTATATCCCTATCTTGGGACCAACAAGCAGTAACTAGAATTCTCTTATGGTGGCTTAATTCTCAGTGTTCGGAAAGCAAAGAATTCATTGACCAACTATAAAAGGCTATTGATTACTTTTTTTTCAGTTAGAAGCTTAGGTAAAAGTTTGCCTGTAACCTTGTGGGAAGCCTTTAAAAACAATTAGAGGAGAGATAATTAGTTTTCGTTGTTATAAAAACATAATAAGAAATGCCCAATTACACAGTTTAGAAAGATATATTCCATCCTCAGAAAGGGTATATGTGAAGAGAGAATGCAACACTAATGCACCTATACAAAGCTAAATATGAGTACAAATTATTACGCTTACGTGCAGGGAAAGATTTTCACTGATAAAGTTTGATATTATTCAGATAATAACACAGGTCTGCGACTAAAAAGCTGTTTGATTATTTTCATCTAATTTCCATGTATTTTGGTGTGCTGAAAACAAATAAAATATTGAAAAAACTCCTAGACATCATGATTTGCCACAACATGCAAAATTGTCTTCAAATTTATCAAATTTTTTCAAATTACTATTAATTAATTCACATAAGTGCATTTAAGATATAAAATGCGAAAAAAACCTTAAAGGGGTTGTCCGAGTTATGTAAAAAAAAAAAGTCCGTGCTTCTAATGGTAGAAGGGGTTAATCTTTCCTGAAAAATCCAGTGAGAGGGAGACAGGGCAGATAGCAGCAGCTCCGGTCAGTGCAGGGGGGCGTGGCCAGCACTGTGACGTCTCGTGTACAGACACAGAGCTGCTCTCTCTTGCATGCCACACTTGTGCACGAATCATCATCAGGTTCTTGGTTCTAGGCTGTTCACACTTTTTCATCGCAATTCGTGTTAGCTCGTCATTCTTTGACCATTATGTTATGGCTCCGCGAAAGTGTATTAATTCGCCAGTTTCTGTTTCATCTGTGGTGAATATACAGTGTTGAAGCAACAGCAGAATATTACAGAATTTGTGAAAAAAGTATACTTTGTATACTTTGGACTAAAAATTGGAGATCAAGATAAAGTCTGGGCGCCTCATAAAGTGTGCAAACGGTGTGTTGAGGACCTCCGAAACTGGTTCAAGGGTAAGAAAAAATCTTTCCGTTATGGGATTCCTATGGTATGGCGAGAGCAAAAGAACCATAATGACGACTGTTACTTTTGTTCATGCGATCTGAAAGGGCTTAATTCCAAATGGAAGCATTCCATTTCATACCCCAATCTTCACTCGGCAATTCGTCCCATCCCCCATGGCACAGATATACCAGTACCCAAGTCCCCTGCTACCTTGGAAGAGATACCTAGCTCCGATGAAGGTGAAGTCATACCTGAACCAGATGACAAATCAAGTTCTGACTTTGAAGATGATACAAGACCAAAATTGTTTTCTCAGGAGGAGATGAATGATTTGGTAAGAGACTTGAATCTTCCCAAAGATGCCGCTGAGTTACTCGGATCAAGGCTGAAAAGCAGGAATTTATTGTTGCCAGGAGTGTCATCTTCATGGTTCAGACATCGTGAAAAGGAATTCGTTCCTTACTTCGCCAAGGAAGACAAGTTGGTTTATTGCATCAATGTCGAAGGTCTGATGGGTCAATTTAAAATCCAATATGATTCAGAGCAATGGCATCTTTTTATAGATTTTTCAAAAAGAAGTCTCAAAGCAGTTTTACTCCACAACGGTTTTTACGCTTCCATACCTGTAGGTCATTCCGTACACTTGAAGGAAACCTACGAGAACTTGGAATTGGTTCTTTGTAAACTTAAATATGAAGACCATGGTTGGCAAGTGTGTGGGGACTTGAAGGTCTTGTGCATGCTGCTCGGGCAACAAGCTGGGTATACCAAATATCCTTCTTTTCTGTGTCTATGGGACAGTCGAGACCGACAAAATCACTGGACCAAGAAGAGTTGGCAGCCGAGAGTGTTAACAGTCGGTGAAAAAAATGTCCTCCGAGAAACTTTGGTACCTTCCCATAAAGTTCTTCTACCACCTCTCCACATAAAATTGGGATTGATGAAGCAATTCGTAAAATCACTTCCAAGAGATGGAGAATGCTTCAAATACTTGGTCACCAAGTCTCCAGGCCTGTCGGAGGCAAAATTGAAGAAAGGTGTGTTCGTCGGACCAGACATTAGAAGGCTTATAGTTGATCAAGAGTTTGTCAATACTGGGGAGTGAGTGGAAGGAGTCTCTGCCCGATTGTGCTCTGCTGCTGTGTGGTCTCTACAGGCACCTGTAGGGCCTGCATTCACGCGGTGCCTGCCTTGACGCCATCTACGGGGCATAAGATCAGTGCTGCCCCGCGGTCACGCGGAAGCGGTCGCGCTTCGAAGGGGTGCGTTTAAAGGGGCATTTTCTTGCTCCTTATGCGCTCCTTTGGCGCTTGTGGCGCTCTGGCGGTGGTTTCCTTGGCATGGGCAAGCGTAGGAGGCGCTTCCTCAATGTGAGTACTGTTAATCCTTCTAAAGTGGTAAAAACTGTTGGTCCTATGGATAAACACGTTGTATCGGTGAAAGATGAGGAGGCTGCCTCCAGGTCTGCTGCCAAGTGTGTTTCCCCTCCGGATAGCACCTCCGGGGGTTTATCAAGCTCTGCCCTGCTTACAGATTTGGACATTATTGATCCAGTGACCTCCTCTCCAATGTTGGAAGCTCTTTCACAAAATAGGGATGGTGTATCCCCTTGTGTTTCATTGGAGTGTGACTGTGTACCTTTGGTAGTTCCTTTGCCACAGGCTATTCAGTTAACTGGGGACTGTGTTGCCATACGCTCCGATGTTGCTTCTGTTGAAGTTGATTCTCAAAATGTTTCTCTTGCTGATGTTTTATCAATTCTGTCACGTATTGAGTCCTCTATCACCTCCTTAGCCTCTGTTGCCTCTCAATTCTCTGATTTCTCGAAAGGTTCTGTTGCAAAAATGTCTCAACATGATTCTCAAATTGCTGCTCTTGATGCTAAATGTCAGAATTTGGAAAAGCAGTATGTTTCCTTACAGAAATCTTCCTTATCTTTTATGAAGGATAGTACTACTTTACATATGCAACAGGAATTATTGGAGAACTCATTGAGGGCTATGAATATTTGATGTTTGAATTTTCCTTGTACTAGGTTGTTATCCCCTCAGATATTATTTGATAAGTATTTAACTGAAGTTTTGGGATATGACAACAATTCGAAGCCGCCTATAAATAAGCTTTATTATTTGCCTGTGGTCGGGGTTCCTCTTGTTGTTGGTTCCCCGGGTGCGGTTTCAAAGCCTCAGGCTGATTCTATGGATTTATCTGAATTTATAGAGTCCTCTCAGGATTTAATTTCCTCCCGTGCTACACTTCTTGTATCATTTGTGTCTGAGGCAGATAAGAATTCTGTTATGCGATTATTTTTTACTAATAAGAATGCTCTTCTTTGTGGGGCTAAGATAACTATTTTTCCTGATGTTTCTAGACAAACGCAGCTAAGGCGCAGGGCTTTTCTAGCTTTAAAGCCCCGGGTCTTAGCTCTTGGAGCATCTTTTTTCCTTAAATTTCCCTGTAAATGTGTGGTGGTTCTAGAGGGCACTAAATATGTTTTCTCTGAGATATTGTCTTTAGAATCTTTCATTGTTCATCAGGCTCCTTCGAAGCAGTAAATATATTTTCTATGTTCTGTAATGCAAAGTAATTAGAGCTTAAAGATTTTTTTTAGGACAGTACTCCTTTTTTTTCTTGTAAATTGTATATTTCCTTCTTTGGTTTCCTTAATTGATTCACTTGTACTCCCCCTTGATGTGGACTAGGTTGATTTCTGTAAAGTCTTTAATTGTTTGAATATTGTTTTTTTTACCTTGTTTCAAACTCAATAAAAATATATTTGGAAGAGTTTGTCAATACCATGACGGATCCTCAAAAAGAAGGGTGGATTGCATTTAAAGAAGTCATACAGAATTTTTTAGGCAATAACAAAGATCCTCACTACAAAAAGATTGTCGGACGAATGCTGAAAGCATTTCAAGCTTTAGGTTGCCTGATGAGTTTGAAAGTGCATTTCCTCCAGTCCCACCTTGACTACTTTCCTGAAAATTTGGGAGCTGTGAGTGAAGAACAAGGTGAACGATTCCACCAAGACATTAAAGAGATGGAAAGGAGATACCAGGGAAAATGGAGCATTACAATGATGGCAAACTACTGTTGGATGCTTCAGAGAGACATTCCATATGCTACTCACAAGCGTAAATGCACCAAGAGGAGCCTCACAAGGAAGAAGAATCGAGTTTAGTGTGTGTAGGTGAGCTCATTTCAGTTCAAAAAAGGATTTTCATGAAAATATTGTAATAAAACTTTAATTTTATAAGTTTATTTCCATTTATTTTGAGGTATTGCCTTATTTAACATAGTTACCTAAATTGTCAGGAAACGTGATGACCTATGACAAAATGGAGGTCATTTTCAAATTCAGCGCACCAAAAAACATAAAGATTATGTGGAATAACCAAAACAGCTCTCGAAAAAAAATTATGGTTAGCTAATTAAAAAACAAAAGGGCTAGAAAAATTGTAAGAGGACCTTGAGAAATTGGGAGAGTAGGCATCCAAATGGAAAATGAAATTAATGTGGGCAAGTGCAAAGTTATGCACTTAAGAAAGAACAACCTAAATTATAGTTGCATGATGCAAGGTTCCACAGTAGGAATCACCACCCAGGAAAAAGATGTAGACATCATCATGGGTAATGTGTTCAAATCCTCTCCTCAGTGCACAGTGGTGGCCAAGAAAGCAAGTAGACTGCTAGAAATCATAAGGAAAGGAATAGAGAATAAAACAAGCATGCTATAATGCTGTATTGCTCCATGGTGCGACTGCACCTTGAATATTCAGTGCAGTTCTGGTCAGCATATATTAAAAAGGATATAGCAGAATTAGAAAAGATACAGAGAAGAATGGCCAAAATGATAAAGGGGCTGGAAAGACATCCCTACAAGGAAAGGCTTAAAAGGTTAGGGCTCTTCAACTTGGAAAAGAGACGGCTGAGGGGAGATATGATAGATGTCTATAAAATAATGAATGGCGTGAAACAGGTAAACATAGATCGATTGTTTACTCCTTCAAAAAGTAGAAAGACTAGGAGACACACAATGAAGCTACAATGCAGCACATTTACGACTAATTAGAGAAAATATTTCTTCATCCTTTTTGCCAGAGGATGTTGTAAAAGCTGTTAGTGTAGCTGGGTTTAAAAGAGGTTTGGACAAGTCCCTGGAGGAAAAGTCCATAAGCCATTATTAAAGTGAACTGGGAAAATCTACTGCTTACTGTGGGGATAAGCAGCATAGAATCTGTCAACCCTTTGGGAACCTGACAAGTACTTGTGACCTAGATTGTCCACTGTTGGAAACAGGATACTGGGCTTGATGGACCTTTCATCTTACCCAGTATGGCATATCGTATGTTCTTAACTAAAGTTTATGCACTCAAGATCAATAAGAAACAGGTACTTACTATTTCAATTCACACAATAATTGTCTTCACAAGACAAATCAAATAATTTTATTACAATTAATTAAATAAGGAACTTACCATGAAATTAAAGGGTATGTCTACTAAAGGGTGTTAGCTGCTATCACAGAGTTAACACAGATTAATCACTCAGCAGTAGTAGCTAACAAGAGCAAAAAGCAGATATATAGATCCATGGCACTGACAATATAAAAAATAGTTGGCTTGCTCTCCCTTCAGCACCGATCCCCCTAGACAGCTCTCAATCCCTATTGGGAACAGTCTAGGGGGATCAGTGCACCCCCTGGCCAAGTACAATACCCATCTAGTTAGTCAGATACCCAAAGGCCCCCTTCTCAATCCTTTAAAAAATCCCAGCTAGCTAGCTGGGCCCCCAAATCCTCCAAAAGGTTAGCTCCAGGCTAGCCAGTCAGCTTGGGAGGGAATGCCCCCCCATCCCTGACCCCTCCAAAGGCAGTACTTGTAATCCCTGGTGGTCCAGTGGCAACAGGAGGCAGGAGCGGTCCTCTCGGCTTCTGCCCCCTTCTTCATGGCCTCTCAAAGTGGCCACGATCATGCGGTCCTGCCCTCTAGCCTCATGCTAGTGTGCAGCACCATGATATTGCAGCCTTTTTTTTTAGTGCTATTGAGGAAAGGTCCTAACACTTGGTGTAAAATATTCTCTTTCTTGGAAGGTAGACTGATTGGCTAGCCTGAGACTCCAGAATATTCACAATGACCCTTACGGTTACCTGAGTTATTCAAGGTTGTATAGACCACAGGGTGTCAGCATAGCATAAAATATGCAAACATAAGCTATGTAGACATAACACACAGCCCAAATGTTTAGGACATTTTTATCAGAATTACATAATCAGAATTATCTAACTCTTTTCAAAACCTAGAATATTTTTTGTCTATATTAATTCATCCTGTGTTGAGTCAAAATGAAAATTTATTGCTGTGAAGGCACATTTTAGAAATGACATCAAGGTGAAATCTGGAATGACTAGGTGAAAACATTTTAAAAAAGACCAGGCATATCCAAGTTTGGGCATGATTCCATAAATGTCGATGTACCCAATATGGACATTATTGGGAACGGCTACATAGATGCAATAGTATTCCAGACAGGTGATGCATCCCAGCCTGCCATTCTGCTAGCAGAGATGTTGGGCAATGCAACAACCACAACACAGGTTTCCCCAATACTTCTCACTTCTCTTTACGGTTGTGGATAGTACTGGGGTTATTAGAGCACCATCTCCTCTAGATCCTCTGGAGGATTTACTGGAAAAATTAGAACTTTTCAGATGCCTATTCGTGCCCTGGAGCAGGTATAGACTTGGACGAGGGTGGAGATGTGTCAGCCATTTCTGAAATTGGGCATGCATGTCTAAGGTCTTCAAAATGCCCCAGACATGCCCTCCATCATTCCTCCATCTTAGATGGACATCCCTGCATCAGGGACATCTCTACAACCATTTTGTAAAATGGCTCTGGGGGCATCTCCATGAGTTGAATGAACATCTGTGTATTCATTTTCAGATGTCCAAATCATAAATAGAACTTCTAAAATGATCCCCTTAGGCTCCAATATTTTTATAAGATATCAAAGTGAAAATTCACTATTTTATAACAAAAGAAATCATGTGGACCAGGCAAATCTCCTTCCTCATGGATACTGAAGTTGTTTAAATACCTAGAAAATGGTGAAGCTCCTAGATGGCTCCCCCATCTGTTCGGGTTTCACTGAATCTGTTATAGTCATATTCAAAAAGCCAGGAAATGACCCCCTGTACATGCAAAATTAGGTCAATATCATTTATTTTAAAATATTAGCCTCTGAATTAAATAAGGTAATGCATAAAATTATCCACAAAGATCTAGCTGGATTCATTCAAGAATGATATATAACGGATTATACTTGTTTGTTCTATCACATGATTTATGCCGCCAATCCCTTTGCATACCCAGGGTAGGCCCATCCATTGTGCGAAAATGTTGTTTGCATAGGGCCCCGTGCATCAGAGGGCCCTACACCAACAACAGCCCACATTCAGCACCAGCAGGCAGGGCAGACTTAGAGGAAGCCAGAGAGGCCCCGGCTCACCTTTGACAGCCACCGAAGTGAAGAGTGTGTCTTTTTCTTCATTTCGGACGCAGGCGCGTTGAGTGCTGGAAAACAGGAAGTCCCCTTTGACCTCAGCATGCCAGTAGCCTATACTACAATACAGCTGCTGAAGTGAAGAAAAAAGGCACTCTTCATTTCAGCGGCTGTCAGAGGTGAGCCGTTAGACAGCTGCGGGGCTCTTGGGGGGGGGGGGGCGCTAAGACTGGAAATAGATGATGGGGAGGGGGGCTTGGACTGGAAAATGGCTGTGAGTGGATGAAAAAGGAATAAAGAAAGAAATGGCGGAAAGAGCAAAAGAAAAAAGACCAGTATGTTAAAGCAGATGTAGAGAGAATGGAAAAAAAACCTAGAAGAGAGAAGACAGGACAAATGGACAGCAGACAATGGAGAGTTAGCAGAAGACACAAAGGAACCAGAAGAAAGTGACTGGGGCAATTGCAGCTGAAAAATAAAATGCCCAAACTACAAAAGGAAAAAATACTTTTTTATTTTGAATTTATTAAGTGGAATATATCAGCTCTGGGAAATGTGCATTGTTAATGTCTGCATTTTGTTTAGTACAAGAGGAAATTAATTTATAGTTTTATTTCTGCAGTGTTGTTATACATTCCAAGTTTGGCTTTTGGGGTTCCCATTTTAATTATTGTCTTCCTATTTCTAAACTGTGATCCCTTGTCCTTTGTTTGGTGATGGTCTGTGTTCTGCAAGCGTAACTAAGCTGAGGTATTCTGTTCATGTAGTTTCTATTTGGTAGTGCCACTTGTCCTCTTTCCCCAGTAAGTCATATATTGGTATTCTCTGAGATGTATTGGTTTAATATTTGCAGTGTTGCCTTTTGATAGATAGGGTATGGTGCTTTGTGAGTCCTGATAGTGCTGTTATGATACGGCGGGTTTGCTATGGGCAATGAAATTAGACAGAAACTATCAATGGTTTACGCAGTACGCATGAGGAAGGGCCAGGAGTTTCGGTGGCCTGAAACACAGCGTTGTGTAGTGAAAAGCGGACTGGATAGGTTTGAACGAGTCCTTTGTTACTCCAGTGCTATGAATGCTATGATAAATTGTTGGAACTGGCTGACCTCTACTTATGAGTTTTGTCACAGCCATTGCCATCAAGCAAAATTTTGAGACAGTGTTGGATATATGGACTCTCTGGTGCTGCTTCAGATAAGTACATCTGGGGGTAGGCTTGTGTCGTCCCTTGGTGTGTTGCAGAGGGATTTTTCCTTCTATAAAAGAGAAAAACAGAGGGTTTGCTACAGGGGAGAGTAATCTCTCAAGGCAAATGATCCAACAAAAAACTTATGGTCTACATATCATTTAGTTATTCAGGTAGAATTTATATCCTCTTATTTTTGTGAATATATAGGTGGGGATTAGGGCAGTCCTTTTGAATACTGGTAATTACATGGGTTCTAAATGGGCAGTGTTTGTAGTATTTCCTAATGTGCCTGGTGGTTGGCACTGGAGTATGGTAATGTAGAAATCTGGTAGTCTTTCTTTATCCAGACACCCATTAAGTGACATGTTTACTAAAAGTTAGTGCACGTTAACATTATGCAAGTATGTATGCAAATGAGGGCCCACAATGAGTCTCCGCACATGGCCCCCACACCCCTCTTGGGCTGCCCCGGTGCCTACCCAGTGCTTACCCTTTCACTAGATGCTGAGAAAATGTTTGATCTCATTGAATGAGAATTTTTATTTCATATGATGATATGGTTTGGATGTGGCCCAGGCATGTCCTCTATAGTCAACCCTCTGCAAGAATGCTGTTATTAGGGATATGCATTTATTTGAAACAAAAAGGGAAATATCAACAAAATTTTCTCTTTCATTTCACATCGGATTAATGCAAAACATGGCACTGAAAGCAATCTGAAATTCATTTTTCTCTCCTGTTTCATCACAGGCCAGAATGGCCTCAACCTACTAAACTTTGGGGTGGAAGGCAAGCTTCTTTTAGAAGAGTCACTGTGACTCCATGGAATGGCCGGTTATCTTTTCTTTAAAAAAAAAGCATCTAATTTTCTTTAAAACTTTATCCATTTCTTGCTCTACCTTGAAAAAAGTTCTTCATCCCACAAAAAGTTAAGAAAGAGGAAAAGAAGGGACAGAATTAAACAGATTTTTCTTTAGACAAGCCAGATATTCAGAACTGCATCTTCACTCTCCCGACAACTTACAAGTGAGTGCCATGTCAGCACACTCTCTCTTGGTTGCTTCTCTGATGATGGTAATAATGGAAGCTCCAGCACACCTCTCCCCCCTCACTCTATCCACTGCTGTTTAGCATCCTCCTTTACTTCTTACCTTGCATCCCGCTCTTTCTCCCCCACCATCTCCTTGCCTGGCAAAGCACAGTTACTTACCTGTAATAGGTGATCTCTGGGAACAGCAGGAATAAGTCTTCACATATGGGTATCGTCGGTACCGACGGAGCCTGCGCGGGAACGCTCCCCAGCGTCCAGTAAGAAAGCTTTCCCAACCGCCTCTCTCCAGTTCGAGTTTTAAAGCTGAGACAAAGAGAGAGAGAGGAAAGGAAAGATAGATAGAGAGATACAACTCCTAGGGGAGGTGGGTGGGTTGTGAAGACTTATTCCTGCTGTTCCCAGAGATCACCTGTTACCTGTATCTCAAGGAACAAGCAGGAATGAGTCTTCACATATGGGGACTCCCTAGCTGCAGATGCCAGGGGAAGACCCCAGGTTCTGTGTCCTTGAAAAGGACTCTACTTCCCCCCATGAATCTCTGGCATCCAACCAGGGTAGGTGGGTAGGAGTTGATTAGGAATGTAACAGGTGTTTGAGAACAGCCTGACCAAACGAGGCATCCCGGTGGGAGTCCTTGTCCAAACAGTAATGGACTGTGAAGGTATGAACCGAGGCCCAGGTGGCCGCTCGACAGATTTGGTTGATGGACACAAGGTTTAGATGAGCGATTGAGGCTGCCATGGCTCTCACATTGTGAGCTGTGACATGGCCCTCCAGAGAAAGGTTTCTACTCAGGTAGGCAAAAGAAATACACTGAGCAATCCAGTTGGACAGTGTTCTCTTAGAGACTGGAAGTCCTAAATGAGAAGGATCAAAAGCAACAAAGAGTTGAGAAGACTTTCTATGTTGCTGTGTTCTTTGTAAGTAAAAAGCGAGAGCTCTCTTACAATCCAAGGTATGAAGATCCCTCTCTGCACTTGATGCATGAGGTCCTGGAAAAAATACAGGTAAATATACCTCTTGGTTCAGATGAAAAGGCGAGACCACTTTAGGCATAAAGTGTGGATTGGTCCTGAGGACTACCTTATCATGATGGAACCTTGTATAAGGTGGATTAGCCACCAAAGCTTGCAACTCACTGATGCGGCGTGCTGAGGTGACTGCAATGAGAAAAATAACCTTCCAAGAAAGAAATTTCAAGGAGGTGGTGGCTAAAGGTTCAAAGGGTGGCTTCATAAGCTGGCCAAGAACCAGGTTTAAGTCCCATGCCACTGGAGGTGGTCTAATGGGAGGTTTAGTTAAAAGAAGGCCTCTCATGAATCTTGCTATAAGAGGATGAGAGGAAATAGGTTGTCCATTGAGAGGCTTGAGGGATGCTGCAATAGCACTCAAATGGACTCTTACTGAATTCGTTTTCAGACCTGCATGGGATAGATGCAGGAGATACTCTAGTAGAGAATTCAGAGGTATTGCAAGAGGGTATAAACCCTTCCCTGAACACCAAATGGTAAATCTTTTCCATTTGAAAGCATAGGAATGTCTAGTAGAAGGCTTTCTAGAGGCATGAATAACATCTCTGACTTGCTGAGAGAGATGAAAATCTTGAAGGTCTAGGCCCTCAGCAACCAAGCCCTGAGATGGAGAGACTGGGGGTTTGGGTGCCACAACGTTCTTTCTTCCTGGGATAGAAGGTCTGGTGCAGAGCCCAAGTCCAGGGAAGGAGCTTGAGAGAGATGCAGAAGTAGAGGGTACCACACTTGGCGTGGCCAATGTGGTGCTATGAGGATCATGGTCCCTCAATCTCTCTGAAGCTTGAATAGTGTTTTGGGAATTAGGGGAATTGGTGGAAAGGCATAAAGGAAGTCTTGACCCCAGTGAAGGAGGAAGGCATCCTTGGCCTGAACTCCCTGACACGGAATTCTGGAACAGAACCGGGGAAGTATGGCATTCCACGGACTTGCAAAGAGGTCTATGTCCGGGGTTCCCCAAATTCGAAAAATCCTGACTACCTGGTCCATGTAGAGGGACCACTCGTGTGGAAGCAGAACTCGACTGAGTCTGTCCGCCCAAGAGTTTTGAATGCCTGGAAGATATACTGCCAGAAGATGGATGTGATGCTCTCTGGTGAAGGCCCACAGTCGCAAAGCTTCATTGCAAAGCAACAGAGAGCCAGTCCCGCCCTGCTTGTTTACATAGAACATGGCTACTTGGTTGTCCGTATGGATGAGGACTGTCCTGTAGCTGAGCAGGGTATGGAACACTCTGAGAGCTAAGAATATTGCTCTGAGTTCCAATAGATTGATATGCAGAGAAGTCTCCTGTGGAGACCAGATGCCCTGGGTGGAGAGATCCTGAAGATGAGCTCCCCAACCCATTGGAGAAGCATCTGTTGTAAGAGTTGCTTGGGGTAGCGATTGCTGAAAAGGGGACCCCAGTAACAGATTTGGAGAGGACTTCCACCACTGGAGAGACCAAAAAAGGTGACTGGAGTTTGCTATTTTGTCTGACAGGCAACCTGATGCCTGAGTCCATTGGGTGGACAAAGTCCATTGAGCTGCCCTCATGTGAAGGCAAGCATATGGAACCACATGCACGGTGGATGCCATGTGGCCTAATAGTTGTAACATCTCTTGAGCAGTTAAATAGGACTTTAACTGTATCTGGGAGGCTAACTGCACCAAGCGTAGGCAACGGGCCTGAGGAAGATAGGCCCTTGCAGTTGTGGTATCCAGCAAGGCCCCTATAAACTCCAGAGACTGAGTAGGGGTGAGATTGGATTTTGGGATGTTTATTACCAGTCCCAAATACTGAAGGACACGCATTGTGCAGGTTAGACAAATCTGGGACTCTGACTGGGATGGAGCTCGAATGAGCCAGTCGTCCAGATATGGGAATACGAATATTCCTAGAGTGCGCAGAAATGCAGCTACCACTGCCATGCATTTCGTGAACACCCTTGGTGCAGAGGCCAGACCGAAAGGAAGCACCCTGTATTGGTAGTGCTTTCCTTGAAAAAGGAACCAAAGGAACCTTCTGTGTATTGGATGGATGAGGACATGGGTGTACGCATCCTTGAGATCTAGAGAGCAAAGCCAATCCTGACTCTGAAGGTATGGAAGCAGAGCACCTAGAGAAATCATCTTGAATTTCTCCTTGAATAGAAACTTGTTCAATCCTCTGAGATCTAATATGGGTCTGTAACCCCCTGTTTTCTTTGGAATAAGAAAATAAGGGGAGTAGAACCCTGAGCCCTGTTGAAGAAGAAGTACTTCTTCCATTGCCCCTTGGGCAAGAAGGGTAGCAATCTCCTGACCCATAAGGTAGAGGAGAGATGTTGGAGAATTGAATTGTTTCACCATGGTGTGAGGAGGAAGGCTTGAGAAATGAAGCTTGTACTCTTCCCTTATGATGGAGAGGGTCCATTGCTCTGCTGTGATTTGCTCCCATCTGGGAGCAAAGTAAGCCAACCTTCCTGGAATGGTGAGGGGCTCTGGTTCTTCCAGAGCTAGAAAGGCTAAGTTCTCTAGTTGCAAGTCAAAGGTCCTGAGGAGGCTGAGGCTGCTGGGTCGTGAGAGGCCTGGCAGCCTTTGACTTGGCCTGTTTAGGTGGTTGCTGACGCTTTGCAGCAAAACGACCTGCAGAAGATGCCTGCTGACCATAAGCAGGATAATATCTTCCCTTTTTAGAAAAAGATGTCTTTTTGAACAATCTTTTCTTAACAGGAGCAGAGGTAGACTTTGAAAGTCTATCCAAAGCAGAGTTCTCAGCATCCATCTGTGTGGCCTTTGCTTGCCAATCCTTGCCAAAAAGGTTTTCACCTGTACAAGGAAGATTTCCCAATTCATCTTGGACCCAGAGTTCCAAATCAGAGGCTTGTAGCCAAGCAATTCTGCGTGCACCTATGGCAATAGCCGAGGCTCTGCTTACACACTCAGAAGAGTCAAAGGCTGAACGGTTGGAAAATTTGGAAACATCTTGGGCATGTTTGAGCCAAGTGAGAAATTCCTGCCTTTTATCTTCTGTAATAAAAGGAGCTAAAGTCTGCAGATGATCTGTGACTTCTTTTAGAAACATCCCCATATAGAGACTATAGGAGTTGATTCTGGCAGCAAGCATACTAGCTTGGAAAACCCTTCGGCCAAAAGCATCTAGGGTCCTACATTCACGTCCTGGAGGATTAGATGAGTGTCTCTTTGCACTCTTTATTTTCCTCATGGCAGACTCTACCACAATAGAGTGGTGAGGAAGCTGAGTCTTATGAAAGCCAGGACAAGGAGGGACACGGTACATGGTGTCTAACCTACGAAAATGAGGAGAGGTGGTGAGAGGAGTCTCCCACATGCCCAACATGAGATCATAGAGTATCTCATGAATAGGTATGGTAGCTGCTTCTTTAGGAGCCTTAGGATATTGCAAAATATCTAATTGCTTGGCTCTAGGCTCTGACTCAGGGGCCACTGTAATGGAGAGGCCCCTAGCCACTTCCCTAATGAAGTCTTGAAAAGACAAGTCTTCTGGAGGAGACATTCTTCATTTTGGAGAAGCAGACTCCTGAGGAAGAAGTATCGGTGCCTCGACAGAAGCCTCTGACTCATCAGAGTCTTCGGAGGAATCGAAGTATCGCCTGTCTGGATGCTTCTGTAAAGCCCGATATGCGTACCGAGTGGGATCGACATCGGGAGTAAGCGGTACCGGTTCGGTACCGATGGGCATCATAGGACAGGGCACCGTTGCAGTCGACACCGGAGCCGATGTCGATGCAATCGGTACCGGCACCGGGAATGATGCCGGTGCCGGAGTCGGTACCGGCAAAGGAGATTGTTGCGGTACCCGAGGCGTCAAAGCCTGCATAAACGCCATTAGGGTGCGCTGCATGGTCAGAATCTTCTGATCCATCGACGCCACCAGAGTCTGGATGTCAGTACCAATGGAGGCCACCGGTACCCCAGAACACGGCAACAGGTGATCGGCCGAGGCCGAGCCATCGATGTCAACCTGTGACCCCATAGAAAATGCTTTGGAAGCCGGAACTTCCCGCCGGGGTAATTTTGCCGGTGCAGAATCCTCGAGGACAAGCCCGGAGGCATCTCGATGCTTAGAGGGAGATTTGCCCTTCGAGGACCGGCTAGATTTATGTTTGGTTACCTGAGATCCATGGGAGGAAGAAGAAGCCCTGGAAGACGTCAATGCCACCGAGGCTGCATCAGAGGGAAACAGGGTACTGAGCTTGGCTGCTCGGTTCTGCCGACCTCTTTTAGACATCATGGTACAGGACACACAATCCGTGATGGAATGGTCAGGACCCAAACATTTTAGACACCAATCATGGGTGTCGGTGACAGAAATAGTACCGCCACATTTTGTGCACTTTTTGAACCCGGAAGCGGGCTTCTCCATGAGGAGAAAAATATTCAGGCCTAAGGCCCAAACTGAAAATGCACAGTTGAAGAAAGAAAAAAAATTATTTTTTTTTTGAAGAAAGAAAAGGAAAGACCGGCGGTACCGGTCTGACGTCGAAGAAGGCAGATGCGACACAAAAAAATAAAGAAAAAAATAAAGAACTTCTTCTGCGGTGACAGGAACACGACCTGCTGGCTCCGCGGAAAAGAAGAACTGGATAGAGGCGGTTGGGAAAGGCGGGAAGGCAGCGCACAGGCGCTGTGGGATGCTCCCAAAAGCTTTCTTACTGGACGCTGGGGAGCGTTCCCGCGCAGGCTCCGTCGGTACCGATGCTACCCATATGTGAAGACTCATTCCTGCTTGTTCCTGGAGATCCTCTTTTTCCCACTTTGAGGAGTAAAATAGTTGTACTGGAGGTGGGACCAGAACTAGTTGGCATAATTCACTCAAGGAGTTTATTCTAACTCCACAGAGCACCTGGCAACTGGGAGTTCACCCTCAGACTCTGCAGATAAATATATACTAGTTTCATATATACTAGCAATCCTACTGGACCACAGATTTTTAAAAGGAAATTCAGCGGGGAATTTCTGTTTGGAATTGGTTCACTTCTAATTCACCTATCCCAAAATACGCATCTAGCATTTCTTCAGTCTATCTTTAATGGTTTTATCCCCTTGTTTCTGCCAACATTGACAAAAGTCTTCTTGTTATCTTCCCTTCTTGTATTCTGTGGAAAATCTAGGCATTGTGCCTTTCAGTATTGGGCACTATATCATCACAATCAAATATGCCTAACATTTCTTCAGCCACAATGCACTCATCTGTCATGTCTCCAGTCTGTGCATGCTTTCATTAAGTTTCTCTCTTACATTAACCAAGCTTATTAAATTGTACTGATTTGATTGTATTATTGCTTTCTCATATTTTTCTTAAATGGAAAGCACATTGCATAAAGAACAATCAAATCAAAATAAGATTTCAGAGAAAATTGGATTTTTTTTGTGTGTTTATATTTTATTGACCAGAAAGGAGCTATTGGCATCTCTGTGTTCAGTTTGAATGTGAAGAATACTGCTATAGCCCCTAAAAATGAAAACCGGCTAATGGAATAAACATGTTACATTAATACATTTTCCCTCACCAAAAATAATATGCAATGTGTGAAGAAATATAATATAAAGATATTTGAAATGAATTACTAATAAACCAATAAAATTCCAGTGCCTTGAAAGTCAACGTACAGTAGAAAATTAATTTGTGACCTATTTTCTGCGACACTCATTTTTAGTGAGATGTGTTTTAAAATGAGTTGCGCTTGCAACTATGCATATACCATTTAAGGGACTGAAGGCAGGAAAGTTCCCTTTTTCACCTTGTACAAAATTTAATCATGTAGACGTTCTGCATTGCTCTGTTCCTTTTTCAGAATATTTTCCTGATGCTTTTTGTGGACTTAGAGAAGTCACTTAACCCTCCATTGCCTCAGGTACAAATTTAGGGGCCCTTCTACTAGAGCCTGCTAGGTTGTTAATGTGCATTTTAGCGCGTGCCCACTGTCCAAGGTGACACCTAACGTGGTCATGATAGCAAGCAGTTGCTAAGATTTGCATTAATCGACCATCATGTGATAAAGTGGGGGCTGGGCAGCTTAGGGACAGGAAATGGGCAATGACTGGATTGTAATGAACAGACATCATTAGGGAGCCCTCATTATCAATGTGATAATTAGCATGGGTGCCTTCATTAATTGCACTGAACATTAGAAGAAGGTATCCATGGGGTATGTTTACTAAACCGTCTTAATGTTACCGGCGCTAGTTGCAGCGTTAATGTGAAGAATGCCATATAAGGTAGTGGGCAGTCCGGCAACAAGGTTGCAAGAATCTGTATTGCGCGATAGTGGGAGCCGTGGCACGTTAACGTGCGTTAACCCTAAGTTCATACCAGCGCAGTGTTCAAAGCTATAAAGATGTAGCCCACTGGTTACTGAAATGACTGCAGAGGCAGAGGTCATGGGTTCGATCCCACAGTGGTGTTATGTAAGAAGGCTGTCTGAGGCATTTCCTTTTAATTTAAAGCAGTGCTGCCAGCAAAAACACCCTAACAGTGCCATAACCTAAGGTGCCGCATAAGGCGCCCATAGGGCACATTATAAAGTGCCTGTCCGCCCAGGCACCTTATAAAGCACTCTATAGGGCGCCTTATGAGGCACCTTAGGTTACGGCACTGTGAGGGTGTTTTTGCTAGCAGCACTGATTTAAATTAAAAGGAAAAGCTTCAGACAGCCTTATTAAATAACACCACTGTGGGATCAAACCCATGATCTCTGCCTCTACAGTCATTGAAGTAACCAGTGGGCTACATCTCTAAAGCGTCTAGCATACTGCTGGATGGTTACAGAAAGACTACAGGTCACCACACAAACTGTATGCTGTGGTTATCAGGATAGGGTATACCCACCCTATCCTGCATGTGCAGATCAGCAGCCTGCATCTGATCACAAGATGTGGTATGCGCCGCTATAGCACCCCAGCGTGGTAGGGGGAACTGATCGTGTGTGTTACTGGCACAGAGTAGCTACAGACCGTGACATTGTGCGGTTCCTGTGCTCACCCTGCACCAGGTCCACAGCACCTGGCATGGCTGAGATAGGTTGTGCTACAGGTCCCCATCAGTGCCAGTGTGTGACAGGTAGTCCTTGCTGACACACCTGTGTCCATCTGTATTCCCTAGTCACATCTAGCTCTTGTGGACTATGATGCACCCAGAATAATGCATATCCTGTGTGGTTGCCATGGTCACATTTTACATCTCTGCAATGGTGAAAGTAGAGGGAACCATCAACACCAGTCCTGCTGGGGAATAAACACCTTACAGGGCAGTCAATGCAGAGCTGTACACATCACATAGGGCACTGGCAGACAGGCTTTAGGCCTGGTAAAGCTCAGCTGCCCCCCACCATTATCTGACATTCACCAGTAGAGGGCACAGTGTGATAAGGAAGCTTATCATAGCTCAGGAAGGAGCTATAGAAAAGGTGAAGTGACTCTGAACAAGCAACCTGTCAGTTCTGGTAGAAATAAGAAAACAGAATTTTCCCATAAAAGACTACCAGTCCCAGAATGCACCAGGTTTCCAACAGCCATTAGAGGAGCTGAAGTGGGGAAATGTGTGTTCAATCAGGAGGGCTATGAGGTAATCCCCAAGCACTCATCTCAAAGGGCAGGGCCTGATTCAGCACAGCTGCGCTGTGCTAGGGTGGAGCACTCATCAAAGCAGAATAAAGGTAGAGTTTATTCTGCAGAGAATTATCCTCATCCTCAGTTTCATCTGGGAGATCCTCAGAATCAGCTTGGATATCCTCATCTTGGACATCTTCATCATCTGGAGGATCATCAGAAGCAGAAGCCAGAGCGGACGGACAGAAAGGGCAAGAAACCCTTTGGAAGAAAGAAGAGAAAAGCATTTGGGAGGTCTAAAGGAGTCCAGAGCAGTACGTATACTGGAAGGTATTCCAAGGGCCAGCATACACCACTGGACTGGGGAAAGCCAGAGGAATGGTGCTGCAGAGCTAGGAATCTCCAGAGGGTACCTGTGAGGGAGGCGGCTGCACTTGGAAGGGACCCTAGGATCCGTGCCAGAAGGTATGTGAAGAGAGATCCAGTGTCCAGGGATCTGGATTGGAAGGCTGGACATAAGAACTGGACTACATACTGGCCAGGCTATTTAGAGAGGAACTCTAACAGCAATGGAAGCTCAGGTATGAACACTGATCTATGCCCTAGCTATAACCTTGAAAGACAGCAGGGAAACAAGTATTCTCCTGAGAGTGCTACATTGAGAAATTCCTCTGTGCCAATCCATGATATTGAACCCATGATTGTTGAAGAAGGGGGAGCGGTCTTAGATACAGGCTGTGAATATATGGATTGCTCTCTGTCTAAACTCCTTTGGTAATTTTCTGTTACAAAGTACAACAACCATCACAAAGAAATACAAACTTGTTCTTTAATCTACTCAGAAAAGCTCCTGAAGTAGGATTTGAGCCACGCAGTAGAAAGCAAGCCAGCTAAGGGGTTTCAGCTGGGTAACTGCTAGCAATTGAGCCTTACCTAATTGCTTGTGAGCTCTGAGGGAATCACTTCTGAGTCTATGTGTGAAGATATAAGAAGTTAACCTGAAAAGAACAGTTTTTCCCTTCTTTGTGGGTTTTGCTTGTTGTTTGAAACACTGCTAAGAAAATATTAGCTAAAGCCTACAGAAAAGACCAGTTTGTTACCAACCAGGTCTTTATTCTTTTGCTTTGATTGCCTGACAAGTTCAACTGTTGTTTTCCTGATTTTGTTTTTCTAAGTTTAACACTGAAAGCAAGTATTCTGTTTTATGTGCTACCAAGCATATCTGTGCTGGGAGAAATAACCCCATAAATAAATATCTTATTGGCTTTACACTTAAGCACAACTAATTATTGTGAGCAGCTGTGTCTGGTGTGAATGGACTGCTTTTCCCACAATCCCTTGCAAATCATATTGATATATACACTTGCCAAGACTGTGAACATTCTCACCCAGGCAGCCGTCTGACAAATGGCGTAGTTTTTCGGATTGCTTTTGCGCAAAGGGATTTACTTGCTAAGGATTACAACTCAAGTCTGAAGGAAAAGACAGTTCAAGCTTAAAAGCTGAAAGAAAAGATTTTCCCTCAACTGCACTTTGGAGGAGAGGTGGCTGTTCCAGGTAGCTGTTCCAGGAAGAAAAGACCCTGTGCAGAGCTGGATTCATCACTGGCATAAGGTAACAAGTACCCGGGCATGTCTAGTGGTGGATGGGAGTAAGGCACAGGGGTAATTGGAAAAAAAAAAGAAGCAGAAAAAAACACCTGTTTGGAAGGTGGTGCACTGTGTTTTGTTTTTTTTGTGTTTTCTTGCAGGGATCAAGATGGATCCAAGGGAACTAGCTGATTGGATGGCAGCCCAGTTTAGCAGGCAACAGGAGTTAGCACAGCAGGCTCAGGACACTGCTATGAAAGCCTTAATGGACCAGCAGAGGCCAGTGCTTGATCTGGTGCAAGCCCTAGTTAAACTGCAGAACCAAAGTGGACCGGATGCAAGACCAGCAGTAAATACTGGTACACCACATGTGGACAGTGTGGGACTCAATCAGGGAATTGGGGCATTTAGTTTTGGGAAGCTAACTCCAGATGATAATGTTGATGATTTTCTAGAGTCTTTTGAAAGAGTGGCACAAGCATTAGCATGGCCAGAGACCCAGTGGGCAGTAAGGCTGGCAGCCTCGTTAACTGGAGAGGCGCTTGCAGCTTATAGAGCAATGCCAGCAGCCCAGGCTTTGAATTATAAGGATGTAAAGGCTGCTATTAGAGATCGTCTAGGGTTGTCTATTTCAGAGTATAGGCGAATGTTTAGAGCTACTACATTAAGAGTGGGTGAAACACCCAGGGCTCTGAGTCAGAGAATCAGAGGATTAGCTGTAAAATGGTTGGAGCCTAAGCAAAAGACAGTAGAAATGTTATTAGACATTATTATGCTTGAACAATTTATGTCTGCGGTGCCTAAAGATTTGCACACTTTCCTTATACAGCAAAATTGCCAAAATCTTGGAGAGGCAACCATGCTAGCAGAGAGATTCTTGGAAGCCACGCAGGCTTGCCATAGAATGGGTGGCCCTCTGAAGATGGGTGCTGAGGCAAGCTGTGCTGTATCAGAAAAGAAAATATTTAAAAATGTTTCTGGAAATAAATGTACTGTGCCAAACCAGATGACACAGTGGAGTAGAAAGAAATGTTTCAAGTGTAGAAAATGGGGACATTTAGAAAATGGATGCCAGACACACACTAGCTTAATGGGTGTGGATTTAAAACAGCCCAAAGAAGGATTTCTTTTGATGGTTGATGTGCAAGGAATTACCACAAATGCTTTATTAGACTCTGGGGCAGACCAGAGTATGATGTCAAAAAGGCTTTGGAAGAGGATAGAGGCCCAAGAAGGATTTGTGCCTAGAACCCCTGAAAGCCAAGTTCACATCAGATGCATTCATGGTGCTGCAACATCATATCCCACCTATAGGCTAAAGGTTAAGTGCCTGGGGGAACAAGAGGAAGTCCTGTTAGCAGTGGTGCCTAGGCTACCCTTTGATTTGGTTCTAGGAAAGGACTGGCCAAGATTTGAGCAGGGTCTAGTGGAAGGGCTAGGAAAGAAGGAGGGAGAAGGAATAATGGAAATAGCTCCCGGGCCTTTCTTTGGAAGTCCTCAGTCCCTAGCTAAAAAGATGGTTAAGCTTCCAGAAGGCCAAACTATAGGTAATAAGAGGAGCCTTGTATCCACCCGCTCGCAGGCTAAGGTAGAGAGCCAGCAAAAGGAGGAGGGGGAGCAGGCAGAGTTATTAGGAGACTTACCCTCTCATGATGATTTAATAATCCCATCATCTGGTAAAGTAAGAAAGTTGAAAGCACAAAAGCGGCGTGAGAGACTTTGCAGAGCACAGGGTAGGGCTGAGATGTTAGCTGGTCAAAGTTTACCCTGGGTGCCAGCTGAGTTAGTGGCAAAGCTTCCTAACTTTCCACAAGAGCAGCGAGCTGATCAAGCTCTCACCCGAGCTTTTAAGTATGCTCATGAGGTCAGGGAGGAGTTGCCCAGATTCAGACTAGATAATGAAATATTATATAGAGAGAGTCAGGACCCCAGGAATGGGACCATACGTAAACAATTGGTGGTACCCACAACTTTCAAAGGGCTAGTACTTAGATTAGCACATGATCATCCAGTTGGAGGTCATAAAGGGATGCAAGGAATGCTGGATCTAATACTTATGCGTTTTTACTGGCCAGGTATCTTCAAAGAAACTGCCCAGTTTTGTGCTGCATGTCCAGCGTGTCAGCGAGTTATAGCGGCTCACCCACCGGTGGTGCCATTGATTCCCATGCCAATTATCACAGACCCAATTGGTCGCATTGCCATGGATATTGTAGGCCCATTAGTCAAAACGCCCCGAGGTTTCCAATACATCCTAGTTATGGTAGATCAGGCAACAAGGTTTCCCTGGGCCATACCATTGAGGAATGTTTCTGCAAAAACAATAGCTTTAGAGCTAGTAAAATTGTTTTGTGAAGTGGGATTCCCAAGAGAGGTGTTGACTGACCGAGGGTCCAATTTTGTATCCAAATATTTGGCCCAGGTCTGGGATGCCTTTGGCATTCATCACGTGGAAACCTCAGCCTACCATCCACAATCAAACGGTTTGGTGGAGAGATTCAACCAAACTCTCAAACAAATGTTGAGAAGGGGGTTAGCAGGAGAGGTAAAAGAATGGGATATGTTATTGCCCTTTGCCTTATATGCCTGCAGGGAAAGAATTCAGGTGTCCCTAGGTGTAACTCCATATGAATTGATGTATGGTAGGGCTCCACGGGGTTTGTTAGACATTTTGAGGGAACAATGGATTGATCCTGAACCAGGAGGTCAGGAGGTGCCACAGTTTCTGCTTGACTTGAGAGCACGTTTGAAAAGGACCTCGCAGGTTGCTGAGAGGAACCTGCAGGACAGTCAAGTGCGCCAGAAAGGGTGGTATGATAGGAAGGCCAAAAGCCGCCAATTAAGCATTGGTGAAAAGGTTTTGGTTCAAGTAGCAGGTACAGCCCCAAAATTTGAAGTACAGTGGAAAGGGCCATGGAAGGTTGTTAAACAAGTGAGCCCAGTATCTTATATGGTAGAAAATGCAAGAGGGCGTAGGCAGACCTACCATATTAATGTACTTAAGTCTTGGAAGGAGAGGCCTGTAAATAATAATGACCCTGAAGCCAGTCAGGAAGTAAGTGAGCTTCAAAAAGAGAACACTCTCGTAGGTATTACGGACTGTAGGAAAGAAGTTTCACCAGTTAAACGAGTCCATAATAACTTAAGCAGGGGGGTATGTGATAAGGAAGCTTATCATAGCTCAGGAAGGAGCTATAGAAAAGGTGAAGTGACTCTGAACAAGCAACCTGTCAGTTCTGGTAGAAATAAGAAAACAGAATTTTCCCATAAAAGACTACCAGTCCCAGAATGCACCAGGTTTCCAACAGCCATTAGAGGAGCTGAAGTGGGGAAACGTGTGTTCAATCAGGAGGGCTATGAGGTAATCCCCAAGCACTCATCTCAAAGGGCAGGGCCTGATTCAGCACAGCTGCGCTGTGCTAGGGTGGAGCACTCATCAAAGCAGAATAAAGGTAGAGTTTATTCTGCAGAGAATTATCCTCATCCTCAGTTTCATCTGGGAGATCCTCAGAATCAGCTTGGATATCCTCATCTTGGACATCTTCATCATCTGGAGGATCATCAGAAGCAGAAGCCAGAGCAGACGGACAGAAAGGGCAAGAAACCCTTTGGAAGAAAGAAGAGAAAAGTATTTGGGAGGTCTAAAGGAGTCCAGAGCAGTACGTATACTGGAAGGTATTCCAAGGGCCAGCATACACCATTGGTCTGGGGAAAGCCAGAGGAATGGTGCTGCAGAGCTAGGAATCTCCAGAGGGTACCTGTGAGGGAGACGGCTGCACTTGGAAGGGACCCTAGGACCCGTGCCAGAAGGTATGTGAAGAGAGATCCAGTGTCCAGGGATCTGGATTGGAAGGCTGGACATAAGAACTGGACTACATACTGGCCAGACTATTTAGAGAGGAACTCTAACAGCAATGGAAGCTCAGGTATGAACACTGATCTATGCCCTAGCTATAACCTTGAAAGACAGCAGGGAAACAAGTATTCTCCTGAGAGTGCTACATTGAGAAATTCCTCTGTGCCAATCCATGATATTGAACCCATGATTGTTGAAGAAGGGGGAGCGGTCTTAGATACAGGCTGTGAATATATGGATTGCTCTCTGCCTAAACTCCTTTGGTAATTTTCTGTTACAAAGTACAACAACCATCACAAAGAAATACAAACTTGTTCTTTAATCTACTCAGAAAAGCTCCTGAAGTAGGATTTGAGCCACGCAGTAGAAAGCAAGCCAGCTAAGGGGTTTCAGCTGGGTAACTGCTAGCAATTGAGCCTTACCTAATTGCTTGTGAGCTCTGAGGGAATCACTTCTGAGTCTATGTGTGAAGATATAAGAAGTTAACCTGAAAAGAACAGTTTTTCCCTTCTTTGTGGGTTTTGCTTGTTGTTTGAAACACTGCTAAGAAAATATTAGCTAAAGCCTACAGAAAAGACCAGTTTGTTACCAACCAGGTCTTTATTCTTTTGCTTTGATTGCCTGACAAGTTCAACTGTTGTTTTCCTGATTTTGTTTTTCTAAGTTTAACACTGAAAGCAAGTATCCTGTTTTATGTGCTACCAAGCATATCTGTGTTGGGAAAAATAACCCCATAAATAAATATCTTATTGGCTTTACACTCAAGCACAACTAATTATTGTGAGCAGCTGTGTCTGGTGTGAATGGACTGCATTTCCCACAATCCCTTGCAAATCATATTGATATATGCACTTGCCAAGACTGTGAACATTCTCACCCAGGCAGCCGACTGACAACAGTCAGTCTCTACCTGTTGCACCCTGCAAGGTGTTCCAGCCATACATATGCTAACTGCAGTCTGCTAGCTAGTACATAGTGCATATTTCCTGAGGAACCATGTGCACCCAAAAATGCAAAGTAAGCATACACACCAAGCAGATATCTCAGTGATTGGGCCCCAGAGCACACACCACACAGATATCACTTGAGAGAAGCAGTGTACAGAACTATGTGGGAACCTAGACAAGCCATGGTCACTGCTCAGTCAGGGTGAGAGTGACCTCCCAGCATGACATGCTGTGGCCAGCCTGTCCGTGTAGGTGGTGGTCGGGCACTACAATGTCCCAGCCATTACCCTATGCCCTGTGCAGATGCATCCTTCCCAGACTGCTGTGACCGGGCCATACCCACAGTACCTTGCTCCTCATTATGCACACTAGAGACAGTGCAAGCATTGGGGGCTCAGTAAGATGTAGGCAGCCACAAAACACTGGGTAGACATACACACACTCCCACACCTATTTCAGCATTGTGCAGAGATAGAGGTGGTTGGCAGCCCTGGCCGCCACACCAGTCCTGGGCACAGTGCAGGCATTGCTAAGGTATGCAGGTGCTTGTATTGGTAGCTGCTGCTCCACACAGGGCCCAACAGCCTGACTCTCCATGAGGCTTTGGATAGTGGAGCCTGTGGGTGTGGGTGTTCGTGCCCCTGTTGGCAGATGTTCTAGGGCAGAGGTTCCCAAATCCGGTCCTGGTGGGCCAAGCACGATTCAGATTTTCAGACTGTCCCTAATAAATATGCATGAGATACATTTGCATACAATGGGGCACTGCAAACCAATGCATCTCATGCATATTTATTAGGGACAGCATGAGATCATGAGGGACATTTGGCCCTCCAGGACTGCAGTTGGGAACTTCTGCTCTAGGGAGTGCACATGTTTATGGTGTATGTGCTCTGTAGGATAAAACATAGGGACATGGTCTGCAGGAGCCACAGCTGGGACTTGAACTTGTGACCTTCTGCCCCTGAACACACTGGCTGTGTGTACTGCATCAAACTGTTGCCACAGAGGCAGGTCATTCCCTGGGGCTACCATTACTGTTCATCAGACAGCCCTTGTCTGTTGTACTGCATGCCACCCACCTGAACAGGGCTTGGCCTTGGTGTGCTGTGGGCAGATGCCACTACCCCCTCCACTACCAGCACCCCTCTGCCACCATGCTGACATGCCCTTATGCCGGTGGTGCTGGTGGTGCAGAGTCCCAGGCCATCCAATGTGCCATTAGGCGGCTGTCTATGGTATGGGATCTGGGTAGGGGTGCCTACATAGACATCTGTGCTTCCCCCCGGCACTGTCTGTCACTGTTATGTGCCCTTTGGAGTACCTGCTGGGTGATGTCCCCTGGGACACTGTGGGACACACACTTGTGGGCATGTTTGACCTTAGTCAGTTGCTGGCTTGCTGATTTTCAGTTTCTGAGTTCCTATGTGCCACCTAGGCATCTGCCTAGTTCACCCTGTGCCCCAGCTGCCACACTGTGTATCCCGCCATCAGCCCCCTGTACCCCATTTGCAGCCTCACTATCGTGCCCTTTTGTACTTGGGCACTATGCTGCTGCTGCACATGTATCACTCTATCACTTTTCTTGATCTCCCTGGCTTTGCTGTACATTGCTGACTGAAATGGTTTCTCTCTCCTGCAAATGTGCCTCTAGCGTGAGATTTTCACTGGCGCTAATTTTCATACCTTCATTTCATGGCGTTAGTGTGCATGGAGCCTCTCCCTGCCCACTCTCCGCCCATTGACCCCTTATCTCCGCCCCTGGGGAGCATTACTCCACCCTCTCTGCGCCTTAACGCCGGCGGAGACGTTATTGCACGATACGTGACGTTCTCGCACGGCAATGCTCCATTATCGCCCGATAACATCACTTATCGTGTGATAACGTCGCCGCTGCGACGTTAGCGCTGTTTAGTAAACATACCCCCATGTGTTAATTGCTGGTCATGCCCCTGAAGTTACTGTGAAAGCTTTATGTTTATGTTTATTTGTACTTTATATGTCACATTTCTGTTTAGAGGCAAGAGAGTTTACAATCAATAAAAATAGAAAGAAACACCATCAGCTAATAGGACTGAGGGAACAGAGAGAGTGGAACTAACGCTGTAGCAGGGCGGGAGAGAAAGAGAAGGAATAAGGCTTGTTCTAAGTCCCAGGCCGCCTAGGTTTCAAAGGCCTGCAAGGAGAGATATGTTTTGAACTGTGTTTTGAAGAAAGGGTAAGAAGGTTCAAGATGGAGCGATCAGGGCAGGGAGTTCCAAAGAGTGGGAACACAGAAAAAGAAGGCTGAACAATGAGTAGACTCGAACCAAGTTTTATTAGGGGGCAGGATATGAAGTCTATGATCCTGCATGTACCATACATTAGAAACATTATGGGATAAGGTGGTAACCTAATGTTTCCTGAAAGCTGGAAAAGTAGTATGATTCAGAACACCCCTGAAATTGTGTTGGTGTATTACCAGAAGGAGGAATCGTGTGTGGTGGTGCTAAATGCCATTGCTCTGCCTTCTAATCAGTGGGATCAGTTTGATCTTGATATAGCTGTATATTTTCCTAGTGGATCTAGGCTGGAACTGGAACCAGTTACCTGGCAAGGAAAGGACTCCCTTAGGGCTATTACAAAGCTAACAAATTCTAACAATGTTGCCTGAAGATTTTGGAGATAATGACAGAAAATACTTATTATCAGCAACCATTTCTAGAATTACTCGATAGACTCAGTAAGTAAAATCAGTTGATGAGATGGGATTGAACTTCTGTAATTATTCTGAATTAGAATGAAGGGAGTAATCTTCAAATGCAGGAGCCGGCTAAGCTTTGAGCAGTCCATAGGCTTACAGGCTGATGCAGTAAACTGTGCTATGCTTTAGCGCACTGGTTTGCTTGAGATTTTCCCATATTAGTCTTACTTCTGATGCAGAAAGGCTTCTAGTGAGTAATTCTTTAAGGGGCGGCTGGATTAACGCAGGTTTTTATGCACATTAATAACACCTAAGGGCATGTTTACTAAACATTCTTATCGTGCGGGGCCGCGGTAGTGTACCTGTGCCATATAAGGAGTGGGCGGATCAGGCTGCCAAAAGAAAAAAACCGGGAGTAAGCAACCGGACGTGTGCGCGTCACGGTAATGTGCGGGGTCGACATTAGCGCGCCAAAAGGCAAAGTGGCGCGCTGCCGGGTATAGAAAACACCCGAGCCGTAGTACAACGGTGAAGACACTGACCAATAGTGCAGGGGCCATGGGTTCAATCCCCCATTGTGCACAACGACAAAGGCCAGCTGAGACAGCAACTGTAATGATTAAAATTATTTTAGGAGGCAAATAAATTTTGAACGGCATAAGGCGGTGCACAGTTCTCTTTCAGCGGCATAAGGAAGCGCACAGTTCTTTTTGGGCGGCCTAAGGCGGCGCACAGGTCCTCTTGTGCGGCAGAAGGCGGCGCACCGGTCATCTTGGGCGGCAGAAGGCGTCGCGCTGATAGGCACAAAGCGGTGCGCCGATAGGCACAAGCACAGGAACGGAGCCACAGCACATTGGTTAAAACACTGACCAATGGTGCTGGGAGCAGGGGTTCAATCCCCCCCCCCCCCGTGTACACTGAAGGCAGTTGTCGGTGTTTGTTTTCTATTGGAGTCACAGAAATTATGGCCGCCAGAGGTGCGTGCGCTGCTGTACGTAAAGCGGCGCACTAATGGTATTGGAGGCCTCTGATGACTGGGAGGCATAAGTCGCGCAATGATGGGAAAGCAGAGGAACCGAGCAACAGCATGATGGTCAGAACACTGACCAATGGTGTAAGGAGCAAGGCTGTGAACACCCGCAGTGCACACTAAAGACAGCTGGCTGAGGCATAGGGGGCTGTGGTGCTGGTCAGAAGGGTGTGTGGCAATGTTTTATGAGGAATAATAATTTGGGAGAGGTAAATGGTGTTGTGCTGATTTGCAAGCACCCAAACACAATCAGTGTACAATGGTGCAGGGATCAGGGGTGCAATCCCACACAATGGCAAATGAACATGTCTGGCAGAGACAGCACCTGTAAGGGGTAAGATAGCCCCATTAGGGTGTTATCGCATATCTGTGGAATAAGTGGTTTCCAGCAAATGTACTCTCAGAGCACTGTAACATAACGTGCCCTTGAAGTCACCCCACAGGACACATCTCCAAATGCAGTGTCCACCACGCCACCC
Organism: Ichthyophis bannanicus; assembly: GCA_033557465.1. Taxonomy (NCBI): domain Eukaryota; kingdom Metazoa; phylum Chordata; class Amphibia; order Gymnophiona; family Ichthyophiidae; genus Ichthyophis; species Ichthyophis bannanicus. The sequence continues at coordinate 608,805,132 of CM066033.1, forward strand.
AACAATGTTGGTGAAATAGTGGCCGAGGGGGCGCCACATAGGGTGCCCTATGAGGCGGGGAAAGGTCACAGCACTCTTTCTGCTGTTAGCACTGTGCATTGTAACGTATGGAAAACATAAGTAGTTGTGCTGACACAGTTCGTGCATATGTGATTTATCAGTGAGGGACTGCAGACAGCCCCTGGTGTCTGATATCCACAGGGTGTCAGAGTTAATCTCATATTGCAATCCTCAGCCTGGGCCTGTCTGCAGCCCTTTGCTCCGAGATCAGCAATGGCAGACCTGGGTCAGTCATTAGTTACACACCAAGGAGGGGCTGCAGACAGTCCCAAGTGACGCATATCAACACAGAATCAAAGTCAATATCATCCATTAAACTGCCCCATTACCTCTGGAGATGGAAATCCACAGAGTAACACAGCTCCATGACAGCCAAGGTCTGATGAAAAAACACACACGCCTATGTCATGTATGTAGAAAACTGGTGAATACAGCAATGATGTTGCAGGGGTCATGGTCTGCTCCAGTTAATTAATAAGGGTGGGTGAGGTATGTTCCCACTCTGTGATCAAGTGTACAGCAACCACTCCTGGCATAGTGAGACAATTACACCCTTGTGCCATATATTATTGCACCTTTTATGGTGCAGCAGATGTAACATCACAAACATACCCTGTCAGCAAAGGTGAACTGTAATCTATGTCCATAGGCCATGTTGAAAGGCTGTCCACTCCCAGGCCACTATCGTAGGTACATCATAAGCTGTGTCAATCAAAGGTGTGCCAGAAGATGCCATAAGGACGTATAGGTAAAAGCAGAAAGCTGAGCCAATAACAGTAACATCCCCCAAGCTGAATGCAAACAGAGGAATGTGCTAAACACACACATAACACAAACACTGCACAGAGCAGAGAAGACAGACAATATCAAATTAAATGAAGGACCTACATAAGTTGATGGGCTGCCGAAAGCAGCTGCAGGCCATGTGACACCCATAAAATGTGAAAAACATATCATGGGCAGCTATATCCATGCACAGATTGATGGTAATGTACCCTGCTACACTGACAGTGTGAGACAAAGGATGTGCAGATGTGTGTAGTAGGGGAGTCTGAAATGGAAGAATATGTGAAATATCAGGATGACGGTGGAGTACAAGTGCTAGGCAGAGCACACACAGGAGAGGCAAGCAGGTTGAGATGCAATGCACGAATGTGTGTTAGTCGATGACGTGGTTTAGCAGCATGCACATCAGGGCAGGATGGCACATAGCTGGCAGAGAAAGGATGGATGGAAGGATGTCGCACAACTCAGTTAATGGTACAATGTGGGCATGCCACTGATGTACACACATATGACTATCACACTAATGAAAAGCACATATGCAGGACAAGCAATAACATACAACACTGCAGACAGGAACCACACAAACGACCAGTACTACAAATGTAGACGCCTAAAATGGTAACACACACCGCCCATGTGAGGCACAACAAAGTCTACATAACCAAAATAACGCATGCCAGTACACAAAACGCCTGCTGGCTGCCATGACAAACAAACACAAAAACAACTAATCTGTAGTAAATGCACATGCAGATACACCATGTACAGAAAGAATTTGCACTCTGTATCTTGCAACAACAACACCTGCACAAACACAATGAAATGTCCTGCACTGAATACAGCATGCAAAACAGGGATATAATTAAACACAACGCCATCAGAGGATGTTCCCTGGATCAGGTGAATAATCAGGAGAAGAACAGGAGACAGCTCAACATGCAATAAGGTGTAGCACACCAAACACCTGAATCTCATCAAAAAGAAAGGGCCACATGCAACAGGATGTAAAGACCCTAAAGTGTGAGGTCGTTATTACACAACAAATGTCATGGCTAGGCAACACACAGGATGCACCCTTTTCTACAGTGAAGACAGTAAAGGGTGTGTGTAGAGCTGAGGAACCTGTTGGTACCTCATGGCCGAGTGAGGCCATTAGAGATGTTAAAAACAAAACATGTGCGGAAAAAAACATGCATACAGCACACGTCAAACACATGACCATAGCCAATAACAAAAAGCAATCAATGAGCACACTCTAACACAAAGATCCCAAAGGGCGTGTGGATGTCAAGCGTACATAGACAGTGATGTGCCATGTGGCTGTCACTAACACAGCTGGCACTGTACAAGGATGTGAGCATAGGTGACCCATGTACATGTCCAGCAAACAAACACATAAAGGGGATGTATGTGCAAATACCGGAGGACTAACATAGTGAAGTGAAACATGGCTTGCACACCAAACAAACAGTGAACAAGTCACAGAAGCACCCCATGTGGCCCATGGCAGGTCATGTAACCCACCATCACCTAGCAACAACAAAAACATCATCTACACCCTGTGACATTGAAAGGAAAATGATGGATCCATGGGCTCACAAGGAGTCATGACTGATACAAAGTCACACATTGAGCATGATGACAGACCTGAAATGCAAACACCACACGAAACACATATTGGGTAAATACAGAACTTTATTTGGTTTGCACATCACAAATAGTGTAGACAGTGCCATCATAATATCAGGGCTGGCCGCATCACCTCGGAAAGTGCTCAAAACCTTTAGCATGTCACAAAGCCACCTCCTACAGAAAGGTAACTTGGTTGACAACAAATTATCCACACCAGATATAATGTGCATCAGGTGCATACTCTGCACCTGACACCAGACCCCAAGCGCCCCCTTGCTGCTGCATGTCGCAAATGTGTCACCCACATATGAGTGCATGTACAGATGAGATGATGCATGCTGAAGACCCAATACACCTCATCTGTCCCTCAGAAAATACCCAACTGTCAAAACAGGGGTCAGACTAACTCCAAAAAGATATTTGGTGCAAAGGACTTTAATGTTCAAAAACATGACAGAAAAGTAATGATGATACTCACATCCCAATGCCCGATATGGGAGTACAAGCTACACCACTATGGACACAAACAATCATGTAAATCACAATAAGCATCTGCTAACAAATACCACATGCACATGACCACAGACATAATACCAACTCAACAACCAGCAGAAATATGCACATATTACACCATCAAGGAGGTCAACATGCAGTGTTGGTGTGGGGAAACAGTGCATCGTCACATATACCAGGATACATGGAATTTCCCAGTAAACAAGTAGTATTGACACCCACACTGCCACACTGCAAACATAATGTGGCAATGTGAGTGTCGCTAACACAAGCCATAGTCATGACCGTGAAGACGGGAAATGCAAGGTGTGTACAGACATGCAGACTGTCATGTATGCACAGTACGCAAACACACGAAGCAGCATATAAATAAGGAAATAATGGACAAACATATCACCTAAATCCACACAGAAGCCATAGGTCCACATGTGGTGTCACAGAAACATAGTCAGTGAGATGCACAAGCACCAGCCACATGGCAACATGATACAGTGATGCCACACATGCATGTAAACACCCATGGGTCACTGAAAACATCATCCCAAGATGGTCTTGTGTTTGAAAACATTGTGGAGTTTAAATGGGGATCATGTCCAGGTGGCAAATAGGTTGACGTAGACAATAGGAGCACTCCATCGTTGGCCACATGACAAATACATGGGCTGTATGCTTGTGTTGTAAGAAAAACATTAGAATATCATCGGTGCCATGTCACAGCCATGGTACAAAACATGAGACACCCAACTGTGACAAAATGTAACACCTACAATGTCCATGTCAGTTGCTGCTGCACAAGGGGGGATCATCGTAAAACGTCAGAATTGTATCTAAAATCCAAACACTCATGTTAAAAGTGTCTTTGAGGCTCAAGACATGCATAGTCAGGGGTCTGTGATCAATATACCATAGTCCTTCGAAGTCCATGTGTGTCCCCCACAATGAGGAGCACGTCCTGCCAATCAATTGCATCAGCAGTGCTATCGACACCTCTGTCAGGGTGAAAGCAGTAGTCAAAAATCAATAATGTCTATCCCAGTCATGTGTTGCACTCTCAGAGGTAAAACATCCAATGGCAAAATGTCATAGCAAAGAGTTGCATGGTGGTCTGTCCTCAAACAGGTGGGTGTTGTTGACAACAGTTGCAGTGTAAGAGATGTGCCCGGTATGTCCACTGTCCTGTGTCAGGAGAGGAGAGGTATGTAATCGTCAGACACCTTTGAAAAGAAACACAAATGTCATAACGTCACAGCTGTGCAAATGCTGAAGAAAGGAATGCAAAGTCAAACAGGACATGATAGCAATATGAAACATAACCATGTGGCCAACATCATTATGCCTCAACACAGACATGGTTGTCACATGGATATGTTAATGTCCATGCGCCTGTCACACAGGTGTGTTGCAGCTACACACCATATGCAGCTGTTCATGTGAGTCTAGAGAAAATGTTACATGCCCATCAGAACAACATTATATCATCAACAGTGAAAGACAGATGTAATGAACCCCAAAAGAAACCAATACACATACCGTGTGTGTGCATCAGGTGTAGCTCATCAATCGCTTGAGCCACTACACAACAATATCAGGAACACCTGAAGGTAGACAATGTCAGCAAAAGCTCGAGATTCACCATGGCAAGCCAACGTTGATGACGGTCCAGATTATGTGCATATCTGTAAACACAAATGAAAACAGACCAGTGCTTAATGACAACAAAAGAAACATGTTTTCTCAATGCACACAACACATGTCCATAATGTTGACAACGTTTACACCACTATGTAAGAGGTAGCATAGTCACAACAGACACCCAGAGGCACACACCCCTAACAGCACATGATAATGTATGATGTCGGAGCAATGCAACATCACACAGGCAAACGACAAATACACACACCCACAGTATGGAAATGTCTAATTGACATCTGTAACACATGGCCTGCATGTGCACAGGTGTAGATCTGTAGATATAACGGCCCAGTGACCATGCAATGATATCATGGTGTTGTCTGAGAGTACATTGTTTGGGGACAGAAAACGTGCAGCCAAACATCACAATACAACAACCTACACACACATGCAGGTCTGTTTCACATGTCACAGTGAAAGTGTGGTAGAGGACATGCTTAACCAAGACACAAGGGAATATGAGTGACACCAGCAAGAGATGGTTTACTGATGCTAAACGTAGAATATTGGAAAACAAATCATCTGTGCAATATGACAGATCAATAGAAACATATGATTTCAATTAGTGCGGTCACACACAATGTCTATGTACAACCACCTACCAAAACAAAATGATTAATTGCTGATGTAGAGACACATGGCAAAGCACCAGACCAACACCATCCAAACCACGTATGTCCTCTGCACATGGAGACACAAGATAAGCAAACAAATGTCATGTTATAGCCATGAATCACACACTGCACCGTCATGTCCCCAGCTATCACACCCCACAAGAGCCCTCAATTAATGACTGCTCCCTATCACAATGTACAGATCACATACATGTCAGAGGCATCACGGAGATGTCTAACGAGATCCTGAGGTGTGTGTAGTGTGTCCGACCCCTCCCTTACCTCGCTGTCCGTGTACACACAGAGCAATTCAGGGGTATGCGCACACCATTCTGTTGTCTCAGTCGCAGAGTGCACTATAAACCTTTTATCACCATATTGTGACAAAAGACTCCTCTACCTGTTTAATGTTGTGCCAAAGTTGTATGTTAATCCACTTACAATAGGGAAAAGCATTGGATATCTGCGCTCCCACCTCATGTATTCCCGTATCATAAACATATCCTGGTTTGTACATCTCATACCGTCTGTAATATTAACAGTTATGTTCTGATGATGTGCACAAATAACATGCATAATGTGTTGCATGTGTTAAAATGGACCACCCCATGTCTGCATGTGACAAACCCCTGAGGGCTGCATGCCATCCCAATGTGTGTTAGTCTGAACGTTGAAACATGCATACCCTACATGTGCACCTCTGATAAATAGCTGGCACCTATGTCTGTGTATGTAAGTCAACATAATCATGCCTTGCTTGTGTCTGCAAGATATTTGCTCATATGGTCTGTGTTCACGTGACCTACACACATACACAGCCTGTAGCTAACGCATGATGGATGATGTTGCAAGAGCATCAGCAAGATATGCCATCCAATCCATTAAATACCTGCTATAACACAAGCAACACCCACATGCTGTGATCCAACTGGCTATTGTAAAACACCCTTTGCTGTATCTGGCTGATACATCTCACCATGTGTGTAGATACCCATCACTGCAGTGAAGGTAGACTCACCAAGTTAAAAGTGTTTTATCACAACCCCCTGGCTGCACAATGCAGAAGGTCCCCATCCCTAACCACATCCATGTCATGGCTACCTGATCAACAATACATTTTGACACACGTCATGTTTGACATCCACATACCACCCAAACTGTTAATATCATCTCCCCATACTAGCATCAACTATGTTTATTGTGCTTTATGTGACATGTTGCTACACACATGAAGAGCACACAAACATAGGTATGTCACAGGAGCCTAATACCAACATAAACATCACAAATGTGTCTAATCGTAGCGCTCCACAATGGACAACAGTCCACAAACAGGGAGTGACCGTCCAACATGAACATATCAACATATGGCTGACACTGTGTGGCACACATATCATGTAAGATAACACCTTCTGGTCTGACAACAGCTGTTTATATCAGAAGCATACACTACCTGTGAATTGCACCCTCCAAACAAACCACACAGATACCAACAAACCCCCACATCATCTGCCACCAACTGCTGTTGTGCAAATCCCACATTATTTGTGGCACACCCATGGACATATGTGATGTTGGCATTCAGAGTCAACTGGTACTGCAGTGTGTCATCCAGATTCCATGTTAACATTAACACATAACACAATATACATTACACACATTGTATAGCACATGTGTGTCGTAAGCGACTTAATACGTACATGTGAACAGCTCTGCAATCAACCTCCGCCTGAACGCTGAGCCCTCCCGTGTGTCACCACTGGCACGTACAGGGGGGCACAATGGATCCTCCTCAAGATCCTCATTAATTTCTGCAGGGATATCGTGCCTGAGAGCAATGTTGTGCAGGATGCAACAGGCTATGATTATCTCGGCAACAGTGCGTGGCTCATATTGTAAGGCCCCGCCTGTCCTATCCAGACACCTGAAGCGACTCTTCAAAACGCCAAAGGTGCGCTCTATGACAGAGCGGCTGGAGGCATGGGCCTCATTGTACCTCTGCTCTGCACGTGTCCGTGGCTGACGAACAGGAGTCAGCAGCCAGGGGCGACAACCATATCCTGCATCACCTGCAGAAAGAAATGTTGCATGTAAATGTAGGGGTCCATGTGACACAGTCCTGACAGCTGTGTCGACATGAGAAAGAAACAACAAGACAGTGTGACAACAATATACAGCTGCAAACTATGCAGCTCTATCAGATATACATATGATGACATACAAGCTAAACATGGCTTATCCAGCCCGTAAACACATATCAAATATCACAAACGACCATAGTCACCCTTAAATAATGTGTGTGTGTGTGTGTGCTACATGCATATGGTGATGCAGTTACTGTCCACATCTGCAAACCCACAATGGTGACACCACAATAGCAATCCAATGCTCCCATAATCACAGGGTATGTCTCATCAATAACCAAGGGAAAACACACAGCCATTTGCGTGTGGCACACATACACACCATGTATGCCATGGTGGTAGGTAAGAATGAAAAGCATATCACCTGTAGACATCCTGTTTATGAATGGCAACATATGATGTTTATTTTGTCAGGCAAAATAAACTGTGTATTGTTGCGCGCCAATGCCTGTCATAGCCATAGTCTTCCCAGTCCCCATCCTGTACACATCCCTCTGAAGGTGCGGTCGTCCAACATGCACACTGTGCCCGTCATTAGTTTGCCCCCAAAACATATGCATAGGCACATAACCGTCCGCTGTAGCTGGTTTCCCATACCGCTGTGTATGCACCCACGTAGTCCCCTTGCTGTAACTGTACATTTTACACAATGTGATGTGAAATGAGAATGGCCAGACAAGATGGCACAAACGTACCCTCAACTACAGTGTCAGAGGCTACTGTAAGCACTACATATTGTTGCAAGTCTGCTGTGACATAGGCAATATGTCTGGCCAAAATATATGCACACGTGTTTTCCCTGCTGGAAACCTCAACATCATCTATCAGATATTAATATACACCTACTCATGTCAGATATTGAGCCCTGGGTGACAACTCCATCACAGAGTGCGTGCGCGTGTGTCAAACTGACACGCACATGACATGTGTGTACTATTAGGGTTATCCAGAACCAGACATGTTAAATGACGGAGAGAAACATTATCCAGCAATTAAACATCATCACAGGGTGTATGTTGTGGACAAAACCACCCCACCAACCACCCCATGTTTGCATATGCTACCAACATGCACTATGAGCGTCATCATCAACAACATAGATGTCTGCACTGAGGTGGCAGCACATGTACAACATGTGCATATAACGGTCATAGACTGTGAGGATAATCATGATGTAGGGTTAATGTTTCTAGTCGTACCAGACGTACAAAAACATGTAATAATGTATACCAACACCAGTCCTGTGACTAACATCAATCATATGCAAAGTGCATGTGTCAAACTATATAAAACCTCTACTGTGATCACAAATAGAAACATGTATAATGACATACAGAAATAAAAGACCCTGACATACTCATCCAGCAAGATACATTCGCCAAAACGTCCCTCCTCAAATTGTGTGAATATTGCCGAGTGATGCAGGATATAGGAGTCATGGGTGGACCCTGCAAACCTAGGGACCACATTCAGAATATGCTGATTTGCATCACATACAACCTGAACATTCAGGGAATGGTAGTGTTTGCGGTTGCGGTACGCTACCTCCCTGTCTCTAGGCGGGACCAGGGCAACATGTGTGCAATCAATAGCTCCCATCACGTGTGGTATCCCGGCTAATGCCTCAAAGGCCTGGTTCAGGGTCCACCATTGTTGCCTAGTGTGGGGTATGGCTATGTAATCCCCCATCCGGCTGACCATGGCACGCAGTACATGGTGGAGACATCGTGAGAAGGTGGGCCGGCTCATGCCACCCACTGCGGCCACAGATGTCTGAAAACAGCCGGAGGCAAAGAAATGTAAGGCAGCAAGGAGCTTGACTAAACCAGGTATGGCATTGGACCGATCAGTCAGGGGCTCGAGGTCAGGTCTAAGATCCTCATAGAGACCCCTAATAGCCCTTGTGCTCAGTCGGTAAAGGGAGATGACCTGGTCCTCTCGCAGGTCATAGAAGCTGGGGACGGGGCCTGTAGAGGCGTGGCTGCCGAGCCTGCACCTCGGCACACCTCCTGCGCCGTGCACGAAAAACACAGGCTTGGACCGCCACCACAGCTGCAGGTCTGAGTTGCTGCGGGACTATACCCATGCCCTGTGCCCCAGCCCCATCGACACCATCTCCCGTGTTCGGCAACCCAAGCATCTGCCCACTGCACAGGACACATGCAGCAGCATAGACATGCGCCATAAACTCCTCCCACCAAACTAAGAAACAAATAACTATGTCACACACAATAAACTATCTAAGCACTGTACAAACTACAAGACACACCAGACCCATACACACACAAGACAATACAATCCTCAATACAAACACCAGCCAAACAATCTACACATACACCTGTTCGGACTCCCTTACTGTCTCTCACCAAACACACTTCTACTCTTCTCCGCCTACACCCTCAACGTCGACAAGCTGTTCTCCTCACCTATATTTCCTTTTCCTTGCCGTGACGTCCAATGCGCATGCGCATCTGCTCACAGACGAAGGTCTAGAGTCACGCGCATGCGCGACTCTACGCATGGGTGTCGGCATGTGCGTGGTGACACGCAGATGCGCATCGCCTTGCGCATGCGGAAAAAGCACCCAGACGCCCATGCGGGACTCCACGTAATGCGTATGCGTGACCATACACATACGTAGCACTATTTCCCTCGGCGCATGTGTGTGTTGACGCCTGCAAAACGCCCATGCGTATGACGTCACACTCACGGCGCACGAGCGCGACGCACGAGCGTGTCCCACCAAATACACGCCTGCACAAATGCGCATGTGCAGAAATCAAACGTGCAAATACCGTATAAATAGGCCTCAACACGTGGCACACGGTGAGGGATGTTAGAGGAGTTTCACAAACAGACACAGAGGGTAAAGAGTGAGCCAGAGCCAGAGGATAGGTTAGAGGTAGTCCAGAGGAAGGTGTGAGACATAAAGGTACAGTGTGCAATAGGGAGTGAGGGCTGTGGTGGCAAGACGTCAGAGGAAGGCGGGATATAGAGATTGAAGCAGCAGAGTCTGAGAGAGAGAGGCTGAGGTAGGGGTACGGCACAGGATAGAGGGAGAGGATAAATTAAAAAAATCACTGTAGTATCTGTGTACATGTTGCTCATTTACTTGACACAGCACCTGTGTTACAGTGTACTGTATTGTGTCCTCTATTGTAGTGTTATTGTTATCTGTTGTGTGTGCTGTGTCCTGCTGTGTGTTGGTGAACGGGGGTTGTTTGAGAGGTGCCTGTGTTCAAGGTGTAGATGGAGAGGGACAGTGACAGAGAGGGCCAGTGTGAGGAGGCGGAGGATGTGGGGCAGCCAGTTGGTGATGAGTCACACAGGGCACAGACTGCACAGCCTAGCCACGAACAGGCAGGGCCATCTGCTGAGCGGACAGCCGTCACATTACAGCCAAATGGCCAAAAGAAAAAGGGTCCCTGTGCCAGCAACACAAAGGAGGAGAGCTGTAAAAGTTCAGTGACAGTGAAAACCATATATTACTCTCCATGTCCTTGACAACTACGATGTATATTTGGCAGAATGAGCACACGCACATCTGTTGCAAAACAGAATGGCAGTGTGGGAGGATCTGCGTACTGCACTGTGTGGGGCAGGGGGCCCCACACGTGATGTAGACAGCTTAAAAAGAGGTTTTCTGACATCAGAGAGGTGTCCGTCAGCACATGGTTGCTGTAAGACAACATGCTATGGGCACAGGTGGCGGACCCCCCCTCACACAACACTCTCGCCCCTGGAACAAGAACTTGCAGCACGGCTGGGAGACATCTACCTTCGTGGACTGCCAGAGGCCCCGGAGTAGCGCACATCCACATGCAGGTATGTACACTAACTAATCATTTCTTTCTCATGTACAATCTCCATATTCCGTACAGGGCGGTTCCTATGCAAATACACTCCCATATGTGTCCACAACCCCACATCATGTTGCCATCCTGTTGTGATATGTGTGTGCAATATCCTTACCTCACCATTTCTGTTGACATGTCTGGGGTTCACATCCAAACCTACCTCCTCAACCCATCCCACGAGAATATGGCATAATGAAGCCCACACACACATGAGTCACAAGACACAAAAACAACTGTGATTTCCATACAATGCATGACTGTGTTGGTCATTTCAAAGGCATGTTGGTATGACATGACAGCAATACAGTGCTGCATGTGCACCCAGTGGGCCAAAGGTGATGCCTAGTTGCCATACGCTGCACTATGGGTCACTGCGAGTCACATGTAGCACTGAGACAATCATATCACCATACAAATATGACCCATACTCACAAACCAACACACACATGCAGTGATTTGCATAAAGCAGGTGTTAGGGTGGGGGCAGTAACACGCATGTGCGGAAAGATGTTACAGAACAGCGGAATGGGATGCTAGGGGCAAACATGTGCACTGTGACCATGAACAGGAGAAGGGGCGATCTGCCACCTGTGCATGGGCACAGCACACACATGTGTCCCGTACCCAGACACATGGTGGTGACACACACGTATGGGAGTGTGTCCGGTGTCTGGTATGCAGCACACATGAACGGATGCAAAACATCCAGTCTGAGTGTTATGTATCACACATGTATACATATGTGGTTTGCTGAAACATATGTGTGCTCTCTCTGATACCTCCCAATGCAGGTGACTACAGTCAAATGGGTGCGGAGGAAGAGGAGGTGGTGGGGGCAGAGGAGGAGCTGGAGCAGGATGAGGCGGTGGTGTAAGAGGAGGTGGGGGAGGTCTACATTGCAGCCCCTATGTGTCTGATGGAGGCTGAGGCTGCTGTCTCTGGGGGCAGCTCTTGTGCTGGCGATGAGGTCCCTGGAGCCACACGTGCGCGCCATGACACCATTGCGTGAAGCAGCAATAGAGACCAGCCAACCACCCATGCCAGCAGAACCAACACCTACACCTCTCCGGAGTGATGATGGCAGAGATGAGGGCCTATGGTGCATCATCACACCGTGATGCTGAAGGTGGGTGACAATAGACTGTCACAACCACAACACACACACCAGTAGTCCACAGTTGGTGTGTGTGTGGTGGCGTTCAAACATTACCTCCACACGTTACATGTTCTGGTTGATTACCTTAGATGTGTGATACCCAAAGGTTGTAGGGTACCTGAAAATGATAGCATTCTACCCCAAATAGAATAGTGTATGTTCAGGGTGATACACATGGATGCAGAAATATGAGGAATGAGACTGACGGCCCAGAACTCTATTACAACAAAAATAGATACAGAAATTGGGAAAGCTACATCCTGACGCTCTGAAGATACCCAAAATTCATGTAAACAGAAGGATGACAACTAAGACATAGACTGCTGAGTTAATGAGCATATGTTAAGCTCTATGACCATTCCTCAATGTCTGCCATTTGCGGGTGGTAGCGGGAAACATAGCCATGTCTTTGTAGAGCTCTGATGTCCCCCCATGGGGCTTCCCTGCTGTGTCCAAACAGAAAACGCGTGTTAAATGTACTAAACAAAGGGCAATTTGCTTATCGGCCCCCCCACCCCACTTATATGGAACTCTCTCCCCTCCCGATGTGCGATACCTGGATGATTGTAATAGGAGCAGTCAGAAAAACAACTGACAATTTGTACTCTTCACGGGTACCTATGGCACAGACATCTAACCAGTCTCTATTATTATAGCCTGCCTGTAACGTGTTTTACTGTCAACAGTTCCTTGATGTTGTGTCACCCAATGTTACTCTTTCACTGTGACGTTTAGGGGTCAGTGTATGCCCCCCTGTCTCTGTTCTCCCCTATTGTGGTCTTGGTAACCGCTGTGATTAAAGGAAACGGCGGTATAGCCAAGAAACATGTACAATACATCAAATAACTATTATAACTACACATTGGTTACAGGGCCTACATTATAGGGTACCAAGGGGACCCTCCTCTGTGTTACAGTGAGGCGTGGCACATTTGTATCCACTCAGGAGTCACATATGTGCAGCAGAGGTGCACATGTACAGGTAAGGTGTGTCATCCCGGTGACCTACACAGACATCCCATTGCTCTCATTAAATACACATGTTCCCTGTCAGAGAATGTAACCCTTTTCAACCTCCACATGCTCGTCATCAATTGTGATGTCACGACTATCTCGACCTCTTCCTGTGTTCATCTACGTTGGTGTCCAAAGGCTGATGTCAGTTGTGGCTCCGTCGCCAAATTAAACAATGAGGCAAGCTCCACTACACGATGGTTATGTTGAGAGCTGTAACATTGGCACAATCCTCCCCCCCGCTCCCCCCTCCGCCACAAGCTGTAGTATATGGGTTAGCCCCCTTTCACAACAGCCCTGTAAATCGTTGCCTTGAGGCGAATACCCACATCCTCGTCGTGTGATGTGCCCTGTGGGTTTGTCTGCCTGCCATATTCACTACTGTGGACATTATGTATATTGGCCCTCTCAATCCTCGGTGATTGAGTTGCCATATCACATCACCAATCGTGTTGGCATGTAACATTAAATGTTTGTGGATGGCGTGTGGAGTTAGTGGAAGATGTATGGAATATCAACACGCTGTATCCCCATGCACAGGCAGTCGACGTGCTGTCTGGAGCGGATACGTCCTTGCAGTGGAGCAAAACACAAGGCAGGTGTGCTGTGGTGAGATCCATCCAATTACCATTGAGGCGGTCCAAAAACATTGCCCGTCACCCGGATATGTGAGGCCCTTGAGGGCATGCTGCGATGTCATCGGCGCCGACTTGCTCCTGCACCACCACCAGCACGGGTTCGCAGAAGGAGGGTCGTGGCGGAGGGGGGAGGGTGCCGACGTGTCAGGCGTGGCCCGACACGTCGCGCAACAATGAAAACATGATATATGCAATAAACATGGGCTAATCCTAGTTTTTGTTGATCTTACCAATGCTCAGTTAGAGCAATGATGTATCACAGTACAACATGTTTTTTTGAGGTGTTTGTTATGCTGTGTCATGTCAATAGCCTTACATATGCAGATCAGATGTTGTGTGGGTGTCAGGTAACACTTTTAATTTGTAACGCACACACATTAGAATATCCATTGTGTATATGGAAAGCTAATAATGAGACTTACTCTGATGACTTAAACAGCTGTATTACTATACATAACAGTGTGTGTGTCCAATGAGTGTCCATGTTGTCCAATGTGTATCAGGGAGGCGGGGGGTGTTTGTGAAAACACCTAAATTGAGCTGCGCCCAAGGTTCATCTAGTGATGGGTACAGTAGATGACCCACCACACAGGTTCCCTGCTGCAAATACCTCCACAGAGTCAGCTACGATTCGTCATGCGGCCACAGACATGTGATGTTGTCACGTGCACCTTGTTTCCCAAAATCCTTGGGGATGCAGCGGCACAGTGTGCACAGAACATGCCCATGTGGTCACAGGGGGACTATGTTCCCAAATGGCGTGTTTAGTCACATACTCATCGACCCGTGTGAAAACCCATCATAGAACCCACTCAATTGGTGCATATTATGTGGCTTTTTCCTTGGACCACATCAATAATCTCCTGCCTCCCAACACCACCATAGGTACGTATTGTGAGAGAGGCAAAGGATATGGGTGGTCTGCCTATGTTTGGCGACTAAGATATGTGGACAGACCTTTGTTCCACATAGGGACCATTCCTGTGCCATGTAAGCATCAGTGAGACAGCTGCTACGTTGCAATGGTACCTGTTAGGACCCACTAATTATGAACATCTACACCTTATTTGGGGGGTGCTGTTGGTTTCACACACATGTTTGCACCACGAAACACAATATGTGCACCCACACATATCACATGCTGACATCCGCACACTTTGCCTAGGTCAAACACTCCGTGAGCAATACAGGTTTTTACAAAACTATATTTTATGGATTGGAAAACAGAACTGGATAAACTTTACAGACGTGGGAAGGGGGAAATATACCCATCACCCGCCCCCCTCCCCAAACATCCTCCCCTCCCCGCACCAACGACCACACAGCAAATCTAAAAACACACGACACCATAAACAGGACACACAGGTGACCAACCAACCCTCCCACCAGCATGCCCACTGACTGGAAGACAGGGCAGCACAGGGCACATGTGGTGACGTCACTAGCACCCAATCAATGACGCCAGTGACGCCATTGAGGGGGTGCTTGCCGACATGGCAGGACGTTACCACCTCGGCAACCACCCTCTCAAATCACTCCCGCCAGGCCCACTGCTGAGAGTGAAACCATTCTCATGTATGCGGTTGCTCAATCCCATTCCAAGGCCACAGACAGGTGGTCCACGCATATGCCACCACACACCACACATTGTCAATGCTGTCTTGTGTGGTGGCATCTGCATAGGGCCTGTCTGTGGCCCTGGATGGTGGAGGCAACTTGCAGTGGCTGGGGGGAGGCCACAGTGCCCTGTGATGCCCTCCTGTCTTCAACATCCACTTACCCAAACCCCTTCTGGGGGAAATACTCCACCCCCTTTGATCCCTCCAGAACATACCCCCCCTCCACATCCCCGGCAGGCAAACCCTCAACACTGCCTCCCCCACAGGGACAACCCCTTCAGAAATGTCCTTCTTGGCCCTCCTGTGTACTTTCTTCAGGTTGCTGCAGCGTGTTTGCCGCAGCTCCACCACCTCAACCTCCCATCATCCCGTCCACCTCCTCCTCCTCCTCCTCCTCCTCACCCTCTGTGGTGTGCCAGGACCACCACATCTGCATCATGTGGTGTTGGTGTCCTTCTGAAGGAGGTGTGCAAGAGGTGGTGGCCTCATCCTCGGTGCCATCACCCCCATCTGTGGAACATGACAGCCATCAGCACGTTTTCTCTGTCAGAAATATAGCACATCTACATAGGCAGGGTAACAACAAAGGGCATCTCTTGGATAATGGGGAACATAAGTTACAAAGCACGTGCCATTCCATTATTATAAAATCATCACCCTTTTGTGAGTTCTCACCCTGGGAGGCGCTGAAGGTATTGCAGCATGGTGGAGGCGCCAGCTCCCTGCCCTTTCTTCCGGAGATCCTCGATCTGTGGATATGCAACAGGAAAGGTGAGGGCTATGAGTGACCTGCGTCACCTTCTGCTGCGGTTTGCCCACACACACCACACAACACACAAACATCAAAGTGCACAGGGTCTTGCTGCTTCAGCGACAGTGCTGTGTGTGTTGTGTTCATGTACTTGCATGTTTGTCACCTGTCAGCAGGCAGTTCCATGGGCAACACGCATATCGTCATGCCATGGGTTGCTCCGATGGGTGACAAGGGAGCCTGTGTGTCACAGCTGACCCCTCATCCCTCTGTGACGGTGTGTGTCAGCATCCCACCGGTTGTGAATGCACTTCCCCTCCCCGTGTCGCCATGTCTCTCTCAGGTGAGGTATACAGCTTACACAGGGATCAACATTGAGGGAAAGAAACTGGTGAGAGTGATCCACGGACATGGATTTTGGGGCACCCCCCCCCGGGGATAGGGGGGGCACTGGTTATGTCCTCCATTGCTGCTGTTACGACAGGTAAACTCTGACAGGGGTGGGCTATGCTGTCACCATATACCACACAGAACATGGTCTATCACCTGGCTGCAAAGTATATGTACATGCTAGTGTTGTTTTCACAGGTGTGCTGATGGACTGTGGCTGCCTTCTTATTCCCCACCTCTTTCTATAGGCATCCTGTGTGAGTGTCAGGATAAAAAGGCGGTGGACATCATTTGGGGTGTGGCCCATGGGCAGTCAGCCCAACCGGCCATGCCTGGAAGGGCCTTCAGGGAAGCTTACATGGTCCGTGGGGGGGGCCAGCAAGGGCGTCTTAAGTATCATTATTTCATTACGGCCTATTGGCAAACGGGGGGAACCCGACAAAGTGACAATACTCCGGTTATCTCATGGCTCACGTGTGTGTGGGGGGTTATGGGGAACCTCCATTTGGGTACATTGTGAAATATAGGTCAGATGCACCACAAAAACTATAACATACACTGCCACACGTGTTTTCCACGACAAATAACTTAGTGTCATGCAATGACAGACACAGTGACCTGCTTGATGTTTGGCAATCCATTACCTAGGAAGAGCAATATTGCACGGCCAACATCACAACAACACATTACCACATTAGTTTGCTTATGATGTCATTGAAAATGGACACTGGTGTGTGTGCTCATGCATCCTGGGGTTTGCATCACTATAGCTACACTTGGAAGGCCTACCTCCTGTTGTTCACATATCATTCGGGGGTGTCATTTCCAACTGCATTAGTTGCTTTGTCTGTGAAAATGTGTGAATTGAATCCTGTGGCCATTGTACATGGCTACCTCAGAACATCCTGTACCATACACTACGCACCTGGCGGACCTCTGTAGCAACATTGCACAGTTTGGTGCCAATGGATGTTGTCCATGCTAGTCACAGTTACACTGCATGTGCTGTGTTACACCACAGCTATGTTGAGATTCTCATATGAGCATTCTCGGTACTCAACCCCACGTGGCAAACTGATATGCAACCAATCATTGGCGGAGTGTGGTGAGAGGAGTCCAATTGTGGGGGTGGCCCTATTGACTGTGACAGGGGGGGACAACTAACATAAACATTCACCTTTGACAGGGCCAACCAATAAATTCAATGCTTGCACCACTGCTGCATTGTGGGAGGTGGGGACTGTGTCATAGGGCGCAAGCTGCTGGCCTATGGGACAACCTACGTTGCCACACAGTTGATGTCAGGGTAAATGTAGGGGTAGGGCGGGGGGTATTGTTCCTGTATGGGCCTAGGCTTATGGTTGTTTATGTTCAATATTCACTGGTTCAGCTGGGCTGACAGAAGGTGTTTTTGTGGGAAGCAATATAGACATGGGCCAAACCAACATAACGGCTCTTTGCACCAGTGCTCATGTGTGGGTTGATGTATGTGTTATCCAGCAACATCAGTTGCATGTGTCACTGAAACACCATCAGTGATGTCCATGTGTCTGATGTTGTTGGATTTATCTTAGGTGTTAAGGTTTGGACCACATTATGCCTGGTGGTATGGGGACATGTCTCTGCTACAGGTTTCTGATAACACATATCATGGCCTAAGGGGGATGGGGTTTGCTGGTACACAACATTAACCTCTGGCAGCTAGGCATAATCAATCTGGAGACATCACAGACATGTGTGATGAGCTATTCACTTCACAAACTATGGGTATCAGGTCCAAACCTACCTGCCATGAACATACACATAATCTTACTGACATACCCCCACCATAGCTAGCTATGCTGATCTGTCCCAATGTGGGAATGGTTGTCCTACCCACAATTCATCAGCTGCAACACACATTAGCAAAATGGTTACTAACACGACGCATTTCTCAGCTCACATGAATCCTGGGGATAGTGAGAATGCATTTAACCTGTTAGGCTAACACAATCATATACCCATGGTGCCAGATTAGACAATGGGATGTTCTTACTGGACTCCAGGGTATAGGGAGCATATAGAAAAACTGTTTAGAGCACACACAAGCATATCTCCATGGTTTGCCAGATGAGCCACTGTAGTGGCATTTACCTGGCCGTCCAGGGCATAGGGAGCACTAGAGCAAAACTGTTAGTGCACACACAAAAAAAACCCCCCCCCCCCTATCTCCATGGTGCCAGATGAGCCACTGTAGTGGCATACCTGGCCTCCAGGGGATAGGGAGCAGTACAGCAAAACGGTTAGAGCACACAACAACACAAACATCTCCATGGGGGTTGCCAGATGAAGCCACTGTAGTGGCATACCGGTGCCTCAGGGCATAGGGAGCATAGAGCATAAACGGTTAGTGCACACACAACCATATCCTCCATGGTGCCAGATGAATGCCCACTGTAGTGGGCATAACCGGGCCTCCAGGGGCTCCAGGGGATAGGGAGCATTACAGCAAAACTGTTAGAGCACACACAAGCATATCTCCATGGCTGGCCAGCATTGAGCCACTGTAGTGGCATACCTGGCCTCCAGCTCGGGCATAGGGGAGCATAGAGCAGAAACTGTTAGTTCGCACACACAACCCATATCTTCCCATGGTGCCAGATGAGCCACTGTAGTGGCATAACATGGCCTCCAGGGGATAGGGAGCATTTTTTTTAAACAGCACAACTGTTAGTGCCACACACAACCATATCTCCATGGTCGGTGCCAGATGAGCCACCTGTAGTGGACATACCTGGCCTCCAGGGGATAGGGGAGCATACAGCATCAAAACTGTTAGAGCACACACAAGCATATCTCACATGGGTGCCAGAGGAGCCCTTGCGATTGTCCATCATGGACATCCAGGGGATAGGGTGTTGTATGTGTCTAACCTGCCCAGTGCACAGACAAGCAATAAATTCCATGGGTTTCTTAGAGCCTACTGGGATGAGTTCTATGGACCTCGTGCAGTTATGAGGGAAGTGTTTGCGGGCTTCTGACAGCCACACAGACACAATAATCACAGGGGCTGACAGCAAACCACACTGTGATGGGCTCTCTGTCCTCCTTGTGATAGGGGGGATGCCTGAAATTGGATGGGCCACGCACACGCCCATTTCTCAAGGGTGAATTTGCTATAGCCCCACTGTGAGGGCGCTGTGGACCTCATGCAGATAGGCAGCGGGTATGAACAACATGGCCAACACTTGCCCATCTCATTCTGGGTTGTGTGACATACCATCAATGCTAACGTTTCACTTATCCTGTGTGCTTGTCCCCAGGGGCTGCTTTGTTTTCTACAGGTACGCTGATCCCACCAATATCCATATGTTGTTGGTTCTAGTTTCACATCTGCTGTATCTAGGGTATAGCATAAGTTACATTATGTTGTGGCACAGCCATGGCTAGCAGCTGACATGCCAAAAGGGTAGGCATGGACACCTCTATGACCATGTCCATCACCACCTGGTGCAGGGTCACCACACTCACAAATGACACAGATACATTGCGCTATGTCTTATCATCTTGTGCACATTACTGACTCACAGTAAAGCCTGACAACAGCATGGAGTATTTGCAATTAGAACAGGGCTACAGATCTCATTTTGACGGCGTTACAGGCGCCATAATCACTTACATCACGTGGGTAGTCTGCTTCACTATTGAAGCGTCTTTGCAGACGTTGCCACGCCCCTTAGGACCCTGGAGCTGTCACTGTGCCCCCAGGTGGACCTGGTGAAGAGCTTGTGCTGTGGCGTGGTGCGATCAGGCCGGGGACAGGTGCCTGAGCTCTCGGAGGTTTGAAGGAGGGCTTCCTTAATCTGGGCGCCATTTTCAGATAGTATCACCCTGATTGGAGCGCAGAGTGCATCACGGCCCATTGCGTAGGGCACCTTGGACGACGCAAATTTACGTGCACCTGCGCCCCCAAAACGCACTATGGCCGCAGTTCAGGGACAGTATGGCGTCCATGTGCGCACCGAACGCAGTACGTGCATGTGGCCTACGCAGCTGGCGCATGTGTGCAATATATCACCGTGCAACTGGTCACGCAAATGCGCACCCCAGAACGAAAGTTATATCGCTAGAAACCTGCGCGACACACTATTGACATATACACTGTTGTGTGTTTCATTTATCGTTATGGACAACTGAACACCAATTTGCGAATGTTGATGTGTAATACACAATTTGGGTCTTGAAACCTATCAACACATACACAATGGGTTCTTTTGGCTTCTGTATGATGTGATGTGCTATAGCTTTCACATTGGCAATGCCTGCCAATATTCAGGGCGGCGATGTTAAACTTAAAGTAGGTTGCTGTGTGGGTACCCGGAGTTAGTGTACTGGTGCACCATTATGACGGACGCGTCCATGGCCGTTTCAGGGCGGACATTGGACCAGACACCAGAGCAAACCTGTGCGTGATGTCGCAGTAAGGGGCGGGGCACACATTGGCGCGTGGGAAGGCTACGTGGGCCGCTGCTGCCAAACATACAGGCAGAGCAGTAGTACAATGGTGATGACACATGACCCATGCCTTATTTTTTCCTTGGGCAGGGGCGGCCTAGGGTTCAAACACCCCATTGTGCGCAATGGAAAGAGGCCAGCTGCGGCATTCAAATGTAGTAGGTGGGACAAAAGTGTTGTGGGAGTATAGTAATTTGGGCGGAGCGGGAGCAGAGAGGGGCGCACGGTTTATTTTTAAACGGCATGAGTCGGCGCAGCACCGTTCATTGGGGGCGGCAGGGTGGCAGCGGCGCACTGTTAGGTTTGGGGGGCAGAGGGCGGCGCGCTGATGTATGAGGGTGGCAGTGCCGGATAGTGGGCGGCATAGGTGGCGCACTGATGTGCCCACAGCAAAACAGTAAACAGAGCCCTTAGCACAATGGTTGGGATACTGACCAATGGTGCAGAGGTTCAGGGGTTTCAACCCCTAACAGTGCCCAGTTGGAGCAAGGTGGTGGGGCAGTAGTAGTAAGTAGTATGGTGAGGTGTGCGTTGTAGGAGCGCCTATAGTTTATTTTTATTACCCCACTACCAGTTATACCCGCTCTCAACAGCGTGTTAAATATATGGAGGCCCGTTAAGGCACATGTTACAGTGAACAGTCCGCAACAGGGCACCCTAGCAAAGGTCCCTTATAGGGCACATGTATGCTGCGCCACAGGATAAATGTATAGTTGGCACGCACTATGGATGGCAACCATTAAGGTGGCCCTATAGGGCGCCCTATAATGCACCCTCAGAGGCACCCTTATGGGTACAGTATGGCTAAGGGTGTTGTTGGATGCACATTAACAACATATGTTCAGTAACAATGTTACAATTGCTCTGGACAACCCTATCACAGAACCCCGCTGTGGACTTGAACACCATGACCTCCTGCTATAAAGGCAGGTGACGGAAACCATTGGGCTACGGCCACTATAGCTCTGAGTAAGCGCCTGTGTGGCTGCAGAGAGCCTTGCCGACGGTCACCCCACAGACAGTCTGCTGCGGTAGGACAGGACGGGGGGGGTTTACGGCCACCGTACCCATGATGCAATGCACATGGCTAAATCAGCTGCCCACAGATTGGCACACAAGATGGGGACCTGCCACCCCAAAAGCTACACGGCATGGTATAGGGGGAACTGTCCGTTGGTCCACCCACACAGAGCCTCGGCCTGGTGGGGGGGGCCTGAGCGTAGAGGGACTGCGGCGGAGGGGTTAGCTACACACCAGTCCACATGTGCAGGTAATGTGCTCCACCCTGAGGGTGTGTGGTGGTGCCCAGGACCAGGTCCACATCAACGGGCCATGCAAGCAGCTCAAACATCAGTATTAACCTGTTGTGATAAGAAGGTGTTGCCAAAAACTCATCATGGATACCCCGTATGTCTTAGTTGGGTGGTTCTTCACTCCCCCACCCCATAGGTGGGCAAACATACCTACACCCCCCCCCCATGACAAAAACAGGGTCTCCCATAAAAAACACATTCCCCATCCTTTCCCCCCCCCCCCTGCACTAATGGCCAGAGAGTGGGCCATTCAAACACCCTGTCCCTGCTGGGGGACAGACACCCTACAGGGCAGTCCAAGCAGCTCCACACACATCCAAACACACCACTATCAGAACAGACAGTAGGCCTGGATATTTCAGGGGTTGCACCCCAGCACTATCTTGATTATTCTCCTGCAGCAGGCCATCCAGCTGCTGCACCACTGCAAGGAGCTCCATACAGGACACATACCAGCTGTGCAGAGTCTGCTGGATAGTCCTGATAGGATTGCATGCACCCCAAAATGGGGGGGGGGTGGCAGCACACCACAGGGAGATCCCAGTCCATTTTGAAGAGGCCCCAACAGGACACCCATATATATCAAGGAGAGAAATGCTATACAGGCACTATGGGGGGTGCCTAGCCCTGCTGTCATCACTGCACGCTCCAGGGTGTGAGAGTGATCCACCAAGCAGGCAGATACAGAAGGTCAGCCTGCTATGTGTAGGTGGTGGCTGGGCAATTACAATGTCCCAGCCCAGTTGCCCCATGCCCGTGGCAGAGATGCATCCTGGCCAGCAAAAACCCTGTCTGAGCTATACCCATGGTACCTTGCTGCTAATTTTTGAACATTTGTCAGGACAATACCTGGCAACAGTGCTGGCGTACTCTGTGGCCTGTGGAGGGTTGTTGTAGCCAACACACAACGTATAGACAGAAACCCACCCCCCCTCACCTATGCCAGCAGGTTTACTATTGGGGGACGTCATTCGACGTTCCACAACACCAGTCATGGGAAAGGGTACAGGCAGATGGATATGCGTAAACAGTGACTGCGGCCATGTGAACACTCCCCCCACGGGTGGTAAATACTGCCAGGGGCCAGACCTGGGGCACGCACCACAGACAGCCGACAGCGGGGTTCTGGGGGCAGCACAAGGAGCAAACAGTGATGGGTGTAGGACCGTCTACCATGAAAGTACCCTCACATACAACACGGTTGTGGTCGGTGTTACCGCCCATGCTACCCCCAGGTATAGCCCGGCACCGGAATTGCTAGGGTACTCAGGAGCTAGATCTGGGAGAAGCCCCCCCAGGGGGATTTTCAATTGTTGCCTGTGGGTGAGGGTGCGTCTCGACCTGTTGCCTCATGCTAAACGGCAGAGTGTCCCTACTCCAGCCCCTGGCGCATTCACCAGAAAACACTCCCCTGTTCGGGATTCAGGCGGTCCCCTATGAATATGCATGGGCTACAGGTGCTTAGCATGGGGGTGGTTCAGACATCTGCAGCACTGGCTTCTGTGTTAGGGGATGCATGGCACGTGTATGGTGTTTGGCCCTCCAGGACTGGATTTGGGAGACTCTGATGGTGATAATGTGCCTGTTTATGGTATGGTGGACTGTGTTGGGTGTGGTAAAAAAGATAGGCGTTTTGACCATGACCTATGTTAGCAGCAATAAAGGTTTGTCCTTACTACCACGGTTGCTAGCTGTGGGGTGAATATGTGGACAGGGGTGGCGGTTTAGCTGCAGCTGGGCTCAGAACCTGTGGACCTCTGTTCTTGCACAACACTGTCTGTGTGCACTGCACCAAAGTGTAGCCACTGAGGGGCTGCAAATCCCTGGGTGGTCAATGAGATGTCCCCATCCGACCGGGGCCGGTCTGTTGCAGGGGACGGTTGGCACAGAACGGCACATGGCCTGGCCACTGGTCCTCTGTGGATAGCAGCCACTGCCCCCGCACCATGGCAACACTTACGCCAACATGATGGCATGTCCTTAGCCTTTGAAAGGGATATGACCTGGATTGCGTAGTGTACACCCCCGACTGTATTTGGCTCAAATGGTATAGCGGTCTAGCTGTTGTTCTTTAGCAAGGTTTTGTGGAACGTGGGGCCACCCATTACGTGATCATGACCAGGGACACACTTGGCCATTGTTTTCGCACGTGGGGTGAAGGCATGTACAGGCACATCTGTCGTACATAACCTCTACCTATTGAAAATACCTAAAGGTCCTTGGGCCCTACAGTTGTGGCACTACAGGACTGCATTTGGGGGACGCGGCTGTTGGTGATGCACATTGTGCTGGTGTGTGTGTGGTGTAGGGTTAAAAGAGGGTGTTTTGCAACATGCTTTTGTTCTGTGCAATAAAGGGGTGTCTTCTATCGGTGTTTAGTGGGGGGGTAAATATTGGGATTGTTTCGCATGTGCCTTAGCTGGGATTTGAACGTTGTTGACACTCTGGTCCTAGAGGTACCGGATCTGTCCAATGCACCACAATGTCGGGCCACAGAGCCAGTGCAGTCCCTGGAGATAGTAGACCTGGCAGGGTGGGGTTCCAAGACCTGCTCTGCACATTATTACTGTGAGCTCCTTCACCCTGTCTGGTGACAAACGTGCAAATATAACACGGGTATGACGTCCGAACAGAGGGGGATAGCATATTCCCATGCTGGGCAACAGTGCTATTGATGGTCAACCATAAGTAACACTCCCAGGAGGGGTCCAATACACGGAGACGTTTTTGGAGGTGTCTCCGCTCCGTGCCCCTTTCCAAACAACTGTTATTTTATTTTTTAGGAGCTCTGCTGGGTGTGTTTTTAACTTTTGCGCATTACTATACCTGTTCCCCAGCTGATTTACTATTTTAATGCTTTTGTTGTGGTCATTTCCTCTTTTTCATTGCAGTTTTGTGCTGTGCACATGTATCACACTGCTGACGTTTTGCATGTTTCCCCGGTTTTGCTGTACATTGCTGACGGAAATGGTTTCTCTTCCCTTTATATGCCCTCTACCGCGAGTGTTTCACTCGCGCTATTTTTTACATGTAGATTCGGGCCCGATACCGTGCGGGGAGACTCTCCCCTCCCACTCTCCACCCATTGACCCCGTCCCTCCGCCCCTCCGGAGCCTTCCTCCGCCCTCCTTTAGCCGTTCCACGCCTCTATCGGACATTTGCGGGCCCGCACTTGTACGGGGCCCGTTACTGAACCGCGTACCTGTGCGGGGGTGACACGCACGTGTGCGGGGCATTTAAACGTGTTTCTGTGCGTTTCAATGCCGCGTTACCGTGCGCTATTTTGCGCCGCGCAGATTTGCGGACTTTAGTAAACATGCCCCTATGTTGTCAGGAAAGCAAAGAATCAAAAAGAGGAGGAAATATCCCCTCATTTTATTGCATTGGCGAAGACATTTTTTCATATATCTTAGTGAGAAGAGGAAGGGCAAAGTGGTATTGTCAGACTCAAGGGTGAAGGGAAGGAATATGTAGAAGTTGATGAGGATAAAGCAAAATTGCTTAACAAATATTTCTGTTCAATGTTCACAGATGAAGGGCCAGGAGCAGGACCTCAGAAAACACCCACAAACAGGAACAGAAGCAAGGGGCATCTTGAACAATTTTCAGAAGACTGTTCGTGAGAAACTAGCTAAATTTAAAGTAGAAAAAGCAATGGGATGGATGGGATACACCCTAGAATACTGAGGGAACCTGGGATGTTCTAGCAGCTCCACTGACTGACCTTTTCAATACCTCGTTGGAGTCAGAAGTAGTGCCTGAGGACTGGAGGGAGGCATATGTGGTCCTTTACACAAAACAGAAGTAAGGATATGGTTGAAAACTACAGGTTGGTTAGTTTAACCTCAGTGGTGAGTAAATTATTGGAAGCGCTTCTGAAAGAGAAAATAGTGAGGTTTCTGGAGTCCAATGGATTACCAGATCTGAGGCAGCATGGATTCAACAGAGGCAGATCTTGTCAGACAAATCTGATTGATTTCTTTGACTGGGTGACCAGGGAGTTGGACCGAGGGAGAGCCCTAGATGTGGTGCATTTAGATTTCAGTAAAACCTTTGACACTGTTCCACACAGGCGACTTATAAGCAAACTGAGCACCCTAGGGCTGGACCCTAAAGTTACTGCTTGGGTTATAAATTGGTTGAGTAGGAAGCGACAAAGGTTACAGGTAAATGTAGCTCTATCTTTGGAGAAGGAGGTTACAAGTGGTGTGCCCTAGGGATTCGTCCTTGGTCTGATTTTTTTTTAACATCTTTGTTAGTGATATTGCGGAAGGGCTGTCAGGTAAGGTTTGCCTCTTTGCGGATGATACTAAAATTTGCAGTAGACATCCAGGAAGGTGTAAATAACATGAGAAGGGATCTCGCTAAGCTTGAAGAATGGTCTAGAATTTGTCAGCTGAGATTTAGTTCAAATCATTTTTATTCACTTTTCACACATTTGAACAAATAAACTTCCACATCTGCTATAACACATCCTACTATGACATCGCTAACACTTCTTGACACTCTTAACAGACTGTCTTTCCTAAAGGACACCAGAACTTTACAACGGCTGCTGTCACGCAGTTGTGCGTAGAGCTACTTAGGTATACAACATATACATATACATATATTACCCCCTTCCCCCCTCTCGCCCCCTTTCCTGTACCCTCACATGAACCTTCCCTCAGTAATACTCCAGCACTAAGCAGTATCACACATTGACATTGCAGGTTCCCAGTAACCAGCCAACACTTACAACACACTTATATTCTTATGATTGAACTGCGCACTAGATATTCAATACCATGCTATGCTCCTTAGTTGGCAACGTGTTTATAAGTGGAGTCCATAAATCCAGAAATACATCCCACCATTTGCCACCTTTTTGCTTCAATTTTTCCATATACAGCAGTTCTATCATAGATTTTTCCCAGACAATTTCCCCGGGAGGCGAAGTCTCAACCCAACGACTCAATAACATCTTTTTGACTAACAAAAAGCCTCTCTCCAGGAAGGCTCTTTGTGTCGGTGCTATCGCCAGAGCACTTACATTCCAACTGTGGAACAAGCATACTTCCCTCTGCAGAACAGCACCTATACCTAGCCATCCCGCCAGTTTATCACAGGCTCGGAACCATAGATCCTGTACCAAATGGCAACCCCAGAACTTATGCAACAATGTTCCTACTTCCAAATTACACCAGCCACAGGTGGCCGAGGTTCTGAGACCTATGTGATACGCCCACTCGTCAGTGGTGTACGCTCTCCAGAGGAATTTGTATTGTAATTCTTGTAAGTAAACCCACAGTGTCCCCTTCGGTATTCTCTCAAAAGCCTCCTGCAAACCTACCACTGACACTCCCTCCATTCCTTCTTTACGCCATCTTTGAGTCAGTTCTAAAAGGAACACAGTGTCCCCAGTGGGGCGTATCAGCTTCCTACACTCCTCCTCTCCTGGGTGATTTTCAACCAACTTCCCCAATGCAACTCTAGGGATTCCAGCCACCATCCCCTCTCCCTCTGTCCCCCCAATGTCCCCCCATATAGTGTCTAGCTTGCAAGTATCCATAAAAGTCATGCTTATGAAGAAGATAGCGTACTTGCAGAATCTGAAAGCTATCAAGTACCGCCCACCTGCCATGAATAGGTCCCCAATGCAGACAATCCCCTTCTTGGCCCACCCATGAAATACAGTATACACTGAGAAACCCGGGAGAAAGTCAGGATTTCCCACCAAAGGAAGCAAGGGCGATCTCCTCCAGTCCCATCCATATCGAGAACATAAGGCTCACCAAGCTGTTCATAAGGCGCCCATGTATCCCCGGCCCACTCCACCTCTGACCACGTTAGATTTATTCAGATGCAAGACATACAGACTATGAAACGGCGCACAAACCTCATTCAACTGCCGTAGCGGGGCAAAACCATCAGCCTCCCCTACTAACGCCCAAACATGTCTGAGTAAGTAGCGGAGGTTATAATTCCGCAACGAAGGCAGCTCCAACCCTCCCTCATCCCTCCTTCTCATCAAAGCTCGTAGTGGGATCCTCGCCCTCTTACCCCTCCATAAGAAACCTCTTAAGGATTTCTCGAAGCGCTGCCAATCCCTGTCCAAGATCCAAATAGGCAGCAAACGTAGTACATATAACCATCTAGGAAACTCCACCATAGCAAACAACGCTATCCGCCCCTTCAAGGACAGAGGTAAACCTCGTCACCCAGCCAAGGTCTGTTTAGGTTTGTCCAACATGCCTGGGACATTTACCCGATAGAGGTTCTCCGGTCTATCCGGCAATTGTATCCCCAAGTATTTAATAGTCTCAGCTGCCCATACTAGCGGAAATGCACCTTTCCAGAACGGCCTAACTCTTCCTCCCACATCTAGTACCAGCGACTTCGATGCATTAATTTTTAAACCTGAGAAACTGCCAAAATCATTTATCAGTTGCAGTACTCGTTCTAGTGACGCTTGCGGCCTCGTTATACAAAGGAGCATATCATCCGCAAATGCACTAATTCTCATTTCTTCCCCCCCTAGAGTTATTCCCCCAATCCGCGAATCACCTTGAATAGCTCGTAGTAAGGGCTCCAACGTGAGTACAAACAGCAAAGGGGATAGGGGGCAGCCCTGATGTGTCCCCCGCTCCAATGTAAAAGGATCAGAAAAGGCCCCATTCGCCCCTATTCTGGCCATTGGGCGTTCATAAAGAGCTTGAATCCATTGCACAAGGTTCCCCTTCAAACCAAAGCTTGCCAACACATCCCACAAGTACTTCCACGCAACTCTATCAAACGTCTTTTCGGCATCCAAACTCACTAGTAGCAAGGCCTCCTCTTGCCGCAAACAATGTCCCATACCCAGAAGCAATCTGGCAATATTTTTGGTCGCTTCCCTGCCCTGCACAAAACCCACTTGCCGAGTGTCTATGAGTGATGGCAATAGTGGGTTAAGCCTCGCCGCTAACACCGACGCGAGAAGCTTCATATCACAATTTATGAGAGAAATAGGCCTATAGGAGTCCGGGTCCGTTACATCCTTCCCCGGCTTCGGAATCACTGAAATATCTGCGCAGCGCATGTCTCTAGGAAACTCACCAACCTGGCGCACTGAGTCAAACATCACCACCATAGAGGGGGCCACTCTAGATGCCAGCATTTTGTAATACTCAATACCAAAGCCATCTGGACCTGGAGCCTTATGGGACTTCCCTTTTGTGATCCCTCTCATAAGCTCCTGCACTGTCAGAGGTTCATTTAGCCTGCACAAATCCTCCTCCGACACTTGCAGCAAGGACAACTTACGCAAAAATGCAATACCCTTCTCGTAATCTCTGTCCTCCTCACTATACAATCTAGCATAAAAAGTTCTAAAGATTTTCGCTATCTGCTGGGGCTGATATTGCAACACCCCTCCTTCATCCC